>JAEQBH010000220.1:1277500-2555000 GCA_016808115.1 Tetrastigma voinierianum | reverse complement strand
TTTTAAAGAATTGGAAATTAAGATAAATTAAGAGTTAATTACATGTCTCAATCTTTCAATTTTTATTTATTTATTTTGGTGTCTCGATTTTATTTTTATTTAATTAAATGTCTAAACTTTTTTATTTTTCTATTTTGATATCTCAATTTTATTTTTATTCAATCAAATGTCAAAAATTTTTTATTTTTCTATTTTAATGTCTCAATTTTATTTTTATTCAATTAAGTGTTGAAACTTTTAATTTTTGTTAAATCAAGTATTTCCTAGCCAATTGAAGCTTATTATGATATTTGAATAAACAAAAATTACATCAAAATAACATTTTTATTGTATAAAAATGATAAAATTATTTAAATGACTTTTAAAGATATGAATGGAGAATATTATCATTTCTATATTAAGGTTTTTGTTATGTGTTTATTAGAGTACGAAAGAAATAAATTAAATTGGCTGCTATGGATAAAAATAAATATTTTAGTTATTTTAAAAAATAATTTTAGTATCCAATGTTTTATTTTTAATTATTCATTTACAATTTTTTCATATGATACTTAGAAAACAAGTAAAAATAATAGAAGATAATTAAATGTTGTATTTTAAATTGTTATATATTTTAAGAATTTTTTTAATTTTTATCTCAATCTTATAGTAACCCATTTTATCAAATTCTTTTTCATTGAACAAATAGATAATAAATCTCTTAATATGGAAATGCTAATATTGTTATTTCACCTTGTTAAATATCATTTAAGTAATTTAATTATTTTATATGACGGAGAATATATTTGAATTCAGATTTTCATAATTCAAATATCTTAATAAGTTTTTATTGATAAAAAACATTTAATTGAATAAAAATTAAAAGTTTAAAATTTGATTGAACAAAAATAAAATTGAGACACCAAAACAGAAAAAATAAAAAGTTTAAACATTTAATTGAATAAAAATAAAGTTGATACACTAAAATAAAAAATATAAAAAAGTTTAAATACTTAATAAAGTTAAAATATCAAAATATGAAAATAGAGAAGTTAAGACATAATTTATATAATTAACCCATAAATTAATAAGCCTCTAAGAGGGACGTTACTCCATGCAAATGTGCATGGAGTGTATCGGAAATTAGTAACTCCATGGCATAATTAATGGTGTATATAGTATATGAAACTTTAATTTTTTTTTTAAAATAAAAAGGGCTACAAAAGAGATGAAAATAAAAAGGCAAAAAAAGAAAAAAAAAAAAGGTAAGCTTGGTTGTTGAGAAAAGAACCGATAGGAGATCCGAGTCAGCAAGAGAGATAATGCGAGTTCGGAAAGGAGACGTGACGCGTCCACGATAACTTAAATTATGTGGGGCCCCACCATCGTTTTTATATTTTATTATATACAAACAACATTGCGGCATCCACGCCGAGATAACACGTCCTTTCCTTCTCCAAATAAGGCTGCCCATATGCTATATAAATCCTTGTGTGCAAACGTTTCGTTTCCCCATAACATTCTCACCCATTTCATCTGATTTCAGCGTTATCCTCATTTCTGATTCTCTCTATCACTGTCTTTCTCCATTTATAGAATAACAGAAAGCTTCGGAATCTGAGGAGTTAGTGAACGGCCCGTATTACCCCCCAGGTTGGGACAACAGAAACGAATTAAAGGGTTTCTTATTTTCCCCTTTTCTTCTCCTTCCTTCTTCGTGGTTTCGGGATTTTTTTTTTTTGTGCAATCTGGAGAGAATGGTTTGTGTAGTTTCTCGCACGGGAAGGGATCTGCAACGTTACGAACAAGGCCGACGCCTGGTTGTGGGGTGGGTTTTCTGAATCGAATCTTCCTGGGTATTTTCCTTTTGAAATGGGTCGTTGTTTAATTGAAAAAAGGGGTGGCAGCCCCATAGACATTCTTATTGTCTTTGTCCATTAGATATTTTGATTTTCAGAACCTAAATATCCCGTTTCTTGTTATTTTCGAACCCTGCAGATGCATTCCATACAGATATAAAAGCGGGAGTGATGGCTCCGGCGAGGACGAATTAGAGGTCCTTGTGATCAGTTCCAAGAAGGGCCAAAGAATGATGTTCCCCAAGGTAATAATCACTTACAACATCGATAAGATAATAAATTATAATTTATCTGTTCATCATTCATCATCATCTAATTGGAACAATCACACATTGATTAATCAGGGAGGTTGGGAAACTGACGAATCCGTGGAAGAAGCAGCTGCCCGGGAGTCCCTTGAAGAAGCGGGCGTTCTTGGCAAAGTGGGGGTCAGTATTCGACCGTTTTCATCTCTTCAGTAATTTTTTTTTTTTTGGTTTTTTGGGGCTTACCCGGAATTGGGTAGTGAAGTGATTGGTTGTGCTGATGAAATGATGAATTTGCAGCGTGAATTGGGGCAATGGAGCTTCATGAGCAAGAGGTACGGGACGTTTTATGAAGGGTACATGTATCCTTTGCTTGTGAAGGAGCAACTTGAGCTCTGGCCTGAGAAGAATGAGCGGCAAAGAGTATGGGTAATGTCTCTCGCTTGTCAATAATGCCCCATATAGTCTCTTATTATATATATATATATATATATATATATATATATATATATATATATGTTTGGCTTTTTGGGTGATTGCTTGTTCAAGTCCTAACTCGAACGTGGAAATTTTGTCATAACTACAGATGGATGTGGCGGAAGCAAGAGAAGTTTGTCAGCATTGGTGGATGAAAGAAGCGCTAGACATATTAGTCCGACGACTCGCCACTCTGCCGCAACACCCACAAGAAAACGTTCTCCGACCGTAGAAATTAACTCTCCGGAGGATCTGCCACAACACCCACAAGAAAATGTTCTCCAACTGTAGAAATTAATTCTCCGAATCATCTTCTGTACATATATCACACTACCCACAGCGCCACAGCCGTACAGCCCTGTAGACTTTTCTTCACAAGACGTGATGATCAAAGAAGCTGATTTAGGCCTAATTTAACAGGGGTAGGATACACTTGTTGTATCAAGATGATAAAAATGTCAAATCTTTAAAAAATTTCCCTTTTTCTTGGGTCAATTTGTCCAGATGTGAAGCTTTAACTGTAACTTTTTGGGGTTTAAAGAGTAATAAAAGTCGGAAACAGTTTCAAGGGCCACTAATTTTTGTACCTATTTGTGATTATTGTGGAGGTTATACCGAATTGAAGTTGCTTTAGGAGTGTGTTGTATGTAGGGCGCCCGCAGCTTTGGTAGGAAAGGACTTTTTAGGCTTTTTACAGGGACAGACAGCAGCACCCAGGAAAAGAAAGAAGATGCCATTTCACTATCAACATGTAAAATGGCGGCAGACAAGTTGGAAATTTGATGAATTTTTTTTAATGATGGGTGGGCGGATAATGGAGATAGATGCGTGATCATGTTGGTTTGCTTAATTCTCCAATTAGAGGGGAAGATAAATCATGAAAGTTGGACGGACTAGTATGCTAATAATTATTATTACTCCTTTTGGCCACATCTGCCATTGTGCTAACTGGCGAGATGATCGTTTTCAATGGTAGACCTTTCTTCTGCTGCTCAAGATGGCTGTTTTCATCCCTTCTCCCCTCCCTGATTGTGCACCCTCCAATTATTCATTCCATTGTTATTAGTTGAGTTAGGTGTACTCTAATTATTCACTTACATTATAATTTGGAAGAGTTTTTCGAGGATTAATACGTTCACTAATTTTAATTGAATGTTATGAGCCAAAAGCTGCGTGCAATAGAGTCGTGGATGAAGTTTATTCGGAGTTCAAATAGAACTATCTAATTAAATTTTAAGATAAACTTGATTAAGAAGGATTTTAGTCAACTCTACACCAATTGGTCGGGAGCTAGAGTGAGTTAGAACCTCTCTCCTACTAAGTTCAAGGCAGGGATAAAACCATTTAAGCTTGTTGGAACCACTCTCCACATAAGTTCAAGATATGGTGAAATTGCAATATCCCAAATTATACCCTAGTAGTTTGTTACAACTTAGTGGTATAATAAAAATCAAAATTATAATTTTCGGAAATTAAGTGCTAAGTGTAAAAAAAAAAAGGTAAAATGGTAATTTGCAAATTAAGGATTTAAGAGACATAAGTTAATAAGATTATATGTTCAAGTAGGAAGAATGATAAGTTGATTTTCAAATAGGATGAAGTGGAAGGACCAAATAGCAAGGGTTAAGAATTTAGGCAAAAATTGAGATAAAGCCAAACATGGCCTTATAAAAGAAACATTTCCCATTTGGCTTAGAGAGACTTAGGGCTACGGTTTTGAAAGATAACCAAATTGGGGTTTGCTCTTCTCTCCATCTTTTGAGTTCTATTTGATCAAGTAAAGGAAATGAATTGAAGAAGTGAAGAAAAGAAAGCTAGTTGAAGGTTTTAAGAAAAACAAGGTTTGAAAATCTCTCATTTGATGTATGGAAATCTGTGACGCCCAGAAGCCAGGGTGTACGTGACAGCTTCGTCGGCAGCGGAAAATCTACTGCGTCTCATGCTCACTTGAAACTACCATGCGCAGTAAAATAGCCACTTAGGTCCATATACGATGCTCATCAAAAATATACCCAACTATATTCAAATAGTTCAAGAGTTATACATTACTCTTCATACAAATACATATTAAAATTTACAATTCTAATACATATTATCCCAAAAAAACACCAAAGCCACAACCCGGCTTTCTTCAAACTCGGCCTCTAAGATGGCGAGTCTTCTCGGCAGCTCCTGTACACGAGAAAAAATATTCCCTCGACGAGGTGAGCTATCGCCGATAGTGGAATTACCACTAAATGGAGTTACTCCTACTGAATGCATATGCAATGATCCAAGTAAACACATACTCAAAGTAAATTAGCGATCCTACTTGAATGTCTAAATGCAGTTCCCTTGTCTGAGGTCCTCACCCAGAGCTCCCTCACACTTGCCCCTAAGCCATGTATGAAAACACCATTTCAAAACAAAACTTGTTGTTCTCGAAAATACACTCCCGAGTTTCGGTAAAAATATGAAACTACCCTCCGAAATTGAATGTGTTGGAGAACTTCCGGAAATAGTCATAGTCCTCATTCGAAATGATCGTTGGATCGTCTCGACCCCATTCTCGGAAAGATATCTGTGAATTCCTTTCGCAGCCATGTTAGATCTTTTCGGAAAATTCATGTGCACTCACACCTAATTTCTAGGTACAGTTTATATAGATACGTATGCCATTTCAACACAATTTATACAAATATATCAATTATGCATATATTCTCAAATTTACAATCACACCACATGTAATTCAACAATATCAACCATCACCCAAATTAGCCCACTTGAGCTAAACACAATCCCATTTCCAATGGCCTATACACACAATTATATTCCATATAATTGTGACATCATGTTAATACCTCAAGCTTATGCATTAACCTACTAATTCCCATACAACTCAAGCCATTCATTTAAACCAATCTCATACACACCACACATGGACGTTTTTTTGTCCAATTCACACAAACCAGGGACTGTTTTTAACAGTCCCAAAACAGAACAATGGGTTGTCCATGGGCAGCCCACTCACCCAACATCGGTTCCACTTTGTGAACCCGAAATCCATGGCCATTTCTGGCCTCATGCACACCACAACATAATTTATTGAATAAATTCCAACCTGAAGTCGCCCAGATAATTAGGTGGGTGTCAACAGCTCAACAATTTCCTATAGTCGGTCGAGTTTGGGACGATTCACTGGCAGCTCACGGCCTCGATCATATTGACCATCAACAAAACACTTAAACAAAAATTAAAACCGTGAGGATAAAACCTCTACCTCACGGAGTTTGTCAAAAACTCCAGCCAGGTGTGCGATGTGATCCTCGTCATTAGAACCACTTGCTTCTTGGCAGAAGCTGATATGGTCCAGGCACCGGAATCCCCAGAGAGAAGTTACACCTTCTCTCTCAAAATCACCATTTTTAAATCTGTGTTCTTCTCCTACCACTTTGCCGCGTTCGAGGCCAAATTGGAGAAGAAACTCACTGCTTTTATGCTCGCATTCGCAGCATGTCCAGCCTCGTGGTTGAGAGGATTTCCTATCCACTCAACCTAACCACTTTGACTTTTCCACCCAATGACATCATGCCATGTGTTAACGTGGGCCCCACCTTGAGCTCAAATTGACTGAACCTGCTCTTGACACGTGGCATTCTGTGTGCCACTCAAAATGCACCATGTGTCCTACACGACGCTCGTTTCCTTGAAAAACATGCAAATTCCGACTGTCTTGGAATTCGACGAAAATTGACGTGGTAGCTAGATTTCGTGAGACGATTCCAACAGTGAAATGCGTTTCATCATCCAAGATCTAGAAAAATTCTGGATTTTTACCGAAATTACCGTTTTGCCCTTTTTCGAGAAAATTGGATTTTCTCGGGGTTTCACATTCTCCCCTCCTTAAAAGAATTTCGTCCCGAAATTTCACGCACATACGCATCTAACCACATGCATATGTAGCCTCTCCCAACTCCAAGACCATGTCGGGTATGACAACGGTTAAGGTCCCTTCTTGGCTTGACCCGATGGTTGTCAGCTCATCCATGTCGAATGAGCATCGCGCAAAATGCCTGCCACTCTAAGGTCCACCATGACGAGAATCAACGAGATCACGACTCCGCGATCTCGACACATCTGACGGCTCACCTGAGTCCTGGGAAGAATTTCCTATCATCTCTCTCAAGGCGCAAGCCTCTAGAAGCTGATTCTATCACACAGTGCAACAATGAATGAATTTTTATCATCCAATTTCAACGCTACTCACAGTCGACGAGTGCGGTAGAAGCGTGCATATGCGGCTAATCTGAGCAGCTCGATCTACGTACCATGAGATCTGCGCCTCTAGGACAATCTCGCCTCATATGCGAATTTGTGGCAATGGTAACCGCGTCTGTCTGCCCGGCGGCGAACTCTCGGCACGGCTCACGTCACAGACCCACACGCAAATGCGGCGGCTGTGTGACCGATGCGAGAAGTACTAGGTATTTGGTCCCTCGACCCATACTAGGGTATGGAGAAACAAAGCGTATGCACTCTGTCTCTCGGTGGCCCGGGGCCTGCGAGTCCCCGAACCTCGGGATCCATGTCTCCCAGGGGCAATCCCTCCTCATGTGTTTGAATTCGTGGTAATGGTAGCACACCATGCGCCCGTCTGATGGCAACCACCAACTCGTCTCACGTGATTGGGGCCCGAGGTGTCCATAACCTTAGGATTCGCCTCAGTGGGCAATCCGAGTCGGGATAATCCGGGATGTCGGCGAAATAACACATCATGCCGCCTGCTGACTAAAGTCCCAGCATCGGCCTTGGTCACGATCCCGATGACCTCGACTTCGCCCCGATACCCCCGCGAAACAGGTCTTATGCTTCTTTCCCCGGTCAAGAAGATGGATCTTCCTTCCTCTGGGCACCAACACCCATATCTGATGTCTCATATAACATCTACTCTTTCTCCTTCTCAGGGCTATAGTCGTCCCGGGTTCTAGAGTCCACTCCTCCTCTAACCACTGGAGAATGATGTGCTTCTAAACGCTGAGGTCATTTGACCTCGCCTGCCTACTCATCGAGACATGCCCGTACATAGCAACGATCAGATCCCTACGCCTTAGCAAAGGCCTCGCTGTCAACATCGTGGTGCCCGACCAAGACTGCGGACGCCCCCACGTCCTCGCTCGACTAGCCATCTACATATGTCAAATGGCAAGCACATCCAATGCAAGATCTTTAAGGCTCAAACACGTACCTCGAGACACTATTCATACACGTAAAACATTTACTAACCTTCAGATTCATAAGCAATGCAAGACACTATCCATTATATCAACTCATTTTTAACAACAAAACTTTATTTTAGAAAATTTCCACTTTAAAGATTCGATTTGATTTGATTTATTTTATTTTTAAAAATTTTAGGAACAATGTTCATGAACAAGGGAGTCCAAACAAAGGATCAAATAGTGTGCACTGAGTCCAAAATAGTCATGCACAAGTGTGCACACACCGAGCCCTGGTCAAGGCGCCAGACAGGTGCACGATGGTGCGTGCAATACACAGTCGCGCACGCCGTGCTTCTTTGGGTCAGACGTGGCCTGCCTCTTTGTCACTATGCCCATGGCGCCGTGGCTCGCAGCTCAGCGATCGTGATCGTACCCTCACGCCAGACGGCCGGTTGCGGACTCGTGTCGCGATTAATGCCTTGTCTCACTCTTCCGTCACGATACACATTTTGTATCGCGACCTAGCCCCTGCCTAGCCTCCTGTTCCCCTGTCACGATACACTCGATTGTATCATGACACGCCCAACCAACAGTCCGCTTGTCACGATACATAGACTGTATCGTGACACAATCACCCAACAGCCCATCCAAGCTCCTGTCATGATACAATTGCTTGTATCGTGACACACTTCATCCAACCATGAAGCATCCGCCTGTCACGATACACTGATTGTATCGTGACACTCTCCCAAGCCGCTTAAACCCCGGCCACGTGACACAATTGCTCAGGATTACACACGCCTTCAAATTAAGCCAAATTCTTCTCCTATCACGATACAAACGATTGTATCGTGACACCCTTAGCCACCAACCATCGGCCCTCGTCACGATACAACCCATTTGTATCGCGATTACGTACCCCAAGAGCCCAGCCTCCCACGATACAACCCCGCGTATTGTGACCCAATTTCCCCGCCTTTCTGTCGTTTCACCCATGATACAAAATTTGTATCATGACACGACTTTCTCCCAGCCAAATTGCACGCCTAAGACCTGCTGTGTCACGATACAATTTCCCATTATATCAGGACCCAAGCCAAGAAGAGCCCAACCCACTTCCGCTCTGCTTTCTTTCCCCTTTTTTTTTTTTTTTTTTTCATTCATTCATTTTTTTTTCACACACCATATCGAAAACACTCCAAAAAAAAAAAAAAAAATATATATATATATATATATATATATATATATATATATATATATATACACATTTTTCATTCTCTGAAGACACTCCAAATAAATTTATAAAAATTTATTTTATTTAATTTTCGTCAGTTTTACACACTGTAAATACCCTAGAAAATTTCTTCTCATCCTATATATATATATTCGTTTATTTCTGGACCAATTTGTCCAAAAATTTCTCAACCTCCCGTACTCACACTAACCCTAGTGTTCAACACTTTTATTTTATTTTATTTTTCCTATGTGTTACTTACCCAAGCACACAAATCAATCATAATTCATAACACATAACAATTCATCAAACAATCACATGATCACACATAAAACACATGCATGCAGTGTTATAATCTTGTCCTGTGACTTCATAGGCAATCACATACCTAACCCTAACATCGAGCCACACCAAGTGGTGATGTTCTTACACCTTAATGACTCTGGCCTTGACCCAAATCCCTCAAGCCCTAGGTAATCATATACCTAACTTATCAACACTAAGCTCTAGGTATTTATAAACCTAGGCTCTGATACCAAGCTGTGACGCCCCAAAACCCGGGGGTCCGTTGACAACCCGTCAACCCGCGGAAAATCTACACGTCTCATATCGCGAGACTCATACCTGAGTAAAAATCGCCACTTTGGCCCATATACCAATGCTCATAAAAAATATACCCAACTATATTCCAATAGTTCAAGAGTTATACATTACTCTTCATACAAATACATATTAAAATTTACAATTCTAATACATATTATC
The DNA here is from genome assembly GCA_016808115.1 of Tetrastigma voinierianum. Lineage (NCBI taxonomy): Eukaryota > Viridiplantae > Streptophyta > Magnoliopsida > Vitales > Vitaceae > Tetrastigma > Tetrastigma voinierianum. Next base: position 2,545,246 of record JAEQBH010000220.1, on the reverse strand, counting down.
CCAAAAAAACACCAAAGCCACAACCCGGCTTTCTTTAAACTCGGCCTCTAAGATGAGCCGTCTTCGAACGCCTCCCTGCATTCGAAAAATATTCCTATTGTAGAGCTATCGCCCGCAGTGGAATTATCCTAAATGGGTTACTTCCCTACCTAAGTGCATATGCAATGATCTAAAAGTAAACACACACCAAGTAAATTCGTGATCCTACTCACGTCTAAATGCCTGTCATGTCTCGAGTCCTCACCGACTCCCTCACACTTGCCTAAGCCATGTATGAGAAAAACACCATTTTCAAAACAAAACTTGTTGTTCTCGAAAATACACTACCGAGTTTCAGAAAAAAGATGGGACTACCCTCCGAGGCGAACGCGGTCGAGAACTTCCCGAAATAGTCAGTGGTCCTCATCCAAATGATCTGGTCGACCGTCTCCTAACCCCATTCTCCCGTAAAATCATCCCGTGAAATCTCTTTGAAGAACTATGTTCGTCTTTCGTAGTGGGTCTATGTCATGCACTCACACCTAATTTCTAGGTTACCCGGCATATGAATGCATTATGCCATTTCAACACAATTTATACAAATATATCAATTATGCATATATTCTCAAATTTACAATCACACCACATGTAATTCAACAATATCAACCATCACCCAAATTAGCTCACTTGAGCTAAACACAATCCCATTTCCAATGGCCTATAAGCACAATTATATTCCATAGCCTATACACACAATTATATTCCATATAATTGTGATACCGTTAACACTTCTGCTGCATTAACTCATTTAATTCTCATACAACTCAAGCCATTCCTTTCAACCAATCTCATACACACCACACATGGATGTTTTTTTGTCCAATTCATTGACAAACCTCGGACTGCTTTTTAACAACCTAATGTAACAAATGGTCATTCCACGGGCAAAACTCTACTACTAACACCTGCCTAATTTCAGGAACTCCGAAATCTATGGCCATTTCCTGCTCATGCACACCACAACATAATTTATTGAATAAATTCTAACACAAGCCGCCCAAACAGTCCGTGGACTATCCAAAACGGCTCCAACAATTTCCCATAATTCATTCCCAAGTTTTGGGACCTATCAAACGGCCACTCACGGCCTCAATCATACTCAACCATTAACAAAACACTTAAACAAGAGGTAAAGCAAGTAGGATAAAACCCCTACCTCACGGAGTTTTTCAAAAACTCCCGAACTCCGGGCCACGCAGTAGTCCTCGGGATGCGCAAATCACTTTCATTTGGCCTGCTTATCCGACGGCCCAAACACCCAAAATTTAGAGAAGTCAGACCTTCTCTCTAAAAATCCACCATTTTAAATTGTATTTTCTTTCTCCTCCCACCGCATCGCCAGCTAAATCGAGAAGAAACTCCTCTTGTTGTCTCTCACATTGCCACATGTCCACACCTCATTGATTGAGAGGATTTCTTATCCACTCAACCCAACCACTTTGACTTTTCCACCCAATGACATCATGCCATGTGTCAACGTGGGCCCCACCTTGAGCTCAAATTGACTGAACCTGCTCTTGACATGTGGCATGTAACACCTGGTATATGTTTTGTTATATTCAAGTAAGGATTTTTGGGGAGCAAATGCAACTTATGCCCTATGATATTTTAAATTGTGATTAAGATTAGCCATCTTAATGGTCGGGTTTAACTGTAGGATTAGCAAAGTGTGTTAGATTGCATTCAAAGATGGCATGGGCCAATTATACCAGTAAGTTTAGTGGTTTTGTTAGGCTTGTAATTACATGTTGAAGGACCACTTGAAAACTTGTTAGTGGAGAGGGACTAAAGTGTAATATCCTTGTGGAGTTATGTGGCATCATATGAGGGCATGACACCTCATATATGCATGGTAGGAGATCTTGACACATGGTAAGTGCATGAGAAGAGCTCACATGTGCCAAGCAAACCAATTTCTCTTGGTTTTGGATGCTGGGACCAACTTCTTTGCTAGGAAGTGGAAAATTCTGGAAATTTAGAAAGTGAGAGAGAGAGTTCTAGAGAGAATAGAGAAGGAGGAGAAAAGGCTTGAAGGAAAGCTCGGGTTTTTGGCCGGAAAAAGTTCACTAAGGTATGTAAACATGATCTTTGAGGCCTAGCTTGCATTTTATGGACTTTGGTTATATTCTAGGGTTTTGCTGGGATTACATCCTAACCTCTAGATTTGATGAAAGGTTTGTTTGGTGGAACCTAAATTGTAAAAGACCAGTTGTGAAGATGGCATGTGTGTGTGTGTGTCCAAGGGAGGTGTTGTCCAACTTTCCCCTTGACCCCATGACAGTGTTTTGGCCATAAGTTGGCCTAAAGAACTCTGAACTGGATGATTCTAGTTGGAGAAGAAGCCCAAGACCTAGCCCTTCGAATGTCTAGAAGTAACCAAGAACTAAATCCTACCATAAGACCCTTGAATTTGAGGTGTTGAAAGTCGATACAGACTGGGCCCCATGTTCCGGAGCTCGCTGGAGTCATAAGTCGAAGATATTGATCCAAATTGAGTGATTCAAAAATCCCTCCCAAAGTAGCCACAGGGGCGCAACTTCATGAAGAGGTGTGGCCAAAATTATGGCTCATTTGTTCCCAGCACTTCACAAGTATGGGTGAAGTGAGAGGACACAGATTTTGTCCCTAGAAATGGTCCGGGAGGTCGAGGTAAGCCATAACTCTTGATTCCGAGGTCCGAATGACCTGATTTAAGAGGCTATGGAAAGCTAAGAGATAGGAGAACTTCTGGTCAGAAGACCATAGTGAGCAAAAAGAGTGTATGGCTAGTCAAAATGGTAGTTAAGAAAAAAAGAAAAAAAGGGGGTCTTGAGATAGGCTGAAACAAGGTACAAGTGTTGTGTGTGCTATTTGTGTTACCCTAATAAGGGGTGTTAAATGTTGATATTAGTAAGTGTAAAGAGAGTGCTCTTTGAAGGATCAAGGTTTATGTTTGTAGGCATAAGAATATGTGTGGATTCGAGTGGTGAAGTAGTAATAAACCACCGGGTAATTTTATGTAACCCTGATTGTTCGAGGCTAAGAAATCTTATGACTTGTTAATTGCGCATCCTTGAGTAGCCCCAGTTTTGACTTCCCTGGGGAGATTTGTGATTTTGAATCCAAGGAAGGTAGGGATCTTGTAACCTTCTCCTGCTTATACCATGGTTTGCTGGGAAATTCGCATCTCATTCCATGCTTGAACTGGTGTGGGATTTTCTAATGATATATATAAATGTGTATATTTTTATATCTATGGAATTCTCGAATTAATTGGTGCATGATGTTTTTAAATATCCATGTGAATAATAGAAATTGTTTTAAAGTATGATATGCGGGTATGGACCGGTGGAAACACTGATGGAAAGATTAATGGATCATGACTAACCGGTCAAATCCGTAGTATCAGAGATATACAGATATATCTGCGGTAAGTCCCGCACTGCCTATATTTATGGGTATATCCTGCAGAAGTCCCAGCACTTGTCATTGTCTTCGGATACCGAACTTCGGTGAAAGCCCAAAAGAGTCACCGATGAGGTCGAGATGGTGGGTAGTATTGCATCCATTTGTTCTACATCAACCTATTAATTGAAAATGTCATGTTTTGAGATGTGTTGAATTATCGTATTTTGAAATGTTTTTATAAGTATGGCTTGTTATGGGATTCACTAATGAGTTGTCGAACTCACCCCCATTATTCCCTCCACCTTAGATGCAAAGACGAGACCAAATTGCATGACTTGAGAGCTGACTTGGCTTTGGAGGTCAGGGAATCAGGCTCTTTCACCCTTTTAGCATGTCAGGTTGGCATACATTGAGGAACATCTAGTGTTGTGTGGAGGTTCACACTGTGATATTTTGGACGCCTAATGATCACGGGTCATCGATATTTGGCTTCGTGGCTATTAGTTTCGGGACACTTTTGTAGAAAGTTTCGTGGATTTTGTGTAACATTATTTTGATCAAGTGTAAGTGAATAGTCTTGGTTCATTGAGACTTACCTCGCATGTATATGTATATATGTTTTGAGACTTGGAGTTGAGTTTTAATTACGCTTAGCGACATCTAGCGAAGTTTTGACTCGTGCTTTTGAGAATATGGTGTTGATATATATGGTGCGTAGGCTGTGGGTAGCCCCTTTTATGCAAAGTGTTGGATTTCAAAGAGTCCTATGTTAGGGGATTCATGATGGAAAAAAAAAGATGGTAAAATAATAAATCACATCGTGGAAATCAGGTGTGACAAGTCAGACGAGCAAAGGGATAACCTCGGGAGATTAAAGGAAAATTCAATAGGTACACATAGATTCCTAGGCACACTGTGGTTAGATGATATTTGGCTTTAGTGCTAGATTTTGTGTTACTGCATGATATGATTTTCATACATGGCATGGCATAAAGCTTCCTAGCAAAGAACAACTAGTGAAGGGTATTTTATGATAACATGTTTACCTCGAGATTAAGTGTGATAACATAAAAGAGGATTACAAGCATGATATAAATGAGTTTAGATATTATAATGCTTGTATGGATTTTTGCCATAGTATTGGCTAGGGTGTGTAATGATTCTTATACCATGTGCAATTGTTATGAATCTGCAAGACAAATAGGTCAATAGCTAGTGAAAGATCGTGATAGCTATAATAAATCGATGTCGAGAACCCTAGAGTTATTAATGGCCTTTGCACTCATGACATCAGATAACTCGATTGTCTATTTTCTTATATAGACAATGAATAGAGGAAGAAGGAGGGACGACAAAGGGTCGACAGCTTCGTGAGATCCCTCTCTTCACCGGCTTCAAGAGGATGTAAATACTGAGAGAGCGTGGAGTTACCTCCGGTGTCATTCCTGAGAAGATGGACGTGGCGGTTGATCAAGGATTTCATGCACTTATTCCCCAGTGTTTCGGTGGTGGCCAATTTCTCAGGCTGAGCATTACAAAGGAAGGAAGATTCTGATGTCTCTGGAAGTCCCCGAGCTGAGAGTTTCTTCTAGCGCCCTTTATGTCGAGGGACGAGGCGAAAAGTCGCGGATACGGTTAAGAACACCTATGATGTGCCACACATGGGGCACTCCGCCGAGGAGTTACTCTTGGCCAAGTACTTTCCTGAGGCCATGAGGAGACAAGAGACGGAGTTTGTGCACCCGCAGCTAGGGCTATGATCGTAGCCGAGTATGCCTCTGCGCCTTACTGCTGGGCTGGGTATACAGGCGGCGGTAAGCGAGGCAAATGAGAGCCGAAACGCTCTGTGGAGGGTTTGAGGTCGAAGACGGCCCGTGGCTCTTCATGCTTCACTACAAGAATATGTTGAGGTGGTGGCCCCAGACATTGAGAGGAGAACCCTGAGGTACAAAGGAAAGTAATAAGAATTTCCAAAGCCTGTGACTTTAGGCTTGAGTGATATGAGGCATCATGATGAACGGCTCACTGGCATCGTTTATGCAATGTGGACAAGCTGGGGCACAGCTTGGGGACATGGGGCCCCTGCACAAGCAGGAGTGTGGTGCGACAGAACACTTCAGGAGGTGGTGCCCTAAGTTACAACAAATGAACACCCAAATTTCTCCTCAAGGTCGCTCGACTAGTAAACCATCTGCGTGTTCATGAGTGACAGCGCCCAAGGGGAGGAGATCTCCCAGGAAAGGGAAGACCAGATCTACTCGGGCCAAGGGTCTCAGAGCGTAGTCTTCGCAGACAAATGATCCGCAGCCTAATGTGCTAGTGGAAGGTATGGTTTTGTGTTATAGCACTTGGGCACATGTGGTTGCTTTTGATTCGTGCATCACGTTTCATTTATATCTACTGGCTTTCCATTTCGACTTAGAGATTGCACCACTCTTGTCCTTTGTTTGTTGAGACACCTATGGGTGGCAGGATGGAAGCCAAGTGATGCGTGGTTGTGTGTCAATGTTGGGGGATGCGAAGTCGATTGACTTAGTAGCTCCAATATGGCAAAGAGCTTGACGTGATTGTGGAATGGATTGTTAGCCCCACATCATGCCCTAGACTGCTTTTTTTTCAAGAAGGTGACCTCTGCATTGGGTTAGGTCACGCGGTCGCCTTCTATGCGGATTTAAATGGGTCGACTCGATCATTGATAGAGATGGAGAAAAAGGATGAGAAAGAATGGGGCCAACACTTCCTTTACTATGCCGGAAGAGTAAAGCCAAGGTAGGGGTGGATCAGATCCCACGCGTGTGACTTTGTCGATGTATTTCGATGAGTTGCCGTGATTACCTCCTCAGAGAGATGGAATTCTCCATCGCATTTGTATCCCTAAGATCGATCATATTTCAATAGCTCCATTTAGGACGGCTCCAGTTGAGCTTAAGGAGTCAACCCACAACCGCAAGAATCGGGCAGGGTAAAGGGACCATCCTAATTCCAGCACTGGCTATGCTCCAAAGATTGTTCGCGGAAAAGAAAGACTAACGCCACTGCTATGTGTGGATTACCTGCAAACAGTAATCTGAAGAACAAGTACCCACTTCCTCGGATTGGAGGATTTGTCAGACCACCGAATCCGGGCTTGTTATCGCGATCGATCTAAGATCCGGGTATCATCAGGCTGAGAGTACGGGGACTCGATATCCCTAAGACTAAGCCAGACGAGGTATGGACACCTCTGAAAGTTTGTTGTCATGCCTTTGATTGACTAATGCTCCAATTTACTTTTACGGATATGATGAATAGGATATCGTCTCGTATCTGGATCAGCTTTGTGGTAGTGTCTCTCGTGGACGACATCCCGACATATTCCAAGGGTCGAAATGAACACGAAGTAAAGATTTGCAACTGGGCGCCACAGACACTCAGAGAGAATCAGTTGTATGCCAAACTAGAGAAGTGTGATTTCTGGTTACAAGAAATCCAGTTCCTAGGGCACATGGTGTCTAAGGTATTTCGATCCCAAGAAAGGTCGAGGCCGCTGATGAGGTGGAGCGACCTGGAGTATCTCGATACGCAGCCTTCCTCGATCGGGCCGGTTGGCCACCGGGTCGATTTATCGAGAACTTCTCCGTGATCGCATCCAACACTGTGACTAACACGCAAGGGAGTGAGCTTGATTGGAATGACAAGTGTGAGGAGTCTTCCGTGAGCCGAAAAGAGATTGACTACAAATACGGTGGTTGATTACTCCGGTGAGCCGGAAAAGTACACCTGGGGCTCATGATGCCCCAAGGGTTGCCTCTGGGTGTACTTATGCAAAAAGGTAGAGTAATCGCCTATGCCTCTAGGCAATTGAAGAAACATTTAGAGAATTACCCCACGCATGATTTAAATATCATAAAGAGGTTTGCCCTAAAGTTATGGCGGCACTACTTGTATGGTGAAAGTTTGGAAGTGTTCTCTGACCACAAGAGTTTGAAGTATATATTTACGCAGAGAGATTTGAATGCTAGGCAGAGAAGGTGGATGGAGACACTTGAAGACTTTGACTTTTCTTTGCAATACCACCCGGGTAAAGCAAATGTGGTCGCTGATGCCTTGAGTAGAAAATCAAGGAGCATCCTTTCGGGTTTGATGGCTTATGAGTGGAAGATGTATGATTACATCAGCGAGTTCCACCTGTGTTGATGGGGATGAGCCTTAAGGTATGTTTTATACGCTGGTAGCTCACCCAACGCTTTTCTAAGAACATCGAGGTCTGTGAGGGAGTGATAAGAAGCTTAACGGCACACGCTCGCAAGTGGTAGCTGGTGATGCACTGGCGTGGCATTCATGCAAATGATAATCTATTCATCGCATTGTTTCAGGCTCTGATGATGCACACCGAGAGAGGAGGTGATGAGGGGTGCTCATCACTTCTGCCACGGTGACATCCCGGTGAGACAAAGATGTACCACGACTTGAGGCGCCAATTTTGGTGGCATGGGATGAAGAGAGACGAGCGAGCCTCGCCTGCTCCGACGTGCCAACAAGTGAAAGTCGAGCACCGCACCGCCAGGCTGTCGCAGCCAAGCACGGGCCGCAATGGAAATGGGATCATGTGACGATGGACTTCGCGGATCGGCTTCCCCAAGACTCACCAGCAAGATGGTGTTTAGTGGTTGTTGACCTATTGACTAACCAAAGACATTTCTTAAAGAATAAGGACCACCGATCATTCTTAACTGAGCAAGTTGTATGTGAGGGAGATCGTAGGCTGTACGTGTACCTCTCTCCATCAGGTCATATGGACTGAGAGGTTTTACGTCCCCATTCTCGCGCCTTGCGCAGTTTTGGGAATCCTGAGTTGAGATTGAGTACAAGATTTCACCCTCGGGGATCGACGCAACTGAGAGTGATTCAGACTCGAAGATATGCTTAGAGCATGTGTTAGACTTCCGGTGGAGTCGATGGACCATTTGCCTCTAATTGAGGTCGCAGATAATAATAGTTTCAGAGCAAAGATAGGATGGCACCATATGAAGCTCCTTTATGGAAGGCCACAGATCGCTTATGTGCCTGGATCGAATCAAGAGAGGCTACTTGATTTGAACCAGAGCCGGTGTAGGAAACTACTGCAGAAGATAAAGTGGTGATCCGTGATGTGCTCTGCAGCACAGAGCAGCAAGTAAAAGTTATGTCGACCACCGAGGAGACCCTTAGAGTTTCAGTTTGGGACCATGTTTTGAGAGTGTCACTCGCAAGGGAATACTCGCTTTGGTAAAAAGGGGAAACCGGCCCCTGTGGTACATTGGTCCGTTTCTGAGATTCTCCAAAGAGTCGAGAGAAGCTAACAGCTTAGCTCTTCCGCCGCAGTCGTTTCGGGATACATGATGTATTCCACATTTATTGTCAAGTAAGTATGAGCCGATGTTTCGCACATACTAGATTGGCAAGAGTCAATTTGCAAGAGAATGTGAAATATGAAGAGCGGCCAAGGAGATTCTAGATGCAGAACACGTGTCGGGCGAACAAAATTATTTCCTAGTGAAAGTAAAAGCATGGAGCACCATGAAGCCGGGAAGAAGCTACATGGGAACTAGAAGCAGATGTGAAGAAGAAGTATCCTAATCGTTTCATGTGTTAGTACGGCTTTTAATTTCTCGTGGACGAATTACTCAGAAGGGGAGGGAACAACACTCGGTATATGTTTTGCTAAGTATTCCAGTATGATTTTGGGGGAGCAAATGCAACTTATGCCCTATGATATTTTAAATTGTGATTAAGATTAGCCATCTTAATGGTTGGTTTAATTATAGGATTAGCAAAGTGTGTTAGATTGCATTTTTATGGCATGTGGGTCAATTATGCAATTAGGTGTTTAGGTGGGTTTTGTTAGGGTTTGTAATAAGTATGTGTTGAAGGACCACTTTGAAAAACTTGTTAGTGGAGAGGACTAAAGTGTAATATCCTTGTGGAGCTTATGTGGCATCAGCGAGGGCATGACACCTCATATATGCATGGTAGGAGATCTTGACACATGGCAAGTGCATGAGAAGAGCTTATTATGTGCCAAGCAAACCAATTTCTCTCGGGTTTTGATGCTAGACCAACTTCTTGCTAGAAGTGGAAAATTCGAAATTTAGAAAGTGAGAGAGAGTTCTAGAGGAGAAGCCAGAGAGAAGGAGAAAAGGCTCAAGGAAAAGCTTGGCATTTCCAGGAAAAAGTTCACTAAGGTATGTAAACATGATCTGGAGAGGCCTTAGTTGTAGCTTCTTATGGGTTTGAGCCATTCTAGGGTTTTGTTGGGATTACATCCTAACCCTAGATTTGATGAAAGGTGTGTTTCAGAAACCTCAAATCAGAAAAGACCGCTTTGTGAAGATGGCATTGCAAAGGTGTGTCCAAGGGAGGTGTCAGCCCAGCCTTCCCTTGACCCCATGACAGTGTTTTTGGCCATAAGTTGGCCTGTGCACTCCTGAACCTGGATGATTTCAGCGGGTATATACCCAAGACCTAGTCCTTCGAATGTCTGTATAACCAAGAACCAAATCCTACCATACACCCTCGACTTCGAGGCTGAAACGACATGATTCTGTCCCACGCTCGAGCAATGGAGTCATAAGTTGAGTTATATTGATCCAAATGGAGTGATTCAAAATCCCTCTCAAAGTAGCCAATAGAAGTAACTGAAGAAAGTGTGGCCAAAATTAGTGCTCATTTGTTACCATATACTTGTCAAAGTAAGGGTGAAGTGAGGACACAGATTCTGTCCCTAGAAATGGTCTCGGGAGGTCGTATGTAAAACCATAACTTGATTCCGAGGTCCGAATGACCTGGATTTAAGAGGCTATGAAAAGCTAAGAGATAGAGAATCCTCAGAAGACCATAGTGAGCAAAACGTGTATGGCAACAAAATGGTAGTTAAGAAAAAGAAAAAAGGGGTCTTGAGATAAATAAACAAGGTAAAGTGTTGTGTGCTATCTGTGTTACCCTAATATAAAAGTAAATACATATTAGTAAGTGTAAAAGAGAGTGCTCTGAAGGACTTCATGTTTATGTTCAGGTATAAGAATATGTGTGATTCGAGGGTGAAGTAGAATAAACCAACGGGTAATTTATGTAACCCGATTGTTCGGGAGCTAAGAAATCTTATGACTTAGTTAATTGCATCTGAGTAGCCTCGGTTTTGACTTTTGGGAGATTTGTGGATTTTTAAACTAAGGAAGGTAGGGGATCTTGTAACCTTTCCTGCTTATACTATGTTTGTTAAATGACTATCTCCATGCTTCGAATCAGGTGGATTTTTATCGATATATATAAATGTGTATATTTTTATATCTATGAAATTCTTTTGACCAATTGCATGATGTTTTTAAATATCCAGATCGCTGTGAAATTGTTTTAAAGCATGACATGGGCGGACTCAGTGAGAGTCCCGATTACGAAAGGACACGCACTCATGACTAGTCCCCGGTTGTAAATCCCTAAAGGTTTTATTATACGATGGGCATATCCTCGCGGGTAAGTCCCAAGAATTTGTCGTTATACGGATGTGGGCATATCCGTAAAGTCCCAGCACTTGTAGTTGTTCGGGATGATCGTGGCTAGTCCCCGGGTGAAAGCCCAAAGAGCTCACTCGACGAGGGTCGAGATGGGCGGTAGTATTGCATCCATTCGCTTCCACATCAACCTATTAATTGAAAATGCCTGTTTTGAGATGTGTTGAATTATTTGTATTTTGAAATGTTTTTATAAGCATGGCTTGTTATGTGGGATTCACTACTGAAGTTATCAACTCACCCCATTATTCCCTCTCCACCTTAGATGCAGGCACGAGACCAAATAAAATGATTCCGAGAGCTCGACTCTATGTGGTTTCGAGGTCGGGGAATTCAAAGGCCACTTTAGCATGTCAAAGGTTGGCATACATTTTTGAGAACATCTAGTGTCAGGTGGAGGTTCACACGTATATTTGGACAAGCCATATATCGACTGCGGTCATTGTATATTTGGCTTGCGGGCTATTAGCTCGGGACACTTTGTAGAAAGTTTCGATTTGTGTAAATATTATTTTGATCAAGTGTTAATAGTCTGGGGTTCATTGAGGACTTACCGTATATGATATGGGTATATATATGTTTTGAGACTGAGTTGAGTTTTAATTACGTTTAGCGCATTACTCAAGTGGAGTTTTGGACTGTGTTTGAGGAAATACAAAGCTGATATATATGGTGCGTAGGCTGTAAGTGTACTTTTATAAAAGGTTGATTTGTAAGAGTCCTATGTTGTGGATTCATGATGAAAAAAGATGGTAAAATAAACATAAATCACATCGTGGAAATCAGGGCGTGACATGGGCACCGTGTGCCACCCAATGCGCCTATGTGTCCTACACGACGCTATTGCTTCCCGAAAAACGGCAAACTCAGGATGTCCCTAATCGACGAAATCGACGCGGTGAGCTGATTTCGCGAGAATGATTCCAACTACAGCGTTCGTTTATCATCCGAGATCTATAAAAATTCAATTTTTACCGAAATTAACAAGGCACTTAGAAACGGATTTTTCGGTTTCATTAAATCAAGTTAGGAAATTAACCTAACTCCCTCTTTGTCTATGTTTGGGTTAGGAAAAACCTTAACTTTCATTATATGTACTTTGGGTTGGCTTAAGTAAGATTTGGGAGTTATTTTGCTTTGCTTTGGTCTTGATTGGTAAATTTATGGTGAAAAATAGGAAACTGCCCATTTTTGGCAAATCTGACGCTCTATGCCTAGGCGTAGGAGCGCCTCGCGTAGTCTAGCAGAAACCCATGCCCAGCGAACCCGAGACTTGAGCTTCGAACTTACGATCCGCCTAGGGTGAAGCGCTCTAGCGAACCCTCCTGCGCCGGGACGTAGCGATTACGCCTGCTGCAGATATGCAAATCTGTTTGTTTTCTCTCTTCCGTATATTCTAGTAATCATCCATTAGATTAATGGAAGATCCTATTAAGTAAATGAAGCGGCTCGCATACGTATACAAGTGATATGAAAATAAGCTAACCCGCTTTCACCCTGATCCCACACGCGTGACTTTGCTTGCCCTTTATTTTCTAATGTGATTAATAACAATATAATAAGCTTAGTAATAATTGTATGTCTGCCTAAGACCGAATAGTGAATGAATAGACACCTTTGATTAATGCTATGACACTCTACTATCAAGCATGACACTTCTAATACGCTTAGAGGGCACGCCTAATTAGTGCCTATTAATTCTCCTGCTCAGCTACGACACTGGTGGTTACGTAAGTGACACGTCTCTATTCAGGCTTCCTACAGCCTATGTTCAAGATCAGATCGCACCTTTGGGTACCTATTGTGCCGTGTCCCTCTCATTCATTATTTTCGGTCTATACAGGCAAACATTTATATGATAAGAATATGAATAATGTGATATATGAAAATAATTATACGAAATCACAAGTAATCAGTTCTATTATGTAGTGTACCTACGGGTACCCTCTGTACAAGATTTATATTTTGCACTCCTATGGGAGATATTAAAATTCTTATATATAAACTATTGAGTATGTATACTGTAATTGAGAACCACTGCTGTGGTCATATATATTATCTATTTTCCCACTAAGTTATAAGCTTAGCACGGGTGTTTCATCCGTGTAAGTACTTAAGAGGACATCCGAGGCATTTCGCATTCGTCAGGGCCAACACAACAATAAGAGTCCACCATATGTAGGTCTTTAACTCTGTTTTGTAATGTAAATGTAAAATTTTGCAATAATGGAACTTGTGTAAGTACAAGTAAATGAGACTCATAAATATATGTACATGACATTTTAAACACCACTACGGTGGTAGTTCTATAAGTTTATGTAATTATGAAAATATGATTAAAATGGGCCCACCAATGTCAGAAAATCAGCTTAAGGAGTCCCAGTCTCGTGTGGTGTCCCATCATCCGCCTAGGCGGAGAATGGGGCGTTACAAAAACTTGTCATTATAAAGCCTTTTTGAGTTGTGACATGGCGAGTTGATTCTTTCGATATGGATTTGGTTAAGATATTTATAAGGATGACAATGGAGCAGGTTTTTTTAGGTTCACGCTTTGTCTCTAATAGGACGTGTATGGTTTAAGTGTATTAGATTTCACTCGTTATTTTTGTTTTGAATGAAATACGTTTGAAACGATTGATTGAAAATTTTAAACCCTTTTGAAATGTTTGGAATTAAAGTCGCTTAAATTCCATTTATGGGGTTTCATTCAATCTTCCCTTTGTGCTTGAACTCGTTTGAAGCTTTCATTTCGTCCATTCACCTCACCTTTTGCTTGATTCCTATTTAAGGAGAGTTTTGACTATCTTTAAATACAAGAAAAATCTCTTTTGTCAAATCTTGTTCGATCCTTCCGTCTATGATAGAGATATGCACATTTTTCGTTTGCTGGAGTGACTGCAACAAGGTGCGGTTGTCGCCACTCGAAGATTGTTTCATCCTAGGAAGCATATTGGTAAGGTTGCAATAACGAAAGTTAGAAAAATAGAATAGGTGGCTAGTATTAGAGTTGACTAGATACAATATGCAATCTTTTTATTCATAGCAAGTCCTTCTATAGAAGGAACTCAAATAAGTTATTGGCTAGATATTGACTAGATACCCGTGCTAAACGACTCCTAAAACGTAGGACAACGTATCTACTCTTGGTTGAACCAAAAGTGTTATTGTTCTGTTATTGACTAAGCCAAAGTGTTTGATATTGACTAAGCCAAAGTCTATGCCCATGTCAATGCGCCCCCCTTAAAGAACCTTTCCCACAAGGTTCAAATATGTACGCTTTAGGTCCAGGAACCTATGCCATGTAGCGTGTGCAGTAGTGGAACCTTCCCATTGCACTAAGACCTCCTTGATATTTCTTTTTCCCCGCTTGACTATCTCTTTGTATTAACAGCTTGTTGTGGAAGGGCGTGAAGGATTATTGTCATCAACAACTATAATTTTGAGCCTGGGGGTATGCTTCTCTCTCTTAAATACCTTCTTCTTCAATTGAGAGACACGGAAAATAGGATGAATTTGAGAATCAGCCGGAAGATCCAATTTATACACCACCTTCTCTATACGTTGGAGGATTTGATAGGGACCAAAATAACAAGGGGCTAGCTTCATTGATCTTTTGAGTGCCACAGAGGATTTCCTGTAAGGTTGAAGACACAGAAAAACCCACTCACTAAGTTCGAAATCTCGTAACATCGCTTTTGATCAGCCATGCACTTCATGCGGTTCTAGGCTTGTTCTAAGTTTTCCTTTAATAGTGAGAGAATTTGATCTCTTTGTTTAAGTGTGGCATCCACTTTGACTATTTGAGTTGTACCCGGAATGTAAGAGAGAAGTCTTGGTGCTTTATATCCATAAAGTGCTTCAAAAGGAGTCATCTTTATGGTTGAATGAAAATTGGTATTGTGCCAATATTCTGCCAAAGTCAGCTAATCTGCCCAGTCATGTAATGACCCGCACCAAATAATACAAGTTTGTAACACGTTTGACCAGATTTGACTAGGTTTGACCAACACTTAGTATGTGGATCAAAGTTGACTTTTTCAAGGATGAATAATTTTGGGTTGACTAAGACACCATTTCAGAGGGCCTCGCCGATAATGAGTTCATGGGGATTTGATCGAACGTCCAACCGACTTACTGATAAAAAGTTATAACCCGACAACTTCAAACAATGTTTTGACAAAGGTCCAAATTGTCTCTCAAATTTTTACCCAAAAGCTTAATTCAGGGCCCTATATAAACATAACTTTGATGCCAAATGAAACCTCTAGCCCCCAAAACACCATCCTCGAACTCCAAAACCCTAGGAGAAGTTCTCCACTCTGCGGACCCGAAGTCATCATTTCAACCACTTGGCGAGCCGTCGGATTTGATCAAAGAGGTACTCGCCACCCACAAAGGCACACACGCCGGCCTAGGAGGTGCGCCACCTCCGGACGACCACGCCGGCAGTATTCTCACTGCTGAAATAGCCGGATACCGATCGCCGACGGTTACGGCGCACACGCCATCGGGTCATCAAATTTTCCCACTTTTTCTGGGCCATTTTCGCCACTTCGTGCCACCCCATACATCCTTTCCACCATTTGATCTCTCTCGAACTCATTTCGTGGTCCTCGCAGATTCCTCGCCGTTTGAAGTTACGACTAAACAAAGTCAGTCGACGGCCGATCGAAGTTTTTCGCCACACCACAATGATCGTCACAAGGTAATGGTACTGGCGAGTTCCCCGGTCTCTCGGGCTTTCCATGATGGCGTGGTTAGTAAATTTTGGACGCTGCTTGTTAGTTTTCATTTTTAGGTTGTTTTGTAATTAATGGTGAAGTTCGGATCAAATAGAGTACCAATTGGTCAAATTTGGTAAAATTGAAGCTTCGGGATTAGTGAAATCGGATGTTTTTAGGAATTATCGACGGTTCAATTTCGAAATTAGTTTCTGGTGAAAAACCCCAATTTTGGGTACCGGGCCTATAAGGCATACTGTGTAATTAGACCTGTCGGAGTTCAATTGGGATGGTTTCATAGTTCTAAAAGTTATTCTAAGGCCTTCGGCATCCCAATGTCGTTGGTTCAATTATCGAGCCTAAGTGGTATTTTTATTTATATTACGTTGCACTCACGCCTCGAGTCAGAGACGACTGGCTGGAGGACAAGACTGAAGGTTCAGAACCGCGAGTGGTTTATATGTTTTAAATGATTTGGGGTATTGGTGTTGATATATCTATTGTGATTAAATATCTTACATATATGTTGTTTTGGTCAAATGGTTGATTGCATACAAAATGTGATTATCGGTCTCATATAAAACAAATTATCATTTCATGTGAATTTTGTTAACATTTTTACTGTTTGGAAGTTGTACTGAGTTCGTGGATGAGTCTGTGGTATTTGAATATTTTGGGTACGTGGATTGAGGTTGTAAACCAATTCTTGGAAACTATTGTTTTAAAAGAAAATGGACTCGAGGTTTTGTGGAATGACTCTCCGATATGGTATTGTCAGAGGCACATGTGGGAGGCGGTACTATTGTGCTAGTCACAGCACGATAGGTTCACCCGGAGGTTATTAGGTGCCACGTGATGGCTAGGTTTACCCAGAGGTTTATTAGGTGCCACGTGATGGTCGGGTTTAACCGGAGGTTTATTAGGTGCCACGTGATGGCCAGGTTTACCCGGAGGTTTATTAGGTGCCACGCATGGCCTGCTTACCCTGAGTTATTAGGCTGCGTGATGGCCTTCCTGCCCACCGGAGGGTTTATTAGGCTGCCAATGCGGATGGGCCTGTGTAACCACAGGTTTATTAGTTGCCACAGTGTCGTGAGGTCGGGCTTACCACTCGCTTATGATGGGTACATGGATGGTACTGATTTTCGCATTATGGTATAACTATTTTAATATATGGTTATGGTGCATGTCATGGTTACTTATTACATGGTGGGTATACATGTTTTATGATTGGCATTATGTTGTGTGTAGTTCAGATTATAGTGTTCTTGACACTGTGGCGCTTGGCTGAGCATGATTTATATGTATTCGGGGCTTTGCAAGTCAAGCCAGAAATGGTTACAAACTGGGGAAATTTCCACTACAAAAGAGGGAAGTGAGGTCTGAGAGAAGAAAATTTCAAAAAAATAAATGCATTATTTTCCGTATAAATTATGCCACCACCGAGATTTATTTCTCACGCTTTATTGTTTTAAATCGTCTCAGCCCTAGTCATAGGCCTACCTCGCGCCAAATTCAACACCGCTTCTTTCGCAATACCGGCAAAGACTCTACCCCATCCATCCGTCTTGATTTTTTGGACCTATTTATTTTATTTCAGAACCCTAAATTCGCAAATACCTAATGCTCCTGATATTAAGATAAAACTCATATCAGCCCTATTACGTGATGTTGCGGGTTACGACTCTACATTGGATAGTCATCGTGGATTTTTCTATATAATCAAGTATTGTGGTACTCGCATGTTTACTTTTCTTTAGGTGTATCCTGCCTGGGTCCCGCGCCTTGCATCGTGAGTTTGTGGTTTCTAAATTCCTTGGGGGTCACATATCACGTGCGACTCATCCAAAGGTTTTCAGATACCTTCCTAACCTTATCATTGGACTCCATTCGTTATTTGATCTCGGGAACGCTTCTCCTTCCGATGGCGCCTGCAGGTGACGTAGGTCCGTTGTGCTTTGGTGGGAGCTCAGCACTCCAGCTATGAGGAAAATCTTGTCGAGCGCCTGGCTCGATCACTGGAGAGGAGTGGGTTCACTGGTAGTACGACTGATCAGGCTCGTAGACTTGGAGTAGTGGGGTTTGATGGCGCCACGGATCCCATGGTGGCCCTATCCTGGCTAGATGACACAGAGAAGATTCTGGAAGAGGGTATGCAGCGGTCCTGGATGAGGACGAGTCGATAGTTAAGCTTCGCCGGCAGCGTAAGGAAGTGGTGGGCGATGAGAGGACTAGGAACGCCACACCCGGGCACGCTCAAGGTCGCCTTCACACCGAAGTTTTCGCCCCCAAGCCTTTGTTGAGACCAAGAGGCCGGAGTTCGACACTCACTGTGTGGTAGTATGATAGTTTCGAAAGTAGAGCGTGATTCGTAGAGTTATCGGCTCAAATTTGCTAAGTAATGAAGTCGCAAGAATTGAGGTTTCTCGACGGGTTGGTTGAGACGGGCAACTTGAGCTCTCGTATCCGATCATCCCACGCACTGATGAGAGACGCTTCGGGGAGTAAGAGCAGACTCGATACCGCCTGCATCAGCGCCTACCATAATGATGGATTGTCTTCGTGGAACTTTAGTCGTGGATCGTCTGGGGCGGGTAGCTTCGCCTGGACTTCGAGCGGTAGAGTGATCCAAGTGGGGGACAGCTGTGCCGCCAGTGAGCGGGCCTGCAGAGGCGGACACACACGTGGCTCGATTCACCAAAGGAGCAAGGGCGCGAGTTGTTTTCATGGGTCCGGCAGAACAGGCGGTTCCGCCTCACCCAGACGTATGCGACAAGGTTCATGATGGACCCTGCCAATGGGAGTATACATGCTTTCGCCATGGCGCACAGACATTTTCGCGAGGGACCGCCCTATTTGAGGGTCCAGCAAGGGTCAGGGTCTCGTAATCAAGTGCTCGGCCCAAACAGTTAGTGGACATAGGACCCGAATACGCAGATGACGTACTGGTGGTTCCCTTCCGAGAGACAACGGGCTCACCACTGCTGAGTGCAGGACGTAGAGGGACTAATTTCACCGCCAGAGTGTGGTTGCGCGACGACGTCAGGAGCATCACACTCGGCCGTGGTGACAGATACATTATCTATTTTTGTTGACAATGCACGTGTACTCATCGATCCAGGGGCTACACACTCTTTTATTTCACGTGAGTATGTTACACGAGTCGTGGCGACTCCAGTTCCTTTGGGTTGTGGCTTGGAGATTGCTACACCCACAGGAGAGTCCCTATGGCCTACAGATGCTTAAGGGAGCTTGTTTTCTATTAAGGGTCAAGATGGGAGGCGCATTTTATGCAATAGATCTCAAGGGGGTTGGATGTGATTCTTGGGGATGGATTGGCTTGCTTCAAACTATGCTTCGATGGATTGTTTCAAGAAGAGGTGATATCAGACAACGGTCCCTCCACAAAAAGCGTGAAGTGGTCCTCTATGGAGACCGATAGAAGCAGCACCTCCTGCCGATTTACCTTCTGCTGTGATGGTTGTCGCAGCTGTGGTGGTGTTCAGTCACGAGTTGACACTGAGCTATGAGTAGGTTTGTAGAACAAAATGATATAATCTAGATGTATCGACGATCTTTCAAGTCTACCCCGTAATCCAGAGACGACTTTCCCATCGACTTAGTTCCCTGGCATGCCTCCCATCTCCTACCACCCCAGAATGGCACCGGCCGGCTGAAAGAGTTGAAGGCCAAACTACAAGAGTCGGTGGACGGGGATTTATTAGGCCCAAGATTTCACCTGGGAGCGCCTGTTATTCATGAAGAAGAAGGATGTGTACCGGAGGTTGTGTGACTATGTATTGAATAAGGTCACATCTTTAATAACATCCTTGGCTCGGATTGATGATTTATTTGATCGCCTACAGTGGTGCAAGAGTGTTCTCTAAGATTGACTGAGGTCGTTACCATCGCTAAGAATTATCAGACGCTCAAGACAAAGATTCAGACGAGATACGGGCATTATGAGTTCCTTAGTGATGTCTTTCTGACCACCAATGCCCCAAACAGCCTTCATGGATTTGATTGAACCGGGTCTTTCGTCCATACTTGGACTCCGCTTGTCATCGTTTCATCGACGATATATTCCTGGTGTACTTCGAGGAGTGGAAGCCCGATATGAGAGACATTTCGGGTTTATGTTACAGCAAGGCGGCATCGCCAGGCGCTGCCCAACAAATGTGCCGGTTGAAATGAGGATTTTCTGACATGTGGTGTCCGACATTATGTGAACCTCGTAATGTAGAAGCAAAGTGGGCGACCGGGAGCAACACACTACGGTGATGGCGCGGAGCTCAGATTAGCCGGGTATTAACAAGCAGGTTCATAGAAGGGTCTCAAAGATAGTAGGACTCACCATGGGTTAACCAGAAAGCAGTTGTTTGATGGACCGATTGTGAGGGAGTTCCAAACACCGAAGCAGCACAACATCACTGCTCTGACATCACAGAGAGGGCAACGAGGGGTTCGAGGTTTACAAACATGCTTCATATTAGGCTTAGGTCAGCGGTTGATGCAACATAAGAGAGTTGTGGCGATGCTTCCGCACAGCTGAAGAAACACGAGCCGAATTATCCTACACATGACTTGGAACTGGTTGCAAGAATATTCGCACCAAGACGTGGAGGCACATTTGAATAAGCATCGCAAGCGATATTTATTTGACCATAAGAGCTCAAATATTGGTTCACCCGTAAAGAGTTAAACTGGCGGCAAAGATGTGGATGGTTACCCATATTTGAGGATTGGCACTATTGATTACCATCCAGGTAAGGCGAATGTAGTGGCGGACGCCTTGAGCAGGAAGTTTACAGGCTCTTTGGCTTATATGCAGACCATACAACTTTCGTTGATGGTCGAATTGCGAGAATTGGGTGTTGAGTTGGGGATGCATGTTTCAGGAGCACTCTTTTCTAGTTTCCTACTACGACCGATACTTGTAGATCAAATTCTTGAGGCACAACTAGAAGATCCCTATTTGATGAGCATGAGAAGGAAGGGTCAAAGGGAACAGTCGATTTGCTATTAGAACATGGAGCCTGCATTGGCCTCAGACTTTGTGTTCCAAAGAAACGAAGAGTTAAAAGGGCGTATATTGGGGAGGCCTATAGTTCCATGCCATGCAACTTAGTACCAAGATGTACCGTACTCAAGGAGCATATTAGTAGTCGTGATGAAAAGAGAGTGCTGCTGAGTATGTATCCAAGTGCTTAGTTTGTCAACAAGTAGTTATGGAGACAAAGCCTTCGACTTCTCGCAACCCTTACCCATTCCGTAATGGAAATGGAGCACATCAGCAGCTAGATTTTGTATTCAAGCTCCTCCCACAACCGTGACATGATCTAATATTTGCAGAAGACTCACCACCAGTCCGCACTTTCTACCTATTCGTGAGAAGCTTTCTCCTCAGAAACTAGCGGAACTCTTTATGAATCATATAGTGAGCTGCAAGGAGCAAGGTTCATCATTCCTGATAGAGATCCACGATTCACTTCGAAAGTTTGGTGACGATGAAGGAACCAGGTCAAGTTGAATTTAAGGGCTCACCCTCGTGGACCATGGAAAACCTAGAGACTCTATTCTAGGACCTTAGAGGATATGTTGAGGTCATATGCATCGCAATTCAAGGGACATGGAATGAATATCTACCCTTTATGAGTTCACTTATAACAACAAATTTATCTGGCACTGATGCTGCCTTATGAGGCTCTGTATGGGAAACAATGTCGCACCCCATTATATTGAAATGAGACTGGCGAAAGGAAGTTACTAGGGCCCTCGAGATTGTACAAAACGACAAAGGGATTGTGTTAATATTATAATGCATGCTGAAAGGTACTTCAAGATAGGTAAAAGAGCTATGCGAACAAGCCAAGCAGCACCCTGGTTTCCAGGCTTCAAGATCATGGTTTTAAGCTCTCCTTGAAGGCGTTCTTGGGAAGCTTAGGAAGCTAAGTCCTCAAGCATATTGGACCTTTGAGATTGTTGAGAGATAGGTCCAAAGGCTTTCATAGACAGACTTGCTCTGAGGAGCTGAGTCCATAATGTCTTCCACATTTCCATGCTACGCAAGTATATTTCAGATCCCTCACATGTGTTAGAGGCACCAGAGATTGAGCTGAGGGACGACTTATCCTATGAAGAACAGCCAGTGCAGATTCTGGGTAGGGAAGAGAAGGAGCTTCGCAACAATACCATATCCTTAGTGAAAGTCCTTTGGAGAAACCACCTAGTCGAAGAGGCGACTTGGGAGCGGGAGGACCAAATGCGGAGCTAGTACCCTCATCTCTTCCATGACACAGTAATGGTGGGACGAAATTTCTCTTTAAGGGGGGTAGATTGTAATGACCCGCACCAAATAATACAAGTTTGTAACACGTTTGACCAAGTTTGACTAAGTTTGACCAGGTTTGACTAGGTTTGACCAACACTTAGTATGTGGACCAAAGTTGAATTTTTAAAGGATGAATAATTATTTAATTTGGTGACACCATTTCAGGCCCGTCGACACGTAGTTCACAGACTGGTCGAACGCCCAAACTAACATTGATAAAAAGTTATAACCCCGTAACTTCAAACAAATGTGAAAGTGACAATGTCCAAACTGCTCTTCAATTTAATTCGAAAAGCGAATTCAAGCCTATATAAACATAACTTTGGATGCCAAATGAAACCCTAGCCCCCAAAACACCATCTTGAACTCCAAAACCCTAGAGAAGTTCTTCAACACTTGTGGACCCGAGTTGGGTCATTTTTTAACCACTTGGCAGTCATCGATTTGATCAGCTGAGGCGATCCGCCACCCACGTATACGCGACCTAGGAGGTGCGCTTTCTACCTCCAACCACCATTCACGCGGTGCAATTTCACGGCGAGCCGAAAGCGCCATCGGAATGCGAAGATAGCGGCGCGCCACCGTGGGTCACCCACGCCCACGCGCCATTTTCGGTTTCAGCACCCCATACCCCAATCATTTGATCCTGAACTCATTTCCGTGGTCCCTTTGCGCATCAGCCGCTTGGAAGTTACCACGAAAACAAAGTCGGGACAAACTAAGCATTGAGTTTTCCGCCAACACAACACTGGCGCACCACGGTAATGGTACTGATGAGTTCCTGGTCTCGTTTCCATTGATATGTGGTTTGTAAATTTTGGACGCCGCTTGGTTAGCTTTCCATTTTAGTCGTTTTTAATCATCGGTAAGCTGACCGAAATAGCACTAATTGGTCAAATTTTATGAAATTGAAGCTGGATTGAAGTGAAATCGGATGTTTTTAGGAATTTATCGGACTCCGTTCAATTTCGGCGAAATTAGCTCTAGTGAAAAGCCCCACTGGGGTACCGGCCTATAGGGCATATTGTGTAATTAGACTCGTTTGAACAACTGGGATGGTTTCATATTTAAAAGTTATTCTAAGGCCTTCAGCATCCTCAAATGTTGTTGGTTCCAATTATTGGAGCCTAAGTGGTATTTATTTATATTACGTGCACTCACGCCGAAGCCTGAGGGACGCCTCGCTGAGGACAAGACCGAAAGGCTCAGAAGTCTCGTGGAGTGGTTTATATGTTTTTAAATGATTTTGGGTATTATGTTAATATATCTATTGTGATTAAATATCTTACATATATGTTGTTTTGGTCAAATGGTTGATTGCATACAAAATGTGATTATCGGTCTCATATAAAACAAGTTATCATTTCATGTGAATTTTGTTAACATTTTTATTGTTTGAAGTTGTAGTCAGAGTTCGTGGATGAGTCTGCGGGTATTTCGAATATTTCGTAATGGATCGAGGTTGTAAATCACCTTGAAATGATTGTTTTAAAAGAAAATGGACCTGGCGCCATGAATTCACTGACAGAGACATTGTTGGGAAAGTACATGTGAGTAAGGGTACTATTGTGTTAGTCGCCGCGTGATGGACAGGTTCACCCGGAGGTTATTAGGTGCCACGTGATGGCCAGGTTTACCCGGAGGTTTATTAGGTGCTACGTGATGGCCAGGTTTACCCGGAGGTTTATTAGGTGCCACGTGATGGTCGGGTTTACCCGGAGGTTTATTAGGTGCCACGTGATGGCCGGGTCTACCTGATGGTTTGCCAGCCGCCACGCGGATGGCCGCCTACCCGAGTTGGTTAGGTTGCCAATGCTATGGTCGGCTCATCCGAGGTTTAGTTGCCACGTGATGGTCAAAATCACGTGCCTATTAGGCCGCCACCACGGTTCCGGAGGTCGCCACCGAATTCCAGGCTTATGATGGGCACATTGATGGTACGTCGTTGATTTTTAGAACAGTGGTGGCAACTATTTTAATACTTAAGGTTACGGTGCATGTCATGGTTACTTTATTACATGGTGGGTATACATGTTTTATGATCGGGCATTACGTTGCGGTGCAGCCTGCATTATAGTGTCTTTGACACTGTATTAATTAAATTGTTGAAACATGATTTACATGACGGCTTTGTAGCAGAAGTTGGGTTTTGTGAAATGGTTACTAAACGTGTAACATTACAAAAGAGTGGAAGTGAGGTCTCGAGAGAAGAAATTTCTCGAAAAAAATAAAAGTATTATTTTCCGTATAAATTATGCCACTCACTCGAGATTTATTTCAATGCTTATTGTTTTAAACTGCTCCTAGGTCCCGGTAGCTCGTAGGGCCTACCTCGTCTGACTAACACCGCTTCTTTCGCAATAAACGTGTTATTTCACCCCATCCATCTCGGCTTTGATTTGTCGGACCTATTTATTTTATTTTGTAACCCTAAATTCGCAAATACTCTTAGAATGCTCTGATATTAGTATTAAAATCATATGGGCCCCTATTATGTATGTTGTGGTTATGACCTACATTTGGATAGGTCGGTCGTGGATTTTTCTATATAATTGAAGTATTGTGGTACTCGCACAAGAGCTTACTTTTTTAGTGGGTTCCTTTGTGCATTCCCTAGCATCGTACAATGGAATTCACTGTGCGACCACCCTGGGAACCCCGGGAGGTATCCTGCCGGGTCCCACAAGTCATGACTGCACTAGTAGAAGCTATGCAAAATTTCAAGACATCTATTTGTGACCTCTAATTGACCATTGGTTTGAGGATGGTGTGCAGAACTGAACTGTAACTTAGTGCCCTATAGTGCAAATAACTCTTGTCAAAAAGGGCTAACAAACACTTCATCTTGATCACCGACAATGGTTTTTGGGAGGCCATGAAGTTTGAAAATATTATCAAAGAATATTCGTTGCAATGCTGACTACAGTAAATGGATGGGAAAGTGCAAAGAAAATGAAAGGCTACTTCGGAAAGACAAATCAACTGTCATGAAAATACGACCTTGCAGACTTTGGCAAGCCTTCACTAAAGTCCATTGGTAGGTCAGTCCAAACTTGTGATGGGATGGGGAGTGGCTGTAGTTTCCTAGTTGGACAAGCATTTTCAGTTTTACTTCGTTGGCAATTATCATATTCTCTTACAATTTTTTTTTAAAATTTTATAAAAGATGTCATTCCTTGCCAATAAAAGTCACGAGCAACTCTTCTAAAGGTTTGTTAGAAGCCTGAATGGCCTCCACTAGGACAAGTATGTAACTCTTGCAAAATGAGATCTCTAGTGGCAGAATTTGGAGGTAAATAGATCCAACCCTTATAGTATAACATGCCATGTCGAACTTCATACTTACTAGAAATTTTTCCGATAGCAAGAGCTTGCATTTTGTGTTGAATGTCAAGAGAATCATGATGCTTTTTTTTTTGTATATGATCTAACCAGGTTGGTAATATTTGAGTGAGAGATAAGCATTATGGAATCCTGGACAAGGCATCTGCAACTCTATTAGAAGCATCACTTCGATATTCCACATCAAAATCATAGCCAAGAAGTTTCGCCAACAATCGTTGTTATGAGGGGGTGCCCACACGTTCAAGAATAAATTTAAGACTATGGTGATCAGTGCGGACTTTGAATCTACTCCCCAAGAGGTAGGGACGCCACTTATGAACAGTTATCACCAAAGTAAAGAGTTCTTTGTCATAAATCGATATGATAACTGTTTCTACCTCAAAAGTATGATTGAGGAAATGCCATGGGCTGACCTTCTTGTGCATGGAGGGACAACCTCAACGCTAACTCCAGAAGCATCACATTCTATTATAAAAGGCTTTGTAAAATCGTAGACTGGGAGTTAATATGGCAGCCTTTGAGTCTTGAAAGCGGTATTTGCATTAAGATTCCAATGAAATGCATCATTTTTGAGGAGTTGGGTAAGTGGCTAAGCTAAGAGCCCATAATTGCAAATAAATTTTTTGTAGTAATCTGTTAGACGCAAAAATCCTCTTAGAGCCTTAAGAGTTTTTGGAGTTGGCCAATGAAGGATACATTCCACTTTGGATCGGTCCAAAAAAACCCCATCTTTGGATATCACATGCCTAAGGTAATGCACAATAGGATTTCCAAAAGAACACTTAGTCTGTTTGGAATAAAGCTTGTGTTGCTGAAGTATTTAGAGTGTGGTACGTAGGTGAGAGTAATGCTTTTCCAATGACTTGGTGTAAATAAAAATATCATCAAAGAAAACTAATATAAACTCACACAAATATGGTTGGAATATGCGGTTCATCAAGCTCTAGAACATGGAAGGGGCGTTTGTAAGCCCAAAAGGCATTACAAGAAACTCATAATGGCCCTCAAGAGTCTGGAAAGCTGTTTTGTGAGCATCTTCAGCAACTACTCGGATTTGATGGAAACTAGCTTGAAGATCTAACTTTGAAAATATGGAAGCTCCTTTTAATTCATAAAGTAGCTCATCCACAATGGGGATGGGAAATCGGTCCTTAATTGTATGTTGATTTAAGGATTGATAATCAACACATAGTCTCCATGAGCCATCTTTCTTTTTCACCAAAAGAACAGGGGAAGAAAAAGGACTATGGCTATGCAGGATAAAGCCATCACTCAACATCTCTTGTATCAACCGCTTAATTTCTTGCTTCTGAATGTAAGGATAATGATAAGGTCGAACATTAACTGGTTGTGCATCCTTGAAGAGATATATGTGATGTTCATGTGAACGAGAAGGTAGAAGACATGTGGTCTGGAGTTGTACCCTCTGGAATTGTCTTGTGAGGTCCACAAGTAGTTAGAGAGTAAATAATATAACTCGGTTCAACAACTTTTCCCAGTTTAGTCAGAGAATTAAATGTGGAATATGTTACCAATGTAGGAGAATTGCCCACAATTGTTCTAGGTTGGTCGCCATAAGTGAATTGCATCCACATTCGTTGGAAGTCCCATAAAATAGGCCCTAGAGTTTGTAGCCATTGTGCTCTTAACACAACATCACAACCTCATAAAGGAAGAATATGAAAATCAACACAAATAAGTGTCCCTTGGATGGTGAGCACAGTCTTTGTACAACGTCCTATACTCGGAAGTTTGTCACCACTAGCCATTATAACTTCAAGCTTAGCCTTTGTGTCTATTGATAAACCTGCTCTTTTTGCTAAATGTGGATGCAAAAAATTATGGGTTGAGCCAATATCTATGAGGATGGATATAGCCTGACGCCCAAACAGCCTTGTAACTCACATGGTTTAAAGTTTAGGAGCTCCTGTCATAGCATGTAGAGAAATTTCAGGAACGCTGTTATTTGAAGATGGTTAATCATCAAAACAATCCATATCATCATCTTTCAAAGAAGTTTATCTGACCAACATATATAAGGTTTGTGTTTTGTAGCGATGCCCGGGCCGAAATTTCTCATCACAATAGTAACAGAGTCCCTTATGTTTGCGTTCTTTCATAGCTTCATACAAGATGGTTTTAATTAGAGGAGTAGTAAATTGATTGGAAGAGGAAGATCCTTGTACAGTTGTCATATTTGGTGGTATTATCGTGCGCACAGTAGGGCGAGACTGGTTCAAATTGCATGGGCGTACAGCAAGGTGAGCTTCCTCTGTGTTTGCAAGTCCAATGGCTTCCATGAGGGAGGCTGGATGTAATAGTTTTAGCATATACCGGATTTCATCTTTGAGTCCACTTATGAAACACTATGTAAAGAATTCCATCCAACCACCACTGATGATAAGCTCCAAACTTTATAAAGTTGCTACCAAATACGTTGATGGTAACTGCAGTCCCTTGATCATCAACCATTAATGAATACCAATACTCCCACAGTCAAGATCAGACAAACCATTAATAACAAACACCTGGCGGTTATCATATTGTTACGGATGAATGACAAATAATACGTTAACTGAAGAATCATCCAGTTTCATCATTTTAACAATATCAATGTCAAGATGGTTCGTTATGTTATTATTATCATCTTAGTTTATGGTGACTGGATTATCGTCCAGATCACTTCACCAAGATGATCCGATATCGCAAAGAAAAATGTTCATGTTTCTCATCTGATTGATTATAACCATATGGTGTCTTTAATCATCATGGAGCATCAGATTTATACTCTACAACACGCCAACCACAGGATTTTCAAGTCACATCATAAGTAATACATAACAAGTCCAGGAGATTATCCAGGGGCGTGGTTTTTGCGAGATTTAATCACCTCATCATCAAGTCGCTCTATTGGTTGCTGTTATGGTATAATTAAACCAAACAGCAAAGAGTTGTTAAAAAACAAATATTCAATCACCCGCGAACAGGCCAATATCGGAATATAACTCAAGGAAAGATTCTAGGGTTGATTGTCTCCATTTATGCATTTATGGTTTATATTCATTAAGCGTTGATTAAGTGAATGTACACTTATGCACATCCAAGGAATCTGACATGAGGTTTACGCTTTCGCGTCTCCCCTCAAATTCTCACACCCACTCCTTATTCTCCTTTCGGTCCATCTAGGTCATGAAGCGTGATACTTTTATAAGGTAGTGCTTTCCTTGAAAATCCTATTGGTCACCTCTCGATCCATACAATAGGACTACTCGAACTACGCTTGGATAGATCACCTCTTAGTCCATACGATCCTCACATAATGCTGAGATAGTGCTACTCCTAATGAAATCCATCTAGTACTAGGCATTCCTAATTTCCCAGACTTCTTTGGTTAGGTTAATTATTATTTCAATTACTAATTCATACCTTAAAAGACTTAGGACCAGATTTTAGGGCGTAATCTAAGAGTCACCAAGGATGCCATAGTATGGGGATCGAAGACCCAACTCTCAGTATGGATTAATTAATTAAAACCATAATAATCCTAAGAACTACACCAACTAACATCCACACAAGCATGAATTCACAAAACCATCATAAAATATATATATACCAAACATCAACTTCCATAACCAACCCTAGAGGATGTTTAGCTACTCATTGCAATCAAGTAATCCAACAAAATCATATTTAAGATAAATATAATATTGAAATATTTACAAATAGAGTAGAGTTTAGAGATACAAAACAAATGAGAGATAAAAATCGTTGGAGCAAGAGCTCCTCTAATAAGCTAGATCTTCAATATCAACTCCAAATCCAAAGAAGAAATAAACAAAATCACAAACCCTAAATGGTTTAAGAAAAAGGGAGGAGAAACCCTAAGAGGGTATTCCCTCTCCAAAAATCGGAACCCTAATAATGTCTCAAACATATACATTTATAGAAATGGAAAATGGGCTCAAAAAGCGTTGTTTTCTACTCCAGCCCGATGCTCTTCGCTGAAGTGAAGACTTCTTTACCTTAGCGAAGCCACCAATCTTCAGTTGGCCTTGTCTTCCTTTGCCAAGGCGAAGGATAGGTTTGCCTTGGCGAACCCGAGAGTGGTGCTTGTAGGATATTCCCCCTTTGCCTTGGAGAAGGCCTGCCTCGCCTCGGCGAAGGTCTTCTTCGCCTTAGCGAACCCGAGGCCTTTTATTTCTTCAGTCTTTAGCTTCAACTCGGCAAAGTTGTCTCTTTTGCCTTGGCGAATTGCTTTGCATTGGCGAAGCAGTGCTTCTGAGCAGGAGCAGGTTTTGTTTTCTTGCTCTTTTTGCCTTCTTCTTTGCTTACTTTACTTTCTATTCCTACAAAACATAAGCAAATGGGGGATTAGTGTAATCTTTAGGAATATAGGTGTGAATCTAGCATTTAGGTTACAAAAATACATGCAAAATACTCTATAAATGCTAATAAGATCCACACCTATCGAATACCCCCAAACTTAACATCTTGTTTGTCCTCAAGCAAAGAAACAGCTCATTTTCCTTATTCAAAACTAACAAACATGTTGAGCATGAAATTGAGATAATTTATGACAATTGCCTCAAGGATTTAACCTTCATATAACACAAAGAAAACTTTGAGATAGCCATTTTCAAAAATAATAGACTGACCTTAAGTTGAACAATCTAAACCAAAGTTCTCAATTGTGTATGTGTAGTCTTCCCCTCTTTGGTCAATTGCAGTTCGTATGGAATTAGATGAGTTTAAGTGGAATAGGGATCTCTCACTCACATGGTAAGTATGTAAGATTCCATAGGCTTGTTGGGCATATCATTGTTCACTAATGTAGGCTAACACAACTCTTAGGATCAATTAGGTCTTCAAAAGCTTGTAGTGTATGACTTAAGTAAAGGTAGTTGAATTAGTCATTTAAGCTTCAGTTTACCCAAAACATACATCATTTTCTTCTTTTCTTCCCTCAATTGCCCATCCTTTGGTATCTCACATTCTTTGCATTTAGCTCTTGAGCTCTCCCCCAAACTTAGCTCTTTTTGCATCTTTTCACCACATAGATTCTCACCTAAACTTGCTTGATTGTCACTATTTTCACCATTTATGCTTTCAAGCCAGCCTTGGCTTTTCCCATCACCTCCAAGAGGATGGAGTAAGCAGCAATGCTTTATTCTTCTTTTCTTTTCACTTTTATTTTTAATTTTTTAATTTTTATCTTTTCTACCCTAAACCTTTTGCTTTCTATTTATCACACATCCTCTCAACCAAACCCCCAAATTCAAATTACGTATTCACGATATCACTTGACACCACATGTTAGGGTAAACATAGGTTTTTGATTGAAGGGTATTCAATACAAAGGTTCAAAGGGCTAATTCTTTGGCTCGCAAGACATAAAAATGGCTAATAAAGCTCAATGTTGGGTGACTACGGGTCAATGCATAGTAAGGTTAGCTAGAAAGGCTTAATCGGTCCAAGGATGACCTATATCATTTCCTAATTGTCTGGTTGCCTAGGATTTCGCCTTGAGCGATAATTGAACAAGTTCTAGATTCTTTAGAGATCAAACTATGAAATGATCACCTAATTCTTTTCTAAACCAAGCAAAATTGACCATCAAGGGTAAATGGCTTGTGCTCAAGATACAAAGAACAAGGGGTTAGGTCTATAACTATGTGGTCAAATTATTATGTTTTATTTCAAATATCTCTCATTTTGTTCATTTGAGAGAAGGTTCAATCATTATTCATCATAGGCCTCATAATTATCTCCAAAATAAACTCAACCAAAACAAAAACAACCTAAAAAATGAAAAAATTAACCTAAAAACTCTGAAACATATACAAACAAGAAAACACTAAAGATAGGATAATTGAAGCTGTTGGAAAAATTTAAAAACAAAAGAAAATTCCCTCAATACCCCAAAACTTAAAATCTACATTGTTCTCAATCTATTAAATATAAAATATTAGGAATAGAGGACTCCCTAGGCTCAGGTGTGGTGGGTTTTGATGAAACTTCCTCAATAAGATTCAACTTCAATGTCTTGAAAAACAAAAATCAAATAAACACTTAAAAAAAAAAAATCAACATGCAACACATACTAAAAATACTAAAAACAAACAACTAAAATACTAAATGTATATAAATCCTTACTTTTTCTTGAGGTGCCTCCTAAGAGCTCCGTTTTTAGAGTCCAACTAGACTCATTGGGGAAGTCCGAGATCTTCGCCTTGGCCCTCATCCATCGAGGAAATACTCCTTCATCCTCATCGCTCGTGAGGGCCTCCACCTCTGGAATAGGCGGTGTAAGCTCAAATGACAACTCTTTGGTGGGGAAAGAGTTGGTTTCAAATTTATATCCTTCAAGAGTTTCCTCTTAAAGGATCTTGGGTGCTTGCTCCTCAAAATGTAGAAATGAGCTCTCTATCCACATGCATGTCATCTTTTCTTCATCCGTAAGTTGTATGCTTTGGTGGAGGTTGAACTTCACTTTGTCCTTACCAACAAGGAAGGTCATCTCCCCATGTTCTACATCAATCCAAGCTTGACTTGTGGCATTAGAAGGTGTTCCTATAGATGACACTTGTTGGTCCTCTTCCATGCCCAAAGTCACAAAATCTATGGGGAAATTGAACTTGTCAACCCTAACCAAAACATTTTCAATCGTGGTTAACGAATGGTGCTCTTTAACTTGCCTCTTTTCCACTAATTGCTTTTCTTTATTAGCAAGTTCATTCTTTTTCTCCTCAACCAATGTCGGTTCTTGAATTGACGTAGCTACCAAAGACTATGTTAAGTCCCTGGCAATGGCGCTAAAAACTTGTTCAGCAATTGGTGCTAAAGACTTTGTTAAGTTCTCGGCAACGACGCCAAAAACTTGTTCAGTAATTGGTGTAGCTACCAAAGACTATGTTAAGTCCTTGGCAGCGGTGCCAAAAACTTGTTAAGCGATTAGCGTAGCTACCAAAGACTATGTTAAGTCCTCGACAACGGTGCCAAAAACTTGTTAATGATTTTCCGCAACATCACGGTTTATTAAGTAATATGAATGACCAAAAGTCCAGATATTTATCCCATAGGAAGCCGTGGTTTTTAGCGAGGATTGAGCACTTAACTAATAAGCTGCTCACCATTTGAGCGACTACATGGTTGGGTGAAAAGCGGCTTCCTAAACTAAACTAAAAAGAAAGAAAACAGTGTGTATCAATGTCCACCACAAGTGAATGGAGCACATCGAATATAACTCAAGAAAAGATTCCGTGGTTGATTGTCTCCATTGATGCATTTATGATTTGAGACCATTAAGCGTTAATGGCGAATACACTTTATGCATGTCAAGGAATCCAACATGAGGTTTACGCTTTCGCGTCTCCCCTCAAATTCTCACACCCATTCCCTATTCTCTTTTCGATCCATCTAGGTCATGAAGCATGATACTTTTATAAGGCAGTGCTTTCCTTGGGAATCCTATTGGTCGCCTCTCGGTCCATACAATAGAACTAGTCCGAATCACCCCCGGATCGAATGTTCCTCGTCCATATGATCCCCAACATAATCGAGATGGTGCTATTCCTAATGAAATCCATCTAGTACTAGGCATTCATAATTTCATAGACTTATTTGATTAGGTTAATTAATATTTTGATTACTAATTCACACCTTAAGAGACCTGAGACTAGATTTTAGGACGTGATCCAAGCATCACCAAGGATGCCTTAGTATGGGGATCGAAGACCCAACTCTTAATATGGATTAATTAATTAAAACCATAATAATCCTAAGAACTACACCAACTAACATTCACACAAGCATGAATTCACAAAACCATCATAAAATATATATACACCAAACATCAACTTCCACAATCAACCCTAGAGGATGTTTAGCTACTCATTGTAATCAAGTAATCCAACAAAATCATATTTAAGATAAATATAATACCGAAATATTTACAAATAAAGTAGAGTTTAGAGATATAAAACAAATGAGAGATGAAAATTGTCTCCAACTCTACACCACATCAAGGTAAAGAGCTCATCTAATGAGTTAGGGGATCTTCTAATATCAACTCCAAACTAAAGAAGAATAAACACAATCACAACCCTAAATGGTTCAAGAAGAAGGGAGGAGAAACCCTAAGAGGGTATTCCCTCTCCAAAAACCGGAACCCTAATAATGTCTCAAACATATATATTTATAGAAATGGAAAATGGGCTCAAAAATCACTGTTTTATGCTCCAGCCTGATGCTCTTCGCCTTGGCGAAACCACGTGTCTTTAGTTGGCCTTGTCTTCCTTCGCCTCGGCGAATTTCTTCTAGGCAAGTTTTGCTTTCTTACTCTTTTTGCTCTCTTCTTTGCTTGCTTTACTTTATATTCCTGCCAGTGCTTTCAAAGGTGTTTTCTAGACGCGCCTTGATGCGCGCCTTAGGGCGAGGCGTGGAAGAAACGCCTTGAGGCGTATGAAAAAAGCGACACAATTGGTAGGCGTAAGCCTTTGTTAGTGAAGCGTGTTCAGGCGCGCTTTGATCGCGCCTTTCACGCCTTGAAAATGTATACGTACGCGATTTGGGGAGTTTGATGTGGCCTTTAGAAAAGGGAAAAAAAAAAAAAACCTAAAACAGCGATTACCTATTTTCGGCCCTTTCACCTATTTTCGACGACGACGAAGGATATCGCGAAGAACTTCTCCAATCATCTCATCGGCCCATCTTCAGTATGTTCGGGCGCTCTCCTTTCATCTCTTCAGCTCTTCATCTCCCCCACCCCCCGCCGCCGGACTCCCACCCACCCAGCCTTCCTCATCTCCCCTTCCTTCACATCTCATCCGACTACGCCACCCTTCCGCTTCGTTTTTTTATTTTTATTTTGTTAAAGTTTGGGAGCTGGGAGACTTATCTCATCCACCTACCACCGTCCTTCTGCTCCTCTTTTTATCTTTAATTTTTTTTTATTTAAGTCCAAGTTTGAGAGTTGGGAGAAGGGGCTTAGTTTGATTGATTAAATAAGTTTTATCTCAACCTCAGCCTCAGCCTCTGTTTTCTCAGCCTCTGTTTTCTTCATTTTGACCAAAATCATCTCAGCCTCTATTTTCTTCATTAATTTTTTTCTTTTAATTATAACGGCCTCGGAGCTCATTTTGATTAATTAAACCAATTAATTTTTTAATTTCATTTTTAATTTCCTCTAAAAAAATATTGGTTTTTTAAAATTTAAACCAATTAAATTCTCAATTTACTTTAAATTCCTCTAAAGTATTGATTTTTTAAATTGAACCAATTAAATTTTGAATTTAATTTTTAAATTCTCTTTTTAAAAAATATTGGCTTTTAAAATTTAAACCAATTAAATTCTGAATTTCATTTTTTAAATTCCTCTTAAAAATATCGCTTTTAAATTTAAACCACTTAAATTTTGAATTTCATTTTAAATTCTCTAAAAATATTGGCTTTTAAAATTTAAACCACTAAATTCTCAATTTCATTTTTAAATTCTCTTAAAAACATTGGCTTTTTTAGATTTAAACCAATTAAATTCTCAATTTATTTTAAATTCCTTTTCACTATGTCTTGTTATTAATTTTTAGTCAATTATATTGTTATATAGAAATGTGAATATTATTATTGGTGTTTTTTTAGAATGAGTCCGATTCGAAAAAATTCAAGAAGATTTTATGTAACATGTTATTGAAGTTTCCGGGGAGCAATATTTGAGATGTAAATTTTGCAATCAAAGATGCGCGGGAGGGTGAATAGACCTCAAGCATCACTTAGTTGAACCTCATCACAGATGAAACCATGCCCCAAAGTTAGTAAGTGAAGATGCTAGAATTAATCGCAAAGAGCAAGATTGACCAATCGAAGGATCAAAAACGAAAAGAAATGGAATGTTCCAAGAAATTGGTATAGTCCAACTTCAATGAATGAGAGTGCCCTCATTAAAACAATAGGCGCTCTTAGTAGCGGAGCTGGGAACCTATTCCTAGGGGACCCATGGATAAATTTACCACTTCACAACCTCATCAAAGTACTTTGAATTCAAGGTGGAAGCAAGAAGAAACGAAGTGTGTAGAAAAATTGGTAGGTTTATGTATTCAAAAGGTCTTCCATTCAACATTGTGAATGATCCTCTTATTGATTCCTATGATGATGCCGTTGCAAATTTTGGGTCTGGCTTAAGCCTCTCAATCTATGCAATTCAATTGAGGACATGGATTCTAAAGAAGAGGTGAATGACCAGTATCATTATGGAAGATCACAAAAAGCTTGAAACAATATGGATGTTCAATTATGTCGATGGTTGGACAGATGGAAAGAGTAGGTGTCTTATCAATTTTTTGGTGAATAGTCCTGCTGGCACTTGGTTTATGAACCAATTGATGCTTGATACAATAAAAATGGGGAATTGATGTTCAAATATCTGAAGGACGTGGTTGAAGAAATCGGAGGAGAATGTCAGGCAAGTCACTGATAACGCCTAATTATGTGAATGCCGAATGAGACTTATGGAAAAAAAGAGAAGATTGTAGACTCCTTGTGCTGCACATTGTATTGATTTGATGTTGAGGATATTGAAAGGTAAATGTTCATGATATTATACTTTGTTGAAGTAGTAGTAGTTTCAGAGAGAATATGCATTTGTTTTAGCTTGATGAGAACATTTACAAAAATCATGAAACTTTCATCCGAAGAATTACACGTGCTTGCTACTGCATTTACTCTCCAAAGCCTTTATAAGCAAAAGCTCTTATAGCAATGTTCTCTTAGAAAATAGAATCACAAATGGGCTAAAAAAGGTAGAAGGTGGAAAGCTCGGCGTTGATCCAAATTTTTGGCCCTTATGTTGCTTTTTTACAAAGACCACTGCCCATTAGTTGCGTTCTTGAGAGAGGTTGATTCAGAGGAAAGACCAGCCATGGGTTATATTTATGAGTTGATGAATTCTGCTAAGGAGAAGATTGCATTTAATTGTGGGGGCATGGAGAGAAAATATGGCCCAATTTGGAGAAAAATTGATGCAAGATGGACTCCCCAACTTCATCGACCTTTACATGCAGCAGGTTACTATCTTAATCCTCAATTGTGGTATGGGGATAAGTTCTCTAATGTTGATGAGGTGAGGAAGGGATTATTTGAATGCATGGATAGGATGTTGATTATCAAGAACGTTAAAAGCCGACATTCTGGGCTTGACTCATTTGACCAAGCAATGGGTGAATTTGGGAGCGATGAAATCTGATTCTCGAACATTAAGAAGTCCACAAGTTGGTGGATGCTGGGGTTCAGCACCGAGTTGAAAAGTTCAAGCATTCGAGTCCTTAGCCTTACTTGTGCTAAGTTTCGATGTGAAAGAAATTGGAGCACATTTGAATCGGTAATATTTTTATTTTAAATTTATACATATATTTCTTATTTCAATGTTAGAGAACTTTATTTCATTTTAACACATAAATTTCTTTATTTCATTATCTGTAGATACATGCAAAAAAAAGAAATAGACTTGAACATCAAAGGTTGAATGCTCTAGTGTATGTAAGGTACAACACTAGATTAAGAGAATGAAGTCTACAAAGGAAACAAAATGTTGATCCGATTTTGATAGAGGAGATTGATTTGGATGATGAGTGGATTGCGGAGAAAGAAGATCCCTCCTCCCTCGATCTTTTGTTTGGCTTCGTGATGATGTTATTCAACGTTGGATGCTATTAGAGTCATGGCCATCCAACTCCCACCGTACTCCAAGCATCATCGGATCACATGATTTCTTCACATTCCTACAAAAGGAAACATAATGAAGTACCAAGTAAGTACACAAAAATTGAAGTCATAAATTTGATTAAATTTAATAAAAAAACTTATAATATTTACACCTAATTAATCATTTATACTAGGTACAAGTGGAGGCAAGCAAAGAGAAGGAGTCTAATTGACACCAATTGATGAAGATGAAGATGAAGATTTACATGAAATGGTGTGGATACATGATAGTGGGTATTTTTCCTACTTTTGATACATTGATGAGGATGATGATGCCCTTGAGAGGAGAATTAAATCTGAAACAATTTACTGGGGCTTCTTATTTCATGACTAAGCATGACTTGTTAAAAGCTTCAAACTATTAAGATAACTGAATCTATTTTCATTTTATGACTTTGTTATGGTTTTCTGCAGCAGTGAACTAGTATGCTTTTTTTAATAATTTAATGAATTGTTTTTCATGTTTTTATTTATGCTATTTTATTTTATATATTTTAAAAAAAAATATTAATTAATTATATATTGTGATGTCTGGGCATGCCTCAACGCTCGAAATACGCCTCGCCTCACAAACACAAAAACGTCTTGTCTTACGCTTTCGCCTTTTAAAACTTTGATTCCTGCAAAACATAAGCAAATGGGGGATTAGTGTAATCTTTAGGAATATAGGTGTGAATCTAGCATTTAGGTTACAAAAATACATGCAAAACACTTTATAAATGCTAATAAGATCCACACCTATCAGGCAACAACCTCAACTAGGTCTTTCAGCACGTAGGAGCTCTGCCTTTTGCCATGGATCGACTTGCTCTTATACTAGTTTGGCAAGGCTGCAGGAAGGAAAGTCAGAAAAATAAAATAAGTGGCTAGAATTAGAGTTACTGCCAAGACTCCATCAGGTAAAAATGAAAACAATCTACAATCTTTTTATTCATAGCAAGTCCTTATAGAGAAGGACCTCAAATCAATTATAGCTAATTGCAAAAAAAAGCCTCAGTTATTTGAATAGATACATGTGCTAAACAACTCCTAAAACCTAGGACTACATATTTACTCTTGATTGAACTAAAAGTATTATTATTCTGTCAATTGACTAAGCCAAAGTGTTTGATATTTATTGAGACTAAGTCTATGCTCATATCATAGACGTTGGGGATTTCTTAAGACACCATCAAAGAAAGCAAATATGCTTTAAAGAGATTGTATTCTCATAAGACTCATCTATTATCCTTTATGTAATTTTTCTTTGTTTTTTTTTTCTCTCCCTTTTTATTTTTTTATTTTTTCTGTAATATCGTAACGAAGTGTAATCGATTGTTTAACTAGTACGTGTTTTTATTTATTGCAGTTGGTAAATATGATTTTAAGGTTAATTGTATTTGATGATCGTGGTTGTCAAAACACTCAGGACACTTTTAGTTTGTAGATTATTTTTGAATAAAAGTGTGTTTTTTTTAATATGAATTATTTTTACGTTAAACTCGTGAAACTGAGACATCCCTCCCCAAGGATGAACGTCCCCGGCGAGATGAACAGATTCTTCCGTATAAATCGTGAATATTTAATTTCTACCTTTACCCAATTAAATCTGCCTAGTTTTTCCTCCCATATTTCACGCTATCACTCTCCTAGCGAAACACAATTTCCCGATTCAAAGGTAGAGTTTTTGGATGAGCTGGACGGTCGACCACCATCGACAGGAGATGGAGACCCTTCAGATTGGATTAAACCTACGAAGGCGACTGCATGTCATTCGCATCCGTGGTCGGAATGGGTGGATTTGATGAAGTTTTTGTCCAAAAAAGGGTACCTTGAAGAAGGAGACGGAAACCCTTTCCAAAACGGCACAATGGATGCCAAGGAAGCGAACCGAATTCGCACCGCGTGCCTCAATTTCACCCGAGATAGGTTCGATCTTATAAGGTATTGATGGTTTATAATGGTTATACGTGTGGGCTCCGATTTCTGACTTGTGCATGCTATGTGTTTGATTTTTTGTCCAACTAGAACATATGAGTTTCTCTTCTGGAACGTCAATTTTATCATAACTTTGATCCATCCTGGTCTTGATACTGAAGGAAATTTGCTTGATTTATCGTATAGGACACTAGACAAATA
Organism: Tetrastigma voinierianum; assembly: GCA_016808115.1. Lineage (NCBI taxonomy): Eukaryota > Viridiplantae > Streptophyta > Magnoliopsida > Vitales > Vitaceae > Tetrastigma > Tetrastigma voinierianum. The sequence goes on along the minus strand of JAEQBH010000220.1, from coordinate 2,506,022 downwards.
CCTTTCCATGGTGGGTGTTTTAAGTTACGACTTAACGACTTAAAAATAATTAACTTATTTATAGCTTTAAGTTGTTTTTATCATTAAAATAATGAGGATTTTAGGAAAACAACACAGGTATAATTATAATTTAACATAAAGTTCAGTTATTAGGAGGTAATAATTTTTAAGTTTAATCAAACACCTTACACATCTATGGTAGGGGAAAATGTTTCTTTAATGATTTTCAGCAGATGAGATATGTCCTGAATTTGAGAACTTACTGATCAATGAAAGCCCTTTCCACCAGTTACTTCTCCAGGAAAGATGTTGAGGTCGTTGCAGGATCTGGATGCCCAAACACGGATAGGAAAGTCGTGAACTCAGGCAAACGTCTAAGAGCACAAGTGGATATTGATGAAGGAAATGTAGGCTCTGAGTTTTTAAGATATGAAAATAATATCCAATCAAGCTTCTTCTGGAAAGAGATTCTCAGACAAATTACTTGACATTTATCTCTTCTAACATAATAAACATTCAGGTTTGCAGCTCCTGCACTTTGAGGGGAAACTGTGACAGGGCATATGTGATGGCAAGTGAAGGTGAAGTGGGGCACACTGTGGATCTCATGCGCATTCTATCGACGTATGGGCTTGACCCGTTCACTGGAGCAGTGGAGAACATGCTCTGTCGGAGCACAACAATTGAGGAATCTGCAAGAAGGCTACTAAGAGAAATGGTGGAGTTTGGCTCCAAGGAATTTGATTCCCTTCTCCCAAATGCTACCTACTCTAAAAGAGCAGCATCAGCCTTAAAAGGCCCAACTAATCTTCCTATCAAGGAAGGGGATTGGCTGTGCCCAAAGTAAGTCTTTTAAGCAAATTTCAGTTTCATTATTATTTTTTTGGAATACTGAATTTTGTCTAACAGTGATTTACATTTTTCTTTTACTTTTTATGCGGTAGATGCACACTTCCTGAATTTTGCAAGAAATATTAAGTGCTTAAGTGATGCAATGATATATCCTAAGAAAGACTAAGGAAACAATGGGAGGATCAAGATCATCTTCCATTGAAGAAGGGAGACTGGATATGTGACAAGTAATGGTTATTAAGAACATTAAACGTTGAAATTTCTCTCATTATGTTTCTCATTAAGACCTTCAATTCTTGCAGATGCAATTGCCTAAATTTTGCTAGGAATACGAGATGCTTTCTATGTAAAGAGAAGCCTCCAAAGCGGGAACTCAGTCCAGGGGATTGGGAATGTGATTCGTGAGTTTTTCTTAGGCAGTCAATTGATCAATGATTTTTAATTCTATAGTTCAATGGTTAGGTTTCTGTTTTAAAAAAAAAATGTGAATATCATACTCTTTTTAACATTTGCAATGTTATTGTTGTAGGTGTAACTTCATCAATTTTGCAAGAAACATTGCATGCTTGAAATGTGATCATAGACGGCCAAAGTACCACCCAGAGGCTTCTGCTCAATCTAATAAATTCATGATTTTCCCACTTCTATGGTAAGGGGTCGGAGCTTTGCTAGGGGATGAATATGAAACCGGTGGTGAGCCTCCTATCAGACAAGGGATACAAACTCGTAGATGGAGATTTCTGGAGGATGAGAGTAAGGATATTGATGGTTCAAATTCAAGAGACAGAGGTTCTAGATTTGTAGATTTTCCCATTGCAGGTGGTAAAAGCGAATTGTCTCAGAATTCAGATGTAAGATTAAAATGGAAAGCAGAGATGTTGAAGAGGAACAGACATGATGCAAGGGAAAGCAAATATACTTCTGCCAGTGTCCGTAGAAGGCCAGAGTTTGTTGAATGTAGCAGCAGTGATGATGAGGAGATGGGCGAATGGTTTGGGCATGGAAGGAGGACGCAAATGGAGGAGTAAGGAATTGGAGATCATGGCATGGTTGTGGCTAAATCTATTTATTCAAGAGGTTTACATCAAAATGTGAATCCAAAAGGTTGTTCAGTGTTCCATGTGGGAAATGTAAAATGATTTACTACTTAAAATCCTAAACAGATAATTCCTTTTAAAGAGTTTTATCGAATACCCGTGTAGATAGATTCGTTGAAAAACGTCTTTTTATTGATCACCAACTCTGTTATGACTGTGAACAAAAATCGCTTTTTCGTTTTCATATGTCGCCAAAAAATCGCCTTTCACCACCGTAAGTTGCAAACGCGAGCGAAAATCCACTGCAGCACCAGAAATCTATCACGCGGCAAAATCGGAAAATCGACGTCAATGCACTCAGCACCACACACATGCGACATCGCCACGTGAATTTCAAAATATCAGAAAGACTGCAAAATATCGAATGTATTATTTCACTCGCAACTATAAATACCCATAAAATCATATAATCTATTTACAAACTCATCCATACACATAATCCCATTTAATCTTAAATCTATTTTCTGCGATTTATCTCAACATTTTCAAGATCTTATTAATATTATCCTCATCGTTGTTACGGATCCCTTCGTCAAATAACGGTTCGGCGACACATCGGTCTTCATTTTGGCTCAGAATCTATCAGAATGTGAATTTCGATAAATTATAATAAATATTATTTCAAATAAGCGATATCATTATTTACGCCTTTATATCAACAAAATATTTACATGAATTTCAAAATATTTTTATTAATTTTTGTTTTACTGATATTTTTATCAAAATATCTACCGATATTTACCAATATTTCCAATATATCCATAAAATCCAAGTACCGATATATCCGTAATTACCTAGGGTATTTCGTTCTTTTAAGGCATAAATACTATGGTATTGGTAACGTTTTCAAATGGTTGCTTGCAATTGTATGACATGTACTGGGAAAAGAATGTTAGAAGAGGTTCAAAACTATATATATATATATAACTATTGTCCAAGTGCTCAACATAGGAGAAGAGTGCGCATCCGACGAAAATATTTGATTTATCAGGAGGAGAGAGTTTATGGTAAATTGATCAAAGACTCTACCATCCAACCTCTTATTAAAGAACCTTTTCATAAACTCCCCGTATGTGAAGGTCTTGTACTTAGCTGGTTTCTCTTCTGATATTAGCCTCCGGCAATGCATCACAAGAATCTCTAGCTGGATTGAAGAATATTGCGATCGACACTCTTGCTTCCCGGTATGGGTTCCCCACCACCCTATGCTCCACGCTTTTGTATTCATCATTGCTCGTTATCTGAAACAATCACTAGCTACAATTTTATTCTACCCGATTTGAACAAATTTTCACAGTATATCATTACTATAGAGAATTTTTTGTAGATTTGTTGTGGTAGCGAAGACATTGAGTCAAAAGACCCAAATACCATTATGGTCCTGATCCGTCCTGGTATTCCTTCTTGAGTCATATTGTGCTTTTTTTTAAGTGTGGTTTTTCGGGATTTTATAAATTAATAGTCACAACAGAGTGAGTGATTTTGTGAATACTGGATTTCCTTTAATCTGGGGAAGTATTTACCTCTTATTTTAGGAAAGTTGTGTTTCAATAATGTAATGATTTAAGAACAATTATGAAAGATATAAAGAATACAAAATACACAAAGATTTGGGTGATTATTTCATAAAAATAATTGGGATTATATTATATTATTAATACTGAGAAATATGATACTACTTTAGAGATATTCATTACGATAATATGCATAGATATTAAAGTAGTATCTTACACTTTATTATGGGCAGCAGTAACCAGGTCAGGAACCCTGAAAAATTAGAAAATTTCAAAATTTATGAAATAATATTAATAATAACAAATCACCATAACTGTCATGTAGTTCAAAATCTTGTGATCTCGACACAAATAATTCACTACTTTAAATCGACCAAGAAAATCTGAAGGACCAAAAAAATTCATTAATTCGGTGATTAACCTAAAAAATTTTACTAGTTTATAAGTCACGTGAACCCCATGAATAGATTCATTAAACCCTAAGTCATAAAACGTTGAGCTAAGTTTCAAATTAAAGAACTATTTTATGATAAACTGATCCAATACATTGACATACGACGCACATGAGCCATGTATTCAAATTAAAAAAAAAAAGGGAAAGGAAAGGATAAAAACGAAAAAGGAAAGTAAAAAAGGAATGAAAAGGAAGGGAGACGGGAGAGCGTGAAGAGAGGGAGAAAGTAAAAAAAAAAAGAAGAAATTTTTTGGTTTATTTCTAAAATATATGGAAATCGACCGTGTTTTCATCGAAAGAATGCAAATGATCCACGACGCAAGTTACGCTGCAGGAACAAAACTTTAATTTTCATTAACTTCACTGGCGCAGAATTTTCCTACTTGGTTAATTTGTAAATTTTAAAGGCTATTTTAATCTACGCTTGTATACCATGAGTCATAAATTTCAATCCCAAATTTTGGGATCGAGCAGAGAATTTTGCATCTTTTGATTATTAACATTCGCCGACTCGACCAAGTTAAAGTTCGCTAATTTTTGACTATTTTGGAGCAATGGAGATGAATTTTAGGATCAATGCTGGGGCCTCTGACCAATTTGGCTAGTTTTTTTAACTGACTGACGTTTCGTTTTGCGATGTCGAGATCGTTAAAAGAATTCGGGTGATGAAACCAGCATTACCGCACGCGCCTGCTTTATGCGGTCAGATTCGAAATTATTTTAAAGTTATTGTTGGAAAAAATAAACAATAGGCCGTCATTATGAAAATCATGCTACTACATGTCATGCGATGATTAACATGAATTATGACGAATGGAAATTATATGTGGTGAAAGTAATTATCCGAATTATAAATATTTGTGACGAAATTTTATTACGCATTTAATATTTCTATAACATGAACGAGATCCGCATTTCATACTTATATGGGACATCAAGATATTAAAAGGTAGAGGTATGGTCATCCATCATTAATGTTGATGGAATGGGTAGTGAACTTTATTTGATGACGCCCAATAAATGTCTCACGCGTTTAAAACATAAAAGAAATATAATTAATGCAAGGCTGCGCGGAGAAAAGCAATGCATCCCTCAAGTAAAAAGCTTGAAACATGATGTAAGATACCCACAGTGTGATTCGAAAAGTTTTATATGAGTGTAAGAGACCCGCGACGTGAAGCCGTAGTAAGTTCGCGGCCCAAAGAAGACACATATGGTCAGCCAAGCACACAGACTCGAGTCATGACAAGAAATGGTGATCGACTTGTGTGATTACTTGCCCATCTAAGACTTGCATCAGAAGAGACTAGGAGCCTATGCCCTAGATATGTGTGTCATTGAGACTGACAATGACAATATCACCAGACAGCTACATGAAGAGAAATAAAGAAATGACTCCGGTGATATTATACGAAGATATTCACGACGACATACCGACATCCATGTGCACATTCGCCAGACGCCAGACGCTCTGTCTACTATCAGACGAACATTTGCGCGAGTGAAAGAACTATCAGTGAGATTATCACATCACTGCCACCTGTCATGACCTCCCTTTTCAGAGCAGGAGTTGATAAGGGAGACGACATTCAATGAGCTCAGACCATGGTGGGCGCCGGACAAGCATTCGATAATACTTTTAAAGTATTTTATGTAAAAAGAATCGTAATTAAATTATTTTTGATTATCAGATAGTAAGTCTAAGACGTAATTATGTAAAGAGGGCCACGATCTGACTTTATGAACTATAATTGCCGCTATTTTTATATTTTGGGGATTTAAATACGAACGAATTAGCCCAAAGAAGCCGACATATATATCGATATTTTTTATTAGACTGACCTCAAAAGGTTTCAACGCCACTTAATGGTGACTCTACTTGTGCGATGCATTATACTATTATTCAAGTCAGATATTGTGTAGAACCTGGCCATTTTAATTTTTTTTTTAAAATACTATCTCGATAAATTAGATATAACAAAGGCAGATCGAATAATTCGAAATTCGCGCACTCACAGATTGATTCATCATTAATCTTAACTCGAATTGGGACGTCACAAGGGTAGGGATTAGAATCTAATTTAATATGTTTTTATCACTCTTTATGCTTTGTTTACAGCAAAAAGTCCCAAATCAATGGGTAAAAAACAAGTTTCCCTTATTTTTATTTTTATGTTGCCTCCTGTTCTTTTGTTTTTCTTATATAAGTTTTAAGACAAACAAATGTAAAATGTTAATTGGATGGACATGTACCTGAAACAAATCTCCAACGTTGACGATGAGAGCGCCGGGCTCAGGCTTTAACTAACCATGCCTGTCCCGTTTAACCTGCAATCCACTCACCTACCCTGCAGCACCACCGCTTCAACATCCCGGATCTGTGTGGAGAGGAGCCCTATCGTCATTCCGGCTGGAGGACAGTACGGGATAGTGTGGCCAACATCACTCCCTCCAAACACGCCAGCTCCTTCCAACCTTCCCGCATCCAAACTCAGTCCTTCGCACATCATTCCCATCAGAGTCTCTCCAGTCACCATCTCACGGTCCCACTCCATCACTTCCCTGCGGCACTCCTCAGGAATCTTATCGAACTCCGCCGGCGTCGGCCCCAGCCTCACCTGAAGCGTGTCTCTCCAGCTCGCCGCCTTGGAGTGATACAAGTCGAAGTTTGTCGAGAACGCCACTCCTGTTTCATTATCCCGCCGGTAGTGCCGGGCCTTCACCTCTATCGGCTGCTCGTTGAACGTCTTGATTGCGGCAACCGCCCGGTCCAGGACGTCGGCGGAGATGCCGTGGTCGATGATCTGGAAGAAGCCGAACTCGGCGGCCGCACGCCTGATTTGATCGACGACGGAGGAGCGCTCGCCGGAGAGCGAAATGACCGGGATTGAATGGGAACTGGTTTGATTAGTGGGTTTTTTGAGGTCGGAAATTACTTCCGGTGGGTGGAGGAAGAACCGAGGGATAGTGGTGATGCCGGAGTCGACGAGACCTTTGACGCCGATTTTCAATTCGTCGAACTGCTTGACTTCTTTGGCTCGATCATAGTGAACATCGCCGTTTGCGGCCATTATTACCGGAACTGCAGATGATGGTTGTAAATTCTTCTTTCTTCTTCTTTCTTCTTATACAGTTACCAAATATGAATTTGGGAAGATAATGGATAATGTAGGGATGATAAAGATGAGCAAATTAACCACAGCCATGGAATTCGTTGTCCACACATAGCTGAATTTCTTTCTTTATTTCTTTTTCTTTTTCTTTTTCTTGGTGACCTAATACGTAACGTTGCCTCGAAAGATGGAGTAAAGAATTTGGAGACAATTTGATAGGAAATAAAGACAAGGATTTTGTTGCCCTTACAGCTATATGTTAAATATTCTTTCTTTTTCTTGAGTAACCTAGCACGTAAGTGGTTAGAAGAAAATGGAGTGGAGAACTTTGACTTTATCTGATTAGTAAATAAAGCCATAAACGTCTTTGTCCACGTATATCTAAATGCCACGCCTGTTACCATTTCTGTTGTTATTTTTTGATCAGATGTAGATTTTATTTAAGAGTTCAGACTTTAGAAGCTTTTTGTGGGGCATCTTTTTGGTTTAGCATGATTACAATTTCTCAAAATTCTCACTAATTTAATATAATATTATTAGTACACAAATTAAATTTTGTCCAAGCCTATTTCTACAAGGTCAAATTCAATTGGCCTGGATCTATTTCGACGAGGACAAATTAAATCGGCCCAAGCCCATTTTGGAGAAATTAAATGCTTATACCCATAGAAAGTAGAAATGTGCGGTTAGGGGAAATTGATTAGTGGACAACAAGTGGATTTTTCTAAAAAGGGAGTCAAACGAAAGTTTATCCAAAAGTAGAGTTAAGTAGAAAATGGATCGACACGTGGACAGTTGGAGAAAGTGGAGACATGGGAGAGTTGGAGAAAATTAAGGTAATGAAGAACAAGGGCCACAGTATGAATATGATTGTTATAAAAGGAGAGTGAATGCATATAATACAGGAATGAACAATCAATGATCAATAATGAAGAATCAATAAAGCATTTTCAGCAAATTTTAGCGGGTTAGCAATTTCAGCAGAATTTTCTTTTCAAGTTTCTTTCATTTCTATATTACTTTGTCATTTCAGTTTTTCTTGTGAAATACATCAATTTTTACAACAATTTTCTACAAATATCTGGGCCATCTCTTCTAACATATGACATTTTTACTTAAATTCTGGTGAAACTCCGCGCCAACTACATTCACTGCCTCATTGTGTTTTGATTTCACAATTTTTAGTTTTGAAACATTTTAATTTCCTGGTATGCCTACCCATTTTCTAATGACTATTTTGTTTGTTGAAGTGCTATTCACAAAAAACCACTAACATATTTTTGGCACGTCTAGTGGGACCTATATTTGCAGAAGATGCCATTAGTATTTTGGAGTAAGATATTTGTTGAGTCTCAGGACATAAGTTCTGATGCTATAGAAGCAGTACATAAGGGAATTGTTCCAGCAATGGTGGAGCAAATTGAAAGAAATTTGGTTAATCTTGAACCAGTTTATGTATCTATCCATTTGGCTAACTCTGCTAGTGATTTTCAAGCTTTGATAGAGGAAGTAAAGAACTAGAGCTTGACTATCTCCAACGACTTGAAGCACAAATCACCAAGCAGGTTCAACAAGCTAAGGTCATGGTAGGAGGGCTAAAACAACAATCTCAATCCCAAGTGAAGCTCTTGGAGACAATCTCTAGAGTTATTGTTGGTTGCAAATATGAGATGCAATTTAGATTCTAAATAAGCGCAAGTGTACATATCGTTCAACAAGTAATGTAGTGTAAAAGTATGGATGTTGAACCCATAAGAAAGTGGTTATCAATTACTAAAATCGGGAGATTTTTCCTTTATCCAAGTGAATGTATTAATGAAATCTTGATTTAAACAAACAAAAACAACTCTAATATGAACTCTCACAATAGTGCAAATGAAAAAATTATGTGGAAAGGCTAGGGTTTTGGATTCAATTACACAATCCTTGAGTAGTTAACCTTGATTTTCAATAAAATCACTATATGAAATTATTGCTGATGGTGAGCCTCACAATTTTAATCACAATAATATCACCGAGTTTTTGGAGAGAGGAGAGGGTCGAACTGGATGTGAAGTGAAAAAAATGGCCTTAGGCGTCTATTTGTAAAGCCCTAGAATCGGGTGTCTTCGCCTAGGCGAAGCACTTAAAAGTTGAATAGTCGTAGAGGGTACGCCTAGGTGAAGGGACCTTCGCCTGAGCGAGCCCGAGGGCATGCCAAAGGTCCAATGGGGGTTTGCCTAGGCTAAAGGGATCTTTGCCTCGAAAAGCCCAATAGGTTTCCAAAACTGTGATTGGGGTTCGCCTCAATGAAGGGCTCTTTGCCTAGGCGAACCCGAGAAGTGCACAAAACCAACTTCAAAACGTCTAGGCGAAGAAACCTTTCGCCTCGGGTGCCTGATGTTTTGCTTATATAAAATTTGTTAAAGCAACCAAATCCATAAGTGCATGGATCAAAAGTAATACAGTAGCTTTCAAATTAAAAACCTAGTATGTCGTACCCATAGAAAAGAGATGGCTTAAGTGGGGATTAAGTACCCCGACTGCTCGAGAATTTCACTATTTAAGCGAATTAAACTAGTTGTGATTGATTGTTCAATTAAATCAAAACTAAGTTAAACTAAAAATCTACCCTAAAAGGTTAGCAACAGTTTTATTGTTGTAAGAAAAGTCAAGGAATAAATAATTAGGCTTCTGCTATTTCCATTGGTGCATTTATGGCTTATATTCATTAAGTGCTAATTAAGTGAAGATACTCTTGTGTCTACCCAAGGAACTCTGTGTGAGGTTCTCTCTTTCGAGTCTCACCTCAATTTCTCACACCTAATCCATATTCTTCTTTCGGTCCATCTAGGTCAAACAATGCATTACTTGTTTTAAGGTAAATCAGTCCTTAGGAATGAATTTCTACTGGTCACCTCTCAGTCTATGTAATAGAATTTAGGTTATGATCCCATCACCCCGTCCATACGATCATCACATATAAGAATGATGTCCTCTAATAAAACCATTCAGCAACTGCATTTCTAATATCCTATACTTCTTTGATTAAGTTAAGTTGATTTTATCAATTATGAACATTAGGGAATGGAAATCAAGTTCCAAGGGTATACTTCCAATTGTCACTTTGGAAACCCTTTGAGCTCTAGGGCTCAATCTCACTACCTAACATGTAATGATTGGATAAAAACCTGGAAATTCATAAAACCACATCATAAAACCTCAACACAAGATACATTCACAAAATCATTCAATATATTACAAAATCCAAACACCAATGTCAACAATCAACCCTAGAGGAGGATCTAAATGCACTATAGCAAACCAAAACCTAACAATATCATGTATACAACAAACATAATGCTGAAAGATTAAGAGAAAGAGAAGGATTTAGGGATACAAAACAAATATGAAGTAGAGGTTCGCCAAAACCATGCTCCACCACTACAAGAAGTCCTCTAGCAGTTGGATCTTACAACTTGGCTCCAAACACAAGCTAGAAACTAAGAATATCTACAAACCCAAAGCAATGAAAGCTTAGAGAGAAACCTTAGAAAATGATATATGTGCAATGTTCCAAAAAAACTCTCTCCAAGATTGTCCCCCCTATAAAATATTATAAATCAAATATTTATAGCATTGGAAAATTGCCCAAAATGGGGTTGAGAATGAGGGCATTTTTGTCCTAAACCCGACATCCTTCACCTTGGCAAAGTGTCCTTCGCCTTGGCGAAGACATGTACGAAATCATGTGCTTCCTTTGCCTCGCGAAGTACTTTGCCGAGGAAGTCCTTGCCTTGTCATAGATTCCTCCGCCTCAACGGTTTTGTTACTATTAAGAAGCCTTCGCCTTGGCGAACCCAATGCTAGACTCTTCTATTCTTCAGCTTTGCCTCGGTGAGGCTTTTTCTTTGCCTTGGCAAACTGCTTCGCCTTGACGAAGCAATGCTTTTGGAGCAGGTTCTTCTTTTTGTTCATTTTGCTTTCTTCTTTGCTTGCTTTACTTTCAAGACCTGCAAAACTCACATGGATAAGGGATTAGTGTAATACTTGAGAATAAGGGGGTGAATATAGCATTTAGGTTACATAAACACACGAGAAACACACTATAAATGCTAATATGTTTCACCCTTATCAAATACCCCAAAAATTAATGTTTTACTTATCCTTAAGCAAAGACAAAAAACATATTTTCCAATTTATTAGAAAGAAAGCATGAGTCCATGGAGATATGCACTCTGCAGTATTTTGCCTTAGGAATTACGCATTCCAACACATAAATAATGTTTCAAGACATTGTTCTTAAAAGCAAACAAGCTGGCCATAAGATAACTGCACCTAAGGCAAGGTTCTAGTGTGAGTGTGCACAGTCTCACCCTCATTGATCGAAATGCAGTCTAAATGAAATTAGGGGAATGCATGAGGTGAAAGATCTCTCACTCATAAAGAGTTTCCATAGATAAATAGTGATCGAGACTTCATAAGCTAGCTTCGTATCCCATTCTCCACTAATGTAGGCATTACATGCTCTCAGGATCAAATAGGTATTTTTAAGCTTGTAATGTGTATGAAAGTGGAGGGTAGTTAAATAGGTCATTTAGGCTTAGACGCACCTAAAACACTCCAACACTTCCTTCTTCTATTCTTATGCTTCATCCTCTAAAATTTGACTATGTCTTCAACCAAGTCATTCACTTAATCTTCGATTAGTATCAATGTGCCTTCACAATATTTCACCTCAAACTTGTTTGTTTCTATCTTCTTCAAGATTACCAAGACTTTTGCTTTCTCTAAACATCAAGGTATAGAGTAGTGCAATATTCAACCTCTTTAAACTTTCTACCTGCCCTATGTAGCGAGTTTTAGGTCAATAACTCTCGGGCCAATTGGCCTTGGGGTATTAGGTGTTAAAGCATCCTTACGGACTTACTAGCGCAAGGTAGGAAGGCTAAGAGGTTAAATTTGCTCCACCTTGAGTTCTTTTCTTCTTTGCTCTTTTCAACACCCCTTCCTTGACATTTTGTATTTATAAAGCGCTTAACTTCCCACCAAAATACATGTCCTTATAACTTGATTTGCACTGTCGCGACATGTTGAGGGTAAATATGGGTTATTGATCGACGGGTAAAATAACGGGATGTGGGTGTTCATTCTTGGTTTTCAAGATAGAACATGGTTGTTACAGCTCAAATTAGGTGACTATGGGTTAATACATAACCATGTAAGCTAAAAAGGCTCAACCAATTCTAAGGATGGCCTATATCATTTCCCAAAAGACGTGTTGCCTAGGATTTTGCCTCAAATGATACTTGAGCAAGTTCTAAAGTCTTGTGAAATCTCAGACATCATGATTTCCCTTTAACTTTTCTCTAAACCAAACATAATTGGACAACAAGGGTATATGAGACTTGTGCTTGATTTTGTTCAAACCTATAGCTAAGTGTACAACTATATGGTCATCCTATTTGACTTTTAACTCAACTGTCTTTCGCATTATTCATATGTAAAGAATAACACAATTTGATACCATCATAGGCATTTCAAGTATTTCAACAACGGACCCACAAACAAGAAAATAAACCATTTTGAATATTTACAAAAAAAAAAAAAGTTTCAAAATTGTTGTGCACTGTGGTATTTAAGATGATTTACTCAAAAAAAAAAAAAATGCATATAAGAGCTACTATGACTAACAATAGATAAAAATGTATAAAACAAATCAAACATACCAAAATAGCATAACAAAAATATCCATAATATCACAAAATATCTAGAAACAGTATAAAAGTAAAGCAAACTAACCAAAATAACTGAATTGTTCCATGTGCATCCGGGTGCATAGATAAAAGCATATAAACTGAAAATACTAAAAAGTAATGGGAAAGCACCCCCAAACTAAAAACCATCATTGTCTTCAGTGCAAACTAAAATGTAGGAGGGAACAAAAACTCCCCTCAAAATGTCGGGTGCTCGTCATCATCAGAAATCAAGTAATCATCTGGATCCATTGGCTGCTCAGGTGTGGCTGGAGGCCATGTAAGAAGTTGGAACGGAGGCAGCGATTGCGGCAATATTGTAGATGAGGATGCAGGTTCGTGGTAGAACTGTATCATGTTGACAATATAAGTCGAGTTGCGCTCCGTGCGATCGACCTGCATTTGTTGTTGGCGGGCCAGCTCATCCTGGCGAACTACAAGTCTCTCGAACTACACCTGCATCTGTTGTTGATCTCGTGGTGCCTCGTCAGCCTTGGTGTAGTCTCTGTGCTCTTCTTCCGCTTGCTCTTCTGTTGTGTCTTTAGCTTCCATGTCATATACATCTCCATGTTTAATCTTTAGGAGTGGCACTGGAAGCCTATGGGTGGACTTCTCCTCTGATTCATGCATGGGAGCCTTAGCGAGCTATCATAATCAGGTATTCAAGGAGGCGTGTATGAGGGCTCCTAAAGGGACCCAACCCGAGTTTCCTTTTCTTAACTCGGGGGACCCTCCCGGCACTCCTACAGATTCGAAAAAAAAAACATTTCATTTCGTTTAAACCTTTTTAAAAGTGAATCCGTAGAGCGAACCCATTTATACAGTTACATTTTCCATTAAAATCTTATGAAACATGGTGGGACAAATTTTTTTTTTTAAACATTAAACCCTTTATAGAAAATCGGGCAGAGTTTCCTCTGTTTTTCGAGACATGTCCCAATTTACAACACCTGTAATAAAACAATTTAATTTACTCCATCCGACAATGGGACATCAAGTCCACCACGACCAATTTCAAATCAAACTTTGAATCATTTTACGAACACTATAGATATATAAACAATTTTTTAAAACTTATATACATTACAAAATAAGGTGTACAATTAGTTATTTACAATAAAAGCAATACATTTCAAAGGTGAGTCGTCACGTTAGAGGCGGAGTGTCGCTTGGGAGGATGCTCGGCGCACGTCAGTCTGCCTGAGGAAACATTTTATAAAACATTTGAAAGGGTGAGCTAAAGGAGTTACCGAGTGAGTACGAGTTCATAGGAATGTGTTTCAGGATATAGTTCAAATACAATGTGTAAAATAATTGTATAGAGATCTCATTTCCATAAACATACTTTGCATTCTTTTCCATTCTATTTAAATACAACATGTAAAACAATTGTATAGAGATCTCATTTTTATAAACATTTACTTTACTTTCTTTTCCATATCATACAATGTGTAAAACAATTGTATAAACATATCCTTTCCATAAACATTTGCTTTACTTTCTTTTCCATATAGATCAAATACAATGTGTAAAACCATTGTATCAACATATCTTTTCAATATACTTTCTTTCCTTTTGAATTCGTCGTAACTCCAATGGAACCCATTATGCGTAACCACCATTGGTCCATGAAAAAACCTCAAGAGGAAGCAGTCTTCACGATCACGTAGCCCCGGAACCTCGGAGAAATAATTTTATCTTGTTAACCACAGTTCTGGCCCATGAAGAACCTACGAGCTTGATCTTATGATCATGATGGCCTAAAGGAACCTCGTCATCGTACCTTTCTTTCATTACTTTCACGATGCATAAAATATGCATCACTCTTCCCTTCCCTCTGCTCTAAAAAAATCTAACCCTTTCCCATGTACCATACGTGCAAGAAATACTTTTAGTCATTTTCCTTTATCTTTGCTTAATAGGGTAACCGTGGATTGAAACATTTTCATATAAACATGTATATATAAAATATACATTCATAAACATTCATTTCACTATGAAACCATAAATCATGCTTTATAAAACTATGAAAACCATAATCATTTCATATTTTCTCAACATAATTTAAAGTCAAGAAAACCACATTTCTTTTTTCATTTGAACATTTATAACACATAGATATATGAACATATACATTGGTAAACAAATAAATATATATATATATATATATATATATATATATATATATATATATATATATATATATATATATACTATATATATATATATATATATATATATATATATGCTGCTTATATATATTCATAAACATTTACATTTTCCCTCACCTTAGTTATTTAAGCCCTTTTCCTCCTTTAAACAAAACTTTCATACATGTATCGCTTTATCCTTCACTCTGCAATCCGTTATCCATAAAATCCATTAACATCCATTACATAATCATGTTCAATTAAACCATTAACTATACTATACTTTCCAGCAACCCTTAAGCATTTAATCACTTCCAATTGATTAAAATCAATTGAACTCAACCTCTTTTGTTCTCATGATTTTCTTATGCTAACTCATGGCAATTACTACCCCATACAATAGCCCACAACATGCCATGAAATGGTCATGCCAAAACCCGGCTATTCACATCGACATAACCAAGCAACTTGCACACTTGGTGAAAAACATAAATTTTCAGCCATGTTCTACAAGTATCCACTGTACTCTACATATGAATATGGATAGAATCTTGACTCAATGGGCTCTCCATAGAGTCAAGAACACCAAAACGGGTTAGGACGAGAAGAAGTTATGGCATTTTCATTACATGGTCAATTTATACGTTTACATCGAAGCGGTCGTGATACCCTATTTCAGGGGTCTTAATCCATAATTTGACACTTGTTCTTTGTACTCATTTTGAGATACTGTTCTTAGGGTTCTTCTCCAATTGGAATCACCCAAATCGGATCACCAAAACTCAAGACATATATATCCTAAACAACCAGGACTACTCGGTTTTCAAACGAGAACCGGCTAATGCGAACATAGCTCCCTTTTAATGCATTTAGTCAATTGGTTGGAATTTGGATTGACCTATTTCAGGATCAATGTTCTCCCTATCCGTCTGTAGTTTACTACTCAATTTGAATCGATCAATTCGGATGGTGATGGCCAAGGATTATGGCCAAAATCTGATCATGAGTCTTAGAACATAGCAAAAGCTTGCTGAACATACTCCACTTTAGATAGAAATTTTGAGTCCAAATGGGTCGGAATTTGGATAGACCTATTTAAAGGAGAAATGTTCTCCTATCAGTATAGTTTACTTAGCAATTTGAATCACTCAATTCGGATGAGTGATGGCCAAGTTATGGCCAAAATACAGTCATGGGGTCGAAGAAAAAAAACTGGACTATATCTCCTTGGACACACACATGCCCTTAGACAAAAATTAACCAGAGTAGGAGAAAAACCCTACCTCAAATGACGTGCTTTCCCGGGACACCGCATTTTCTCGGTTTTCGTGAAAACCCGAACCTTGGACCTTGGTAGAATCTTGTGATTCTAGTACCCACGCGTAGCCCTCGTCGCGTAGATCAGCTTTAATTCTCGGACTGCTGAGTTAGGCGATGGAAAATCCCTTGAATCGAAGAGAGAAGCTTGGATTTCTCTCTCTCTCCCTCTCTCTCTCTCTCTCTACGGTTCGGATTAGACCAAAAATGAGATCTTTTGGTTGGTTAGATTTTTTTAGGCTATTTATACATGAGACACGTAGCTCACATCGCGCCACGTCTCACTTTTCCTTCGGTCTGTTTTCATCCCGAAATAATTTATTTTGTCCCAGTTTCTGTTTCATCTATCTTAAGTGAACATTCTTTAAATATTTAATATTTTTCGGGATTTTTTTAAAAATCTCGTTTTCGGGATCTACTCGGCGCGTGCGCCTCTCATTTGTGAAAATCGTCTCGAGTGACGAAGTCGGCCCAGGTAACTAGATTTTGCGAGGCGAATTCAATGGTGAAGTCTGTTTCGTCATCCGAGATCTAGAAAAATTTCAGATTTTTCTGTGGCAAATTACCGTTTTGCCATTTTGAGGAAAAAATTGCATTTTCTACCCTTAACATAATTTCGTTTTAATCTATTTAAACTAACTGGATTAATCACGTTATTATGAGCATTTTTTATTTTCGGGGCTTGTTTTTTGAAATTTACTATTCATTTGACTGTTTCCAATCAAATACCTAACTGATCGAACACGAAATTTACTATTCATGAAAACTGTAAATTCAGGGTTTTACAATTCACCCCTCCTTATAAAAATTTCGTCCTTGAAATTTAAATATCATACCTGACTAAAACAGGTGTGGATACTGAGTTTTCATTTGATCTTCACGTTCCCATGTTGCTTCCTCTCTGCCGTGATTCATCCACATCACCTTCACTAAAGGAATCACTTTGTTACGAAGAACCTGATCCTTTCGATCAACAATCTGAACTAGTCTTTCTTCATAAGTCAAGTCTTCTTTCAATTCAACCGGTTGATCTCTTAACACATGTGAAGGATTTGCTACATACTTTCGAAGCATAGAAACATGAAGGCATCATGTATTACGGCGATTCGGGTGGCAACCTCAGCGGAGTGCACGCTACCTCCCGATTCTTTCCACAATCGCAAGGTCCATATAGCGGGGACTTAACTAAGCTAACCCGAATGCATGACACCCCTTTCCAAGGTGATATCCTCATAAATGATCCCCACGAAATTCGGATCTCTCGCGCCGGTTGCTCCGGCATAACTTAATGCGATCTTGTCTTTATCTTTTAATCTATCTACGATAACCTTAGCATTATCTATCATGACAACGTGCGAACAATTTAAGGCCTAATAATTTTCTCTCACCTACCTCGTCCCAACATAATGGAATCCTACACTTCCTTCCATATAAGGCCTCGTAAGGCGCCATTTCAATGGTTGATTGATAACTATTGTTGTAGGCAAACTCCATTAATGGTAGATGTATATCCCAACTTCCTTTAAACTCTAACACACAAGCCCTAAGCATATCTTCCAATGCCATGGTTCTTCCAGTTAGTCATCAGGTCGAGATGAAGCCGTCTTGAAATGTAACCTAGTACCCAGAGCTCTTTGTAAGCTGGGCTAAAATTGGGAAGTAAACCGTGGATCTCTGTCTAATACTATCAATACCGACGTACCGTGAAGTCGCACAATCTCTTTTACATACAACTCAACCAACTTCTCAATTGAGTCACTATTTTTCATAGGTAGGAAATAGGCTAATTTCGTCAATCTATCAACAATCACCCATATCGTGTCATAACCACTCTGGCAATGCGACAGTCCTACCATAAAATCCATCGTGATTTTCTCCCATTTCCACTGAGGGATAGGAAGAGACTATAAGAGCCCTGCAGGTCTTTGATGCTCAGCCTTGATTTGCTGACAAATGAGACATCTGGAGACAAACTCTGCAACATCTTTCTTCATACCCCTCCACCAGTAGTGTTCCCTCAGGGTATGATACCTTTTAGTGCTTCCAGGATGCATCGCATATGCAGAAGAGTGAGCCTCTTCCATAATTTCTTTCTTTAATTCTCCCACATCTGGTATACATAATATGTGACCCATCATCAATGTACCATCTTCTGTCTTGAAAATCCCTTAGTACTTGAGACTTTGCTTCCTTTCAACTTAATCAGTCGGATCTTGAGTGCATGGCTCCCTTATCTGTCTATCGGTACGGACGGGTAGAATGTAGCTAGTAAAGCTCCATTATCTGTCAACTCTAGTCTCACACCTAAAGACCTCAATTTCACAAGTCTAGGGAGGTATATAGCCTTTAAGTGAGATATGGAACCTGTAAATTTCCTACTGAGAGCATCAGCTACCACATTAGCCTTTCCCGGATGGTACTCAATAGTGCACTCATAATCCTTAATGAGCTCAGCCCATCTCCTCTGTCTCATATTTAACTCCTTTTGTGTGAATAAATATTGCAGGCTTTTGTGATCTGTAAAAATTATGCATGGAACCCCATATAAGTAATGCCTCCATATCCGTAGAGCAAAGACTGCGACCCGACTCTAGATCATCGGATAGTGCTCATGCTTCTTCAATTGTCTCGAAGCATATGCTATCACATTTTCATGTTGCATTAACACACACCTAAATACACTTTTGGATGCATCTGAATACACTTTGTATATCCATCTCCTTGCACGATGGAAGTGTAAGAACTGGGGCTGAGGTCAATTTCCGTTTTAGTTCATTGAAGCTTTGCTAACATGCTTCTGACCATACAAACTTTTCCTCTTTCCTTATCAATTTAGTCAAAGGAGCTGCTGGCCGAGGCCTCAACAAACTTTACGATGAGTACCTACCTTGAGCCTAGAAACTTACGTATCTGTCACGTGCCGTAGGTGGTTTCCAGTTCACAATTGCCTCAATCTTTTGAGGATCAATAGAAACTCCTTCTGCTGAAATCACATGTCCTAGAAAGGCAACATTGTCTAACTAGAACTGGCATTTACTGAATTTGGCATACAATTGATTTTCTGAAAATGCAAACAACTCGGATGCTCATAAGTCTTCCTTACTACGAATAGATCAAAATGTCATCAATGAATACTATAACAAAGATCTAAATAAGGGGGTGGAAAGATCCCCATTCATAGATCCATAAAAGCAGCAGGGCATTAGTTGAGTCCAAATGGCATGACTAAGAACTCGTAATGCCCATGCCGTGTTAAGTGTGCCCAGGAACATCCTCGTAGGATCTTTAATTGATGGTAGCTTTGATCTCGGTCGATTTTTTGAAAATACCCTCGCTCCCTGTAATTGATAAAAAAGATCATCAATCTGTGGAAGCGGGTATTGATTTCGTATTGTCACTTTATTCAACTCTCCGTAATCAATACACAATCTCAAACCTCCATTCTTTTTCTTCACAAACAGAACAGGAGCTCCCCAAGGCGAAGTACTCGGCCTGACAAAACCCTTACTCACAAGCTCTTCCATCTGTACTTTCAATTCTTTCAACTCTAAAGGAGCCATCTTGTAGGTGCCTTGAGGGTGTCGAGGCGGTCAATCGAAAATCAATCTCTATCACAGGTATACGGAAGATCGCTTTGGAAATACATCGAGAAAATTCTCGACTACGGAATATCTTCGGTCGACTACCAACATCCCTACGCCTCGATGGCATAAGCTAGGTACCTGATATGACTTCCGAAGCATCTTACTAGCCTTCATAGCTGTCATAATATTGTGAGGTAGTGTCTTTTGTAACCCGCAGAACCACACTTGACCTGCATGCACTGATTACGCCAAGACCTAACCTCTTTTGATAACAATCCTTTGTAGCATGATGTCTAGATAGCAATCCGTACTAAGATAACATCAAAGTCATGGATGTCTAATAATATCAAGTATGCCAGAAACTCCTGGCCTCCAATAATCACCCTTCTATCCATATAAACACTCTCTGCTAGTCGTGAATCCCCTGTAGGAAGAGATACCACTATGCTACAATCTATAGGTTGGGACTCCACATTAACATTTGAAATAAACCCCATAGAAATAAAAATGTAGCTCAGTGCATAAGGAATATGAGCATCACGGTTAAAGGCCCCGAAATCATACACGTCATAGCTTATCAGTGATATGTCGGCCTCCTACTAGGTAGCGCAAATGCTGGCACGGTCATGGAGTCGGCACGGAGGTCCTCTAGGTGGTGACACGCACACTAGTACACTAGGCCTGCTGGAAGGAGTAGAACCTCTTTTGGGTGCCATACGATCTGTGCTCTACCAGTGAAAATGGCCTTTATCTTGGTGCCCAGCATGGTGACCCACTACCGGGTAAGCGTGGACATTCCTTTAAAATGTACGTCCACTTACGTAACAAACATCGGTACCCCATCTACCTCCCTATATGAAACCTTCCACATACTTCTTTGCATTCTTGTCTTGGAGTCGAAAAGTTCAGTCGGTGGTTTTGCGAACTCTAAGCCCGAATTTGTTGCCTCGACTTGTCTTACCGGCTTCCATGGTGGTTTCCTCCTTCTTTGACTTTTCTTTGGATCCTGCAGCGGGTCCCAGTAGATCCATCTCTCTCTTTGGCCCTTACAAACCTGTCTGTCCCCGAGGGGCTAATCGAACTCCTCTGTATCGATGGCGGCCTCAACCACTGTCCATGCGAGTATATGAGAGTCTGACGCCAAAATGCTCTTGACCTCTTTTCTCAGGCCCACTACAAACCTCTTACTTTTCTGTACCTCGTGGTCACAAAATAGAGGAACATGTCACACTAGTTCCAAGAACTTCTTTTCATAATCTGTCACTGACATGGTCCCTTGCTAAAAACTTGAAAATTCTTGATTTTCGATCTTTATAAACCGTAGGAGTAGAATTTCTTTAGAAACTCTCTTTAAGCGAGTGCAGGACACCACCTGCGGAATCGTCTCTGTCTTTGCATTCCACCCAGTCAAATTCTTTCTTGTCTCTCAATAGGAAAACAGAATATGTCACCATCTACTCATCGGAGTATCCAATAACATTGAACACCCTCTCATTACCCTCTAGCCATTACCATGCCTTTTCAGGATCCCCTATTCTGTCATAATTTCTTGCCCCTAATTTCCTTGCCCTCTCAATGGACATTGTCGGCTCACGGGGTTGACGAAATGCTATGGCTAAAATATGAGCCATCTGATCAAGCGGTATATTCACTCAGAAGCTTGCTCTCTGGGGATGTGATAGTCTGCATGTGAAGGGCATGAAATGAAGGAACATGAGGTGGAATAGGAACATTAACAGATTCATCTATATGTTCCTCAGCTGGAGCAGACAACTCTGCAAGAACTCTCCTCTTGGCTGGACGGCCTCGACAACACATTTTCTGTAACATTTTATAAAACATTTGAAAAAGGGTGAGCTAAAGGAGCTCAGTGAGAGTACAGCTCATAGGAAAATAATGTTTCCAGATATAGTTCAAATACAATGTGTAAAACAATTGTATAGAGATCTCATTTCCATAAACATTTACTTTGCATTCTTTTCCTTTCTATTTAAATAAAACATGTAAAACAAATTGTATAAAGATCTCATTTCTATAAACATTTACTTTACTTTCTTTTCCATATCATACAATGTGTAAAACAATTGTATAAACATAACCTTTCCATAAACATTTGCTTTACTTTCTTTTCCATATAGATCAAATACAATGTATAAAACCATTGTATCAACATATCTTTTCAATATACTTTCTTTCCTTTTTGAATCCGTCATATCCAATGGAACATGCAGATTAACCAGTTGGTCCATGAAGAACCTCCAAAGGAAACAATCTTACGATGCGCCAATGGCCCCGAGGAACCTCGAGAAATCGGTACCATCTGCATTAACCACCGTTGGCCATGAAGAAACCTACGAGAAACGATCTTATGATCAGATGGCCCAAAAGACTTTCAGATAAATCGTGCCTTTCTTTTCATACTTTCATGTGCATGTAATATGCATCTTCCCTTCCTCTATATAAATAAATCCACAACCCTTTCCCATGTACCATGCACGTGTAAAGTACTTTAGTTGACTTTCCTTTAAACTTTATCTTTGTAACATAGGGTAACCATGGATTGAAACATTTTCATATAAACATATATATATATAAAATATACATTCATAAACATTTCATTTCATATTTTCTCAACATAATTTAAAGTCAAGAAAACCACATTTCTTTTTTCATTTGAACATTTATAACATAGATATGAAAACATATACATTGGTAAACATTAATATATATATATATATATTCATAAACATTTACATTTTCCCTCACCTTAGTTATTTAAGCCATTTTTCCTCCTTTAAACAAAACTTTCCACCTCCACCCTTGTCCTTTATCACCTTCCTCATACAAGTCACATTATCCATAAAATCCATTAACATCCATACCTTAATCATATTCAATTAAACCATTAACTATCTTATACTTTCCGGCAACATAAGCATTTAATCGCTACAATTGATTAAAATCAATTGAACACAACCTCTTTTGTTCTCATGATTTTCTTATGCTAACTCATGGAAATTACTAACCCATACAATAACCCACAACATGCCATGAAATGGTCATGCCAAAACCCGAATATTCACATCGACATAACCAAGCAACCTGCACACTTGGTGAAAAACATAAATTTCCAGTCATGTTCTGATCATCCCCTGTACTCTACATGAATATGGATAGAATCTTGACTCGATGGGATCTCCATAGAGTCCAAGAACACCCAAAACGGAGTTCGGACGAAGAAGTTATGACATTTTCATTCACAATTGGTCAATTTACTCTGTTTACACCGGAAACAGTATGTGATACCTGATTTCAAGGGTCTTAATCCATAATTTGATACTTGTTCTTTGTACTCATTTTGAGATACGGTTCTTAGGGTTCTTCTCCAACTGGAATCACCCAAATTGGATCACCGAAACTCAAGACATATCCTAAACAACCAGGACTACTCGATTTTCAAACATAACCAGAAACTGTCTGAACATAGCTCCCCTTTTAATGCATTTCTGAGTCAAAATTGGTCGGAATTTGGATTGACCTATTTCAAGGATCAATGTTCTCCTATCCGTCTAGTTTACTTCTCAATTTGAATCAGTCAATTCGGATGAGTGATGGCCAAGTTATGGCCAAAATACAGTCATGGAGTCTTAAGAACATAACAGAAAAACTGCCTGAACATAACTCCACTTTGAATGCATTTTTGAGTCCAAATGGGTCGGAATTTGAATAGACCTATTTCAAGGAGAAATGTTCTCCTATCAGTATAGTTTGCTTAGTAATTTGAATCACTCAATTCGGATGAGTGATGGCCAAGTTATGACCAAAATACAGTCATGGGGTCGAAGAAAAAAAACTGGACAACATCTCCTTGGACACACACATGCCCTTAGACAAAAATTAACCCGAGTAGGAGAAAAACCCTACCTCAAATGGCGTGCTTTCCCGGGACACTGCCTTTTCTCGGTTTCTGTGAAAACCCGAACCTTTGACCTTGGCAAAATCTTGTGATTCTGGTACCCACATGTAGCCCTCGTCGCGTAGATCAGCTTTAATTCTCGGACTGCTGAGTTTCGACCGATGAAATCCCGTGAATCGAAGAGAGAAGCTTGACTTTCTCTCTTTCTCTCCCTCTCTCTCTCTCTCTCTCTCTCTCTCTCTCTCTCTCTCTACGGTTTGGATTAGACCAAAAATGAGATCTTTTGGTTGGTTAGATTTTTTTAGGCTATTTATACATGAGACACATGGCTCACGTCGCGCCACGTGTCACGTTTCCTTCGGTATGTTTTTGCCCTGAAATAATTTATTTCGTCCCGATTTTAGTTTCATCTATCTTAAGTGAACATTCTTTAAATATTTGATATTTTTCATGATTTTTTTAAAAATCTCGTTTTGAAGTCCCTTTCGACCTTTATGTATAGATTCGTGAAAATCCATTGTCTCGAGTGATGAGAGTCGACAAGGTAACTAGATTTTGCGAGATGAATTCAACGGTGAAGTCCGTCTCATTATCCGAGATCTAGAAAATTTTCAGATTTTTCTATGGCAAATTACCTTTTTGCCCTTTTTCAGAAAAATTGCATTTTCACCCCTTAACATAATTTCGTTTTAATCTATTCCAGCTTCTTTGGACTCAATACATTATTATGAATATTTTTTATTTTCGAGGCTTGTTTTTCAAAATTTACTATTCATTTATTTGTTTCAGTCAATTTATAGCGATCGAACACGAGAGATTTACTATTCATGAAGCGTAAATTCGAGAGTCTTCTGACTCCGATACATCGCCCCTGAGTGAACTCTATTATCGCCCTCTCAATAAAATTGCCGACGTCGAATTTGATGCCCTGTACGATTGCATAGAGTAAGATCTTTTTGTCAAGTGTGATACTGGAGAGATGAAGGCTTAGCTTTAGGGTAGCGCAGATGAAGTTGTACCAAACCTTTGGGACTGGCTTTAGGGCTTTCATCTGAAATATAGTGACCTCGGAAGTAGAGGGATGGTGTTTTCATACACCTCGACCCCTTATGAGGAACCTCATGATCATCTAATAATTTATGTCCTGAGATAATGCCATATAGGCATCACTATCATCGTCTACCAGGTTGTACACCCAGGACTGTCCCTTGTGACTTTGAAGTATACCCACTTGCCTCAAACATATGCGTAGAATGACTTGAAATCGTAGAAAAGTTGAATTGAAATTCCTAACTACTGGGGCTATCCCGGGTTGGGGATGCGCACAAAATGTAGTCCATCCCCTCTCCCGGATCATGAAGCTGAAGTAGACGTTTGAGTTAGGGATACCACGCTCTATGAAAAATGTCCGGTTGTAGAGGGACTCATGGTATAACTTCTCCACCTCCCAGGTGATAAACTTCTTGGGATTATCGGGAGGAGGCGGAGGTGTACGAGAGCTTGAGCATGTCCTCTTCCTCTTCTTTGGAACGGTTTTCTTTGGAGCCATGGAAGAAAAGAGATGGAGAAAATCTATCTTGGAAAGGATGAGTTCTTAGAGAGGAAAAGTCGGGAAAAACTGAAATGAACAAAAATGATGTTCGTTGGCTTATAAAGTGCTGACAGGGCCTCTTAGCGCAGTGAAGGGTCAGGATTTGAAGGTGCCGGGGTTCGCCTCGGGAGGAGGGGAGAGAGGGCTTCTGCATCAAATTTCGGCGGGCAGGGCATGCGAACGGGCTTTAGGTTTTGCCTCGGCGAAGGATCTTCAGCCTTGGTAGACTGGGGCTTGTTTAATGGGGGACTTGGTTTCACCCCGACGAAGGTTTTCCTTCGCCTCCACAAACCTAAGGGCTTCTTAATGTTGACCAAGGGTTCGCCTTAGCGAAGCAGTCTTGGCCTCGGCGAACCTGAGAGTGGGTTCACTAGAAGATTGCCCTGCCCACTAGGTCTTTCACACTTGACTTTTGCCCCTGAAAACTTCATTTAAGTTCTTTGAACATCAAATTGAGTTTATAATCCACATTTTTAACGAAAAATATCACGTTTTCACAAATTTCTTGTTCTCACTCGAAAATTCTATTTGACGTATTGTACGGAACCTCACTTTCTTGCCTGAACTTGCAACACTTGACACTCAAATCAAAACAAACAAACAAACAAACAAACAAACCAAGAATCCTCGAAAAAATAATCAAATTAAACTAAATGAAATAAAATAAAATAAAACAGATCTTCTAGCTGATCCTCAAGATGTTCATATTAGATAGTGATAACATATATGAAATAATATATCGCTTTGATGTTCACATACGAATTATACATCAATATCAGTTCGTTTCATTATATTTATCTCACTAAATAATACCATTCTAATATTGACTTGAATTCTGATCTTATTTCTGACATGCCTCTTTGCACCTATATGCAGATTGATATGTGTTTTATGATCCCAGAATCCTCTTAATCTGTTATGATATAGCTATCTGCGAGTTGAAATCGAAATTTGTCACCCACCTTGAACTCTTTCCTTAGCAAGTGCTTGTCGTGCCATCTTTTGATCTCTTGTAAATCTTGCATTCTCATATGAATCATTGCACATTTCCTCAAGTTCATTTAGTTGAAGGAGCCTTTTCTCACCAGCTTCTTTAAGGTTGACATTGAGGTTCCTTATCGCCCACATTGCCCAGTGTTCTAACTTCAAAGATTAATCGAAAGGGGGACATGCCAATTGGAGTTTTGAAGGTGGTCCTATATGCCCATAGAGCATCATCCAACTTCTTCGACCAATCCTTCTTATATGAACTTACCGTTTTTCAATATTGATTTGATTTCTTGATTTGAAATTTCTGCTTGCCCATTGGATTGTGGGTGATATAAGAGACTCTTTGCATGCTGCACATTATATTTCCCTAACAAAGAGGCAAAGACTCTATTGCAAAAATGGCTCCCTTCATCACTAAGAATACACCGAGGAGCACCAAACTGGGTGAGGATATTTTTGTGAATGAATTGCACCATTGTTTTAGCATCATTTTTCTTTATGGCAATTGCCTCCACCCATTTTGACACATAGTCGACAACAAGAAGGATATACAATTTCCCAAATGAAGGAGGAAATGGTCCCATGAAATTAATGCTCTATACATCGAAAATTTCTACTTCTTGAATGTTATTTAGGGGAATTTCATTTGATACAAGATATTACCACTCTCACGACATATATCATAGTTACGGCGTGTTGATGAGAGTCCTTGAACAAGTTAGGCGGAAAATCGGGGCGAAGCACTTTATGAGGGCATCTTTGGCTTCCAAAGTGTCCTCCATATGGAGAAGAGTGGCACTTGGATAGGATTTCCAGTTGTTCCCCTTAAGGTACACATCTTCTCATTACTTGGTTTGGGCATCTTTTAAAGAGTAATGGGTCGTCCCATTGATATAGCTTGACATCATGTAAAAATTTCTTCTTCTGTTGAGAACTAAGCCCACGGGGTAACACATTGCATGCCAAATAGTTGACAAAATTTGCATACCATGGCAATAAACTGCTCTAGAAATTACAATAATCGAGGAGCAGATCCTCGATCTCCGTGCGGTCTCAGTTCCCTTTATTTGATTCCAAATAGAATGAGTGGTATGCTGCCAAATTTTCACCTGCTGCTTGTCTTATTTCTGTCAGACTCTTGAAGCTGATAAAACCTAGCGAATTAATCTTGGTTTGGCCTCCTTTATCATCATAAGAATGCAGTTCTTTGCATGATGCATGTAGAAAGTCACCTTGGGCCCAAGTATGCGGTCTGATGGTCACAGAATACACTCTTCTTAGCATCTCTTTCTCTGTATTTGTGTAATTCTCTTGAGTCTTGTTTAGCGTTTTACATGCATAATATATGGGCTTGAAGATGTTCTCCCACCTTTGTCCCAAAATAGCCCTAACTGCATAATCACTGGCGTAGCACATTATCTCAAAAGGTTCACCCCAATTTGGTGCAATAATAATGGGTGCTTCGATCAATTTGTTCTTTATCTCCTCAAATGATGTCCTGTTGGCTTCATCAAAGCTGAATATCGCATCTTTTTCCAACAATTTACATAGCGGTTTTGCGATTTTTGAGAAATCTTTTATGAATCTTTGATAGAAACCTGCATGCCCCAAGAAACTACGAACACCTCACACTGGGGTGGGTGGGGTAAGGGTTTGGATTGTTTCCATCTTTACTTTATCCACTTCCAACCCTTTAAAGAAGATAAGGTGTCCAAGCACAATGCCTTCTTGCACCATGAAATGACACTTCTCCCAATTCAAAACCAGATTTTTCTCTCTACATCTTTGTAGAACCACTTCAAGATTGGTCAACAATTATCAAATGAGGGCCCATACACGGAAAAATCATCCATGAACACTTCCATGATGTTTTCTATCAAATCTGAAAAAATGGCGGTCATGCATCTCTGAAAGGGGGTTGGCGCATTGCAAAGTCCAAACGACATTCTTTTGAAGGCAAATGTCCCATATGGACATGTGAAGGTTGTCTTCTCTTAGTCTTTGGGGCTCACCATAATCTAGTTGTATCTGAATAGCCATTTTGGAAGCAACAGTGAGAGTGTCCAGTAAGTTGATCTTGCATCTAATCCATGAAAGGGGGAGGATAATGATCCTTCCTAGTTGTGTTTTTCTCATCCCGTAACTATACGAGCTTATTTTTCTCATTCCGAACCACATTCATCCCTCTCATTTTTGGCACACACTAAACTGGACTCACCCAAGGGCTATCGGAAATAGCATATATAAATCCAGCCTGAATCCATTTTAGAACTTCCTTTTTCACGACTTCCTTCATTGTGGGGTTTAACCGCCTTTAATGCTCAATGGATGGAGCATGATTTTCTTCCATCAAAATTTTGTGCATGCATATAGAGGGACTGATTCCCTTGATGTCTTCTATAGACCACACAAATGCCTCCGAATTTCTTTCAAGCACTCCTAACAATTTAATCTCCATATCATTATCCAACTTTGAAGATATAATTATCGGATTTGTGTCATTGCATCCCAAAAATGCGTATTTTAGGCCCTTCGGTAATTCCTTCAACACTAGACCATATGGAGTCTTTCTATCTTCTTCTAAAACTGATTCTTCTTCATTTTCTTGAAGTGCAAGTATTGTTTCGATCAATTCCGGCGTGGATGATAGATTTTCATCACCTATTCTTCAACGTAGAGCAAAAGTGCATCACCTATTCTTCTGCGTAGTAAGTGATTTGTCAAGCATTGCTTAAGTGAATTTGCTTTTTCCAAAATCGCCTGTACATTCCCCTATCTTGCAGGAATCAAGCGTCAATCCTTATGCGACTTTCATTTTACCGATGCCAGGAATTCCATGCTTTTATACAGATTAAACTTCACTTAGTCTTCACCCACTCTCAAAGTTAATTCCCCATTCTTCATATTGATGAGTGCTTGCCAAGTGGCGAGAAATGGTCTTCCCAAGATTATCGGTGCCTATCTATCTTCCTTCATATCTAAAATCACAAAATCCACAGGAAATATGAATTTATCAACCTTCACTAAAACATCCTCGATAATGCCCTTTGAAAAGGTCAAAGATCTATCAACCATTTGAAGTGATAAAATTGTAGGTGTAATCTCCCCTAAATTCAACTTTTTAGCCACTGAAAATGGCATCAAATTTATGCTTGCCCCAAGATCACATAGTGCCTTGTTGAATGTGTGCTCCCCAATGATGCAAGGGATAGTAAAACTACTCGAAACTTTGAGTTTCTCTAGGAGCTTCCACTAAATAAATGCGCTATAATTTTCAGTCAAATTTACTGTCCTATATGCCTTTAACTTTTTCTTGTTGCTCATTATCTCCTTCATTAATTTTACATAGTTAGGCATTTAAGCCAATGCATTGGCAAATGGGATGTTGATCTCAAGCTTCATAAACATGTTTAGAAACTGAGCAAACTATTCATCCAGCTTGGTTTTTCAAAACCTTTGGGGAAAGGGTAAGGGTGGAGTGTACACGGGAGGGTTATCGGGAAAGGTCATTCTTCCAGGGAAAAATTCATCAGATTTTTGTTCCTTCCCTTATTGTTTAGCTCAACTCCCACTTTGTTCTGCTCAGCTTCTATCTTTTCTTCAACTTCCAGATTTTTGTGCTCCACTTGCTTTTCAGTTTTCTCATTCTTCTTAGGCTTATCTAGCTCTTTCCTACTTCTTAGGGTTACAATCATGCATTGCTTTAAGTGTTTCTCTGTGTCACTTAGAAAGGATTTTGGAA
Source organism: Tetrastigma voinierianum (assembly GCA_016808115.1). Classification (NCBI taxonomy): domain Eukaryota; kingdom Viridiplantae; phylum Streptophyta; class Magnoliopsida; order Vitales; family Vitaceae; genus Tetrastigma; species Tetrastigma voinierianum. The sequence continues at coordinate 2,475,967 of JAEQBH010000220.1, read as the reverse complement.
AATTCTCTCTCAAAGATTGAGCCAATTGTCCCATCTGAGTTTCTAGATTTTTCAAAGATGCTCCTAACCCGACCTGATTCATCTCCATATTCTTAATGCATGTGCTAATATTGGCTTGGTTATGCTCCATAATTTTCATGCAAGTTCCCATGGGATTTTGAATACCTTCCATGCTCTTCATTACATTTCCCATCACAGCTTGAGCATTTTCTAGCTAAGTAATTCTAGTGTCGATCGACTTCTTCATATCATTTATCACTAGCAAGAGCTCATTGAATCCCAATTGCCTTGTATTGCCTTGATAAATGGAGCTCGAAGCTCCTTGGTTCTGAAAACCCGGAGGTGTCGTGGTATTGCTTAATTGGCGGGGCTCATGAGGAACTATGGCTTGATTGGTATAAGAGAAGTTCTCATGATTCATAACCTAGATGATAATCACGATGGTAGGTTGTTGTTGGGTCGAAATGTGTAACTTCTATTATTCACATAGTTTGCATCCTCAATTTGAAGCAGAGGATTAGCCATAAGAGCACCTTGTGCTTGCATATATGCGATTTCCCCAATAGTCGGCTCTTTTGGAGCTTGTTGATTTAATCTCACCATCAAGGCTTCAAACTTAGCCTTCAAAGACACATTCTGTCTACCTCATTCAGTCTCCCTTATTTTCTTCCATCATCTCTCAGAAGGATGTTGGTAATTATTCTTGGCCAATTCTTCAAACATCAAGTTGGCCTTTCTTGTTGTTTTCATGGTGATTGAACCCCCACACGCTGCGTCCACTAATGCCCTGGTCGAATAGTTAAGACCATTATAGAATATTTGGCGCAGGCACTTACAGCTCCTTGTCCATGTTATTGGACATTTCCTCATGATTCTTCCCCGAATCTATCCTATAAATCATATAGTGTCTCTTGAGTCTCCTTGTGAAATTGTGTGATAGCGGCTCTAAAGGCGAGAAGTCTGACTAAGGTGGAAAAAATTTAGTGAAGTACTGCCATTAGGCTCATAGAAGTATCTATTGATCCTTAGATTGTGGAACCAATTTCTTTCTTTATCCTTTAGTAAAAAAGGAAAAAGCTTCGGCTTAATCACATTGTGGTCCACTCCATTCATCTTTATAGTGCCACACAATTGTAAGAAATTCGAAAAGTGTCCATTGAGATCTTTACAAGGGCTGCCCCCAAATTGTTTTTGCTAAACCATAGAGATCAATGCAGGTTTCAACTCAAAATTATTAGTATCTATGGGTTGATGTCGAATTCCTAAATATTCTTCATTCATCATAGACCTCCAAAAATCACCAAATGTCGTTTCTCATTGTGGTCCGATTAACCCCCACTAAATCTTTCAGTATTCTAATCTTCCATCTCTGCATTATCGACTTTGATCTTCTTGAGTTTAAACAACGTTCTCTCTATTTCAAGATCAAACGACAATAACTCAGAGTCAGGCCTTCTGTGCATAAAAGTGGGTACTTGAAATCAGAGAACAACACTGGAAAAAGAAGTATGAAAACTAAATATAAAATATAATCAATAATAAAACTAACCAAAAAATGAAAGAAATAGACTAGGATTTCTACACAAAAAGAATTTTTGCTCAAAGTAGCAAATGCCCCTTTTTGATGGAATATCAATCTATTCCACTTGAACCGTCGCTTCCTCGGCAACGACACTAAAAACTTGTTTGGTTGTTTTCGTTTATATAAAAGTTTGGTTAAAAGTAATCAAATCCGCAAGTGCACGGATCACAAGTAATACAATGACGTTCAAATTAAAAACCTAGTATGTTGTACCCACAGGGAAGAGAAGGATTAAGTACCCCGGCTACTTGAGAATTTCATTATTTAAGCGAATTAAACTAGTTGTGATTGATTGTTCATTAAAAGAGAAACTAAGTTAAACTAAAAATCTACTCTAAAAGGTTAGAAAATAGTTGGATTAAGTTGTAAGAAAAACGTTAAGGAATAACACTAGGGCCGGTTGTTTCCATTGGTGCATTTATGGCTTATGTTCATTAAGTGCTAATTAAGTAAAGATACTCTTGTGTCTGCCTAAGGAACTATGTGTGAGGTTCTCTTAAGGTTAAATGATGTCCCTCTTAATAAAATCCATCTAGTACCAGACATTCCTAATTTCCTAGACTTCTTTGATTAAGTTAAGTTGATTTTATCAATTATGAACATTAGGGAATGGAAATCAAGTCCCAAGGGTATACTTCCAATTGTCACTTTGGAAACCCTTTGAGCTCTAGGGCTCAATCTCACTATCTAGCATGTAACAATTGGATAAAAACCTTGAAATTCATAAAACCATATCATAAAACCTCAACACAAGATATATTCACAAAATCATTCAATATATTACAAAATCCAAACACCAATGTCAACAACTAGCCCTAGAGAAGGATCTAGCCATTCAAAGCAGCCTCAAAACCCAACAATATCATGTCTACAACAAACATAATGCTGAAAGATTAAGAGAAAGAGAAGGATTTAGGGATACAAAACAAATATGAAGTAAAGGTCCCCCAAAACCATGCTCCACCAATACAAAAAGTCCTCTAGCAGCTGGATCTTGCAACTTGGCTCCAAACACAAGCTAAAAACTAAGAAGATCTACAAACCCTAAGCAATGAAAGCTTAGAGAGAGAAACCCTAGAAAATGATATATGTGCAATGTTAAAAAAAACTCTCTCTAAGATTGTCCCCCCTAGAACATATTATAAATCAAGTATTTATAGCATTGGAAAAATGACCAAAATAGGGCGAGAATGAGGGCATTTTTGTCCCAAACCTAACATCCTTTGCCTTGGTGAAGACATGTGTCAGAAATCAAGGTGTGCTTCATCGAGGCGAACCCGAGGCCCTTGCCTTGTTGTGATTCCTCCTTCGCCTTAGTGAAGGTTTTGCTTCGCCTTGGCAAAGGAGCCTTTGCCTTGGCGAACCCGAGGCTGGACTTTTCTTTTCTTCAGCTTTGCCTCGGTGAGGGCTTTTCTTCGCCTTGACAAACTTCTTTGCCTAGGCGAAGGTGTTCCTTCACCTCAGTGAAGTAGTGCTTCTGAAGCAGGTTCTTCTTTTTGTTCATTTTGCCTTCTTCTTTTCTTGCTTTACTTTCATGACCTCCAAACCTCACACGGATGAGGGATTAGTGTAATACTTGAGAATAAGGGGGGTGAATCTAGCATTTAGGTTACATAAACACACGAGAAACATGCTATAAATTCTAATATGATTCACCCTTATCACTTTGCGAACCTGAACATTATGCTTAATTAAAACTAGAACCCCAAAGAATTGTTTCCAAACTATGGCTCTCTTTTTTGTTTTCAAACTTTACACTTAAATCATTAAGATCAATTTGAAGCTATGGCTCTCTATTTTTGAAAAAGATCTTATTTTTAGTCCACCCCCAAAAACTCAGTTTTAAATAGATTAACCCTGACTTTGTCTCATTGAGTGAACCTGAAACACTTAACAAACACATCAAACAGAAAAAAAAGAAAAAGAAAAAAAAAAGAACAAGAATCCTCAAAAATAGCAAAATGAAATTAAGAAGAAATTAAAAAGAGTAAGAAAAATAAATGGAAGAAAGTGATTCTTACAAAACTTGGGTTGCCTCCCAAGAAGAGCTATATTTAGTGTCGACAGCTCGATGAAGTCGTGTCACACTACTGGTGCTAGAAGAACGATGAGAAAAATTTTGCACTTAACCTAGTGAATGAATGATGAGTTCTTGATCAAATTTGCCAAAACATGTTGAAATTAGATTCTTTGGCAGGGTGGATGTCTTTTGCTTGTTTTTCTTTTTCTTCACTTCATTTGATTTTTCAATTCCCTTAATTGAAAAGTACATTGCATCCACCTTCCTCATAATTGGTTTTGTTTCAGTTTGGTCCTCTTTTGAATTCAAGCTTGAATTCCACTTTATCAATGGAATTTAATTGAGAAAACTTGTCAGCGATTTTCCACAAGTGCACAGGTTGCACAAGTAATACAGTGGACAAACAAGTCCAAATATCGATCCCATAAGGAAGGTGTGATTTTAATGAGGATTGAGTACCTCGACTATTGAAGTCGTTCACTATTTGAGCGACTCGATGGTTAGGTGAACAAGGGGTTTCCTAAACTAAACTAAAAACAAAACAAAACAAAATAAAATAGGGTATGATCAATGTCCATTCACAAGGAATGGAGTAATATCGGGAATATAACTCAAGGAAATATTCCAGGGTTGATTGTCTCCATTGATGCATTTATGGTTTATATTCATTAAGCGTTGATTAAGTGAACGTACACTTGTGCATGTCCAAGGAATTCGGAATGAGGTTTACACTTTCATGTCTCCCCTCAATTTCTCACACCAACTCCCTATTCTCCTTTCAGTCCATCTAGGTCATTAAGTATGGTACTTTTACAAGGCAGTGCTTTCCTTGGGAATCTATTGGTCATCTCTCGGTCCATACAATAGGACTACCCAGACTATGCTCAAATTGATCACCTCTCGGTCCATACGATCATCACATAATGCTAAGATAGTGCTACTCTTAATGAAATCCATCTAGTACTAGGCATTCCTACTTCCCTAGACTTCTTTGATTAGGTTAATTAGTAACTAATTCATAACTTAAGAGACCCAGGACCAGATTTTAGGGCATAATCTAAGAGTCACCAAGGATGCCTAAGGATGGGGATCGAAGACCTAACTCTCAGTATGGATGAATTAATTAAAACCATAATAATCCTAAGAACTACACCAACTAACATCCACCTAAGCATGAATTCACAAAATCATCATAAAACATATATAAACCAAACATCAACTTCCACAATTAGCCCTAGAGGGAAGTTCAACTACTCATTGCAACCAAGTAATCCAACAAAATCAAATTTAAGATAAACATAATAATGAAAAATTGACAAAGAGAGTAGAGTTTAGAGATACAAAACAAATGAGAGATGAAATTCGTCCCAAACTCTACACCATTGTTGCAAGAGCTCCTCTAATGAGCTAAATCTTCAATATCAGCTCCAAATCCAAAGTAAAAAGGAACCAAATAAAAAAAAAGCCTAGAATGGCTCAAGAAGAAGAGAGGAGAAACCCTAAGAAGGGTGTTCTCTCTCCTAAAAACCGAACCCTAGAAATGTCTACAAAATATCTATTTATAATCAATGGAAAATAGGTCAACGATGGGCTCAAAAATCGTTGTTTGCTGGTCTAGCCCGCTGTCCTTCGCCCTGGTGAACCAGAATGTGTAAAACCTGAGAAAAATCGAATTTTTCTGAAAAAGCGCAAAACAGTAAATTGTCACTATAGTGCAAGTTGAAAACTTGGAAATTTTTTAGATCTCGGATGACGAAATGGACCTCACTGTTGGATTCTTGTCGCAAAATCTAGTTACCCAGATAAATTTCATTGAATTTTGAACTAGTCGGATTTTCACAAATTTCAAGGTGACGAGTGCCCGGTAAAGCCTAAAAACGAGATTTTGGGAAATAAGTTAAGTTTATAGAAAATAATGTGGACTTGAACTAAGGCGAAATAAATTGTTTTGGGGCAGAGACGGACCTGGGCAAGGTTGGACACGTGGCACGACGTGGGCCACTCTCATAGCTTATTAGAACAAAAAGGGGGTTAGGGCAAAAGAAAATCCCATTTTTCTTGTTTTTCATGTGAGAGAGAAAGAAGGAGATAAGGAGAGTCCAAGCTTCTCTCTACGATCTAAGGAGCTCCGTTGGTCGATTTTCATTGAGCCAAGGACAAAAGTTCATCACATCGACGAAGGGTATGCGTGGGTACCTAGAACGAGAGATTTCGCCTAGGATCCAAGAAAGGAAATTTTGGGAAATCGAAGTTGTCAGGTTTAGGAGGCTTCCTACTCATTCTTCCACGCTCCAAGAGGTAGGGTTTCTTCCTACTCTTGTTTTAGTTCCTAATTTTAGGCTGATTTTTAGGTTAAAATGGTGGAACGTGTGAAGAGTTTGTTTGGGCAGAAAAATGTCTAAAACTTGACATTCTTCATCTAGGCGAAGGGAAGCTTTGCCTAGGAAAAGGGGTCTGCCTAGGCGAGGGTATTTTCTTCTAGGCGAGCCCGAGGACAGGAAATGGGGGTCTTTAGTCCGCCTAGGCGAAGGTAGGCTACGCTTAGGCGAGCCTGTGACTGTGTGAGGCTTGTGTTTATGGCATGTTTGGGGTCGGTTTCATGGCTCTATTTGTGATTGTTGTGGCTTGCTTCTGGGCAATTTTATGACTTGTTTGAGTGCCATTCCTTGACTAAGGAGTGACATGTTTGGATGTCAATATGTGTGTTCTAATGTATTGACATGTGATGAATTTCCATGTGTAAATGGCCATTACATGGCTTAATTGTGTGTGTCATTGCTTAAACATAGAATAACATGTTGTATGTTGATGTTGATATATGCGTTCATAATATATTGACATGAATGAAATAATGTATGGAAGTCATATGCAGGTGATGTGATTGTCCATGACACCCGGTGAGTGGTGTGGATTGTGTTGCATATGTAGCATTCATTATACATGTGTCATGATATAACATGCAATGGTGCATTACATTGCATATGAACGAGGACATCGTATTGAATGGATGTGAGTGCATGGTTGAAATTCAACACTGTTTTTGGTGTTTGATTGGGTGGGCTCGGTACCGTTGGACGAATTCCAATAGAGTCATGTGATTGCATGAAATGGTAAAGAAAACTTGTGTCGGGTAATAGCAAGAAGGACTAGATTCTCCCTTGGGTGAAAGACCCGTACTAGTTCAGACACTCCTAAAAGTCTAAAATGTGTTGGAAGGCGTGCGAAGCCTGAGGTGGGACTCCGAAAATTCGCTGCCCACAAAAGACACATGAGTTTTGTATATAGATGATCATTGAGGTGTAACATCCAAAAAGCTTTTGGTTTGAAAACAAATTAATTTGTTTTGTAAAAGGATCATTGGATGTAATCCATAAATGATGGGTTTTATCACACATTGGCACTACATTGTGTGTTGGGAGTTGGTAAGGACTCGGTTATGTTGGGAGTCGGTAAGGACTTAGGCATGGTGCATGAGTGAATCTAATCTCATTTCATGGCATGACATGTAGAATTCCAACCTCGGATTGCATATCTTGTTTGGAATTGTTGATGTGAATGTAAGGTGAACATTGCATGTGCAATTAGGTGGGAAGTAGTCTCTGTAGAAATTTTTTCTACTGGGCATGGCTCACCCTATATGGGATAACATTTCAGGTGCGGGAAATGCGCCGGTGGACGGCTGTTATGTTGAGTTGCAAGGATGAAGAAAGCCGACATGTGGCTTTGATAATTCTTTTTGTAAAATCTGTTGAGCAAACTTGCTTGACATCTATTTTTAGTGTAAAAGAATTGTAATTAAAAACATCTAAACTATTTTTAATATGTATATATCCTTGCATGTTTTGTAAAAATATGGATAAATGGATCTTGATAAATAGGACATAACGAGGTGGTATTGAGTTACTTGGTATCCACAGGTATTTGATACCAGTTTGGTATCAAAGCTTAGGTATACGATTAATAAAAGAAAATAAGAAAAAAAATTTTTTTCTCAAATTAGAAACTTCTCTTTCGCCAAAATATCAATCCTAACACTAAACCGTACCTTCCTTGACAACGGTTCCAAAAACTTGCTCGATTGTTTGCATGTATATAAACCCAAGTAGCAAGTGTACAAATCACAAGTAATATAGTGACTTTCAAATTAAAAACCTTAAGTATCTAACCCATAGGAAAAATTGGTTTAAGTATACCCTGGCTACTAAAGAATTTCACTATTTAAGCGATGTGACTGATTGGGATTGATGATTAACTAAAATTAAACTAAAAATAATTCTTGAAAATTAACAAATGTTTGAAGTGTAATGAGAGAAAACTTTAAATATTAAAACTAGGGTCGGTTGTCTCCATTGATGGGTTTATGACTTATAACCATAAGATACCGATTAAGTGAATAAATTCTCATACTAACCCAAAGAGCTCTTTATGAGGCTCATTCTTTCGAATCTCCCCTCAATTTCTCACACCTAATCCCTATTCTCCTTTCTGTCCTTCGAGGTCAAATAATGAGATATTGGTTTTAAGGCAAATAAGTCCTTGGGATTCCTATTAGTCTTCTTTCAGTCCATGCAATAAAATTACTCGGGTTATGTTACATTCGATCTCACTTTTCGGTCAATGCGATCTTCCACATGGGTGAATGATGTCCTTCATAAAATCCACCTAGTACTAGGCATTTCTAGTTTCTAGATCTCTTTGATGAGATTAGTCGATTTTAACAATTGTAGGACATTAGAGTAAAAATCAATTCCTAAGGGATACTTCCGGTATCGATCTAGAACCCGCTTGAGCTCACAGGTCTCCAACTTTACCCTCTAGCATACAAATTAGATAAAAACTTGGAAAATCCCACATAACCACACATGCGACCTCGGCCTGAAGCATAAGATTCACTAAAATCATTGATAAAACCCATAGGCGACCACCAATTTCAACAATCGGCCTTAAAGGAGAAATTAGCCACTCATACTTGAGTCTTAAAACTGACAATATCATATTTGAACCAGTAACATGAAAGATTAAGATAAAGAGTATAATTTAGGAATATAAAACAAATATGGAATGAAACTACGTCGAAACTCGGCTCCTTTGCTATAGGAGTCCTTGGCTAGATCTTTCAATTCAGCTCCAAAAATCAGCTAAAGATCAAGTAAAAGTAAAACCCTAAAAAATAAACCTAGAGAGAAAACCCTAGAAAATGAGAGTGTGTTCCGCCTCCTTTATGTCTCTCCATTTTTTCTAAAAGCTATTACAAGTATAGTATATATACCCTTGGGAAATGGGCCAATGATTAGGCTAAAAATAGGAATATTTTTGTCTTGGCAGGTGTTCGTAGCAGCGAAGACAAAGTCTTCATCACGGCATATTCTTCCTTTGCCTCGGCAAAGACAAACCGCTGCCGAACCCCCCTTCGCCAGGCGAGTTGGGTTCGCCTAGGCGAGCCAGTGTCTTGAAGTGGCATGGCTTCTTTCTTGGGGGTGAGGCTACTCCTTCACTGAGGCGGGCAAGGGTGGTTTGCGATTATTCGACTTTCGTGTCGTGGCTCCTTTGCCCCAGCAAATTTGTTTTTCTTGGCCAGGCGAGCGGTGCCTCGAACCTGATCGCTTTCTTGTCTTTCAACCCTTTATTTGCTTGATTTTTCCTTCAATATTTGCAAAACATTATAGAATGTGGGATTAGTGTAATATTGATGAATAGAGTGTAATATTGATGAATAAGGTGTGAATCTAGCATTTGAGTTATATAAATACATGAAAAGCACACTCAAAATGCAGGTATGTGATGAGTGCCCAAAACCCTCATCATATACCTACATTTTATCACGTTTTGGGTTCATTTCATCTCTCGTAATAAGTGTGTTTATCGCCGTATATCTAATACTCAGTTTCTCATGCATTGCAGGTGAAAAAGGGCGACCTTTAGAGGCTGTGTGGAGATATGAAGAAGGATATTGGAGGACCTAGCCTCAACGTGGCGACTTTCTCACGTCGCGACTTTGAGGTTGTACGACGTACGACGTGCATCCCTTTATCAGCTAACGTCGCATCGTTGCAACGTCGCAGGGACTCAATCAGTGAGAATTTTTTAGATATAACAAAAAGAACGAGGAAAACAAGGGGGAGGAGTAACGAGATATGAGAAGGAGACAACTACATAGGAGTGACTAGAGAGATCGTGTAATCCTTGCATTTTATATTTTCTTTCTCGAACTCCTATTGATTAAAACTCAATGATTGTAATGACCAAGATGATGTTCTAGTTTTATTTCTAGGGTTTTGCTGTACTCTTGTTACATTCATATAGATTAGTTATTGATTTAGTTTTATTCAGTATATTTATGGATTCGACATCGACTTGCTCTATTTTCTGTTAATTAACTACATGGTGGTGTTTGGCCAACATCAACATGCTCTTCTTGGGGATGCGGTAGAATAAAGGGTTCCCAAGGTTAGAGTAGAGTGACACTTGGTAAATCGGGTAGAGATCTCCGGTTCAAGTGTGGCGATTAAGTTGTCGTTTAAGGCGTCTTGGAGTTAAGGGTTGATGTAGAGATGCGATAAACCCTACTTGCGAGATAGGCGAATATCCCTCGAGAGAGGATATCTCATAAGCACAATCAACCTGCCAGCGTGAATCCGTTAATATACTGAATGATAAATTTTTCCTAGATTATAATCCATCGAATGTGGCATGGGGAGGCAAAACCCTAGTCCCCATTAATTGAGTAAATAATTCGTTTAGGATCAACTTTCCGTCATCTTAGTTGTAATTCACTCGAATTTAATTATCCAAAAAAAAAAAATTCACTCGAATTTGAGATCCAGATAATACTCTAGAGCCGAATATGATATTCAACACACTTCTCTTTGTGGGAATGGCTCTTGACAAGCCACTATATTATGGACACTGACACGTTATCTTTGCGCGTGCGACTGCGCGTTACACATCGGCTTTACATAGCCTGCGGGCAGTGAGTTTTTGGTGTCGTTGCCGGAGAGAAGTTTTCATGTTGATATTGACAATAGCGTAGTTAGATATTACTCTATAATTCTTTTCATTTTATTATGTTTACACAAGTGCTTGTAATTTGGTCTCTGTGTTTGTGCGTGTAATTGCAGTAAAGGTTAATGTGTGTGTATGCGAAGACGAGGTCAAAGTGAACTACTTAGTTAGATCTTTGAGCTAGAGAGAACAGCCAGCGGAGTGCATAGAGAACAAAGAGAAGCACACCAGAAATCTATGGAGTCATGCGAATCGAAAAGGAAAAATCGGGCGAGAGCAAGCGAGGCCATAAGGAGATGAATGGGAATAATGGTAGGAGTGTACTTTGGCGTTTATAGGCCCGGATGATAAGTTTATCTTGTAGAGGAGTTTTCTTTATAGCCTACGGTTGTCCAGTATGCTTTCCGAAGACCACCTATTCAAGCGAACAACGGTGAAAGCGAAACCACGAATGCCGTAACATTCAGTTCCATGGTTCTTGCGGTAAAGAATCCAAAGCGGCATTTTGATAAACTTCATTGAAGTATGCGACACAGTCAAATACAATGGAGTAATAGAAAAAGCGCTTAGATTGAGATTGTTCCCGCTCTTACTGGGTGATAGAGCTAACACTGGTTGACAAGCCAACCACCAAATTCCATTACCTCATAGAATGATTTCGTGCGAAATTCTGACCCAGGGATTTTTCCGCCCTCGAGATTGCAGTTAGGTGCGAAGTGCTACATTTAGACAATTGGAGGGGGATAACTTAGTTGAAGCTTGAGAGAGATTTCATGAACTATTAAGGAGGTGTCCACATCAGAGGATGACGAGATGGATGCAAGTCCATACCTTTTACAACGATCTGAGTGATTTTACTAGAACATATATAGATGCCTCAGTAGGGGGTGCGCTGATGAAGAAGACTACAGATCAAGCGTATGGAATCCTAGAGGATATGGCTACTAATAGTAACCAGTGGCCCAAGGACATGATGATACCAAGGAAGGCAGTGGGAGGTGTAGACACGAGAGGTCTTTGGCTTGATTTGTGGTAAATCATGTTGCCTTGACTCCTTTAGCAGGTTACAAAGGCGGCCAGTGTTTGCTAAATGCTATCGAGCCCAATCCTTGGGAGATGTGTGTGAATCATGAGACAGTACAGTACTATAGAATCTTCGATTGGGCGGATAATGATGGGCGAATTTCGGTATGAGGTAACACCTATCAAAACCAGAATTAGGGCCAAGGCTGGCGGAATAATCAGAATAATCAAAACTACGAATGGAGGAACAATCAGAATAGCATGCCACCACCCCAATAGAGAAAAAAATAGATCTGGAAGAAGCACTAACTCAAATGCTTACTTCCCATACAACCTTTATGAATTAAACAAAGACAAATATGCAAAATCAAGCAACCCAATTGAATAACCAGGCATCACAGTTGAGAAACTTGGAGGTGCAAATGGGCCAAATTTCCAATCTGTTGACTAAGAGGTAGCAAGGTTCTTTGCCAAGCAATTCAGAGATAAACCATAGAGGTGAGGGTAAGGAACATGTTAAGGCTATCACCTTAAGAAGTGGTAGAGAACTAGCTACTGCGGACGACCACCGGTGTGAAGTGGAAGCGGGATAGTCGACCGGTTCGACTGAAGATCAAATGCGACGAGCCAAGAAGAGAAGTTAGTAGAAAGATCAGATGAAATGAAAGAGACTGAGAAACAGGCGGTTATAGATGAACCCTTTACACTAATCTCGTATCCCCAGCGTTTGAAGAAGAATAAATTGGATAAGCAGTTTACCAAATTCATGGAAGTGTTTAAGAAACTGCATATCAACTTTCCGTTTGCAGATGCATTATAATAGATGCCCAGTTATGTCGAATTTATGAAAGATATACTGTCAAGAAAAAGAAGGTTATTAGATTTTGAGACAGTGAATCTTACTAAGGAATGCGATCTTTACATTGGAGGAAATTACCCTGTTGAAGGACCTGACTGGCTTCACAATCCCGTGTGAATGAGAACTAGATCTTAGAGGCCACTATGTGACTTGGGAGCCAATATTAACCTCATGCCTTTATCCATTTTTCGAACTGGCTAGGGTTAGGTGAAGGCTAGACCCATAGTTTGTCACCTACGGTAGCGGTAGATCATTGAAACATCCTCGGGGAGTGATAGAAGATGTGCTAGTAAAGGTAGACAAGTTTATCTTCCCAACTGAAATCATAATGTTGGATATGGAAGAAGATAAAGAGATATCCATTATACTGGGTAGACAATTTCTAGCAATTGGTAGAGCTATGATTTGATGTCTGAAGAGGCGAAATTAAGAGTCGCGAACGATGAGAGTCGGATTCGGTGTATTTAATGTTGTAGGGCATCTGACGAGAGAGAAGCGTGAGCAGTTTTATGATAGAGCGGTAGAATTTATAGTGTCTGCCCAGAAGTGGTTTGGCGACCCTTTGGAGACTGAACTGTGCTTGAGGAATGCTAAGGAGGAACTAAGTGAAAAGATCGAAGAGTATGTGAAATGGATGGACTTCTTCCAGCCTAATAGAAGAAAGTATTATGAGCCGTTGGGAGAGAACACCCAGAACTCAGTGCCTTTGATTGAGCGACCACCATAGTTGGAGCAAAAGCCACTACCTAGTCACTTGAGGTATGCTTATCTAGGGGAATCCTCAACCCTACTAGTAATCATATAAGCATCTCTGACAGTAGTGGAAGAAGAGAAGCTTTTAAGAGTACTTCGAGATCACAAGGATGCTATCGGATGGTCTCTAGCTGATTTGAAGGGATCCGGCTCCTCCATGTGGCATGCAGGATCTATTAGAGGATGGGCACAAATCTTGATGGAAGCTCGGAGAAGACTCAACTTGAACAATGAAGGAGTGGTCGAAAGAGGTATTGAAGTGGTTGGGTGCAAGTGATCTATCCCACGTCTTAGGCAGTTTGTGGGTAAGCCTAGGCTAAGGATTGTTCCAAAAAATGAAGGACCACGATTGATAAGGACAAAAGAATGGCACTTTACTTTCTTCTCCGACAGATTCTGGGGTGGAGAATCTTGCATAGACTATTGTTGAATATGGCAACCGAGAAAGATCATTTCCCACTTCCGTTTACGGGATCGGATCTTTAGGCAGGCTCGCAAAGGCATGGTAATGCATTTTTGGGCTGAATTATTTAAGCTATAACCAGATCACTATATCACCAAAGGACCCAGAGAAAACAACATTCACGTGCACAGTAATAGTCTGATTTGGCACTAGCGAATGCCCTTTGAGTTATATAACCGCAGGCATGTTTTTAGTGTTGCGTGATGTTTATATTCTCTCGAACATGGTTGAAGAAAGCAGTTGAGGTGTTATGGATGATTTCTACGTAGCTGAAGTCCTTTGATAATTGTCTTGAGAACTTGAGACATGCACTTATATGATGTGAGGAAACTAACCTTGTGCTGAACTGGGAAAAGTTTCACTTCATGGTGAAGGAAGGCATGGTACCGGGGCACCGAATCTCAGAAAGAGGAATCGAGGTAGATAAAGCCAAGATTGAAACAATAGAGAAACTACCGCCTCCATCTTCATTGAAAGTAGGGGTGTAGCAAGACGAAGCGGTTCGTGATTAAGATTCGGAGCTCGGCTCTCGGTAAAGCTCGTTTGGTCGTTTATTAAGTAAGCCAATGAGCCCGAAACTCCATTTTTAGGCTCGTAAGTTAAACGAGCCGAACCCAAGCTTCCTTAAGTTCGGCTCGTAAAAGTTCGCGAACAGGCTCGTTCGCCAGCTCGCGAACATGTTCGCGAACAGGCTCGCGAACAGGCTCGTGAACATGTTCGCGAACAGGCTCGTGAACAAGCTCGAGATTATTTTGAAGTTGTTATATGTTTGTTTTAAACATTATTCTTGAAATTTTAAAGATGATTGTAATTTTTTTTTTTTTATTTCTTTGGTGTTGCAACTTTTAGTTGGTTTGGATATGTTAGTTATTATTGACAACTTGTTGTAGGATTATTAGTATTTTATTATTTTTTTTAGATGTGTATATGATGTAAACTATCAATTTTTTTTCAAGATCATAAACAAGCTCACAAACGAACTTCAGGCAGGCTCTAAGCGAACTCCTTCTTGAGCTCATGCTTGAACTCCTTCTAGAATTGCATAAACGAGCTCTAAACGAACTCCTTATCGAGCTCATAAGCGGGCTTATAATCGAGCTCCTGACGAACGGGCATTTGTAATCAAGCAGAGCTTTAAGCGAGCGAGCGGCAGAGCTTGATGTGATGAGCTCGGCAGAGACTCGAGCTCGAGATTTGGATTTTAAAATAAAGGAACGAGCGAATCAGAGCCCTTCCAAAATTCTGAGCCGAACAGAGCCTTTGATATTCATTCTCGGTTATTGATCCTAATTGAAAGGAATAAGGAGCTTTCTAGGTCACGCGAGATTCTACAGGAGATTCATAAAGGATTTCTCTAAAATAGCCAAACCCCTGTCAAATCTGCTTGTTTAAGGAGCACCTTTTGAGTTTGATGATCAGTGTCTGCAAGTGTTCTTGTTTTTTAAAGAGAAATTGGTATCAACACCTATTGTAGTAGCACCGGACTAGAATCGTTCTTTTGAACTGTGTGTGATACGGCGACTCTGCATGATAGGAGACTATCTTTGAGTCAAGAGGGAAATAACATTTGAGGTTATCTATTATGCGAGCTAGACGTTGAATGATGCGCAACTAAATTATGAAACAACTAAAAAAGAACTTTTGCTTGGTGTGTTTTGCGTTTGACAAGTTAAAGTAGTACTTGATTAGAACAAAGTATTGCACATAGACCATTCGGCCATAAAATTGCACGATGACTGGGACGTAAAGCGAGAATGATAAGGTGGGTGTTACTCTTTGCGAGTTTGATCTAGAAATTAAAGATAAAAAAAGTAATTTGGAAATCTAGTAGCGGAGCCATCTTTCCACGATTGGAAGGCGGAAGTAAAGAAATTCATATCAATGATGATTTCCACAGATGAATAGCTCTTGGCTGTGAAGACAAAAGAACGATACCTTGATTTTGTGGATTTTGTGAACAGTAGCAAAGAGTGCTCCTCTTTTAAGTTTTGTTATCAACGAAGAAAGAGATTGCTACCACCGTTTGAAGCATTACTATTGGGATGAGCCAATTTTGTATAAGCATTGTTCCGATCAGATGATAAGAAGATGTGTCCTATAGGAGGAAATGGAAAGTATACTAAATCACTGCCACACTCTAGCATGTGGGGAGCACTTTGAAATGAGTGCGCAAAGGCACTTGATCGAGATTCTATTATTGCCTTTTAAGGATGCTCGCGATTTGTGTCTCTGTGACAAAAGCCCGAAGAATGGGAGCATATCAAAACGAGATGAGTTGCCTTTGCAAACCATTTTAGAGGTAGAGTTGTTTGATATTTGGGGGATGGATTTTATGGGCCCTTTCCCTTCATCTTTCAGCAACCTTTACATTCTCCTGGCCGTAGATTACTTTTCCAAATGGGTGGAGGCCATCCCTACCTGAACTAATGATGCTAGAGTGGTAGCAAGCTTCCTTCGTAGTCATATATTCACCCGGTTCAAAACCCCACGGGCGTTGATTACAGATAGAGGAACACATTTCTGTAACAAACTTGTAGACAACGTGCTGAGAAAATAAGGTGTCCGACATCATACCGCACTTGCATACCACCCACAAACTAATGGCTAAGCAGAAGTGTCAAACAGAGAAATCAAATCTATCTTAGAGAAAACAGTCAATAGCTCGAAGAAAGATTGGGCGAAAAATATAGATGATGCACTTTGGGCCTATAGAACATAATTCAAGACACCCTTGGGAATGTCACCATTCAAGCTTATGTTTGGGAAAGCGTGCCACTTGCCTGTGGAATTATAACATAGAACATCTTGAAGCTGACTTGGCGGAGTTGAATATGAAACTGATAAGATGTGGCTGAGAAAGCGCATACTATAGCTCGAGTGAATTAGAAGAGTTAAGTAGAACATGAAAATGCTAAGATTTATAAAGAAAAGATGAAAGCATGGCACGATAAGCATATTGTAAGGAAATAGTTTGAGCCGGGCCAATGAGTCCTCTTATTTAACTCCTGACTCAAGCTCTTCCCAGGGAAATTAAAGTCGGGGAGGTCAGGACCATTTACTATAGTAGGGTTTTAAGTCACAGAGGGTGATATGCACCTCGAAAGTGTCATGCCCTACCCTGCTTTGGGTGAAGATAGAGCGTGACAGAGAGTGAGACTTCTTCACATGCTTTTCATACATTAGTGGGCCCATTTCAATAAAAAAAAAATCCATAAGGAATAAAAATTCTAATACCACCACCGCAGTGGTGGTTAACTGTCTTATACACATTCCTGAGTCCCATTTACTTGTACTTATACAATTTCCACTATTACAAAACTATTACATTTATATTACAAAACAAAGACAAAAACACACATCGGTGGACTCTCTTGTGTGTTATTACACAGGCGTGCGGAATATATAAATGTCCTTTTTGAAATTTTCTGGATGCTTAGCGTCTTGAAACATAACAGTGGGAAACATATATGCCACTTGAAGTGGTCCACATTTACAGAGTACATATATCATAAAGCATATGTCAGAGTTTTCGTATACAGAATTCTATAATAGAGTTTTCATGTACATAATTCTTGTAACAGAACTTTCATATCTCCCGTAGGAGTTCAAAACATATATCATATACAGGGAGTACCCAAGTGTACAATAAAAAACAAAACAGGCTAATTTCTTATGCATACTTCTTATTCATCTTTCAGATTCTTATCATTTAATTTCATGTATCTTATTATTGAGGTGTACCAAGTATATGTCTACATAGATCGGTGACAATGAATGAGAGGAACACAGTACAATAGGTACCCGAAGGTACGATACAGTACTGAATAGAACGTGTCTGCCCACATAACAGAAGTGTCGTAGCACTAGCAAGAGTGTCGAAGCACTCATCAAAACATGCCTGCCCACGTAACAGAAGTGTCGTAGAACTAGCAGGAGTGCCAAAGCATTGATCATTCATTCCCTATTCGGTCTTAAGTAGGCATATGATTATGTGTTTTAGGACTCATTATATCATTCTTAATCTCATTAGCAAATGGGCAAAGAACAATGTTTGTCTAAAGAACAATTAGCAAAGAGCAAATGGGCGAGGTACAAAATATTTTTCTTATAACATTTATACTTGTACAAACCCTTTCATTCACTTATTAGGATCCTCATTAATCCAATGGACGATTGTTAGACTTAATGGAAGAGAGGAACCAAAACAGGACTAATAGGTACGCCTAGGTGGACCAGAATGTTCAGTAAACTTGGACTTGGGTACGCCTAAGCCTAGCTACCTCTTCCTAGGCGGAGCTCTCGCCTAGGCGTGTACTCCTACACCTAGGCGTAGGGGTGTCGGGCTAAAGCAGAAATGGCCAGTTTTAAGCCATTTTCACTGGAATTTCCTTCCAAACCAAAACCAACTCAACCTAAAACTCAAAATAAACTATAACACCCATCTCATACCAATCAACAACATTTCTAGTAGGATATTTCCTACACAACTTAGACAAAAAGAGATTTATAGTAGTTTCATACCAAGGAGATGTTCCAAACTTATGTAGATTCCATACCTGGATCCTTCTCTTCTCTTCTCTTCTTCCTTCTTCCTTCTTCTTCTTCTTCTTTTCTCTCATTTCTCTTCTTCTCTTCTTTTCTCTCCCGTAATGCCCTAATCTTCTCACCCAAATGAACTATTTTTGGTCTCATCATAAGGCCATGTTTGGCCTTATCATCTTTGGATTAATTTCTCATTTTTGCTATTAAGTCCTTCTCTTTCTTTCATTTGCAATTCTAACTTATAACAATTCCAACTTTAACATATACTCTTCATGTTTTATGACCCTTGGATCCTCAATTAGCAAATTACCAATTGACCCTTTTAACTGTTGAATAATTTTCGGGTTTTTATCATTTTTCCTTTTTCCTTTTTAGCACTTAAATTTCCAAAAAATGCAAATTTACTTTTATTATACCCTAAACATGTAATAAAACAACTAGGGTATAATTTGGGGTGTTACAAAGGGTGCTTTAAAGCTAACGCACAACGATTGAAGCCATACTTTGGAGGCGATTTTCATGCAAGCAAACAGGCCATCAATCTGAGGCACATGAAAATAGTCTTAGTAAAGTTAGGTGTAGTCCGGTAGTCTGGGAACATTGAAGTTCGGGAAGTAAGGCTAGCATTAAACAGAGCTACTTGGGAAGCGACCAGGCATTTTCAAGTTTTTCATTCATTAGTGTAGCTTTGCATATGTTTGTTTATTTTAGAGATGGAAATTTTCTCGGAGACCATAACTTATGTGTGTTGTTATGTTCTCAGGCTCCGAGATCGAAGCGGAGACAAAGAGGTAGCTCAAGAAATCTACTCTGGGGTTGGACAAGGATAGGAACCTCAAAAGGGAGTGCTCTTAAACTTAGAAATGTTTTTATCAAAAAGCTGAGTTACCTTCTCTGTAACGTCGCGACGTTGCATAACAACGTCACGACGTTGAGGAAAAGTGAAATATCATCTCTCTAACAGTGCCGAGGCGATGGGAACTAATGTCGCGCGTTGGCAACTTCGGTTGCAGGCTACTCTCGGGAGCGTCGTGACGATTGAAATTTACTACAACCTCACGGAACATCATAGCGTTGGAGCCTGATCCTCTAGAAACGTCGGCGTTGGTTCTCAATGTCGCCGTTAATATAACTCTCGGGAGCATCCTGGCGTTGGCGAGCGTTGCGACATTGCCGGATTTTATGAACATGAACATTGTATTCTCACGCTACCTGAATCTTAAAAACCTCTTGTGCTCTATGGTTTTTGGTGCCTAGCCCACCCTCAATATTCGTCCCAACCCGATCTTGGCATTTCCCTGACCTGGCACGTTCCTAAGTCGAAAACCACAGTATCTACGCCATTTGGATATTCTCCATACGGTCTGGTTTTCGGGTAAGTTTAGGTCCATATTCGATTTGTATTGCTATTTTTGGGTTGCTTGTGTTAGAGAAGGGACCCTATGAGTGGTTGGTGATTATAGAATCCGTAGGATAGAGCCAAGAACTTTGTCTCATGTAGAGCACACTAAAAGTTTGATTTTTGTCCTAAGTGAGATTTGAGTGACTGTACTAGGCACTTCGATTAAGCTGCATCAAACTAGGTGCAATGAGGCTTGGGAGGCCAAGTAAAGTGTGATCAAAGCCTAGACGGCCATCAGGCACGACCACTATCAAGTCCCCCGATGTCGAACAAAAGCGAGAAAATAAACGAAAGAAGCCCAGAGGTAAGTGAAGAGCAGCTCGCGATTACGATCATGAGAAATTTGTCCGATGCGATGCGTAGAAATTCGGCTAACCGAAAGAATAGGTCCTTCATCAAGGAGAAGGGGTTTCACCACCCCGATGATTTCTTTCACAAAACCATTACAAATAAGGGATGGAGGGCGCTTTACCAACCTCTAAGGCCAGTTGCCACCATGGTGATACAAGAGTTCTACGCCAATCTAGCCTCCCACGTACTAAAAAGGGTCTGGGTGTGCGGGGTGTTGGTAGACTTCAGTTCGAAGTCTATCAATCGATACTATAACATTGATCCGATTAACCCCAAAGCCTATGATAGGCTCCATGAAAACCCTAACTATCCCAAAGTCCTTAGGATGTTGACCAACGAGCAAGGCGAGAGAAATTGAATAGTGAAGGGCACACAGAGCACTTCAGGCAGGCTACTTGGCTTTACATTCACCAGGTATGTATCATTCATCACAATCTAGTGTCTCATCTTATGACCGATGTGCGATAAGATGTGTGCATCATCAGATCATCGACTGATATCGAACTAAAGTGTAAGTCGATCATATAAATAAGATGAACGAATCTCAGCCAGCGCCGATGGGAAGATGGTCAACAGACGATACACCCGTGATAATATCTGAGACAATGACGACAGAGGTGTATGATTCGAGCCGATGAGCCTGAATGGTAGGCTTAAGGCATACCGAGTCTAGGTTTGGGATCCCAGCGAGGTGCCCGGAGAGGCCCGGGCGGTCATCCACTGGCTTGCCCACCACCACCATCCGTGAGAGGACGGTCGATCCTTCCACTACCTTTGGAGGACAGTACATGACGGCCCGCCCGATTCGTGTGTCTTGGGGTGAGACCGAAACGCAAGGTCTCCGTGTCGACCTTGAGGCGTGGGCGCTTTCGGTAGACATGACCATAGTAATGTGCAACTAGGCGACCATTCTGAGCAACCAACAGTCCATCTAGGAGCAACTTGCTCAACTCCTTGCCTTTAACATGCCACCTTTGCCACCACGCAATGGTCAAGAGTGATCACCGAGGGTTCCGCTCCCGCCTCACTTCTTTATTTTATTGACGTGAGGTTGATCCGCTTTGTTACAGGGGAGGGGTGTCAGTCGAGCTGTTGCAATGTTTATTTGTGTTTACGTTTATTTATGTGTTTTCTATTTTAGTTTGTTTCTGTGTTTAGGTTGTTTTAGTTTTTATGTGTCTAAGTCAATTTATCATTCTTATATTCATTTTTACATGTTTACGTGTTTTTGAGTTGTTCACTTAACTGTGCATGTTTAGGCTTATTTTAGGTATTGTGCGTGAGTGGATGTCACACTCGCTAATGAGAGGTTAATTTGAGTGAATTTTTTTTTCCAAAAAGATCGAGCAGAGAATGAAAAGGGACCCTTAGGTTGTTCCATAATCTAGAATAGTGTGCTAGAAAGGTTGGGGTGACTTAGTTTAGTCACCCTTGTGTGGTTCAAGAAGCCATTTCCTAAGTAGTCTATCTCACACACATATGTGATCTCCAGGGTATACCAAGGCCCTAGACCATGGTAACAAGAAGTCCACATGCCTTGAGGGTTTCTAAACACCTTTGAAAAAAGAGGATTGCCATCGAGCCCCAAATAAAAAATAAAAATAAAGAAAGAAACGAGAAAAAATATCATAAGGTATTGTGAATAGAATAAATTAGGATCGTCAATCGAATCAGGGCACGGTTGAGGGCCTTTCAAGCTTAATGCCCTAAGCCAACTAGTAAGAGACCTTAGAAGCTTCACTACTCGTTACATGGGACAAAGGATCGACCCTTTCCACAGTCTAGGGCTTGTAGGTTTGGTTGAGTGTTCGGGGTGAAGTTCGAGGGGAACTAAATGCCCAGTGCCCTTAACCAACTGGTGAGGAGTCACCAATGAATTCCCGTTATAGGGACACTCAGCTAAAACTTATAGGCACTAGTTTTCTTTCATGCCTAGGTAGTTTAATGTGAATAAAAAGGGTGTGTTCTTATCCTTTCATCGTTAGAGTCTTTCAGATGGGTGAGTTAACTTCAAGTTTGGGCGTACGGACCTAGGTATATGTTGGAGATCATAAAACAACTACACATAGACTCCCGGGGAAAGGTCATTGAAAACTTGGGGGGTCGAGTTGCTTGGTTAACCTGACCTTACTTAGCTAAGTTCTTAGAAAGTTGCACAACTTTAAGGATCCCTTGATTTTAGACGATAAAGGCTCAAATTGCAAGTTGGTTTTTGACTTTCCTTATTAGCGTTGTGTATATCATACTCATGTCGTAGGTATTTTGGTGTGTCAAGTTTCATGTGTGATTGCGTTATGAGTTTGTTTCTTACTTGGGGACAAGCAAGAAGCTAAGTTTGGGGGTGTGATGAGTGCCCAAAACGCTCATCATATTCCGCTATCTGCGTTACGCCATTCATTCATCTGCGATAAGTCGTGTGTATGTTCGGTTGTGTGTGTGTTAGAGGGTGCGAAGGACTTATGGTTTAACCGTGTTCAGGATTCAATGATAATAGTGAATGATCTGTGATCATCATAAATAGCGTTACATCATGCCCAGCGTCGTCGGGACTCATCGACCCTTCTTTTAGATATAACAAAACGAAGGAAAAGCAGCGAGGAAGGGGAGGGAGGAATGGGGAGCTTGTGAGACGGAGACAACTACACAGGATTGACTAGAGAGATCGTGTAATCCTTGTATTTTGTATTTTCTTTCTCGAACTCTTATTGATTAAAACTCAATGATTGTAATGACCAAGGTGATGTTCTAATTTTATTTCTAGGGTTTTGTTGTACTCTTGTTACATTCGTATGGATTAGTTATTAATTCAGTTTTATTCAGTATATTTATGGATCCGATATTGACTTACTCTATTTTCTGTTAATTAACTACATGGTGGTGTTTGGCGACATCAGCATGCTCTTGCAGGGATCCCGAGATCGAGAGATAAGGTTCCATGGGTTAAGATGAAGTGACACTTGGTGATTCAGATGAAGATCTCCCAGGTTCGAGTGTGGTGATTAGGGTTTAATCATTTAAGCATCTCGAAGTTAAGGGTTGATGCAGAGATGCGATAAACCCTGCTAGTGAGATAGGCGAATATACCTCGAGAGAGGATATCTCGCTGGCACAATCAACCTGCCAAGGTGAATCCGTTAATATACTGAATGATAAATTTTGTTTAGATTATAATCCATCGAATGTGGCATGGGGAGGCAAAACCCTAGTCCCCATTAATTGAGCAAATAATTTGTTTAGGATCAACTTTCCGTCATCTTAGCCGTAATTCCTCGGGTGGAGATCGGATAATGCTCACAGAAGCTAAGATCCAATATTCAACACACTTCTCCTTGTAGAACGACATGACAAGCCAGCATGTCGTACACTGACGCTTATACTTGCGTGATGGAACTACGTGCTACATCGTATTACATAACCTCTAAAGCTAGCATTGAGTATGATTCACCAAACAACAAGCCTTATCTGTGCTCATGATGGTTTCAATATAGTGATAGACTTGCTCCTTTCAATTCCACCACCAAAGTAGGGTTTCAAGCGTTGTCCATTGACCTTGAATTTTCCTCCTTCCAAGTGTGCCAATTCTACACTTCCATATGGAAAGACTTAAGCAATGACAAAGGGTCCTGGCCATCTTGATTTCAGCTTTCCTAGGAACAATCTTAGCCTTGAATTGAAGAGGACTTGTCGACCCATCTCAAATTCTTTTCTTATAATGTGCTTGTCATGTCATGCCTTGTTCTTCTCCTTGTATATTTTGGCGCTTTCATAAGCTCCATGCCGTAATTCTTCAAGCTTGAGTTGTAGCAACCTCTTCTCTTCGGCAGCTTCAAAGTCCATGTTCAACTTCCTTGTTGCCCAATATACTTTATGGTTAAGCTCTACCATAAGATGGCATGCTTTGCCATAGACCAACCTATAGGGGGAGGTCCCTATTGATGTCTTGAATGTTATTTGGTATGCCCATAATGCATCATCCATTTTGTTACCCAATCTTTCCAGGATGTGTTCATTGTTTTCTCCAAAATCTTCTTGATTTCTTAGATAGAGATTTCAGTTTGACCATTACATTATGGGTGATAAAAAAGAGTTGTGTGGTGTCTCACTCCATACTTGGACAAAAGGGAATCAAATATCTTATTACAAAAATGTGTTCTCTCATCACTCACAATTTCCCTAGAGTTCCAAATCGTGAAAATATGTGCTTGCGTAGAAATTTCAGCACAACTTTGGCATCACAAGTGATAGTTGATGAGCTTAAAAGTCATCTCTTTTTAGTCCAATTTTCTGTTTGTTTTTCAGTTAAAATTGAATATTTAATATACAGAATTATGAAGAAACTCACCAATTTGTCATTAGCGGGAAGGAAGCGAAAGAAGAAAAAGCGTTAGAAAAATGTGATAAGTGGATAAAATCGCGGTCAGATAGCGGAGCGAAGCCGGCTTAATTGTTTGAGTCATTGATGCGATTATTAGTGCGCCGCAGTCGATTCGAAGTCGTGACATCGGAAAGTGAAGGAATTTGATCTTTGGCGGCGAGAACCTGATCGCGGTGAAGAAGATAGAAATTAAAGGAATGATGTCGCGACCAGTGGTCGCGACATCACTCTGACTGATCTGATCTCTGTGGCATTAAGTGATAATAAGCCGAAGCCAAGAAAGGCGTGTCGCGGCGCCCACCAGAACAAGCGGTTTTACGACGGAGAGACTTAATCTTTGAAGTCGTGACATCAAGAGGAGATCAAGCGAAGGCTTGAAACTGAGGTTGATGTCCGCGACATCGAGAGGACACCCGTTGACGGTACCGGGGCTGATGTGGCGACAACATCCGATGTGTGACATCGGGAACCTTTCATTGAAGACTCTGAAGGACTAGAATGGATGTCATGGCATCACAGCGATCAAGCGAAACACGCAGGGCATAAGATTGGTGTCGTGACAACATGAGCGACGATTCATAAGATCTGAACTTAGAGTCGATAACCCGCGACATAGGATTACGATGTCGCGGCAGAGAAATGAGGGCGGCGGGCGAGTAACTTGGGCTGGCTGCTGCGAAATCCATCAGGTTAAATTGGGATTAGAATTTGGCCCGGAAGGGCCTATAAATCTGTGTTGCCCGAGGAAAGTCATGAGTCGGAGGCGCATCAAAGGATAGATCTAGGTAGCTGAGGCTCACTTTTTATTTTTCTTTTCTTTTCATTTCTTTTCTTCTCTTTTCTTTATTTTAGAGCAGATGTTTGTCTCGTATTTTATGTTTTTCGTTTATTCTTTTGGATCTGAATGTTATCGTTTTGCTGAAGCTGAATACAGAATCCAATTTCTTTTCAAATTACTACCTGGAATGCATCGAAGTTCGAATAATTTGGGATTCGATTATTTCGGTTTGGTGCGATTATTCTTTTGATCGGAGATCTTTGTTTCGTGTGATTCGAGTAATTGAGGAACCCGGCTTCCATTTAATGCTTGTGTGGTGAATTGATCTTTCACATAGTAATTTGCGGCATCTTGTTCATTTCGGTTCTGAATTTGCATGATTAAGGGGTTTATTGATTTTGGATGCGAATATCGATTAACGCTACGTTAAAGTGCGTCATTACTCTGATTTCAAGGAGGTCCTCTGAGTGACACAGGGAAGACAATCCTGGGAGTAATGTACATTTCTTTGAAGGTATACTAACTGCTATTAGGGATCCTTAGAGCTTTGTAAGTTCACTTAGATAAATCCTCTTCTCACTTGGAAATCCCGAAGCAGAGTTGAGCGACATCTATTTAAACAAGCGAGAGATTTCACCTCAATTAGGATAGTGAGGCCAATCCGTGTTAGGCGAGATAATCAAGGAAAGGTTGATCTATTTTTAATTTCGGGAAAGTAATTTGGAAGTTGTATATCCTTGCTTGGCCAGATGGCAGGGTAGGTGTACAGTCCATAAAATGGGGTATAGTATTGCGAAAGAAAAATGCCCGGCAGGGCGTTCTTGTTAAAAGTAATTATCTCATTCACGTAATTGAGAGAATGGAAAGAAGGAGATAACGAAATGTGGAGTGTGGAAGATCCGGTACACCTACATATGCCTTGGACGGATTTTGAAGCGAGATGTCAAAATTTGTGAGTATGAACTACAAGTGTCGTTCACTATGACAGTTTTTCTTGATGTGTCTTATAATGATAACTGTTCAGTATTCATTTCTTTTGTGAATTTATTTCCCTTGATTTGTTTTATTTCAGTCTATTTGAATGTTCATTTCACTTTGAACTAGTTAATTTCGGCTTTCATCTTGGAACTCACATATCGATTTATGGTCCACGAATAGTATTAATTTCAAGTAGTCGAGGTAGTTGATAAAATTCTTGAGATCTCGTAGGATGATATCCGGACTTATGTCCATTTATTACTTATGACACTGTGCACTTGCGAATTTCGGACAGAAACCAATAGAATTAAATTGTTCTCTAAGAGATTTTTGGTTATGATAATATGATGTCAACAAGTTGATGGCACACTTGTTGCTTGAAGTTAGTTAATAGTCATTGGTGTCATTCATAAATTTGTATATGTATTTTGGTCTTCACCACAAGTTTTATGGCGATTTTCGGGGATTAGACAATAGTCCTTTGGTGATAATGCTGTGAAATTTTGTGCAAACACGTTTGGTCGAACATCAAGTTTTATGACTCAGATTCTTAGAAGTCGAAGAATTTAGTAATCAATATTCAGATTGAAAGAATATAATTTGGACATTTTTTAAAGAAAGAACAAAAATAGCGTTTCAGCGATGACTCTTAGTAACCGACCTTTAACAAACCATATTGAAAATGTTTGTTGATTGAAAGGCTAATCTATTGATACGAATTATACTTTGATTTCGGGAAGCGGCTCATCTGATGTGTGGATAAAGTTAGGCGATGTAACGAGGAATGTACGACCAAAAGACCTCGAGGCATGACAGCATAAGAAATTTATGGAATTCATTCATCCCTGATAAATGTTACTTGATAGAGCTGACCCAGCCCGTCCCGATGCTTCAATGATTTTGAGCTGAACGACCGATAACCATGGTCCAGCCAGAACCAATTATTTGGTCATTCCGCTGAAAATCGATGAACACTTGGGCGATTTAGAATATGGTCAATTAATTAGCAGATAGTGTGGAGCGAAGTATTGTTGCGATTATTCCATTCTCTTTACGAGACTATAGGTACATGACATGGTTTAACTCCTACCCGTATGAATGCGGTAACACATGGAAGGAGGCGATGAGCTTATTTCAACAAAATCTTTGCTTTACATCACTTCCCTCTACAGACAAAGAGAGAAATTACTAATTCCAAACATGGGGAAAGTGAGAACATGTATGCTGATAGGAAAGATCTTGCTGAATACAACATTAGCTCATTTGAATTTTCAGGGAGAAATGGCAGAGCTGAAGAGAGAAAAAGGAATGTGATGGCCAAATTGTCAGCCATAGAGGCCAAGCTAGATGCATTGATACATTGGTTGAATGAAAGGAAGTCCAACTAAAAGCTAAAAGCGAGGCAGTGGTGGAAAGATGAAGATTGCCACAAAGAAGAACCTCACAAATCGGATGTGAGAAAAGTGAAATTACATGACTAGGAACAAAAGGGGAGTTCTCCTCTTTCCCTACCTTTTATTTTAATTGCATTTGAGTTGAAATAATTGTTAGGAATTTATAGTTGAAGTAGCATGATTGCAAGTTTGAGGGAATTTATTTTTATCTTGCATGGAATGCTTAACTAGTGCATATGAGAAATTTAAATTGATTTGTTGTGTGATAAGTGGAATTTGTTTGATTCCATGATTGTGTTGCTTTGTGATTGAATGATTAGGGAAATAAAGTAGAAATTAGTTCCAGAATAAAAACTGCTGTGATGTAATGAACTGAATTGAATGAAGCAGTTAGATTGGAATGGTAAATACGAGAATAAGGACGAAAATGAATACGGTTAATCGAAACCTGAAAGTGCAAAAAAGTTACTTATATCTAATGATAAGTCGAATTGAGAAGTAATACAAAAGAGGAGCAACATATTTTTGAGTTTGTGGTATGAGCAATCGTCGAGAACACAGTGAACTTAATTAATTTAAATACTCATTAGCAAGTAGGAGTGAGAGTACTCCACATGGTTAGTCTATTGTTGAGCCGATTCTGAAATTTGTTAGATTGTCGTTTGGCTGAAATCTAGTGAAATATTCATGAAGTCAAATCACAGGTATTCTTGGGCAGTTTGAGCCATTTTAGCCATCACTACTTATATCTTGATGCATATACCTTAGTTCAAAAAATTGAACCAACAAGCTTATTTTCAAAATAGCAATAGAAAACTGACCCATTCTGAAATCAATCTTACAATTAAAGAGCACATGATTACCCAAAGAATCAAGAGGAAGTAAGAAATGAAGTTTGGGGAGCATATATTTTAGGAACTCAAAGGGAATGAAAGAAAAAGACAAAGTAGAAAATGCAATAGAAAAAGAAAGTTTATAAAGATAAGTTTTATCTTGTGGCTAACTCTCTTGAACAGAATTAAGTTCTTGAGGTGTTTCAATACCTAGTACCTAATGCCATCACAGTATGGAGCTGCTAACCCAAAGTTAAGCTAAGAGTGTTAGAAAACTCAAAGATTAAAACATTGCACTATCCTTAAGCTAGTGAAACAAGAAAAAATTCCTGATGCTGAGTGGAAAATGAGGGGCATACGGGTTCGAATTGAAGAGGTCAGCAATGTCTCAAACATGAAGCTTAGGGAGTTATTAGAGAAACTATAAGAAGAAGTGGAAGAGGAGAAAAGATTCGGGTAATCTTAACCCTAAATTATTCAAATCTGCCATTACCCAAGCTAACAATATAAGCCCAGGCGATTGATTTTGAACGAAATCACCTACATTAGTGGAATCGATATGAAAAAAACTTACTTATGGAATTTGGAAATATGGAAACAATCAAACGGTGAAGGATTTAGGGGAGTTAATTGACTCAAGTATGAAAATGAGAAAGGAAATAATCTATGATTCAACGAGGATCTAATGATTATGTTGTTTGTAAAACAATTTCCAACCGAGTTTAGTTTTGTATACTATGAAAAGTAGAAAACTAACCTTGAAGCTGGACTTGAAACTAGATATCTGAGAAAATGATGCATGCATTGTATTTCAATTAGGTGAATACCCTTTAACGAAATCAAGGTTGTAAAACAAAACGAGAAAAAATGTCCTTTTGTTTGAGAGACAAACAAATCTTTCTTTTTCTTTGAGGACAAGCAAAATTTTAAGTTTGGGAGTTTGATGAGCTTAAAGTCATCTCTTTTGAGTCCATTTTTAATTTGTTTTAGGTTAAAATTGAATATTTAATATACATAATTATGAAGAAATTCACCGAATTGTCATTATGAAGGAAAGCGAAGAAGAAAAGCCGGTAGAAAATGCGAAATAAGTGAATTAAAAATGCGGTCGAATGGCGGAAGCGAAATGAAAGCAAGCGGGTTTGAGTCATTGATGCGATTGTGGAGTACGCCTGATCGATTGATCGTGACATCGAGAAAGTGAAGGAATTTGATCTTGTGGCGGCGAGACCGCAGTCTAGGCAGGCGAAGAAGGGCGAAGTGAGGAATGATGTCGACGAAGCTGAGCGCCAACATCAAAAACAACGGTCGCGATCTGACAACATTAAGTGTCGCGGCGAGGCGATGTCAGCGACACGAAACAATGGATTTTAATTAGAGACTTAATCTTTGAAGTCGTGACATCGAGGAGATCAAGCGAAGGCTTGAAACTATGAAGGTTATTCCGCGACATCGAGAAGACGGTAGTTAACGATGCCCGGGGGCGTGTCGCGACAACATCACGATGCCAGCGACGCCGAAGAACAGCTCGATGAAGACTCTGAGGACTAGAATGGATGTCGCGACAAAAGCTGCGATGTAAGCGGCATCCATGGCGATCAGCGAAACACGCAAAGGGCATAAGATTGGTGTCGTGACAGCATGAACTGACGGATCTGAATCTGAGAACTTTCAAGTCAGTAGCCGTGACCGTGATTCGATCTTGGCAGCGAAGTGAGAACCTTGGCCCCAGGCGATAACTTGGGCACGGCTACTCACGAAATCACAGCATGTTAAATTGGGTTAAGACTGTGGAAGACCACATAAATCTGACTACCCGGGAAAATTCAATAGTCGGAGCGCAAGGATAGATCTGAGCCTTCAGCTTCGCTTTTATTATTCTTTTCTTTTCATTTCTTTTCTTCTCTTTTCTTTTTATTTTAGAAGCGAGATGTTTGTCTCGTATTATTTATATTTTAGTTGTCTTTTGGATCTGAATGTTATCGTTTTGTTGAAGCTGAATACATAATCCAATTTCTTTTCAAATTACTACAGAATGCATGGTCAGGACCAATTCACGGGATTCGATTATTTGATTCAGTCACGATTATTCTTGATCGGAAGGATCTTTGTTTCGTGTGATTCAGGTAGTGAGAACCAGGCTTCCATTTAGTAACGTTGAGTCGAATTGATCTTTCTGTATTAATTTGCGGCATCTTGTTCATTGGTTTCACAATTTCGCCCCGGTCAAGGGGTTTATTGATTTTGGATCACGAATATCGGTGTATATATACTAGTTAAGAATTGCGTCATTACTGATTTGAGGGTCCTGCGAGTGACCTGGGAAGACAATCCTGCAGGAATGTGTACATTTCTTTGAAAGGTATACTAACACACTGGCCAGGATCCTTAGAGCTTTGCTTGAGTTCACTTAGATAAATCCTCTTCTCACTTGAAGTCAGAGCAGGTTAGACGACTTATCTATTTAAACAAGCGAGATTTCACCTCGAAATTGGATGGTATTAAGGGGCCAATCATTATTCGACCAGGGATCTAATCAAGGAAAGGTTGATGTTTAATTTCTAGGAAGAGTAATTTGGAAGTTGTATATCTAAGCATTAGATAACTTGGGAGCTAAGATTATTGATCCATAAAATGGTATGAAGTATTCTGAAAAGAAAATACCGAAACAAGGACGTTAACTTTGTTAAAAGTAATTATCTCGTTCCTGTATTCAGAGAATAAGGGAAGAATGAGATACTTGAAATGTGGAGTGTGGAGAGATCAGCTGCTGCATATGCCTTAGACGATTTTGAAACTTGAGATAATCAAGAAATTTGTCGATATGAACTGAGGAATTGATGAGTTCCTTTATGAGCATTTTTTCTTGATGTGTCTTATAATGATAGCTTGTTCGATATTCATTTTCTTTTTTGTAGGAATTTATTTCCCATGATTTGTTTTATTTGATCTATTTGAATGTTCATTTCACTTTGAACTAGTTATTTCCCAGCTTTCATCAGCGATATCTCAATTATAGTCCCGAATAGTATTAATTTCAAGTAGTCAGGGTAGTTGATGAAAAATTCTTGAGATCTCAGTGGGATCGATGCTCTGGACTTATGTAAGACTTTATTACTTTCTGTCAGGCACATTAAGCTTCAAATTGGATAAACCTGATAAATTAAATTGTTCTACTCTAGAGATTTTGGTTATGATAATATGATGTCGACAAGTTGATGTGTGCTTGGGATTAGTTAATAGTCATTGGGAATCGTGTCATAAATTTGTTTATGTATTTTGGTCTTCACCACAAGTTTTATGGCGATTTTGCCGGGGATTAGACAATAGTCCTTTTGTGATAATGCTGTGAAATTTTGTGCAAACACGTTTTGGTCGAACCTTATCAATAGTGGGATAGCTTCCACCCACTTAGAGACAGTCCACTGCCAATAGTATGTATTTGTTGCCACAAGATGACGGGAATGGGCCCATGAAATCAATAACCCAAACATCAAACAACTTTACTTCCATAATTGAATTCAATGGCATTTCATTCTTACTTGAAATGTTTCCCATTCTTTGGCATTTATTGTAAGCCTTCACAAATGATTGAGCATCTGTGAACAAGGTGGGCCAATAAAACCCTCTGGGATGCACCTCCAGATAATTTGATCAACACAATACTTATACAGGATAGGATCTTCCTAATAATAATGCTTGACTTCAGGAAAGAACCTCTTTCTCTGTTAGGAAGACAAATTTGTAGGAACTACCCTAGTGGCAAGATAATTCACCTAGTCCGCAAACCATGGAGTAAATTCGGTATGAGATAAAGCTAGTAATTGCTCATGCAGGAAGCTATCATTGATATGAACTTATGAAGCTTCATTATCCTCCAATTCTAACCTCAAAAGGTGGTCAACCACCAAATTTTATGATCCTTTCTTGTCCTTTATCTCCACATCAAATTCTTACAAAAGAAGAACCATCTTATAAGGCAAGGCTTTGCATCCTTCTTTGTCATTAAATATTTTATGGTCAAGTGATTTGTGAAGACAGTGAGCTAGTTACCAATCAAGTAAGGCCAGAACTTGTCAAAAGCAAATACTATTGCTAGTAACTCTTTCTTAATGGTAGCATAATTCAGTTGTGCTTCATTTAGAGTCTTGCTAGCATAGTAAATGGCATGAAACACCTTGTTATTCCATTGGCCCAAAAAAGCTCCCATTGCATAATCACTTGCATCACTCATAAGCTCAAATGGGAGTTCCGAGTCTGGAGTTATAACAATAGTTGTAGAGGTGAGCTTGTCTTTGAGAGTGGTAAAGGCGGTCATGTATTTCTCATCAAAGAAAAATGGGACTCCATGCATCAATAGGCACGAGAAAGGTTTTGATATTGTAGAGAAATCTTTAATGAACCTCTTGTAAAAATTGCATGGCCTAGGAAACTCCTGATTCCTTTCACTGAAGTGGGAGGTGGCAATTTCTCAATTGTCTCAATTTTTGCCTTATCTACCTCAATCCCATTTTCGGATACTCTATGTCCCAAAACAATGCCTTCCTTTACCATGAAGTGGCATTTCTCCCAATTAAGAACAAGGTTGGTCTCTTTGCATCTCTTCAAGACCAACTCTAAATTGCAAAGTCAATCATCAAATGAGGCTCCTACCACTGAAAAGTCATCCATGAAAATCTCGATTGACCTCTCCACCATGTTCGAGAATATTGCTATCATGCATCATTGAAATGTGCTAAGAGCATTGCACAACCCAAATGGCATCCTCCTGAATGCAAAAGTACCACAGGAGTATGTAAATGTTGTCTTCTTTTGGTCTTCAGGGGCAATAGCAATCTGGTTATAGCCAGAATATCCATCTAGGAAACAATAGAACTCATGTCCCGTCAACCTATCCAACAGTGGATCAATGAATGGTAAAGGAAAGTGATCTTTCCTAGTGGCTTTGTTCAACTTCCTGTAGTCAATGCAATTCTCCAACCACTTACTATTCTTGTTGGGATTAATTCATTTTTCTCATTTTTAATCACTGTCACCCCACCTTTCTTTGTCACTACTTGGGCTTGGCTCACCCATGGACTATCAGAAATGGGATAAATCACTCATGCATCAAGCCATTTTAATAATTCTTTGCTTACCACTTCCTTCATAATTGGGTTAAGTCGTCTTTGGGCTTCAATTGTGGGTTTACTTCATCTTCTAAAAGTATTCGGTGCATGCACATTGATGGCCTAATCCCCTTTATATCGTCTAAAGACCATCCAATTGCTTCTTTATGCTCTCTAAGCACTCTCAATAACTTCTCCTCTTACACTTGAGAGAGATGGGACAATATAATGACTAGAAAGGTGGAAGAGGTACCAAGGTAAGCATACCTAAGGTTAGATGGAAGCATTTTCTCTTCAAGAACCAAGGGCTTCTGACTTGAAGGGATGGGGCGGGAAGGACTAGATCCTAAGCTCTCAAAATACTTTCTTTTGTTTTTTCCCAAAAGAGTCCATCCATAACACATAGTCCTTTGCTTTATCATCAACAATGTCGGGAGAATCTCCATATATAAAGCTAGCCTCCAAAGGATTAGTGTTACCCGTTTGACTAGACACTATAGCCTCCACAATGCCCACTTTAAAACAACTTTCACTCTCCATGGGATACTTCATGGTATTGAACACATTGAAAGTCACCTCTTCATCTTGTACCCTTAATTTGAGTTCTCCTTTTTGCACATCAATAAGGGCTCGGCCGGTAGCTAAGAAGGGTCTTCCAAGTATGATGGGCAATTCCTTATCCTCTTCCATGTCGAGAACTATGAAATCCGTCAAGAAAATGAACTTGTCTACTTTCACTAGCACATCCTCAATAATGCCCTGAGGATGAGTGAGGAATCTATCCGCCAATGAAGAGTAATAGTTGTAGGATTCACCTCTCCCAAGCCAAGTTTATTGAAAATTGATAAGGGCATTAGGTTAATGCTAGCAGCAAGATCACATAAGGCTTTTTCAAAAATTGAATTGTCAATAGAACAAGGTATAGTACAACTCTCTAGATCCTTTATCTTTGGGGGAAATTTCCTTTGAAGGATAGCACTATATTCCTCGGAAAGAGCAACGATTTCATAGTCACTTATCTTCCTCTTGTTTACTAAGATGTCTTTCATGAACTTGACATAAGAGGGCATTTGCTCTAATGTGATGCAAATGGAATATTTATGTGGAATTTCTTGAAAATTTCCATGAGGAGTCTTGAATTAGTTTATCAACTTGTTCTTCTTGATCTTTGAGCATGGGGACAGTGGAGTATCTTCCCTTGAAGGAGCTTGCAACTCAACTTTTATTTGCTCCTTACTTGCTGAATTTTTAGCAACTTCGACTTTAAAGTTCGACCTTGTATTTTGACATTTCATCACTAACCCGTAAATTCTATACTTATTTTCTTCAATTTCAATATTGTTTTCACCATTTCCAACACTGTTTTCACCTCCACTAACTTGGACACGTTTATCTACTTCTAAGTGTAATGGCTTTCCAATGCTCTTCGCCATCTCTTCAAGGATTCACTTCCAAAATTCTAGGCAAGTTGCCTTGTTGCCTCTTATTGAACATGGAAGCCATTTGACCAATTTGAACTTTCGAATTTCTAAGTTGAGCGGCTTGATTGGTGAGGGAGGTTCTTGTCTCATTAACAAATTGAGCTTGAGATTTACTCAATTCCAATTGGTACTTAGCTAAGTCACTCATGGTGTCTTCCAAACTTGTTTTCTTTTCTTGAGGGTGGAGGTTTAGCTTGCTCCATCAGATGTATCACGTTTGGATTGTTTCTCCAAGAGAGGTTAGGATGATTCCTCCAACCTAGATTGAAATTGTTCGCATATGGATTAAATTAGGGTTGAGGAAATTTGCTTAAGTATTAGGCTTGTTCCACACTCATTTGCCCACAAGGATTTCCCATTTGACACTCTGCACTAACATGAGGTCCATTGCAAAAATCACATGAAGGAGAGAGCGCTTGGATCACATTTGCCATTAGTTGGCATTTGTAGTTGAGTGGATTGAAATTGCTTTGTAAGCAATGAAACTTGAACCGCCAAATTGTTGAACACAGACAACTCATGAACTCCACTCGGTCTCTTAGGAGTTACCCCTTCACTAGGCCATTAGCAATTGTTCAAAGCCATGTTCTCCAACAATTGGTAAGCATCATTAGCGCTCTTACTCATCAAGGCGCCTCCAGTTGAAGCGTCTAAGAATGTTCTAGTAGTCCCGGTCAAACCATTGTAGAAATGATGCACTTGCATCCATTTTGTCAATCTATGGTGGGGGCACTTTCTAAGGAGATCTTTGTATCGGTCCCATGCCTTATAGAGGGTCTCTCCCTCGAATTGAGCAAAGTTGTGTATTTCAATCCTCATCTTTGTTGCTTTTGCTGGAGGGAAGGATTTTGAGAGGAACTTGTGCATTAAACTATCCTAAGTAGTGATGGAGTCAGGAGGTTCCGAATTTAGCTAATGCTTCCCCTTGTCTTTTAATGAAAATGGGAAAAGTCTCAAGTCAATGGCATCATAACTCACTTCATTATACTTCACCATGTCACATACTTCTAAGAAATTAGAAATATGTGTGTTGGGGTCTTCATTCGGCAATCCCATGAATTGAATATTTTGAATCAATTGCAATGTGATATGCTTAAGCTCGAAGTTGTTTGCTTGTATAGTCAGTAGCCTAATCACCGGAGGGGTGCCAACAAGAGGAAGAGCATAATCTCTCAAAGCTCTCTTCAATTTCTCCATGGGAGAGGATGAACTAGGCAAACTTTCCCCGCTTACTGATTATATAACTACCTTTTCTCCCTCTCTAAGACCTTCAACCTTCTCCATTGATTTATGCTCAATTTCAATTTGCTCTTCTTTCCCCTTTCTAATTCGTTTCAATGTCCTTTCTAGTTCGAGGTCCAAGGGCACCAAATTTTTGTCACCAAACTTTCGCATAAATCAAATGGTACTTGAAATTCAGCAATAGAGAAAAGGAATATGTGTCAAAAACTAAAAACAGTAAAAAGAAAACAAAAGTACTCGAAGTAAGGGAAAAATTCTTGGTATCAGTATTGACAATTCATGCCACTTCCCCAATAACAACGCCAAAAACTTGTTGGTTGCAAATATGAGATGCAATTTAGATTCTAAATGAGCACAAGTGTATGCATTGTTCAACAAGTAATATAGTGAAAAAGTACGGATGTCAAACCCACAAAGAAGTGGTTGTCGATTACTGAAATCGGGAGATTTTTCCTTTATCCGATCAAATGTATTAATGAAATCTTGATCTAAACAAACCAAAAAAGCTCTAATACAAACTCTCATGGCATCGCAAATGAAACAATTATGTGTAAAGACTAGGGTTTTTGATTCAATTACATAATTCTTGAGTAATTAACCTTGATTTTCAATTAGATCACTATATGAAATTGTTGCTAATGGTGATCCTCACAATTTTAATCACAAATCTCTCTCGATAATTTGTAACCTATTTCATAGATCTAGGTATTTTGCATTTCTACTTAATCCTGAGATCTACGAAATGCACTAAACTTGAGAGGGCCTTAAACACCACACAAAACTCATGAGTATGTCTAGTCAATGAAGAATTGTGTTGTTTCACTTAGGTTTAACTTATTACTCTCTTTTTAGGTCTTGTAATAGGCCACAAATCAAATTTATGGTGACCAATCACAAATAAGCATTAAAATCAAAGTGAAACAATAAGAAAATGGTAATTCATATAAGAACTAGAAGAAGGTTCAACAATTAATTACAAAATTCATGTGTAATCTTCCTCCAAAACCCTAGACTAAGAAATTAGAACATAATGAGGAAAGAAAACGTAGTAGAGTAAACCAAAAGCATGAACAAGGTAGGAGAAACTCTAAAAGTATGATGGTCTTCAATTCTCGTTCTTCCTCATCTTCTTCTTTCAAGCCTTCAAGAACTCTCTTTTTCTACTTCCAAAAAAGGCACTTCCTTCTAAATTAGGGTTTTTTTCCTTTTATAGTCTCAAAGTTGCCTTTTTTGGAAAGCATATAAATGCATGGGCTTTGAGCAATCATTGGGATGCGTCCACATCGCGACGTCTGAGCGCTCACGTTGCGACGTGAGGGGCCCTTATTCTTTTTGTACAAAGGCCACGTCGTGACGTGCGGGTGCCACATTGCGGCGTGAGGGGCATCCTTTTCAACAATTAAGACCTTGAAGTCTCAACGTCAAGGCTTGAACATCGCGACATGAGGGCATGTATTTCTAGGCATCACCACGTCGTGACGTTGAGACACCATGTTGCGACGTCGAGACACCACGTCGCGGCGGTCGAGGGCATGCGTCGACCGTCGGGACCTGCGTCATGACCGTCGAGACACCCACGTCGCGACGGTCGAGACTCTCACGCGATCGACGATGAGTTCGTATTTCTTCATATTTCTCCCGTTTGTGCCTTTTCCTGTCTCCAAAAGGCGCACTTCTTCATAAAGCTTCAATTTATACACAATAATGCACATAGGAGCAAAATTTGAGTAAAAACACTTATTAAAATGATAAAATTATTAAAACAACTGAAGCCAAGTTGGCAATAGTATATTGAATACTTATCGGTTATGGTAAGAAATGAAAACAACCTGAGCAAAAGTTGCTTCCAAATCTGCAAGGCAACTGTCTGATGAACTCAAGGGCTAGTTCTTCGGGAATTCTCGTAAAGTTAGTGAGTTTTACCACTCACATGTGCAGGTTAACAATCTGGTGAGTGTAACTATTAGATATCCTAATGTTGCTGGAATAGTGACTCATCATAGATTCTTTGATCACACCAACCCAACTGCACAACATGAAGTCTATGATGAACCACTTCCTTCTACTAAAGGCTCGGGGGCACATGCTGTAACACCCCGAAATATACCCTAGCAGTTTTCGGACATGTTTAGGGTATAATAAAAGTTAAATATGAATTTTCGGGAAATAAAATGATAGGCTAGAAAATTATGTAAGCAAAGGCCAAATATGTAATTTACCACTTGAGGACCTAGTGGTCATAAGAAAGGGGAAAGACTAGAGTTAAAATAGAAATATGCCTAACTGGTTGTAAAAGAGAGGTGAAGGACTAAAGTGAAATAAATGAAAACTTAACCCAAAAATGGGTTTTTGGGAGCCAAACATGGCCTAAAGAGAAACCTTTGATTTAAGACCAAATTTGGTCTCATTTTAGGGGAGAACAAACCGTAGAGAAGAGAAGAGAAGGGGAGAAGAAGAAGAAGAGGAAGAGGAAGAGGAAGAGGAAGAGAAGAATAAGAGAAGATAAGAAGAAAGGAAAAGAAAAAAGGTATGGATTCTAACATTAAGTATGGAATTCTAAAGTTTTGTATGAATTTCCATGCTATTGGATGGTTAGTAGCTTGTTCCCAAACCTAGGGTTTTGTTAGGATTTCATCCTAACCCTAAAATTATTGAAAGTAAGGTTGGTAAATTTAAATGAAGTATGAAGAATATGGAATCCTCCGCTGAGGTTGGATTCATGGTTTAGTGCATGTAATGGAGTTAGGGTTAGAACAAACCTAACTAAATCTTTATATTTGGTTTATGTATGGGTTATGACCCATATTAGAATTGTTTTGGGAGTAATTCATGAAAGGTTTTTGAAGAAAGATATGTATTGAAAGATGATTTGAGTAGAATAGAGGTTATAAAATGAATATGGAGTGGTTTTGAAGTGTGTATTGATTATTGAGTTGATTTAGGTAGCAAAATATGGAAAAAGGAGAGAAAAACCACCATTTCTAGGAAGTTCGGGTGGTGCAGGTGCAAGCAGTGATACCGGTACCGTAAGTGTTCACGTCAGCGAATGCCCAGGTACTTGATGCTCTATTTCGGACTAGTGTTCGTATTTTGGCCTGCTTGGACATTTCTTAGCTGCGTTGGAGTTATTCAGAGTTTTTGGTTAAACTAGACTTCAGGAGAGACAAAACACCACAAATAGGCACCTTCAAATTCTGACTCTATGTGACCCAAATTCCTCAGTGGGGCTATGTTCAGCCAATTTACGGTTCTGCGACATAGAGTAGTCCACACATTGTTTGGGACATATCTTGAGTTTTGGTGCTCGATTTGATGATTCCAGGTTGGAAGAATCCTTAGCACCTTAGCTTCAAAGGAGTATAAAGAACCAATGTCAAATATGGAGTTAAGACCCCTGAAAATGGGTATTTCAGACTATTCCTAGTGTAATATGAGCAAAATGACTAGTTTGGCATGGAATGCCATAACTTGAGTTTGGATGATTCAATTGGAATGATTCCAATTTCCAAGTGAAGTAGATTCATAGAGGAACAAGAATACATGAATGATTTGATCATAGGCATCATCTTTGTACAAGTATATGAAATACCATATGTAATAGGCATGAAACAAGAAAAGTATAGGAAATATAATATGTATAGATGTGTTTATGAAAGCATGAATATGATAATCATGGCGAAACATGAACACATGAACATGAAGAGCGAAATGTCATGAACATAATGTGGTTAAGTTATATATGATTATTATACATATAATCGAAAAGATAACGAATGATATGAAATACATGAATGAATGAGCCTGCACGTTACGATCGGTGCTGGAACTCTGAAATGCTACGGCACTTACGTGCATTGGGTGAGCACGTTCGATACATTCATCACGAGAAATCCCACATTTGCTGCGGATAATAACCCGAGGATAGGATTCAACAAGCCGAATCTATCGTGAATGTCGCTTCTATATTAATATGTGAGATTGCAATATTGAATGTGAGATCACATTACTCTTGAATGACAAACGAGGATAAGATTCGACAATTTGAATGCATCGTGAATGTCGACTATAGTAATTGAGATTGCAATATTGAATGTGAGATCACATTGCTCTTGAATGACAAACGGGATAAAGATTCAACAAGCGAATGCGTAAGTGAATGTCGACTTCTATAGTCTTATGTGAGTTGCGATATTGAATGTGAGATCACATTGTGCGAATGACAAATAGAGGCGAATTCGACAAGCTGAATATGTAAGTGAATCTTAAGAGCTTCTATAGCCATATGTGAATCCTTGGCCAAGCCTTGAAAAGAAAAAAGAAAGAAAATGATTCGAGAAAAGTATTTGAACAAGTATAAGATCTGAAGTACCAGTATAGGGTGCATAGTACCCTACAGTACTTTTGTACAAATAAAATTTTGTAGTACCTACCGAAGATTACTTAAAATGTATAATATAAGTATAAGTTCTATAAAATAAGAATAAGCTCCAAAATACAAGTATAAGATCTG
Source organism: Tetrastigma voinierianum (assembly GCA_016808115.1). NCBI lineage: Eukaryota > Viridiplantae > Streptophyta > Magnoliopsida > Vitales > Vitaceae > Tetrastigma > Tetrastigma voinierianum. Next base: position 2,435,271 of record JAEQBH010000220.1, on the reverse strand, counting down.
AAATACAAGAATAAGATCTTAAATACAAGTATAAGATCTTAAATACAAGAATAAGTTCCGGAATACAAGTATAAGATCTGAAATACAAGAATAAGTTCTATAATACAAGCATAAGATCTGAAATACAAGAATAAGTTCCGTAATACAAGTATAGATCCGAAATACAAGAATAAGTTAAAGTAATACAAGTATAAGTCAAATACAAAATAAGTTTCGAGAAATACAAGTATAAGATGCGAAATACAAGAATAAGTTAAAGTAATACAAATTATAAGATAGTAAGACAGAAGTATATGCTCAAAGTAATACAAGTATAAAGATCAATCTGAGAATAAGTTAAGTATCTGAGTATAAGATCCGTAAGACAAGTATATGTTCTGTAATACAAGTATAAGATCCGAAGTACAAGAATAAGCTCCGTAGTACAAGTGTAAGATAGGAAGTACAAGTATAAGTTCTGCAGTACCTACGGGTAACTCAGTAAAGGTCTAAGCTCGGTAACTCCTACGAGAGATCTGGATAAGTATCAGTTTGACAAAAGTTCAAGTAGATGTCATTTGGGAGATCTGAATAATTATAAGTCCGAGACAAGTATAAGAATAAGTCCGATATATGTGTCCTATGGGAGATAAGTATAAGTATATGTATAAGCTCAGTATCGCATACGAGGAAATCTATATAAGTATGCGTCCTACGGGAGATAAGTATAAGTATGTGTCCTACGGGAGATAAGTATAAATATGTGTCCTACGGGAGATCGGGATAAGAATAAGTTTGCTATAAGTATAAGTTCATTACCTTATACGAGAGATTTGAACAAGCATAAGTTGGTTACAAGGATAATTATGTATGTAAATGTGTTATATATGGTCGCAGAAGGTCGATGTCATTAACATTATATGTTTATCATGATTCGATTATAAATGCATGTGTACGATGCGCCGAGTTATAAGATATGAACACATGAGTGATGTAGCACAGGGTTTTTAATCTGTGTAGGTCTGAGGAGACATTTGATCTTAAGCGTGCAATTTGAGTCGATACCATATTTAGTAGGGGTTAAATCACGGTATGTCCGCTCACGATTTTACAGTAAATGTAAGTATAGTTTTGTATATGTAAATGAGACTCAGTATATGTGTATAGATTTTGATGGACACCACTCCGGTGTTAGTTTTATTTTGTATATGAAATTTTGGGATTGTTATAAGTTGGTCGAAAAAAAGCAGTCGAAGTCCAGTATATAATCTCTAGCCACTGGCTTGGTTCGGATCAGCCGTTCGGGTCGGATGAGAATCTTAGTGTGACACATGCACCCACCCTTTGGAGTAGGTGTTAATAAGGGACAACAAATTCCCTATCTTGTTGCCAACTATCACACGACTGGGAAAAAGTCACTGGCCTCTAATAAACTGTAAACATCGATGTAATGGCGAGTATTTCCTTATGAATAGGAGTTCGTCACGTTTTCTCGGGATCAACGATGGAGTCTTAAACTTATCTATTTTAAATCCATTTTTTCTAGTTTATTTTAGTACATTGGTCTGTTTTAATCTTTCGGTGTAGTTATTACGACTGTGTTTTAGATTTTAATTCAAAGGAAAATTTCAGCAAGAAAGAAGAGAAAAGAAGCAGCAATTGCATTAGTCTATGTCACGTGAAGTTACGTATTTAAACCGACGTCGAAACAAATGACTAAGAGAATACGTCATGATAATATTTCCTCTGTTGCAACACAAAGGACTGAATATAGAAGAAGAGTTATGTCGCTACAAAAGATAGTGTGTCGTGACAGAACATGGGAAGAATGTAACAAGTCAGTTGAGTTGAGACAAAGAAAGTTAATGTTGCGACAAGGTTTGTCAGCTGGATGTCTACACCAGGAAGAACCTGTTGCGAGCATAAAAATACTGTGTGACCTTTGAAAGAAAGAAACGAAATTCTGTCGCAATGAGGTATCTTATGCAGTGAAATTAAGAGCAATACGAAGAATATTGACAGAATCGGTTTATGTTGCGACGTAATGAAAATGAGAAGGCAAAATCTATGTCGAAGCGAATCTTCTCGCAATCACGACCGGTTATTGCAACTTGGAAAACTTTGTTGAGGCGAGGAAAGAATCACGGAAGAAAGACTCTCTCGCGACCAAAAGCTGATCTATATGACATTATATGAAGAAGTTATGCCGCGATAAGGTAATGAATGTCGCAACATTGAAAGACAAGGTTTATGGTCCTGACAGAGAAACAAAGTTGCGATAAGTGATGCTGACTTAGTGAACTGACCTACTTGCAACAAAAGAGTTCAATGTTACGACATATTTCAAGCTGAAGAGAAGTTTTGATGTATGACCGAGAATGTTAAAGTTGTGACACGAAATAAACTAAACAAAAGATAAGCGAGTCATATGAGACTTTTCTATGTCATGATAAAGATTCCCACACACAAGGAAGAGGTCTTATCCGCGACATAACAAATTCGTCGCGACACAAAAGATGTTTGAATCTGAAAAGTCTTGTTGCGACATAACAAACTAGTATGACAGAAAACCTTTACAACGCACAGAGACTATGTATGGCGTTGAAAATGAAGCGGCCAATGAGAAATTAGGTTAAGTGGTGACAGGACTCTATCGCGACAGACTTTCTTGGTCGTGACAGAAATGTTGACAACACATAAACATTGTTGCAACAAGAACCAGCAGAAATCTGTCGTGACATAAAAGCTGAGTGTGACACAAATTTGGAAGAAGGCTGGCATGAAACAATATACCAACACAAGCTATTCCAAATAATCACCACGTAGAGATTGTAGTGAAAGCATAGGCTGGGATCGACGATAGACCTTGCAGGACAGATTGTTAAAGAGCCAAAGAAAGATCTATCGTGACAGAAAAAACTTTGTCGCGACTGAATTCAAGAAGGATGCATAGGAAGCCGGAGTTCTGTGAGACTCTTGCATATTTGCCAGTGGAGACCTGTGATAAAAATTAAAACTCACATCGTAACCACCGCTTTCCGGTCACGAAATGAGAATGCAATCTAAAGGACGAATTTTGGGGATCCACAATGCAGCCTCATGATTTAGAATTTAAACTTAAGGGCTCTATAAATAGAAACATTTGAGGAAGCGAGGGCGGAGTTAGTCGATGTTGAGCATGCGGGGAGTTGAGGACTCTTTTGTATTATATTTTTATTTTATTTTCTTTTATTTTTCTTTTTCTTCGTAGATTAGATTTAGCGTAGAATTTCAATTTGTTTATTGGACTTGAAACAGTGAATTGTTCAGAAGTTTCAAAGTTGAGCTAAATTGTTGAAGACGGTCCCGATTCTTTGTTTGAATCTAATGAAATGCAGATGAAGTTGGATTCATTTCTTTCAGTTGATTAAGGTGTTAAATTTCTACGATTAGTATTTCGGTGTTTATTGTAGTTAAGTTTTGAAATCTGACTTCATTGGGAAAGATCGATGTTAGTTATGCATTTCTTGCAAAATTAGAAAGACTTCTTGGATTGAAATTTTGAGTTTATTTGAATGAATTGTTGTTCATGAAGTAGGTAGATTGTTCCCGACATTAATGGCATCATAAAGACAATTATCTAGCTACGATTTAAGGGAGGCCTCAAAGTGACATAGAGTTGGAGATTCTGAGGCGTGGATACGATTACTTGGGGTATGCTAGTAATATTGAAGAACTAATGAGCTACGAGAAAGATTACTTAAATAAATCATAAATTTACTCATGGTTTGAGAATTAATTTATTGATCTATCAATTTAATCAATTAGAGATATCTCAGTGCAGAGGAATGATCTTGATCTGTGTTAGCTTAGATCTAATCGAGAAGGAGAACTCTTTAGATCCCGAGGATGGTATGTTCATGTCTTTGTAGAAATTTGTCGATAATACTGTCTTGTGAAGCAAGAAATCTGCAGTCATAAGAAATGGGTATGAAGTATTGGAAAAGAAAAATACCCAGATCTTATAAAGAAAACCTGATTACAAGTAATTGGTTAGACACATGTGTCAAAAATGAACATAAAGATCTCTATTAAGTAAATGTATATGGTTAAAGGAGAAATCAAACTATACTACTTGCCTCTTTGACAATTTCTTCAATTATGGTAGAATATAATTAGATTATGTTGCAGGAATTGATAATTTCACAGTAGTGAAATCCCAGTTTCTACTTCCATCAATAATATAGTTAAGTCCAGTTTAGATCTAGGATTTTAAATTTTTTCTTTATTTACAGATGAAGAAATTTAGATAGTGGAATTCTTAGTTAGGTTCTGAAAATTTTATGAAATGGAAGTTCAAACAGTGTGGAACTTTAGTAGTTAGGGTAGTTGAACTTTGAATTCTCTTGATCTACGTAGGAACAAAATCAGGACTTATAGGTCTTTTATTACTTATCACGGCTTTGCACTTGCGATATTATGACCAAACTAAATTTTAATAAAATCATTGACAAAACCATTTTATTAGGCATCTGAGTTACATTTTTTTTTTTTTTTTTTGGTCAACAAGATTTTGGTGCCTTTACTTAGGATTAGATAATAGTCCTTGGGTAAGAGTAGCAGAAATTTGATCTCTATACAAAAATTGGTCAACAATCACCAACTCCTTAGCAAAGAGGATCTTAGAGGAAAAGTATATTGTAAGTATCACAAGTACTCTTAAAATCATAGTACTAATTCTTGCTGGAGTTTTAGGAATGATATCCAAGATAAGATCAACAAGGGACTATTGAAGTTTCGTGGGTAAAAGGAAGCCATGGTGAAATTCCCTAGAAAAAAAGAAGCCATATTGATTGGTGAAGACCCATTTCCACCAGTAGCTTCAATCAACACGATTGCTTTTGACTTGAAAGCATTGATGAATTCAAAGAAGGCAAGAGGAATTCCACCAAGTCCTAGGATAAGAAAGGTATGGATTCCTAAGCAATATTTGGCTGATAAAAATGATTTGATAGCAAAAAGGGGAGTATTTGCAGTCAGAGAAAAGAAAAAGAATGGAGGGAATCCAAACCATTCATCTGGAAAAAATCAATGATGCTCGGGCAAGAAGCAAAGAATGAGAGATTCTCAAAGGAAAAAATGTTTCTCTAAAAGAGAGGCATACTTCCCTAAGGAAGAAGGTTAAGAATGATCCTTTAAGGAGGAAAATGTCTTCAAAGTTTATAACTTCTTCTACTGTCTCATCTAGACAAGAAAGGCATGTGGTGCAACATAAGAAATTTCTACAAAAACTTATGTTCATCAAGATAACTTAAAGAAAATTAATTTTCAAAATTTTATGGCATAAAAATTACCTCTAGTTTCTATTGTCAAATATTTATTTTCATCATAATCTTCAAGAAAAAAATTTTGGCATAGAAATAGTCTCTAATTTCTATTGCCATAAATTTATTTTTATCAAAAACTGAAAATCTCCATTGAAATTTTTTTTTCCTGTCATAGAGATTAAGCTTAATGCATACTACCAAAATTTTATTTTCATCCAAAACATGAAAATCTCCATTGAAAAATTTTCGGCTTTATAGATTAAGCTTAATGCTTAATGCCAAAAATTTATTTTCATAAAACATGAAAATCTCCATTGAAAAAATTTCTAACATAGAGATTAAGCTTAATCCCTATTGCCAAAATTTTGTTTTCATCAAGAAACACCAAAATCTTCATGGAAATTTTTTTCTAGCAGAGATTAAACCTAATTCTCATTGCCAAAAAACTTGTTTTCATCTATTCTTCATGGAAAATAATTTTGGTAGAGATTAAACCCAACTCCAATTGCAAAAAAAATTGTTTTCATCCATTCTTTAAAAAAATGCAAGGTTTAAACCTAATGAACAATGGGAATTCATTCAAATTCATTATGAGAAAAATGAAGGAAAATTCTAACTTGATGAAGAACAAAATCCAAAGTTGGAAGAAAGGTGTTGTCGTGCACTTGACGTGTAGAATCCACGTGAGTGAGCAGGAGCTACGCGTGAATGTGTAGGAGTTGTGCATTCGATGTGCAGGAGCTGTGTGACAAGCTTGCAATGAGAAAATAAGGTTTTCTTTTTTCAAATAAGAAAGGTTAGGGTTTTGAGGGATGGAAAATGAATGTGAAAATGAAGAGATAAAACTAGGGTTTTTGCTTAAGAGTTTCTTTTAGGAAAATCCAAAACCCTTGAAATAACTTTTTCTTAGGAAAGAACAAGAATTGGATGCTTCTTGGGTCTTTGGAAAAGAAGAAGAGATTTCTGTTGACTAAAAAAAATTTGGTGATGACGAGGATTTTGAAAGAAAAGTTAGCAAACACTTTTTCTCTCCATTTGTTTAAATTGACTTTTTCTTGCCTTTTGTAACTCTAAATCATGGGCAGTAAATTGGACTTTAAGCTTATGGTGAAAAGGATACCAAAAAAGGATATTTAGGCTTTTAATACATACAATATGACCCTTTGGCCAGAATGTATGTGGGGGGCAATTGTTAGTGCTCAAATTAAATTTTGGCCAGGCTCATTTCTGCATTGTTAAATTCAATGGGCTCAGACCTTTTTCTACATGGCCAAATTAAATAAGTCTAAGCCCATTTTGGAGAGATTAAATGCTCAAGCCCATGAAATTCAAATAATGAGATTTTTCGAAAAGATTGAGTCAAATAGAAAGTAGAAATGTGCAGTTAGAGGAAATAGATTAGTTGGCAACAAGTTGATTTCTCTAGAAAGGGAGTCAAACAATAGTTTTTCTGGAATTGGAGTTAAATAGAAAATGGGGCAGTACGTGGACAGTTGGAGAAAGTAGAGAGGGAGAGTTGAAGAAAATGAAGGTAATGGAGAACAAGGGCCACATTGCGGATATGATTGTTATAAAAGGAGAGTGAAGGCACATAACAGAGGTACAAACAATTAATGATCAATAATGAAGAATCAACAAAGCACTTTCAGCAAATTTTAGCAGTTTAGCAATTTTAGCATAATTTTCTTTTCAAGTTTCTTTTATTTCTCCAGTACTTTGTCATTTCAATTTTCCTAATGAAATGCATCATTTCTATAGCCTTCAGTTTCATCTCTTCAATTTATTCATTACAGAATTTTTACTTAGATTTGGGAGATTTGCCAAGGGAACCAAGTAACCTAATTTTTGTTTGATTAGAAGTTTGATTTTCGATGTAATTTCCGTTTGAAAACACTTTAATTTCCTGGAATGTCTGCTTTTCTAATGATTATCTTGTATGTTGAAATGATATTCACAAAAACGTCACCAACAAATAAAATAATAAAATCACTCAATCCTCCAAGTTCTTCCCATTTCCTTATTCGGAAGAAAAAAAAAATTCAAATTTCATACTTAGATATATGGTTTGATAACTAGCTACTAATTTAGAAAACAATATTTTATTAGACAATGTTGTAAATTATTGTGTAATTCCATTTAAATATGATAAGAGAGAAACTAATATTGCTCTCTTTGTATCTTATATGTAAGATGAAAAGAAAGAGAGAGCGAGATAATTAGAAGAGGATGGAGAGAGACATAGGGAGAGATAAATGAGATAGATTGTATTTCTTAGGATGATTTTACAATGGATGGGAGAGGTATTTTATAGGCTTCACAAATCACTTGATACATGAATCGTATGAATGATGTTCATAAAGGAAGTTCATAAATCAACTTCATAATGAGCATTCTTCATACAATGTATCTTTTCATGAATTGACTTCTTTAATATAGACAATTGCCACATGACAGGGTTCATGTATGTGGTCATTTACCACATGAAGAAACTCTTCGTTTACAACACTCCCCCTTGAATGATCACCATAAGAATTTGCCTCATAAAACCTTGCTAGTAAAAACCCTACGGGAAAACCTAAGGAAGGAAAATAAGTACAATATTCTTATGATGTTGTAGATTGCTCTTAATCTATTATGACTGCCTCATTAAAAACCTTCCTAGTAAAATCCAATGGGACAAAACCTGGACGAAAGAAAAAAAGAGTACAGTATATAACATTATGTAAGCATATTCCCCTTCATGTCAATGTCCTTCAATTGACGCATTCCAATCTTGTATATTAGCTTCTTGAATGTTGAGGTTGACAATGACTTTGTGAATAAATATGCTAGATTGTCATTTGAGCATATTTGTTGGGCATCAATTTCACTATTCTTTTGGAGTTCATGTCTATAAAAGAATTTTGGGGAAATGTGGCTAGTTCTATCTCCTTTTATATAACCCCTTTTATCTGTGCAATATATGCAGCATTATCTTCAAACAATGTTGTCAGGTTGTCTTTGATAAAGAAGAGTCCACATGATTCTCGGATATGTTAAATAATTGATTTTAGCCATATACATTCATGATTTTCTTCATTAATTGCTAGAATCTCTAAATGATTGGATGATGTGGCCACCATTGTCTGCTTAATAGATCTCCATGAAATAATATTTCTATTGCAATTAAATACATACCTTGTTTGTGATCTAGATTTATGTGGATTTGAAAGGTATCTTGCATCGACATATCCAAGCAATTGTTGTTTTAATTCCTTTGAATAAAATATATCCATATCAGTTGTTCCTTGGAGGTAGCGCAATATATGTTTGATACCGTTCCAATGTCTTTGGGTTGGAGCAAAACTGTACATGGCTAATAACTTGACAAAAAATCCAATATCTATGTCCTTGCAATTCCCACTTAGGTGTGATTTATGTTCTTATTTTACCACTTGATTTTTCCTGAAACGATGCAAACTCCACTTGGAGTAATCACACAGAAAGCATCAAATAAAACACCTCGGGTCTCTGACATCTGCACATATCGATCTGGCGATTGATTCTATCTCCAATGTACCCAAAACTATACTCTTACACTTGATCAAATAACATTTTACACAAGTTCCAAAACTAGTGGCTACCTGACCAAATATACAATGATCCACAAAAAGATACCAAGCTTGTCGGAAATATACGAGTGTGAATATCCACATAACATTGAATATCATCAAAATGTATGCTTTCGACCACCAGCGGTAGGTTGGCATGGAAACTTCTCATCCTCCAAAACCTGGTGCACCTTTCATGTCACGCGACGGGTCTCATTACGCATCTAAGGTGGAGAGGAAATAATAGAGTGATTTCGACAACTCGATGAAGTAGATCCATAACAAGCCATGCTCATAAAAACATTTCAATTTATAATAATTCAAGATATCTCAAAACATGAGCATTTTACAAATAATAGGTTGATGATGGAAACACATGAATGCAATACTACCACCATCTCAACCCCTCATCAGTGACTCTTTTGAGCTTTCACCCGGGGGTAGCCAATCATCCCAGGCCAATAATTGCTGGGACTTACCACCGAGGATATGCCTGTCAGGTATGTCTGCGGCCTTTGCAGGACTGACCAAAGACTGATCATCGTCCTTGTCCACTACATCCAATCCGGACTCTCACCACAGTCTCATACCCGTGTCATGCTTTAAAACAATTTCACAAGCATTGACCATGGATATTTAAAAACATCACGTACCGGTTAATTCAAAAGATTTCCATATATGTAAAAATATACATTTATGTCACTGAGGGGAGAGGAGGCGGAGGAGTCACACGACAAGCCTGGAATGTGTTAGAATTCCCACAACATCAAACAACGATAAGCGGGAGAAGGTTATAAGATTTACCACCTTCCTTGGATTGAAAATCCATAAGTCTCGAGGAAGTCGAAGCAGAAATTCACTCGAAGGATGCAAATAACAAGTCATAAGATTCCTTAGCCTCTCACAATCAAGTGTGTCACATAAAAAATTACTCAAGTGGTCCTGTTACTTTATCACCCTTTCGACTCACATATATTCTTATACCTCCCGACATAAATCTTGATCCCCCAGAGTGCACTCTCTCTTACACTTACTAGGATCGACATTTAACATACACTTTATTAGGATTCTTGCAAACAACACACTCAACACAAAACACCTCTTGTATTCCTATCTCCATATTACTCATTTGAAGATAAGGTGCTAAAGGTTCTCCTCCAACTGGAATCACCCAAATTAGACAGAAACTCAAAGTTATGTTCTAAAACGACCGGACTATTCTATGATCAAAACTGAAGCATAAATTTTGCTTGAACATAGCCCCTCTTTGAGTGAATTTTTGGGCCACATAGAGTTAGAATTTGAGGGTACCTATTTTCATGATGTTTTGTGCTCCTTGAAGTCTAGTTTAACCAGAAACTTGAATCACTCAAATCGAATAAGAAATGGGAAAGTTATGGCCAAAATACTAACGCTGGTCAAAATAGAAAAATCCAGCCTTCGAAAATGCCTAGAATTTATGATTTTCCGCTTTTCCATAGTTTCCAGCAAATCAACCCCAACACTCGAAACACACATCAAAACCCTCTATTCAGCTTCCAAAACATAACTGAAACACATCTTAGACAAGAATGCAGGGTTTGCCAGCTATCGCTCAGCTTGATCCCAAGGTTAGGATGAAACCACAGCTTTAAGAGAAATTCATGAATCATACCCCTCATACAAAAATCCCTCAAATCCTTACACAAATAACCGGGGATTAGGGTTTACCACCATATCCTTCAAATCTAGGGGTTAGGAAGTTCACCTGTCAAGCGCAGAAAAGAACCGTTTACAGAATCAAACCAAAACCCTTACCTTTTTGGCTGATCCTCGCACTCCACATGTAACAACATACATGCTTTGCTCTTCTTAGCATAACTTTACCATACTCTTGCTTGATTTTTCACTGTCTATTTGAGCAAAAATGAGAACTATCCCTTTCTAGACTAGTTTAGTTTTATACCATTTTTGACTTTAAAGTTTCACTAATGTAATTTAAGTCATTAACTCTTTCTATTTACTCACATTTCCCAATCTTATACATTGACCACTAGAATTTCCCATTATGACCCAGGGTCCTCGAGTAGGCAAATTTATCAATTTACCCTTGGCTCTAGTATTAAACCCGGGTCTATCGTTTTATTTTCGGAAAAAAATAATATTTAGCTATTGTAATAATTCCGGGTGTTACAATCTAGTCGAGTACAATTACCTAAGATATGGTACTTCAGGACCAAGTAATTCTTCACCCTTTTCACAAAGACGGAATGGGTCATTTTTTACGTAAAGTGAATGAACCATTGGAGAACTTAAAAATTTTTCTTTATCCATTTAAATACACTTTAAGATTTTCTTAGTATATGCTGATTGATGAATCAACACTTCAGTGGGGAAATGCTCTATTTGTAAGGCAAGACAAAATTTTGTTTTCCTAAGATCTTTCATCTCAAATTCCTTTTTCAAATATTTTATTGTTTCTGTAAACTCTTCAGGAGTCCCAACAAGATTTAAAGCATCAACATACACAACAATAATTTCAAATATGGTTTTCGATTTCTTGATAAAGATGCATGGGCATAAAGGGTTGTTCACATACCATTCTTTCAATAAATACATGCTAAGATGATTGTACCACATGCATCCAAATTGCTTCAATCCATGTAGAGATCATTGTAATTTAATTGAGAACATACTTCATGACTTTGTATTATTTGCTTCAAGGATTTTTATAAATACGTCATTATCTATGGATTCATATAGATAAGTAGTGACGACATCCATGAGATGCATATCCAGTCCTTCAGAGACTTCTAAGCTTATTTAAAAGTGAAAAGTAATTGTGTCCATGACAGGTGAATATGTTTCCTTGTAGTCAATACCAGGTCTCTACGAGAAACCTTATGCTACTAATCCCACTTCATATCTTATGATCTCATTATTTTCATTGCGCTTTTGTACAAATACCCATTTGTACCAAATAGGCTTTACATAGGTGTTTGGATATCTCTAAACTTCATTTCATTAACGGGTTTAATTACACTGTATTCTTTCTAATTTTGGCCAATCTGTTTTTATCGAAAGTTATGACATTTTCAGTGGTTCCAGATCCTCATAATTTCTTATGGTGTATAAGGCCTAGCAGGCTTAAAATATATTGATAACAATTTTATTATTTTCGATCACATTTATATCATGTGCACATATCTTGTGGAGATCTATGTATTTTCAGAAATGCGTGCCCTCTTGAGGCACTTCTTTATCTCGAACCTTTTCATGAGTCTCTTGTTCATTATATGCCTCTCTGAGGCTTCTTGTTCCTTAATATGCCTATCTTAAGGATTTTTTGTTTATCTTCTCTGTCCGGGGCCTTTCCATTTAGCTCATATGCCTCTGTTGAACCTTTTTCCCGTGTCTGCCTCTGTTGGGGCCTTTTGTTTAATATTTGCCTCTTCGAACTGCCAGATTTTTCTTTGTGTTCTCTATTCGAGGAGTTATGTCACCAACTAATAGGTCTCAACATTTGAGCGATATTTGAGACTTATTTGCTATTATCCTTGGGACATTGATTACATCAGTGGAACATTTGCAGCTAGGATATGTGACTTTGTCACTTTCTTTGTACCAATAAATGCACCTGGTAGTTGATTTGCAAAACTTTGTAATTTGAATTATCCTTTGAACTTCTAGTTCACATTGATTTGTACGAGGATCAAAATGAGACATCGTAGATGCATTCCAAGTAAATTCTTGTCGTTCAATACAGCCAGACTTTTCTCCCTAATGTTGAGAATCTGCTCTCATTAAAATGACAATCTCTGACGAAATTTGTAAAACATCTCTTGTTAAGGGTTCAAGGTATCTTATGATGAATGGAGAATCAAAACCTATATAAATTCTAAGTCTTTTAATAGGACTATTTAGTGCATTATTGTGAGTCTTTATTTGTGTAGTACACAACCAAATATTATAAATATTAATATTTATCGTTTGCTAGTACAAATTTAGAAGAGGAATGTTCATAAGTAAAGCTAAATGAACCTAGAGCCAAACACAACATTCTTTGCATAATAGCATGGTCTAGAAAAAAGTTTATGTTTTGTTTCATTAGTAATAGTCGACTATTAAATAAAGATCTTGATTAAGGACTCTGTAATCATTTTAGGTGTGAGTGAGTAACATAGTGCTGACATTTATTCAACATACACATTTGACAATCAACGAAGGTTTGTGAAGTGAATTCACCGGCATTATCCAGTCTTATTGTCTTGATTGTATAATAAATAAATTGAGCTCATAATTTGATTATTTGTGGGAGTCTGGTAAACCTTGTTGTGAAAAGATAATGTATTATTTACCATTGCCTCGTAGAGGAATCTATTAAGACTATAAAATAATGAAAAGGTTCCTAAGGTAGATGAATGCGTCCACATATATATATAATTCTTTATAAAAACACAATTATTATGTGACTTTGTTAAAGGATGATGCAAACTATCAATTACTTGTGACATTAACTGCGGTATTCATTTGAGCCAAATAATCTTTTGGTTCTTTAGTGGATGCCCATGTTGGTATTATGATTATTCGCATCATTGAGAGCTCAGAATCGCCTATTTGCCATGCCAAAGATAAAACTCTTTGGAGTCATTGAACTTAAGTTCTAATAGCATAACAAAACTCAATCAGGCATAGTTCTTATATCTCTTGAGAGGAGATATTAAGATTTTTCAAACAGTTTCTTGCAAACGTAAAAAATTAGTATAAGACATTATTATTATACAAATCATGGTTTAATGCTAGTGATATATTCATGAATATCCTTTAAAAGTTAGGCAAATTCATATTGGATTTTCTAAGTATAGCGTATCAGTGATATAGATCTAGTTGTTGTAGCATTATGCTTGGTAAGGGTCGATAAAATGTTGAGTGATGGAGTAAGACAATGTCCCTTTCATGGTTCTGTAGTAAATTGTCTCATATGGTTCTTTGAGGTTTTTCCAATTTTTACCTCAATCATGTAATCTCTAGTAGGTAGAATTTTCCTTTTTCAAAGTTATGAGGATCATCAATATATCATTGAGGGCTTCTTTGTGTTGCAACCATGATCAATCCACCTCTATGTCCATGAGTTTGGAATGAATCTATTGAGTTCATTCAGGAGATAAACTTCAAGCAGATTGACTATTGATGATTTCCATCAATAGTCAATATTTATTAACATCATGAATCAGATATATAATTTTTGGAAATTTCAAAATGTCCTTAAACTTGAGTTTTGTGAGATTTAGGCATTGTCATTTCAAACTTATGATATAAGACAAAATAATTAAAATCAACCCTGATAAATGTCAATATAGATTTGACTGCAATCAAAATCAAAATATAACATGTATATAATAAAATCAATATTAAAAAACAATAAATAAATAATATAAATTATTAACTTTGTTGTAATCTAGAAATGGAAATATAACATATAATACTAGTGTAAAAAGCATTGGTCTTCATTAAAAAAACTTTTGAACGATCATCGTTAAGTGATAATGTTGGTATGGTGTGGAACTATTAATTGATTAAGTATCATTCATTCATGGGCTAAGACTTATATTATTTATATGATAATCACATTTAAATGTTATGTGTACACATATACCATATAATATCATGAATGTAAAATATGTCATGACATCCATTCTATCATAAATGGCATATAACTCAAGTAGTATGTGATAAGTGAATGCTTCCACATTATAGTGATTAAACACATACAAATTACTCATATATGTTAAATGAGATGGATATATAATATACCCATGACTTTTCAATTTTTAGAGCAATTAGTATTCATCGTATCGTCATGACCAAATATAATTGTAGATATGCAAAATCAAAATAACTTCAAGTTAAGGTTAAAGAGTTACCTACAGAGCAAACTCGTATTGATAACGTATTGTAAAGAATTGTATAATTGCATTTAAATCTAATGATATCAAAGAAACTAGTATTGCTCCTTTGTATCTTATATGTAAGATGAAAAGAAAGAGAAAGCGAGATAATTAGAAGAGGATGGAGACTGGCATATAAAGAGATAAATAAGAGAGATTATATTTCTTAAGGATGATTTTACAATGAATGAGAGAGACCTTTTATAGGCTTCACAAATCACTTGATACATGAAGCGTATGAATGAGATTCATAAATCAACTTCATAATGAGCATTCCTCCTACAATGTGTCCTTTCATGAATTGCCTTCTTTGATATGGACAATTACCACATGAAATGGTTCATATAAGTGGTTATTCACCACATGAAGAAACTCTTCATTTACAATCGACAAGAATTTTTTTTATTTTTTAATGTGAGTCCAATAAGTTGATATCTAAACATCACTATGCAGTAAGAAAATTATGACTCACTTTATAAAGAAATATTTGGTTAAAAACCTAAAATAATCCAAAATTTACCTGAAATAATCCAAAATTTACAAAGCTAACATTTATTGTGGAATTTCTTGAAAAATAACCCAATTTGATAAAAAAAAATACCAATTTTCATTTCATATATTTACATATCTGTCAATAAAATGGGTTATTTTTTTAAGAAAACAAGAAAGACATTTTTGTTAAAATAAGGTAAAAAATTTTTAATTGGTCAAATTTATGAATTGGGTTTTCAAAATGTCTTTTAGTCAAATTACCCTTTAAAAAGTTATAAAGGATGCTTGGTTGAAGTGATTTAGTGATCTAACAGCTTATTCACTCACAATCAATTTTTATAAGCTGCTTGGTAAATACTATAATCAGTTATCGATAATCGATTAGGGCTAAACAGTTACTTCCAATCAACTATTTTATAAAATAGTAATTTATAATTAATTACCGACTATCAGTTAAACTAAATAAACACCTAATTGAAATTAGGTTGTTGGAGCGGATTTTAGTCTGACATGGGGTTAATTGAGTTAGACCCTAGTGTTTTTTTTTTTAAAGAAGTTAGACCCTAGTTGATTTAGTGTTTAAAGATAAATATTATAAAAATATTAAATTAAAATCGAGTGAATCTCTGTTGCTAAATCTTAACTGGACACAAATTGAGTGTGGATTAAAAAAATCTAAACACAACCCAACCCAAGTATTAAAAATGGTTGTCCAAACGCCAACTCAACATGCCCAAATTGTATTTCTATAAAAAAATCTATGCTTTTAATGTCTCAACTATGTCAATTGTACAGTTAAAAAAAACCTAGTCAATTGTCAATTGTACTCGAACAAAATCATATAGTTGCAAGAAAGGAAGTAGACCTAGACCCCACTAAGGATAAGGACGGTAGTCCAGTCCCTAAGCAGGAAATTAGGATCGAGAAAATGTAATTACGGGTATCTAGTCCATTAGTCTAGCGGGGGTTCAACCTTTGATAAATTGCCCTAGTTGGCCCTGCTGTCCTTTCCATTAGAAAAAGCTAGCTATTGCCAACCCCAAAACCAGACAGAGTAGGGAGTCCATAATCCAGTAAGTCACTTCCATGTCTTGAGTTGGATCCCCTCTAACAAACAAACAGGACTTTTACGACACCAAGACACAAACGACTAGGTTATCATATATGGTTTGTATAACACCACTAGTTCTATCACTAGGATACGCTTTGTATACCTCCATTATTATAACACCATTCACTTTTATATATATATATATATATATATATATATATATATATATATATATATATATATATATATATATATATATACATATGTACAAATATATTTAGAAAATTATTTATTAGGATTAATTTTATGACTTGTCACGACGTTTTGGTTAAATACACATGCTCTCCTCTGTCTGTTGTAATATTTTCCATGGTAAGTGATGTATTTGAATAAATTTCTAATAAATGGGTTATTTGTAATACACAAAAATGTTAAAGGATGCGAATGAAATCAATCTTTATTTACATTGTGAAGGAAGAAAACGATCCTCAGCTTTCCATTTTAATTTTAAAAAATACCTTGTGTTTACTCATTATTGAAAATGTTTTTTTTAATTAAATTTAGGTTTGCATAAAGGTTATATGCTCACCAGACTTCTAAAAATATATAATAATAATTTTGTTTGGACATCTATTAGCTTTGTATTATATCATTATAATATTATGTTATAAGACTTGAACCTGGGACCTTCAGTACACCTATCCCCTTTATCACTTGAGTCATGCTTTAAGGGCATCATAATTATAATTAAAAAAATTATAATGTTATTATATTTCTATTTTCAAATAACAAAATCTAAGTTTAAAAATACATTTAAAAATCTACAAAGAACTTGATTATAGTAGCTTGAATTATATTATATATGGTTCATTTAAAAGGATAAATAAAAGGAGTTTAACCAATGTCCAATTTCCATTTTATCTAAAAAAAATACTTTATTAATATCAAGTTTTTTTATTCAATTTTAAAACTACAACAAAAACACAATTGTAAAAATTCCTAACAAAGAGGAAACTACAATTTACACCCCAATTACTAGGGGTCATTTATTTATTTATTTATTTATTATTTTTTTTACTTTTTGCATCGACAAGTCCGCCACGACAGAGCGCGGCTCATCGAAGTCGCACGAGCCTCGCGCCATACGCGGCCCAGTTCTATCGCAAGCGCGCTTGTCGCTAGTGCGCATGCTGGGTTGCGGTGCGCCGGCACTGGCCGTGCCGCTTGGCGCTGTAGTAGCGCGCGATCACGCTAGCCTTCGCGAGCTCAACTCTATCATGGGCGACATAATTTTCGTCATGGCCGCCGCCGAGACCCAAAAGTCCTCTTATCGCGGAGAAGAATGGGAAACCCCGAAAATTGTGTTCTCAAAAAACGGAAAATTATAACAATAATAATAATAAATCGCCATAACTAGTCAAGTGTGCTCCTGTAAAATTCTAACTTCTGATTTATGAACTGATCGCGTCGCAAATCTGCCTCGCAAATCTAAGTGACCTAGAAAGTTTCACCGACCTCGAGACGTTTGGAATATTTTTACGATTTTCTAGGTGATAAGTCACAAGAATCTAAGGATTCCAGATTTTTACGAAAATCTCAAGTTTCAGGATGTAAGATCTTGTTAAAATCTCTGAATTTTCCTAAAACCAGAATGAGAATTGGTCAAAACCGGAGTTTTTCGATCTCGCGACGACAAACTGATTTCACCTTGAATCGCCTCGAAATTCCAAATTACCACGCCGAATTTCATCGGGCCCCGCATAAATAATTTCACATCTGGCGCAATCGGTCATCGAAACACATAACTATGAGAAGTACACATGATAATGAGAGGTACGTGGCAGTGCCACCTAATACATTTATCCACGGACAATACGTCACACATGATTAGCGAGAGGATAAGAGATAAATGGTTTCTATTGGCTATGTACATGAATTCTTAAAGCTTCAAAACAATGAGGACAAAAAAGGGAATAAATGAAAAGAAAAAGCAATATCTCCTCTTTGTTTGGCCCGATATCCGACAAATAGGGAGAAAACATACTTTAGAGAGAGAAAGTCCACACTCTATCTAAATTTCCCGGTGATCCGACCGACGGTTCCCAGCGAGACAAGAGGCAAAGTTGCTCTATGCTGCAAGGGCTACGCGTGGGTATTGGTTTTGTGGAGTTTCGACAAACTCCGAAAGGTAGGGGTTTTCTCCTACTTGTTTTATTCCTTGGCTAAAAGTCATTTTGATGGATAGGGATATTCTGAGGCATGAATTGTCATGTTTTCAGTTCCAAAGATTGGGATTTAGTGAGAAAATCCTTAGTGTGGTCGTGAATGGGCTTTGAGACTCAGGGTTGTACTGTCTACGTGGATCTCAGGTGTGGTTTCAGGTTGTTTCATGCCTAAAATGAATTTCTTAAATTGTTTATTAGCCTATGTGAGCTAATTTTGGTGTTATTGCTTAAGATGAATAACATGTTGTTGTGTGTTAATTTTTGTTAATATACGTGACGCTGATATATTAACATGAATTGTTGTGATCAAGATATCAGATTTCACATGCACTCGCACCTTAAAATAAGAGCGGTTTACCATACGAATTAAATCAGGTGAGGGTTATCCAAAACAATAAAATTTTATCGGAAAGTTGTCCAAAGAATTTTGTTGGGAAATCGCAAACAATTAATGTCGGAGAGGCCCATGAATTGTTTCGAGAGTAACCCAACAAATTCACCTCGAAGGATTGTCCAACGTATTTATATCAAAGGGTTGCCCACAATTAAAACAAATATTTTTTTTTGAAGACGATTTTCATACATGGTATAAGCACATGAGGAAGTCATGAGACTCGAGACATGGGATTGGGCATGTAGATATTCAAGTAGGATCATGCATTTGCTTGAATATGTTTGGTTGCCATTACATGTGCACTTAGGTGGAGAGTAACCCATGTAGGGGAATTCAACTACTGGGCATTGCTCACCATGTCGAGGGAAAATTATTCCAGGTACAAGGAGTGTTCGGGAAGATGGCGCTCATTAGAGACCGCTTTTGAGAAGAAAGCCGACATGTGGCTTTGATTACGTTTTTGTAAAACATGTATGAAATATTACAATTGAAACATGTTTGTATTAAGAGCGATGTAACAACTCTTGAAACTATTGTAATATAGTTGGATATATTTTGATGAGTATGTTGTGTAGGCCAATGTGGCCATTTTTACTCATGTATGGGTCTCATGATATGAGATACACAGGTTTTCCGCAAGTTAACGATGGTCAACGGGACCCCCGAGAAATAGGGCGTCACACAGGAAATGGATTGAGCTAAGTTCATTTAAAATAAATTAAACTGAAAATAAATAAATTGTTTTGGGGAAGAAACGGATCCGGATGAGAGATGGACATGTGGCGCAATGTGAGCCATGTATCCACCCAAAAAAAGAAAGAAAAAAAGTCAAAAGGAAAAAAAAAAAAAAGGGAGACAGATAGTGAGTGTGGAATTGCAGAGAGAAGTTAACTTTCAAGATTTACTTAAAACTGATTGTAGGTTTTGAGCAAAGGAAAAGTTGGTCCACACATCGAGAGCTACGCGTGGGTACCAAAATCTTGGAGTTCTGTTGTAAGACCTTGAATTTACAATTTCCATGAATAGTAAATTTCTTTCGACAAGTAAGTATTTGACTGAACAAATAAATGAATAGTAATTTTGAAAACAAGCTTCCTCGAAAAATAAAAAATGTTCATAATAATGTGTATTGAGTCTGTTGTCGAAATATATTAAAACGAATTATGTTATAAGTGAAATTTGCAATTTTTCCGAAAAATGGCAAAACTATGACTGTCATTAAAAATCAAATTTTCAGATCTCGATGATCTAAACGGATCACCATTGAATTTGTCTCGCGAAATCTAGGTTACTCGCTTAATTTCGTTGAATTCGGTGACTTGGATTTTCACGAATTTGAGGCTGCACTAACCAAGTTGACTCAAAACGAATTTTAAAAAAAATATCGAAAAATGTCAAATATTTAAAGAATGTCCATTTAAGATAGATGGAACTAAAACCGTGATGAAATAAATTGTTTCAAAACGAAAAACTGATCAAGAAAGGTGGACACGGGCGCAACGAGAATCCCACATATCCACACTATAAATAGCCCAAAAGATCAACATACAAAAGTCGTCATTTTGGTCTCAGCCAAACCGTAGAGAGAGAGAGAGAGAGAGAGAGAATCGCTTCTCTCGATTCACTGGATTTCATCAATCTAACCTGCAAATCCGAGAATTGCTTTCCATCTACGCCGACGAGGACTCATTGCCAGGTACCGTAATCACGAGATTCGCTAAGGTCCAAGGTCTGGTTTTCACGGAAAACCGAGAAAAGGTGGTGTCCGTGAAATCACGCCATTTGGAGGTAGGTTTTTCCTCCCACTGTGTGAATTTCATTCCAAGGGTAATGGTGTGTCCAAGGGAGACGCTGGCCCAAATTTTTTCTCCAACCCCATGACTGTATTTTGGCCATAACTTGGCCAATACTCATTCGAACTTGAGATTCAAATTTTGGATACAAGACTGATAGGGAGAATATATTCCTGGAAATAGGTATATCCAAATTCGTACTCATTTGACTCAAAAATGCATTCAAAGTGGAGCTATATTCGTGCGCTTTTTCTATTCGCTTTAAGACTCCATGATCAGATTATAACTTGACCATCCCTCATCCGAATTGAGTGATTCAAATTGCTGGATAAACTAGACTAATAGGAGAACATATCTCCATGAAATAGATATAACCTAATTTCGACACTTTGGGACTCAAAAATTCATTCAAAGTGCACCAGCACACTAATTCCCTGGGGGACACAATGGTCATGGCCTCCAATTTTGGAAGGCCATCACTTCTTCGTCGAAACTCCGTTTTGGGTGTTCTTGGACTCTATGGAAAGCCCATTATTAAGACTTGTTTATTCCTGTTTCGAGGACGTGGATGATCATAACATGGCTGAATGCTTTTGCACCAAGTGCAAAGTTACTGGGTTATGTCGATGGAATAGCCTAAGTTTTTGCATGACCATTTCATGGATAAGCTGGCTATTGTATGGGGTAGTAATTGCCATGAGTTATCATAAGAAAAGCATAAGAACAAAAGAGGTTAAGTTCAATTGATTAATCAACTGGAAGTGATTAAATGTTTATGTCAAGGAAAGTATATTATAGTTAATGGTTTAATCAACATGATTAAGGTATGGATGTTAATGAATTTTATGGATAATGTGACTAGAGGAAGTGGTAAAGGACAAGGGTGGAGGTGAGTTTTGTTTAAAGGAGGAAAAGAGCTTGAATAACCAAGGGTGAGGGAAAATGTAAATGTTTATGAAAATCTATATATATTAATGTTTCTACTAATGTATATGTTTTCATATCTATGTTATAAATGTTCAAATGAAAAAGAAATGTGGTTTTCGACTTTAAATTATGTTGAAAATATGAAATGATTATGGTTTTGTTAGTTTTATAAAATATGATTTATGGTTTCCATATGAAATGAAATGTTTATGAATGTATATTTTATATATACATGTTTATATGAAAATGTTTGAATCCATGGTTACTCTATGTTACAAAGATAAAGTTTAAAGGAAAGTCGACTAAAGTACTTTATGCGTGCATGGTACATGGGAAAGGGAAGAGATTTTTTTTATAGAGGGAAGGGAAGAGTGATGCATATTGTCATGCACGTGAAAAGTACGAAAAGGTTACCAGCGCATAATGTGATTTATTCCATAGTGTAATAATATTTAAAAGAAAGACACGATTTATCTGAGGTTCCTCGGGGCCATCTATGATCGTGCACTGCTTTCCTCATAAGTTCTTTCATGGGCCAATGGTGGTTACCAAATAGGGGCACATTTCTGAGGTTCCTTTAAAGCCATCGGCATCATAAGACTATTTCGAGGTTCTTTCACGACCAACGGTGGTTAACTGCAGGTGCCCCATTGGATATGACGGATTCAAAAAGGAAAAGAAAGTATATTGAAACAATTGTTTTACACATTGTATTTGAACTATATGGAAAAGAAAGTAAAGTAAATGTTTATATAAATGAGATCTCTATACAATTGTTTTACACGTTGTATTTGAATAGAAAGGAAAAGAATGCAAAGTAAATATTTATGGAAGAGATTCTATGCAATTGTTTTACACATTGTATTTGGAACTATATCCGAAACATTATTTTCCTAGCGAACTATACTCTCACCGAGCCTCTTTAACTCACCCTTTTACGAATGTTTTCTGTGGGCGTAGACCGACGCGCCGAAAGATCCGTCGGCCGCTGACACTCCGCCCCCCACGGATGACCACCTTTTGAAAATGTATAGTTTTTTGCTGTAAATAACTACTGTGCACCTTTATTTTGTAATGTATATTTAGTTTTAAAAGATTGTTTATATCTATATGTTCAAAAAATGATTTTAAAGTTTGATTTGAAATTGGTCATGGGTTTACTTGATGTCCCATTGTTGGATGTGGAGTAAATTGAATTGTTTTATTAAAGGTGTTGTAAATTGGGACATGTCCGAAAAACAGAGGAAACTCTGCCCGATTGTCTATAAAGGGTTTAATGTTTAAAAAAAAAAAAAATTTTGTCCCACCATGTTTCATAAGATTTTAATGGAAAACGTAATTGTATAAATGGGTTCACTCCACGGATTCACTTTTAAAAAGGTTTAAAAGAAATGAAATGTTTTTTTTTTAATCCGTAGGAGTGCCGGGAGGGTCCCCCGAGTTAGGAAAATGAAACTCGGGTTGGGTCCCTTCATCTGTCAAACTCCACGAGGTAGGGAATTTTCCTATTTTGAATATTTCTAGCCTATAGGTCATTTAATGGATTAGGGTTTTCTTTGAAGCTGTGAGAGGCCGTAAATTTCAGTCCAAAAATCTTGGGATTGAGTGTAAGAATTTTTAGGAATTTTCGGGACTGTTTTCGGACAGTCCGGGCTAAATTTTCGGGACTGTTTTCAGACAATCTGGATAGGATTTTTAGAACTGTTTTCGAGCAGTCCTGGACTGTGTTGAGGTTTGGTTTTGATCCCGAGACTGATGTCTTCGGGTTTTGTTGTGTATTTTGGTATCATGGTGATTCAGTGACGAATGGAACCAAAAATTGTTCATGGTCGTGAAGGGACCAAGAGGTGCCCTATTTATGTGGGTCCGAGATTTGGGCCATTTTGTGTGTTATTGTTGGAGAAATAAATAATATGTTGTGTGTAAAATTCATGTTAATATGTGCTTGCGTGATGTATTTGTAGCGACCCTAGAGCCTGACCCGACCTGATTGGCAAGTCCAAACCGAAACCCCTGGGACGCCTGTTTAATTCTTTTTTATTTATATTTTTATTACGTTTTCTTTTTCAAAAGTGTCGCGACTAACTCTACCAACCCAAGGGCTGGATCCGAAATGGAGCCCTACATTCGGACAAGCCAATTATCTTATCAAAACATTTTCTTTATGTTATTTCTCTTTAGGTTTTCGATTTGTGCGGAAGCATTTTCAAATGGTAGGCCCACAAACATTTACATTTCATAAAATGCAATTTCAGTGAAGGCATTCTATGCCCTTCCAAAATGATATACAAAAACAAAACATTTCTTTGGAGCTCGACTATTTGTTTACAAAATATCCCACGTTTTTTTTAAAAAAAAAAAAGAGATGATATATGCATGGCGGGGTATGTACTTATACGCAATCCCGCTTTAGCGACTCGCTTCACAATCTTGTCTTCTTCCTATCTACTCGAAACCCGCAAGATAGATAAATCACGCCTCAAGCATTTTCATGCTTAGTGGTTCGCATGCCTTCTATTCCAATATTCGCTTTAACTTGACATGCGTTTAACATTAAACCATTTATATATCAGCATATACTCATGCTATTCATTTTCGCATGCTTCATTCTTACAATCAATTATATCACAACATGCATTTTCAATGCAACACCAATTCATAATTCAATTTATGAGATTAAGCGTATACATAAAATTGTACTTATAATTCATCACGTTGGTTATTTCACTCTTGACTATTCAATTCACATTTCACGATTCATTGATAGTCCCCATCTATTATCATTCGTAATGTAGCTTAGCACATTTAACAATCTCGGTCTCCCATCACGACGTGATGTCGCTTTGGTGCAACTTTCACATGTGGTATCACTTAAATGCCATACGCCATCATGATGGATGCCGATTGATGCATCCCGCCAAGTGGGACATTTCTTCAATGTCATACGCCATCATGACGGATGCCGATTAGTGCATCCCGCCAAGTGGGACATTGGACAATTTCGGGGTGCCTTCGTGACGGATGTCAATTGGTGCATCCCGTCAGGCGGTTCATTCTGTATATCATTCAATATTTGTACTCATTTCATATACTCATTCACATACTCATTCATATACCCAT
Source organism: Tetrastigma voinierianum (assembly GCA_016808115.1). Taxonomy (NCBI): domain Eukaryota; kingdom Viridiplantae; phylum Streptophyta; class Magnoliopsida; order Vitales; family Vitaceae; genus Tetrastigma; species Tetrastigma voinierianum. Next base: position 2,410,467 of record JAEQBH010000220.1, on the reverse strand, counting down.
TCATGTACTTATTTTATATTTACTCATTCACATACTCATTCATATACTCGTTCATGTACCTATTTCATATTTACTTGGTAAACTACCAAAATATTTGAAATAAGAATAGAGTTAGAGAACAAACATGCAAAAACATGAAACAAGGAATAGAAGTTGGTAGAACAAACCCAAAAATCTTTGCACTTTGATTCCAATCCTTGGAATCTCAATCTCAGCTTTGGGCTTTTCTTTCTCCCTGTCACCCTATTCCAAAACCATTAAAGAACAATATTATTCGAGCGTACTAGTAGTTTTGGTTAGGATTGATTTTCAGAGTTTAATATGAGTTCCAATTTCAACAAGCTATTTATATATGGATTATTGACTCAATGGGCTTTCCATAGAGTCCAAGAACACCTGAAACGGAGTTCGGACGAAGGAGTTATGACCTTCCGAAGTTGGAGGTCATACGTAGTCACACCCAGCCGAGCTGACCTGAACTGACTAAGCTGACCTGACCTCGGTAAACTAGGTCTGACACCTCGGTCTGACATATGCTATCCTCCTAAGGCATATGAATGAATTCTTGACTCAATGGGCTTTCCATAGAGTCCAAGAACACCCGAAACGGAGTTCGGACGAAGGAGTTATGACCTTCTGAAGTTGGAGGTCATACGTAGTCACACCCAGCCGAGCTGACCTGAACTGACTAAGCTGACCTGACCTCGGTAAACTCGGTCTGACACCTCGGTCTGACACCTGCTATCCTCCTCAGGCATATGAATGAATTCTTGACTCAATGGGCTTTCCATAGAGTCCAAGAACACCCGAAACGGAGTTCGACAAAGTGATGGCGATCTTCCAAGCTTAGGAGTGTCATACGTAGTCACACCCAGCCGAGCTGACTGAATGAGCTGACCTGACCTCGGTAAACTTAATTCTGACACCTCGGTCTCGACATATTCCTATCCTCCCTTGTGTTATTATGAAGGTATTCTTGACTCACTGGGCTTTCCATAGAGTCCAAGAACATCTGAAACGGAGTTCGACGGCAGCTATGACCTGGGTTGGAGGTCATACGTAGTCACACCCAGCCGAGCTGACTAACTCGAGCTTGAACTGACCCTGTGCAAACTCGGTCTGACACCTTGGTCTGAACATTCTATCCTCCTCAGGCATATGAATGTATTCTTGACTCAATGGGCTTTCCATAGAGTCCAAGAACACCCGAAACGGAGTTCGGACGAAGAAGTTATGACCTTCCGAAGTTGGAGGTCATACGTAGTTAACTCAGACGAGCTGACCTGAACTAGTCACATGCGATGAGGTCTACAGTTGGTCTCCTTCGACCTCTACAGATAAGGTCCACTGACTACGTGATGAGGTCCGCTGACCTCCACAGATGGAGATATGCCGACCGCCAGTGATGAGGTCCTGACCTCTACGCCGACTTACCGACCTCTATAGCTAACTCGCAAAAGGATTCATAACTCGTCTACAAGAGGTATGAATTGAGAAATTCAAAATCCTAACATCAAGTTCATTGATGAGGCTACAATTTACTAGAAGGACTCACTACCAAATTCCCTTCACTTCATACCCAAAAATCATCTCTAAGGTCCGGTTAGCTGACCTGAATTGGCAGAACTAACTCCATTCCGGCCAAGCTGTCGACTCGTAAAGGACCATAACTTGGTCTACAGAGGTCCAAATTGAGAAATTAAAATCCTAACATCAAGCTCTGTTGATGTGGCTACAATTTACTAGAAGGACTCACTACCACCTCTTTATTTTTTACCCAAAAATCAGCTCTAAGGTCCGTTAATGCACTACTACAATGTGGCAAATTCTATGGTTTAAAATTAACCAAACATTCCCTAAGGCAAGATAACTACCATAATAACCCTTAGTGGTAGAAAATAACCAAAGTAGGAGAAGATTCCACTTTGAATTTGTCGAAATTCTCGATTCCGGTCTCTACTTGCGTTCTTGTCACGAGGAAGGACTTTCCTCTGCTTCTAGAGACCTATGGTCCGATCGTTGTCAAAAAATCTTAGGAGAGAAGGTAGAGCCTCTCTCTAACTCTCCCTTTCTCTGCTTTCCTTTCTTACGATAACTCTTAATCATATTTTAAAAAGGAGGAAGCTTCTCCTCTTTCCTGATGTCACATGCCCTTTCCTTGATTTTTTTTCTTTCTTTTTATTTCTTTTTATATTTAAAGTCCCTCCATTTCTATTATTCTTCATTTAAGTCTCCTATTATTTTCCCTTACTCATTTATTTCTCCTAATTTCACTTAGACATATAAATCTTTACTTACAATTGACCCTTAGGTCCCCATTTTACAATTTCCATATTTTCTTTTCACTGGGTTTATTTCCTGATTCACTAATCATTTAATCAATATCCATCTAACAATTCTGTGAAAGTACCTAAGTTATTCAATTATACCCTCGGAATATATAATATTTTTTATTATAAAATCTCTAGGTATTTTTTGGGGTGTTCTAGTATTAACATGGAAATAGGATAAATGGAAATTATATGGTAAAGAGTAATTTGTCCAAATTTATAACGCTAACGTGAAATTTTATTATGCATGTGAAGATGACACGATGAAATGACATGATTTCATTTCATATGCACTGGCCACATCAGATCAAGTCATGTGTGTGCATGGTATCATATTCACCATTCTTGGTGAATGTGTGGTGAGCTCGTAGAAACGGACAACGTCCAAAATTGAGATTCACTGCCAGTAAACATTAATAATAATAAATCACGGTGTTTGGGGCATAAAGATAGTATGGTATCCCACTTCCCCCAAGGTGAAAGACCCATATTATATCTTTGGTTGTGACATATGGATCCAGCGATGAAAGTTCATGAAAGTGTCGAAGGTGTGTTGCTTTCAAGGTGAGACCCTGAAATTCAAGAATTCACAAAAAACACACTGATTTGATGAAGTTAACAAATATTGAGGTTGTCTATCGGGTTGTCATTGGGTGAAACACCACGACAGGCCACACTTGGCATATGCATGTGTGAGGGAGTCGGTAAAGGCAAATTCTGACATGGGATAGGGTGAGTCACATTTTCATCCATGGCATGTAGACATTTGAGTAGGAATGTGTATGTTTTTACTTGAATGTGTGAAATGGCATTGCATGTGTACTTAGGTGGGGAGTAGCCCTTATAGGATTATTCTCTACTGGGCATTGTTCACCTCGTCGTGGGACCCCCGTTCAGGTACATGGGGTGTAAAGGGAGACGGCGCTCTGACGAGGCCGTGATTATGAAGGAGGCCGATGTGTGGCCTTGATATTTCCTTTGTAAAAAAAGTATTTTGTATAAAAGAATTGTAACTAAATTCTTTCATGACTATTGTCTAAATAGTTGTGTATGTAATTATGGTAAGAGGGTCGTGATCAAACTCTTACAAACTGTAATTAAGTGTTTTATTCTCATATTTTAGAATTAAATGTTAATGAATGGGTCCCTATAAAGGGATGTATATTCGGGATATGGATAGATGGACCCTGTGTGGTTAATACTACTTCTGTTAAGACCCTAGATGGGTTATGATTATACTGTTATACAAGTTGTATGTTGGGTAGAACTCCCTGAATAAAAGAGACTCTGCCCGATTTTTATGAAAATATGGATCCCGATAAATGTGACACAACAGTGTAGTATTGAGTCACCCAAAATCCACAGGAATTCCACGGGCTAACGGGTTGTCAATGGAACCCCCGGATTTGGGGTGTCATAAAGATTCTCCCTACCCTGGCCAACTATGTCACGACATACTTTCCCTTGCCTTGGCCAACTCTATCGCGACATAGACTGGCTCTGTCACGACATACTTTTCCCTACCCTGGGCCAACTCTATCGCGACACAAAGAAAGCCATGTCGAGACATAGAGGCAGGAGGCTCTGTCACAACCAAGAAAGCCCTTATTGTGACCCAAAAACGCCTAGCCTGGGCTTCTCTCTCTCAAACCCATTAAGACAGAGAGCCACCGCCTAGACACGTATAAGAAAACTCTGGCCACGATTAAACCCGAAACGGGCAAGAACCCACTCCGCCTTTCTACACTCCGCATTCCTTTTTTTTTTTTTTTTTCTTTCTAAACACCCTAATTTCAACATACAACAACCTTTTCATTACAAAGGCAATCAAGAAACCTAGAAAACTTGGCCAAACTATATTAATCATACAAAATGAGTTAAATTACAACTCTTTTCTTCTTACATATACAGAAACGGGATTTTCTACCCAAATTTACAAAATACATATCAAAGCCAAATCTGGCCTTTTTCTTAACTAAGTTCTTGGATGGGCTTCATCCCTCGGTGTACCTTCAATACCTGAAAATATTTTCTCACGATGGGTTAAGCAATGCCCAGTAGATGAATTCTTCTATAAGGGCTACTCCCCACCTGAGTGCACATGCAATGGCAAACACACACACATTCAAGTAAAAGTATGCACGTTCCTACTCGAATGTCTACATGCCATGCCCCATGCCTCGAGTCTTCACCAACTCCCTAACACATGCATTTTCCATGTATGAAAAACCGTTTTCAAAACAAAAGATTTTTTGTTTCCGAAAACTCATTGATCAATCTCCAATATCAAAATTATTGGTCAACCCTCCGATTAATTTAGTGGACATACTCCGACAAATAGTTTTGTTAGACAACCCTCCGATTTAATTTAGTGGACATACTTTAACAAATATTTTGTTGGGCAACCCTCCGACATAATTTGTTCTAAAAACCATGTCATGCACTCACACCTAATACTCTACGGTGTCCCCGTGCATATGAAATACAAAATGTCATTTCATGCCAATTCATACATGCAACATTTATGATTCATGGATAATTATATTTTTCTACAATATAATTCACATCATCAAGGAATTCATGTTAATACATCAATTAAGCATGTAACAACATGATTTTCTTTTTAGCAATAACACATAAAAACAGCACACTTGGACCAATAATAGTCCTAAAATCAATCCTAGGATTGCCCAAAACAATCCAGTAATTTCGGGGCCTCCGAATCAAGCTCAAAATAGTCCCAAAATTCATCCCAACTGGGTCTCAAACAATCCTTAAATTCACCCAAACTGGTCCAAAAATGGGGCCCCAAAATTTACCAACTATCTAGAAATGTACCCTGTACTCGTAGCTAAATCTAAATTTTTGGGGATTGAACCGCACGACCATTCACAGCCCCAAACCTCATGCCATTTGAATGGCTCTTAGACCAAGAATAAAACCCAGTAAGAGAAATACCCCTACCTCACAGAGCTTAGCCAAAACCCCGGATTCTCGTACCCACGCGAAGCTCTCGTCATTTAGAAGAACTTTGTCTCTTACTCCGACAAAAACCGACGGTCTGATCTCCGTAAAATCTAGAGAGAATGAGAAGCTTCTCACTCCTCTTCTCTTCTTCTCTCTTTTCTTTTCTTTCTTTTTCTTTTTCCCTCCTTTTCCCTCTCCCCACCAAATTGTTCTAATTTGCTCAAGTGGAAAGCCTTCTCCTTGCCACATGTCTCTTCCTCATTGGCTCTCTTTTCTCTCACCTTATCATCTTATCCAAAAGCTTGGATTTCCTTCCTATAAGGTTGTGACACATGGCCATCCCTTAGACTTTTCTCCTTTTGTTTGACTTATCTCTCCATTTGACACTACCTAAACGAAGTCATCTCAACCGCGCCATGTGTCACTGGGTGCCTCGAAAACGCGGAAACCGACTCATCTCGAAATTTGACGAAATTCGACTAGGTAACTAGATTTCACGAGACGATTCCAACGGTGAAGTCCGTTTCATCATCCGATATCTAGAAAAATTTCAGGTTTTTAACCGAAATTACAGTTTTACCCTTATTCAAAAAAATGGAAATTTTCCCTGGTTTTACATTCTTCCCCCCTTAAAAGAATTTCGTCCCGAAATTCCACACATATACATATTGAATCACATGCATATAAACTAGTAATTTAATCACCAAACGACTAAACCACGTACCTTCATCATTAAACAAGAAAGGATAGGTGGCCCGCATCGTGTCCTCGCATTCCCATGTTACCTCCTCCATTCCTCAGTGTTGCCACAACACCTTCACTAGCCTCACGATCTTGCGTCACAAAACCTGATCCCGGCTATCCGTGATACACACCGGTCCCTCCTCGAAGGTCCCATCCGTATCAACAATAATCTCTCCCCAATCCACTATATGAGCTGGATCTGGAGTATACTTTCAGAGCATAGAGACGTGGAACACCTCATGAACACCTGATAAACTCGATGGTAGCGCCAACCGATACGCAATTGTGCCCACCCTCTCGAGTATCTCGAAGGGCCAGATATACCTCAGTGCTAGCTTCCCCCGCTTGTTGAACTTGACCACTCCCTTCTTAGGCATCACCTTCAAGAAGACGTGATTACCCACCTCAAACTCTAGAGGTTGACGCCGCCTGTCGACGTAACTCTTCCACCGGCTCTAAGCCATAAGAAGACGCTTCCGTATCAAACCCTTCTCAGAGGTGTCTCTAATCAAATCTGAGCCTGTGATGAACCTCTCTCCCACCTCTCTCCAACAAATCGGGGATCAACATGGCCTCCCATACAAAGTTCCCCACAGTGCGCCTATCCGTATGCCTCGCCCGATAACCCGGCATTATCGTAGCGAACCCACTAAGGGTAAGTGCCTTCCGCCTACCCTTAATATCCGTGACCCATGCTCATAGCATGTCCTCTAAAACCCGTATGGTCCTTCTCGACCGAATTATCCGTCTCAGGGATGAAAAGCGGTGCTCATCATCAACTGCGGTCCCCATGGCCTTCTGGAAACTCTTCCAAAAGTGTGTCCTAAGCCTGGGATCCATGTCCGATACTATGGACACGGGTACTCCATGTAGCCGGACAATCTCTCGAATATACAACTGACATAATTCCTCCAGTGTGAAGGTCATCCGCACTGCTAGAAAATGTGTTAACTTAGTGAGCCGGTCCACAATCACCCACACCGCATCATGCCTCCGCAGTGTTTGTGGTAAGTGGGTCACAAAGTCCATCGTGACATGCTCCCACTTCTACTCAGCTACCTCTAATGGCTCGAGTAAGCCTGTTGGCTTCTGATGCTCAGCCTTTACCTGCTAGCATATGAGACATCGTCGCACAAATTCCCCAACATGTCTCTTCATCTCGCTCCAGCACACCGGGAAACAAAGATCACAAGATATCTTCGTACACTGACGCACAACAACCAAGCAACTGAACTCCCTGAGGATCTTCTCTCTCATATCTGTCAACTGGGGAACCACAACCCTTCCTTTGGTACCAAGCACTACATCTGCGGTGAATGGCCCAAATTTTCATCACCCGTGACCGACCGTGACCCGTCCTGATGGACACTATCCCTGTATCCTGCCCATATGACTCAATCGCTCTACTCAGTAGGGAAGGCGTAGCCACTAAACTCCTCAACATACCCTTAGCCTAATCGTTGTATTGTAGTCCAAACTGTCCCATAATCTCGAGCATCTGCCATTCCCAAGAAGCTAGACTAGCTAGTACTCCTCGTGACTTCCTACTGAGTGCATCAGCCACCACATTTGCCTTACTAGAATGGTAATGCAAAGTGAAATCATAATCCTCTAGAAACTCCATCCACTTGCGTTGCCTCATGTTGAGGTCCCGCTATGTGAAGATATACTTCAAACTTTTATGGTCTGAAAATACTTCGAACTGCTCATCATACAAATAGTGGCGCCATATCTTTAAGGCAAAGACAATGGCCGCCAACTCCATGTCGTGTGTGGGGTAATTCTGCTCATGATTCTTCAACTGCCATGAACCATAAGCCACACCCTCCCGAACCGCATCAAAACGCATCCCACTCTGGGTCCATCGAGGCATCACAATACACCGTGTACCGTCCTCTTCGACACCATCGAATAGCGCCGAAGTAAGCCTCCATTTCACTGAATGCCCTCTCACACGTGTCATTCCACTCGACCCTGACCTCCTTCCGAGTCAATCTTGTCATAAAGCCGCTAGCGTGGAGAAATCCTCTATGAACCTCTCGATGCACTCCCCAATCCCAAGAAATCGTGATATGTCTCGGCGACTGACTTCGGTCTCCCAACTCATAATAGCCTCAACCTTCTCGGCGTCTACCGACACACCTATACCATAATTTTATCGTGTCCCAAGAATTTCACCGCAAGCCAAAAATTCACATTTGGCCGAACTTGGCATGTAAACTGATGGTCCAAACTGTAGAACGACCCTCAAATGATCCTCTTGCTCCTCCTCAAACTTGGAGTAGATCAAATCGTTAACGAAGACCACAACAAACTGATCTAAGTAAGGTTGGAATACCCTATGCATGAGATCCATGAATGTTGCCGGCGCATTTATCAATCCGAAAGGCATCACTGTGAACTCGAAATGCTCATACCGCGTTCTAAACATTGTCTTAGGGATATCCGCTCCTAACCCTTAACCATCGATAACTAATGCGAAGGTCTATCTCGAGTAGACTGCGCCTCTCAATTGATTAAATGTCATCAATCCTAATGGATAATTCGATTCTTGATCATAACCCTATTCAACTATCTAAGAGTCAATGCACACTGGCAGGTCTTGTCCTTCTTCTTGCAAAACGTAACTAGAGCACTCTATGGTGAAGTGTTCACTAATGAAACCTCAACCAACAATTCCTATATCTAGACTCTCGAGTTCCCAGAACTCAACCTGTCATCCTATACTGGAGTCAGAAACGGGCAACGTACTCAGTGTAACCTAACACATAAGTCTACATCCCTCCATGAGGTAATCCCGGGTAGCCTGCGCGAAAAACATCCTCATAATCATGAACTACCCAAGGCAGATCCAAGTCCTGTCTCCCCTCGTCCTCTGCAGGTGCCATAGCCAATTCCATCAACTCCATTCCGTGCTATCCGGGAATCGTACACCCGGCCTAGGTAAACCCGTGCTTATCCCCTTGAAATGTAACACGAATACTATCTTGTGTGGAGGCGGCAACTCTCCTACATTCACAATCAATGACGACTCGATGTGCCGTCAACCAGTCCATCCCAAGGATGACATCAAATCTGACATGTCCATGACCCTCAGGTTCATAGTGAGTAGAATCCCAGAGATCTCTAACACGCAACCCCGACATATCATATCCACACTCACCCTAGTTCCTAGGGGAGAGCTTACATACAACGGTTCTTCCAAGGTCTCAACCTCTAAGCCCAATCCTCTCACACATGTTGAGGAAATAAATGAATGCGATACACCAGAATCAAACAATATCCTTGCCCATAGGCAAGATAACATAAACATACCCTGTATAATTTATTGATCCGCTGGCTCAATCGGTGATGGTATAACTGTGTAGATATGCCCCCCGGGGTCCCCTCGGTCCCAGCCTCGTGGGCCCCGTCCGGCCTCGACTCCATTCCGGCCCCTCCGCCCGCCGGCGATATGCAGGTGCATGCCGATCCTAAGGCTAACATCGGCCCCAGCCCATGCCGGGTAAGAAGGAACATATCGCTAGTGCACGCCCCCACATGACTGGACCGTGACGCCCCAAAACTCGATCCTGCCTCCGAGGGCAATTCCGCTACATATGTCCAAGCGATGGCGCTTGGACACATGTCACGTCCCGATCGATAGGAGCCCTATAGCGGCCTAGCTTTGGCTAGTCGCTACCGGGTCCTTGAACCTCGTGAACTAGAAGCCTTTAGCTTCTTTCCCGAACTAGAAGAAGACTAACTCTCCTTCCTCTTGTCACTAGCACCCGCGTCTTGGATGCTCCGTGCATCATCTATCTCCCTCTCTATGGCCATAGCCGTCCTGACCATAGAGTCCATGTCTTGTAGGAGGAATCCTACAATCTTGCCCCAAATGGACAACTGCAGGCCATCCTCAAACTTCCTCACTTTGGCTATACTTGTGGCCACATAATCGTCAGCAAAACGGGCTAACTCTGTGAACTTAGCCACGTATTCCATCATTGTCATCGTTCCTTGCTTTAGCTCTAGGAACTCCCGGACCTTTGCATTTCTAGCAGTCACCGGAAATACTTGCTCATAAAGAGCTCATGGAACTCTGCCCAAGTCATTGCCTCTAAGTTCCTCGAGGTCTTAATCCAATCCCACCATACTTGGGATTCACCCTCTAACTGGAAAGCCACTAATCTAATCTTTGTCGCATTGAAGGTGATTTCCATAGCCTCTAATATCTTTTCAACCTGTCGGAACCAATGGCCGACCACCATTGGATCCCCTCCTCCCGTGAATGTCGGAGGATGATGTGCCTTAAACATCTGGAGGTTATTTGACCCTCCCTGACCCCCAACTGCACTAGCCTGTGCAATATTGGTAAACGCCCATAGCCTCCATAAAGGCTTGCTAGTAAAAAACGGGTGATGGTTGGCTATTGCCCCATGGACGACCTCTACGTCCTCGTCCTCGACTTGCCATGCCAACCACTATTTCTATCTCAATCTAACTAGTAGTACACATGCCAACCACTAATAGACTTTATCATCATGAACTACACCGTTCATCACTTTTTCCTTAGTGGTGCAAAATGCCAATACTAATACAATTCAATTCAATTCCCAAACTATCATGTTTTGTTTATTTTTCCGAACCCCTAAGGTTATGTTTTCCAACCCTAGTGTTCCATATACAATCTACCATGTATAATATTCACACAAATCATCACACATCACACACATTAATTCATCAAAATGCACAATGAATGCATGATCTATACCCTTATCCATCGAGTCCTAGGTATTTGTATACACAAGCTCTAACACCAAGTCGTGATGTCAGACCCAACCTTTGAGTCTGCACTCAGATACTTGGCTTTGAAACCTAGCTGAGACTCTAGTATCAAGACCATACTTGTGGATATCCACACCCGAAGCTCCCTGGTAGTAATCATTTATTCCAACCTCGATACCGTCGTGGAAGCTTGCATCAGATGTGATGCATGTCTAATGTGCCCCAGGTATTCGATAATTTATGCCCGATACTGCTTAGACTCCAATTCTCGTGGTTTTTTTTCTTTTTTTTCTTTTTTTTCTTTTTTTCTTTTTTTTCACTGACAAGTCCCACTACGACAGAGAGCGCCGGCTAGGCCGTGTGCGCCTAGTGCTGCCGCGGTCCCAAGCACCCCCGTGAGAGCCTGCGCCCACGCCCCGGGCGCCCCCGTCATGAGGGCCAGCTCGTGGCGCCAGCGCTGCCTGGCGGCGTGCGATCACACGCGCCGGCCTCCCACTCCGAGCCCCGTATCAGGGGCCAACCCTCGTCACGACCTAAAAGTCCTCTATCGCGACAGAGATTCTCCCTACCCTTGCATACTATGTCGCGACATAAACTTGCTCTTATCGCGCGTATTAATTTTCCTCAGACAAGAACTCTATGCGACATAGACCTGCCTGTCGCAACATACTTGTCCCTGCCCTGGGCCAACTCTGTCACGACACAAAGAAAGCCATGTCGCAACATAGAGCTAAGAAGCTCACATTTAATTAAGAAAGCTCTCGTCGCGACTCTAAAACGCCTGGTCAATCCAAACTTATCGCACAGGTTTAAAACTCGTCGTGACAGAATCTTTTTCACAACAGAACTCAAAATGGGCAAGAGCTCCACTCTTAACCTTTCTACACTCAGCTTCCTTTTTTTTTTTTTTTTTTTCTAAACACCCTAATTTCGACATACAACAACCTTTTCATTATAAAGAAAGGAACTCAGAAGTTCTAACTATTATTCAGCAAGAAAATTAGAAATTCTAATTACAACTCTTTTCTTCTTACATATACAAAAACGAGGTTTTCTACCCAAATTTACAATATACATAACAAAGCCAAATCTGGCCTTTTTCTCAACTAAGCTCTTGGATGGGCTTCATCCCCCAGTGTACCTCTAGTACCTGAAAATATTCTCCCACGACGGAGTGAGCAATGCCCAATAGATGAATTCTCCAACAAGGGCTACTTCTCACCTAAGTGCGCATGCAATGGCAAACACACACACATTCAAGTGAAAGTATGCACATTCCTACTCGAATGTCTACATGTCATGCCCTATGCCTCGAGTCCTCACCAACTCTCTCACACATGCATTTGCCATGTATGAAAAACTGTTTTCAAAACAAAAGATTTTCTGTTTCCGAAAACTCATTGGTCAATCTCCGATATCAAAATTTATTGGTCAATCCTCCGATATAATTTAGTGGACATACTCCGACAAATAGTTTTGTTGGACAACCCTCCGATTGAATTTAGTGGACATACTCCGACAAATATTTTGTTGGGCAACCCTCCAACATAATTTGTTCTAAAAACCATGTCATGCACTCACACCTAATACTCTACGGTGTCCCCACAAGATATGAAATACTTAATGCGCTTCTATGCCAATTCATACAAACATTTATGATCTTATGGATAATTATATTTCTACAATATAATTCACATCACAAGAATCTACGCATACATCAATTAAGCATGTAATAACATGGTTTTCATTTTTAGCAATAACACATAAAAACAGCACACATGGACCAATAATAGTCCAAAAATCAGTCCCGGGACTGCCTAAAACAGTCCCGTAATTTCAGTTCTGGACTGTCCGAAAACAGTCCCAAAATTCAGTCCCGGACTATCCGAAACAATCCCGAAAATTCAGTTCCATGCTGTCCAAAATAGTCCCAAAAATTCAATTCCAAACTATCCGAAAACAAATTCTAATTCTTAAAGATTCATCCCAAATTTTGGATCAACCACGCCATTCATACTACCAAACCTCAAGGTCATTTGAATGGCTCTAGACTAAGAATAAAACCGAGTGGTGTGAGAAAATCCCTACCCTCACTCGGCTTGGGCCAAACCCCTGATTCTGTACCCACAACAGTTCTCTCATCGCGCAGGGGTTAACTTTGTCACTTGGTTCGACGAAACCGACTCCATCCGATTCAGAAATTAGAGAGGAACGGTTGTTTCACCTCTTATCTTCTTCTTTCATTTCCTTTCTTTCTTTTCCTCCTTTCCCTCTCTCCTCCCACCGAATTGTTCCACTTGCTCAAGTAGGAAGTCTCGCCCTACCATACTGCCTCTTCCTACTGGGCTCTCTTTTCTCACCTTATCCTCTTATCCAAAAGCTTGGATTTTCTTTCTCTAAGGTTGTGACACATGGCCATCCCTTAGACTTCTCTCCTTTTGTTTGACTTATCTCTCCATTTGACACATTACGAACGAATATTCAAACTGAAGGGCCATGTGCCACTTGTTACAATCCGATACTCTAAAAACGAAATTCCAACCTGCCTCAAAAATTCGACTTTAAATTGATTAGATAACTAACCGCGAGACGATTCTGAATTTAAATTCGCTTGTCGTCCGGGAGATCTAGAAAAATTCCAAGTTTTTAACCGAAATTACCGTTTTACCATTTTTCAGAAAAATTGAATTTTTCCCAAGTTTTACAAAAATGTCTTTAACAAAAAATAACCACAAAAACATAATAAGAAACAAAATATTAAAATATTTAAATTTTAAAAAAAAGTGCAAATATATAAGTTAAAATCACTATAGAAGGACCAACTAAAATATTAATAAAGACCTCCAACAAAGAGTAAATATTGTTATAAATAATGGTAAATAACCATTGAAATTCCATTCTTTCAAAAAAAAAAAAAAACCATTGAAATTCCATAATAGTCAACAACCATATGAATTCCATAATGGTGAATGACCATATGGATTCTCATAATTAATGATCATAAGTCATATTATAATTATGAGAACCCTATAAATATGAGTTCTCTGTGAATGAATTTTGAACAAAAAAAAAAAGAATTTTAATATTTTCCTATTCTCTCTCAACTCTCATTTTCTCTTCACAATTTTCTTTATTTTCATAATACGTTATCAAAGACAAACGCTCGTCGGCAGTAATCAGAAGTTCTAAGGTACTAAATGACATTTATGTCAGATTGAATCGTAACCTGGTAAGATCTATCCAAATTTCTATTATATTGACGTTATGTTCTTATAACTGCAGCTATGCTGAAGATGTATGCCCAAAGAAATGTAATCCCACCAATATGAGTTATTCCATACAGTCAACTCATATGCACATTCTTAGAACCTAAAGTTTTGAAATATAAAGTTTTAAATTTTCACATCGCTTGAAGCTTAAAAAAAAAAAAAAAATATATATATATATATATATATATATATATATATATATATATTATATAATTTTATTTTTATATTGTTACTTATTTCAAACAATGTCCGATATTACCAAACTCGACTTCTGATGTCTTCTTGACATCTCGCAAGAACCTGGAAGGGTTTATCTCTGGATTGACGCCAATCCACTTACCGCATGAATCTTAAAAACACAATCAAAAAAGAAAATATTGCATCCCTGTAGGATCGTGTTAAGGCATTAATATTTGTTCGCCATCATATTGACGAATGCCTGAAAAGCGAATATCTTATGGTCATGACTCATCAATTTCGAGATACCTGGAAAGAAAGATATGATCATCAAAAACCATTATACTCCGAGAGCCTGCTATGATTGACTTTACTTGCGACATAAGATTTCAACAGGTCGCGATTATAACTCGCCTTATTTTTAAAATTAGCTCACTTCAAAATTGTGTGGAGAAAATATCACTGATGAGGGTATGCTTGAAAATACGTATACTACTTTTCATGCCTCTAATATCTCCTATAGCAGCAATATAGAGAACGTCGATTTACCAAATATTCTGAGTTAATCACATGTCTTCTTGTAACTGAGTAAAACAATGAGCTTTTATTGAAAAATCATCAATCACATCCCACTGGATCTATGGCATTGCCTGAAGCCAATGCTATATCAGTTTCTAATCATAGAAGTGGGCGTGAACACTACTATGGCCGAGGTCGTGCCCATGGACGTGGTCGCCATAATTCTTGGAATCGTGATAGCCATGGTCCACCCCAAAAAAAGAAAATTTGTCCCAATAACCAAAAGTTGAATTATTTAGAGAGGTCTTTTGGCAAAGCAACAAAATACACATAGTAAACAAGCTTATGAGACTAACTGCTATAGATGTGGGATGAAAGGTCACTAGTCACTTAGCTGTCGTATGGCTAAACATTTTAGTTGACCATTATCAGGCCTCCATTAAAGGAAAAGGGAAACAAATTGAAACCAACTTTATTGGTGGTCAAGGCACAATGGATTGGTGATGCCAATTTCATTGATGGTGATGATGCAGTGCCTTTAACTCATCTCGATGTCTCCGACCCTTTGAAGACCCATGGAAAAATTGACCATTTGATTGGAAAATACATTTAGTTATTATGATGCGAGGCTTATTACTATGTTTGAACCCATTTATTTATCTGAATGAGTGATCACATACTGAGACTCACTTTAGTTTTTACTTATTTCAGTATAGCGATTCACTGTTATGATACAGCCTTATATCGCTACAACCACACCCTTAAGCAGAAGATTAAGATATATTATTCAGAATCGACAGTTAATGCCATATTAGGTCTTGTCGAATTTTATTAAAGGCCTTGGAAGAGCTATCATTATTTTGCCTGGGGTACTCGGGGCCCAAATTATCGACGCCTTTTACTGACGATCTAATAGAAATTTACTTAGTTTCAAGGATCTTCACTGAAATGGATATCATGTTGAAACTATGAATCATGATGGACTTGAGTATCAACTCATTACCAAAATCATTTCTAGCAAAAAACAAATCTTGGAACAACTAACTTCTTTATCATGTGGATTATATCAGACAATTATTAGACCTATTGAATCTCATGCTATCATGAACTAGAAGTTCAATAATTCCAAAACGTTTATACTTTGGCATGAACGACTTGATCATTCGAGACCCTCCATGATACGCCGCATAGTTGAAAATTCTAATGGGCACCCATTGAGAAGCAGACAAATTTTAAAATCTCCAAGTTTTACTTGTGTTGATCGTTCTCAAGGTAAATTGATTAGTAGACCATTGTTCACCAAGTTTATATATGAATCCCCTACTTTTCTAGAACGTATTCAAAGGGATATTTGTGGGCTCATTCACCCACCTAGTGGACCTTTTCATTATTTTATGGTTTTAATTGATGCGTTCACTCGATGATCTCATGTAAGCCTTCTATCTACCATAAATATTGCATTTGCTAGATTATTAGCTCAAATAATTTGGCTTAGGGCACAATTTCCTTACCACCCTATCAAGACAATTCGTCTTGATAATGCTGGTGAATTTTCATCTCAAATCTTCTTTTACAACTGTATGTCACTTGGCATAGATGTTCAATATCATGTTGCTCATGTTCATACTCAGAATGGGCTAGCTAAATCTTTTATCAAACGTTTGCAATTGATTGCTAGACCTTTACTTTTGAAAACCAAATTGCCTTTATCAACATGAGGGCATGCTATTTTACACGCAGTGAATTTAATTCGCTTTCGTCCTACAACCAATCAAGATTTATCACCATTACTGTAACACCCCAAATTATATCATAATAGTTTATTACAGTTTAGAGGTATAATAAAAGTAAAATTTGTATTTTTCCAGAATTTAAGTGTTAAGAGTAAAAAACGATAAACCCAGAATTAATCCAAGAATTAAAGGTATAATGGCCAATTGAAAATTAAGGACTTAAGAGACATTAAGTTAAATGATGTTATGCCATATTAAAATTTGTGATAAGTGATTTGAAAATGATAAACAGCAGGGACTAAAATGTTAAGAAAATTTAACCAAAAAAATGAGATTTTTTTTAAGCAAACATGGCCTTGTGACAAAAAGGGGATAAGACCAAAATTGGTCTTATGAGAAGAGGAGTTCTCATTTTGGGAGTTTGGAGAAGAAAGCTAAGGCTTACGGGTTCTTGAGGGAGAAGAGCCATTTTTGGTTTATTTCTCTTCAATTTCTTTGGATATCTACTTGTTCAAGTGAGAAGGAAGAAGAAGGAGAAACAAATAAGAGAAAAAGAAGAAGAAAAAAGTTAAGGTCTGAAGTTTGGTTAAGGTTTGGAATTTTCTTCTTCTATTTTGTGTTTGTTGGTGTTGTGATTTTGTTTTGGATCCTTAATGAAGGAGTTTGGTGTGAAAATTGTGTAAAGAAACATGTAGGTATTTTAAGGGATTTGCTATCAAAATTTTTCTAAAACCCCTGTTTTTGTTTTGGCCATAACTTAGCCTAGAGACCTCCAAATGGAATTATTCTAATTGGGGGAGAATCCTAAGACCCGTAGCTTTAAATATTCAGAGGACCACCAGGTCAAATTATGGTACTATGAGCCCTGAATTTGGAATTCAATCTAGCTCTCGATTCAGACTAGAAGCAAACCGCATCTAGCCTCGGAGTGCTCAGGTCATATCTTCGAAATTGGTGATCCAAAATGAGTGATTCTAATTTCTAGGTAAACTAAAATTCTTGTGGAACAAGTCCCATGAAGGAAGTGTATTCATATTTGGACTCCATTGTACCTAGAAACTCATCAAAGCGGAGCTCTATTTTTAGTCAGTTAAGGTTCGTCTA
Source organism: Tetrastigma voinierianum (assembly GCA_016808115.1). Classification (NCBI taxonomy): domain Eukaryota; kingdom Viridiplantae; phylum Streptophyta; class Magnoliopsida; order Vitales; family Vitaceae; genus Tetrastigma; species Tetrastigma voinierianum. The sequence continues at coordinate 2,392,857 of JAEQBH010000220.1, read as the reverse complement.
GACCAGTCTTGAGTTTTTGAGTCATATCTTAGGATAGGTTGATCTAAATGTAGTGATTCCAATTTCTGGGTAAACTAGACTTCTAGGAGAACAATTTCCATAAAGGAAGTGTAATCAGATTTGGACCCCGTTGTACCTAGAAAATTCACAAAATGAGAGCTCGTTGCCGCTTAAGGTTCGGCGCACCGAACTCTCGTTTAGAGAAAGACCTTTGTCTTCCTATAGACCCCGAGACAATTTAGATGTGTCTTAAATGATTATAGAAGACCAATAAAAAGATATGTTTAGTTATATAGAGTACATGTAATAATGAAAGTTGTATAAAAGTTGTATGAATTAATGTTACATGATATAGAATAAATATACTGAGATGATTAAGATATGAAAGGATATGAACTCTAATCTGTGTGAAGAAAAGTACATGTATTTTTGTTATATGAAGAAGCATAGAATAAGTCAAATGATCATAAGAAATATGTGAAACTATCTCACATGTTCAAGAGAATAATTGACAATGAATATCCCATATGTATACAGGATATCAATTATTCATGTATAGTGATGTGTTTGATATTTGGAAAGATTGATAAGAAACATAATAAACTGATTACCGCTTACGACCGGGTAGTTGGATAGATAGGCATGCCTATAGGGCGACAATGCCAGCAAAGATAGCGTTTTTACGTGACAAAGTGGCCTCGTTTGGGTCATACAATACAGTATAGTTTATAGATCATTGTCTCGTACAATGATAGTATTCTCGCATATACAATTCCATCCTACGATCCACTCTTCGAATGTGCAGCATGACGAAGATGAGATAAAATTCTTGTAATGTTTATAAAAGGCATAAACATGGAACAGCATGAAATGAAAAATGTAATGAAATTATAAATGATAGGAATATAAGACATAAAGCATAATCATAATGCTAAAGATAATGAATGTCATGAATATGCAAATAAACTCACTAGGAACATAATGATTTATTACCTTATGTTGAAATGTTATGATAAGTGATTGAAGTATTGTGTCATATATGGTTAAATGATATGTATATGTATAGGGTTAGATGCATTTGGTGCCATGTGTTTGTGGATTTACTTGTTATAGTGGTCGTCCATATTTATGGATCCCCACTAAGCTATAAAGCTTAGCATGTGTTTATCTGTGTAGGTATCGAGGGTGCGGTGATAGTAAAGGACGTCCCACATCAGTAGAGGCCAACACAGCAGTAGGTGCCCATCAATGATGTTTTGGTTTACTTTCAGATGATGTACTTTTTTTTTTTTTTTGAAAACAATGAAAAGTTTTGTATATGACGGAATTGAATATGTTGATCACTCCAATGGTGGGGTTGTAATATGATAATGTATATGTTTATATTTTTTGTAAGTTTATATTTTCAAGATAATTGTTTAGAATTATATAAGTTAACAAGTTTATAGTTCTCAGATTGGTGACACTGTGCCAGGTTGGGGCGCCACAATTACATCTTACTTTAGGTTATTAACCTAATATTTCACATCTACTTGTTTTTTGTTGTTGTGTCTATGTTCCAATTGCCCCCACACATCGAACTAAAATGGGTCCTCAAAGCCGTCTTGATATCTATGTTGGTTTTTAATCTTCATCTATTATTAAATATCTTGAGCCTTTCACATGTGAAGTTTTTACTACTCGTTTTGCATATTGTCATTTTGATGAAAATGTTTTCCCACCATTAGGGGGAGGAAAGCCAATTCTAGAAGAATGGTTAAATTTTACATGGAATGAATCCTCTTTATCTCATCCCAATCCCCTTACAAAGCAATCTGAACAAGAAGTTTAAAAGATAATTCATTTACAAGATCTTACAAATAGATTGCCTGATGCTTTTGTCAATTCAGCGAAGGTCCACAAAATCCACAAATACATTTCTGAAATGTCCCATACGATTTGAAAATTCAATGGAAAATTGGAAGGTATAATGACTAATGAGCCTCGACCTGGTCGCGTGAACCATCTTGGCTCAAAAGAGCCACGACTCCTAGAAAATGAGAAATGTTACAAATTCATGCTCACGGAAGCGTATAAATATGAAGGATTAAATAAATAAATCTTGAGCCTCGAGTTGTTGACTAATAACCCTTGAAGAGGTACCCGATCAAATGATTATCTTTTGAAATTTGTACATATTTCATAACTGTGAAGATCTCAAATCAATTATGTATATAGTGGTAAAATATGGGATCAAAGTACTACCTTTACAGATGATGTTTTTTCTTTTCAAGTAGCTATGGACATTATAAATAATTATGAAGGGCAAAAGCCACAAAATGTGAATGAATGTCAACAACGACATGACTAGTTACAATGGAAAGAAGCAATCCAAACAGAGTTGAAATCACTAGCTAAACGAAGGTATTTGGACCAGTAATCCAAACACCTACAAATATACAACCTGTTGGATATCGATGGGTCTTTGTACAAAAACGAAATGAAAAAAAAAAAAATGAAATCAAATGCGATAAAGCACGACTTGTGTGAGGTTTTCATAGAGACTTGGAAGTGATTATGGAGAAACATATTCTCCTGTACTAAATGCAACCATATTTCGCTATTTGATATGTTTTGCATTCTATGAAGGACTTGATATGCAACTAATGGATGTAGTCACAACATATTTATATGGATCTATGGATACTGATGTATATATGAAAATTCCTGAAGGATTTAAATTTCATAAAGCAATGCATTCTCAACCACGGAACATGTACTCAATTAAGTTACAACAATCTTTATATGGACTAAAACAATCTGGTTGAATGTGGTATAATCGTTTAAGCTAGTATTTACTTAAAGAAGGGTAAGTTAACGAGCCAATTTGCCCATGTGTTTTTATCAAGAAAACTACAGTTTGATTCACAATCCTTGCGGTATATGTAGATGATTTTAATATAATTAGAACTCTTGAAGAGCTCATTAACACAACTAATTACTTAAAGAAGGAATTTGAAATGAAAGATCTTGGGAAAACAAAATATTATCTCGGCTTGCAGAACAAGTATTGTTCAAAGGGTGTCTTAATTCATCAATCAAAGTATCTGAAAGGAGCCTTCAAAATGAAATTTGAGAGATATCTTGTCGTATCGTTATTAAGGAAGCGTGTTATGATCTTTGTATTTTTTCCGCCGTGGGGTTTTATCATATTGGGTTTTTTTTTTCTTAGATTTTTAATGAAGAGCGTCTTAGCAATCATTAAAGTAATGATCATGCAAGAAGTGTTATAAATAATAGTAAATAACCATTGGAATTCCATAGCAGTCAACGACCATATGAATTCCATAATGGTGAATGACCATATGGATTCTCGTCATTAATAATCATAATTCATATTGAAATTATGAGAACCACATGTCACAGTTCTCACATGAATGAATTTTGAACAAAAAATGTTTTATAACTAACATTCTCTACCGATCTCGTTTATTGATCTTCACAGTTTTCTTTATTTTCATAATAAATTTAATGTTTATTGATCTTTGTTATGAGTTTGAACTTTAGTATTATTATTATTATTATTAATATAATATAATTTTCATATTATTATTATTATTGATCTTTGTTATTAGTAGTTACGTATTACACATTGTAATATTATATTTTTATTAGGATTCGATCTTGAGTTCTCTCATCCCACTCTTTGACCATTTGAGTAAGGCCTCGAGAGCCAAAGGTTAATTGTGTTGAATGATGAAAGTCTTGAATCTTATTGAAACGCGTACCTTGACTTGTAAAGTGCTTTAACTTATGGAGTCTCCATTTCAGGGGAAGTATTGGGAAAAAATAAGGAATATTTTGAAAACATTTGAATCTTGCGTCTCTTGGAGGAGCTATTCAACATGATTTGACCTAACCATTCATCATTAATATTTTTTTTTTTGACAAGCATTATTAATATATTTGGATCTTACAATGCTCCACATATTTTAATTTTTTCCATCCCGTGTCTTTTTCTAAGAAGCAACATATTGTTTCTCACTAAATAGCAGTTTGGAATTACGATTCTTTTTTTTTTTTTTAGCTAAACACTTTTGCTATGGTATGATAAACTTGGAATTGCAATGATAAACTTGGAATTGCAATTCTTAAACTCAGGTAAACAAGCTTTGAATTTTGCAATCTTGACCTTCAATTATTTGATATGATAATATGAAAAATAAAAATAAAAAATTAGAATCCAATCAATTAATTGGACACAAACCTCTTTAGCTCCTGAAATATATCAAAATCTTGGCTTAAACTTATTAAATTCGTAACGATGCATAGAAAACAATAGAAAATGAAAATTCCTTAATAATATCATATAAAACGTGAAATTCAGCAATATAAATGTTCTATAACCTACTTTCAATGGGTCAAGTTCTTATAATTGAAGCTCTCTTCATAGCTACTTTTATCGAGTTTCACAGCAATCTTCGTGTAGTCTCTTTGAACCATTAGTCTCTTTTACCAGTATTAGATTTAGAAAGAATGTTAGAGAAAGTAAAACATCTAATCTCCAAGGTTTATGAGAGAACGATTCTTCAATCTAGAGATGACTTTCATCTTGGGATTATATAAATGTTGATATTAATGGGTATTCTTTAAGATAAGTTGCCATCTAGTTTCTTCATGGATCATTTCTAAAAAAATCATAAAAATATATTAGAAGTAATAAACAATATTACATCTGTTTGTACCCAAATTAAAAATTTAGTAAGTTCGTTAATGGGTTGGAGTGGCTAATTCATGAATAAAGTTTAAAGGAAATGAGTGCAATCGTTTAATATGGCTGTAGAAAAAATCCAAGGGTATTTCTAAATTTTAAAAAAAAAATTGAGTTAACTGACGTTATCGGTATTGAAGAGTGAAGTAGATGTACAGGAAATATGAAATATTCTTGGAGAGCGAATCTGGCCGTGGAGACGTTGAAGTGCCAGGATGAAACTCATGATGGAGCGTGAAGGAGTTCTTGGAGCGAGGCTTTAATAAAGATATTGACAAATTTAGAAAGTGGAGAGAATGGAGGAAATCTCTGATTTGAAACGTAGTACTTATGCCATAAAGGAGCGAAGGGGTGATGGGGAAATAAGGAATGATCAATCGGCCGTCGTCGATCGATAAATCAGATTATTTCGATGTCGATCAAATTGAGTCTACATTTCGGCGGTGCATCGACAAGATTTTAATAGCTTTTCAACAATTTCAATATTTAAATTCCTAGTTGTAGCCAAGTTTATGGCAAATTTTCAATAGTGTTATTTCGTTCATTCGTAATGAAATCCAATATTTTCTCTAGCAATTTTAGTATTCTGGTTGCAAGTTTTATTCAAGTATATCAAGTTTTCACTTCAAACACAATATCATTTTTAATAGCCAACCAATGTTTACTCTTGCGCATTTCACCATTTCGTATTGTAATATTCACAATCTATCAACTTTTAACACTGCCACTATTTTATTCATTCATAAGAAATCTAATACTTTTCTTCGCAATTTTTTAACTTAAGCAATATTTTCATTCAGATGTTTTTCCTATTTCATTCTAGAGTAATTAAGTCATAGTTAACTAAGATAACTATATGTACCCCAATTGTAAGCTGATTTTTACGAATCATTTCAGTTTAAAAACACTTTAATTTCTTAACACGCCTACATACTTATATGTTGTATATTTCTTATGAGATTAAAAAATCACCACAAGAATATCTAACTTTTCTTATTGTCTATCGTTTTATAAGTTGACTTTAGATGGATATGCCTTGAGTAAGCTATGATACTTGGAATTTAAAAGGATCTTCATATATGAATCATCAAACATATTGGATAGTAAGTCTTGCCTATTGTTATGAAGATACACGACCTTATAAAAAATCTTAGAAAGTCTTTAATAAAATTAGAAGGGAACAGACTGGAAGTTCAACAACCAGTGATTTGTCAAATATTTTTATATTGCTTTAATTTTTTTTTTTAAACTAATAACTTTTTAATATAATATAATAAATTATTTTCACTGAGATTGGATCTCTACCCTTTTCATGTTCAATCATTTTAATGTTGACATTATAATCAATTGAATTAGGTTTGTAGACTATTGTTTTAATGTTAGGATGTTCCTTTTTCTAATAATTTGATAGGTATATTAATAAAATAAGATCCCTTAATTATCTAATCATTTAGGAAATTTATTAGTAAAAATAGGAAGATAAACTACTTTTGAATAGGAGGACTATGAATATCAATATAATGATTAGCACTTTTTTTACCTTAAATAATGTTCAATTTTCTACTGTCATGGAAATATTAAAAGTTGAAATACTAAAATTTGGCCATATGTGACATGCGACACTTGACATTGGCTTGATATATGAGTTTGTCAAACAAGTTTTTTTTTTTTTTTAAATAATTTTGAGAAATTGTCAAACAAGTTATACACCATTAATAATGGCTTCCACTATATCTCTTTCTTTTTCCAGGGCCTTATTATTGTAATGGAAGAAGCTTTCTTTTCAAGAACAATCTCACATTCCATTTTTCTCTTTCACAATTCCAGTTGATTTAGCATATTTTTAATTTCTAATTATATATATTTTATTTTTAAAAGTTTTTTTTTTTTACATCCATCCACTTATATTACAATATAGTAATTTATTTTTCACAAATTCATCAACTTTAGGATTGAATTTTCACAACTTTTTCCTTATTCTGACTCAGATCTTTTACACTATTGAAAGCTAGTTTTTATTATTAGTCTTGTCTTGAAACTTATTTTTAAGAGTATTTAATAAAAATAAAATAAGATATAAAATATAAAAATAATTTTATTCAAGATAAAATAATTGATGCAATTCAGTAATATCTGTATGTTTTTGATAAACTGCGTGAGACTTTTTGTAACAGGCTGGAAAATGATGATGAAACTTGGAAACGTGTGGGGTATTGTCCATTGATGCAACTGTTAAAATATCCGTGGACTGGCGGGACAGTAGCCTAATCAGTCGCCCAATATCCACAGTGTATATATGAGGATTGCCAAATCGAGCCCTGGAGCTGCGAACAGTGGTTGAACTGCAGTCTTTATCAGACACCCTCTGTCTAGTTTTCTCTCTCTAGAGCTCTCTCTCTCTCTATCGACGTCCTCTTGTCTCTTGACCACAAATTTATCTGTGAATTCACCATAGTATGGGTTCAGAAGGATCAGCGGTTGTGGGTGAGCTTCAAACCCTAAATTTCTCCTTTTTTTTTACCTCTTATCATCGTGATCCATGTTGGCTTTAATTCATTTCTGGTGTTTTTTCCGTTCAATTTGTAATTCGTAGAAATTCTGTTTCATTTTGTGTGTCTGGGACATTTTGTAGTTGGAGTTTTTTGGAATTGTTGTTTGCTTCGTTGGACCTCCTGATTAGGGTTTCTTGATGCGATCTTGCTTGTATTGTTGGAATTGTTCCCCTTGTTTCTCTTGTTTCTTGTGAAATGCTTAAAATTTTGGGAATTTGAGTGGCTATTGAATTGCAATGGCTTGTATGGTATTTCTGTATCCCAGGGTTTGCTTCGGCGCTACTGAAACTGACTAATGGAAAAGCAGTATGAGTGCTTCTGTATGATTATGCAGCCTCTCCTCTGTTCTGATTTTCTTGTTGTTATGCTGTATAACATGGAGTATTAGCACAATATGCGCTAAGCACTATGGGTGGGAAAGAATATTGGTTTTCTTTAGTAAATCACCAATGGATCCCTTTTTTCTTAGCTTTTTTAATATATGATTATGAAATGAATATTTTAGGGTCCACAATGCAATGGTGTTGGGAGGTTTTCAGAACCATTCCGTGTATCTTGCTAACAAAGAAGATCACCCTAGAGAGAAGATAAATTTGGATTTAGATATGGAAAATGCAAGTGTCATATTCATCCATGGTGAATGACCACCCTAATATTGCACGTACTGGATACCATGTGCATCTTATTTGATGCTCATTACTCAGATTGATGGTGTGATCAAATTTCTTTCGGATCTGAGTTGTCTGCATATGTGGCAATGATGGTCATTTATGTTTTATATCCTATATTTATTTGTTTGATGCCTGATTAGAAGCCCTAAAAGGAAATGGTAAGAATTTGTATGATTGGTTAACTGAAATTTACTTTTTCGATGTCCTGTACTAGAATAATGCATGGAAAATAATTATGCTCCGAACTGCTAGGTTTTTTCCCATCAATGTATGGGCATGCCATGTTGAATCAATGCCAAATGAAAGACGTTTTTTTAATGTGTTTGGTGAAGCACTCTGGTATGCCTTTCCAAGTTTGTAGCATGGCTTGTAACACACACTGTTTTCATGCTATGCCATATAGAATTCATGGCAAATGAAAGGTATTTTTTCTGAGAGTGTTTGGAGAAGCACTCTGGTATGCCTTTCCAAGTTTGTAGCATGGCTTGTAACACACACTGTTTTCATGCTATGCCATGTAGAATTCATGGCAAATGAAAGGTATTTTTTCTGAGAGTGTTTGGAGAAGCACTCGTATAGTTTTCAAGTTTCCAGGTACTGGTTTGTAACACACACTGTTTTCATGCTATGCCATGTAGAATTCATGGCAAATGAAAGGTATTTTTTCTGAGAGTGTTTGGAGAAGCACTCTGGCATGCCTTTCCAAGTTTGTTGCATGGTTTGTAGTCCACATTTTCATCATGAATAATCAAATCTCATAGATTTGATTGTACTATGATAATTTTATTTCATAGACTTCATAATACTAAATGAAAGGGAGATGACTAAACCAATAATATATTAATTAACTAAATAGGAAACTAGCCATATCAATACATTTCCAATTTCTAATTCCATTACTTGCATGCTTCCCACTTGAAACATATGGTTCTCTTAAGAATGTGATTAGTTTGTTAGAAACATCAGTGGGAGATAGAATTGCATATACATTCTATCCATTTCCTCGATGTGTGATGCACTATTAGGCATTGAAGTTTTAGGTTGAAACACAGAATCTGGTTTTGTCCTTTCTATTTGTTTTTCCTATATATATATAAGAATTCTCAAGATGCTGTGTGCAGATGGTTTCCTGTTATCTTGTGAAGTGAGACTAGTGGATTCTTTCTTTATATGGGGGTGGGAGAGGAGAGAGAGAGAGAGAGAGAATTAAAAATAAAGTGTTAGGAGGGTGGAACCAAAATTCATAGATATTCTTATTCTAGTCCTTTTTTTTTTGCCTCCATGTAATACAGCTTCTTGGAATGACTTGGGTTAGTACAGGTTTAATACTCAACCAAGCATTAATCTTGATGACTTGGGTTAACTCCATTAGTCCTATTTCTCCATTCAACACTATTTACAGTATTAGGTCCTCTATTTGACTTTAGATTTCCCATTTTCTTAGCCACCCTGATGCACATTCTTTTAAGGATTTATCATCCATTTGCCATGTAGAGCCTGAATTGAGGCAATCCTCACACATTCTTTATTGTACCCTGGACTAGGTGGGCTGAGCTTATCCTTCAAATCACAGAATTTAAGCACAATAAGCGTTAGGGGCACCATTTGTAAGGGTATTTTCTAGGCCTAAAATTTTGAGTAGCAACCCTGTGGTTTGGTTTTGGATCTGTCTGAGGATATGGATTTGAACCTATCTCCTGTGATTTGTATTCGAGATGGTATCTTTCTGACACAGCTTGTGTTTGGATTTTAATTTTTTTTCTTCATGTTAGTGTCAATCTCCTGTTGCTGTATCCTATCTAAAAAAGTCTCCTGTTGCTTTATATCAATAGGAAATAAGAATCTCCTACTGTATTATGGTGTGACTTCTTTGGAACAACTGTGTGGATTTAGTTATCCCAAATGCTGGAGTTTAAAGTGAGATTATAACTGAAACATCGATACTTTCTTTTATTTATAATGCTTATATACCTTCTCTAATTTGTAATAATTTCTTTTAATTCTTAATCATTAATTTTATTATAAAAAAATTATGTTTCTGCTTCATGAAATTAGCATTAACAAGATGGGCTTTTATGTGACTTAACTTGCAAATAGCTTCTATATTAAGTTCTTAAAAGTATGCAGATGACGTAAATATGCCATCCTCTATGATCAACACAAACTTCTCCATCCTATCTTCAAAAAATTTTTGGTTGTTGCTCCATGGTCTTTTGAGTGCTTACATGCATAGCAGGAGATATATCTTTCTGATTATGTGGTCATGTGCAGTTCCAAGGAATTTCAGATTACTGGAAGAGCTTGAGAGAGGGGAAAAGGGAATTGGCGATGGAACTGTCAGTTATGGAATGGATGATGCTGATGATATATACATGCAGTCCTGGACAGGAACTATAATTGGTCCTCCTAATGTGAGTTTTATCTGTTGTTTTAGCACAAATTTCACTATATAATGAACTCTGTACTGGTTGAATCTCTCAACTAGTAGTATTGTCTATCGTTAGATGCTATTCTTGAACCTATGGTTTTGACCTACTGATTATGATCAAATAATGGTGAATGCTTGATTTAGTGATTGGTGAGAGGAAACTGAAATCTGGTGCTTTTGATGGCCTGGATATGGAAATGCGGAAAATATCTGAAATAATATGTTTGAACTGAAATTGACTGCTATGGTTAAAAAATGATTTATGTTGCCAACTCAAATAGCTGGTGGGAAACTGAAGGCTGACTGCCTAAAAATGGTATCTCTGTCAAACTTTTATTCCGTTGGACAGATTGCCACTTTGATATTGATGAGTGAGTGACTGCAGTTTGAAGAATACAAATTTCATTTGTCCTAAGGAAAATGATTATCCAAGATTCTTTCCCTAAGGAAGAATTTAACACTCTGAAGAGTTAAATGTTTCTACTTTTAGACAACTTATTTCCTTCTAAACCATGTTGTCATCCTTTACAATATTGGAAAGTGATTCCTTACTTAGCAATTACTGCTGCTTGCCAGACTGTTCATGAAGGGCGCATCTACCAATTGAAACTGTTCTGTGGCCAGGATTATCCAGATAATCCGCCGGCAGTGAAGTTCCAGACTCGGATAAATATGACCTGTGTCAATCAGGAAACTGGAGTGGTGGGTAGTTCTACTCTCAGGAATTTTTTATTCCAAAGTATGTCCGATAATAAGCTTATGATGATGAAATTACCAGGTCGAACCAAGTCTTTTCCCTATGCTTGCTACTTGGCAGAGGGAGCATACCATGGAGGATATATTGACTCAATTGAAGAAAGAAATGATGTCTCCCCAGAATCGAAAACTATCTCAGCCTCCTGAAGGTTTGTTAATTTAGTTTCTTGTTATGGACAGTAATAGTGTTTTCTTACTACCTTTATCAAGATCATTAGCAGAAGAAAAAAGGAAAGATTATCTTTGTAGAATACATGCAATTCATTTTCTGTCACCTGGGGCAGCCTTGTGAATCGGTGGTTGGAAAGTGGGATTGCCGCATAAACCCGTGAAGATTGGATGGCCTAAATTTACTGATAGCAGTGTTTTATTATTGGATGGTGTAACTGGCTCCGTGTTTCTGTTGAATCTCGATGCACTTTTCCTAATAGCTTCTATATCCTCCAGTATAATATTATTTGGGATTATGAAGTTAAATCACGGTGATAACTTTTTTTTTTGTTTGTTTCAGGTAATGAAGAGCCAAGGATGGATCAAAAAGGGCTTGTCGTGAAGTGTTGTATTCTCTGAATTGGGCGAGAGTTGAATGAGCATGATAATGTATATAAAATACATGCATTAGATTATTCCAACTCTCGGCTTAGTTTATTTAATACATATGTTTGTATCTGAAAAAGAAGACCGGAGTAAAAGGATCAATCCTCAATCTTGGGATTGGTTGATGTTAAACGTTTTTAGTGTCAAATTGTAGCTCAGCTGAATAAGTTGGATTGTTCATTGAACTGATGACATTTAATATTCCATAAAAGTGTTTTCTATATTATTCACTTTGGTGAGATGAATGAGATGAGCCAGTGCATTTGAATAAGAAATCAGGTATGACCCTCTTGAAACTTGATTTGACTGGTTGAGACTTTCAATTTGATCATGTTCTGAGAATCTCTCTCCATCTAAGCATGGGGGCATCCATCTATTGTTAGATCGATCAATGTAGGGATGCAAATTAGCAAATTATCTTGCGCTTATGTTCAATTTTAAGGATTTTTCAAAGATGATCTCATTTTAGTTGCCATCATTTCAAGCATGATCAACTTTCAGGCCACGCCATGACATAGTTTCTCGGCCCCCATCAGGCCATGCCAAGTCATGGTGCCTTGTGTCAGGACATGGTGTCTCGGTCCCCCATGCAAGGCCATGCCGAGGTGTTTCATTTTCTGGCACGTTTCATTTACCTATGCCTATTTATTGGTAGGCTATAACCTCAATGGTTCCCATTAGATACGGGCAAATGAGATGGACCAGTTTGGAGGGAAGTCCTCCATTCTGCTGTGAATCTGTGATGAGTTCATGAAATCCAAAAATAATATGATCACTGTGGTAGAAATGCCCTGGTGCATTTTGGGTGTTTTGTCAGAAGGAAATTATATTGTTTGTCCTGCTCCGCTCCGGCCCTCTTCCCTTGAGGGAGGAAGTCACCATGGCAGGTGTCACACCCACTAAAATAGACTACAATTTTTCACCTTTGCAAGTGTGCGGTTGATGAGAATCAAGGCACAAAGGATCCGTGATGTCAGCTTTTATAACATATATTTGAAATTCAATCTTAATTATGGAAAATTCATATTTGGGAGTGCAGCACAAGTATGAAGCATAATGGAAAGGACTCGATTGAAATTTCATCGTCTAATGACACGAGTCGAAAGGCAGACAGAAGAAGCCTTTAATGTTTTAATCCGAGATGCCTAAGTGGAAGAAGCTCGTGTGTTCAACTCCAAAAAGGAAACAAAGATGGTTCATGTCATCAAAGAAAATTCGAAGTTTGACCAAGAGTCAAGGTGTTTTTGATTTGTTGATTTGCTGCTATTTTGGAGTTGATTTGTTGCAGATTTGGTGTTAATTTGCTGTTGATTTGGTGATGATTTGTTTTTTATTTGCTACTATTTTGGAACTAATTTGTTCCTGATTTGCTGCTGATTTGTTCCAAATTGTGGTTGATTTGATTCCCAAACCTTATCCTAGAATTATCTAGTTTCCTTTTTTTTTGCCTCTCCTCATGGATGTTTTTAGTGTGCTACTATGAAAAGTACGTTAGTTTCCTTCATTTTTACAAATATCTACTTTCTTGGCTGAATTTTAGTTTCTATTCTTCGTATTTTTTGGCCTATTTATAGGCTTCTTATCCCTATTTTCTTTGGTTTACAGATTAATAAAATTGAGAGTTTAAATTTCTCTTTGGTTCTTAAAAGAACTCTTTGAACTTATCGGTTATTCAATGACGTTCATCAAGACTTATCAATAGGATCGCCATCACCGATTATGGTGTTTTCACATACCAAGGTTCTTGCTTCTTTATAAGCAACGGGTTGAGGTCTTCCATCCAAGACAAATACTAAAAAGGGCTCTTCGAGCCTAATCTGATCACTTTGCCTTCCTTACAAGTTGATTCAGTCAGATTACAAGTGTTCTGATTTCAACAAGCTTCCTTCGCTTCTCAAAAGTCAAGTGCGCCAAGACAAAACATCATTTAGTAGAAAAACTCTTTCCAACTTGTATTTTTACACTAACAAGATACAAAATTCAGCAAAGTGTCCTAATGGATGCAGCCCATGCTACCTTAGGCTTGGTCAATGAGGTGCTCCATCAGCTTGTTACAACACCTTTCTTGTAGACTTCTACCCTCTCAATCCCTCTATTCTCAATTTTTTACCCTAAACCCTTTTGGTATGTATCAACCTTCTCAAGGCTTCTCGTGCAAGCCATGTTGTGTTTGCGTTGGTAGGGGACTACTCCTTGAGTCCCTCTTCAGAGTAACCTAAGTCATGATCTCAAGCCTTCCCAACTCTACATCGTCTCCCATCCGAGTATGCAATTTTGAATCTCCTATCAAATACATCATCACTTGTTGCTCTGATTCCACTTGTCACACTCACTAAAATAGGCCACAATTTTTTTGCTTTTGCAAGTATGCGGTGCTAAGTCTCAAGTCTCCCAACTTAGCCGACCTTTCCTTCCTGTTTCTCAAATGTAAAGTAAAACAAGACAAAACATACTTTACAGGAAAAACTCTTCCCAACTTGTATTTCTGCACTAACAAGATACAAAATGCAGCAAGTGTCTCAACACTTGCTCATTACAAAGAGAACCCACAAAATAAAATACACGCAACACTCTTCTTTGCACTCTCACACTTTCCGTGTTCTTTAACACTTTCTATGTTCTCTAACACTTCCTATATTCTCTAACATTTCCTCTGTTCTCTAACACTTCTTGTGTTGTTTTCAATGAGAAGATGAGAGGCTTTATATAGGGATCTAGGCACCCGTTTCGAATAGTTACACCATTTCCCAAATAGGTGCCTCCCTTCACAAACATCATGTCCCTCTTGAATAGGTGTCTCTCTTCACAAGCATCATGTTCCTCTTGAATAGGTGCTTCGCTTCCTAACGGATGTGAGTCCATGCTCCCTAGGGCTTAGTCCATGAGGTGCTTCAACTACCTCCCTTATGATAAATCGCATCCCTTCTCGAAGAGTTGTCAGCCTATGAGAGTCCAAGTTTCCTCTTAGTCCTTCATATATGTGCTTTCTCCTTAGCCTTTGCCCAAAGAGTGTTAGCCTACATTGTTGCCTCAAGTCTTATGCATCCCTCATGCGTTGAGCTTTACTAGCGTGCATGGCCCTTCCTAGCTGTGCGATCCCCTACCTGTGCCACACTAATTTCTCACTGATTTACTTTGTCTTTCTTCTTCACTAAGGTGCTCTAAGGATCAGAAGGCATATCCATGAGGTCTACATCATCATTGGCTCAACTCCTTGCCGAGGGCTTACAAAAGAGGATTGCATTCGATTATGAACTTTACAAATATGTTGGTTTATCTATACTTCATTTTTTAATATTTTATTGAAAAGCAAGCATGCTTCATGTTTAAGCTTAAATTGTTAGAAAAGGTGTGTTTTCTTTCTTTTTTTTTTTTTTTTTTTTTTGTTATTTATTCACTATAATATATCATAAGATTTTTTTCGGTTCTAGAAATTTATCTATCAGACTAACCTCGAATCCTCCCCAAATTATACTACCTAAGCCTAAATTTCCATTCGAAGCAGCCTTACCGGGATGTTTTGTTTCTTTTATTTAAGATTTTCAAATTTGAAATCAAAGTTAATATAGTTATAAAAAATGAATAAGATTGTTTATTTTATAGTATGAATTTCATGAAATAGTGATCACATTTAAACGAAATGGAAATTAATTTTTATTACTTTAGGTATTTATTTCAACAGCTGCATGATCATCGATAATAATTTTGATTTTAGAACAAAGAAGTAATAATCTAGCTCAATTAATAGAACTTTCAAAGTTTAAAATTATATGGCATAAAAAAAAAACGTAGTGTATGAAATTTAATAGTTCTTTAAAGGTCGTAAAAAAATAAAATAATAATAATAATAACTAAAAAATAAATAAAATCCTGTATTTGTATCCTTTGGTGGAATGAAGGTGGCCCACCACAAGAATTTCATCTGTTTGTTGAATTGAAAGATTTACGCTTTAATCTCCCTTGGTTGTCTGTCACTCATGGTCATGGATGCCCACCATAACTAACTTAAAGAATTATTATATTCAAATGAGGTGAGGGGACTAAAATGTCCAAAGCAGGGAAAAATTTTATTCTATTCAACATTTCAACGTCCATGAATTATTTTTATTCTCATATCGGTTAGCACTTACCACGGAGGGTAAATTATGTTTAGGTGGACTGAAGGAAAAGTTATTAAAAACGGATACCCAAAAATTGTGCCTCTCGGTTTAGGTGTGTTTTGGGAAAAATATTTCGGTTTTGGGGAAACCAAACAGTGAATATAATGTTGGGACAAAAACTGTCCTCCTTTCAACTGGGTCCCACCCACCGCCACGTGGAATTCCACTAAATCCTCATATTGTCAAATCCCAAACTGGACTTCTCCCCACCCACACACCTAGGCACCTAGCCGTGTGCCCCTCAGCTCGCGCCATGCCCGCACAAGGACCCCTCCAAGCCATTTATAAACATTTTAATTTCCTTTTTTTTTTTTTAATTCTTAAATTTTTAATTAAAATATAATTTTATTTTTTGTTTAGTTAATATATTTATTAATATTTAACATAAAAATCAATTTATTAATAATAATTAATCATCTATTAAATAAATAAATAAATACACATATAAAATAACATTTTATAATTATTTTATTTTTTAAAAATAGTTTTTATCCATTAATTTTATCAAAATTTGTATTAATCCAGCATTTTATATTGATAATATTTTTATATTTATAATTTTCATATTTTGAATATATTTTTATATTTTTATAGAATATTAAACATTAATTTAAATATATATACATATAGATATATTCACACTAGTTAAAAATTACCTGAAAATAACAACATCAATATGATTATAATGTTAATACAGACACCCAAATCCAGTGCTGTCTCGCTGACTAATTCACAACTCATGGAATCTATACGTCTCAGACATGAGTATTAATAATACACGAAGAAATGGCCGTACTCGCCTATGTCATACTCATCCAACAGATCAACTCAATTATATTATATATTAAGAAGGGCTATACTACTTACTAAACATATGACAAAATTTACAATTCTAATACATGTTATACCAAAACTTTAGCCACAACTCTGCCAAAACTCCGGCTCTAAGATGAGCCGCCTTCTCAAACGCCCCAGATTCGAATAATATTCCTCGACAAGGTGAGCTATCGCCCAAGAGTGGTACTCACCTAACGTTACTCCACCTAAGTCGCAACTAATCATCCAACGGGAACACACTTAAGTAAATACGTGATCCGCCTGAACGCCTACGCGCCCATTCCCATGTCTCGAAAATCTCATCGACCCCCCCACACCCGCCGCCCTACGATTTAAAATAATCGCCAAAATGCAACTTGTTATCAGTTGACTACCGAAGCTCTGGGCAGTGCGATACCATCTCCAGCCGAAATCACGTGAACTAAACAACTTCATTGGCCCCATCCGATGATCCATTGACTATCTCCCAACCCACCTCCTTAAAAATCATTCCACAATCTTCGCAACCATGTTCTGCCAAAATTCATACATGACTCACACCTAATCGAGAATACCCTACAGATACTTAAACGATTATACCATTTCAACATAATTTATACATATGCCACACATCATGCATATATTGACATAAGTTAAACCACAACATCATGTTACTCTATTTTAACCAATAACATCAAATTTAGCTCACTTGAGCTAAACACAATTTCCACACAATTCAAGCCACAACACATGGACGATTTTGTCCAATTCACACAACCCGAGACTGTTTTTAATAGTCCTAAAATCCAGCAGTGGGCTGTCCATGGGTAGCCCACTCGTCAAACCTCGATTCCACTTTGTGAACCCAAAAACCATGGCCATTTCCGGCATCATACCAAACACACTGACGATAAATTACAAATATTGCCACCAAAACAGTCCGTGGACTATCCAAACAAGCTCCTAAAATTCCAACAATTCGGTCCCAAGTTTTGGGATCGATCAAACGGCCACTGACGGCCTCAATCAACTCAACCATCAACAAAACACTTAAATCAAAAGTAAACCAAGTAGGAGAAAAACCCCTACCTCACAGAGTTTGTCAAAACTCCCAACCTGTGCTCCACCAGCCTCGCTCTTGGGAGCAACTTTGCTTCTTGGCTCGAAGCGATCCGACGGTCCAAACACCCGGAATCCTAGAGAGAAATTGAACACTCTCTCACTAAAAATCCATCATTTTTGAAAAACCAGCACTCTCTCTTCTCCTTTAATGCAGATTTAAGCTTTCCCCTTCGCCAAAAGGAAAGAAGCTCCCCTTTGGTTTCACTTTGCCATATGTCACCTTATACTGTTACAGGATTTTATCCACTAAACCCAACCACTTCGACCTTCTACCCAATGACATCATGCCATGTGTCAACGCGGCCCCATCGAATAAGATATTTGACACGTGGCAACTGCGGTGCCACTCAAAATGCGCCCATGTGTCCTACACTACGTTTCAAGCTCGAAAAACGCAAGTAAATTTCCGACCGTCTTCTAATTCGACGAAAATCGTTGTAGCTAGATTCACGAGACGATTCAAACTGAAGTCCGCTTTGTCATCCGAGATCTAGAAAAATTTCGATTTGACCAAATTAATTTGCTATTTTGGCGTACTAATTTCGGCCTTACTAATTGCGTGCCGCCAATTAATCCCTTGCCAGGATGACTTCATTATGATTCATCGCTTGAGGCCCCGCTTCCAACCGACAACTTGCTCGGGAGCATATCCCCACTCGAGGAGTTTAACTGCGTCAATGCCTACTCGCTTCAGCAGACGCCCACCCACACCGAGAGTCCACCAATCTCAAACCGGTTCGGGCATGTTTCCCAAGTCAGGGAATTCTCTCGCTAGAAAGCCTAAGAACCCGTCCATTCTTAGCTAACTCGCTTATACCTGATACCGCATTCGCTAGTTCAATCGCCCAAATGAGCCATTCTCCTAGATGTTTAGCTTGTGAATAGTGCTTCTAGCTTTAAGGCTCTGGCCAAGACCACAATGGGTGTGCTTCAAAGTACTCCGTGAAGTTTCTTACCCGTTATCCTGAGCTAAAGTACCGCTGGTGGTCAGATTCGGGTTTCTACGCTTACTAAGGACTTGCTGACGAAGAACACTAGCCTCTGCCTTCCATCTTCACCTTCTTTGAAAAGGATGATGCTTACTACGATATCGGAAACCGCTAAATACATGAAGAGTGTCTCGCCGGCTTCAATACTAGCGAGAACTGGGGGTTCCGCTAGACAATGTTTGATTGCTACCAAGGCCCACACTCTTTGTTCCATCCGGCCCGGTTGGCCCCCTTAAGAGTGGCGAAGAATGGTTTCACGGCCTGCGGAACTGAAATGAACCGCTTCAAGGCGCTTAACCTGCTGTGTCACCCGTTGTACCCTCTTTCTCAACTAGAGCTGGTTTCTGCATCGGCTCAAACCCAGCAGTGGTTGTCTTCTACGCCTCCTGGGTCACCATGAAACCAAGGAATCTTACAGACCGACCAAGGCACGCTGAGGGATCGAAGCCATCCCCTACACCTCGAGGAGTTCAAGGTTTACTCTGTATGTGTAATGTGATCCGAAAGTAATCGCTGATTTTACCAACATGTCATCAATGTATACTCCATGGTTTTACCTAACAAAGGGTTTAAAGATTGGGTCAATAAATGACACGTAGCCTTAGCATTCTTTAACCTAAACGACATTACATTATAGTAGAATAGCCCATGTGGGGTGATAAACGTTGTTTTCTTCGCATCCAGAGGGTGCATAGGGAACTGGTGGTATCTCGAGAAGGTGAGTCGAACGACAACATCCCACGCCCGCCAACAGCCAAAAATCTGATCTATGCCGTAAAGGAAGTCATTTGGGCAAGGCCACGAGACGGCAGATAGCCTACACATTACCTCCACTTACCTCTTTGGTACCACCACCACATCGCATTCCGAGTACTTACCGATGAACCCCGTCTAAAAGGTTACTACTTCAACCTGGATAATCCGATGGTGATTCAGGGAACTGATTTTCTGGTCTGAATGTCAAGGTGACAGGACGATATTTAGTTTATGGGAAGCATATGTGGGGCTAATGTCGTACTATGTCCGAGCAGTCCAGCAAATACGCCAATGTTACTACAAACTCACCGTAATTGTTTCGTGACAATAAAGGAGCCGATATAAGTGTGTTTATCCAACCCACCAAGGAGTATTGATTCCAGGGGATCCATAGCTAATTGTTCCTTATCCTCCTTCCCTACCCAGGCGACGAACTATGATTTCTATTCTCGAGACTATGACTTGGGGCCGATTGTCGAGCTTTCATCTTCTCACGCCTCTCCCGTACGCACAACCTGACAGCACCAGCGAGCTACTAACCTGGCCGCTTCAAGAGGTCAACTGGTCTCGCACCGGCCAGTAACTAATTGTTTGATGGTAGGTTGAGGGTACTGCTTTCATAGCATGTAGCCAAGCCCGATCAACGATGGCATCAGATGTGGCTCTCAAGTCTCGGCAATTGAGAATAAGATTCTGCTATAACCTACCGCTCGACGGAGAGCAATATCACCTATAGCTAGCGGTCGCTTCCATTAAATTCGGGGACAGAAAATTCGCACCCGACCGAAGCCTGTCAAGGTAACTTCATCCGCCCGGGCTACCGAAGTTGCAACAAATCGGCCGCGTTACCATGGTCAACAAGCATTCTGTGTACATCAAAATTGTTAATGCATAAAGTAAGCACAAGTGCATCGTAATAGTGGGAGGAATGACCCCGGGAAGGGTTAATGGAGGAATGACAAATGCCAACCCAATAGATTGATCCGTCGTTATCCGAGGTATTGATGGTGTTCACCTAGTCGAACTATATCGTCAGAGCGCTCTTTCCTCCACGCTTTGACTGACACGGCTTCACGCACAATGCCTATCATGTAGTTGATGTGGGCGGGTTAAGGTCGCACTGAAGCCCAAAATGGCCTCTCTATTCTTTCAGCTACTGAGAGGTTTCACCGGAGCCTAAGACTTGATATAACTTTTGAGGTGGTACAATGATTAGTCATTAGTCTCTCTACTAGGAACTTCAGAGTTCGGCATCCGTTAGTTTCATGCATGTGGTCCTTGTGGTAATCGCACCTCAGAAATCGATCGCATTGCTCGAGATTCGACTGAATGGGTAGAGGCCATTTAAAGTCGTGGTGATCCTGCATGGGCGGGAGGAGTCTCTGGTCGAGGAGATGTTCACGGGTAAACTGGGAGGTTCCCCTTTCTCCGACGCCTCAAGAGCGCCTTCTCGTCCTTAATGGCTCCATTTCGTCTGGGCCGCCTTTTCAAACAGACTTGGCTATTTTAAAGCAGAATCATCATTGCTCGGGATCGCCTTGATATTGTCTTCTAAGACATATGTTCGCCTATCCTGCATACCATTCCATCGATCGCTGGTCTATATATTTACTGGAAGAAAGGAGTGCTGGTCTGAAGCTTTTCCAAAGTTCAAGGACCGTGTCCATGTCGTGATACCACCTGTTGGGATAGCCTGTCCAAATCTCATGGTGAAGTCCTGATAGACTCAATCCTCCGCTTGAAGAGGGTTTATGAAACCGATGTTTCCTTTTACTGGGATCAACATAAGCACTGGAACGACGCGGCTCCACAACTCATTGAACGAGTTGATGGATTCCCTGGAGCTCAGGAACTGTGCCAGGGTCCCTTTAAATGGCCGGGGAACACTTTGCAATGTAAGACTGGCCATTTCGCATTCAAATCACGCTTGTCATGGTAGCATGTGGTCGTAGGGGTCTGAGGAGCCATCATACATGGCAAACAATGATATTGCAAAGCCGCGAGGAGTCTCATAACTCAAGATGTGCTGGTCCAGGCTGATGATAAAGATATCCTGTGTCCCCTGACAATAGCAGGTAGCCGACACAGACTGTGCAGTTTTGAAGGATAACGAATCCAAGATATGCCGCACTCACCCATGTGTATGTTCGGGCGCCCGGATCACGCTTCTATTGAATTCTCGTCAGACTCGACGGCATGTCGAATGACCGACTAGAACGACGCGGGCTTCTTCCTTGACTCGCTCGTGATTGTTTCTATGAGTCGATCTGAGCCGAGAAGTCGGGCCTAAGATAACTCGTCATCACACGTCATACCTTTCCGCCACAGTCTCTTGCCTTATTTTGTTTAACTAGGTGCAGCGGTCACCCCGCATTTTGATCGTCGCTTCCGCACGAGCTCAGCAGCGGTCGTTTCATCAGATGGTCATCACGACTCTAATAACTCGACCATCCACCGGGCCTGCTCCTCCCGCTACTCCATCCCCGAAGGCGCCAACTAAGGAATCATGGCCTTCCAGGATTACTCACTGATCGCCACGGGTCATGACGATGTGACCTGACGGTCAGGGTTGATCTGAACTACCAAAGCTTTGAGGAATGGGAGATCACTCGAAAGAGGATGCAGCTAAGCCCGCGCAAATCGTCGATGAGCTTTTTTGCTTGGTTGTTCCTACAGCATAAAAGGCTAATCGTAGCTCCCGACCAGGTCACCTGATTGTTCGAGTATCAACTCGCTAAACAAAGACTCAAAATAAACAAGAAAACTACGCTGCGCGCCCATCTCCTCTTCGATGCCTAAGTCGATCCGGTAACTGAGAGTGGAAGAATTCGCTCTTTCGCCAAGAATGTCTTACTTTTTCGCCTGATTCTCATTCTTTTATCGGTTAGCATGATCCGATTTCCATTGAAGTATGTGATTTCCTCGCAAACTTAAGGAAGGGAGCGATAGTTCGCACGCTATGACCTGTTATTCCCTAGAGAGCCAAGAAATCAGATTCGCTCTGCAAGACTCGGCTTGATCTGCCTCAGAGCAAGCTACGTGTGTGACTCCACGGTGAATACTCGGCTCAAACTCGAGGCCAGCTTCACAAACCAACGCCTCTTAAAGATGGTAATCGACTATGAGAGATTGTACCCAAACATTATATCTCTCGGGCTCGACCTAAAAGAGATATCTTGGCCCCACTAGCAATGAAGGTAACTGCCCAGACCCGGGCCATTATACTGCACTGGGTCGCCATCCGAGGCCTCAGTTATGGTGAGGCTGTGCAAAGCCTCACTGCATCTATAAAAATATCCACCAATATTTTATATATCCATAATCGGGCAGATTTAACATATCCGACAATGTATATTTCATATCGAATGAAAATAAATATTTTGTAAAACGGCCCAGGTGTTCATGAAATACGAAAACGGCTGTACAGGGAATTACGTGTTGAAGCGGGTATGCATTTAATCACTCACTTCCACATTTGTTCGTTTTTTCAAACTTTGTTATTAGTATCTTTTTTTCTTTTTCCTTTTTCCAATCTTTGTTTTATTTTATTTTATTGAAGGCCTCCATTCGTTTTTGGTACGATGTTACATGTTTAATGCACTATTTTTTTCAAATCAATAAGGAATAATTTCAGTTCAATTTAATCCAAATATATACAATATGTAACTGAAAAAGAAGATAAGTGGAAGAGAGTGGGAGCACTACAAGCGTGTCCCTCCTCTGTCCATCAAATTTCTTTTCTGTAAAGGCAAAGCTAATTGCTTTTCTTGATTCTTCTCTTTAATCTTTCCCATCTATTTTTTGTCATTTTTTCTTATTGGTTCTTAATTCAACACCTAACTCCAAAGCAAAAATTATTAAAAAAGGGAAGTGTGGATTTTGCATTCATTTTTTTAATAACTAAGTATTTTGTTAAAATATAATAAATTGACCTAGGCATATGAATTTGCATTGATAAAACCCTTCTCTGTTTTTTTTCCCATATACGATCAAACAAGAAATGGAATATAAAAAACAAAATACGCTCTTAAAATAAAACAAAAGACGGATTAAAAAGAAAACTTATTTTCCTTTTCCCCTAATTTATCTTTTGATATTTATTCATTTTACATGTTAAAAATGATATTATTTTGTATTTATAAGAATTCAAGCCCCGAAACCTCCCTATACTCATCATGGCATTCCGAACTAGGCCTCACGGGCTACTTTTTCCTAATATGTTTGAAAATGGGATATTATTATACGCGGAAAGCAGGGCTAACAGAATGGCCTTGTCAAGACTTAAAGAGGAGAGTGGGAATCTGAATTTGGCCACAAAACGTTATCAAGGTGCATTTTAGGAATTATCTTTTCTTTTTTTCTTTCTTAATATAATGATTGGGTTCAAAGAAGGAGGACTGTCAAGCGATATTTTACAAATAGGTATTACTCATTGGTTACTGTTTTTGCGGAACTGAAACCTGTGGAACACTTAGCATAGATATATATTTGGTGTTGTATATTAAATAATTTAAAATTTGTAAATTTAATTTTTTTATATATATTTTTCTTGAAAAATAACTTATTATAAATAAAAGCACTTTTATCTTTTTAGGTATTTATAAGTGAGTTATTTTTATAAGAAAATAATAACTAAATTATTACAAGAAATAAAAATAGTAAGGTATTTTTATCCTTTTTTTTTTTTTTCCTTTAGTATTATTAAAGGAAAATAAAAATTGGAAAAAGGGAACTCTACTGTAAAGGATAGTTGGGGGAATAAAATCAGGGCGTCAGCCATGGGAGGCGATCTTGCTTTATAAATGATGTATAGGGTGTGTTGTCAGATGCTACTCCTCCTGTCCTGCCCTCCCTCCCTCCTTTCTCAATTACCATTTTGTTTCCTCCTTCAAATACCAATACCTGCCACCTGCCTGGAGTTAAGCCACCAGACTCGTACACATGGCTCCTTCTTCGTCGTCATCTTCTTCTGATGACGGTCATGAGAACTTGCAGGGTATGGGTCTGCAAATAACCCTCACCATCTTTGTTTTCTTTCTTTCTTTTTTTTTTTTTTCTGGGGGAAGTTAAAGATGTTTTTTATTTTTCTTTTTTGATGCAGGATTGGGGGATGATCGGAGTGCACTTCAGAAGCACGTTGCTTTCTTCGACCAGAACAAAGACGGCATAGTCTACCCATGGGAGACTTACAGAGGTTTTCTCTCGTTCCCCTCAGCTAAAAATTCAATATATATATATATTTTTTTTGAAGGATTTTGATAGGTAGTTCCATTTTTTGTAACAGGATTTCGCGCAATTGGGTGCGGCATTCTCTTGTCTTCCGTCAGTGCAATTCTGATAATCTCAAGCCTCAGCCAAACTGACTCAGTAACTCTCTTTTTCTGGTCTTTTTTTTTTTAATTTAATTAACTAGTCAACAGAATCTGTACCTGTAATTGTGAGGGTGATTAAAATAAGAGGAATAATCAATTAAAAAATTAGTCCCTATGACAAGCAGAGAATCTATGCCCAAATGACTTGAGCTACTAGACGCCACTGCCTTTTCTTTTTTTTTTTTTTTTTTTCATATCAGAGCACTGAGCAGGATGCTTTTTTTTTTTCTTAATATTGAATAGAACTTTTTTTTTTAACTTAATACTAAATAGTATTTAATAATATTAAATATTGCTATTTATTTTAACATTGTGAATGTGAGCAAGACTAATAAGGCTAATTATTTCTATTTAAAACCCACCTCATTCTTAAATTTTATCCACCTTCGCTTAACTAATCGTGCTTAATGCCAGCTATTTTCAAATCCAAAACAAAGCTTCTCGAGATGTCATGATTATTATTCTCACTCTCAATGATTATATTTAATTTTTTTTTATTATTTTATACTTTAGCATAAATAATAATAATAATAATTGTAATGTTTTAATAAATAATTTATAAAATTCATAATATTTTTATTTTTTATGAAATATATTAATTTTATTATAATAAAATGAAAAGGCAAATATGAAATAAGCAAAATAAAAACAAAAAATCAAATATAAACGGACGGCCAGAATTTTCATATCCCCACTCGATCTCGCTTTGAATCTTTAAACGGCATACGTTTAAAATCGAAAAAAATAAACGAGTTTGCCTGATTAGGCCACCCTGTCCCAACTTCCGCCATTATCCCAAGAGTCGAGCCATTACAAATTCTTCCTGGTTGTTAAATTCATTTGATTTTCCGTTTTGGCTAAAAACGATTTTTTCTCGAACAAAAGTTCAAACATTTTCACTTTTCTATTCGTAACTTTTTAAAAAATTTCAAAGAATAAACATTTAAAATTTTAAAAACAAATACTAATGTCAGAAGCCTATTCGCCTTTTGGCATAAGTTAGAAAACAAATCACCCAACTTCGGGTATGGGGCAATTTAATCACAGAGATTTAGGGTTTGTTTGGTTTTTCCATTTTTGAAAATTGTTTCTCCATCCTCCAAAAGCAGTAAAACACTAAATTCAATTCTCTTTTAAAAACAGTAACCAAAAGGCCTTTATTGATAAACCGAGTTAATAATTTTCCAAGATAAATTTGCAGGTAAAAGTGTGTGTGTAAGGTGAAAAAGGTGCAAGAACACTTCATTTTGGCACCCACCTATACCAGAAAACAAAACAATTCGGTATCTTTCACACTCTAAAGGCTATGATTTTCTTTTGGCAAAATTCTTCCTTGCGTTATCATATTTTCTTTTAACTTATTTTTGACAATTATTTCCAATTAAAATACTAAAAAGAGTATTTTAAATTTTGGCAATGATAAGTTGCTTTGTAGAGCACTTCTTTAAGCAAAAAAACAAAACACAAAAAGCAAAGAGTCTTGATTGAATAAAATTAGTTAGATTTTGTAAAACTATTGTAAATTCAGTTTATATAAATATTATGTGAATTTAATTCAAATTTTATTGAAAATAAAAAATATATTACAGATAAATTAAAGATAAAAAAAATTTATATAATATATTAATATCATAATAAATTATAAATTATTCATATATATGATGTTATATATCATCTTGATGATGACAAATGGATATTCAGTTTTTTATTATATATATATATATATATATACTCTGATTTAAAAGTTTTTTATTACTTGTATACACTTAGTATTAAATTTGGGATACAGTATTTGAACTATTTTGATTTAATTTCTAATTTAGTCATCTTGATTTATTGCCCAGTGAGAAATGACTCATGTAAATACAATAAATCTTTAATTTCACATCATTATCACAGGATGATTTCTTTTGTGTAATATTTTTCAATGAAACAAATCTAAAGATCTGAATGTGCTTTATTAATTCAGAGTAATTATTTAAGTTTCAAATTATTTTTCAAAATTATTAAATTTATTAGTGAATTTAATCCTCTAAAACCTACTTGATTCGAAGTTGATTTATACTACCACTTGATCCGGTTGTATTTATGGATTTGGTGATGATGAGAATTCAAAATTTGCATGTTGCAGGAAAATTCTCTCTACTCTTCCCAATTGAGGTTTAAAAACATCCATATGGCCAAACATGGAAGCGACTCTGGAGTCTATGACAATGAAGGAAGGTATACATGATACATCATCTTTTCAATTTTCAACTTACTTTCATTTTTGCATGTGAATGATAATTGATATGTGGCATGTGAACAAATTTAGATAACAAATGACAAATATATTATCAAGTAGTAGCACCGACTCTACAGAGTTTAGTAATTATACAAGGTTGTAGCCGCTTGAAAGAGTAAAAATAATTCACGACCAAACCGTAAATACAACTGATAAACAGAATCAAAATCACTAAAAACCATAAACGGTTTAAACAACATCCACACTAATAAAGATAAAACGAAACGTATCTCAAAGCTTTTATACATCATAAATGAACGCACACATTTTATATCACAAGGACTGCATCACCTTCGGATCAATTTCAACATATCGACAACTATCGATTCGATTTCGCTCGATCGTGATATACCTCTACTCATTCAAATCGTCTAAACACAAATAAACGTCGCACCACGACGATAAAACCAAATCAAGCCGTATTAGCGACACAACCACCCGCCGTCGCATCGACAACTTCCATGCGCACGAAGACGCATAACAATCATAAGCGCATCACATAATGATTAAACTGCTAAAAAACATATAAAACCTAAATTTGCATGTAAGAATCCACTTTATCGGTAAAAAAAAAGCATGGCAGATATAAAAGAGCATTTCGTAGATAAAAGTTAACGAGCAAAAAATCACTCACACTAAAAAGAAAAGAGGTTAGTATAAAAGCCGAGAAATTTAAAAGTATTTTCCTAATAGTTTTAAGCATGTAGGTTTTAGGTTCAAAAATTTATCATATCTTTTTAGGTTTACAAGGAAGAGTAAACTTAGTACACCTTTCTAAGGTTCAAAAGGTACATCATGCATCTTTTTAGGCTTACGCGTAAGAGTAACTTAATACATTGATATAATCTTATCAACTAATATCCTATCAGATAACCAATTTTCCAAAAAACTTAAACTAGTAGGATCTGAAACTCAGAATACATATACATGCACTCCGATAGATAAGATGTGGAAGATCAAAGTCTACTGGGGCAGATTTTATACATGCCAAGTAGTGATAAAGGGGAAATATTGTCAACAAATTTATATTGATATTAGGTCAACATATCTACTCTCTAGTATATTCATTTTGGACCATCTAGTGGGATTCTTATTAGACAAAAAGTATTGCCCTCAAATTTCTATACTTTTGAAGTGCATCAATAATGTTGAACTTAGCTGAGGCCACCTGAGAATGGAATTAGGGTTGATGAGTTTGGGCTGCTTGAAATTGAAGTGGTCCTTATATCAGTTGTTTGGTTGTATAGATGTTTATTGTCAGATTTAAGTTTGCCCTATCTTCCTTTCTCCACAACCAAACAGTCTCAGCTCTGGGTTTTGATCCTACTTAATTTCTCATTGAAAAGTGACCAGCAGTGCTCTAGTCCGATCTTCTCCTTAGATTCTGAATCTGATCATATTTCTCCAATCTTTTTCCAAGGTTTGTTCCTTCAAAGTTCGAAGAGATTTTCACCGAGCATGCACGTTCTAATTCAAACGCTTTAACATCCGAAGAACTGATGGCAATGCTCAAGTATAACAGGGTCCCAAAAGACTACAGCGGATGGTTAGTTGGTTTTCTTGCTTCACAATTCTAGAACAACGCATTGCTTGCTTCTTCCTTCGATTTCTCTAAGAACATCCCAAAATATTGCAGGGTCGCAAGCTGGACAGAATGGAAGATCTTATATTTTCTTTGCAAGGACAAGAGTGGTCTCCTACACAAAGAAACCATTAGAGCAGTTTACGATGGAAGCTTATTTGAAAGGATGCAGGAGGATAGAGCTTCAGCTCAGAAAAAATCGTAAAAGACCAAAATTTAGCCCAAAACAGATTTCCTTTTTTTTTTTCCTCTTTAAAGGTTGCAGAAAACAGTGAAGCAAAGAGTTATTTTTATATTGGGATTTGTTTATTTCGTTCTTTATTGTTATGCAGAGGTCGTTCGGTCTGAAAAGGTAGACTACTGGTAGGATTGTCTCATCTGATCTCCGAGGCTGCTGATTGGATTGTCTAATTTTAGAATTGAATCTGACTTGTTTATTTGTGTTTTGTACAAATTCAGCAACTGTTTGATTGGTGTCTTTCTTATATAGAATTCTAATGGATGTAATTTGTATTTATAACAGTTTTTTATTCTTCATTACGAATAAAATAAACCCATCTAACAATAAATAAAAAAAAAGAAAAATGTTTGGGATGAGATGTACAAATGTGACCAAGGTTTTTGCATCTCATTTTGCGATTTTTTTTGTCTCAAGATACTCGTATCTTGATGTTTACTATCATAGTTCACACATGTCCCTCCCGTTAAAAAAAAAAAAAAAGAAGGTCATAAACGCTCATTAAAACATACGTTAAAACACCCATATGTGTCAAAGTTTTACGTTTAGTTGTGACATTTTTTAATGGGAGTGGCATGTGTGAGTAACCTTGGTAAACTTCATGGGGATGGTTATAATGGGCCAAAAGAACCTGTGAGGGCAGTAAAACATACTGCAAAACCTAAGCACCTTATCCCAAAATTGTTTTAAGTACAAGCAAAATACAATATTTTCAGATAACACATTTAGTTATTTTTAATTGTTTTTTTAAGATGTTCAGAAATGATTAAAACAGTACTTAAATAATATTTATTTTCAAAAACATATTTAAACAAAATTTATATATATATATATATATATATATAAAACATTATAAAATAGTTTTTAAGAACTGTTTTTAAAAACTATTTTTGGATAGACCCCAACACTTTCTTCTTGTAGTTAATTATTAAATTAAAGGACACTCAATTGCCCCTACTAATCTTAAAGGATAAATGATGGTGCTTGGTATTCTCCTGCTATTGGGCGTTCATGTGTGCCCACCTGCCCGATTATACTTAATACTAGGAGGGCCCTGGGCTATCGCCCAACTTCGCTATTTATATTTTTATAAATAAAAGTAAAGCATTATTTATTAAACCTGCTGACTTTAACTCAACCAAAAGAATTTTTACTGAAACAAACTTCCCCATTTATTTTCATTCCAGTTGAAACTTGAACTTTATGTTTGGAACCTATTATAAAGAAAAATAAATTAATGAATAGACTCTGACATAAAAGGAACTAGATTCCTTTGTCATTGATGATTTCAATGGTAATTGAATTGGAAACAGTTTTTTCTCTTGTTTGACATTGATATTGTAAGGGTTAAATGTCATTTTTGTCCCTAAATTATGGCTAATAATTTTAGGCCTAACTAACTAGTTTTTTTGGCATTTTGTCTCTTAACTATACTTATCACGTAGCTGCCACGGCACGTTAAAACGAATAAAAGAAACGAATCGAAATTAATATTTCAATATTAATCAAGTCTACTAAAAATAATAACATAAGATGTTATTTATAAGCATAAACAATAAACTTAATGGATAATTCCAAAATCATAATGGATAAATCTAAAATCCTAATAGATAAATCCAAAATACCGGATAAACCAAAACAGTACCAAATAAATAATTATTGGCACAAAGTCTCATCGACTCGCGCCTCATCCTCGCTTAGTTCGTATATGGGCCTACTCCATTACTCCATGCCCCATCATTCCTCCGGTCAGTTAACTCGACCCAAGAAATAAAGCGAAAATAAGAAGAATCCAACAATGAAGAATCCAAATGATCAAGATCATCCCCGTATCCAAGTAGCATCGATCAGACGACTCATGCCATTTGACAAGGAAACGATTTAAACCCACCATCTCTAGAAGTCACGAACTCATCATCAAGGATAGTATCAACCGCCTCCTTAGAAAATTGCAACGAAGGCACAGCGGGCGCACCTCGCTGGGCCACCCGCATACACCAGAAGGCAGCAGAAGGCTCAAAAGTGCCTCTAGCGTAGCAAGTCCTCACATTGGAAAATTGTGGCTAATATCCATGCTCGGCTAGGGCAAATCAAGAAGATATGCATTAGATCCTATTTTTACTTAATGTGATAGAATAAGGGCCCATGACTTCTGCAAAAGTTTTTGAAACGTTTTGAATTCTTTCAGACGAATGCGAACTATAACATAGTCACCAACATTAAATTCTTTAGATTCACGATGCACATATAATACTTTATACCCTCATTACTTAGAGAAATTTTTCGCCAATCTCAAGACGTAAGTCACATGTAAGCTTTGCAAAGTTTTTTGTGTTCGATACGCATGTGAGGTGGTAGCGAACAAGACCAATAGGTGTGCAGAGTAGCCATTAACAATTTGAAAAGGACTTTTACCGCCTGAACGGTTAATGCATCTCTGTTATGGGGCAAACCCGCCGTTGACAAAATTAAATCCCAAACACCTTGTTTTACCCCAACCAAACACCTAAGCATATTACACAGACTACGATTAACAACCCGCCATTCATCATTCGAGGATTTAAAAGCAAGATGAAAATTTTAGGGTAGTGCCAAACAATTTGGGGTAAGGGTTTAATAGCTAACAAATTTCACATCTCCTATCGACAATGTAGGAAGCAAATCAGGTAATTTAACAACTTCTTAAAACAATTTAGCAACATGTGAAGCATCATTGGTTTTATGAATAAAATGTACATCTTAGAAAACTGGCCAACAACAACCAAAATAGAATCATGCCCTTCTAGCCATGCTCTAGGCAATCCAAGAACAGTCCATAATAACATCTTTCCAAGTGTCTACAGGGACAGTAAAGGAGTATATAAGCCAGTGTTTTTGCTTAGCCTTAGCTATCCGACATGTTCCCGCACAGTAACCATCCCAGCAACATCCTTTTTAGAGAAGGCCAATAAACCTATCTTTCAACCAATGCAATAGTTTCATCCCTCCCAAAATGTCCACTTAAACCACCCGCATCTCCCACCACACCTTAAATGATGCACGAGGTACGCACACCATTTAGTCACTTTAAACAAATACTCCATTTTCAACAAGGAAGTGTCCATATACTTTGACGGTTACCATTACTAACCTCATTATAAATAATACCAAAGTCGTGGACATGGTGAATACTCATTTTTCAATCCATCAAATCCGACGACATGAGCACTCATATCGATGAAGCGTACAGCTTAATCGACCAAGTGCATCGCCAGCCTTGTTTTCAATACCGTGAACGATGATTAATCACAAAAGAATATTCATTCAAAAATTCAACCCACTTAGCATGTCGAGCATTCAATTTTTCAGAGTTTAAAACATCTTAAAGCTCGATGGCCGAAACAACACAAATTCACTTAACAAATAAAATCTCCAAAACGCGCACTCGCACTATAGCATAAAAATTCTTTATCATACGTGAGAATATCTTCTTTTAGCATCATTGAGTTTTTCACTAAATAAAGCCATAGGGGTGACCTTTCGAACAAGACACCACCAATACCTACACTCGACGCATCACTACAACCTCAAAAACTTTAGTAAAATCGGATATCTCAAAATCGGTGCCTCGCTCATTCTCGACCTTGATTTCTAAATGCCCGGCTAGCAAGATTAGACCATTGAAACTCTTATTTTAAACATTCAAAGGATAGGAGCCATAATAGTGCTAAACTCTTATAAATCTCCTATAAAAAGAAGCTAAACCATGAAAACTACGAGTCTTTGATAGATTGTGGTTCGTGCCACCCTAATAACTCTAACCTTTCTGGATCAGCTGAAATGCCATGTTCGGGACAATAACAGTTCCTAAGAAAAGCACACGGTTGCATAAAATAACACTTAAGGTCAATATAAAGCTCGCCTCGCGAAGAGTGAGTAAACCCGTCTTAGGTGTGCTAAATGCTCTTCTTTGGATTGACTATAGATCAATATGTCATCAAAGTAGACCACCAGAATTTACCAATGAGCAGTAGGACATGGGTCATAATCCTCAAGGAAAGTACTAGGAGCACAGATTAAACCAAAAGGCATGACTAACCACTCAAACAAACCATCTTGTGTTTTAAATGCGCTTTCCACTCATCTCCCGGGTTCAACACAAATTGATGATAAATCACCACGCAAATCTATCTTAGAGAACCAACTAGAACCAAATGAACAAGTCCAACATATCCTCAAGGCGAGGGATGGAAATCTATATTTGACTGTGATCTTATTGATGGCTCTACTATCCACACACATTCTCCAAGATCCATCTTTCTTAGGTGTCAACAAAGCTGGCACTGCACAAGGACTAAGGTTGTGCCTAACAAATCCTCTTTCTAAAAGTCCTTCTACTTGCCTATTCAACTTTCATCTCTCTTTAGGATTCATCCTATAATGTGGAAGGTTAGGTAAAGAACCTGGAACTAAATCTATAGCATGTTGGATGTCTCTTAAAGGTGGTAGTTCACTAGGAAACTCATCGAGCACCATATCAACAAAAATCATCTAGCAAATTCTTCACTAAAGGAACACAATCGAAGAATCGTAGGAACTTCTTTGCCACTAATGCTAAGCACATACCACATCTCAAATCCTCTATATCTCAAACTCGCTTACATTTTAAAATATGCAACCTTTCTGCAGAAGTTTAGAGATGTCACGCTACTCAATGCAAACTTAGCTTAGCTGTCTCAAAACAATGTTCTTGCCCTTGTACTTAAAGGAATAAATGTTATCTTTACCAAAATTGGTAACATTAAGATCATAAAGCCAAGATAACTAAAAGAACATGGGCAACTTCCACGGGTAGCACTCACAATAGATTTCATCCTATAATCCCCCATTTGAATAGAGACTAGACACCTTCGAAAGTGACAGCAAAGTGTGGTCATTCACCCAAGCTTACTCTAAATGGATTCGACGCGCTCTACTTTCAGTTTAACAATTTAACAACATCCTTAGAAACCATTCAATAACTACCCCCATCAATCACTAACCTACATTTCTTATCTCCACTTTGTATGATCACAGAAAAAATACTAGTAGCGCTCTAATGATCATTATCTATAGTTGTGGATAAATACATCGAACCACAATTCAACACACGATTCATCACAATTTTCATGAAGATCATCTTCATCACCGTATCAATCTAAAGGATCAATAATTTGGTCTTCCTCATTTTCAAAATACTTTGTTCAACATCTAATGGCTAAACTTAACGCGAGGACAACGAGACGCACATGACCCTTATGATGACACTTTCTATGTGACGCATAATCGATGAGTTATTAGTCGTAGATTCGCAATAGGGAGAAGCAACAAAGAAGAGAGAGTTAATACGTAAACAGACTCTTTGCTCCTAATGTTATTGAATAGTAATATCGCTTTGATGACATGGATCGACTTCGACCGACCAGGCAAAAGCAGGAGGGTCTATCAGCCTCTCGACTTCTAAGGCTTTTCGTATGCATCCTAAAGTGTGTGGAGTATGCAATCTAACCATTCTTTTGGATGTCAAACTTAAGACCATTAACAAAGCGAGTGCGCATAAAGAAATTGGTCCTCGCATGGAACTCACTACACTCTTAAGTCTAACTTCCTCAAATTTAGCGTAATATCTGCCTACACTAAGAGTCATTTGTTTTAGATTAATCATGGTGAAAAACAATTGACTCTTATATGATGGAGGAATGTACTTTTTTTGCAACTTTACTTTCATAACAGCCCATTGGGTGATAAGTGGTTCACCCAGATGAAGCATGTCTTGCAACACATTCTGCCAGTACATCTTAGCTGAATTGGTTAATTTCATTTTAGCAAACCGAACCCGTTCACTATCAATCATTCATACCAATCAAAATATTCCTCAATAGAAACTAACCAATTAGAGAAAACATTAGGATCCATTCTGCCATCAAATTCAGGAGCATTAACCTTAACTTGTTTTGTGATGTCCCTTTGAGGTTGTCTAACCTCGCTCTATCCTCGATCTCTACCTCTAAACAATTTACTAACTCCGAGGTCGGTATCGCCGAGGAGCGACATCTTCTCTCACCGGATTTGTAAGTTTGCCTTGGTGGCTGGTAATCTAATGGAAGTTGACATTAGCGTGCTGAAATCGATCACCTAAGTTCATTTGACCCAAATTTTCACGCAAACCATTTACGAACATCGGGACGATGTGAACCTCTGTAAGGACTTAAACCCCAAAGGTGTGGTGACCCGATGTTTCCTACGCTTCATCGACATAGTCACCTATCTTGTGTTTACCCAAATGTTTTAAAAAGAAGTCCATTTTTTTATTTATCGTGATGTAGTTTGTTTGCTCGAGGGCGATTGACGCTTTGAAATAATCGACCACACATCGAATTTAAATTACCTACCGATGCAAAGGACGTAACTGCTCAGCGCGTTTGTCGGGCATCATGATGACGTAATACATAAACTAGGACTATCATTTAGATCTCGGAGATAAGGCTTGTAGTCTTAAGTCAAAATTGAGTCTCAATTGATCATTTGGGTTAGGTGAAGAAAAAGATGCAAATAATATCACTTTGTGGCTGGGATATGTCGATATATAGATTCTAAAATTTAATTTCCGAAGAAAGAAATTTATAAACTATACAAGAGACGCAACAAACACAAATCTAAAATCGTAATGCGATTATATATCACAAGAGTGCACGAGTCACTTAAAGAACTAAAACAATTTTTTTTTTTTTTTTGGGGCACTTATGCTCTATCAAAGAAACTGAAACCTAAAACAATCAAACAAAATATGTTTAAATATCACGAATATTAACTAAGTTTTCAAAGTAAAAGAAAATATACCCCGTTGAAGAACCTTAAGAACGCCTGCGAAGAGGAAAGAGACGAAAGAGGTGGCTGCTAATTCTGGAAATCGAATCAGGGTTAGGATTGTTGTTGCTGGAGACCGAGGCACTGGGAAATCAAGCTTGATTGTTAGTGATGTTGCAGATAACTTCCCAGCCAATGTGCCTGGTGTTGTTTGGCCAGGATAATGAAGTGCATTGCACAATCAAACCTTCCACAATTCGTAAGCCACCAAGTCTTCTCAGCAAGCAAAAGGGTAGGGCTAGGATTTTTCGTAATGATTCCAAAATTCTTCTACTGCAATGATTCCGACATTCTTCCACAGGATTAAAATCGGCTAGATCTCGAGTCGGATTGGTAAGCTTTACTTTGGGCAGTATGTGAGGACTAGCGAGGCTAGGTGCGTGCTCGAATCATATATTTGTTGATGAGGCGATTTTGTCTTTTCCTCACATGCAAAAAGTTGCAGGGATCCAAGGGCTCGATGAAGAAGAATACTAGAAAAAGAACTTGAAAGCATACAACCCAAACCCGTCTGATACTGATATGGGATTTTTTTGAATGAAGGCAGTCGAAGATTTGGAAATAAAACGAGAACAAGAGCAGGGGAAATAGCGAAATAAGCGATCTAGGATCGAAGTTAGGCTCTACGTCTGCAGAACTGATGTAGCTCATTCTACGAAGAATAAAGAAAGCGAGCAAAAGCAGGCGAAGTGCGAATATTTCAATATTAATCAAATTCTACTAAGCGATAATAAGGTCTTGTTATAAAGCGTGAACAAAAATCACAATGGATAATCAAAAATCGCCAATGGATAAATCCCAAAAATCACAATAGATAAATCGAAATCTTATTGGATAAATCGAAAATAAAATTAAATATTAATTAATAGTAATAAAAGTGCTTGTTGGACTTGGGAACACATTATCTCGTTGAGGCGCAGATATGGGCTGCTGATGCCCTATCACTTATATGATTTAGTAAGCTGTGATTTTTTTGTCATTTTTACTTTTGTTGTATTCAAAACCAATAATTTTCCCCTTCATTTCATATAAAGTTGATATATCAAAATTTTTAAAAATTAAAAACATTTAAACTCAATATTTTATTTCTACATACTTCTTTTAAATTATTTTATTTATTTATCTATATAAGTATTAAATAAATTAATAACATATAATCTATTGAATAAATTTTATTTTTCTTCTATTTTTTTCTTTGTGAAACTAAATACTAGAAAACCATTTTCTTAACTTTTTAAATATCTTTTAATTTTCAAATGTAGTAAGTAAATATGAATATCCTGATTATTATCCGGTAATCATAACACTAACTTCATCAAACAATTTGATTTTTTTTTTCATATGAAAATAAGGGAAAAAGTTATTAATTTAAAATACTACAAAAGTAAAAATAACCAAAAATCATCATTTCATACTAAACATCATTTTCTTGTAATTGAAATATTTTTAAGCATCAAATTCCTAATTATGATAATAAAATATAAATATTTAATCTTCAAACTTCCAATTCTAAACTAAAACATCATCCAAACCTGTGATTATCTAAAACTTATAATTAAAATAATATAAATACAAGTTGCAATTTAACTCTAAAAATTATCCAAATAAGTAAATAGGGTCAAAGCCCCCAAACTCTTAATAATGTAAAACTCTCATCTTAACCATATCACTCCTTGTTCAAACTAACGGTTGCTAAAAAATTGTAAAGGAATGGGATGAACTCAAAGCCAATTAAGAAATACTAATACTATTTTATAGATAAAATATTTTTCACAATTCTTTTAAAACGAAAATAAAACATTTAATCAATTTTATAAAAACTTTCGGAATATAATGAAACAAAAATTCAAATTTTGTATCAAAGCTTCAAATTCATCATAATAAATCATTTTGTATCCAAATTTGGTGTAAAAACCGGATTTACAAAAAAAAAAAAAAAAGATAAAGTTTGGTGTAAAATCAAATGATAGCAAATTTAGTGTAAAACAACGGATTTAGAAAAAAAAAGGATAAATCAAATGATAGCAAATTTGGTGTAAAAAAACCGGATTTTAAAATAATAAATCAAATGAATATACAAATAAAAGGAAAGATGGTAAAAAAAGAAAAGAAAAGAAAATGATCCTCCATAAGGAAGTTGATGGGCTTATTACAGATGGAATATGTGAACATGCTATGTACATATCCTTCATTGTAAGAGTCTCAAACATCTCAGGCAGAGAAAATCACCTCATCCTTCATAGCAGCAAAAAAAAAATCATAAGAGTAGTGGCATGCCTTATCACCATGTGTCATCACAATGTGGGCAACCAAAACAACATCATCTTGGATCAAATCAGTGCAAAACCGACCCCAAAATGGGAATCAAAACATATCCAAAAAAACATGGAAAATAAGGTAAGTAACAAACATAGTCCAAACACCCGAACAGAAATATAAATGACAAAATCCAGAAAAAAAAACCCATCTCTCCTCTGCACAACAGCCATAGTGAAAAAGACCTCCCCTTCAAACGACTTTGATTCGTGTCTACATCCTTAAAAGAAACAGGACCAATGGAGAAAAAAAAACATTATATTCATCATTCAAGAATGGAGATCATTAACCATCACAGATAAATAGAGTCTAAGACTGTGACGATAAGTAAAAGAAATAGGAACGAGTGAATATTTGTTAACTCAATGAAGTCCTATGCCTCTCAATATCCACCCGATTGGGGGTCTCTTTCCACGTACCCTCTGTTTAAACTGAAGTCTTGCCTCTTTGCAGTGACTTCTGTTCTCGAGGATTCAATCCTCTCCCTTGTTTTCTCCTCCCATAGCTCCCGAAACCTCCTAAGAAAAAAAAAGTCTCTCCCCATTCGGTCCTCCATGTAGGCCATGAACATGGCATGCCCAGGAACACTATAGTTAGAAAACAAAACACAATAACGGAGAGAATTGTCGATTCGTGTACCTGATTTGGAATCCATCATGCTTTACGGAATTAGCGCGACGATCCGCGAACCACGAACTGAGATCTTCTCCTATCCCTTAGTTAAAGCAATTTGGCTTTAATGAAGTGGCTCACGGGAGGAGAGTTTCTCACCAGATCGGGATGTGAGTCGAAATGTGCCTCGTTAGGGTTAGGAGGGCTTGAACACTATTTATAGAGTCTTCGACCAGGCCTCTCATTAAGGGTCGAGACCCATACTCGACCCACAGCCCGATATATATTAGGCGATTAAGAATCCGTATATCTCACCTTTATTAGACCCGAAACTAATTGATTAATTTCAATTCATATGGCCATTAGAAATTCTTACATTCTCCCACTTGGGCGATATTAGTGAAGCAAGTATATACGCACCCTCATATTGGTCTAGAGATTGTCTTAATAGTCAATCCCATCCCGTAAAGTCTCGAACAGCGAATCATGCGACTGCTTGCATGTACTCATAAAACTTCCATGGTCCGCAGAGCTTTCAACTTTCTTGATAATAGTTCAATATGGTAGTGTGTTAAATGGACAATACCATGTGAGTGATACTTCATGTGTTATATTTGTTAATCCAAATTCTCTCTTCTTAATCACAAAACCTAGTGTGTCACGAGAGAATTATCCATCATAGTTCCAACGAGACACGGATATGTCTTACCTTGATAGTTAAGCTGTACTTTATGTGTAACAAGACATATTGTTAAGGCTAATGCGAGAATGCCCTTAGCATTACTGAGGTTTTACGATGCCTCGAGATTTTCAACGATTATATGTACTCAACTTGATAAATCTACATTCCTAAATACCTCATTGAATGCAAAGAGATTGATACATATTCAAAT
Organism: Tetrastigma voinierianum; assembly: GCA_016808115.1. Taxonomy (NCBI): domain Eukaryota; kingdom Viridiplantae; phylum Streptophyta; class Magnoliopsida; order Vitales; family Vitaceae; genus Tetrastigma; species Tetrastigma voinierianum. The sequence goes on along the minus strand of JAEQBH010000220.1, from coordinate 2,353,078 downwards.
ATTAAAAATGTAATGGAAATCGGATACAACTTCACTTAAGAGCAACATAAAACTAGCGGCTCCACTAATTGACGGTATCCCATGATACTCTAAGCCCATGTTAATGACACGTAATAGATCAAATATACAAAGGCGAAGGCCTTTAGTTAGCCGGATCTACTTGATCATAATAATACATTGAAGTAACCACTACAATGTCATAAGTCTGAACTTTTCCTTTATAGTCGGGTACTTGACCTCCATATCTTAGACATAGGACCTCTTGTTGTTGTTAACAAACAACAACTGCGAGTTATTGTCACAATACTCTTGTAGGCCTATCCACAAAATCAAATATGATGACTCCTTAATGAGGTTTGAGCAGTGCACAGTAGCGGGTGAAAAGCATCTTCTCTCCGCTTTGCATGGTAGAGGATCTTATTGATTTATGTTTTCTCACTTTTCATGATCTTTGCACCTCACGCTAACTTAAAGATGTAACACATTTGTTGACTTCTTTTCATCCTGACAGCCAGCAAAGTTTGAATCCGAATACCCGACTAAATGTAAGTCCACGAACATGTTTATGCGTAAACGCATAGTCTTTTGTCCTCTTTAAGTACCTCATAACCTTCTTGGCGGCGACCAGTAGTCGTGTCACAGATTTGATGATATCTTTGCTAGAGATCACATTTGTAAAGCAATATCAGGCCTGGTATCATGAGCATACATAATACTCCGAGTCACTAGCATAAGAGTACATTCTTCATTTGGGCTTTCTGTCTGAATGAGGACATTGTGACAGACTTCGACTTATCACCTTCTGAGACGGGGCAATTCTGGCTTACATTGTGCATGTTGAATGCTCTAAATCACGATCAACTTATATGCCCTCTGAGATAAACCCAATAGTTGTGAGGAAACGATTCCTATGAATCTCAATTCCCAGAGACAAAGACGCCTCACAAGGTCCTTCATATCAAAATTCTTTGACAACTTATCAGCTTTGTCTCATATGATGAAACGAGGTCATTTGCTATGGCGAGATATCATCCACATAAATTATAAAGGAAAATGGAATTCCTCCATTGCGTTTGCGATTATATACATTGATCTACTTTGTTCTCGACAAAACCATATGGAAATATAACACTATGAAATTTTAATTACCATTGTCCTGAAGCTTGCTTGAGACCATAAATAGACTTTTTCGATCCCACGCCCTGACGATACCTGGTGTTGCCTCAGGCAGCGGGTTGCATCATATAGACTTCTTCATTAAGGTCTCCCATTGAGAAAGACCGGTTTTAACATCCATACGGGTGTAACTCCATATCAGGAAATAGGCAACTAATGCCATGATCACTCCTGAAAGAATCTTTAGAAGAGACCGGAGAAAGAGTTGCTTCGCGTACTCCTTCTCTTTAGTGAAACCTTTGGCTGATACGGCTTTAAACTTCTCAATCTTTCCTTTAGGGTCCTTTTAGTCTTATACACCCATTTGCGGCCGATGGGTCTATGACCTTCAGGTATTCAGCAAGTTCCCAAACTCCATTATGCCTCGAAAGATTGAATTTCATCTCATTGCATTGACCCGTGATTACGGCGGGGAATGAATCTGACTTCCGCGCAAGTCATTGGATCGGCCACATAAGCGGAATGCTCGTAATCTTGCTCTCTATATGGTTAAATGATCCGATTAAATTATGTGATCGTCTCTCCCTAATGGATCTCCTTACTGGAGTAGCAATAGCCACATCCTGCACCTGAGAGCCTTGATGAACTTCATTAGGAGCTGTCTCGACAACGGGATCGAACCTCAGCGGGTTGATATGGTGTGTGGAATTCCACAATTATCGTATGGGAGTAGATAAAGATGCCATATCCTTACTTAGTACTATTATCCTCGATAGTATGTGACGACTACTTTCTTCGATACATCAAACTCAAAAACTTGGTTGTCGTGATTCCACCGATTCTTGTGCCTCATTGGGATTATAGAGCCAGAGTATCCTTCGAATTTTCGGAGTAAGATACAAAGTAACACCAGTGGTTCTGAGTCAACACTTAATGTTGGATTATACAACTTCACTTATGCAGGACATCCCCAAACCTTAAGATGGTTTAAGCTAGGCTTACGCCTAGTCCATAACTCAAAAGGAGTCAACGAAACAACTTTTGTAGGTACACGATTTAGAATGTACAAAGCTATTTTCAAAGCTTCACCCCACAGAAAACCAGGTAAATTTTTCCTACTAATCATACTCCTTTCCTTTTCCATAAGAGTGCGGATTCGCCTTTAAGGCTACCATTTGCTCGGGGACTCCGGGCGCAGTAAGCGAGCCCATCGAGTCCTCTAAGTATTTGGCGAATGGCCTTAAAATTGTCGGCGTCGCCATGTACCATAATACTCTCCCACCTCGGTCGGATCTAACAACCTTTATGACTTTTCCCATTGTTTCTCGACTTGGTCAGAAAATCTTAGATTTGTCAAGAGACTCATTGCTTTTCTTTAATCAAGTCTGAGATAGCCATATCGAGAATAGTCATGAATGAAATTTCTGAGGTTCTTGCATTATAGGATCCACTTATATCGGTGTGAATGACTATCAAATGAGTCGAGGGCATCAGTTTGTGGTTTTCTTTCTTATCTTGGTCATTTACCTCTGCTTGATCCTACGCATGTCTCTAAGTCATTTTTAAGAGCGGGCGGGATGTTAGTCTTTACTCCGGCCTTTCTACTACATCCTTAGAGATATGTGAATAGTTTATGCCACAATGCATAAGACTGTTCCTTAGGTAATGGTCTCTTAGAAACAACCTTTTCAGCTATATAAGCCACGTATATGTCATTGGGAGATAAACACAATATGTACAATCCGTTGGACATATAACAACACCCAACCTTATTTGAATCAAGAAACAAAGAAATAACATTGCTCTTGATTTGAGTAGTCATACTTGTCGAACCACGTCTGAAAACTAAGTTCGTCTAAATGAAATTTTATAAAGTGTCTTTCAACATTAATCTAAAACCAGAGTCTAGAATCAAGATTACATCTCCCACAAACACAACATCATCCTTCTCGTTGTTTCCCACTGTGAGTCTTGATTCATCATGATTTGGCTTCCTCCGGTTTATGAATCCTGTATGGTAAACGCAACATGATTAGTTGCACCGCTATCGAGCCACCAAGAACTGAATGGTGCTTCAAATAGGTTGGATTCACAAACAAGTGCTAAAGAATCATTACCTGTAGGCTCACGTTTGGACAACCAAGCTTTAATCATTATGTGACCTTTCTTCTTACAAAAGAAGCAACGGTCACCATCCCTTTTGAAAGATGTCTTTTTTGGACCCGCTGTTAGCCAGTTGGTGGTAGTGTCATGAGTACCTTTATGAGTCTGATTTACGGACTTCTTATTTTTTCCTTTTGTGGGAGCCAAAACATATAAGGCCATATGCTCTTTTTCCTTCTTAAGTTTCTCTTCCCTCTTGCCACCACCCTTGCTCCAAGTCATTAATTATTAAGTCTCATCTTAGGAATTGTAATTTGTCTTTATAATCCCAAAATTAGGTGGAAGAGGTGTTTAGAACTTGATGCACAATGCAAGCATCGAGAATGGAAACATTAAGAGCAAGCTCAAGTCTTTAGATTACACCATCCTAAGGACATAATCTCTAACCAATGATACCATCATACTTTATATTAAAATCCTCTTTCCATTCTTAAGTTCAATCATTAAGGACCTCAATTGAAATGGAATTGCGCCAAGCATGCAGTTAGACTGGAAACAACAGCAATACAATCAAGACGCTGTGAATACTTATACGAGAATTTACATCATCACATAATCACTTTGAAGTAAAATATGACATGCATGAAACACTCTCCATTGATAATGCCAGAAAAACATATCTAATCTTCGTGGAAATCACCACCTGGTGAGACCATCAAGATCACTATTTCAAGCACATGCTATACATGTATCCCTCCATGAACTAACAACACAAGATCACCTTCGGGAGTATGATCACGTTAATAAAACAGAGATGTTCCACCACAACATGAGACCTATTTCTCAAACCTACCAAGTGTGCCACTTTAGTGTCACAACCCAATTGAATCCTTGAAAATCTCCTCATACCTATGGATATAAACTTTATTATCACATTCACTTATATATATATATATATATATATATATATATATATATATATATATATATATATATATATATATATATGTAAAAACAGGCGTATAGTCTTTGTTAATACATGTCATGCTAATTATAACGCTCACCATTAATAGACAATCCAAAAGTAATTAATTAATTACCTTAATGAAAAAGACGAGAAAAGAATACCGGGGACTGGTCAACCATCACGGATCCGGCCTCAATGACGCCAAGATGACATCACCAACCGCTACTCCTGGCTGGGCCGAGATGCTACCGTACGGAATCGCATATGACCATGATGCCAACGTCACACATGCGTAGGGCGTGGTGGCGCTCCGCTCCTCCACACGTACACGATCAATATTCTGCCCGACGAAAGTAGATTCCAAATATGTACGAAAATTGAACTTTTATCCGTTAAAAAATTTCAAACTCGACAAAAACCTCGAACAAAAACCTATCCGATAAGCTGCTCTAAACCATGGCAGCTCGAAGACCATAGCGTAAATACCACATGGCATGCCTCAGAACACCATAGTTAGAAAACAAAACACAACAGCAGAGAGAATTGTCGATTCGCATACCCATTTGGAATCCATCATGCTTTACTTAATTAGCGACGATCCGCGAACAAGAACTCAAGATCTTCTCCCCTATCCCCTTCGTTAAAACACTGGCCTAATGAGACAGCCACTCACGAGAGGAGAGTTTTCTCTAGATCTGATGAGTCAAATGCATCATTAGGTTAGGAGGGACTTGAGCACTATTTATAGTTCTAACACTGCCCTCTCATTACTGGGGCTCGGCCGTATCACCACACTAGCCGTACCCCCATATTAGACTCCGATTAAGAATCCATATGATTCTGACCTTTTTATTAGACCAAACTAATTCAGTTAATTTCAATTCATATAGCCCACATTAAGAAATTCTTACATTCCATCCTTGATCGTCATTTATGATCGTTCTGTTATTGCTTCTCAATCCTCATTACTCTTTCCAAAATGAATTCAAATCAAACCATATTCAAAAAAATATAAAAGGAAAATAAACTAAAAAAAAATTAAAAGGTAAAATAAATATTAAAAAAAAAAAAAACTTAAAACTAAACATCTCAAATTTGGGGTCTACAAATATGTCCATCTTCGATAGAGTTCATGAGTGTAACGAACATGAATAGTGGAATGAAGTGAAAGTATGAATAATAAGTGAAATGGAGTGAACTCTATCGGAGATTAAAGGAGACCCCTAAAGACGAATTGGGTTAAATACAAACCCAACTCAAAACCGAAACAAAGGCAAGAGGGCTCTAGACACCCTAAGAGTAAACAACAAAAGGGCAAGACAATCGAGAGGCCAACAAAGTCATGATATAGATCAAAACTCCCTCTAAGAAGGTCCTCTAAAAGGTGAAACCCGCATCGAAATTTGAAGTGAGTGGAAGTCAACCCGCCCATGGCTGCTGAGATAACAATCGAGATAACAATCAACAATCGTCATGTTGACACTAACTCATGAACGCTCAAAAAAATGGTGAAACAAATAAGGGAATGGGCTATGAAGGAAAATGGTATACTGATGAGAACTCCTAATGGTCAGATGTAGACTCGCAATAAACTCGTTGATATGAATCCCGCCAACTTGTGAGGAGACCTGTGAATCGAATTAATCTCGGAAGAACCGCTCTAGTGTTCAACTTGGATGGATGACCTAGACTCGTTGCTTATAGGGAAGCAAGAACTCGTATAAGAGGGATGCCATAACTGGTGATGGAGATCTGATTGATAAGTCTGATGAACATCACGGAATAACCGATAAGTTCAAAGAGTTCTTTCAAGAACCAAAGAGAAATTTAAACTCTCAATTTTATAAATTCATAAACTCAAAAAATAGGGATAACACGCCTATAAATAGAACTAAAAAATATGAAGAACAAAACAAAATTCGACCACAAAAGAAACTACATATTCGGCTAAAAACTAGAAAGGAAACTAACTTATTTTTCCTAAACTACGCACACCAAAAAACATTCACAAGGAATAATTTAGCAACAAATCAGGAACAAATCAACACCAAATCAGCTCTAAAATAGCAGAAAATTAGGAACAAATCAGCTCCAAAATAGCAACAAATCAACAAGTCAAAACCGCCTTTGCTCTTGGACCAAATTCGGATTTACTTTAATGATGTGAACCATCTTTGTTTCTCATTAGAGTTGAACACGTGAGCTTCTTCCACTTGGGCATCTCAAATTAAAACATTAAGGGCTTCTTTGAATCTCTTAGCTCTAACTCGTACATCAGCCAAGTGATATCACAATAAGACTCTATTCTTTAGCCATGCCTCCATCATTCCCTCCCAAAAATGATTTATCCTCAAATTGTCACCTACATCGAAAGGACTCAAGTCATGGATGATTGAAGTAACACTATGAGCTATATTCTAGGAAAATTCCTGTAGGCATTTAATACTGATGCTTCTGAGACCTGAAAAGGACTCATCACCCAGAGAGCAATTTGGAATGCCTTTATGCAGAAATCTGCTATGTGTGGTGCACCCAAAGTCCCGCACTCTCTGGCTCAAGATAACTGGCGATGCCTTTGTTGGGTTTGTTTAGCATATTGTTCTGCCATTCTTGATGTTTGTGCCCGCTTTCCTCGCGAATCGCTTAACAAATTCAGCTTTCTTTTCATATACAGATTTAATAACATGCGACATAGGTAAAGGAGAGAGATAAATCTAAAGGGTTAATGGATTTAAACCATATACAATCTCAAAATGCGAAAATTTAGTAGTAGAATGTATAATACGATTATAAGCAAACTCAACATGTGGCAAACAGTCTTCGCATGATTTAATGTTCTTTTTAATGATAGCCCTCAACAAAGTAGACAAAGTTTTATTCACTACCTCGGTTTGACCATCGGTTTTGTGGATGACAAGTAGTAGAAAACAATAACTTGGTTCTTAACTTACACCACAAGGTCTTCCAAAAATAAATCAAGAATTTTGCATCCCTATCCGAAACAATTGTCCTATGCATACCATGCAATCTCACAACCTCCCTGAAGAACAGTTAGGCGACATGAGAAACATCACGCGTTTTGTGGCATTGGATAAAATGAGACATCTTTGAAAACCTATCCTCAACCACAAAAATAGAATCCCTACCACGTGTAGTCCTAGGCAGACCTAACACAAAGTCCATTGAAATATCAACCCAAGGTTCACTAGGAATAGGAAGTGGTGTGTAAAAGCCATGGGGTTTCACTCGAGATTTAGCTTGCCTACATGTGATACACCTCCCACAAGTTCTCTCAACATCCGGCTTCATGTGAGGCTAATAAAAATGTTCTTGCAAACCTAAAGTCTTGTCTACCCCAAAATGTCCCATCAATCCACCATGAGACTCTCACTAATAACCTAATGGAACAATTAGAATGCATAACTTATTTTCCCAAAACAAGAACCCCCAAGGCTCAAAGAACTTATCATGGGCCACAGCTTTTCACAACATGCACACTTCACTAAAAATTCATCCAAAAGACACAATTTTAATGCCCACATAAAAACCATAAATTTAGCATCAAGTTTTGTGATTAAGACACACCTTCATGAAAGTGCATCGACAACGATATTTTCTTTACCTCGTTTATAGCAGATGACATATGGAAAGGTTTCTACGAACTCCATCCATCGTGCATGTCTCTTATTCAACTTGTGTTGACCCTTCAAACGCTTCAAAGACTTGTAGTCGGTGTGAATCACAAATTCCTTAGGCCAAAGATAATGTTGCTGCTCTGGCAGTTCTCAACCAATGCATAGAACTCCTTTCAATACATATTTCAAGTTGCCCTACTTAGCTTTTCGCTGTAATATGTACTTAGTTGTCCTTCTTGCATAAGATTCAGGCTAATACCAAGTAAACCTCGAAGCATCACATTCAACTCAAAAGTTTTTCAAAGTTAGGTAAAACAAGTAAATAAGCATGCTATAGCTTTTCCTTTACCCACTTGAATGCTTTTCTTTGCTCTTTCACCCCACTTAAACCCAACATCCTTCTTCTGATGACTTCGGTTACCTGTGAGCTATGCTACTAAAAGTCCTTTGAAACCATCAAAGAACCAGCAAGTCCATGAAACCCAAACTTTACTTACACTTGTCTTAGACTTGTAGTCTTCTAATTCGTTTGAACCTTCTCTTCATCAACCCGTATTCCAGCACTAACAACAAACCACAGAACACAAGCTCATCGATGCAAATGTGCACTTAAGGTTAGAAACAATCTTTTTTTAAAGCACATCCAAAGTAGTTTTTAAATGAATCAAATGATCATCTGTTCTTACTATAAATGGAGGACAGATACAAAATAGACAACCATAAATTTTCCAATAAAATACAAAAACATGGTTCATTAGTTTCATGAAAGTGTTTTACTAGTTAACTAAAGTATAATAAATTCACTCATAAACTATATTTTTGTTTCCTTAGTGCGCTTTTCCATTCATACCTCTTCCATTCTAATTTCATGGTATTCACTTTTCAAATCAATTTTGAAAAGATAAAAGAAATCATGCAACTTCACCAAACATATCATCTAACTGAGGAATGACGATAGATATTTACGTGTTATACATGTATTTTAATTCAATATACATTGTCTATGTCCCATCTCTTAGGGAATCCAAAAATCACCTGAACGATGCATGGACTCATGCTTTCCCTCACATATATCCATTTTCCATCACCTCATCAATCCTTGCTTTGAAGTCTCTGCTTCCTGAATACTCCTATAAGCCGGTCTAGTTCGAATGGTGTTATACTTCCAGGCACAAAATCACTGATGTTCATCCCTGATAGAGTAACTCCTTTGAATTTCTTGTTATTATCTTCAAATTTTTAAAAGAGAGACAATTCTGAACCAGTGCTGAAGTTGTTAGTGTGTCTCTTGTACAAGAGTACAATCATAGGCTTGTTTAAGAACAATGCTCTCTTAATCCTTCCAAAATAATTGAACTTCAAGATTTCAACCTTTTAGCTTCCTAAAACTAACTTTTAATCTTTAAAAACCTGAAATCCAAAACCTAAAAACAAAAAACACAAGATCAAACAAGAAAATTTATTCAAAAACAAACTCAAAAGTAACTAAAAAAATAGTGCGGAACTTATTAACTTGGGTTGCCTCCCAAGAAGCCGCCGCTTTTCTAGAGAGTCCAGCTCAACTCATAGAACTACGAAAAGGATGATGATGCCCTCCTCCATCCGTCTTAAGAGGTCAAGTATGCTCACTAGCAACTTGAGCACATAGTCTTTAAGATCTTTTATTTTTTTATATTTTCTATTTTATTTATTTTTCTTCACAAAAGTGTTCCTTCTATTTCATTATTCAATTGAATGATGTACTCTATCCACCTTGAAGTTACAAGATCTTCTCATCTTCAATCCTTCATGCATCTTACCCTGATGTAGTCATCTTCCCACATAGTCTCTTTTTTGGCTAACTTCATCTTTGCACTTTCTATTATTTGATTTCAATAGTTGACCTTTTCCTCCTTTGCAACCAAGTCTTTCAAAGTTTCTAGATCATTCTCCACTTTGAAGCTTCTGTCTTCATTTCCTCTTAGTTTCTTCATTGTAGCTCAGCTTTTCTTCTTCTATATTCACTCAAAGAGATATAACTCTCATGTCAGTCTCCTTCGCAGGACATTGTGGCTACATTCTCTTGTTGTTCTTCTTTACATATATTTTCCTACCACTTATACTCATACTCTCCTCTCTTTCTAGCTTAGGTTCTTTCTCAATTGTATTGAGTACAAAAGTGTGGCCACAGAGCCATCTCTTCTTCAAGCCTTGAATGCAGGCTTAGGCTGAATCTGGTGGAACACAGCCCTTGCCACAATTCCATGAATCTAACTTATTTTTTTTGCAACATTTAACATTTGAACCTTTCATTCAGCCATGCTGGATTTCTAACTTTATTAGCCTTCTGTAGTGGCTGACTTATTCTTGCTTGGATCAAGAAACTCAACCACCCTGAGAGGGCTATATTTCCATCATTGATCTTGAAAATCAGATCATGCTGCTGGAAGATTTAGTCAGGTTCTTCTTGAATCATCCATATTTCTTCTAGTCTCTGATCTTTGGACTTGTGGAGATTGGAAGTATGTTATAGTTTAAATTCCATGAGGTGCTAAAGTAAATGTTATTTAGCTCCCGACCATACTTGTCTCTAATATGATGTCTCCCACAATTAATAACTCTTGTTTCTCATGCATATGTGTGGTTCCCACTGATTTGTCACTCTTGATGATACTCACTGCCATTTGCCTCATTCCTAGTTGTTATTAGAGAGCCAATGAATTTGTCACCTATAGAAATATTCATCAGATTTAAATTCTTGTGCTATTTTGCCCTCTATGTAATCTATTTCCATGTTCTCTCTCGGTTCTGATCAAAAGGAACTAGTCTCAACTCGACCTGCCTTCTGCATACACCGTATTAACTTCATGAAACACACACACAAACAACGTTTATATAATCAAGTCGCTGCCACTAATGTAAAATGAATAAAATTGGAATAAAAAGAAGAAAATATATATATATATATATATATATAAAATTTGATCCAAAGTAATATCTAAGTGCGTTGTTGTCAATATCAACACAAAAAATTCTCCCCTAAAGAACAACACCAAAAACTCGTTGGTTTGATAGGTGTGGTGACTCAGAAACAGAGACCAGACAAGGCAAGCATAAGCATTCGAGTTTCACAGCATGCGGCTCCTCGTCAAGTGTCGCATCCCATATGAGAAGGTCAAATAAATGGAACTGCCTAGAATATCCGCACCTGTGAACTTGCGAAATCATGACCGTGTTGGAAAACCAACCCCAAAAAATATTTGCTAACCTCAACTGATCGGGAGACTCAGGCCTTGCCCTCCCCTCCCACACATCCACCTGACTACAACCCACATAACCTTCATCCACACACACGCACTCCCGTCTGTGCAGCTGATCTATGCTACTCAGATATCCTCTCTATATATTCACTCATCTCGCTAGTGTATTGCATCTCTGCTTCAACCTTGGACTCTGAAACGTTTAAATGATTAAACCCTATTCACCACACTTGGAATCGAGAGATTTTACTTCCACTTACTAAGTATCGCTTATTTCGATCCTAGAACCTTTCTCGATTCAGATTCTACAGCAGCATGCTACTGTTACAACATCACTTCATAATAAATTATAAAGAGTAAGTTTGAGAGGTTGTCGACATTATATTTCAATAGAATACACACCAATCCATATGAATGTAGCAAGGGTACAAAAAAACCCTAGAAATAAAGCTAAAACATCTCTAAGTGGAAGAAAACCATCAAAAGAAAGATAAACAAAGAAAGAGGATGAGAAAAAACAATTTTGAGTGAAAGCCCCATATTTTTTTCTTCAATCTTCTTCTTCTTCAAGCTTTTCCCTTCAAGATTTGTGCCTCAGGTGTTTCACCTAAGAGAGGGCTTCTCCCTTCAAAAAGCCCAAAATCATCCACCTCTCGTCTCCTCGGGGGTTTAAAGCTTCAAACCTCAATTATGGCTCAAAATGCTGTAACCACCCAAAGCCAAACATCACGATCGCCGGCAACGCTTGCGACGTTGGGCCCTCTGCTCTCGTGACTTTCCGCAACGTCGCACGCTCTTAACGTCATAGTCAGCAGCAAATTTCTACCAACTTCGTAAGACCATAACTTTGTCATCCGAACTTCGATTTGGTTGTTCTTGATACCGTTGGAAAGATCTTGAAGTGTAGAATCTAGATATGGTTAGGAAAAACACTTTACAAATTATTATAAAGGCGGAATGTAAAAAATGCTCCAACTGGTCACTTTTGAGCTATCTTCTCTTCTTCCTTCAACTACCAAAAATCATAACTTTGTCATTTGAAGTCCAAATGGAGTTAATAAGGTCTCTTTGGAAAGCCTGAGAAGTTTCCTATTCATCCATATCAATATTGTAACCATTGGCAATCATTGTACAACTGAAAAAATCAAAACACAATAGATGTTGTTTCATGTGTAGCTTAAGTGATTTTGGGCTTTATCTTTGTTGGGTTTCCATATTGACTCAAGGTCGAATTTATCAAATAAAATTAAACATTTAGAGCATTAGATCACTTATTCATATAATAAAACTACTAAAAATATAAGTAAAACATAGGGATGAAATGAGTATAAGGTATACTCATCACCCGTAAGTATTAGAACTACATCAGTTTAAAAACTCATATCTTCGCATTTTCCCAACGTTAAAAGAGATTAACACTTGTTTATTTACCCTTACCTCCCTACTATCATTCAGAACTACATTAGAATTATAAGCTTCCAGGATGCTTACTGTTATATCCCTAGTTTTCCACTGTGGTTGTGCTAGTGACATTAGTGCAACTAACACCATCAATGATCACACTACAGACCTTGTTTTGGACATGACACCTAGTGTGAAAAATGTTCTCCCATTGCACCTCGTCATCTTCCTTAGCTTGCACACTTAAGGCTCTCCATGTCACCAACAAGTCTCCTTGGACAGCGTGCATTTCTCATCACATCCTATGATATAGACCAACCGACTCATTGTCCGTTTCAATTCACTATTGTCCCAAGATCACCAACTCTCTTGTTCAACATCGGGTTTGCCATACGAATCCCGCCTTGACATTTAAAACACTTAATATCACGATTCCGAGAAAGGAAGAATCAAATCACTCACTTTGGCTGGTCACCCTGTTTTGCTCGCTTTGGGTCATGTTGCTTTTCCCCTCCATTGATTCGACTTCCAAGTGGATGAACTTGACCAGTTGCAGAACGGTGATTTACCTTTCATTTCGCTGGTCAAATTCCTGTTTTGCTCTATTTCTTTGGGGCTTCGCTGAGTTGCTTCTTTCTTTTCCTTCCTCCATTGATTCGACTTCCAAGTGGATGAACTTGGACTAGCTGCAGAACGTGTGTTGCTACTGCCCCTTCTCTTGATTTTATTCTCAATCTTGATAGTCATATGCACCATATCCTCCAACTCCATATAATGTTGCAATTCCACTGTATTTTGAATCTCCCGGTTTAAACCTGCCAGAAACCTTGCCATTGTAGCCTCTCGATCTTCTTCAATATCTCTAACCATTGCAACCTCTATCTCCTTATAATACTCCTCCACACTACGGTTGTCTTGCCTCAAGTTTTTCAACTTGTCAGACAACCTCTAGAGTAAGAAGTCGATAAATATCTTCTGCATCACCCTCTTATCTCTTCCCATGTTTCCACAAGGGTCTGCATTCCTTCTTTTTATTCAACAACATTGGTTGGTCCCCACATAACTCTAATCAGAGACTTGTGGTAGCAACAATCAAAACTACTTTCTTGTTACCCAAAATAATTCTGTGACCATCATCTCACCTTTCTCTCCTACTCAAGATATACCTCAGTGTCATTCTTTCCTTGGAAGAATGGAATCTTCATATTAATACTACCCAAACCCAATTCCTAGTTTCTCTAAGTCTCCCCTATACACCTCACTTGTCACTATGACAAAATAATGATTAATCCGTCTTCAAAAATCACAAAGCTATCATTACCGCTGTTACTTCCATAGCACTTTTCTTGCGACCTCTCCCTTCTACTCCTTGGCCCAGGTTTCGGTAGTGCTCTAGCTTGCTCTACCCTCTCATTGTTCCAATTCAGCCCTAAACATCCTCTTTACTTCACTAGTTAAGGTCTTCATAATGAAATTCATATCAATTCCTCCTGTCACACCTTCGGATGCACCATTGTTTGACATATTGCTGCAAAAAACAAGGTTAGAAAAAAAAAGGACCTCACAAATCACTCCCTCACTTGTTTTCACTCAAGGAATGATTCACTCGTGTTTTCACACAATTTATTTGGATTTTTCTCACTCTAATGTTCTTACCACTCTTGCCTTTTTCCACTCTCTCTTTCGGTTCTTTTGGAACTAATAAAAAAAATAAGATTTTATTCTGTAAAATTCAATCAAAAACCAATCAAAGAATAGGTTGGTGGTGTTAACCAATATTCAAGCCTTACTTAAAGCAACAAAGGTTAGGGTTAGTAACAAAAAAGGACACCAAAAATTTCTTACTTTGTTACCGACTCTTTTTTTTTTCTTACTATGTGGTGACTTGATTTCTAGCAACTAGAATAATGATAAACTTATAGGATTCTTTTTTTCTCGACCTCCAAACACTTTTTTTTTTTTTTTTGCCGACTGGATCCTTTATCTTCACTTTCTTTTTTTCCTTTTTTTCTTTTTTCTTTTTATTTTTATTATAACTTGGGATGGATAGTTCAATATGAAAGAAGACAAACAAAAATTATATATGATCAAGAATGAAGAAAATTGGACTTGGGATGGAGTAGATAATAGGTTGTGAATGAAATTGGGGGTTGAACATAATTTTGAAGAAATGGATGAAAGTGGTGACTAATTGGGTTTGGACAATGAAAACCGTAAAAGATAGGTGATGAATACACAATTGAGGAGTAATTATAGCAGAACTTAGCACATTCAAGTCACACTTTGCCCACATTTTGCATGAGGATAGGTACTTTTAATTGCTTTTGTGTTTTTTGGACTTGTGCGGAGTCTTTTTCGAGTCTAATGCATAATTGTACAAAGATTTATGTCAGGAAGCAAATATGGATCATTGGATGTTGGCTGGCCGATTGGTGAGAGATTGAGGGTACACCTTGATGCTAGAGAAAGGCAACTAGAGGGCAAAGTGTCGCAGGTCCCTCGACATGTAGAATGCGCTTTTGTGCTGGCGAAAAGTGCGACCCAAGCGGTACACCTTCAACATGCTCTGCAGACTACGGAGTGCGAAAAGTGTGGTAGCGAATGTACGTACACGGCTAGCATGTACCTTTTGTGTGTGAGAACTACGAGATTGAGTAGAATAGATCTTAATGCAAGGGCACACTTGTATTTCTGACTTTTAATGGGGATCACATTAGAAGTATAAAAACATACGACACAAGGAGAGAATGACTTTTGATTAGGGAGTTAGGTTTCATAGGAGAAGAGTTCTTTTCCATAGTTGGAGGTGAAGACTTGTTGATTAGGGTTGAAGACTTTATTTTTCTGGTTTTTCTGATTTCAAGCACATGTAATCTTTTAGTAGGAACTCATATTTAGTTTCCATTCTCATGCGCCATTTTCATCCTTAGGTTTTGCAATTGGTTAGATTTTCTCAAAAGTTCTTTTTATGAATAAATTCTACGCAATTATGATTGTCCTTATAAGTTCCATGGAGTTCTAAACTTCTATGCTGGGGTTCTACGGTGGAAACTCACCACTGATCGAGTAAATTCCTGAAGTTCCTCTTTTATACCTCGATGGATTGTGTGATGTTTGTCTGATTATTTGAAGCCGTAAAAACCTTAGTTGGGCATCATCTTGACAGCGTGTGAGCGAAGTCCTCAGGCCTGCGTTGTACTTGATTCTAAATGCAAGCTAGAGTCTGAATTAATTGGGAGCAAGTGCTTAACATCTATTCGATCATCTTTCTTTTCAAAAGAGCATTTAAGGATAAAATCTTCATCGAAGACCATTGCTCGATAGTTCCTAGATGAGGCCTTAAAAAATAAGAGGTGGGAATTGCGTGATCATAGAGTGAGTGGAAACCTAAGAATCCAAACAATCATCTTTCTATTTTAAAATATTCCATCGATCAATCATTCAATCGACGACATAACGCCCTTGGTGCCAATTACACTTGTTGGAGAATGGCTCCTACGGATCAACAAATTTAGACCACTCCTTGTGGAGATGACACGTGGATTCCCACGGTATTACAATGCTAGGCTTGACCTTAATTCCTACGGCAGGAATAGAATTCAGCATCGAATAGACGAAGCATTTTTTGGCGTAGTTGTGTCGGAGTGGCAACCAGCCCCGAGTTGATGCACGAAGAAAGTAGAGGTAATTTGCAGTGCATTGCAAATCCGATGCGATTCTCACTTTGCACCAATTTGTTTTTGGCAAGAAATCTCGGTGTGTGTTTTCTTGGACGGAGTAAGGTTTAGTGCACATGTCGGTTTGGGCTACATGGCAGAACAGCAAACAGTAAGAGTATACCACTAGAAATTCTAAAGGAGTCCGTAATAAATTGATGTTTTCAAGATAACATTTTACCTCAAATGGATCATCCCGGAAATCAGCAACATCTGTTTAATGAACATACTCAAGGGATTCCTATTAACCCACAAGGACTCCATGAACCTCCACAACATGGAGATGATGTTACACTTCTAGTAGCATCAGTAATAGGAGGGGGAAATGGTAACTTTCAGCAAAATCAATATAGGGCTCCCCCTACGCCTTTACCTGATGTGGAAAGAACTCTCCGAGAGATCTTGCAACCTCAGCAGGCTCCTAAACTCATGTATTCGCCTGCAAGAAGAGGCGATCAATTCTCGCGATCGGAATGATCAGTCTTTTACAGTATATCACGGGGTCGAAGATAAGGGAACCCACTATTCATTCATGAGAGACTTGGGGATGTTGCGATTAAGTTTCTCTCTACTGGTTCACCTCTCCCACATAATACAATTTTTAGTTTTATTTCCTTTTTGCTCTAAGGGAGAAAGCCAAAAATTTGGTTTTCATTCTCTTGCACACCTAATTCAAATTTTATGGAAAATATGAAATGAGTTCCTCGACAAATTTTCCCTCACGTACCAATGCTCTCATCTGTAATTCGAGCTTTAATGGGTGAACCTTTTTGGCTGTAGCGGTATGGGAGAGATCTGAGATCTCCTCGTACTATCCTAAATCATGAGATTTGGATGTAGGACAAATATCAATGTACTTTCATCAGGCCCATCATGAATAATAAACAGCCCACATCGAATGATGTGTGCGAGGCAAAATTCTATGAAAGAGTCTTAGGAGGCAATTCAACTCTTTGACACCATAGCGAAAATGCTCGAACGCATGGGAGACTAACACCTCCGTAGACCTTTGCTAAAGTGCATATGAAATACGTCATGGGGAGAGGAATCCATCACTTGAAGAAAGAAAATGATGAATTGCAAGCGAAAATTGCTTTTAACAAAGAGTTGGAGGCTATAGAGATGAAAAAGGTGAGCAGGGTAACTAGTGTGTACCTCAGTACCCTACGTACTATTGCACCAGTGGAGCCATGCATAATATCGATGACCACTACACACTCAACTATCAAGCTGCCACAACCTTCCCTCGAGTTGGGAGCAACCGGATAAACGAGCTAATGCTCTTGCTTTAAAGGAAGCCTTCAGGTTCTCCTCTGAAACATATAATCTGGATTAGGAATTAGCCTCCACAATTTTAGTTGGAGAAATGAGGCCATAACTTTGCCAAACTGACCAAGGTCCCATTACAAACCAAGGTTTTCCAAATTAAGTCCCTCATTTCAGAATCAAGGCCCCAAGATTTCCTGAACTGTCAAGGGGTTTTATCCCATTGAATCAAGGGAATCCCAATCCACACCTATATCAACCTCCACATAAGAGAAGTTTGGAGGGATATAGTAACCTGATTTGCTCACAGGACTCAACGATCACAAACACGAATTCAGCGCTTTGGGTGAGTGCTGAGGATCCCAGTAACTAAAGTGACCTCCTGCATGGGTAATTTTCCAGCCGGGAGAAAGGAAGCTCCCATCTGGAGCCGTCCAAGCCCTGGTCGAGAAATAGTGGTAGGGTTTCGGAGTCAGTGAGGGTACTTTTGAGCATTGTAAAAGTACATTTTCTCTTCGAGCGGTAAGGTAGTTGACAAAACCATTCCAACGAAGAACCATTACAAGAGTCTCGAGGTGAATCGGTGGAGATGATGAGGTGTCAGAATGACCACCTCTCTCGTGTTCTAGAGACGAATGTTATTGATGGTGAGCTAGAGAAGATAAGGCTACCCGTATTCCTCCGACTCCGTATCCTCATAAGGTGAGAACCCACGAAGAGAGTGAATAACCATTACGAGGATCTATGAATTGGTGAAACGGTAGTGAACATTCCTCTCTTAGATGCTATTCAGCGAATTCCATCATATGCTAAGTTTCTAAAGTTTGTGCACGGTAAAAGAAACTAGGGAGTCGCGAGGCATTCATGACTGAACAATCTACCTCAGCGATTCGAAACAACTTGCCCCAATCTGAATCGGGGAAGCCTCTTATTTCTATGTAATAGGGAATTCAAGTTGGGACATGCTCTAGTGGATTTAAGGGCGAGTGTTAATTATTGCCATACTCGTATATATGGACTGGGTTAGGAGAATTAGAGCCAGCCATCGCTCCTCGATTAGCTGACCGTAGTGTAAAAATTCCTAGAGGATAGTGAAGGATGTATTGGTCTGAGTGAATGAGTTCTCTTCCACGTAGTTTTGTTGTTAACAAACCTCCAGCACATGGTGGTCAGGAACTCAGTTCCCAGTGATTCTTGGTAGACCATTCTTGTATTTGCTAATGCCATTATACATTGTAGGGGAGGCCTAATGACACTATCATTTGGTAACATGTATTTGTTAATGAATATCTTTAATGTTATCGAGGGAATGGGAGATGAAGATGAAGTGTGTGAGGTCAACATGGTTGATTCTGTGGTACAGAAATACTTAGACAATGTCTTACATGATGACCCTCTTACGTCATGTTTGGTAAGCCCGAGTTGGGATGAGGAAGTGACCACATTAGAATCGGAGTTTCTACACTCCATGAAAATAAACACAAAAGTCTTTGGAAGTGAGATGGGTGGGTCCACAGAATTTGAACCATTGCCACGAATGAGGAATGAGGCATTGCCTTCTGAAGAGAGGCCACCCAAGCTTGAGTTGAAACCCTTACCGTCACACCTCAAATATGCCTTCTTAGGAGCAGAAGAAACATTTCCGGTAATCATATTTTCTTCTTTAGAGATGAATCAAGAAAATCAACTTTTGGAGATATTGAGAACACCTGAAGGCTGCTCTGGATGGACAATTCTGGGGATATTAAGAATTGGCCTTGCTCTGCACACATAGAAATTTCATTTAGAAGAAGGATGTTAAACCCTACAGGCAACCACAGAAGCGACTAAACGATAATGAAAGAAGTGGTAAAAGGAAGTCTTAAACTCTTGGATGTAAGGTGTTGTTACCACACTTGGGGCAATAAGTGGGTGTGATACAGTAGTTCCTAAAAATGGAATCCTTTGTGGTAGTGATGAAATGTGAGCTTATTCCTACTCCGTGTCACTTCAGGTTGGAGGGTGTGCATAGATTATAGGAAACTTAACGCGGGGACTAGGGAAGACCACTTTCCTCTTCCATTTGTTGATCAAATGTTAGGGAGGATTCACGGGCCTTGAATTTTATTGTTTTCTCGACAATTGCTCGGAACTACAATCAAGTGAGATAGCTTTGGAAGATCGAAAACTACATTCACTTGTCCTTTTGGTACTTTTGACTTTAGGAAAATGCCCTTTGGATTATGCAATGCACCCGGAACCTTCCAACGTTGCATGATGGGAATTTTTCGATGACATGATAGAAATCATTAAAAATCTTCATGGATAATTTCTCGATTTTGGTGACTCTTCTGGTACATCACGGAGAATCTACGTAAGGTTTTGGAGAGATGTCGAGAAAAACCTTGTGATAAGTGGGAAAAGTGTCATTTCATGGTGACACAAAGGGATTGTCTTAGGCCATATAGTGTCAAAAGCTGAATTGAAGTTGATAAGGCCAAAGTTGGTGATCTCGATTTACCTACTCCCAAGTGTGTTGAGACATGGATCACATTTTTTGGGACATGCTGGTTTTATAGGAGATTTATAAGATTTTAGCGCTATAGCTAGATCCCTTATGTGCTGCTTGCTAAAGATATCACTGCGCGGTCGCGAGGCTTGTGAGAAGGCCGGCTTTTTAAGCTGAAACTATGTTAGTGTAAACACACTATCGTGCGGTCTCCTAATTGGAACCTTGGATTTGAGATCATGTGTGGCGCTAGTGATTATGCTATAGGGGCTGTTTTAGAATGAAAGGGAAGACAAAAAAAAGGCTTTGTAATCTATTATGCCAGCAAGACACTGACTACCTTTCAAACAAACTACGACCACGAGAAAAGGGTTTTTAGGTAGTCTTGCTTACTAGAAAAGTTCGAGGTCATACATTGTAGGCTCTCCTGTTACCATTTTCACAAATCATGCAGCCGAAGTACACCTTTCTGCTGAGGACACCAAAACTCTCGGTTAACTAGGTGGATTCTACTATGTCAAGAATTCAATCTGACCATTAAAGATAAAAAGGGAATTGAGAATGTAGTGGTGACCATTTATCTCGATTAGTTTTGAGAATCAATTCTAATGGCATACCCATAGGCGACAGTTTTCCTGATGAGTAACTTTTTGCTCTTTCGTTCGCCCATGGTATCTTGACATTGTAAGCTACTGGTCGCGGTCAAATTCAACCTGATGGACTTCTCAACGAAAAAGAAATTTTAGCGAGATATTAAATATTACTTTGACGATCATATCTATTTAAATGCATCCCAGATCGATTAATGAGAAGATGTGTGCCCTGATGATGGCTTGAGATCGAGGATCCCCAACAACTTTGTCATTAAGAAGCTTGTGGAGAACTGCCCGAGAAAAATAGCGAGATAAGATTTTACTTGGTTGGTTTTCTTGGCACTACCTTATTTAAAGATTGTTGTTTGAATTTTGCAAATGTGTGCTGATACAGCATTAAGAGTTATCCTGCGAAACATGATGCCTCTTACCCCCATCTTAATCATTAAAAATTGCATTGCCCCGGGAGTATGGACTTCATGGGGCCTTTTCCCCCTTTTTGTGGGTATCTTTACATTCTATTATCTGTTGATTATGTGTCTAAGTGGGTTGAGGCTATTCCGACGAGAACCAATAACCATAAGGTTGTTTTGAAATTTATAAAGGAACACATTTTTTCTCGTTTTGGAATACCTCGTGCAATTATTAGTGATGGTGGACTCCACTTTTGTAATCGATCTTTTTAAAATCTGTTAAAAATATGGAGTCACCCGTAAAGTTTCAACTGACGCCACCCACGGACCCGATGGTCAAAGGTAGAGACTAGCTAATAGGAGATAAAACATATTTTTGGAAAAAAAAGCGGTTGCCCCGAATCAAGATTGGTCACTCAGACTTCTTGATGCTCTTTGGGCCCTCACCCGTCTTAGCCTTTAAAGGCTGTTCTTCATGTGTCTCCTACTTGGAAGCTAATTTATGGAAGGCTTGTCATCTACCGGTTGAAATGGAACAGGGCTTCTTTGGGCTATTAGAACTTTTAATTACGATCTAGCTTTCAGCGGTAGCGGCGCTTACATTGCGGCTAAATGAGCTTGATGAATTGCGGCGAGTCGTATGAAAGCTCGGAATTTACAGGAGGCGACTCGAGTTGTTCCATGTGAAATCTATTTATTGCTCGGAGCGTTCGAACGAGCCAAGAAATCTTTGCTTTATCTGACCTCTGGTTGCACTATTTCGAGGAAAACTTATTTGTCGTTGGGTGGCCCATTCATCGTTAAAATTAGAGTTTTATCCATCACCCGGGTAGTGGAGATTGAAAATCCGGATCTTGGAAAGTCCTTCAAAGTCAGTGAATTCGACGCCTCTCGAGCCGTTCTCGAGCATTTTGATCTTGAGCATAGTGAGGGATTTGAGGTAAGATCGAAACTCTGCGAGGATTCCCCCTTCCGCGATGGGTCGTTCTCAACTTATTCCCGTATGTAGTTTGATTTTGTTTTATTTTCGTTCTTGCATTTTATCTCTATTGTCTCTATTTCATTTGCTTTTCATTAAAACATAAAAAAAAAAAAACAAAAACAAAAAAGAAAACATTCTGTTGTGGGGGTACCCTTAGTTTCTGTCATGAGGGCAATGCTTGATTTACCGTTGTGGGAGTAAGTACCTTGGTTGAACCTAACTATCGCTTGTTACATGTTCGAGTGTATGGTCGAATTTTGGTGCAGCTCTTTTAGGTATAATACTTGACTGCAATGTACGCCGCATGATCTCATACACACTCCACACCATCTCATTGCATGTACATTTTAACAAGCATGCACAAAAATCTTTATATTCATCTTTTGGACTTTACCCTCTTGCGTTCCGCCCTTATCACTTACACAAACCACAGACCTAACGTCATATCTTTATTTTTTTGCTTATCTTTCATTTGTGCATCAATTTGGCATGTTGTATTGCCACATGCATCATAGTCTTTGAGAACATCTTATAGTGAAAAATGATTAGAGGCCATCATTTCTATGTACACTTGCGAACTCGTATTGTCTCACCCCTTGCACCTATTTTGAGCTTTAAGTTGTCAAGTTAGTTCGGACCTAAGAACCACGATCACTTTGGAAGCCGGTGGACCCGTGGAAAGATTGAGTATCGAAGAAGGGCTCGGTGACCAACTCGGATTACGATCGGAGGTTGGGTAGAATATGAGCAAAGGAGAAGGTAGGCATGCGGTGAAACCGGGATGGAAGCGGTTGACAAAGACAAAATTTTACATCGGCACCAACGTTTGATTTGCAAAAATATATATAAAAAA
Source organism: Tetrastigma voinierianum (assembly GCA_016808115.1). NCBI lineage: Eukaryota > Viridiplantae > Streptophyta > Magnoliopsida > Vitales > Vitaceae > Tetrastigma > Tetrastigma voinierianum. The sequence continues at coordinate 2,330,306 of JAEQBH010000220.1, read as the reverse complement.
AAGAAAGAAAAAAAAAGAAAAAAAATGAAATGAAAAAAAAAAAAAGAAAAGATAAGAAAAAAAAGGGAACAGGTGTACCGGTACACCTCCAAAGTGTCTTTGCGGTACACCTTCGCATAAAGGACAATGGCGAGTGTAGAGTACCTTCAAACGTGTCTTAGGTACACCTTGTAAAGGACGATGGCTGAAGTGTGCCGTTCACCTAGCGTGTCTCGGTACATCGCCGAGTTTTAGGCGAATAGGGTTTTTAACCCCAATTTTTGTGCCTTTTGATATTCCATGACCCATGCATTCTAAACAGAGCCAAACCACAACCCTTTGTGCCCTCTCACCTGGCTTGACCCTAGTTCGTTTGCTTACATGAGTGTTTCCTTCGCTCGGGCCGGTTCTGCATTCATGTCACGGACGATGGTAAGCCCTCTTGACTCCTTGAGAGCATTTTGCGCTTTCCACTGTACACATGGATTGTTTGGTTGGACTGGATTTAGTGGTTTCGTTCTACTTGGTGGTTTGGGGTTTCGGTAGATGGGCTGGGGAGGAAATTTACGTACGATGCGCGCGAGTTCTTAGGTACTTTTGGAAAACAGGAGCTTAGGGACATTGTATATGTGTGAGGCCATATGTGCCATCATTGCCATTTTTCCATATCTATGGCAGATCGAGAATATTGGAAAGGAAAAGCGCCCACAGCTCCTCTGTGGAAGACCATAAAAAAGGAAATCTGACTCCTCACAGCCAGTAAAGAAGGGAAAAGGAGAAGCAAATGGGAGTCGCATCTTGCGAGCAGGAAGTTTTAGTGATGATGATGATGAGATATAGAGGCCATGTTTCTTGGGGATTAAAGGTGAGCGGGAAAAATGGGCCCGATCAATTGCGAACAAGGGTTTTGCTGCGAGGGTGCAAAGTTGACTGTTTTGTACTCTCATCCCATCGGGGGAGTCAAAACGAACATGCGATTCGTGTGCGAGGTTGGGGATATTTACCTGCGTAGTTGAGATTTTATACTAACCACTGAAAGAAATCAATGGGAGGACCTTTACTGAGACCACACGGTGATGGGTAGCGGTTATGGATCACCACCGATTCGACCTAAGCGCTCATTCATACGATGTAATAAATCCTGTTTCACCTCAAGCCAGAGCCTTACCCAGCTTAGGGTTGTCATTGATTCCCGATGCACCAGTGACCAGTGAAATTTATATGCCCCTCACCGGTGACCATGAATGGCTTTGTGCGTAAGAATTTGTACCAGGCTGAATGGAATAGCGCATTGATGAATAAGATTATTCATGATAGAATCGGACTTTAAGACGATGAAATCTCGTGAGGAAACGAGTCGGGTTTCGCATGAGTTATAATGGAAGCTATAATTATGCTTTAGTCATATGGTGTACGATGAGGGACTTCTGGTTCAGCATTCAAAGTAGACATCAAACCGATTCCATCTAGCTGGCGAGTCTTGTGGCTGGCAGGAATGAGGGAATGGTAGGAAAAGAGGTGCTTCTAGGTTTGGGGCTGTGTGAGAGCAAAACGGAGGCCGAGCGGCGCCTCCAGACCCCGGCCTTCACGACCTCGGTGGCGGCTGTTAAGGGTCCCTTCATCTCTGACTTTAACACTATGAGCACATCCCCATTCAGAAGAATGGAGCGTCGAATAAAGGGTGGTTCAAATGCATTTGGAAATGACGACTTGTGCATGACTCTCTCATTTCGAGAGTCATATTTCAGGAAGAACTGCGTTGAGATGCCACTTCTCTCTTTGACTTGGAGGGAGATCGGAAGAGTTGGATGGCCCAATATCTTGCCCAAAAATACCCTAGAATTTTTATAATAAAATTTTATTATATGACATTCTGGTATGAATTGAGCTTCCAGGTTTCGGAAAAATTGGTAGCAAATTGACACAAGTTATGAAGTGATAAGTTGTGAACCAAGGGATTTGTGTATGAGAACAAAGGGTGCAATGGTCATTTAGCAAATATGACATGAATATATGAAAATATTACAAGTGTAGAGATGGAGCCTGATACAAATTACATAAGTGACAATTTGCAAAATAAGAGTTGAGGACTTAATTGTAATTAGAAGAGACTTGATATTATAATAATAGGAAAAACAAAAACCAAAAATTCATTTAGTCTCCCGAAAATTTAGGGCTCCACGATTGGTGAGAAAGAAGAGAGCGAAAGAGGAAGAGAAGGGAGAGAAGAAGGAGGAGGAGGGAGAAGAAGATCAAGGTATGTATGTCTTAGGATCAAGTGTATTTTGGATTCTGAGGCTTTGTGTGTAGCTGAGTAGATCTTCCTTTGGTTTAGGTTGTGTGCAAAGATCACCTGAGCAACTGAATTTGTTGGGGTTATAGAGTAAAACCCCAGGTGGTGAAAATAACCATGAAAGGAATCATCACCTTTATGTGGTTTATAAAAATTGGTAGACCTTAGGTAAGTGTTCTTTGTTTCGCTCAAGGTTTTGTATTTTGAGTTTAGCACCCGATTTAAGTGTTTATTGGAATTGTTTTTTAAATCTAATTCAGAATTGGTTTTGAGAATTATTATACAGTTATAGAAGTTGTATGGGTAAGATTGGCATCAAAAGTGGGAAAAATAACAAAATCTGGGCAATTTCGGAAGGTGTACCGTACATAAACAGTGATTCTGGGTACACCCCACAGCAGTGTACCAGGTACACTTTGGGGTATCTCGTACACCACTGAGTACGCTCCGATTTCGACCCGGTTTTATTTTGGCCATCTTGCTCATTTTTCATCCGATTTGAGTGATTCAAGTGGCTGCGTAAAATAGACTTCAAGGAGAACCAAACTTAAAGAGAATAGAGCATCGCGAAATTCTGATCCTAAGTGGCCCTAAAAATTCACTCCAAAGTGGGGCCATGCAAACCAAATTCTAGTTCCAGCTTTGAACATGAAGTGAATCCTGGACTACATTTTCGGACGTGGCAGATTTGGTGCTCAATTGGGTGATTCAGTTGGGATGAACCCTTAGCACCTTAGCTTTAAAAGTACAATGACACAAGTCAAACATGAAGTTAAGACTGAAAGGCCAAGGCAATACCAAACTGTCCCGATCGTAATCGGTAAATTTATTAGTTGGCATGAAAATGCCATAACTAGTTAGGAATAATCCGTTGAAATGATTTAATTTATGAGTATTAAGTAGACTCTTAGAGGGAATAAGAATGAGACTAAGTCAAAATAATACCGTACCTCGCGCCTCATAGAAGTTTCGACTTTGCCTCGGCGATATTCGTTAGTATGATTATTTGCTTAATCAAGAGTGAATAAAATTGTATTTGACTAGGTGTGGGTGAAGACGATAACCCTGACCTCGGATTGACATCGAAAGAAAGCGAATCGATAATTGGTTTGTTCTATACTTGTTCTTTATTCTAGTTTGTTCACCACACGCTCTTTGATATCTTATATTACTTTCTACATTTGCGAAATATGCATATCTCCTCGATTTGAATGATTAGATATTTGAAATGTTTGACAAATATCTGCAGCTGTATGCGTGTATTTGAGCTACAAGAAAATTCATTGCATAAAAGTAAATTATTTAAACGTATTATTGAATGACCAACATGGCCAATTCACAGTGGTCGTCATGAAAGGTGCAAATATTTGTCACCGAAATCCACATTGCTCTTGAATTTAATAACGGGGCGGGATTCACACCAGCGAATGCATGCGCGTGAATGTTGACTTCTATAGTCATATGTGAGACGGTAATATTGAATGTGAAATCACATTGCTATTGAATGACAAACAGGACAGGATTCAACAACTGAATCTGTTGTGAATGTTGACTTCTATAGTCATATGTGAGACGGTAATATAGAATGTGAAATCCTGCTTTATGCGAATAACAAACGGGGCCAGGGATTCAACAATTGAATCATCGTGGATAGATTACATAACCGTATGTGGAATCCTGGCCAAAGAAAGAGAAATGATGGAAATTGAAAAGTGTATTTGTATAAGTATCTTTATATTACATTGATATTGTATAAAGGCATTATTTTGATAAATGCATGATTTATATGAACAAAAATGGAATACAATTGTATGAACCACTAAGCATGAAAATGTAGCGTGGACTATCGATGCGCGTAGTGCAGTGATGAGCATCGAAGCAAGACCCGAGATCGAGGCTTCGAGTCATAGGAAGGAATTTACGGGTATGCTCGAATCATATGCGATACTGCATTTCTTTGAACATTGATGACATTTGTAAAATAGTTTTGAACTACGGATCATTATTTTGTAAAGGCATTTTGTTAAAATGTAAGCGTTATGAATCTTTGTTAATTGTAAATGTTTATGGAAGCACGAAAATGAATTTAGCCAGCGAAATTACAAAATTTAAAATGAATAAAATAAGCCAAATGTTTTGATAAGATAATTGGAAATGTCGGATGTAGGACTCCGACTTGGATCATGTAGAGTCGGGGATCGAATTATGACTGCACGAAAAACTAAAATTAAATAAAGCGATAACTAAAGGTTTGATTAATGACTTTAAATGGATTTAAACGGCGTCCGAGGGTTTGGTTAGGATTCGCCAAGTCGAGAGGCGGAGAAGCTCAGAAGTCGCCACCAGGCTATGCGTTGATGAGGGCGCATTTTCTTACGCCGGATGATGATGAGGAGGACGTTGTGTAGTAGTTTATTGGCTGAAGAATAGGGTGGTGTTGGCGATTGGGTAGGCCCTCGGCCCGTGGTATGCGACACCATTTTGTTTCAGTTCTGCTTTTCGTTCGGCTATGGTCATTACTTTAAGACCTCTTTGATTCCGGTTATTATTCGTTGTTTCTTTTGACTTTATGCATAGTGGTTATGTGTTTATGTTAAATGGTTGCTTCTATAATATCGATCGTAACCAGTTCGATGTTTGCATGACCGCACTTTCTTCAATTCCATGGTCCTCATTTGAATAGTGATTTTGTGTTAAGCTTGTTGTTATGCATTGTAAGATTGTGGTTAGTTCTAAATGAGTCGTGCAGTTGCATACTAAAGTAGGTGAAATATTTTGTTTATATTTTCTATTTTGAGAACTTAGCTTAGCTGTCTGGCGCACTTGTTGGAATTCATAACCCGATGGGTATCTACAGTCTAAACTGCTGGGACTAAGCGAGATGCGGTGAAGTGCCAGTGAATACAGATTGAGCCCGATAATTATAAGCGAACTTAGCACGATCAAGTCACACTTTGCCCACATTTTTGCATGAGGTGGTACTTTTTTAATTGCTTTTGTGTTTTTGGACTTGTGCGAGTCTTTAGTGGTAATGTAATTGTGTACAAAGATTTATGTCCGGGGAAACAAATATGGATCATTGAGGATGTTGGCTTAGCCAGATTGGTGAAGTTCGAGGAGCTTTGCAACAATGCTGGAAAGGACAAAGGGGCAAAGTAATAAGGTACACGTGCGAGAAAAATTGGCGTAGGCAAAGTGTCTGGGTGCACCTTGACATGTCTCGTACACGTAGGAAGAAGCGAGTGACGAAGTGTCTTGGTACACCGTGTACGCTCTTAGGTACATTGTGAGGTATGGGGTGGTGGGAATCAGATCTTAATCTGAGGGCACACTTGTAAAATAAACTTTTAGCGCAGGGATCACATTGGAGGGGGTATAAAGCTATCGACCTGAGGAGAAGGCGACTTTTGATTTCGAAGTTAGGTTTTCATAGGAGAAGAGTTCTTTCCATGGTTGAGTGAAGACTTGTTGATTAGGGTTGAAGACTTTATTTTTAAGGTTTTACGATTTCAAGCACATGTAATCTTTTCGGTAGGAACTCATATTTCGTTTCCATTCTAAATGTGCGTATTTTTCATCCCTTAGGTTTTGCGATTAGATTGATTTTCTCAAAGTTCTTTTTATGAATAAATTCTCTCTGCAATTATGATTGTCCTTATAAGTTCCATGGAGTTACAAACTTCTATCTTTAGGGTTCTCACGGTGGAAACTCACCCTGATCAAGGTAAATTCCCTTAATTCCTCTTTTATACCTCAATGGATTGTGATGTTATTCGATTGTTGAAACTGTGTAAAAACCTTAGTTGGGCATCATCTTGACAACGTGTGAGAATGAAGATCCTCGGTACCACGTTGTACTTGATTACAAATCTCTGACTAAGAGTCACGAATTAGTGGAACAAGTGCTTAACATCATTCAATCATCTTTCTTTTCAAAAGAGCATTTAGGGTAAATCTTTCATCGAAGACATTTATCAATGGTTCTAAGATGAGGTATATGAAGGTGGGAGTCGTGATCACTTAAAAAAGTGAGTAGAGCCTAAGTCCAGTGATCTATCTACATTTAAAAATATTCCAAATCAATCAATCATTCAATCAAACAACATAACCCCATAGAATTCCTTTTAAATTACACTTTGTGGAGAATAGCTCCTCGGATCAACAAATTTAGACGATCACATTGGAGATGACACGTGGATTCCCACGATATTCTGATGCTGAACGACCTTAATTCTGCGCTTAGGAATATAATTCAGCATACGAATAAGAGCGGCTTGATAGGCAAAATCAAGAAATAGAACCTATTGCTCGTGCAAATGATATGAACGATCAACTTGTGAGGGCAGAGCGATCGAATTAATCTCGGAAAAAGCAAAAGCTCTAGTGTTTGGCTTGGATGGATAATGCATAACTTCGTTGTATAGGAAAACAAGAACCTTGGTATAAGAGGACACCCGCGATCATTAATGAGTAGATTGATAAGTGTTATTACATAATAATCTATGAAGTTCAAGAGTTAACTTTCCCGAGAACCAAGAAGAAATTTAAACTCTCGATTTGTAAATTACTTTTAAACTCATAAAGGGATAACACCCTTTGTAAATAGGCTAAAAATATGAAGAACAAAAAAATTAGGCCCCTGAGGAACTAAATATTAGGCGAAAACTAGAAAGTAAACTAACTATTTTTTCTAAACTACGCACACCTAAAAAACAATACACAAAGGAAAGAAGCTAGATAGTGGATAAGACTTAGTGATAAATGAACCATAAATCAATGACAAATAGAATAGTTGCACCCGTCAACTTCAAAATAAAAGCAAAGCATCAACAGATCAGGAACAAATCAACACCAAATATGTAGCAAACTAGCTCCAAAATAGCAGCAAATCAACAAGTCAAAACCGCCTTGGCTCTTAGTCCAAATCTGGATTTTCTTTGATGACGTGGACCATGTTTGTTTCCTCTTTGGAGTTGAACACGTGAGCTTCTTCTACTTAGGGCATCTCGGATTAAAACATCTAATGCTTCTTTGAATCTCTTGGCTCTAACTTGTGTCATCAGACCAAGTAGGATATCAAGTGGGTCCGCACTCCATTCCTTAGCCATGCCTCCATCACTCGTGAGCTAGTAGGTGCAAAGTTAGACAATTGAAAGAAGCCAAGCTATCAAGGTGAGCAATGCTAGCGACCGTGGATATTGGTACCAATATCTCTGTAAGGCATGAGTAGGGATGAGAAGTTTGAAACTGCAATGATGAAGTGGCTCAAAACATCACCTAGATATGAACAACAATGAACATCTAAGTGCGACCATAACATAATGAAGAAAAAATCTCAGTGTCTGAACAAAGGTGGAGGCATGATATAGATAAGACACAGGTCGCGATCGAGATATAAACCACAAAAGACAAAGTTTACCTTGCAGACCCCTAATCTATGAAACAAAGTACGGACATTTGAACTACAGGTGTAGAAGCGTGTGATCTTGGAACTGAAGTACGAACATCTTATCTATATAAAGGGGAAGTCTAAATGTTTGATATGTAGAAAACGAAGTTTGAACATCTAAATTGTGATACTGAAAAATTTGATCTGCAACGCGATGCGAGACCGATCCACAGTGAGAAGGAGAATGCGAATATCTCGTGCGAGAAAGCGAGGCAAGTTAAACACCTGATCCAAAATGAAATGAAGCGAGAGCAAAGTGAACTCATGCCAAATACAAAATAAGGGTGAAATACGGACACTTAATCGAAATGAAAGCTTGACTAAAGTAAAGTCTGAACACACAAATCCAAAGTGAAGACAACTAAAGCGAAGTCTGAACACCTAATTCAAAATAAAGAAAGCAAAGGCGAAGTTTGAATGCCTAAAATCCAAAATAAAGATAGCAAAGGCAAAGTCCGAACTCCTGAAATCCAAATTGAAGACTGAACGCCTAAAATCGAAAAAGAAAAGGTGAAGTTTGAAAGCCTGAAATACAGAAAGCAAAGGTGAAGTTTGAACACTAGATCTATAATGAAGATATGTAAGCGAAGCTGAACGACGAAATAAAGAGCGGGAAGTAAGACGCTTGAAATCTAAAATGAAGATGGCAAAGGCAAAGTTTGAATGCCTGAAATCCAAACCAAAGACTAAAAAGACGATGTCTAAATGCTTGAAGTATGAAAGTGGAATATAGCAAAGGCGAAGTCTGAACGCCTAAAATCTAAACTGAAGATAACAATGGTGAAGTCTGAACACTTGAAAACTAAAAATGAAGATATGAAGCGAAGTCTAGCGCTGGTGAAAATAAAGAAGATAGTAAAAAGGCTTTGAACACTGAAATCTAAGCGAAGATAGCATGGGTGAAGTTGAGCAGCCCAAAATCAAGGCGAAGATAGCAAAAGGAGAGGGTTTGAACGTAGTAACAAATAGAAGATAGAAAAGGCAAAGAAATATGAGCACTTTAAAATCCATGAGGCAAATGTAGCCTGATTAATACCCAATCCCTCAAACTCTTGAACAATCTACTATGAAATCCTCATCTAGTACAAATATATGTAAAAGGTCGAATGATATATGTATGACTTTGTGTATCTCAGGAACACTACTACCAAATGGATATCCAAAATGACTATGCATTATCAACATTATGCTCAAAAAGTGAACTATCCATATCATCAAAAATATTACAAGAACGTATTGTTTATCATGAAGGCCAGGTGAACTCAAAAATATGCCCAATAAATCAAATGATGCTCTATATATAATCTCTATAGTAAGCTTATAAATGACATGAATGTAAGATAGAGTGAAGTGTCTTATAATAACTTTGGCAATGAGTGATAAATAACATCTAAGAAATATTTTCCAACTCGCATTGCCCAACAAAGATCCACTAAATAAATAATACTGAATAAAAAATGTCTCTATGAAGGTCATCCTCAAGAAAAACCATCTAATCTCAATAAGTAAAGAAATATACTCCAGGATGGCATCTACATAAAATGCTATAATGAAGCACATCCTCTCAATGAAAGTTGTTTACGCAGCTTGACCCGACTCCGTATGATCTCGATAAGCTGAGGGTATGCCACTGGTGTATGACAAAGACATGATGGAATCTCGCTCAACATACCAGCAAGATTTGTATGTACAAACCAACAAACTCCAGATGATCAGACGCGCCAGAGGTATGCCTGATATGTCATCCCAATGCTCCATAGTGTCGAAATTAGTGAAATTCGTAAAGTACATGTTAAAGAAAGGCGACCTTGGGTCATCTAGAACCGAAACTAAAAACGAATCCAAACACTAGTGAGGCATCTCCCAAAAAAGGCAGTATGATAATTTCCATATATCAACCAAGAGTCTCGAGATACCATCAGTAAGACATCCAAAAGAAAATGTCCCGATCATAGTAGCTGGCCTCGGGGTGGTCTTATGACCGCGGACCGTAATGTAGGCTTAGGGTGATAGATGAAAGAATGAGAAGGCTTGGGGCTCAAATATTCAATGATCTAACTCATTCCATCTTGTATAAGATGTAATGCATGTAAAAATCTCATGAGCCATGGACTCAAAGGAAACCAACAAAATTACTAATGAAAGAAATAAACAAATGAGAAGAGACTAAACTACTAATGAATCATAAGAAGGTGTGAAAGAGTTGGGTCTGGGGTAAATATCAATGCGAGGATGGAAGGCAATGGTGAGTGAATTGTCAAGAAAAAAATGTGGTAATAAACATAAAAAGGTAGGGAAAAATAAAATGATCAACTACAAATCGACTATATCAGTACCATAGAGAGAGAGAGAGAATCGTATCCATAATAATTGGAATGATAGCGAACAATGATCGAGAAATCCTAGTGAGAAAATCACTTGAACACCTACCTCTCACAAGGATATATCAACAACGATCGAGAAATAAATGATCTCTCAAAAACTCTCATCGAACTCGACCTTTCAAAAATACATAACAAGAGCGGTCAGAGATAAGCCTCATAAAAATCTCACATGATCCCCCGATAACAAGTACGCAACCAAGCGTCCTCGAAAGCATGGCATCGATGAGATGATATATAAATATGTCACAACATCCTTTATTTTCTTTTTCTTTTTCTTTTTTTTTTTAATTTTTTTTTCCGAATATGATCATCAATAACTCAATCCTCAACAAGGAATATAAAGAATGAAAGAACTCTCCCCAATCACTAGCGAATGTTTGAATCCTCCTATCACAAGGAATCCAAAGAATGAAAGAACTCTCCCTAATCACTAGCAAATGATTGAATCCCCCTCTCACAAAGTAACCTCTCAAGCCAAAACCTTTGAATCAATGCCAAGGGTGAAGTAAAGGGCGTGACATAACTACCCTCTATGCACTAAAATGTGAAGAATCATCAATACGAGCAAGGTAATAAAAAGAATAAGGTGAGCAACAATGAAAATAAGGATGGGAAAGAACAAAGGTGATGATAATGAAGCGTAACCCAACGAGGGGCTAGGACGAAAATAATAAGGATAAAGAAGATATACCTATAAACCCAAAGCTCATGAGACTCTTAGAAACTTATACATATACATCAAAGGGCCCCTACCTTGGTGTAGAAAAGGTAAGTACACACACCCCTTCCCCCGGCCGTGTCAAGTGAGGGGACGTCACATAGAACAGAGAACTATTAACTTGTCATTAGTGAGCCCATTTCAAGCATATATTCATGTAGACATAAACTTGTAAAACTATCACCATAGTGGTGGTTAAATTTTTCCTGTACATATATGCCTAAGTCCAACTACTTGTATTTACACAAGTTACAATATCTCCAAAATATTACGTTTGCATTTTATTACAACAAAAACGAGATTAGGACCTCGTCATAAAGAATCTAATGTTGTGTTAATACTGGTAGTACGAGATGTCTGCGCGACACTCTTCGATCTTTACCACGGATGAAACACCTATGCTAAGCTTCAAGCTTAGTGGGAAAACATATAACATATATGACTACTTGTGGTGGTCCTCAATTATAGTATACATGTAAAATAATTCGCATATCAGAATGCTCAATCTCCTGTAAGAGTACATAACAAAGGCTTTATATCAGAAGATACCCGTAGGTACACTACATAATAAAACTGAGATATGCCTTAGCATCAGGGCTGATTGCTTTTGTTTTCTTATAGTTCATTAGTCAGATACTTATCATATAAATGTTTGCTTGCATAGATCAGTAAAAATGAATGAGAGGAATGACCGCAATCGGTACCCAGGTATGAGTACGATGCGAAACGAGTGCCAAAGCGTGAGCAGAGACGTGCTTGTAACCGCGAAACAAGGTAATAAATGGCAAGCATGCATGAGTGTCATTAACCTTGTCAGGCGTGCTTGTCACACCATGACAGCGTCGCATTAGGCAAAGAGTGTGACACTAGGAACATGCTATTCATTCATTATCTAGTATTAAGCACGCCTACAATTATATGCGTTTCAGAGCTTTTTATACTAGTATTTATAACATTCATTTAGGCTTTATAAAAATAGAAAGCAAAACAGATAGAGAAGAGGCAAGCACAAAGCCTGCTAAGAAGATGGTTTCGTCGAGGCGAAGAGGGTTAGCAAGCTGATGCATCCACTCGCCTAAAGTGAGCAAACATAGTGAGAAAATGGTCTCGGGTTGGCGTAGGCGGTACTAAATGCCGCCTAAGGCCGAGCACTCCTTCTCCTAGGCGGAGAGGCGTCGGGCTGGAACAGAAATGAGGCCTTTTTGCCCTTTTCCACTGGACACATTCAAATCTAAAACAAAACAAATTTAAAACCAACCAAAAACACATTTATGGAAGAGTTCGGGTTTCCTAACACACACATAAACAAAAAGGGAGTTAGGATAGTTTCCTAACCTTGATGCCTTAGACTTCAGAGCGATTCAAACAGCGAAACCGATATACAAAACGAGTTAGGGTTTTTGTAATGGCCCTTCCTCCGACCTCTTCAAGTGAGAGGGCGTCACACGGGGCAAAGAACTATCAACCCGATATAAGTGGGCCCATTTCAAGCATATATTATGAAGACATAAACTTGTAAAACTTCCCTTAGTAATTGGTGTTTAAAATTAAATGCATATATACTTGAGTCAAACTACTTGTATTTACCGCAGTTCCATTTACCTCGAAAATATTACATTTTCATTTTCGTACAAAAAATTTAGGGACCTACATGGAATGACTCATGCTAGCGTGGTTGGCGCTGTAGAATGCGGAATATCTCTGATAACCTCTTCAGTACCTACATGTATGAAACACCCGTGCTAAGCTTATAGATTAGTGGGAAAACAGATAACATATATGACCACTTGTGGTAGTCCTCAATCATAGTATACATGTAAATTAATTCGCATATCAGAATGATCGATCTCCCGTAGGAGTACATAACAAAAGTTTTATATCATAAGGTACCCGTAGGTATACTACATGATAGAATTGAGATATGCCTTAGCATCAGAGCTGATTACTTTTGTTTTCTTATGTTTCATTGTTAAGATATTTATCGTATAAATGTTTACTGCATAGGCCGTGGCACAATGAATGAGAGGATAGTATAATGGGTACTCGAAGGTCTTGTACGATCTTGAACATAGGTCTTAGAAGCACAAACAGAACGTGCTTGCACCACGTAACAAAAGTGTCGTAGTTGATGGGTGCTCAAAACACTCATCATATACCTGCAATTTACCATGTTTTTGGGCAATTTCATACATTAATAAGTGTGTTTATCGCCTTATATTTGATACTCGGCTTCTTGTGCATTCGGTGGCTGCGGCATTTGGAGGCTGCGATGAGCTTGAAAAAGTAGTTGGAGAGCCTAGCCCCAGCGTCGCAACGTCTCAGCGTCGTGACGTTGGGATTGTTTAACTTCATTGTGGCGTCGCGGCGTCAGATTGACAACGACATTGCGACGTCACGACGTTGCTAGGACTTTATTAGCGAGAATTTCAAATAAGAAGTGGAGAAAAAAAAAAGGGAAAGAAGAGCCGAGACAGAGAAGATGATACAGGCATGATTCGAGAGATCGTGTGATTCTTGTATTTTTATTTCCTCTCTCGAACCCCTACTGATTAAAAACTCAATGATTGTAATGAGCAACATGATGTGTTAGTTTTATTTCTAAGGTTTTTACTGTACCCTTGCTACATTCATATGGACTAGTTATTAATACGATTTCATTTTGTATATTCATGGATCTGATGTATACTTGCTCTATTTTATGTGATTTATTTATATGGTGATGTTTGGCCAATATTAGCATGTACTTCTTTAAGAGATACGGGGGTCGAAGGTAAAGACTCCGGGAAGTCAGTGAGTGACACTTGGTAGGGATGAGAATCTCCGGTTCCTAGGTGTGGCAGTGGGGTTTAATCATTCAAGCATTTCGATTTTAAGGTTGTGCGGGGAGATGCGATAAACCTGCTTAGTGAGATAGGCGAATATGCCTGAGGAGAGAGGATGTCTCATGAAACACGATCTGATCACCAGGTGTGAATCTAGTTATTATCTTGAGATGATCAAGTCTATCTAGATTATAATCCATTGAGTGTGGCAGGGGGAGGCAAAACCCTAGTCCCCATTACTTGAATTAACAATTCATTTAAGATCAACTTTTCGTTATATTAATCATAAATCACTCGAGTTTGAGATCTAGATAATAATCTAGAGCCAATACTAGTATTCAACACACTTCTCCTTGTGGGAACGACACTTGACAAGCCACTACACTACGTAAACTCAAAGCGTATACTTGCGCGTGCAAGCTTACATTCACAAATTTTTACACAATATCAGGGGCGTGAGTTTTTGGCCACTATTAGCAGAAGGAGAAGTTTTTGTGTTGATATTGACAATAAGCGCAATAGATATTACTGCAGTTTGTTTCTTTATTTGCGATTATTCTATTACCTGGTGCTTGTAACTTGGTCTCTCTTATTTTTGTGTGTGATTGCGGAGTAAAGGTTGTGTGTGCATCAGAAGACGCTGTAGAAATCTAGCGATATACGAGACCGGGAAGGAAGGGCGAAGATCGAGGGCAGAGGGTGTAGAGATGGTAAAATGGGATAATGGTAGAGATTATGCCCCAGGGGCCATTTATACGACCATATGATCCTTTTATCTTTGCTAAGAAGAGTTTTGCCTTACCATCTCTTTGTTGTTCGATACGCTATATGAAGACCACCCGTTTCCAAAGGGAATGATTTGAGCTGAAAATAGTAACACAGGATGCTTGAGGACATACGATTCCATGGGAGGGCAGTGAGAATTCAAACACGCATTTGGCAAACTTCATTAAAGTATGTGACACGGTCAAATACAATGGAGTAATAGAAGAAGCGCTTAGATTGAGATTGTTCTCGCTCTCACTGGGTGATAGAGTATTAAACAACGGTTGTGAGCTGACCAGATTCATTACCTCATGGAATGATTTGGTGTAGAAATTCTAAGGCCAAGTTTTCTGCAGCCCTCGAATCGCTTAGGCGGTGCGAGAGATTAACACTTTTAGACGATTGGAGGAGAACTTAGAAACTGAAGCCTAAATTTCATGAAGCTACATTGGGGAGATTTGTCCACATCACGGTGACTAGATGAATGCGAAGTCACTTTCCTTTTATATGATATGAGTGATTCTACCAGAACAATTATAGATGCTTTGGCAGGGGGCGCTCTGATGAAGAAGACTACAGATCAAGCGTATGGAATCCTATAGGATATGGCTACTAATAGTAACCAGTGACCCAAGGATAGGATGATATCGAGGAAGGCAGTGGGAGGTGCACGGTTTCCTGAGGTCTAAGCAATTTGGTAAATCTGTGTCACCACTGACTCACAGCTTGGTATAAAGCGGCAGTGTTGTAAATGCTATTCAGACCAACCCTTGAGAGATATGTGAATCATGTGGAGGACAACACAATACTACAGAATGTAGTCGGTAGGATAATGATGAAGCGGGCATAGTATGTGTGAAGTTTAATCCGCCCAACAACGAGGGTCATTACGGGGAATTTAACACTATCGGAATCAAAGCCGAGCCAATGTTGGCGGAATAATCGGGAATTCAATCGGAACTATGGATGGAGGAACAATCGAATTATGCTTAAAATACTATAATTTTTGTAATAATTTTATTATATATTAAAGGTATGAATTAGCCCAGGCCAAACTTGGGTTTAGGGAAAATTGACAAATTGACAAATTGTGAAATGTAAATTTGATGAACTTTGGAAATTTGTGCACTAGAACAGGATAAAATTGAAGTACCATAAGGGATATAAAAATCATAAAGGGGAGTAGAGATGGGCCATAATAGAAATAAAACAAGTTGATTTGCAAGTAAAAGGGTGGAACTTGGTACAATATGGAGCCCTTAAGTATAAAAGGGGGAGATAAAACCAAAATTCATATTTTGGTCTCCAATTTTCCCTAGCAAACCCGAAGGAGAGGAGAGAAAAGAGCAAGAAGGAAGAGGAAGAAGAGGAAGAAGGAGGAGAGAAGAAGAAGATAAAGGAATGTGTTTTCAACTTGGGATCAGAAATTGTACATTTTGATTTCCTAAGGCTTTGGTTTTGGAATTGTTCCTCCTTGCATCTGGGGTTTGTGGAAAAGATCACCCAAACCCTTCCCCTTAAATTGTTGAGGGTTATGTGGGGTAAAACCCCAAATGGTAGAAAATATAGCACCAAAATCACATCAAAATTATATGATGTTTAGAAGAATTGATATGGACTTTTGGTGAATTCATAGGATTTTTACCTATAGTTTTGTGGTATGAGGGTTCCAAACCACCAATACAGTATTTTGAAGTTGTTTTGGATGATTTTAGTGATTTTTAGGAATTAAGGAATGGGGAGATTATATCAGGAGAATTGGTATCAAAAGTGTGAAGAGGAAACAAATCACGGACAAACGTATGCAAGTCTGGTATAGAGGGTGTACCGGTACACCCACCAAGAATAGCACATATGCGATCTGAGGTCAACATGTCACCGGTACATATAGCGAGAATGCAACATGTCTTTGTCTGAGTCCAGTATCTTAAATTGTGTATTTTTAAAAATGACCAGTTAATGTAGTTTTGCGTATTTAAGCCTAAATTCATACACACCATTGGCATTATGAGAACCCTAAGAAATGAATAATAGGGTTCGAATAAGAATGAGACTAAGTCAGCGTGCAGGTACCTCCCGCGGCTTTGCCTCGGCGACTATTAGTTTGAAATAAATTGTTGCATAACCAGCAGAGTGAAAAATTTGTATTTGTTAGGTGCGGGTGAAGGCGACAACTGACCTAGGGATTGATATCCCGAAAGAGGAAAAAGGAATCGATAATTGGTTTGTTCTCTAATTGTTCTTTATTCAGTTTGTTCTATGCTTGTTCTTTACATTTCTCATATTACTCTCTATTTGCGAAATATACATATATATCAGGTCGAATGATTAGTATTTGAAGTGTTTGACAAATATCTGCATGTATCTTTGTGTATTTGAGCTGGCAATTTATTACATAAAAGAAAAATTGATTTGACGTATTGTGGGGGCGACATGGCGGGATTCACCAACTACACCTTTCTTTTCGCCTTTGCCCAAGACTATCTCTTCTACTTCTCATTCTGGGTAAATCATGAAGGTAGCAGTATTTGTCCCTTGTAATCGCATTCTTCTTGAATAATAAACAGGGACCAGAGTTACCCAGGCGAATGCGCGGCGAATGTCGACTTCTGTCATATGTGACGGTAATATTGACGAAATCCATTGCCTCTTGAATGGCGGGGCGGGACGATTCACGACTGAATCTGTCATGAATCATTCTATAATCATATCATGAGCGAAAATATTGAATGTAAAACCACATTGCTCTTGAATGACAAATGGGGCGGATTCACCAGCCCAGATCATGCGTGGATGTAATTCTATAGCCATATGTGGAATCACAAACAGCGAAGCGATGGTATTGAAAAGTGTATTTGTATAAGTATCTTTACGTTACGCGATATTAATATAAAGGCATTATTTTGATAAATGCATGATTTACATATGAGCGATAATGGAATAAGGCTACGTATAGAACCACTAAGCATGAAAATGCTTAGCGTATTATTTTTATCAATGCGTAGTCTTGATGATGAACATTGAAGCAAGATCCCAAGATCAAGAGGAGCTCAGAGTCATAGAGAAGGAATTACGGAGTATGCTCCGTCATATGCATTACTCCATTTCTTTCGAACATTGACATTTTGTAAAACAGTTTGAACTCTGAATCAGTATTTTTGTAAAATGCATTTTGCTAAATGTAAGTGTTATGAGTCTTTTTGAATGTGTAAATGTTTATGGGCTTGCCGAAGTAAATCACTTCATGTACTTACAAAATCTAAAATAATAAAACCAAACAAAATGTTTTGATAAGATAATTGAAAATGTCGGAGTAAACCGGGCTCCGGTTTGGATCCGCCAACCGGGTCAAGTCGGGGATTCGGGTCGCGACACTTTTGAAAACTAAAATTTAATAAAACGATAACTAAAGGGATTTAATTATCGTTCGACGGCCCCCTGGGTTTCTGCTCGACCGCCAACCTAATGGCTTCGCCCTGGTCGCCACAAGAATAATATGCCACCACCCCAAGTGAGCAAACCACCATCAAAGAAAAAAGTGGATTTGGAAGAAGTACTAGCTTAAACGCTCACTTCCCATACAACCTTTATGAATGAAACAAAGGAGAATTTGTAGAATCAGTCAGCCCAACTGAATAACCAGGTAGCACAATTGAGAAACTTGGAGGTGCAAATGGGCTAAATGGCCACTCTGTTGACTGAGAGGCAACAAGGTTCTTTTCCAAGCAATTCAGAGCAACCACCAATAGTAAGAGAAGTGGAAATTTAGGTGGTAAACTGGGGCTTCAGCCCGAAGATCTGATGCAAGGAGCAAATTTCAAGAGAAGAAGTGTTAAGAGAGACTGACAAAGAAAGAGATCTGAGAAAAGGCGCTACAAATGAACCCTTCAGACAACTTCCAGATCCTCACGGTCAAGAAGAATAAACTAGATAAGCAGTTCACCAAATTCATGGAAATGTTTAAGAAATTGTAGTGCTATAATTTAGAGGAAATTAACACAGTCAAGGACCTGGCGCCTTCACAATCCCACAAGATAGGAACTTGATCTGAGAGAGCCTTATGCGAATTGGAGCTAGTATTAACTCCATGCCTTTTATCTATTTCCAAACTAATAAGCTGGGGAGAAGCGACCCACGACCGTCACCCTACAATTTAGCGATAGATCATTGAAACATCTCTAGGAGTGATAGAAGATGTGCTAATAAAGGGTAGATAAGTTTATCTTCCCGCCTGATTTCTTGTTTGATATGGAGGAAGATAAGGAGATACCCATTATATCGGGTAGACCATTTCTAAAGTAACCGGCAAGGCTATGGATTGATGTACAAGGGAAATTGGAAATTAAGAGTGCAAGACATGAAATTGATGCAAGCAGATTCAATGTTATGCGACATCCAAACAGTAGCCATGCATGTTTTATGATGTGGTAAGAGAGGCGAGAGTTGTCTAGCCAAAGTGGTTTGATTAACCCTTTGGAGACTAGCCTTATGCAGAATGATAAGGAGGAACTAGGTGAAGAGGCTGAAGACTATGTGAAATGGATGGACTCCTTCCAGCCGAATAGAAGAAAGTATTATGAGTCGTTAGGAGAGAACCCCCAGACTTCAATGCCTTTGATTGAGCGACCACCACAGTTGGAGCAAAAGCCACTATCGAGTCACTTGAGGTATGCCTATCTAGAGGAATCCTTAACCTTACCAGTAATCATATCAGCATCTTTGACAGCAGTGGAAGAAGAGAAGCTTTTAAGAGTACTTCAAGATCACAAAGATGCTATTGGATGGTCTCTAGCTAATTTGAAGGGGATCCACCCCTCCATGTGCATGCACCGAATCCTATTAGAGGATGGGCACAAACCTTCAGTGGAGGCTCAGAGAAGACTCAACCTGATAATAAAGGAAGTGGTAAGAAAAGAAGTATTTAAGTGGTTAGATGCAGGAGTGATCTACCCTATTTTAGATAGTTCATGGGTAAGCCCGGTACAGGTTGTTCCAAAAAAAGGAAGGACTATAGTGATAAGGATCGAGAATAACGCACTACTCCCTTCCCGAACAATTATGGGTTGGAGAATCTGCATAGACTACCGGAAGTTGAATAAGGCAATTAGAAAAGATCATTTCCCGTTTCCATTTCTGGACCAAATGCTAGACAAGCTGGCAGGGCATGAGTATTACTATTTCTTGGATGGGTATTCGGGCTATAATCAGATCACTATACCACCAGAGTTTAGTTATTAGTAGAAGAAGCTGATTTTGCATACCAAGCATTACTACCACCATCATATTTTCTCATAATGATGCTTCATAAGCTTATCGTATGTGTTCCTCCATCTCGTAATCAACACCGCGGAGTTCGAACCTGGGGTGAATATATGATCAAGGGCTGAACTTCTTTGCTACCACTCTAGCATCATTAGTTCAGGTAGGTATGGCCTCATATTTTCTCATAATGATGTCGAACACCATATTTTCTCATAATGATGTCTACAAGCTTGTTGCAGAAGTGTGTTCCTCCATCTGTAATCAACACCCGTGGAGTTCCGAACCTCCGTGAATATATGATTATGCGAACTTTGCTACCACTTGGGCATCATTGGGCCAGGTATGGCCTCCCCAACACCATAATGGATAAGCCACTTCCTCGTCTTCGTCTCATTGTTCCAAAACTGCCTAAAGTCGCCTTACGCCCAATGAACCTCAGAACCACACCCGGTACACAAAAATCGTGGATCTAGCCACAAAAACTATAAAATTATTATAAAATAAATGTGAAAATGACGAACCGAAACGAGTGTAAGATGAGTGTTTTAGGCACTCATCAACCACCCATAGACTAATGGCTAAACATAGGTGTCAAATAGAGAAATCAAATCTATCTTGGAAAATAAATAATAACTTGAAGAAAGATCGCGAAAAGTTAGATAATGCGTCTGAAATATAAAACAGAATACATTCAAGACACCTCGGGGATGTCACTATCCAGGCCTGTGCTCGGGAAGCTGCGGCATTGCTATGAATTAGAACATAGGAGCATACTAGGCAACTCTATTATCAATATGATAGTAGGTGGTCTACGATAAACTATAATCAGCCCAATGAATTAGAAGAGTCTCTCGCAATGAGGCTTACAAAAATGTTGGAGATCTATAAAGAAAAGTCGAGGGTCAGACCATTCAATCGCGGACTACAATTTTTTCTATACAAGCAGGAATCATGCACTAAGAGACAGGAGCTTTAAAGTCAACGGCAAACGATCGTGTCATCCTAGAGGCGACTTCCTCATGCAAGAAAGTAGCCATCAATCCGAGCACAACGGAAACAAAGGCAAGAAGGGGAATTCGAAAGCAATTTCAAAGAGTATCTGTGACATTTGAGATTCAGGGAAGTCGAAATGAACCAACATTAAACAAAGTGCTACTGTAGTAACCTGCCATTTGAAGTTTTTCATCCAATATGCGCTTTATATGTCAATATTTTAGAGATGTCAATTTTCTTGGAGACTGTAAACTTAATCTAATTGCATTGCTTGTTGTCAGAGTTTCTCAAATCCAGATCGTGCTTGATAGAGATAGTTCCTGAAATTCGGCCTGTGGTCAGACGAGAGATAGGTTATGTGTTTTAGGTTGCTTTAGCAGTATTATGTGTTTTAGGTTTGTTTAAGTATCAGGTGGCTTCACGCTGATCGCTAATGGGAGGTCATTTTGATTCAAAATTTTTCCAAATTTTTCAAAAAGAGCGAGCAGAAAGTGGAAAGGGACCCTTAGGTTATGCCATGATCTCGGGAACAAAGATGCGAAAGGTCAGCATCAGTTTAGTCACCTTCTTTCAGATTTCAAGAAGCCATCATCCTAAGTAGCTATCACACACGTCTCAGATCTCCAGTATATCATGCTTCTAATTACATAAGGATTCTACGAGCCTAGAAAATTTTAACATCTTTACTGATAGACACCTTTGAAAATGTAATTGTCACCAGCCTTAAAAAAAAAAAAATCAAACAAAAAAAAGACGGTGTAGATAAATATGAGTGTCTAATTGGGGATTCTTGAAGATAACCTGAAATTTCAAAGCCACGTCATCAACTGGCAGAGCCATTGACTCAACGCCACTACATGGGACAGTGATGATCCCTCTCCCACACTAGCCTCAGGGTTTGGCTGAGCATCGCGAAGTCTAGGAATCCAAATGCCCATATTCTAACCTGAATCAGGTGGGAGTCACCAATGGATCCCCTATGACACTATGGAAGCTGAAACCTATAGGCACTAGTTTCTTTATGCTTAGGTATTAACAACCCGGCAAGGTTAGAGTCTGCCAAGAGCGGCTCCAAGTTTGTGGCACCGGACCCTAGGTATAGCGTCGGGAGGATCATGAAACAATCCACACTCAGACTGGGAAAGGTCATTGAAAACTTGGGGGGGTGGGTGTGTTGAGTTGCTTGGTCAACCTGACTTTTCTAAACAGTTCCAGAAAGCAGATAACCTTGGCTAGTCTCCATTTTTAAAGATAAAGGCTCAAATTGCAAGTTTGGCGCCCATCAGGACTCTCCCGTTTACATCATGGTATCACTCATGTCAGGGCATTTTGGGGCGTGGTAGTTTTCATGTGTGTTTTGTTATGAGTATGTTTCTTGCTTGGGGACAAGCAAGAAACTAAATTTGGGGTGTGATGGGTGCTCAAAACACTCATCATATACCCACAGTTTACCATGTTTTTGGGTCATTTCATACATTAATAAGTGTGTTTATCGCCTTATATTTGATACTTATTTACAAGAAATTTTTAGAGGTTGTGCGAGGCTCTGAGGAAGTATACCGAGAGCTCAGCTTCAATGTCGTGACGCCCAACATCACGACGCTCCATATACCGTGGACGCCTCAACGCCGGCCGAGGCTCGACAACTCAATAGCCCATCGTTCGACGCCCCAACCGCCACGCACGCCAGACGTCACCCGGGACTTTGTCAACGAGAATTTCAAATAAGAGGTGGAAAAAAAAAAAAAAAAAAAAAAGAGAAGGGACGAGACGGAAAAGACGACACATGCGTGATTCGAGAGATCGTGTGATTCCTATATTTGTATTTTCTCTCTCGAACCCCTACTGATTAAAAACTCAATGATTGTAATGAGCAACATGATGTGTTAGTTTTATTTCTAAGGTTTTTTGTTTCAGACTACATTCATATGGACTAGTTATTAATGCGGTTTCATTTAGTATATTCATGGATATGATGTATACTTGCTCTATTTTATGTGATTTATTTACATGGTGATGTTTGGCCAATATTAGCATGCTCTTGCCCAAAATCTGAGATCGAGAGATAACGACTCCCGGAGATCCGCATAGAGTGACACTTGGTAAATTGGAGAGTAGAGATCTCCCTGTTCCAGGTGTGGCGATTAGGGTTTAATCATTCAAGCATTTTAGAGTTTAAGGCTGATGCAGAGATGCAATAAACCCCACTAGCAAGATAGGCGAATATACCTCGAGAGAGGATATCTCGTAGGCATGATGAACCTGCTAGTGTGAATCCGTTAATATACTGTATGATCAAGTCTATCTAGATTATAATCCATTGAGTGTGGCAGGGGGAGGCAAAACCCTAGTCCCCATTAATTGAATCAACAATTTGTTTAGGATTAGCTTTTCATTATATTAATCATAAATCACTCAAGTTTGAGATCCAACACACCCAGGCTGGTCACGTATTCAACACACTTCCTCAGGGAACAACACTTGACAAGCCACTACACTACATAAACTCTACACGTATACTTACACATGCGGGCCTACGTTTTACACCAAATTTTACACAACCTATCTAGGGCCCGTCCCGGTGTCTTGTGCGAAGTCTTAGTAACTTGAATAGGGGCGACTAAGCGATGTCGAAGCACTGTCGGAGTGCCTATTCATTCATTATCTGGTCTTAAGCAGGCATACACTTATATGTGTTTCAGAGCATGTTATATTATTCTTTAATCACATTCTTGTATTCACATAACGCAAGAAAATAAGGGGTAAGAAAGCAAAGTTTGCCCAGAAATAGGTTGTGGCGACGGTCGCCTAGAGCGGAGACTTGATGATGAAAACAAGGTTTGGGTTCACTGTTAAATCGGTGCTACACCTAGGCGAAGGGGTTCGCTTAGGCAAATCAATCCTTCATTGAGGTGAAGGATCAATGTCAAAAACCAGAACTCGAGTTCGCCTAGGCATATAGACCGCTGGAAGTGAGAAATCTTCGCCTAGAGCGAGGAAGTGGGTTGGCGAGCAAAACAAGAGGCATTTTTACCCTATTTCCTTGGGAAGATTTCCAAGCTGACTCTCGACACAAAACGGCAAACCAGCCAGAAACCTTCATAATGAGAGTTAGGGTTTTCCTAACTCACACACATAACCAAAGAATGAGTTAGGATAGTTTCCTAACCTTGATGCCTTGAACTTCCAAACTAGCTTCCTTTTCTTCTCTTTGCTTGAATAAGTAGAACCAAACAAAATGGAAAGAAAGCAAACCAAAAATTGGTTCTTCTCTCAAACCGTATGCCCTAGTTTTCACTTAGCGCAAAAATGGGAATTTCCCTTCTAAAAACAAAGTTATTTATATCCACTTTGACGAATTTCTTAGCCCTTGCTATTTAGTTCTTCATCTTCATTCAATTTGCAATTCAACTTATCATAATTCTACTTTAACATATAACCTTTTTATCTTATGTCTTTTAGGTCCTTAATTGGCTAATTACCAATTTACCCTTTTTCACACTTAGCATTTAAATTTCCGATAAATACAAATTTAACTTCTATTATACCCTAAACATGTCACAAAACTACTAGGGTATAATTTTGGGTGTTACAGTTTTACTTTTCCTAACCTTGATTTCTTGAAAGCTTCAACCTATCCTTTTCTTCTCTTCCTTATTTGAACAAGAAGAACTTCAAAGCAAATGAAGAAAGCAACCAAAGTGGCTTCTTCTCCCCTGAAAGCCGTATGCGGAAAATCAAACCAGACAAATAGAGGAAATTTTTCCTTTCTAGAAGACAACTTGTTGTCTTATGGGATTTGACTCAAGTTTTGCCCTTTTTTCTATTTAGTCCTTCCTCTGCCATCAATTTGCAATTCAACTTATCAAAATTCTACTTTAACATATAACCTTTTTATCTTATGTCCATTAAGTCCTTAATTTGACAATTTACCACCGATTATATCATTTTTCACACTTAACATTTAAATTTTTGAAAAATACAAATTTGATTTCCATTATACCCTAAACATGTCATAAAACTACTAGGGTATAATTTGGGGTGTTACAATTCTCCCTTAAAAGAATTTCGTCCTCTAAATTAATACCTGAATTGAATAGTTATGGTTACTATGCCCTCATTGTCGATTCCGACCCCGAGTTGCTTCCTCCATACCGTGGTGTTACCAAAGCACCTTTACCAATGGGACTTGTTTGTTCCTCAATTGTTTTACTTCACATTTCTAGAATGGCGCTGGTTGCTGCTCGTAGAAGTGAAGTCGGTCCGCCTGTACATCTTATGCTTGCGAGATGTGTGATTCATGAGAACAATATTTTCGAAGCATTGAGTCATGGAACACATTATGTAATTTGGCTAACTCCGAAGAGAGAGCCAAACGATAAGCTATTGGTCCAATTCTTTCTAAGATCTCATAAGGTCCGATAAACCTTGGACTCGGTTTTCCTTTTTTTCCAAACCGGAGTATCTTCCTCCACGGTGATACTTTTAAGAAAACCTTATCTCCGACTTCATACTCTATGTCTTTTCTTTTCAGATCTGCATATGACTTTTGTCTATCACTAGTAGCTTTTAACCTTTGTTGAATGACCCAAACTTTTTCTTCTATCTCCTTTACTATGTCAAGACCAATGACCTTATGCTCATTTAGGTCTGTCCAACATGCAAGAGTTCTACGTTTCCTACCATATAAGGCTTCATAAGGGGCCATACCAATACTTGACTGATAACCGTTGTTATAGGCAAATTCCATAAGCGGACTATACCTATCCTAACTTCCGAGAAAATCTAGCATACAACCTCGAAGCATGTCCTCTAACACTTGAATCACTCTTTCAGATTGTCCATTTGTTTGTGGATGGAAGGTGGTATTAAAATTCAGTTGAGTACCCAAGGCTGACCGTAATTCTTTCCAAAACCTTGATGTAAACCGTGGATCTCGATCAGACACTATTGACAATGGAATCCCATGCAATCGGACAATCTCATTCACACATGATTTCTCTTAACGATCCATGGAATGTCCATTTGGTAGTAAAGTGACGAACGCTGATGCCAGATTACTAACTGAATCATGCTTCTTTTAGGTGAGGGGAAAACCGGACACAAAACCCATAGTAATCTTGTCCCACGTCCATTGTGGAATTGGGATGCGATTTAATAGACCGGAAGGTACTTGATGTTCAACATTTACTTGCTGACAAGTCAGACATTTGGATACATACTCTACTACATCCTTTTTCATCCCTCGCCACCAATAATACTATTTCAAATCGTGGTACATCTTGTTACCTCCAGGATGCATGGTGAATATGGTATCCTAGCTTTCATACATTAATTTCTTTTTCATTTCCTGGACATTCGGTACACACAATCTGTTCTTGTAATAGAGACCTCCATCTCCTTTTATGGAATAGTCAGTCTTGTCTCCATTTCCAACTAATTATACCATTTGTTGTAACTTAACATCATTTTTTTGAGCATCTATCATCAGTTTCAGATTTGGCATAGCTCTTAATTGAGCTAACAAAGCTCCATCAGATGTAAATCTCCATATATAGTGTTTCTAGGACAAAACAAAAATTGTTTTTCTACTTAAAGCATCCGCCACCACATTAGATTTTCCTAGGTGTTAATCAATTATACAATCATAGTCCTTGAACAATTCTAGCCATCGACGTTGCCTTAAGTTTAGTTCCTTCTAAGTTAATAGATACTTATGATTCTTATGATCTGTAAATATTCTACATTTTTCACCATATAAATAATGTCACCATATTTTCAAAGCGAACACTACCGCTGCTAACTCTAAATCAAGTGTGGGATAATTCTGCTCATGCAGTTTCAACTATCTTGAGGCATATGCCACCACTTTTCCATCTTGCATCAATACACATCCCAAACCAACCATTGAAGCATCACTATACATGGCATATTCTCTACTTGGAGTAGGCTAAGTCACTTAGCGGAATTGCTTCAACCTTGATATTTTCTTTAATTGATCAAAACTGCGACATCATCCCCATTCATTGCCCCTTTCGGGGTAACTTAGCAAGTGTAGAGACAATGAAGGAGAATCCCTTTACGAATCGTAGATAATACCCAGCTAAACCCAAGAAACTTTTCACCTCTGTTACATTTCGAGGCGTTTCAACTGTGCTTCAATCTTAAGCGGGGTCTTTAATACTCATTAGGACACAATATGGCCCCTAGGAATGACACTTCTTAAACGAATCACACTTACACCCTTAGCCTCTTAAACAAATTTGTTTTTCTCTTAGGATTGGCGACACTATCTTCAAATGTTGTTCATGTTTTTATGCATCCTTGGAATACACTAGGATGTCATCAATGAATACCACTACAAACTGGTCTAAATAAGGGTGGAATACCCTATTCATCAAGTCCATGAATCACGTAGGTGCATTGATCAGCTAAATATTTACTAAAAACTCATAATGACCATATCAAGTTCTAAAAGCTGTTTTCGGGACATCAACATCTTTCACCCGAAGTTGATAATATCCCGATAGTAGGCATATCTTTGAGAAGACACTCGACCCTTTCAACTGATCAAAAAGATCTTCAATTCTCGGCAACGGATATTTATTTTTCACTATTACCTTATTTATTTGCAGATAATCAATGCACATCCGAAGAGTGCCATCTTTCTTTTTGACAAACAAAACCGGCGCACCCTAGGGCTAAACACTAGGTCGAACAAATCTCTTGTCCAATAACTCCTATAGTTGAGTCTTCAACTCTTTTAGTTAAGTCAGAGCCATATTGTAAGGTGCCTTAGAAATAGGAGTCATTCCAAGTAAAACTTCAATAGACATATCTACTTCTCTTTTGGGTGGTAAACCCAGTAATTCCTCGGGAAACACATCAGGGAATTCCTTTATCACTGGAATATCTTCTAGATTTACCTGTCCCATCTTAAAGTCAAGCATCAAGGCCAAAAAGGCTTCACAACCTTTTAAGAAAACACCAGGCTTGCATAGCAGAAATTATATTTGGCACTGAGCCAGATAAGATACCATGTACAACTAACCTGCGACTGGTCAGAACATTTAAGAACTACTATTTTCTTATCACAATCAATTATAGCCCGATGTTTGGATAACCAATCCATCCCCAATATCAAGTCAAACTCGTGAAAAGGCAATGCAATTAGATCAACAGAGAACTCTCTATCATGGATCACTAGAGGACAGTTCTTATACACTCGGTTGACTCTAACACTATGCCCCAGGGGACTAGTAACATGCATGTCATATGCCAATTGTTCTACTGATGGCAATTTATCACTCAATTTTTCAATGCATATATAAGAATGTGTAGAACCTAGATCTACCAAAGCATGCATTTCAGTGTCATAGAGAGTGAAATTACCATGATAACCCACAATTGCATCGATCTTATGACTCCTTATAGGCTGGTGGGGAAGTAGTAGAGGGTGATTCTTGTTTTACGTCTGATACTTTTCTATGTTGCTCTAAACTACCTCGCCCTCTACCCCTATCACGAGTTGGTGGAGGTACATTTTATCCTCCTCTACTGCTTCCTTAAGGATTTCTAGAACTCCCAGATCCTCGTGGATAGTTCACTATAAGGTGGTCTATGCTTCCACATAGGAAATAACCCCCAGTTATTCGTCTGCAAGTACCAGAATGATGTTTGTAACAATGCGGGCATTAAATTCTTTCTTTTTGTCCAATTGAAGTGCCTCTATCAGAACCTGATGTCATTGTAGGTCCTTGCCTTCTACCTCCAGTAGCTGAACTATATACTGATTCAACTTGAAAAACTCTAGGTCTTTTACTTGAGGAGGAACTACCCCTATAGAGCTTTCTCTCTGATTTTCTTTCACACGACTCATCGTGCCTTGCACGGCTAGTAGAAATTCATCACTATGATGATGCCAACAACTTCTGAGACATAACATATATAGACTCATTTAGGCCATCCTTACGTTGTCTACATGGAGAAAAGTTTCGGTAGAATTGGTCACAGTGCATACTAAGAGCGGAGTTAAACTCTTTCTCATACATATTGTCATTTTCCCTTGTGAGGTAGTGCTTCATAGTCTCTTTGTAATCATCGGTGATAACTGTCTGAAATTCTTAGAACGAAGTCACATGAATGGGGTTGGGGAAGTAGTGGATTTCTTAAAACTAACTTCCACCAATCATAAAATTGCACTATACGGGGAAGTGAGGCCAGCACATTTGGCCGTCATTCGAGGGGGACATTTCACTTTAATCGAGCCGCCCTGCGGTTTCTCAAGCGAAAACTTTTATCGACTCTTGAACTTGTACCATGGAATTCTTCTACTCCACCTTTCTTCTGAATCAATCGAGCTCTATTAAAACCCTTGCCATATCTGAGAAATTTTGCTGCAACATAGGTTGACACATGTTCACTTCACAATTTGGGTCGGATGGACTAGAGACAGATGGATCAAGGTCCATAGGATTGATGCTTTTAGTTGTTTCCTCCACAGCGTCCTGGGATTGGTCCATTCTAGTTAATATACAAAACAAGGACATTAGCATTAGGCCAACATAATACTATGTAGGTACCTTTTTAACCTAATAATTTTCCATAAATGCCTAAACTTAGGCTCTGATACCAACTAAACTATAACGCCCCTTCCCCTGACCGCGTCAAGTGAGGGGATGTCACACAGAACAGA
The DNA here is from genome assembly GCA_016808115.1 of Tetrastigma voinierianum. Lineage (NCBI taxonomy): Eukaryota > Viridiplantae > Streptophyta > Magnoliopsida > Vitales > Vitaceae > Tetrastigma > Tetrastigma voinierianum. The sequence goes on along the minus strand of JAEQBH010000220.1, from coordinate 2,300,946 downwards.
GAACTATTAATCTATCATTAGTGGGCCTATTTCAAGCATATATTTATGTAGACATTAACTTGTAAAACTACCACCATAGTGGTGGTTAAATTTGTCCTGTACATATATGCCTGAGTCCAACTACTTGCATTTACACAAGTTGCACTATCTCTAAAATATTACGTTTACATTTTATTACAACAAAAACCAATTCAGGAACCTACATCAAAAGGACACCTAATGCTGTGTTGGAAGATGGTCAAAGCCTGCTAAGAAGATAGGTTCGTAGAGGCAAAGTAGTTCGCCTAGGCGAAGCAGACAGGGGTTAGAAGATGGTCTCGGGTTCGCTTAGGCAAACAAACCTTTGCCTAGACAGAGTAGACATTGGTCAGAAGATGGTCTCGGGTTCGCGTAGGCAAACAAACCTTCACCTAGGTAAGCACTCCTTCATCTAGGCGGAGAGGCATTAGGTTGGAACATAAATGAGGCATTTTTGCCCTTTTCCATCGGACACATTCAAATCCAAAACAAAATAAATTTAAAACCAACCAAAAACACATTTATGGAAGAGTTAGGGTTTTCCTAACACACACATAAACAAAGAGGGAGTTAGGATAGTTTCCTAACCTTGATGCCTTGAACTTCCAAACCCAATTCAAACTAACAAAACCCAATATACAAAACGAGTTAGGGTTTTACTTTTCCTAACCTTGATTTCTTGAAAGCTTCAACCTAGCTTCCTTTTCTTCTCTTCCTTACTTGAACAAGTAGAACTCCAAAGAAAATGAAAGCAACCAAAATGGCTTCTTCTCCCACAAGCTTTGTATGCCACAGCTCCAAGCCAAGCAAATGGAAATTTTCCTTCCTAAGACAACTTGTTGTCTTATGGGATTTGGCTCAAGTTTTGCCCTTTTTGCTATTTAGTCCTTCCTCTCCCATCAATTTGCAATTCAACTTATCAAAATTCTACTTTAATATATAACCTTTTTATCTTATGTCCATTAAGTCCCTAATTTGACAATTTACCATTATCCTCTTTACTTCTTTAATAAGTCCGGTTATATTCTTTTTCACACTTAACACTTAAATTTCCGAAAAATAAAATTTTGATTTCGATTATACCCTAAACATGTCATAAAACTACTAGGGTATAATTTGAGGTGGTACAAGTAGAGCTATAAGAAAGAAAAGGTCATAACATATGCGCGAGGCTCAAAGGACTAGCAACGATCAAAATGTGAGTAACAGGTGATAAGGTATATGGCTAAATGAAATGATGGCCACCTATCCTGTGACCATGGTCTCAAACATAAAACTTCTTCAGTTGATCCACATTGGTAGGCTTTGAGAATTGGTTTCCATCTAAGTCCATCAACCATGCAGCTCCCTCTTGGGTTAACTCTCTAATAATGTATGGTCCACTTTAGTTGGATCTAAACTTCCCTAACTCCATATGCTCAATCCTCTAATGACTCAAAACCAAATCGCCTCATGGTAATGGTCTAGCATGTGGCACCAACAAAATTGATGAGTAATAAAAGAGAGGTCTAACATACTCCACAAAATCATGCAAAAACATCCAGGTATAGTCTGAGTAAGTAAGCAGTCTATCTATCTCATATGTAGATGACACTAAACCAAAACTCAACCCTCTAGACCAATCACTATACCAAGGTTGACTGTCTCAGGATCATCATAAGCATGCAAAAATCTCTCATAAATAAAACTATGATAAAATTCAGACTTGTATCTCTCATCCAAATCATGGTCATCAAACATCAATATCATGGATCTGTGTTGTGGGTGAATAAGATGCACATACATCAATATCATTAATACAAGAGGTAGAAGAATACTCAAAAGAAAAGCTTAAATCCATAGATGAAAAAGCTAGTGCATCATCAGAACGGGAGAGAAATCTTGACAAAATATCAAAAGAAAGTGGTGAGTCCATAGAATCAGACTCTCCCCCACAACATGACCTAAAATATCAAGAGACACAATATCAACAATAACAACATCCAAAGTCACCTAAGAAGCTGGAATAGGAATAGCATCTTCATCATCTCCCATAGCAAGACATAAGAATCGTCAAACCACAACCTCAAACTGACTGATGTCTATCTGAAGTAATTCGTCAACATAATCATTAAGCAATATAACCCCATCAACAACCTCATACTCATCATCAAATACTATGGACTATGGCCCTTGATCACCCTAGGATAACATATGGATGATGTCGTATGGCTCGAAAAAGTCAATGGAATGAATACCACTCGCTGGAGAAGAAACTGCATGTGTCAAGTATGTAAGCAAGGGGTCAAAACTGACACTAGGCTGTCTAAATTGCCCAATGGCCTAATCGATCAAGTCCTAAATGGCATGCCTCAAAGCTATGCACTTATCTATAGTATGTTCAAGCCCTTGATGATAAGCGTAGTGTAGGTTTAATCGGAGGTCAGGGTGAACAACCTACGGTAATGGCCTTGACATTAATGGACTGAGCAATGCAACACTCATCAATGTCTGTAAGACTTGTCCCAAAGGCATGCCTAGCGGTGTGAACTGTCTGAGCTATCTAGGTTGCTATGCAGGAACTATAGGTGCCCAAGGCCTAAGATGAGCTATAGGTGGTCTCTCAACAATCTATGTTGCAAAACTAGAATAGTAATTGGAGTATATGGAGTTGAACTGGTAATTTGAACTAGTAGGGAAGGTCTATATTGAACTGGACTTTGTGTGTAGGGGGTCTTGAGCGATCGAATATATACATGTTGAGATTTGGGTGGCCTCCTCTGCATGAATGAACTAATAGCTCCTACCTTCTCTAGTCTATATGGTCCCGGATACATTGCTCCCCTTGCATCGGAGGGGAAGAGTCGGACAAAGCTGCGTCTTCTCTCCTCCTCGATGCCACATATTGCCTCAATCAATGCTCTGATGTCTGTCTGGAAGGCCATCAGATGTCCCAGCATGTAGGTTGTAAGCTCTTCGTAAGCATGCTAATCTGCTCTCTCTCTGATGGGCAATCTACCATATCAACAATCTCCTCCCTCCAATAGGAGATAAAGGAAGTCAATGTCTCCTCTGACTCCTGCCTCATAGCCTCGAGATGTCGACCATTATACTGAATGTGAAATTTCTCAACAACAACTAGGTTAAATCCTCCCAAGTCCAACGATGAGAAGCATTTAAGGAAATATACTAACTCTATGTAACACCACTAAAAGACATAGGGAATAACATAAGCATCTGAGCCTCATCAAGTTTATAAGCCCTCATGACAATAGTGTACAATCTCAAGTGATTGTGATGGCGGACCCTACCAGTATATCTCTCAATCTCTAACATCTTAAATTCTAGTGATAATATGATCCTAAGTACACTATCAAAGTCATCCCAATCGGTAAAACCATCATAGACTCTCATCTGTCTAATGCCCTGCTCTAATACGTGCGTGCTTATCATCAATAGATGTAGCAGGCACTATAGCTAGTGGTGGGGTCATCTCTACCTGACCATGAAGAACCACTGGCAAATGGGAAGTAGTCTGCTAAATAGAAGGTGGAGGTGGTGGTGCTGTAGGATCATTCCGCCTCATCACGAGACACGATCATAGAACTAACTCCCTCTATCGCAGCCTAAGTCTGACGGACTCTGAAGTCTCTTGCTCGTTGAGAGCCGTTGATCAACTATAACCAATTGTGAGTCCATAAATGTTTGATCTATCGATGCAGACCAATGCGCCACGAACTCTATCCTAAGAGCGTAGTCTTAGGTAATATATTTGAACATAGGCGTGAAGTAGTGGGGCCGGAGCTGGATGCTATCCAGGCCGGGCTGATGTGGGTGGATGTAATGGGAGCTGAGATAAATGAAGCCCAGGCCAGCGTAGAGGTTGTTTGCCGTGGAGCCCAGGCTGGTCAGTCTCTGTGCCCCTCAGGGGCCGAGTGGGCTGGATCCGTATCATGTGGGTGCCCAGACCATGGAGATGCCGTGTGCCAGGGTGTTCTAAGATAAATGTTGCAGTGGGTCAGCCCTGGGCGGGACTGAAGTTAGCAGATCACTGCTCCAGCGATGCATGACCTCTTACACACCTTCGAAGAGACGGGGTGCTTCCATGCAAAGTGGTCATTACCTCCACACATGCACTACCTTGACATCCCAGGGGGGTTTTCCTATGGGGAAGGCTCTCACTACTCTCAGCACTTATCAAGAAACTAAGTGTACAATTAATATGTGGGTGCATCCAAAAAACCTAATAAATCTAACACAAAGAATAGCACATTGACCACACAAATATCCTGAAATCTAGCTTTTGGTTATACAAGTCTTCAAAGATCAGACTCCAAGCAGCATCAATATGTCGACCACCTCCATAATGCTCCCAAACATAGATATAGCCCATTACTAGACCTTACTCCTAATCACTAGCTCTATCAAAGAGCAAACAAGGAGTAACAAGTCTCCAATCAAACATCAAGCACAAGACCAAAAGAATAAACTCAATCGGGACTAGAGAGTTGGAGGTAAGGGGATAAATTTGTGTCCCGTATCAACAGGCAAATGCAATCAAGCAAGAGTATGCTAGTCATGCAGCAAGTAGTCAAGCAATAAGTAGATATATCATCCAAAGTTACACACAAGCTAAGCAGAGGTAAGCAAGATGAACAATAACATAGCATACTCAAGCCTAATCATACACAACCAAGATAACATACAATCAACATATCAAGGTGAAAGAAACATGCAATAAGAATACATCAAGATGAAGTAAACTAATAGAAAAACTATAAATGTGCTATCAACATACAAAAAGCACAAAGAGTAGATATCCACCAATCAACCAATCAATTGTCACATTTTCCTCAAATTATATTCAAGCTTGACCCAATAAAATCCTAGTGGAGTCATCATTTTGTGGACACTGCATTTTGGCTATAATGTGTTTCCCATTAAAAGGTGAGCCTTGTTTTATGTTTTTGAAAAACCATTTAGAAAACCGTTTGAAGTCGCCACTTATTTTTATTTATTTTTTAAGAAGGAAAACAAAATAAGAAATAAAAACATAGTATGATTTTCTTTTTAGAAAAGAAAAATCCACAAAAAACCGAGTCCGAATCCGGACGTTTGGTTACCTATTGGAAATGTACCGTAGTGAGCCGTAGCACTCCTCTAAGCTTGCATACAAACGGTCTCTACTAATTAAGTTTAAGGAACTATGACAATCAATTGATTAACTAATGGATACCAAGAATTATCTTCAATAATAACACAAGGGTACATCATACATATAACAATGAACATATAAATAAATGAATAAATAAATTAATTAATTAACAAAGACAAACGAGAATAGAATACATACTTTGGTGATGAATCAAAAGCTCTATCAATAAAAAAACAAGGTTAGTGCAATAATATATGTGAAAACATTTATAATTAAATTGGCAAATCATGTTACAAGTCAAGTGTTAAATCATTTAATAAAGGGTACATGGGATGTCGAGCTCACCCACCAAGACCCGTTTATTTATTATACAAGTCGACTCCATATGATTCCATTTTATTGGAATTATAGAGTAAATTGTGTTTTTAAAATCTTTGAAATCATGTTGACAAGGGTAATTTTGAAAAATGAAAAGTTGACTTGAGATTAAAAAAAAATAAGGATGGCGCTTTGGAAAATAAGGAATTTGAAATTTATATATTTGAAAAATAATACTTTGATTTGGAAGATAAAAAGAAAGTGATTTTATGAAATTTTGAATTGTGAAGAAATTTTTTTTAATATATAAGAAAATAAGTTTAAAAATTTTGAAATTGAAGAAAATAAATTTTAAAATTTTAAATTAAGAGAAAATGATTTTTGAATTTAAAAAAAAAAAAAGTTAAAGAAAGTGATTTTGGAAATTTTAAAAGTTAAAGAAGATATTTTTAAAAATTAAAGAAAATGATTTTTTAGAAATTAAAGAAAACGATTTTTGAGTTTTAGAGAGTTAAAGTAAATGATTTTTTTTTTAAATTAAAAGATAATTTTCATATTTTTAATAGTTAAAAAAATGACTTTTGTTTTTTTTTTAGAAATTAAAGAAAATGATTTTTTTTTTTTTTAGAAATTAAAGAATTTAAAAAAAAAAAAAAGGAAAATGACTTTATTTTTAGAAATGATTTTTGAATTTTTAAAATTTAAAGAAAAAGAAAATTGTCGACTTTTTAGACATTAAAGAAGTGATTTTTAATGTTTTATAAATGAAAGAAAAAAAATTTAAGACTTTAAAATATAACGAAAAAGAACTTTGAATTTATAAAATAAAAAAGACTTTTATTTTTTTTTTAGATTTAAAGAAGACAAGATTGAGTTTTAAAAAATTTAGAATATTATATTTTAATTAAAAAAATGATTAGAAAGAGAATTTAATAAGCCTGTAGGTAAAACAATAATAATAGTATTAATAATATTTGTTGAAGAGTTAGCATCAAGGAAAGTCAAAATTAATGAAAAAAGGATGAGGTAAGAAATATTAGTAAAAATTGGTAAAAGTTTACCATAAAGGAAGTTATAGTCTAATGGTTGGAGTGATACATTCTAAGCAAGTGTTCTTGAGTTTGAGATTTGATTTTTCAAGTAGATACATTTATTAAATTAAAATAATCAAGTTTTGACATTTGGTGAATTGGAGTCTAGAATTTGGTGAGCTAATAAGTTTGGATATAGTCCAATAATAACAAATTTGGTGTAAACCGAATTTAGAAACAATAAATCAAATGAAAATACAAATAAAAGGAAAGTAAAAACCAGATTTAGAAAATAAAGAAAAATAAATCAAATATAAGCAAATTTGGTAAAAATCGATTTAAAAAAAATCAAATGATTATATTGTCAGAATTTTTAATTCATCATATGGGCTTATATGTGTATAATTGTATATACGTGCTATCAATAACAGCCCAATTAAATAAAGTGATCTAATATAGTTTAGGTATTTTGGGCTTTATGCATCTAATTTAAGTATGGACCTCATATGTGTAGAGATCGGGCTATAGTTTCTAGTTCTATTATGGGTCAAACTAGAAATTATAACATAGGGTTTCACCCTATATAAATGGTTATGGTCCCCAAATTAAAAGTATGCTCATTCTTTGACATCCCATCATCAAAAGAGGATTTGAGAGCGTGAATCTAATTCGGGAAGACAAACCACAAGACTCCAAAGCATAGATTTACCAATGGAGAATTCAGTGGCTTCCGCTTATTACTTGTTTGGTATACTTGATGATCCATGCAAATGCATCTCATTTATAGTATATATTCACTATCAACAAGCAGATTTGTTTCAGTTCATGATTGTATTATCGTTTGGTTGATCATTGTCTTCATCATGAAATTATTTATGAAATTCGCTATCATCATTAGCGCTTTATTGACTCAGAATATGACTCGCTTTTATGGTTTTCTTTACCATCACATATTTAAGATTTAAAGACTGAACATATTACGACATGACTTTGATAATTTAGCAATATTTGTAATTTGGTTTGGTATACATGAATTACACATGTATGTATATAGCTTATATTTTTGTTGAGAATTTAAATATACCGCTTAGTGTATATTAAAGATTAAGGTAATAAGGAAATAGATCTGGGGGTTCAATTTACAATTTCTCGGTTTGATTTGTAATGACCCAATTCTAATTTTTGATGCAATTTATTTGTATTCTAGATTTTGTAATTATGGATATAATATTAGGAATTAAATGAATTCAAACAATATGTCGCCAAAGCAAATTTATCGTGGAAATAATTCACTCAATATTAAAAGGTTTTGTGTGTATGTTATTCATGCGATCATTAATCTGGCCAAAGAAGGTTAATGCTCGTTCTGACTGTACATATACACCGTGGTGGTAAACATGTGGTAATTCTTCAGTATAAAATGTGAACATAAGCCTGGCCCAAAGAAAGGCTTGTTCTGGTACATGCTTTATTATCGTTGTTTGATCGCTACACCAAGGTGTCATTTACAAGTTAATGCTTTGTCCAAAGACTAAATATTAATGTTATACTAGGTATTCTGCGGATGGGGCCCTACCATTGTCTCGTGATTAATTAATTTTTATGATGGCGGCTTTGTATGTGTGTAATTTAGTTTTTTTTTTTTTTTGTTCTCGCTTAGTTCCCGCTCGCCTGCAAAATATCCTCATCAATATTAATTACATTCCAATGCTTAATGGCACTAATTTCAAGTCGCGGAAGAGAACGCTTTGATTGTTCTCAGGGTCATGGATTCTGGATCTCGCTTACGAGCTGACCAAATCAACCACTTATGAGAGTACCTCTGAACAAAAGAGGGAGATGGAAAAGTGGGAAAGGTCAAACCGTATGAGCTTGATGATCATGAAGCGCGCCATTCCAGAAGTTTTTCGAGGCACTATGTTCGAACATATTACTACAGTTAAGGGTTTTCTTAAGAATATTGAGAAAAGGTTTGCCAAAAATGAAAAGGTTGAAACAAGTACACTTTTGGCAAAACTTATCTGTCACGCCCTAAGGGGGCCGAGACTGGACTGAGACTCTTTATTTACTTTTTCGGACATTGGTGTACTCAAGTCTTATAACTATATCAACATATCATATACAAAAATACAAAATAAAACTACCACCATAGTGGTGTTTACAATGTCATATACAACCAGTCCTGAGTCTCATTTACATATACAAAAACTATACATTTACATTTACACATCAGAGCGCGGAACCTACTATGATGAACCCCTACTAATGTGCCGGCTCACCAGATGAGATCACTAACGTCTCTTCTCTGCACCTACACTCCGGGATGAAAACCTGGGTGGGTGTTTTTGCACGCTTAGTGGGAAACATATGTCTTATGTATATAAACATTTATAGTAAGCAGATAACAGTAACAGATATCAGAATATTCATGAATTCATATAACAAACTAATACACATACTTGTACTTATAACATGCTTATGCTTATTCAGATCTCCCGTAGGAGTTACAAAGCTTATAATTATAGGTATTTATGCACTTATACATGTTTAAGTACCGGTGAGGTACACAAACTTTACACTTACATACAGAGGTACTGGTAGTACATTCAGAACATACCAGCAGCATATAGTTTTTACTCTTATTCGCTATTTTAGTTCATCATATGACTATCGATCACCTGCATCAAAGAATACTAAATGAGTGCATACAATACAATGGGTACCGGGCTGGGTACCGTGAAGCACCGGCGTCGACATGCGCGTGAGCACACACTAATCGATCATGCTCACCCACGCAATGGGCGTCGAAGATTCAGCGTGAGTGCCGGCGCGTGCGTCCGCGACAAAGAGTGCCGTGGCGCTGGTGGTCGCCGGAAGCTGGCGGTCGGAGCGTGTGCGCGTAACGGAAGTCGGCATGCGAGTCTTGGGTGGCACTGCGGGGTGCCGGAAACGCGATCCAAAGCGATGTGCGCCGCGTGGCGAGTGTCGGCCGGCACAGCGAGAAGTCTTTGACGCCTGTCGAGAGGCGTGCTGCCACGTCAAGCAATAGGAGATGTCATGTCATTTAATATCTAGTCTTAGGCATCCCTACAATTATATGTATTCAGGAACTTATTAGAGGGGCATTAAGTTTGCCCACTTCGAACTCACCGAGGCGGAGGCTCCGCCTCGACGGAGAGGTACGGTGCATTTTTCACTTAGTTTCATTCTTATTTGGATCCCCGTTAATCATTTATTAGGGTTCCTATACCCTCGGTGTTCAAATTTGAGCTTAACAGTGTAAGCATACAAAAATTCAGGGTTGCAGGAAGTAGTGGTACTTGTACCACTTGGATCGGTACCGGTACCAAAAGTGTTCTGGTGAGTGTGCAGGTACCACTTGCCTTAATGCAGGGTACCATTTGTCCTTTGTAAGGTGAATGCTGGTACCACCCACAATTCTGGCTGGGGTACCACTTTGCGAGCGCCATAAATGTGATTTTGCCCTTTTTCATTCACTTTTCCTCCATAAATCTCTTCTATTCCATCCTACATCAAAACCAACATGGAATCCCTCCAAAACAACTCCACCAAACACTTATAATGGTGGTTTAGAATTTATTAAACCGAACCCTAGCCAAAAAATCCAAAGATTCATACCAAAGTTCACAAATCTTTACTAAACCATAGAAATAGGAAGGATTCCATATCCATTTGATACAAACTAGGGTTTTTCAACCCAACCTCCAACAAATCTAGGGTTAGGATGAATTCCTAACAAAACCCTAGAAATGGAACAAAACAAATATCCATAGAAATCCCTACCAAAGTCCAAAATACACATGATTTCATACAAAACCATAGTTCCATACTAGAATCCATACAAAGTTCCTTGCCTTCTTGGCTCCTCCTTCTTCCTCTTCATGATTTGTTCTCCCCAAAATGAGACCAAATTTGGTCTTAAATCAAAGATCTCTCTCTGGGCCATGTTTGGCTCCCAAAAACCCATTTTTGAGTTAAGTTTTTTTTTTTTTTTTTTTTAGTCCTCCATCTCTCCCTATTTACAAATCAAGTTAGGCTATTTCCACTTTAGCCCATACTCTTCTTACTTTATGACTTTTATATCCCATTTTGACAATTTCAATTTTACCCTTGTTTCTTGTACAATTTTCGGGTTTCGAAATTTTCTCACTTAACAAAATAATAATTACGAAAAATTTACAAATACACTTATAATATACCCTAATTATATTTAAAGACAACTAGGGTGTATTTTGGAGTGTTACATTATCTCAATGAGGTATGTAGGAAAAGGAAACATAAGAGAGTATATTATGGAAATGTCTCACACTACTTCAAAATTGAAAGCACTCAAGTTGGAGTTATCCAAAGACTTGCTAGTGCATTTGGTTTTAAATATCCCACTTCAAACCTGTCTGATCGATTTAAAGTGAGCTATAACTTTCAAAAGGAGACATGGTCTTGTGAGCTCATATCACATTGTGTCCTAAGAAAATGAAAGGTTGAGCGTGATAAGGCCAGAAATTCTCCCTTAGTATGGCATCTAGGACAAAAGGAATGAGAGGCAAAACTCACGAAAGGCTGTGGTTCTAGAACCCTGAAAGAAACATAAAGGATGAAAATCAGTAATTTATTACTTTGTGGATCACGAGGAGTCATGTAAAGAAACATTGCCAATTGCTCCGGCATGGCGTGCAAAGAAAGGTATGCTTCTTAGTTTGGTTTGTTCTGAGGTTAATTTGACTTCGGTACCTAGACACACATGGTGGTTAGATTCGGTTGCAACAACTCACATTAGTGTGTCTATGCAGGGTTGCCTAAGTTGCCGAAAACCAAGTGATGATGAAAGATACATCTATGTTGGTGATGGCAATCCGGTGGAAGTTGAAAGACGAAACAGAACACTTAAGGATATGGTAAGGAGTATGATCAGTCATTCTACCTTACCAGCATCACTCTGGGGTAAAGCATTAAAGACCGCAGTGTATATACTCAACAGAGTTCCAACTAAAGCAATTGATAAAACCCCTTATGAGATTTAGACAGGCAAAAAGCCTAGTTTGAAGCATTTGCATATTTGGGGATGTCCAACTGAGGCACAGCCTTATAGGCCAAATGAAAAGAAACTGGACTCAAGAACTATCAGTTGTTACTTTATTGGATATTCTGAAAGATCTAGGGGTTACAGGTTTTATGATCCCACCACTAAGGCCATTTTTGAGAAGGGAAATGCCCGGTTCTTTGAGGATGTTGAGTTTGTGGGGGGAGAAAAGATTAAGGACTTTGTCTTTGAAGAGGAACATGTTGAAATTCCTCTAATTGCTTTTGACAATGATGGAGTTCGAGTCTTATTCACGATGTGAAGCTAATTCAGATCAAAACGGTGTTGTAGATCCTCACACCGAGATTCGCAAAATTGTTCCGAAACGAGCTTCGGCCTCGAGAACCTATGCCATTAAGGCGATCCACTAGAGAGGAGAAGCACAATTTCGGATAATTATGTTGTATTTCTCCAAGAACATGAGGTTGACATTGGTGTGGTGGAAGGAATGATCCAATCGACTTAGTCGGGCCGATGAGAAGTTCTAACTCTTAAAAGTGGATTGATGTCATGAATGAAGAGATGAAGTCCATGAAGGACAATGATGTTTGGGACCTTGTAACATTGCTTGAAGGTGCGAAACCCATTGGTTGTAAATGGATATTTAAAACCAAGAAGGATTCAAAAGGCAATGTAGAAAGGTACAAGGCTCATCTTGTCGCAAAGGGCTTTACACAGAAAGAAGGCATCGATTATAAAGAGACTTTCTCTCCAGTTTCTTCGAAAGACTCTTTCAGGATAATAATGGTATTAGTGTCACATTTTAATCTTGAGTTACATCAGATGGATGTTAAGACGGCGTTTCTCAATGGTGACATTGATGAGACAAATTATATGGTGCAGCCAGAAAACTTTGTGTTAGGAGATGCAAAGCAAATGGTTTGTAAACTAAAGAAATCCATCTATGGACTTAAGCAAGCATCTCGTCAATGGTATTACAAATTTCACCAAGTTGTCATCTCGTTTGGTTTTGAGATGAACTTGGCGGATGATTGTATATACCACAATTAGTGGGAGTACGTGTTTTGGTTTATATGTTGATGACATCTCTTGCTAGCCACAAATGATATAGGCTTATTGCACGAAACGAGGAACTATCAGCGCAATTTGAAATGAAAGATCTTGGTGATGCCTCTTTTGTTTTGGGAATTCAAATATATCGAGATCGCTCTCGAGGTATTCTTAGATTATCACAAAAGAGCTATATCAATAAGGTACTTAAAAGGTTTGGTATGAAGGATTATAAACCAGGTGACACCCCTATGTCTAAGGGAGATAAGTTCAGCTTATGTCAATGCCCCAAGAATGACTTAGAAACTAAAGAAATGCAAAAGATTCCTTATGCCTCATTTGTGAGAGGTCTAATGTAAATGGCATCGGGTTTGCGATGTCCACGGATATTGCGTACATTGTTAGAATGCTCTGCAGGAGATACTTAAGTAACTGGGTTGGATCGTGGAAACGACGAAGCGGTCGTGCGGTATTCCTGAGCAATTTTTATGCTCACGCACAAAAATTGGATCGATTGGAGATCGTGTTTGTGATTCAATTTTGAGATGTCGAATAGTAGAAGATCCGCGGGCTATATCTACAATAGCACAACTGGAGGAGCTATTTCTTGGAAGAGTGCTTGAGACACTTCATGCTTCTTTCCACCATGGCAGCGAAGTTTATAGCATGTTTTGAGGCATCCAACCATGGGATATGGTTGCGAAATTTTGTCACGGGGCTACGCATTGTGGACACTATTGAAAGACCACTTAAGATATTTTGTGACAATAACTCGGCAGTACTATATTCCAATAACAACAGGAGCTCGGCAAAGTCAAAGCATATTGACATTAAGTTCTTGATTGTTAAGGAGGGAGTTCAGAGTGGACAGTTGTCTATTCAACACATTGGGACAAACTCCATGATTGCGGATCCGCACTGGGGAGTGCCACCCCAAGGTATGCTTTCATGACACCTTTGCTCATATGGGTGTTAACATATTTTCGAGGATATTTAGTTTCAGTGGGAGTTTGTATTTTAAATGATTTTCAGACTAGACATATTATCCTGTCATTTTGGATACAATTTTCTGGTTGATTCATTTGAGATCATTTTCAGTTATAAAGTGTTTGGTTTATTTTGTCTCTGAACTTATTTAAAATTTATCTCACTAAGGCATAAGGTAGGACCAGTTGGAAATAAGCATGCTGAGATCATGCTGCTTGTAATTTCCATGCTACACATCCATGCTTGATCCATGTCATTTGGTTATATCAGCATTTGTGACCATTTATGGGCTTAGTTATGATTAAATGTAGCAAAAGTCGTTTTGATCCTATGTTAGTATAATTGATGGACCGGATTGTTTGCAGATGCATTTGGTAATGATAGCAAAATTCTGAGCTCATAAGGTTAATACATAATTGTAAGGTAACGCATAGCCAAATAGGAGAGATTGTTGGAATTTTTAATCTATCATATGAAGCCTGTAATAGCTATAATTGTGTATACGGAGCTATCAAATGAGTTGAGCCCAATTAAATAAAGTGATCCTAATATGGTTTAAGGTATTTTGAGCTTTATGCATCTAATTTGCATTGTGAACCTTATCGTAATGGGCCATTTATAGTTTCTAGTTCTTTGATGGGCTAGACTAGAAATTATAACCTAGGGTTTCAAACCTAGGGTTTCCACCCATATAAATGGTTATGGTCCCAATTAAAAGTATGCTCATTCTTTTGACATCCCACGTCATCAAAGAGGGTTTGGGAGCTGTTCTAATTTGGAAGACAAAACCACAAGACTCGAATAGATTTACCAATGGAGAAATTGGTATGCTTACAGCGTACTTGTTTGGTATACTTGATTATCTGGTATGAACAGATCCTGTTTTTAAGAGATTAAAGATCTGGTATGAACAGATCCTATTTTTAAGAGATTAAAGATTTGGTATGAATAGATCCTGTTTTTAAGATATCAATATCTGGTATGAACATATTTTGTTTCTAAGAGATTCAATTATCAACATATACATATAAAAAGAAGGGGTAATTGATAGGAATAATCTCTAGCTTGATCAGTATTCTTTAATTAGTTCTACGTATGGGTCCGGTTAGAAAGGTAACCAGTTAGGCAAGTCAAAAATGTTACATGTCACTATCTAATTGGCCCTAAAATTTTTATTTTTTTTTAAAAAAATATCAGTTTGATCCCATACCTTTCTCCTCACGTGTCAAATTTTTTTTTTTTTTTTTTTAAATCAGTTTTATCCCACCCCTCTTTGTTCTCTATTTCCACCTCCACCTCCACCATCAACCTCTACCTTGTGAAAATCAGATTCCCCCTTTCATCTTCTTCCCTCAATTCATCATGGTCCCATACCAACATTGGGAATCTCTGCAACTGGAAAGGCATGCAATCAAGTGCAATTTTCCATTTTCTCATATCCGTAAAATCTTAACAATTTACAATTTCTTTTCCTACACCTTCTTAGCGACCAAACATAACTCAATTTACACAACACAAAAAATTCACAAATCCAAAAGCAAGGAGAAATCTGTAGACAAGAAATGAGATTTCTCATACAGCTCTCTCAAAGGAATCCCAAAACCCACTCAATAAATGGAAGGTCCAAGTTCCGTTCTATCCCTAGCGTGCACGCGAGAAACACCACTGTTTGAATTTTCCTCTGGCTTTGGCACCCCAAAATGTAGCATTTTGGTGATACCATTTTTTTTTTTTATTTCTATGTCATTTATGTCAGAGGTGTCGATCATGATAGGCATCAACTCCGTCGAAGCCAGCAAGTGACATCTTAGCTCTAAGATTACCGTCGCACATCTAGATCTTGTACTTATCGGAAAGACCGAAGGAATGCCAGAGCTCTAGCACAATGCTTCCTACCACAGGTTCCATCTAGCTGAATTCTGCAACGACCCATCAAATCCGACGGCTGCGATGACATCGACAATGGTGTTGGAGGAGGAAGAAGAGGAGGAGAAGGTGTCAGCAATGGAGAAGGAGGGAGAGGGGTAAGGGGATAAAACTAATTTTTTTAAAAATAAAAATTTTAAGGGTCAATTATATGATGACACATGGCAAGAGAGGGATAAGATGGATAGGTTTACCTACTAAATCAGTCGCTTTCGATCGAGGACCCAATAAGATACGAGACCCCCCAAACGTGGGATTATTCTTAATTAACAATAAGCAGGACTAATTAAAGAAGACCAGTCAAACTATGGATTATTTATATTAATTACCCCTAAAAAGAAAAGCTAGTAAGAAAATAAAATGAAAATAATGCTCCATAAGGAAGTATAGATGGAATATATGAACATGCTATGTGCATCTCCTTCATTGAAAGAATCTCAAACATCTCAGGCAGAGAAAATCACCTTGATGGTGCTTTTTTCACCAATGCTAGGCTGGAGCCTCTTAAGGCCGCTGGGCCGGTTTGATGGACCGGATCGTTGGGCAACCTGCAACCTGCACAAAAAAGGGTGACCCAGCGGGGGTGTGCCGGTCACCGCTCCGATGGCTAAGTTAGTTTCTTCCTTATGAAAAAAGAATTTAACTGTTTTCTATGGCTTAATTGCTGCGTACCTCTTTTGTGGTGAAATGGGTCGGTATTTATAAGGGGAAAATAGTGGTTACTTTCCTAGTTGGATGGTGATACGGTATCTTTCTCATTGGGTAAGGAGTTTCCTTTTCCTTATCATGGACCGACTCTTAAGGGATAATGGAAGAGTCGTGATCATGCACGATCTTTCTTTCCTAATCCGTGGGATGCAGATCATGGAAATTGAGCACTTTTCCTTTTACATGAGTTTTTCGGGCCGCCTATAACACTTGATTTCCTGGCAGGGTGATTTTAACTCTAGGACTTGGCCCAAGTGTTGTGGCATGGGTAGGCTCTGCTTTGTGGTAGAGCTTCTTTGTGGGGGCGGTTCCCTTAGCTCCTTTATAGGCGGAGGTTTGGGCTTGTGCCCAGGCTTACAGCTCTGGTCCCCATGCATCGTCGTTCTGCACCCGTTGGTAGCCGACTCTTGGCCCAAAGCGGGCTTAGGCGAGAAATTTGAAGCTTTTCTTAGATCAGTTGCGACTTCCAAGTGGCTTGCAAGGGATGGTTTGATCTGAGCTTTGTCGTCGTCAAACATCTTGTGATAATGATGGCGCTCTTTCGATTTTCACGCCTATTTGGACTGTCGCTCCTCATGCCTTTAGAAACATTCCTTGTATCGCACTTTTCTACTTCTTCTACGATTTTGGAAGTATCTTTGATCAATGTTCAGACCTGCTTGTGGTGCTTTCTGTCTTCCTAAGGGCCGTTTTCCTTGTTTCCCTCCTTAGTTCAATGTGTCTTCCTTTTTCCTCGCCTGTTTTCTTTTCCTTGTTTTTGAATTTCAGGTTGTTAGGGCGTGTTGGGTTGGGGTCACGCCTCTTTTGTAGCTTTGTTTGTTCTCCCTTTTCGTCATTTAGTCATGCGTGCTTTTGTAGGCTTGCGAATAGAGGGAAGGCCGGCAGAGGAGTCGGTGTCAGGGCGAAATGGCGGTGGACCCGATGGTCTTGTCGCTATGGTTGTCGGGGTCCTCCCAGTAGGTTATCTTCCTCCGCCATGTAAGGGCAAGGGGAAGATTAGCGAGATTAGGTACCCTAGTGGCTTTGAATATTTAAGGGCTGTTGTGAGGTATGCGGACGCTATGGGCCCTAGCTGGGTCAAGCCTTCGTTCGTTAAAATTTTTGCTACTCGTTATGGGCCCCCTTCCGGTGTCCGAATCTGGTGTCCTGATATCCTCATGTCTTATGTGGTGTCCGTTCCCAAGATGGTCTGCTTCTTTGAGGCGACCTTTGAGAATGGTCTTCGATTTCCTTTACACCCCTTCATAAAAGGTGTTTTACAACATTTTAACGTGTGCCCGTCCTATCTCTCTCCCAATTTTTGGGGCGTCTTAGTCGACCTTTTGGTTTTCTTCAAGGATAAGGGCCTCGGGGTCCCTAGTATTGCTATGTTGCTGGATCTTTTCAGCGTGAAAAAGGCCTCGGAAGGCTTCTTGTACATTTCTAAGCGGGCCACTGCCAGGCCTATTATTTCCGACCTCTCTTCTTCCTACAAGCATTGAAATAACACTATTTCTTTGTCGGGGTGACTTTGGGATCCTGACCACAGTTGAGGCCAAGATGATGCGTTGGGGATTAGATGAGTATGGACTACCGAGAACACACGTGATTTTTTATCCTTGCTAACGAGGGGTCAGTGCTGGGGAGGTCGGGTTATGTTTTTTAGCTGTTATGGTTGTGTTGCCTTCGAATTATCTGTCCCAGGCCTCCCCGGGGACGGGAAGTGAAGCGGTGGTTGGGCGGGCAAGTGTCGCTCTCAGGCGTACTCCAATTTGATCAAGTCGGACCTTCCTGGCTCTTCGAGGTGGGCCCT
Source organism: Tetrastigma voinierianum (assembly GCA_016808115.1). NCBI lineage: Eukaryota > Viridiplantae > Streptophyta > Magnoliopsida > Vitales > Vitaceae > Tetrastigma > Tetrastigma voinierianum. The sequence continues at coordinate 2,282,920 of JAEQBH010000220.1, read as the reverse complement.
TTTAGTTCCTCATTCCAGGCTCTCCTCCGACTCCCCACTATGGAAGCATACTCTTGAGGGACCTCTTGTTGTGGAAGTGACTCGGGGAGAACTCCGGGCCCGTGTGGAGTTGTTGGCGAAGAAGAAGAAGAGCGTGAAGCGGAGCTCGAATCCTCACGAGGGCGGCCTCCCGGCTAGGGGATCAAGGTCGAGGCTGGGAGTATCGGCGGATCCAGCTGCCCGGGCTCGGGTGAGGGCGGGGTGATCTCTTCGGTAGGGTGTCACGGGGTGGCAAGCCTTGTGACGTCTCTCATCCTCCATTTGTGGGGTCAAAGCGCCTCACCTTCCTCCCAGACACGGGATGTGGGAAGATATTCGCTTGGAAGGCGAGGGGTGAGGACTCGCTACTCACCAATGCGGAGCTCGCCGCTGGGGCTGTTTCTTCTATTCTTTGGGACTCTGATCTCAAGAAAGTAGAAACCCTGCATGTTGAGGAGGCTCTAGCCCTGTCCCTCAAGGGGGCCGTTTCTCTATGTCTGAGCGCCTTTTTTTATTTGTCTTGTCGTTGTGTTGATGTTGTCTGCTAACTCCATCTTGTTCCTTAGCGGGCAGTACTTCTCTCAAGGACCTTGCGGGGAGGGCTCAGTTGGAAATTTGAGAGAGGAGGGGCTAGTTAGGCGGAACTGCGCTAAGGCCGGCGAGCATACAAGGCTAAGGTCGCCTCCTTGACTTCCGAGAGGGCCGAGCTGCAAGCTCGGATACAAAGCCTGACTGATGATGTCTTGGGGTATAAATCCGATCTAAAGCATACCTCGACCGCAAAGGCGAGAGCTGAAGAAGGCTATAGAGGGCCTAAGGTTTGTCGAGGATGAGTTGCGGGTGGTTAAGGAAGAGTTCCAGGCCACCAGAGAAGAGTTGTGCACTAAGCAGCGGCGTTGGATCTAGCCGTGAGAGGCTTTGAGGCGAGCTCGGTGGAGCACTTGCCCGGCGAGGAGTGCGTGCGTTGCGTGGGGACCTCGGAGCGGGAGGCTATGATCAGCGAAGGGATGGAGTAATAGTGAAGGCGGGGATGAGACACGCACCTTATGGGCCCTCAGTGGCTCGCTTTCCGGCCACGCGTTAATTTGCCAGGCTTTTCCCGGTTTGGACTTCAATCTTCAAGTTCCTGATGAAGAAGAGGCGGAAGAATCCGTTTCTGAGATGAAACAGACCTCGAGGTGTTCCCTGATGCTCCCAGCTCAGTTCCTTCCCCTGGAGAAGTTAAGGCTCCTGCCGAGGCTGGTTCTTCCCCCTCGCCATCTAGGGCTTTGCCTTCTGATTTACACGGCTTGGAGGCTCATACTACTGAGGCTACTCGTAACTCCCCCTCAAACACTTAGGCCCTTTTGTATAACCTTTGCGTCGAGCTCTAAGCCCTGGACATCTATAATGCCAACATTGGTTTTGTTATTTTATGGATATTCGACCTTCTACCTCTTTAGTTTTTCCATCTTCTTCTATGACCTATGTTGAGAAGGTTTTCTGGTCGCCCAATCTTTTGATGGGCATGTTCTTATTGAGCTATGCGGCCCTTAGCCGGCTAGGCTACATGGTTCTCTTGTCGCCGGGCAACAAGGCTCTTTTGAGACTGAGCTGTGAGGCTCTTTTTGAAACTAAGCTACGTTGCTCCCTTGAAACTGAGCTACAAGGCTCCTGAGCTACATGGCTCCTTGAAATTGAGCTACAAGGCTCGTTGAGACTGAGCTACTACATGGCTCATGAGCTACGCTGACTCCCTTGGCGAGCTACTACATGGCTGCGGGCTCTGAGGCTCGTTGGGCGAGCTACACACATGGCTCACGCAGGCTAAACTACAAGGCTCATTTGGGGAATTAAGCTGGGCTCACAGGCTACATGGCTCCTTGAGCCCGAGCTATAAAAACCATTGAGGCCCGAGCTACTACATGGATCATGAGCTACGGCTCAACGAGCGAAATTTGCCAAGGCTCGTTGGCTGACTACTAAGTGGCCACGAGCTCTGAGGCTCATTGAGGAGTGGAGCTATTACTGTGGCTCCTTGAGCGAGGCTCGTTGCTCCTTAGGCCGGGCTACAAGGCTCCTAGCTACATGGCTCCTTGGGCTGAGCTCTAGGATCCTTAGCTATGGCTCAGCTGGGCCCGGCTACGTTGCTCCGGTGGGCCGCGAGGCTACATGGCTCCTTGGAGCGAGCTACGTTGCTCCATGGCCCCGACCTACAAGGCTCCTGAGCTACATGGCTCCTTGAAACTTAGCTACAACATGGCTCCTAAGCTACATGGCTCCTTGAAATTGAGCTACATGGCTCCTTCGTCTTCTTCTCCTAAGGAAGGTGAGCATGATTTTAATGCAGATCGTACGGAGAATCAGAACAGACTTTGTGGTTCTCCAGGCGTCCGGGTTTCTTTATAAATTCTTTACCTTTCTTTGGTTTAATGTTATACAAAAACACCCAACCTTCTTCCTTTCTTCGACAATGTTGGAGTTCATTCGTGATGAAGCTTCGGGGTTTGGTCGTCATTGTATGGGGTCTGTTTGGTGACCGTAGGTCGACGTTTGGTTTCGATGCTCTACCTTTTGTAAGAGTTGTGTTTTTCCCTAGTTCCTCCCTCGTGGGAGTTATGTTGTTCCCTTGTCCTGCCCATTGATGGAGCTGAACCAGGGAACGTATTCGGAGGGGGCGGTATGCTCAAAGGGGATATTTTGATCCAAGCTTCCTCCGTTGCTCACATGCCTTTTTCTTTTCCTCATATACCTTCCTTCCCTGCCTCCCATACTCCTTATTTTTCTGCTCCTTCTCCTTCCTTTTCCTTTTCTCTTTCTCATTCTCTTTCTCTTTCTCTTTCTCTTTCCCTTTCTTGTGGTTTTCGCCTTGACTGGGTGTTGGCTGATGTGAAGAACGGCCTTGCTGATTATAGTTTCCTGAGATGTAGAGAATGACTTTGCTGATTGTAATCTTATGAGATAACTGACATAAAAGTATAACCTTTTGGAAACGTGTGTACTTGTCTGATGTTTGTTTCTTTTCTTTTTTTCTTCTTTTTTTTATCTGTGAGAATATTAATTAGGCCGAAAATGAACGAAGATTGTTATTATAATAACACTATGAATTCCTTATTAAAAACTACAATCCGAGGTCTACTGGTAGAAAAGCCTGAGGTGTTCAGCGTTCCAAGAGTGTGGCAAGGTTTTTCCCTCCTCCGTTTGGAGTCTGTAGTTGCCAGGTCGGACTATTCGCGATACCACGTAGGGTCCTTCCCAGTTAGGTCCTAGCTGCAGTAGTAGTAGGGTCTTTCCTTCTTTGGCGGGGTTTCTTTAGAACTAGGTCGTCGAGCCTAAAACTCCTTGGCCTGACCCTTCGATCGTAATATTTTGTTGTCTTCTTGTGATAGTCCTTGGCACGCTTTAGGGCTTGCTCGTGCTTTTCTTCTAGGAGGTCAAGGTTCAGGCGGAGAATCTCCTCGTTGTGCTCGGTATTTGCGAACTCAACTCTTGGTGATTTTAGCCCAACCTCGACGGGAGCTACCGCTACTGTGCCAAACGCTAGGGTAAATAGGGTTTCTTGGGTTACTGATCTACGTGTAGTTCTGTAGGCCCATAACACCTCGAGGAGGTAATGCATTTCACTTTAGATTTTCAGTTAGTCTTCGCCCATTTGCCTTGAGAGTCCTTATAGTGACTTTTGTTTGTCCGTTGGACTGCGAATGAGCTGGGGATGAGTAGTAATTCTTAATTCTGAGCTCGGCGTAGAAATCTCTGAACTTGGGATTGTCATTTGTTCCCATTATCGGATACCGGGCTACAGGGATTCGAACTTACGCATGTGGACCGCCACACAAAGTTACGCACCTTTTTCTTAGTGATCGTTGCTAATGGCTCGGCCTCGTACTTGGTGAAGTAATCCACTCCGCGATGAACTTTGCATTGGCACTTCGATGGTGGGGGTCCCGATAAGTCTAACCCCGGCTATTGGAGGGACGAGGGTGGTGATTGGTCGACTGACTCGGAAGGGAGGTTAGGGATTTGAGCATGCTTTTGGCATATCTTGCATTTTTTTACTAGCTCCGTGGCGTCTTTGAGTATTATGGGGCAATAATATCCCTGTCTTAGTGTCTTTGCTGCCAAGGACCTAGCTCCGATATGGTTGCCACAGATACCTTCATGCACCTCTCTGAGCACGTAATTGGCGTCTTCCTTTCCCACGCATTTAAGGATGGGTGTCGAAAAGCCTCGTTTATATAAGGTTCCCTGATGAATGGTGAATCTAGCCGACCTCGTCCTGAGCTTGGAGGCCTCCTTTGGATCGATTAGCGAGGTTTAGGTCTGGTAATCCCAGTGGGGTCCATCGACAGCTCGGTCATTACTAGGGACTTCTTCACGGGTCGATGTTCCGCCCGGAGGGTTTGGGAGGTGCTCGACCCGATTAGCCAGTCATCTAGATCCTCCTGTGGTGTTGTCGCTAGCTTTGTTAGGGCATCTGCTCGCGTGTTCTCTGCCCTTAGGACATGCCTGACCTGAACCCGCGTAAACTTTTTAAGCAGCTCTCGCACCTTTTTTAGGTAAAGGATCATTTTTTCACCTCTAGCTTCATAAGAGTCCTCTATCTATTTTACAACCAATTGGAATGCTTGCATATCTCAGGTTGATCGGCTTCATAGAGTGAAGCGATTAAGCGAGCTATATGTGACTTCATACTCGACCTCGTTGTTAGGGCTTGAAATCGAATAAGGGGCCTACTCCATCAATCCCGTCAGGGGAGGTCGGGTGGACACGCACCGTTTCACTCCAGTGGCGGCCCCATCGACGGATGAGCCTCGCCGATGAATTGGGTCGAGATGCCAATTGAGTAGTTTGTTGGGCATGGGGTATTTGAAGGGGTGAATTCTACGATGAAGTCCTCCAAAACCTGCCCTTTGACTGTCGTCCTCTGCTTGTATTTGATGTCGAACTCACTAAGCTCATGGCCCCATTTATCGGTCTTCGGGTGACGTGCGTGTCTACGTCTCATTATGGGTGTTATTGTTGGGACTTGATAGTGTGAGCACAAATATGGTCGAGAAGCCTTCGGCGGGGTGGTTACCGATCTTTGGGATCAACTTTTCCATCTTTGGATACCTATCCTCCACTCCCCTCGGAGCTAGGCTATAGTAGTAGACCGACTGTTGTATTTCATCTCGCTCACGACCGGGCGCGGTAGTTAGAAAATGAAAACTACCAAATAAGGGTAAGGAGTTCTCCTGGGGACTTACGGAGGAATGGGAGGGAGCTCGGGTATGTTTTTAAGCGTCGAGAAGCTGCCTCTTCGCCTTTGGGCATCCCGAGTGGAAAGCCTTGTTCAGAACTTGGAAGAATGGTCGGCACTTGTCGGCTGGATGCGAGATACAAGCGACAGGAGCGGTATTCTCTAATCAAACGTTGAATATCTTTGGTGTTCGAAGGTGGGTGCATGTCTAGCACGACTTTTATCTTTTCTGGATTTACCTTTATTCCTCCGCTTTTGACCATGAAACCCAAGAATTTTCCGGCTGAGACTCTGAAGGCACACTTGGTCAAATTTAACTTCATGTTATAGTTCTTCAAGACCTGGAATGACTCAGCTACGTGGGCTATGTGGTGCTCGGCCTAGACTGATTTCACCAGCATGTCATCTATATATACCTCCATAGATGTTCCAATCTGCTTCTGAAACATTCTGTTTACTAGCCTTTGATATGTGGCCCCTGCGTTCTTCAACCCGAAGGGCATCACCTAGTAACAGTAAGTACCTTGCCCGGTTACGAACGAAGTCTTCTCTTGGTCATTGGGGTCCATTTTGATCTGGTTGTATCTGGCGTCCATAAGGCTGGCTTCGTGGGCGGTGTGGCCGTCCACTGTCGGTCGATCGGTAAGGAAAACTATCTTTTGGACAGGCTATTGACCATCGGTGAAGTCGTCAATGCGAGTCGCCATTTGGATTTGCCATTTTGGCGGGTTCGTTGTAACCCGGTCATGGTATTCCACTTCTCGGATAGCTTTGGCTTATAGGAGTTTGTTAACTTCTTCATCGATCGCCTTACGCTACGGGGGGCGGCTTCTTTTTTTGCTTGATGGTTTGAAGGAGTGATGTTCATCTGTGTGTGAGCATCCTTGCGGGATCAAATTCCCCCCATATCCTCCTATTTCCAGGTGAATACCTCCATGTTCTGTTTCAAGAAGTGGATGAGGAGGTCCCTGACATCTTTGGCTAATTTGGATCCGATGTAGACGAGATGTTATGGTTGTTCATCAAGCTATACTAGTTCTAGTTCTTCTGAGGGTGTAGGTCGGGTGTAGGTCGGGTGCTCATCTCATCTCTCATGTCGAGCTTGTCCATGTAGGCCGGCGCCACCTACCGCTTTTGTTTCATAGATCTTAAGTGCCTCCCTAGTATCTTGTTGATCTCATCGAACCATTCCTACCCCATTAGCAATAGGGAATTTGATAACCATATGATAGGCGGAAGGGATGGCTCTCATGGTGTTAAGGGAAGGTCTGCCCAGTAGTATGTTATAAGCTGATGGGGCATCCACTATGAGGAATCTCACCATCGTTGTAGCCTGACACGGGGGATCTCCCAAAGTGAGCACCATTTGTATTGACCAGGAATGACGCTCACTCTCGGAGAACCCCCGCAGGTGGGCGTTGACCGGCTCTAGCTTCTCCCTTCCGACGCCCATCTTATCGAAGGCTAACGCAAAGATGATGTCGGCCGAGCTCCCGTTGTCAACCAGGACTCTGTGCACTGTTTTGTTGGCTACGACGGCCCTTACTACAAGCGGATCGTCATGAGGGTGTTGGCAGCTTTCCATGTCAGAGTCCGAAAAAGTTATGGTGGTGTCGAGCCGAGGAAGTTTGGATACTGCTTGTATTTCCAACATCTCCCCTGTTCTAATGCTGTACAGATGAGCCTTGTTGGCCGATCTGGACTCTCCTCCCCACACAAATCCTCCGGAGATCACATGGATTTCCCCAGGGTTCTTCGGTGTTAAGTTGAAAAATTAAGCGCTGACGGGCGTACGGGAAGGTGCCTAATCCAGGCCATACGAGGAGCCGCGAGAAGCGGCAGATGTCCATGTCGGATCGGTGTTCAGTTTCCTTCCTGAGTTTGGATGTGATCATCCATTGGGTGTCTTCAGTCCACAATGAATTTCACAGCCACTGGTTAAATCTATATAGTAGTCTTGTCTTCATCTAAGGCGTTACCATGCTTGCAGTGGCTGCGTCTGGATTTCTTTGAGTGTCGGAGGTGGTACCGAAGGTGGATATATCGTTGTTGTATCTCTGGCTCGGGTGGGCCCAAGCGATCCCTAATGTTGCCTCGTCTCTTTGGAGACCATTCTCTGTTCTCTCTGTCTCTTCGTGGGGATCTATCTTTGTTTCCTTGTCTTCTAAGGCTCGCTCTTTCGCTTTCTCATCTGCTTTTCTCCTTTTTTGCGTGGAAGAGTTTTCAGCAGATAGAAGGGCTTCTCGTCGTTGATGTACTTCTCTGCTTTATGACACCTCGACCATGCACACTTTGAGGGTTCTTTGAGATGGAAAACATCGGGGTCTTTTCATTTGCTGCGTCGAGGCCGGCGATGAGCGATGATGGGCTTCTCGTCTAGGATGTCTACCTTTAAAGACTTCGCGTTAAACCTCTGAACGTAGGACCTCAAGTTCTCCTGTGGGCCCTGCTTTATGGTCATCAAGTGATAGCTCGGCTTCCTGTATGTCCGAGCTCCGATGAATGAGAGAGCGACGCGTGGATAGCTCTACGAAGGATGAGATCGGCGATGGAAGTCTGATGAACGGTAAGCCGGGCCTTTGCAGTGTGATGGTGGCTTTGCATCGACGGGTCTGTGCAGGTGGAGCTCCATTTGATTCTTGTAGGTATTAAGGTGGTCTACAGGATCTTTCGTTCCGTTGAACGTTTCGATTTGAGGCATTTTGAACTTCGTTGGGAGAGGGAAGTGTAGTACCTCGGCCATGAACGGGGACTTCGTTTGTTGTACCAACGCATCCATGGAGATTGGAGCTTGTTCTTTCACTGTTTCCCTCACGCCGGCGGAAGCTCTTCTTGTATGTCAGGCGGCCTCCCATGACAAGTTCCCATCTCTGGCTGATAAAAGGTGGGTCCATTGCCTCTGTTGTTCCTACCGGGAATCCCCTCATTGCGGTCTTCTCTTAGGGGCTTATAAGGATTGGGCTCCTTGGCTCGGCTAGTTTCTCCTTCTCCATCAGCATTCCGAGGAGTGTCGTGGTGTTGTCATTCTTCCCTACTGCTTAGTCACATTTGTCGAGATTGAGTTCCTTTGAGAGTCTCCCGGTAGGTAGTTGGCGGGCGAAGCGCCTCCACCTCGTCAGTATTGGCTTGTATAGTTTCAAGGGCGTCTCTGGTAGACCGGCCATCTAGGTTGCCTTGCTGGTCTTACGTCCTGGGGGGGTTGGCGTGACTTCTACTCATGTTTCGGGTTGATTCCATCAGTCACTGAGAATTTAGTTTTACTTGTAAAGGAATTGTCGTTCCCACGGCGGCGTGAATGATGGTGCTTTTTCATCGATCTTTGCGATTAGAGCCTCTTGAGGCCCGTGGTGATCTGTGGGCCAGGATCATGGAGCGACACACAACTGCACAAAAAGGGTGTCCGATTGGGGGTGTGCCGGCCGCCGCTCCGATGGCTAAGTCAGTTTCTTCCTTATGAAAAAAGAATTTAATTGTTTTCTATAGTGTAATTGCTGCGTACCTCTTTTGTGGTGGAATGGGTACACGGTATTTATAAGGGGGAAATAGTGGTTACTTTCCTAGTTTGATGGTGATATGATATCTTTCTCATTAGGTGAGGAGTTTCCTTTTCCTTGTCATGGACCGACTCTTAAGGGATGAAGGAGTCGTGATCATGTACGATCTTTCTTTCCTAATCCGTGGGATGCGAATCATGGAGATTGGACACTTTTCCTTTTACATGAGTTTTTCGGGCCGCCTATATCACTTGATTTCCCGGCATGATGATTTTAACTATGGGACTTGGCCTAAATGCTGTGGCATGGGTAGGGTCTCTTTGTGGGCCGAGCTTCTTTATTAGGGGGGTGTGGGGGGGTCCCTCAGCTCCCTTTATAGAGTGGAGGTTTGGGTTTGTGCCCCTGGACTTGTGCTCTGGGCCTATGCATACGTCGTTCTCTACCCCATCACACCTAATCCTTAATAGTAGCAAAAAAAATCATAAGAGTAGTGGCATGCCTTATCACCATGTGTCATCACCATGTCAGCAACCAAAACAGTATCATCCCGGATCAAATCAGTGCAAAACCCACCCAAATAGGGAATCAAAACATATCTAAAAGAAGGAAAATAAGGTAAATAACAAATATAGTCCAAACACCCGAACATAAATATAAATGACAAAACCCAGAAAAAAAAAAAAAAAACTCATATCTCCTTTACACAACAGCCATAATGAAAATACCCCACATTCAAATTACTTTCATTAATGTCTAGATCCTTAAAAGAAACAGGACCAATGGAGAAAAAAAAACATCATATTTATCATTCAAGAAACTAAGATCCATAGGTCATGGTGGAAAAATTAAGATCATTAGCCTTTATAGATAAACAAAGTCTAAGACTATGACGATGAGCAAAAGAAATAGGAATGAGTGAATATGTGTTACCTCAATAAGTCTTACGCCTCTCAATATCCACCTGGTTGGGGGTCTCTTCCCACGTACAATAGAAGCCTTGCCTCTTTGTAGTGACTTATGTTCTCGAGGATTCAATCCTCTTTCCCTTTTTCTCCTCTCATAGCTCCCAAAACCTCCCAAGAAAAAAAAAAGTCTCTGCCTGTTCGGTCCTCCCTTCTGATTGTTCTTTTATTCCTTCTCAATCCTCATTGCTCCTTCCAAAATGAATTCAAATCAAATCAAATTAAATAAAAAAATAAAAAAATAAACTAAAATAAAATTTTAGTAAAATAAATTTTTTTTTAAAAAAAGGTAAAACTAAACATCCCAAATGGTCTACATTAAAACTATAGTGTTAATTATTATAATTCATTAACGAGAGTCATAGTCAATTATTGTAACTCATTGACGAGGACCATAAACCAGAGTAAAAAAATTCTTTCAAATTCAAATTTATAAAACAATTTCATCATATCTCCAAAATTTCTATTTTTCATAAAACAAAATCATAAACATACTTTCATGTAAAATCACTATTTGATCCATAGATAGTCAAATAAATAAATAATAAAACTTTTCATAATTCATAGTATATAAAAAACAATCATAACTTTTCACAATTCAAATAATATAGAAAATAAATAATTTATTTTACAAAGTCTTACCATATATATATATATATATATATATATATATATATATATATATATATATATATATATATATATATATATATATATTTCTGCTCTATCTATATATACTGCTATATAAAAAATATTATTTCTTTTTTCTAAAGAAAGTTGTATTAAAATCTCTTAAACATACATAAAAATAATATTTTATTTCAAAATCTATATTAGTGTCCCTTACCTTAAATTAGTACTACTCAATGTTAGATTAATTTATTAATTTATGGACTAAGCATAATCATATTAAAATTTTAATTGTAATATTATGCATGCTAATTATGGACCATTTATGATATAATTTAATATTAACTAGTTATGGGTTCATGGTAAGCCCATTGGACCAAAATCCAATTGTTCCCTTATGCTATATATATATAAGTAAATAGAGCCTTAAAATTTTACAATGATTTGGTATAACATACTTTGAGGAGACATATTGGAGCACGAAATAGTCGAGAGTATTATCGGGTATGTTATCTCTTTGATACAATGAGAATTGATATCTTACGTTGTTTTAATAAGGTATTATTTTGTAATATATTTATTTATTTTTTTTATTATTGATCAATTATTTTTATGATCAATAAATACTCTTGATTTTTATAAAATAATTTAACCACTTAAAAGCTATCAATTTCGTTTTACTGTATTTGATCCGTGTGTTCAACCATTTTGGGAATTATTTTTCCCTCCTTTTTCTCCTTCTATTTGATTGGCTCTTTTGAGGAAAAAAAAAAAGAAAGAAAAATCGTGTGCTACTTCTTCACTGCATGGTTTGAAGCGGTCAATCTTTTTCCCTGATTTCCTTGATTATAAGCAGTATGGTTTTTCACTGTACTATTTTCTAGCTTGTATTAATTTTGCTAGCTCTATACAATAATTATCTTCAAAACTCATGATTGCAGAAGCAACATACATAAAATTTTAGAACCAAAAACTTGGTAATAAAGAATGGAGATGATAGAATTTATGAGGAAAGAGAAGAATCCTCGTCTCTCTCTCTATCCTCACAGTTTGACCATAGGTCCATCACAAGGCTCTCTTGTGTGGAGATGTATAAGATTTCAATCATAGAAATTTTTTTCTTTTTTTATTTATTTATTTGTTTGATTGTGAATATCAATCACGATTTAAGAGAATAAGAGAAAATGATATCCTTTTAATCCTTTTTACGTGATTGAGAATAAAACAATATAATAATTAAAAAAAAAGTTTCTTATTTGAATCTGAATCAATCACAATTTTTTTTATTGTTGTTTTATTTGATTGATTATGGCATCTTTGGATTTCGTATGGAAATCATATATGTTTATTTGATTCACATGTATAAGGTATTAGAATAAAATTTAATTTTACCCAATTTTATAATATTTTTACTGTTTCTTTTTTCATAATATTGTTTTAACAAATCATGTTTATGATATTTATGATTATTTACAACATCATATTAGGAATAAAATTATTATTATTATTGTTTGGTAATTTGGTGCAACGTGTTGGATATTCTTTACGGAATTGATATTGCAAGAAGCTATTATATAAGATGCTGCAGCATCGATTTTCTTTGAATCGAATCACGGATAGTGGGATTGTCCTATCAATGATTTTATTATTTGATAGAATGTTTAATTTGATTAAGAGATTTCACTAAGTGTCATGAACTGTATAATTTTACTGTCCTATCGATGAGAAATTGACACATTTGGTTATGACGGTTGATGAATTGCTCTTACTTATGTATAAGTCTTTTTGTATTTTATAGACTCTAGCATTTTGTGATCACTTTTGTGGGTCATTTGGTAAGTCGAAGAATTGAGCAATTTGCATGTCCTTGTTTTACATGTATTTTTTGCATTGCTCTCTTGTATATTCTTCAGTTTTGAGTTTTCCTCTGTTCTTTGTCATCACGAAACTCAATGAGACTAATTACAAGAATGGGGAAAATGAGCTATCTGATAATCATTGGGTGAATGTTTGTTTTGAATCCAATATCATTGATGTGTCATTTGATACTTTGTGGTTAGATAGTGGTGCTACCATTCTTGCTTGCAATTCAATGCAAACAGTGATAAGCAAAGAAGTTCAACTAGTTTTGAGCAGTACGTGTACATGAGAGATGATACAAGAGTCAAAGTTGATTTCCTGAGAGTTGTTAGATTGTAGCTTAGTACAGGAAATTTTTTGGAATTTCAGGAATGTGGCATTGATGCTCAATATACAATGTCTAGTACTCCTCAACAGAATGAGATTGCGGAGATGAGGAATTTCAAACTTCTTGATATGGTGCGATGTATGCTTATTAATTCATCACTATCAAAGTTCTTGTGGGGTGAAGCTTTGAAAACTATAGCTTATATTTTGAACTAAGTGCCTAGTAAGTATGTTCCTAAGACTCCATATGAGCTATGGTCACAGAAGAAGCCTAGTCTTCGTCATTTCCATGTTTGGGGCTGCAAAGTGGAAGTGAGACCGTACAACCCGTAATCCAAGAAACTTGATCCAAAAACCATTAGTGGGTACTTCATTGGTTATTGTGTGGGATCAAGAGATTCTAGGTTTTATTGCTCATTGCACACCACCAGTGCGATTGAGTTAGATCGAGCTATCTATTTTGATGATGATATTGGTACAAGCCAAGGGCCAAGAGAAATTGTGTTTAAGGAACACCTAGTTTTTATTCATGTGCCTATTACTTCCACTCCGATCTCCAGCCCTATTGTTAACCAACATTTAGTAAACACTATCGATGAACTAATTGAGGATGTAGATCTGGTAGCCCTAGATGTAGATCTAGTAGCCTTAGATGTAGCCATGGATATACCCATGAGGAAGTTAGAGAGGGCATGTAGGCACACAATTTTAGATGACTCTATTGTCTACTTGCAAGAGCATGAGTATGATGTGGGTGATGTATTAGATCCGACTATCTACAAAGAAGCTATTGTTAGTCCTCAATCCAACGTTTGAATCAATGTAATGAAAGATGGGATGACTTCCATGTCACAAAATAAAGTGGAGCTTGGTAGATTTGTCAGATGGTTGCAGACCTATTGGGTGCAAATGGGTATTCAAGACTAAGTGCGATGTCAAGGGACAAGTAGAGATATATAAAGCAAGATTAGTGGCTAAGGGTTATAGTCAACAAGAAGGTATTGATTTTAAGGAAACCTTCTCTCCCTTGTCCACTAAAGACTCTTTACACATTATTATGGCTATAGTTACTCATTTTGATTTAGAGTTGTCCTCAGAGTTGCATCAGATGGATGTGAGGACAACTTTCTTGAATGGAAACTCAGTTGAGGATGTTTACATGTCTTAACCTATTGGTTTTAAGGAAGTTGGTAAGGGCCACATGGTTTGTAAACTCCAAAAACCAATTTATGGTTTAAAGCAAGCTTCTAGGCAGTGGTATCTCAAGTTTGATGAAGTTGTCACAGCCAATGGTTTTAAGGAGAACATCGTTGATCAATGGATATATATGAAGGTCAGTGGGAGAAAATACATATTCTTGGTTTTATATGTTGATGATATTTTCATCACAGTCAATGATACTGACCTGTTGATTGAGACAAAGCATTTAGTGTTTAGTCATTTTGATATGAAGGATCTTAGGGAAGCATCTTTTGTGAGATTGTCTCAACAGACGTATATTGAACGCATTCTAAAAATGTTCAATATGCAATCATGTTCGTCTGGTAAGGCACCAATTGTAAAGGGTGACAGATTTTCCAAAAGCCAATGTCCTCATAATGATATTGATGAGGGAGATCAAATGAAAGCAATCACTTATACTTCAGTTGTGGGCAGCTTGATGTATGCTCAAGTATGCACACGTCCTGATATTGCTTTTGTTGTCAGCTTGTTGGATAGGTACTTGGGTGATTCTGGTCAAAGCCATTGGAAAGAGGATAAAAAAGTTTTAAGGTATCTTCAAGGTACAAAGGATCTCATGTAGACATATCGGCGTACCGACACTCTTGGGGTGGTTGGTTTTAGTGATTTCGATTATGCAGGTTAAGTGGATGATAAAAAGTCTACTTCTAGTTATATCTGTAACACCCCGAAAAATACCCTAACAGTTTTCGGACATGTTAGGGTGTAATAAAAGCTAAATATAATTTTTGAAAAATAAAAGAGAGACCTGGAATTAGTACTAAAATCAAGGGTAAATGGTAATTCACTACTTGAGGACCTAAATGTCATAATAGAAGAAGAGCGTATATCCAAGAGGAATTAAGAGAACTTAATGTGTAAATAGAAGAAGAAGAAGGATTTAAAATGCAAATAAGAGAAACTTAAAAGCAAGAATAGTAAAATTACTGGAATGGTTCAGGGAAGCCTAGAAAATTCTCTAGATCTCGGATGACGAAATAGACTGAGCCGTTAAATTCATCTCGCGAAATCTAATGACCCAAAAAAGTTTCGTCGAATTCTGAGACAGTCAGAATATTTGACGATTTTATGGGTGAAAAGTCATCAATGACTTCAGGGACGAGATTTTTATGAAAATCTCGGAAGTCAAGAAATGAATTGTGCTAAGTTCATTGAAAATAAAGTGAATTGAAAAGAAATAAAAAATTTTGGGGCAAAAACAGCCCGAATGAGATAATATGAGCTATGTCTCCAAATAATAATAATAATAATAATAATAATAATAATAATAAAATAAAATAAGAATAAAAATATAAAAAAAAGAAGTTGGTATCAAACGGATGGAGGCGTGAGAGATGGCGTGAGAGTTTTATTTTATTTTATTTTTCGCTCTCTTTGATATACGGAGTTTCAATCGTCGGAATTCATCGGGCGAGGCAGTTCCACCTACCACTACCCAACGCTATTACTATTATTATGATTCATATATATATACCTACGAACTCGATAAAGGACTGCGGCGTGGTCTCAAAGCACGGAGTTTTTGCGATTCAAGTGAAGTTCAAAATCCTAAGTTTCGGTACTTTCTTAGATCTACGGCGTTCTGACGGTCATAATTAGTTGGACCAAGAGACAAAGTTGATCAACGCATCGCGAGCTACGCGTGAGTACCAAAATCTTGGAGTTTCGTCAAACTCCACGAGGTAAGGAATTTTCCCTACTTTGAATAAAAAGCCATGTAATGGCATAGGGAGTTTTGGGGGCCGGAATAGACTGTATGATTTAGTCCCAAGATTTTGGGACTGAATATTGGAAATTTTTGGGACTAGATTTCGAGCGATCTGGGTAGCGTGGATATGATATAAATTAGATAAAGAATAAGAATATATATGAATATATGATATGATATGAATAGATACAGTGTATGAATATAAAAATATATGAAATGAGCCATATGATAGAACTACATGAGATTAGGAAGTATACGATTAGACAACACATGCTAGAAATGCACAAATGAAAGGAAATTAGTTACATGTATGGTAAAGAATTATGAATACAATAAATTGAAGTTAAAAGATATATGAAAAATGCAAAGATACAAATATATGATTGTAAATATCGCATATGATTATCGAATAACAATAATTATTCGGGAATATGAGATATGTACTGAACATAAAATACACATGGATTGTCTGTTAAATGCGAAATCACATTGCTATTGAATGACAAACAGGACGAGGTTCCCTCTCGAATCTATCGTGAATGTCAATTCTATAGTCAGAGTGAAAACGCAAATGCAAAGTATATGACAATACAAGATTATATAAGAAAATATATGATAAAACAATATGTAAGAAATGAATAGTATAGCATGGGTGTAACGCTTGCATGAAAGGAGGCATGATATAGGTCTGAGGATAAGAAATGAAATATGTAATAGTACATGATGTAATAAGTCATAGGAATGAAAGTGAAAAAGACTATAAGCGAATTAAAAGACATATGAAAGCATTTGAATAAACTGCGGCGATCCAATGTTGTGGTCGTCCCGGTATATGTTTTCCTTGGCGTAAAGCAGCACGGGTTTAATTCGTGTAGGTACGAGAGAGCGGAGGTAAGAGGATGGGACATCCCACGTCAGCGCTTTAAGCCATCTCGAGATAGGTGCTCACCCTTGTATTCCCTTGATCTCGATTTTCATTAGTTGCATGTATGTATAGTTTGTAATGATAAATTGTAATGATACAAGTAATGAGATTCAAGTATATGTGTATAAAAATATAATGAATGTCCTTATGGTGAGTATGTATAATGTATATGTAAAAGACTTTTTGTTGTCTGAAATTGTGCATATGAATGAAACTTGAGTACACATGTATTTGAGAAAGAAAAGGTTAAAGAGTCCCAGTCCCGACGTGTGACACCCTCGATTAACACCCCATCGGGTGCCGGGTTGGGGGCGTTACAATATCTTTATGATGGGTGAAGGAGTTGTTTCGTGGAAAGTGTTAAGAAGACACTTACACTATGAAGGCAAAGTATGTGGCGTGTTATGAGGCAACTTGTTATGCAATATGGTTGCGGAACTTCATTTTAGCTTTGGAGGTTGTTCACTCAATTTCTAGACTACTGAAATTGTTTTGTGATAATTCCGCAGCTATATCTTTCTTTAAGAACACTAGGAGCACTTCTTGCTCCAAGCACATTGATGTGAAGTTTTTTTTTTTTTTTTGTGTAAGGGAAAGTTGTAGAATCCCTCATTTTAGTTGAGCACATGCCTAAGACTAGCATGTTGATAGACCCACTAACCAAAGACTTACTTATTTACGTGTTTCAAGAACATGTCACCCG
Organism: Tetrastigma voinierianum; assembly: GCA_016808115.1. Taxonomy (NCBI): domain Eukaryota; kingdom Viridiplantae; phylum Streptophyta; class Magnoliopsida; order Vitales; family Vitaceae; genus Tetrastigma; species Tetrastigma voinierianum. Next base: position 2,265,833 of record JAEQBH010000220.1, on the reverse strand, counting down.
CATGGGATTATTAGGAGTTTAGAATCTTTGTTTTAGTGGGAGTTTTGCCTTTTCATGTATTTTGTAAAGAAATCTCGTGTTTTTTCATTATTACATGCACATTTTGACGTTTGTCATTATCTTATGATTTGTCATTTGGCCAGGATGAATGACATAATAGTGTGTTTTCTCTTTCTAATGGATCAATACTCTTGTCATTTTAAATGTTTTCTAGATCGAGTAGCGCTTGATTATGTACAATTTGCCATTCTCTCGGTATATTGATTGTATATGATGGGGCCCATGAGTTGTATGTAAGTCTCTTGTTTAACATTTGAGTTATGATTTTTGATTAGTAACTTTTTTGATTAATAGCCTTCTGATTTATGTATCGTTTCGGTGTCATTACTTATATGATTAGTTATGGCTATGTGCTCCATTTGTGAAAGCGTTTAAGTTATAGGTATGTTACTGTCCAAATAGAATGTTAGATTAATTTATTAATCTATGGACTAAGCATAATCATATTACAATTTTAATTGTAATATTGTGCATGCTAATTATGGGCCATTTATGGGATGGTTTAATATTAACTAGCTATGGGCCTAAGAAATCTTCTTCCCTACTTTGGTAAGCTCATTGGACCAAAGCTCAATTATTCCCTTATACTCTATATATATATAAGTAAATAGAGTCCTTGAATTTTATAAGGGTTTGGTAGAACATACTATAGGGATAAGGAAAGAATTATCTTCAACCCTAACTTTTCTTTGATTTCATCCCTTGCAGGTTTGGGAGACAAATGGAAGCCAACAATTCCAGATCCATGACAGATATGTTATCTACCAAGTACGAATTGATATGTTTCATTGTTTCAATAAAATTATTATTTTGTAATGTATTTATTTGGTCATTTGATCATCGATCAATTGTTTTTATAATCAATAAATACTCTTGGTTTTTATAAAATTATTTAGCACTTAGAACTTAAGGTCTTCAAAGAATCTTAAGACAAAAGATTTATTCTTCACTTGAAAAATAAAGCTTCAAATTTTGAACTCCAAGATCTTCAAATCTCAAACCTTCAAACCTTCAAATCTTTGTTTTCTCTAATCTCTCAAACTTTTGCATAAAGATTTTTTCTAACTAATAAGGGTATAACATTCTAATTTATACTTAGAGTTTTGTATTTTGAATACAAAAATACTTTCTATCCTTAATTTAATTTATTAATTATTATCCTCTTTTTTTTAAAGTAAACTTTTACTCCAAAATAGAATTTAAATATTAATTATTCATATACAAAAGGACAAATCATTGTAAAATACAAAAGGATATATTATATCCAAAACTAATATAATGTATTCATTGTGAAATTAATAAATTAGATATTATTTGCTTAAAAAATAAAAGAACAAATCATTTTAATTATTTGAAATATCCCAACAAAACTAAAACGAGAATGACATAAATCATCTTTGTGAGGAGTAGTTAACAAGTCTTATTTAGGCTTTGTTTGGAACTCAAAAAGTATTAGAGAAAGAAAAAGGAATTCAAAGGAAAATGATTTTTTGGTTTTTGGTTTAACCCTAAAAAAAATATAGAAGATAATCAAATATAATCAAACTTTCCAAAATTTTGCATATTTTAAAATTTTTTTTTTAATACACTCTAGTTTCAAGGTAATAAACTATTCCCACTGGGACTTTAAACCTAGGATCCCTCCTTATGCCATTTTGTATATTTTAACGGTTGACCCTTTATCACTTGAACTATATATGATAGATAAATTTCTTTTTATTTTTTTGAAACTAGGCAAATTTCTTATTCCTTAACATTAGAGAAGGAAATAAAACGAGTTTAAAGTTTAAACTAAATTTTTTATTTTTCTCAAAAAGTTTTTCGGTCCACTTTTTCTCTTTTATCTTCCTTCCTTGGTACTTTTGAGTACCAAACGGAGAAGATTGAAATAGAAAACAGAGCAGCCGATGAATCTCAGTCTCTTATAAGTTATAACATTCGTTGAGGGGCGGGGGCCTGCCCTCTGCCTGGCTAAAATCTGAATCAAACTCAAAATACTATAAATGGACCAGACAAAGCTAAAACGTACGGAAATTTTGATTCGGTAGGAGGGCCTGATTGGGGTGGTTATAGACAATGAGCAGCAGCAGCCTAAGATGGGGTGAATAAGGACACTGAATTCCAGAAATAAAGTTAAGAGAAAAGAGTTTTTGATTAAAATACTATTTTTTTTTTAAATTATAAAAATAATTTGTATTTGAAAAAATTATTCAATCTAATGTGTTTGGATTATGTAGGCGATAACTAAGATAATGTCGTTATCCTTAATAGCGGTTTTATCAATTAAAATGATGTTGTCAAGAACAATGGCTTCATAAAAAAAATTAAAATGTCGCTATTGGTGATAGTGGCTTTATCATTTAAAAAAAGAATTAAAATGCCAAATTTATATGAAATTATAAATATTTATTTTAAAGATCATGTTTGTTATCTAAAATATTTAAAATAAAAACTTATTTAAAAATTATTATTATTATTATTATTTATATCAACTTATTTAAAAATTATTGAAACGAGAATATTTACTATTTGATAAATTATATCAACTAATGGGTTCGAACACAGATTTGATAAATTAATATTTTAAAAATATATATTTACTATTTGATATTAAAAATAATTTTATTTATCAATACAAATTAGCACACAAGCTATTTATTAATTCAAATATATTTGTAAATATTTTTAAATTTTCACAACAAGTACATCCAAAGTAGCCTTAAATCCAAAATACACTTGCAAGTTTTATTTTAAAATATTTATAAGTTTATTTTTTATTTCACAAGTTATATCCATTTGTGTATATTATCATTTTAAAATACATAATCATGGATTGTTCGATAGCGATTTTTGCGTAAATTCAAATTATATTTTCTATGAGTTTGTAGAGAATAAGAATATATATAAATCATACCCCACATGCATCAAATTACACAACAAGTCTGTAAGAAACTTTGATTTCATATATAAACCAAATCCTTATAAATATATAAAATTGTATCCTGAATATCAGTATATCTGAATATCAACATATATCGATGAGTCTCATAGATGAAGTCTTTATATTTCTCTCTTAGAGCAATGCCTAGAACACAAGGCTGGATTGATCTACAAGGTCAGTGCAATCTCAGCGAGTTGATGGGCGGGTTCCAAATGGTGCGATGGAGTTGATGGGTAGGTGGAGCTGATGGATGAAGTACTCGACGTATATGTGGAGCGCGAGGTTGCCTAGCTAGAAGTGCACCCAACTCTAATACAAGAGCAACCATGGTCTCATCGATGAGAGGCAATGTAGGGGATGATAAAGGGTGGGATGATAAAATGATATCTAATGTCATGGAAGCTGACTCTAGCGACATCGAATATCGTAAAGATGTGTAAGTGTGTGGGGGTATGGAAGGTGATGTGTAAGTCTGAGGGGTATAAAAGTATAAGGCGATGGGTAAGTATGGGGAAGTATAGAAGTATCGGGTGATGGGTAAGTATGGGGGGTATGGTGTGGGGCAATGTCATTTCGGGTTGGCACCTGTGGCCTCCTACATGCATCTCGACCGAGACCTCTCCACCATCTAGGCCACGACCTCTTGATCAACTCCCTCTCCTACACCTCCCGAATGCGTTTGCATCTGAGGCGGAGTGGATGACAGGGTGCGGGATCGAGTCCGTGGCAGTAGATGCCTCATGGTTAAGATCTGATGATGTTTATCTATCCTCTCCGTCGGGTGTAACAACGATATGAAATATGATGTGGTCATTACCTGTCAGGTGGTAAACTACTGCAGTGACTATCTATGTCAACCATGGAAGAGATCTAAAAGAACCAATTGAAAAGCACTTGAGAAACACAAGACTCTAACTCACCAAAACCTGAGTAGTACGGGTTATAGTATGGTACCTCATCATCCCTATGGAGTGGTAGTGTCATAAAACGTCGTGTAATACGACAATACCACTGCATATATGGATCATGATCCATAAGTACGTAGAGGTGCGGGTGATAATCACTTGCCCTTTCGCATTATCAAGCCAGAGCAATGTATGTGGAACATGATACGTCGTCCGATCTCTCATGTAATTTGTCCACGTGCATCCACTCTATGTGGCGTATGTAAGAGCAAGATGGAGGTATCTCTAGTGTAGCCCAAGCGGCCTTGAAGACTCACTCCCAGGCGATGCCCTCGGCCGGTCCCAAAGGAAACATATAAGAAGTGACATCCTTGCGAATCTCTTGATCAAATAAAGCGGATATCACGGTAGCTAAGTCAACCCATTTCTCGACGTATGGCTACCATGCAGACCTTTACACTAGGCGTCGATAACGTTGATGTGAATATGAATGAAGGTATTATGGGCCATATACTTTTACATATACCATTACGATCAAGGTCATTGCATCTAGCTGATCTCGGTATAGGAGGAGTACACCGAATGGGTTATGCACTCATGTCAAAGGTACTCTCCACCTACACTCCAATGGAAGCCGCAAGCTTAGTCAGTAATCTATATTAGACAGCTTCAGCTAAGTCTCCATCGACGACATCGGTGTCATCATCACGTAAGGCATGAGCGACTGGAAGTGCTAGATATGCTGTTGGTCGCCCAAAATCGGGTTGCCCCACATGAAGTCTCTCCCAAGACCATAGTTGAATACAAAATAAATAAATAAAGTAAGCAAACTAATGATGTGTTGTGTATATGAATGTATATGTAAGAAAATAAAGTTATGGATACCTATAACAATGTAATATAACCGCTAATATTGCGTCTATGATCCAAGCTGGCTCGGCGTAACTCTCGATATAACTGTGCTAGTACTGTACCACCCTAACTATAGTCATGAATGCAATTACTAATTACTAAGGCAATGAACAAAAACCACGTACAAGAATGATGTCTCATTATTTAAATAAGATTACCTGAGTCTTTTATAACAAAAATGACACATTCAACACAATAAATCTTGCTAAATATTCGACATGAAGACTGGGACTAACTGGGACTGATATTCAAAAGAATGACTTTGCTGGCGTATTTGGACAGTTTATTCTTACAAAACCACCCAGGTGTGACGGTTGTTTGCAACCCACATGTGATAGTAGTTTTTCCCTCCCTAACGTCTATTTCATTATGCAAACTGGTTGATTTAGGATGTCCACTACCTATGCGTTTCATTGACTTAAGAGGTACAATCGTAGGACCATCACAAAGAGGCCAGTCATCTTCATTGAATATGGGATGAAACAAGCTTGCCTAAGTATCATAGTACGATTGCGTAGAGTAGTAGCCTTGAACAAATTATCAAAAATCAACACATCGATGCTAACATGTTGTTATGATATGGCTACATGAAAATCCATATATAAGTGTCTTACCACATGTGCATTCTGATCATGTAAGTTGAGGCGGTGTGTTCAACCAATCCTTGACTTGACATGAAATCGTCCTTGGATGTGATCGTAAAGAACAATTTTCATTGATCCAACCTTAACCACACGAGCCTTAATTTGAGCATCAACATAAGGAGTGTACTGCTCATTAGATGTCAATCTGTTAGCACCTTGTTCCTTTCTTGTAACAAAGTAACTATTAAGGCGGAAAAATGTCAACTGAACTAATGCAGTGATTGGTAAGTTACAAGCTCTTTTAAGAACACTGTTAAATATCTCGGACATGTTGGTAGTCATTATCTCATATCTTCGACCTCCATTATGTGAAAGTGTCCATATCTCAAGAGGGATCGCCTTTAACCATTGTTGTGCTTTCGAATTAATTCTCTCAATTGTAGCCATTTGCCTATTGAGTTTGTGTTGTGTAGTCACTAAAGCTACTCTGCATACCAAATTCTTAAAGAGTTTATCTTTGAAGCGAGTCATAAAATTGCTTACAAGATGACGCATACAAATCCTGTGATAGGCCGATGATGCGTGACGAGATGAGGATCGGCTCATTCTTATAATACTTGGATGTGCATTAGGATATAACCTGGAATTCTCATCCATTGAGTTCTTGTGTTTTACGATACATGCGAGAACTATCCCCAACTATCAATATTCCTGCCTTCTATAATGATAAATGTCAATGGAAACAACTGATTATTTACATCACACCCCATAGCAATCATTAACGTGTCTTTATACTTCCCATACAAATGTGTACCATCAATACTCAATACGGGGATGACAATGTTCGAACCCTTCAATAGATGGCTTAAATGACCAGAACATGCGTTGAAATATCTCAGTGTTTGACATATTACTATCAAATGTTTTCCAAATTACAACACATCCAGGATTTGCTTGCTCTAAGGCCAAAAACAAACGTGGCGGCTCTGTATATGATTGAGAAAAGTCACCAAATAAATGTCTAAGTGCTTTATTCTTTCCATCTAACGCCTTTTTGTATGAAATTTCATATCCCAATTTCTCCATCACATTGGCTTGAATAACAGCTATAGATAAAGTGAATTGTGCCTTAATAATTTCCTTGAGATTAGCAACAACTAAGTTTGAGTCCAATTGATGATGGTCCCGATTCAAGTAAGGATTGACACAAGTATGTGGCCTTTTATATTTGTTGATAACAAATAAACAAGTATCTTTCAAAAGCATGGCATGAAACTTCCATGGACATTGACATTCCTCGGCCTTCTTACATCTTAAAACTAATAATTTTTTTGAGGATGCAACAACCACAAACTCTTGGTGTGCTTTAATTGAGTAAATCTTTGCAACCTCTTGCAAAGCAAATTTGGAATTAAAAACTTGGTCAACTACAAATTCTCCACTTGAGTATCCGGTAGTATGCTTTATCCATGGAGTCCAATCATTTGAAATAGCATTACCAAAGTTTTCAACATGTTCAAATTGAGGTGATGGTGGTAAGTGATAATGAATAGGGGATGACTCATCTGATTCCTCAGCATCTGGGTTATTTGATACATCACAAGATGCTGCATGCGCAGAGATATGTAAACCTTGCTCATTCTCTAAAACTTAGTTGAAAGTATAGAAGGATGATACATGTCCATCAGCTTGAACATTTAAGTCTTCATTAGATTCATCATCAACATCTTCATCAGATTCATCATTAACTTCTTCATCTTCACAGTCTTCATCATTCCATATACTCCACATCTGTTAGTATCCGGTCTTCGGATAATTTACTAGTGACGAGGACAGAGCCGGATACCCTCCCGGATTTCCCAGGGTTGGTCCCTTCTAGTGAAGCCCAGCTGTATAATCCTAGGGAAGATACGATTAGGACTATACTAGGAGGGGAGTAACACCATGTATTAATTTAATACCAAATTATACATATATATATATATATATATATATATATATATAAACATAACAATTATAAATGAGGTCTCATAAAAGTTCGTCTGAATATCGGGCGTTCTAAGAGTATTGTGGATTTAAGGGATACAAGTAGAAATGAATAAGTCCCGATACAACAAACACAAAATAGATAAATGCGATAGAGTACGGCGGTGTGGCGGGGAGGAGCGGCAGTCAAATCTCTGGCGCAAAATAGGCCTCTGGCGCTAGGACTGGGAGCAGTTTAAAACAATAATGTGAGATAATAAATCTCAGTGAGTGGCATAGTTTATAAGGAAAATGACATTTTTATATTTTCAATGGTTCTCCTCTCAAAACCTTCCGTTCACTCTTTGTAAAGTTCCCTGTTTAGAAACATTTCACAAAACCCAACTTTTACCCCAAGTCCAACATATGCAAATCATGCTCCACAAATGGTAGACACAATGTTAAGAAAACCATAATGCACTTGCTTGTACACAACATGAGAGCAAGCACAAAACATGTATAGCCATCAAGTAATAAAATAACTTTGAAATGCACCTCATGAGTATTAAAATAGCTAGACTATATTTAGAAAAACAACAAACGTCCATACCACATACCCATCATAGCCGTAGTGAAATCGACCTCACGACCGCGTGACAACCTAATGAACACCTTAGTTACACACACGGCCATCACGTGGCAACTAGCGCAAACCTCCGAGAAGGGTGAGGCCGGCCATCATTAGCGTAACAAACCTCAGTAGACGACCATCACGTGGCAACTAACAAACCCTCAAGGTGGACCGGTATCACGTGGCACTAACAAACCTCACGGGCAAGCCCGACCATCGCGGCTTCGCCAGCCTCCGGGTAAACTTGGCGTCACGTGGCACCTAATAAACCTTCGGGTAAACTTGGTCATCACGTGGCACTAACAAACCTCTAGATACTTTGGCCGTCATGGCACTAACGAAGCCTCAGTGAACACATCCATCCTTGTGCACTCTAATAAATATAAGAAGACATTGACCATCACGTGTTGTAATATATGCGGACCCTTTCTCACATGTACCTTTCACGACAATGCGTGTTAAGTCGAGTCCACAAAATCCTCAGATCCCACTTTAAAGCAACAGTTTCATAGAGGTGGTTTGTATAATCCATGTACCCAAAAAATATCCAAACACCCGCAGACTCATCCCACGAACAGTAAAACTTGCAAATAGTTAAAATGTTGACAAAATTCACACATGAAATATTGCTTGTTTTATATGAAACCGAAAATCCATGTTTGGATACAGCCAACTACTGATCAAAAGCAGTATATATGTAAAGTATTAAATCATAATAGATATATCAACATAAAATATCAAACACCCGCAGACTCATCCCACGAACACAGTAAAACAAAATAGTTAAAATGTTAAGTAAATTCACATGAAATAATAACTTGTTTTATATGAAACCGAAAATCATGTTTGAATGCAACCAACCATCGATCAAACGTTATATGTAAAGTATTTAATCCTGATATATATATATATATCAACATAATACCCCAAATCATTTAAGCATATAAACCACTCAGAACTATAGGCTCGATCCACCTTTCCCTACTTGAGATCATCTCCGGCCGGCGTGGTCGTAATATAGTCAAAACTGCCCAGGCTCCCAATAACCCTTATTGACCTTAGGGATGCCCCGAGGCCTTAGAATACTTGTTAGAACTATGAAACCATCCCAGAATTGGCTCAAGCGGTCGGTGCGGTCATTTTTATGGGCCAGTACCAAAGTGGGGCTTTTCATGGAACTAATTTATGAAATTGACGACCCGATAATTCCTAAAAACATCGATTTCACTAATCAACTTGATTTTGCCCAACTTGACCAATTGTTGCTCTATTTCGGTCAAACTTCGGTAATTAGAAACAACCTAAAATGGAAAACTAACCAAGCGGCGTCCAAAATTTAATCCACATATCAATGGAAAGCCGAGAGACCAGGAACTCATCGGTACCATTACATGGTCAACGATTATTTGTGGTGGCGAAAGCTGTTGATCCGGCCGTCGGTCGAACTTATTTTCGTCGTATCTTTCAAACGGTGAGGAATCTGCAAAAAGGGACCACGGAAATGAGTTCAGGGGTCCAAAAATGGTGGAAAGAACTGTAAACAGATTGGCTTTGAGGTGGCCGAAAATGGCCGAAAAATCACAAAAATCCGGTGACAAAACGGTGCAGCCGCCGTCGGGTTCGCCGGCCAGATCCCGGCGCGTCCGGCGGCGGTTGGCCGTGAAATTTCATGGCCGGCATCGTCCGGTGGTGGCGCACCTCATGGTCGGCGCGTGTGTGGCGGTGGTTGGCCACGGAGGTGCCTCCTGCTGGTCAATCTTCTGACGCGTAAGGCTAACGGCCCGCTTGTGTTCCCAGGTTTGGAGAGCTTTTTCTAGGGTTTTAGAGCTCGAGAGAGGGTGTTTTGGGGGCTAGGGTTTTCATTTGGCATCTGACTATGTTTATATAGAGATTAAGTGAAGCTTCAGTTAAAAATCTAGACATAACAGACCGATAATAAAGTCTACTAACTATTCTGGCTATAAACACTTATCAAATAAGTGATTAGTGATCGCCGATCGCGACCGCGTGAGATCTACCAGTGATGTAATTATAAAATTCTCTCTCAAAAGTAAACTCAGTCATTTCTGATAAGCTAGATAAATCATGATATTAGATAATAGTTAACCTACCACAAAATACATGATATCTTCCTGTGTCATAGAAAGATAGTCACGGTCACATTTAGTGCCTCCATTTCCCAGTGCTTCTCGACTAGGTGGTTCCTCCACAGAATCTTCACCAAGGATCGTATTGTCTGTGCGTGACTCCTTTATAACCTATAAGATGCGCGCTGGTTGCTTCTCGTGGGATAAGTCATCCACCATTTCGATCTCTGGCGTCTCGACCACGTGTGAGGATGGGATATGCTGCGGGCATGGAGATGTGGAAAAGCATTATGGACTCGGCTCATAGAGTCTAATCTATAAGCCAGCTAAGGCCCATCCTCCTCAACAATCTCGAGTTAGATGTAGCGAGGACATGGCTTCCACGCTTCCCAATGGTACCTTCCTTCGGGGAGAGGCTTAGAATACTGGGTCTTTTGGCCTCAAACTCAAGATCCTTCCTTTGCTTGTTCGCATAGCTCTTTCCTTTATCTTAATTTTGCTTTCAACTTTGGCACGTATAATATTAACCTTGTCCACATCAATTTGTACAATCTGGGGTACCAATACTTCCTTCCGCTAGTCTCATTCGACATAATGGAGTGCATTGTTTCCCATACAATGCCTTATAATTTGACATCTATTCTTGGTACAGTAGTTGTTGTTATAAGTGAACTACGCGAAGGTGATATTATTTCAATGCCCCCTTGAATTCACGTACACATGACTCAACCTTATATCCTCTAAGGTCTGGTGGTCTCTCAGGTGTATGATTACAGGTGAAAACGGTACTCAAATTCAACTTGACCTGCTCCTTGTTGATCTCTTCCAATCTCGGTGAATGTGGATCTCTATCGGAGATGATCGATGGCTAGCTTTTATTAACAAACTATTTATATGATTCATGAAGAGTTCCGCTAGTTTCGAGGGAAACTTCTCACGAATAGGTAGGAGGTGTGCGGACTTGGTGAGTCGATCAACTCTTGCCAATGCCGTCATGTCTACGAGTTGTGGGAGGGCTTGATCACAAAATCAGTGCGATTATTTGCTCCCATTTCCATTCTGGAATGGGTAAGAGCTCTGAGAAGTCAAAAAAGGCTTTTGTCTCTGCGCTACTTGTTAATGAACTAAGCACTTGGACACATACTCGGCAACGTCTCTTTTCATCCACGACCACCAATAATATTCCTTGTTGTCTGGTACATCTTGAACACTCTGAGTTACGCATAGCATAAGCGGAACTATGGGCTTCCCCAATATCTGCCCTTTTAACTCTTCATTTCTTAGGAACTGAGTCTGAACCAAATGCACCCAAGGCTCCATCGTCTCACGATAGAAAAATCCGGTATTTCCCATACTTCGACCTTCCTTCTCATGCTCATGAATAGGGATCTTCCACAGTTGTGCCTCGAATTTGATCTCTACAAGCATCGGTCGTGTAGTTAGGTAGCAAAAAGTGCTTTGAGACATGCGCATCTGACTCGACACCAGGCCTCTGCACTTGAATTCGACCATCGATGGGTAGTAGTGCATATAAGCAGGCACGTAGACTTCCACGCTTTCCAGAGGCATCCGCCACTACATTCGCCACGGATGAGCGAGTCAATGGTGCGATCATAATCCTTAAGTAACTCCGTCCACCTCCTTTGCCTTAAGTTTAACTTCTTTAAAGTAAACAAATATTTAAGGCTCTTATGGTGATAAGTATTCGACACGTCGCCGATACAGTAATGCCTCAAAATCTTCAATGCGAAAATTCTGCGTAGTTCAAGTCATGGGTGGGATAGTGATTAGGTGTTTCTTCAACTATCTGAAGCATCGCCACAGCTCTCTTATGTTGCGTAACACGCAACCCCTAAGAAACCGATACGAAGCATCATTGTAAACCTCGAACCCTAGTTTACCTACGGCAAAGTCGAATAGGGCTGATGTTAACCTTTCCTTCAGTGTTTGGAAGCTTTCCTCACACTGGTCAGTCCACTCAAATTTTACCCCTTTTCTAGTCAAACAGTGAAGTGGTCCTGCTATCCTTGAGAACCCTTCTATGAACTTCTAGCATTAATACCGCTAATCCTGAAACTCGCCTTACATCACCGTAGTTGGTTGTTCCCGATTTCCCTTGCCTACACTTTACGAGGGTCACGTAAAGGCCATCGTGAAACCATGTCAGAAATCCTCAGCATAAACAGAAACTTCTGTTTTGCTCAGACGCGGCGCTGGTGATCTTTCGGGAGTGCGCTACGAGCGAATATACGCAAGCGAAATAACGTTATGGGAAGTACCGAGATCATGATCGGTGAAGTAATGACACGATCGATCTGGGTGGGCGGGAGACCAGTTCATCGGATCGTAAACCGCGGGTTGGTGGATCCGAGATCAGCCGAGAGCTCGCCGAAGCGCCGTGTCGAATCGCGACGTCTTGGATGTTGCGGTTCTGATCACTGATGTTTTCGACGCCGGTCGATGCCGGAAGGTGCTTGTTGAGCGATCGACCAATCGTCGTCGGGCAAGGTTGTTGTTCTGACGACCGTTTATCAGCTGCACGTGATACTGCGACCTCAGTGCAATCGCGCTGTTTGTTGACGGAAGCCTGGGGGTGGAAGCAGCGGGCTTTATCGGATACGTGCCAGCTCTTGTAGTTGGGCCTTCAACTCTTTCAACTCGGCCGGTGCCATTCTATAAGGTGGTAAGGAGATGGGAGTTGTACCCGGAACTAAGTCGATGGGAAAGTCTATCTCTCGTTCTGGAGGTAGACTTGGAAGATCGTCAGGAAACACATCTAGGATTCCCTCGCTCTTTGGTACATTCGCCTTGATCTCACTTCCATTTGCTACGGCGTCGACTACATGAGCTAGGTACCGCTTTACAACCTTTTGAAGTAACCATCTAGCGAGAAATGGCGAAATCAAACACACGAAGGTGCTTTCGCCTCAGTTCTCCATAGAAGACTACTCTGGGGTAGTCACGGTCGATCTAAATATCACTTCCTTGCGGAAACAATCCATTGGGCGTGGTTGCAGCAAGCGATCCATCCTGAGGATTACATCCAGCCCCTTGAGATCTATTAATATAAATACGCCTCCATATCTTGGCCCCAATGGAAAACAAGCTACCACTTAAGCATCGACTAGGCCTTTAGAGATTCTCGTAAGGTGTGTGAAACGTCTCGACCCATCCCGAAGGAGCGGGGTGATCGGGCTCGTGCGACACCTCATGTGAAATAAAGAGTGTGTAGCCTGGATCGAGATGGTACACGTGCATTGTCACGAGCTAGATAATGTACTGTCGCACGTCGGGGTAGTCGGTGCCTCTGACTAGTCATCGCATAGAACTTTGCCTCTAGCGGGTGGTCGTCCTCTCTTGCGTCCCCACGCCTCTACAGCGGCCCGGTGCGGGCTGTCTGTCTTGGAAGAGGCACTTGGGAGTGCATACGTGCGCGTGTCCAGGTCCCCATGCCCACTAGCCGATTGGGATCGAGCTTTTGATGCAGAAACTCTAGTATGTAGGGCCTGCGATAGAGGCTGATCCCTCTTGAAATGTCTTGTATCTGCCCTTGCTTGAAAGTATGTATAACCCCAACGGCGGGATTCAAGTCATGAACCTTGCCACGTATGTCCTGAAGCGACGAAACCACCTCGGTACGCGGACCCCAAATCGCTCTTATCCTTTGCTGCTGGTTGAAATCTGGAGTACTGTATGTCACCTCTACGGGGCCTTCTGCATTGTGGCCTTTCACGTGCATCTGCTGGATCCTCGCCGCCAGAAGTCCCAGGTGAAACTACCCCTCTTGGATCCTGGTACGAGTTCCCGAGACGATCCATCGTATGATCGGCCTGGTGCGGCGTATCGAGTCTGTCTCTCTACCTCACAGGCGTCTCTCATCGGCGGTACGTGGGGTGGTGGATACGAGAGGCTGAAGCTCGGCTGACCCGACCATCAGAGCCTCCTCTTCTTCTTGAGGCTCATCAGCGAATTGGAGATGAAATCTAATAACTCCTGAACTGGCGGCTCGTACTCGGCGTCCTTCTACCACATTAGTGATGTCTCGAACTCTAGCCTCTTAATAGTCTCACAAGTAGGTGAGCTTCGGTGTGAAGGCGGCTACGGGCGTGCCGGTGTCGGTTTCCTAGTCCTCTCTTAGCGGCCACTTCCTTGCATTTCCCAGGCGAGAAACCGGTATCGACTCGTCCTCATCCAGGACCTTGCATGCCCTCGTCAGGAATCTTCTCCATGTCATCCCAGCCGGGGATAGGGCCATGGGATCGAGTGGAACCCTCGAACTAACGCTCAGATCTACGAGCTGGTCAGTGATCTTGCCCGGTGAACCCACTCCATCTCTAGTGAAGAGAAGTCGATGGCGCTCAACAAGACCTTCCTCATAGCGGGTTCTTTGAGCTTTCCGTCTGTTTGGGACTACCTTTACCTAAGGCACCATGCGGAAGGCGTTCCAGTAAATGAAAGAATCGGTTCCAAGGATAAGGTTAGGAAGGCATACAAAACACTGGATGAGTTGCACAGCAATGTACAACCCCAAGGAATTTAGAAACCTAGGGCTCTGATACCAAGCTGACAGGACCCGACCCGAATACCCTCCCCGGATTTCCCAGGTGGTCCCGCCTAGTGAAGTCCCACTGTATAATCCCTAGGGAAGATACGGTGGGACCCCACCTTAAGGAGGGGAGTAACACCATGTATTAATTTAATACCCAATTATACATATATATATATATATATATATATATATATATAAAAAAAAAAATATATATATATATATATATATATAAAACCCACAAATAATTATAAATGAGTTCATAAAGTTCAATACTAATATCGTAGCGTTTCTAAGAGTATTGTGGATTAGTGGGTACAAGTAGAAATGAATAAGGTCCAATACAACAAACACAAATAGATAAATGCGATAGAGTACGACAAATCATGTATGGGAGAGCGACGTCAAATCAGCGCGACAGGGCCCACGAATCGTCTCACCTAGGAACATATTTAAAACAATAATGTGAGATAATAATCTCAAAGAGTGGCATAATTATAAGGAAAATAAATATTTTTATATTTTCAATGGTTCTCCTCAAACCTTCCGCTCACTCTTTGTAAAGTTCCTGCTTAGAAACATTTCACAAACCAAACTTTTTACCCTAAGTCCAACATATGCAAATCATGCTCCAGCAAATAGCCGACACAATGTTAAGAAACCATAACTGCGACTCTGACACAACATAAAGCCAAGCACAAAACATGTATAGCCATCAAGTAATAAAATAACTTCAACGCACTAAAATCATGAGTATTAAATAGCTTATACTATATTTAGAAAACAACAACGCCCATACCATACCCATCATAAACCGCCTAGTCGACCACGACACCGTGACAACTAATGAACTCCGGTGGTTACACCCTACCATCACGTGGCAACTAACAAAACCTCCGTAGACCCGGCCATCACCACGTGGCACCACAAAACCCGCAAGCCCGACCATCACGGGCACCTAATAAACCTCCTGCAACCCGCCATCACGTGGCACCTAATAAACCTCCGGTAAACTTGGCCATCACGTACACTAACAAAACCTCCTGCAACCCGCCACGTGGCACTAACAAACTCCGGGTAACCCGCCATCACGTGGCACCATTAAACTCCGATAAACCCGGCCATCAATAAGAACTAATATAACTGCCTCTTTCTCACATGTACCTTTCCAACAATACCGTATTGGGAGTCACCCACAAAATCTCAAGATCCTGACTTTTTTTAAGTAATAGTTTTTCAAGATACTTACAACCTCAATCCATGTACCCAAAATATCCAAACACCACCGACCATCCACTTAACACGAAACTTGCAAATAGTTAAAATGTTGACAAATTCACATGAAATGATAACTTGTTTTATATGAAATCGAAAAATCATGTTTGAATGCAACCAACCATCCGACTTCAAACAAGATATATGTAAAGTATTAAAATCATAATAGATATATCAACATAAAATATCCAACACCACCAACTCATCCATCAACACAAGAAACTTTCAAATAGTTAAATGTTGACGATATCTTCACATGAAATAATAACTTGTTTATATGAAACCAAAAATCATGTTTGAATGCAACCAACCATCCGATCAAAATGAGGTATGTAAAGTATTTAATCACAATATATATATCAACATAATACCCCAACCATTTAGCAAAGCATATAAACCACTCATTGCACTATAGACGTCGTCCCGCCTCCCCGTAGATCATTCCGCCCTAGCGTATGCCTGTATTATAGATAAACCCACTAGCCTCTAATTAACCGAACCAACAACCTGACGCTCAAGGCCTTAGAATAACCAGAACTATGAAACCATCCAAATTTGACTCCGACAAGTCCAATTACACAAAGAGTCCCTTATGTTCTAGACCCAAAATTGGGGCTTTTCACCCGATAATTTCTTAAATTGAACCGTCCAATAATTCAAACATCCACTTCACTAATCCAACTTCAATTTTGCCCAACTCTCGACTAATTGGTACTCTATTTCACCAAACTTCTGCACTACCCGAAACAACCTAAAAATGGAAAACTAACCAAACGACGTCCAAAATTTACAAACCATATCAATGGAAAGCCCAAGAGACCGTGAACTCATCAAGACCATTACCTTGTCCATCAGCCGGGGGCCGAAAATCCCGATCCAACCGCCTACTAAACTTTGCTTTTGAGTTCGTGATTCTCTAAACGATGAGAAATCCGCAAAAGGCCACGAAATGAGTTTAGGGGGTCCAAAAATGGTGGAAATGAGCTATGGGGTGGCCTAAGGTGGTCGAAAATGGCCGAAAAATCACAAAAATCCGGTGACAAAAAGGCACAGCCAGCCATTTGCCCGCCAGCCGCATCCCGGCTGGTCCGGCGGCAAGAAGAGCCGTGAAATTCTGGGCGGCCCAAGATCGTCCGGTGGTGGCTCACCTCATGGTCCGGCGCATGTAGCTGGTGGTTGGCCTGGGAGGTGCTCCGTCCAATCTTCCACTACGCAAAAGGCTAAAACTACCCAACTTGTGTTCCGTCGGGAGTGTTTTTCCTAGGGTTTCGAGCTCAAGAGGGTGTTTCTGGGGCAAGGGCTCTCATTTGGCATCCCAAGCTATGTTTATATAGGGTCTAGGTCGCCTCGTGATAAAAATCCCGCACATAACTCGACACCGATAAAGTGCTACTCGCTGAACTTCCTACAGCCGTAACTTTTTATCCGTGATTGGGACGTTCGGCCCGTCTATGAACTCATATCGACGAGGCCTACGAAATGGTGCTTTAGTTACCCTAAAACTATTCCTCCTTGAAAAAGTCAAACTTGGTCAACTTGGTCAACTTGGTCAAACTTGGTCAAACTTGGTCAAACTTGGTCAAAACTCGTATTATTTGGTACGGGTCGTTACAACTAGGCCCACAACCATAGTCAAATTCTACAAAATTATCATTTTCTCGAACCAATAAATCCGTATAGGCACCCACAAATTGATTCACTTGTGGCTTGACTCGAACAACCTCAATATACAATTCAAGTTCCTCCATGCCAGTTGTGTTAACCAAGTTCAACATTTGGTACACACTATCACATCCCATATTGGAAAAAATGTTGGAACATATTTCCACTTTTTAGAGATACTACACTGAAGAGCAATTTCAACCTTTGTTTGTCAAATGGTCAGTCTCGAGTATCATATCACCCAATTGTTCAAACGTACAATCAACCGTTACATCCAAAGGCACAATGACAGCTTTGTTCCCAACATATTTGACATATATTTCAGTCCTCGGTATATTTCCATTGTCATAACATATCAAGGGAATAGTGGAAACATACATAATTAACTTATACAAAATAGTCCTAATAAGTTAAATAATATGAGAGGTCGTTATCCTTATCATTTAAACTACATTTATGGATGGTAAAGTCAATATGGGAGGGCATACAGAGATAATAAATACAAAGAATAATTGATTAATTGATCAATCACTGGTAGGCCTTGTAAAATGGTCCCACAACCATTGAAATATATTATATATACTCGAGATCAAGACCGTAGGTTTCAGGTAAAGGTAAAAAACATACAACCTATTAGCTGACATGTTTGCTCAACCGTTTATAGATTTTGCTCAATAGTAAAATGGTCCCACTATCATTGACATGTTTGCTCAACCGTGTAAGGATAAACAAGTAGGTCTTTTAGGAATCTCCAAAAACTTTTAGAGTGTTTTTTTTTTTAAAAACACCTCACAAGTGCTTCTCAAAAAAGCACTCCAATTGTTTTTTTGAACTTTCAAAAGTGTTTTTGTCTTAAAAACACTTAAAAGTGTTTTTAGGTCTAGAAACACTTCTAAGAAGCACAGTCAAACATGCCTTAAATCTAATTATTTCATTAACCATTAAATCATATTACGATAATTATTTTATAATTATCCAAAATTGTAAAAGGTTAAATCCTAGAAAATCCAAAACACTTCAGATTTACTATTTTTATAATTGTAAAAATAATTATTTTATATTTTTATAAATATAAATATTTATATATAAACATTCATGCATTCAAATTTCAATAAATATTTTTAAATTTTTTATAATCATAAAAATAGTTATTTTAGGTTTTACTAATATAAATTTTTATATCTACTTATATATTTTTTAATAAATTTTTTATTTATTAAGATATCCTATTTTAATTATATAAAAGCTTTTTCATAGGTATGCGATATGTTACAAAAAAAAATACATGTAGAATCACTTTTTCGGATTCCTATAAAAATATTTTTGATAGAAATGCTACCATATAAAAGGTTTTGGCTAAAGTGTTGTTACAAAAAACAGTGTCATGATTGGAGTTTGGAGTACCCTTTTATTTTATTATATTATATAGTTTATTTTCCATAATTAAATATGTGTAGCTCTCTATTTGGAGTACCCTTTTATTTTTATTATAGTTTCTTTTCCATAATTAAATATGTATAGTTTATTTTTATTAAGATTGGAGGTTCATAGGAGCCCAATGTACCAACTCAAGAAGGCCTCAAAGGCTCAAAGCAGCCCCAAGAGCTCGCTTGCAGAGCTTAAAAGCTTAGGAAGGCCTCGCGCCCAGAGCCCAAATTTACTAAGTTTACGTAGCTTAACTGGCCAGAATGCCTCAAAGGCTCAGGAGCCCAAGAAGATAGCTGCGTGAGCTTAACAAATTCAAGAAGGCTCTCAACGCACAGAGCCCAAGAGGCTCGCTTTAGAGCATAACTGCTCAAAAAGGTTCTTGGAGCCCCGGAGCCCAGCAGCTCGGCTTTTCAAAGCATAACAGCTCAAGAAAGGGTCTTGGAGCCATGTAGCTCAGGAGCCTAATAGCTCAGATTACAAAGCATAACTGCTCAAGGAAGGCCAAGTAGCCATGGAGCCATGGAGCCATGTAGCTCAAGAGCCTAAGCAGCTCCGTTTTTCAGAGCTTAATTGCTCAAAAAGGCAGAATAGCCTAGAAGGCCAAGTAGCCACAGAGCCATGTAGCTTAGGAGCCCAGTAGCTCAGATTACAAAGCACAACTACTCAAGGAGGCCAAGTAGCCAAGGAGCCATGTAGCTCAGGAGCCATGTAGCTCAATTTCAAGGTGCCATGTAGCTTAGGTTCGAGAGAGCCTTGCAGCTCAGTTTCAGGAGAGCCTTGCAGCTCAGTTTCAGGAGAGCCTTGCAGCTCAGTTTCAAGGAGTCATGTAGCTCAATTTCAGAAGGTAAAGTAGCCAAGGAGCCATGTAGCTCGGGCTAAAAGAGCCTTGCAAACACTTCAAGGGAGCAAATAGCTCGGGCCAAAAGAGCATAAACCGCCCAAAGGTATAACAGCCCAAGAGCCAAGGAAGCTCAATTCAAGGCACAATTGCACCCTTTAAACCAAGCAGCCTCAAATCAAGACAATAAAAAGCGATAACACTAATCAAACCCTTCGGAACCACGTGAATATCACGTCCGATCCGAGAATCCATACGCCCTCGCTCTACGCCTTAGTCAAAGGTCAGAGGCAACTGATGGGGTTTGAAATAATAGGTGCGCAGGCCCAAGACGCAAGCCCAAAATGGGATTAAAAAGGGTCCAATACTAGCAATAGGCCCTTGATGACATCCTCGAAATATAGGCCCAAAACAAGGGCCCAATTCACCCCTTTAAAAGGTTGGCAGCCCAAGGAATCCATATTATGGGAAAACACTCAATCTCCACCAAACGGGAAAGTAAGATATTTCCCAATTATTGCCCATCAATTATCCCTTATTAATCGGTTTACGATAAGGAAAGAAAATCTCCTACACGAGCGGAGAAATATCAGATCATCCTCCAACAAGGAAACATACTATTCTATAGTCATCATCCAACAAGGAAACATACTATTCCAAAGGTCATCCAACTAGGAAACATACTATTCAAGATCATAATCCACTAGGAAAGTTGTCATGATCATCCATTATAAATACCATACACCCCATAAGTGAAATGTGACGTACATATGCACAAACTTCATTCCCTAAGCAGCTTGATCTTCTTCCACAAGAAAGAACCGACTTAGCATCAGTAAAGAATCCGCGAGCCCTCGCCGATCCTTTTTGTTTCTTGTTTTTGCAGAGGACTCCAACGCCCAGAGCCAACGAACTAGTCCATCAAATCCAGCACGCTCTAGCCTAGTTTCGGTTGAAAAAGCATCATCGATTTGGGGTCGTCTGTGGGAACGACAGTTCCTTTACAAATAAAGTTGACCTCTCAAATGACCGATGGTATCAACTCCTCGAATCACAAGCAGAACAACGCCTTAACTCCAAGGATGCAAGACCAGCTGCAGGTGGACAAACACCTCCCAAGAGGCAACGTTAGAGACAAGATGTGCAACCACGGCGTGGAGGCGTCCGCTGGCCACCAACCAACACTTGGTCAAAGAGTTTGAACAACTCACCGTGCAACACGACGCCCCAGAGACACGACAGCCCGAAAGACCAAACCCCGTTACCCGAGTAGCAACACCGACCGCCGAGAAGCGGATGTAGAAGGGGAAGCTTAGCCATACCGTGGAGCATGATCCTACCAACTTCCCGAGAGGATCACAACGAAGAGAGGTCGGGGAGCAAAGGTTCACTTGACATCCAAAGAAGAAATCACCCACATGAAGGTAGCAGAAAGGTCGAAGCCCAACATGGACGCCCCGTGCACAAACCGAAGTCTCCATTCCACCGTCGGGGTGTCGTGACCTCCCCTTCCGATAAAGTTCATAATGTAGCAGATCGAGACATTCAATGGAACAAAAGACCCTATAGACCACCTCAATACCTACAAAAATCAGATGGAACTACACGAATGTCAAGAGCCTAGTAGCCTGGGCCTCGCAGAGCCGCAATCCACTCAAACAGCCATGTACCATGAGCTTCAAGTAGCTCAGAGCCTAAGAGCTCGCCCGAACAGCCATGTAGCCACGGCTGGGTAGCTTAGTTCGCAGAGCGTGAACCGTCAAATGTGCCATACCACCTGAGCCAAGTAGCTTAGGAGCCCGGGTACCACCGAACAGCATGTGTGCCCACCCGGGAGCTACAGCCCAGCAGCCCAACAGCCGTCTCGACCGTGCCATGTAGCCACAGAGCTGGGTAGCCTGGTCGCAGAGCGTAACCGCTTAAACAGGCCATGTAGCCATGGAGCTGGCAGCTTAGGAGCCCAATGTGCCTCGGGTCACGTGCCATGTAGCCACGGAGCTGCGAAGCCTGGGCCAGCAGAGCGTGAATCAGCCAAACAAAGCTAAGTAGCCACTCTGAGCCAAGTAGCTCAGAGCCCAAGAGCCTCGTCGAACAAACACACGGAGCTGGGTAGCCTCGGCCGCAGAGCGAATCGCTCAAACAGCCATGTACCACTCTGAGCTGGGTACTGGGCCAGAGCGAATACCAAACAAGCCATAGCCAAAGCCAAGTAGCCTAAGAGCCTAAAAGAAATTCGGGTCAGAAGCGCAACAGCCGGCGCAGCAGCTTTCAGGCAGACCATGTAACCACGGGTCAAGTGGCTCGGGGCCTGGTGGCTCAGTTTGCATGGCGTAACAGCTCGAAGCGGACGAGTAGCCACGGAGCCAAAGTAGCTCGGGAGCCCGGTAAGCTCGGTTCGCGAGCGTAACGGCTCCAAGCGAGGCCAAGCCACGGAGCCCGGTAGCTCGGGAGCCTAGTAGCTCCAGTTCGAGCGGGGCCCAGCCTTAGCCACGAAGTAAGTAGCTTGGATTAGTAGGCGTGCTTGGCTCAAGCGAGGCCATGGCCGTTTGGCGTAGCAGGGCGGCGACAGATTCGGAACGGGCCATGTAGCCCTGCAGGCCGAAGTGGCTCAGCGAGCCCAGCCCATTTCGGTTCGAGCGGGCGTGGGCGGCGGCTCGGTTCGCAGGCGTAACAGCTCAAACGAGGCCATGCAGCCCGCAGGCGAGTAGCTTAAAGCCCAGCGGCTTGAATTCGAGCGGGCCATGCCACGGAGCCGTGGCTCGGGAGCTCGTAATTTAGGCAGGCCATGTAGCCGCGGGCCAAATGTCGATTATGACGTAAGCGCTTTCGGCGAGGCCGTAACTACCGCGGAGCCAAGTAGCGCTTCGGTTGGCGTAACAACCGACAAACCATGCCTTCCACAAAGCCCGGTGCTGGGAGCGATCGGCTCGATTCGTAGCGCAGCGGCTCAAACGAAGTAATATAGCCGGGCCGGTAACTCAAGAACTCGTAGCTCGATTGCGCCAGCGTAACAGCCGAAGCGAGCGAGTAGCCGACCGTGGCACCGAGCCCGCGGTAGCTTCAGTTCGCGAGCGTATAACGGCTCAAACAGGCCAAAATGCACGGGCCAAGTAGCTCGAGAGCCCGGTAACCGATTCGCGGGCGTAACGGCTCAAGCGGTAATATAGCCATGTGGAGCCAAATGGCTCGGAAGCCCGATGGCTCGGTTCGTAGGCGTAGCGGCTGAAGCGGGCCGTATAGCCCTGCAGGCCGTGGCTCGGGAGCCCGATGCTGGGTTCGCGCCAAGCGCGGCTCGAAGCGAGGCCATGTAGCCCGCGGGCCCGGCCAGCTGGGAGCGGTAATGGTCGTGGCGTAACTGTCAAAGCGAGCCATGTAGCCACGAAGGCCAAATAGCTCGGGAGCCTGGTGGCTTGGATTACGGCGTGACGGTTTCCAGGCCATGTAGCCACAGAGCCAAATAGTTCAAGAGCCCAATAGCTCAGTTTGCAGAGCGTAATAGCTCAAAAAGGCCAAGTAGCCACGAAGCCGCGTAGCTCAGGAGCCTAAGCTGGGTTAGAGTAACCTTCAGCAGAAGTAGCCACATGACCGTGGGCCCGGGGAGCCCGATAGCTTAGTTTGCGGGCGTAACGACTCGAAAGGCCAAGTAGCCACGAAGCCATGCTCAGAGGCCTAAAGCTCGGTTGTAAAGCTTAACAGGCGAAAGGCTGCGCGTAACCACGAGGCCATAGCTCAAGACCAGTTGCGAGCTGCGGCTTGAGAGGCCTCGGTAGCCCGGGAGGCCTTAAGCTCATTTCAAGGCCTCGATCTGCAAAGGCGAAGTGCTTCGGTTTGGAAGCCGAAATCAAAAGAGGCCTCAAGCGCCCAGGAGCCGGCGCGCCGGTTCTGGGAGGCTTAACGAGGAATGCCTCCGCGCCCCGGGGCCCGGTACATGGTTTGAGCACGGCTCGGGGAGGGCACCGGCCAGAGCCCGGTGAAACCGGTTTGCGGCGGAGCTGCCCGGCTCATGAGGCTCGGCGCACGGGAGCCCAGTGGCTCAGTTTTAGAGCCTCCTTGCTTTCGAGAGAAGGGTCTTGGAGCCTCGGAGCCCAGCAGCTCAGCTTTTCAAAGCATAACAGCTCAAGAAAGGGTCTTGGAGCCATGTAGCTCAAGAGCCCAGTAGCTCAAATGACAAAGCATAACTGCTCAAGGAAGGCTAAGTTGCCACGGAGCCATGTAGCTCAAGAGCCTATTGACTGTTTTCAAAGCAATTCTTTGAAAAGGCGGGAATAGCTGTAGAAGGCCAAGTAGCCACCATGTAGCTTAGGAGCCCTGTGTAACCGGTTAATGAGCTGAGCGCTCCAAGGAGGCGAGTAGCCCAGTCGTAGCTCGGTTTCAAGGTGCCATGTACTTAGGTTCGAAGGCGCCTCTGACTCTCAATTCGGAAACCTTGCGGCTCAGTTAAAGGCATGGCTCAGTTGAAGAAAGTGGTGGCAAGAACCATGCCTTTCAGGAGCCATGTAGCTCGGTTTTAAAAGAGCCTTGTAGCTCAATTTCAAGGGAGCAAATAGCTTAGTTCAAAAGAGCATAAACTGTCCAAAAAGGTAGAATAGCCCAGGAGCCAAGTAGCTCAGTTCAGAAGGGCATATGACCCGAGAAATAAGCGACTCAAATTGGCAGAGACAATAAAAAGCGATAAAAACTAGTAGGCTTCCTTCCTAAGTAACCACGTGGACCATCTGCCCGATCAGGCGAATCTGGTACCCCTGCGCTCGCTTAGTCAAAGGTTGGGGGGCAACTGATAAGGTTTGAAATAATAGGTGCACAACCCAAGACGCAAGCCCAAAACGGGATTAAAAACGGGCCCAGTACTAGCAATAGGCCGTAGTGACATCCTGATATAGGCCCCAAAGCGAGGGCTAATTCACTTACCAAGTTTGGCATTTGAGATCTCATTAGGGGAAAACACCGATGCAGTGGGAAGGTAAGATATTTCTGATTGGCTACATCAGTATCCTTTGTGTCGGTTTACGATGAGAAGAAAATCACAGGAAATATTGTATCATCCTCGTGAGGAAACATACTATTCGATTGTCATCAGCCAGAAACATCTTATTAGATTATCATCATCTAACTAGAAACATACTATTCAATTATCACCAATCGAGTCTAGAGAGAGTTGTCATGATCATCCATTATAAATATGGCACACCCACCAATGAAAGGCGCGGACACCTTCTGAAACTTCACATTCTAGTGGGTTTTGATCTTCTCTTTGCGAAATCGCGAAGCTTAGAGCATGGGAGCCTTGCGGCAGGCCCCGCGATCTTTGTTTCTTGTTTTGCAAAGGAATTCAAATACCCAAAGCCCGGCAGACCGGCCAATAAATCAATACGCTCACAGCTCGATTCGATTGAAAAAGCATCATCGATTTGCCTTGTCTTTTATTAAAGGTGACGATTACAATTCACGGAATCATTATTTTTACTCATCCATTCTCCCTTACATCTGTCGATTTCATATCACAACTTTGAATTAGAGGGCTGTGTTGTTCTTTAAATTTTCCAAAAACCTATTTTCTTTAAAGTTTTATTAATCATTTTAAAAAAATAAAAATTATATATATTGATCTTCATGATTTAGTACAATATAGTAAATTGTCCCACTGTTGAGACTTAAATCAAAACTCCTTCTATATACATGCTCTACTATTAAAACAATAATGATTTTACATCTTATCAATTAGAATATGTGATGGATATATATATGAAAAAAACAAATATAATAAGAAAAACAAGGAAAACACGTTTAATTCCATTTTTTTTAAATACGCATAGAAAATGTAAAGTTTTCAAAAATCAAAACGAACATAACAAGGCTTTGGTGGTTTTGAAACTATTAATTGTTATTTAAATGTACTCCCATAATTTTCCTGTAACAATAAAAAGAAAAAGGCCACATGTTTTCAAACCAAAATGCAAATGAATCAAAGTGATGTCTTGTTTTCAAACAAAAGTAATTTTAAACTATATCCTTCAGACCATTAACTTCATTTTGAAGCAATTCTTGTTAACTACTTTCAAATATAGGTGATTTTAGGAGTTTTGACCCAAAAATAATTTGCACAATACAAAGAAATACCAATCAAATACATAGTCGAAAAACTAAATTAATTCCTTAAAAGCTGTCTTAGTATAAAAAATATGAAATTGCTAATGCTTAAAACCAGAACAATCAATACCTAATAATAAAATCAAGAAATACACCACATAAAACCTTTAATTTATGCTCTGTTTTCTGCTGCATAAACATCTTAATAGTAATATCAAAGGGGATAAAATTCCAAAACGGGACAACCTACTTAATAAAGCAAAAATAAGCAAAAAATAACATGACCTTCCCACGTTGTGACCCTAAAAAAACAGCTATCAAACAAAGTCTTAGCTTCAAGAAAATACACATTTAATCACTACATTATCAACAAAACACACAACACCAACAAAAGATTATCACCACATATTAAAATGAACTAAACCCAAAGATTTATCACCACATTTATCAACAAAACACTAACAAAAGCGACTAGAAGAAATTTTCATAACAAAAACGTCGATGTAAGAGTGTACTTATTTATGGAATCTAATTGAATGCTGAAAAAATATTATTATTGCAAAATCACTTGATTCCAAATATAATAGGTCTTGGCAGGAGTAGGTGAAGAACATGAGAGAAATGGGAGAAATGGGGGAGGAAGAAAGGTTATGCAGATTTTTAATATGCGATAATATCGTTGTTGAGGACAATGATAATTGATTTTTTTTTTTTAAATTGATGAAGCCACTATTCAGGACAGTGACAATGACTTCCAAAAAATTGATAAAGCCGCTGCTTAGGACAGCGATATTTACCAAGTTGTCACCTACATGGCCCAAAAGCATTAGATTGAGCATAGTTTTAAATACAAACTATTTTTTTTAATTTTTTTTAAATAGTATTTCAATCCAAAACTCAAGAAAAGAAGAGTAAGGGGTGCCCAATGCCCATAGGAAAGCCTTATCTTGATGGCAAAATGACAATTATCTGGTCGGGTGTTATGGCAGAAGCCTATATGGGCATATCAAGGTAAAGACAAACCTACCATGACTTTAATATAAGGACATTATTGAACCTCACCTTCCTTTCTTCTTCCATCTCTTTCCTTTTTGATTTGATTGAACTTGCCCTGCTTTCTCCTTCACGCCATTCTCACTCATGTATTCGTATTGTAATTGTAACATGCCACCTTCTATTCGATTCTCTTAGCCCCGTGAAGGGGTAAGAGACCAACCTGCCTCAAAAACATGTTTTCGTGTTTCGAGGGTTTAACTTTTGTAGGTCGCTGTTGCCTTTTGAACATAGGAAAAGTGGATTCCAGTATGGTTATGTAATCGGAGTAAATGAATGGAGAATTTTTATTTGGTAGATTCAAGAAAAATAAGAGATTGGTTTATTCTTAGTAACAAAACAATAAATAAATTGGCAGCAGATACATGGTTCAGGAATTTGCTCTACACTTTATTTCTCTCCTTATCCATTCCTTTTCTCCTTGAAAGACCAAATGGTTGGATCTCTCAAATGATAGATAACCATATACTTGTCTCATTTTGTCTCCTTTCTTCATCATCAAATCAAAGCATGACATCTACCATTAAAAAAAAAAGAACATAGTCCTGAAACTCAGTATTAGGCTTTTTCTGGCTTTCTCCAACCCCTGGTTTAGTTTGTGGCAGCAGCTGTCCATGGTGGGCCCATGCTAAAACCATCACTTGGGCATACAAATGAATTGGGTTTTCATGTGCCATGGGTTGAACTTAACCTATACACTTCCAAGGTAGCTCCTATGGCTCACCAATTTTCTTAAAAGAA
Organism: Tetrastigma voinierianum; assembly: GCA_016808115.1. Lineage (NCBI taxonomy): Eukaryota > Viridiplantae > Streptophyta > Magnoliopsida > Vitales > Vitaceae > Tetrastigma > Tetrastigma voinierianum. The sequence continues at coordinate 2,238,118 of JAEQBH010000220.1, read as the reverse complement.
AAGCAAATTATGTCCTTCAATTTTCTTACAAAAGTTGCTAAATAATAAAGAATAGACAATACAAAATAAGTACATCATAAAATTCCTAAAATGTCACATAATATAAAAAAAAAATGGCAATACTTTAGAATTGTTCAAACCCTATAAGCGCTTCATATTTTTATAAGCATTTCAAAATTGAACAAATCTATACCCTATTACAATAAGTAGTTGGTCATGATTCTTTCCATAGTTCTTACAAAATTCATAATGTCTAATTGCAAAACTTTTCAAGTCTAGTAAAGTTTAATCACTGTCGTGTAAACAAAAACATGTCTTAAGCCTTTGAGGCTTGATTCAAGAAGTAAAAGAACTAGGATTTAATTCAGAACAGAATATGTATACTATAATATAATATGCAAGGTATATAAATGTGAAAAAAAAAAAGGCATTGTGAACCAAAAAGAAATAGACACCCTTACCATATAAACAAAATCTAATGCGTCAATTACATACCAAAGAGACCGACACCCCTTGAGTCAACTCGTGAACAAGAAAAAAATTAATTCTAGTGCATGCGAGGGGAGTAGTTGAACGACCATTTTACAAAAGAGGAGCATCAAAATTTTCTATCATTTATGAAGAAATTCATTTTATAGTGAGAAACCATTTAAGTTAAAGGTTCTTATTCTTCTTCTCTCACTTACAAAATGTTTTGTCCTGTTTGGACGGCATGAAGATTCCGAGTCAGATCTTGGAATACTGTTCATGGATTGGAAAACTGGTGGTTATCCTCTGATATGATATAATAGTTATGTTGCTTCAACTTTAAAACGAAGGAGCCTGTACAAAATTTGACTGGTGGAAATGTTACAGTTGTTACCCATTCTCAAAAGCCCCTTTTTCTCTCTTTTTTTCTTTCTTTTTTTCCTTTTTTTTAAAGCTTCAAAGGGCCAAACAGAACAAAACAAACAAAACCAAAACTTAGATATAGAAAGATTATTGATTTTCTTTAAAAAAACTGTTTTTGGGAATAATTTTTGAAAATATATAAAACACTTTAATGTTATTTGAATTTACTCTTTTTATTTAAATTTAATATTTTGTATGTTTTTTAGAATAAAAAGAATGGAAATCCATTCCCTTGGGCTTGTTTGTTTAAATTTTTTCATATAAAAAACTAGGATAATAGGAAAAACATATTCAACAAGTTGGATTCTTTTTTTTTTTTTTAAAGCATAGAAGACAAAAAAAAAAAAATTACCTACATTCAAAGAAGAAGAATATAGTCCAACTTGTTTGGTTTTTATTTTTGAAAACGATTTTTCTTTTAAAAAACAAGAGAACGATAAAAACATGAATAACATATTTGATTGTAATTTTTTTTTTAATTCTAAACTCAGAAAATAAAAATAGTTTTATAATAATACTATTTTAATAAACATAATGTTTTCTTGTAAAACAAACAGTTTTTGATAATAGTTTTTCAAAGCAAGGTTTAAATCGCGTTCTGCAGGTTCTCTTAACTTTTAAAATAAAAAATTAATTTTCAAAAACTATAACAAAACAGCCTCGAAGTTTCTGCCTCCTGGGTAATTGATCACTTCATAATCATCCATTTGTGAAATGCCATGAATACTTTTGGAACCTGCTGTTACTTTTTGGGATAACTGAGTTCAATTCTTAATCATCGATCCATGAAGTGTTAAAAAGAGGTTAGGTAGTGAAGTCGGAATCTTCCTCTTCAATAATTAGACCCATTATAAATATTTGGTGTAAAAAATGATGAATCCCTCCCACCACGTGGACTGGAAATTTCGCCATTTATATTGTGTATGGGTGTTGACTCGGTTTCAGCTTTGGAGTCATTTTCAAACTTCCAAGTAAAAAAATAATAAAAAACTCATCGGCTGCTGAAAGTAAAAGTCTTTCCCTCTCTTCAAGGTATCCATTGTTAGACTTATGAAACTCTAGAGAAGAGACAGTTTCTGTTGTGTATAGCTTGTAATATAAGTAGAGAAAGGTGTCTTAAATTAATCATATTTCTTTGGAAAGATGTTTCTGATTAGTCACACCTTGTTGATTAGTCACACCTCTTTGAAAAGGTGGCTTGGATTAGTCATGACTCTTTGAAATGGTGTTTAAGTGACCGTTAATTTTGGAAAGATTTTTTGTTCTCTTTTCCAAAAACTACACAAGAACAGAAGTTCATGAAATATTCTATAAGGTTGCTGATTATAGAATATAGGCTTTGTTGTATCCTGAAGGTTTATTGCCTTAACCCTGCAGCAAACATAGTGGGGGCAATTAAAACCTTAAAGATAGTGATCTACACGCCTCAAAGCCTCAACTGCCCGTATTTCAACAACAATTTTAAAGTTTGATGAAATGGAGTCAGGCATAAATGATAAGAGTTAAATTTGAAATTGGATTGCTTTGATGGAACTAATTTAGTTATTGAGAAAGATAAGATGATGTTTGCAGATGCTTTGCCTCTGAAAATTTACAGTATATTTCTTGATCAAACCTTGTTTGGAAATTCCCTACACCACGGTTGAGAGACTCAGGCGAATTGAAGGCGAGTCGGAAGAAGCATGAAGAGGGCAGAATTGCTTTAACAGGCATCACAGACAATCTTTACGATCCTTTATGATCTCTTCCGTCCATGAGTCACCGAAATGCGGGCGCGTTGATCTGATACAATGGAAAAGCAGGTGTGGATGAATTCCTTATCATGAAATTATTTTGAATTTTCTATATGGTTGATTAAGTTCTGTGATGGACCAAGTTCATAGGTTAGAATCTTGGTTTCTAAACTTAAAGATTTGAAGTGGAAGTTCTGAATCATTGATTGGAGGGATAATTGCCAAATTGCACTCAGCTATTGAATAATTAAGAGAAATTATTACATACCGAGAAGATTTTCCTTGAACAAGTTAAAAGCACTTGCGGATGAAGAGCCAGATTCATGGCGAAAATTTTGTGGTGGTGCGAAAGTGAATCTAGTTGTGGAAATCGAAATTTTGAGAGAAAATTTACGGAAACAAAAAGGAATTTTGAAACTACAAAATTATCTAACAATGCAAGCAATTCAAGAAGGAAAGACATGCTTTCAGCTGGCGGGAAGAACATTTGGCGATGAGTTCTCAAAGCGAGAATGATGACACTCGCGCCAATTCAATAAAAGAGACCGCCCGATGGCGAATGGGGTTGGATTCTGATTCAGGTTATGTGGAATTCGATCTTATGAACTTCAATATGAAGTATTTGGTACCATCAGACTTGGTGAGTATGAATCTGTACAACGGATTCGCGTTTATCAATAATAGTCAGTTCTCCAGGATTATGATGGAAAAGTGGCGAAGTTCGTGGGAGGAATTCTCTTTTCGATAAAAGTCAGTTGGAAGATATCAGATTGAACTGCTTCTTGAGAACAGTCTTGCTCGATATCATCTTATGTACCCACAGAGATGGAAGATCGCGCATATCATGTTACTTTGTAGAAGGGTTGTGAATCTGTTTTAGAATCGATGGATTTGATCTGTCTAAAAGCGGGATGTTTGTAGGAAAAAGGCTACTCATGTGATGGTATGTTTAAACATCATTGGTAATAAAGTGAATGTTTTCTGTACATGATTTGGTTATCTTTATCTTTATGTGTGATCGTTTATTTCACATTAGTTTAGATCATTACAAAAATATCATATTTAAAACATGGATTAATTTCTTATAAAGATGAAGATATAAGAACGTGAAGTATGCATTAAGCAAAAATGACTAAGAAACCTTTTCCTAAAATTTGGAAAGAATACCCTTTTAATTAGATCTGTTCATTTCTGATATATGTGATTCAGTGGCATCTCTTAACTGAAATAGATATTTCATAACTTTTATTGATGATCATTCAAAATACACATATGTTTTATTTGATGAAACACTTATAAAGATCAAGCTTTCAAATGTTTAAAACTTACGTCGAGTTGAAAATCAAATTGGGAGAGAAAATAAAAAATCCTAGAAGTGATAGGAGGTGAGTATTTTCCCATTGAATTTTCATTTTTGTGAAGAAAATGGAATTGTACATCAGAGCCAAGTGGCATATCTCTCCCGACAATAAGTAAACATGAAAGAAAGAATAGGACACTAGTTGATATGCTTAATTCGATGTTAGTAAATGCGGATTATATAATTTGTAGAGATGAGGCTTTGCTCACTTTGCTTATCATTTACATATTGATTCAGAAAGCTAAGTTTCTCACATGTATGGTCATAGGAAAGGAAGCCCAGTTATCTTAGAAGTTTGGGGGGTGTCTATTTCTATGAGTTGAGATCGAAAGGATGAAATTGGGAGCTCGACTGAGAACATATTTTGGTTATGCCGAAAATTCAAAAGCATATATAAATTTTGATTCACATTCTAATGTGATTATAGAGATCAAGGGATCATGGAATTTGTTGAAATAGAATTTCAGCGAGACTCGACTTAAACGAGGAACTAACAGTGTGCAAGTATTGATTAATTTCTTCTAATAATAAAAGAATGGGAAGGAGTCTGGAAGTTAGAAGTGAGCGTGCTAGGAAGCGAGAACCATCCGATTTTGTATGTTTAGATTATTATTTTCTTGGTAGAGAGACGATAGGAATGAGTTATTAATGAACGATCTTATTAGTGGTTGAAGATGATCCTAAAACATATAAAGAGCAATGTTGTGTGATGTTATTTTTGGAAGAACATCAATGATGAAATGGATTCATTACTATGCAACAATACATGAAAATTTATTGATTTATCAGTTAAAGCTATTGGATGTAAATGGGTGTTTTTAGAAGAAAATATAATACTATTGGTCAATACAAACCTTTAAGGCCAGATTGGTATTGAGGTTTTAGACAAAGGAAGGAATAGATTATTTTGACGCATATATAATATACCTTAGCGCGATATAACATCCATTAGAGTACTTTTATCTTTATTATCTTGATATATGATTTAATTTGTACATCAAATGGATGTGAAAGCTGTTGTTTTTTCTAAATGGTGATTTAGATGAGAGTTTATATGGAGCAACTGAAGGGTTTTATTTTACTGGAAATGAGCATAAAGTTTACAAATTGGATTGATCACTATGGTTTTGAAGCAAGCACCTAAGCAATGGCATGAAAAATTTGACTCTGTAATTTTAGAATATGGCTTTGTCCATAATAGATCTTTGATAGTATGTTTATTCTAAATTCACAGGAGACACTTTTGATCATATTCTTTGTATTTAAATGATGATGTGTGCTTATTATTGTTTATATGTGTGGTGTAAATGATATGAGAGTTAATAACCTCTCAAGGAAAATTCAAAATGAAGGATTTGGGTGAAATTAGATACCATTTTAAGAATTGACATCAGGTTTAGGAAACATAGTGGGGATTGCTCTTTTGTCAATCTCATTTACATTGAGAAAGTTTGAGTAAATTTAAGCATTTGGACTCAAAGAAGCAAATACTCCTTGTAGTGTTTCTTCAGAACTTCACGGAAATAGTGGTAGGCGGTTGCTCAAATAAGAATACGCTAGTGCAATTGGAAACTTGATGTATATATAGTTTGCACTAGACAGGATATTGCTTTACGATTAGTGCAAGTTATCTAGGTACGCATGAATCCTAGTGTGGAACATTTGGAAAGCAATTGCAAAAATAACTTAGTTGCCAAAAAGGATTCATGATTTGGATTGTTTTATAATAAGTATCGATTGTACTGGGATTTATCACGAGGATGCTAGTTGGATAACTAGTGCTTTCGATAACAAATCAACCGCAGGATGGGTGTTTGTTTTGGGGGGTGGTGTTGTTTCTTGAATAGAAGAAACGGTCATGTATAACTCGTTCTGTTGGGATCTGAGATTGTAGCATTATGCGAGTAAGGAATCGAGAATGGGTGAGGAGATTTATTGGATGTTACATTGTGGCGCTTGTAGGTCTTATTGAATCTCCTTTACGTTGTGATAGTCAAACAACTATGTCTAGGCTTTGAATAAAGTGTATAACGGAAAATCTAGACATATAAGTTTGGGCGTAAATCATGGCGGTTAATTTAAATTGGAATAATTGCACTTAAAACATGTCAAATCTTGTAACAATCTAGGATCAGTTTACTAAAAGGTGTCTCTGAAGTTGTATTGCAGAAGCATACACTAGTTTGGGTTTGAAACCATTTGCTTAAATTTACTAATGAGCCAGCTTTGCTAGTGTTTTACTAGCTAAATAATGGTTGCGGGTAAGAACAAGTTATTAGTGAGTTATTGCATATGCAAATGGGAGGATGAATCTTGATCATTATTAATGAAATTTAAAAAAAAGGAAATTTCACTGGGCGCTGAGTGATCAAACTTGACAGCTGTTGGGATAACCGTTTGTAAATGTTAAGATTCGAGGATGTAACCTGAAGCCATGTTGTGCTATCTTGAAAATCACGAACACATTTTATTTGTTTTGATTCATGTGTGTAGAATTCCAAATCTTGTATGAAATCTGCCAGTTCAGCTGTCGCAATCCACGATTTCGATGAGTTTTCTTGAAATGTTTACACCTAAAGAGAGGTTTAAGCGAAGATACTATCTTTTATGCATGAATCCATATAAACTAATATTACAGCTAAAGTGAGGGGATTGTTGTGTATAGCTTGTAATACCGAGAAGTAGAGAAAGGTGTCTTAAATTAATCATATATCTTTGGAAGAGATGTTTTAGATTAATCACCTTGTTGATTAGTCACGCCTCTTTGAAAAGGTGGCTTGGATTAGTCATGACTCTTTGAAATGGTGTTTAAGTGACCGTTAATTTTGGAAAGATTTTTTGTTCTCTTTTCCAAAAAACTACACAAGAACAGAAGTTCATGAAATATTCTATAAGGTTGCTGATTATAGAATATAGGCTTTGTTATCACGAAGGTTTATTGGCTTAACCTGCGGCCAAACATAGGTGGGGGCAATTAAAGCCTTAAAGGCCAGTGATCTGCGCCTCAGGCTCAATAGCGGCCCTTTTTCTGAAACGGTTTCTCTTTCTTTCTTTTTTTTTTCTTTTTTAATTATTTTGAGTTTTAGATTTTTTTTTTAAATTTGAATCTTAATAAAGGTCTTGTAAGTGGATCTCGATTCCTCATTTTAAATTTTAAAACCCTAATCTTATTTTCTCTTAACTTTTTTTTAGTTATTCACTCATTTTGGTTAAGCAATTTTGGCCATGAATTGAAATCCTCTCGTTGTACATCTTTTTATCAATTTATTTTTTAATGGAATAGTTATTCCTTGTTACGAAATTTTGTGAGGTTTTATTATTATGATAGGTTAATATGTTATAAAATTAAAGTTATAAATATTTTAAGTCAATATAATATTATCAAATATATGTACTTTGAAAATATTTATTATGTTATTAACTTGTTATATTTTATCTTTATGATTTTTAAAGATTTTGTATAAGTTTCTATTTGCTAGTTCAAATAAATAAAATTTTACTTTTCAAAAAAACGGGGAAAAAATTATACCATTCATGGGAGTGTTTAAATTCTGGCCCCGGTAAAGGAGGTTAACCACCGTTAAGTCAAATGGTTGATACCCATCTAGTCAGTCTACTTTATTACCTCTTTTTGATATATATATATTTTATTTTCTTGAATTCTTAGAAAAATGATGATCGTATATGATATACCAAACTCGCGTTGTCTCACTACCTTACGTAATTCTAAGTGAAGCAACCAGAGTTTGGCAAAGTTCTCATAGACTCGTACACTTCCATTTCCTTCCATTCCATCAGCAGTTCTTCCAATCTAACTTTCGGCAGCATGGCTGTGAGAATTACAGGCGGTTCTCTCTGTTTCTCGTCTCTCTTGATTATTCTCATCACCTTCTCGGCTCTGCCGAGCCGTTCAATCTCTGCCGTGGATACTTTCATCTTTGGTGGGTGTGCTCAGATAAGGTACGTTCAGGGCTCACCCTACGAGGCCAACGTCAACTCCATTCTCACCTCGCTTGTCAACTCCGCCGCCGCTCCGGGCATCGCCGCCCTGTACAATAAGTACACCGTCCCCGGCGCCGCCTCTCAGGACACCGTCTACGGCCTCTACCAATGCAGAGGCGACCTCAGCCTCAGCGACTGCGCTCGCTGCGTGGCTCGCTGCGTTTCCCAGCTCGGCGCCCTCTGCCTTGACTCCTGCGGCGGCGCGTTGCAGCTGGAAGGGTGCTTCGTCAAGTACGATAACGCCACCTTCCTAGGGGTGGAAGACAAGACGGTGGTGGTGAAGAAATGTGGGCCGTCGATTGGGTATGACTCCGACGCTTTGACCCGCCGGGACGCCGTTTTGGGCTACCTGACGGGCATGGCCCAGACTTTCCGGGTCGGGGGGTCTGGGAATGTGCAGGGTATGGCGCAGTGCGTAGGGGATCTGAGTGCGAGCGAGTGTCAGGATTGCGTGTCGGACGCAATCGGACGGCTGAGAAGCGAGTGTGGGACCGCAGCTTGGGGGGACATGTTCTTGGCCAAGTGCTACGCGCGGTTCTGGGAAGGCGGAGATCGATCACACACTGCAAATGGTAAGCGGATTCACCACCCAGGCTGGTGGTTTCTGGTTTCTGGTTTTACTCTGTTTTGGTCTCTGTTTCTCCTATTCCTAAAACCTCTTTGAATACTCCTGAATTACCCATTTACCCTAACTGAATTGTAAATGGATGGGTTTGAAAGGTACGCAGTCTGCATGGTATTTGGGTAAATTCAGAGTATTCAAGAAACTTTCTTTTTCCTTTTTCATCTCTTATTCCCCCTGAATTCCCCTCATACTACCAAACCTTCCTTTGTGTGTATTAGAGTGTGAAAGAGTGAAAGTAGTCAAAATCCTGTGTGTGGTTTGATGTACTGAAAATGGTCAAAATCCCTATCTGCTTTGTTCACCATTCAATGGAGTGATCTGATATAATTTTGTAGTATCTTAAATGAGAATTACCATAATTTTCAATAAAGCATGCTATAATGAAATGATAACGGAGGAAAGGAGGAAAAGAAGAAAGGAAGAACAGAGGAAAGATATCTTCAAATCTTATGGGGTTCCATGCTAAAGCTCATGGAGGTTGTTATATTTGACTCTACTTGGCATTTGTTTACATTTTTCGTGTCAAATTACTTGGAAAAAGAGCTTTATGTAAAGCATACACTTTGCTATTTGATTTTGCATTTATTTGTTTTGACATCCTAGACCCCACTTTGAATGGATGTCTCATAGGACCCCAAGCATCCAATGCCAATGCAGTAATTCAGTGTGACCCTGGCTCTAATTTTCTTAGAACCATGTTTACCAATCAAAAGCCTAATCGCTGAAATGGTCATGAAAAGCTATATCAGTTTCTTTAAGGTTCTGGATTCTTCCCATTCATACAAGGAACGAATATGAACGAACTCTAATCACCAATTGTTTGTTCTGAATTTGATAATTTCAGATGGTTATGGATATGATCATCATGATCATGATAATGACGACGACAATGAAATCGAAAAGACATTAGCAATTCTGATCGGGCTTATAGCAGGGATTGCGTTAATCATAGTCTTCCTCTCCTTCTTAAGAAAAGTGCTTGGAGGAAAAGGTACGTCTCTTCATCCCTTTAAATTGTTCCTCTTTTTCTACTTTTTTTTTCCTCCATAATATGCAAAGTTAAAGTAGCCAAAGTATCTTATTATGATTCCGTTTATGAAATTGCAGAAGGCAAATGAATCAGAATATGTGGAAGCTTGCTCCACTTTACTGTTGTTCCGTTCTCCTTCATTCCTCTGGTAAATCAAAGTCTCGCTTTGCTTTCGGTGGTTCCTTTGCTTCACTTTTTTTTTTTCTTTTTTTTTCTTTTGTTTTCTTTCCATCTCTATGCTGTAGTTTCCTTCCCACTTCCTCTAAAGCATTACCTATAAAAGGCTAGAGAGAAAGATGTTTTTGGAAACAGGTACCTTGAAATATGTGAAAAGAAACGTGCAATGAGAAGAGAAGTCCCACATATTCCACACTCCCCCCACACCCCACTTAACAATGTTACCTTTGTCTACTAATATGTAAATGCATATTCTTTTCAGTGGAAAAAAGTGCTTTGTGATGCTTAAGTAAACATCTTTTGTATGTTTTTGCACAATTTTTACCTTTTCCTGCAAAATTTTAGATATAAGCATTCTTGTTTAGAGTAGTATTACAATGTTTCACATCAAATAGAAAGAAAATTGTTAGGGCTTGTTTGATTAGCATGTTTGGCTTGTTTTTGTTCTCAGCAAAGGAAAAAGTGAAAGCATAAGAACACGTTTAGTTTTGATTTTTATATTATTACAAAAACACGAGCATTAAATTCGTATATAGCTTGAACCGGAAAACCTTTGAAAATGATGTTCTTTGTGTTTTCAAAAACAAGAATCAAACATACCCTTAGTATCGGTTCCTCTTAACATTATAAATGTGTTTGAGTTCATACCGGATTGATGCAATTGGATCAATTTTAGAGCCTAATGGTTAATTTTAGAAACTGTTTTTTGTTCTAAAAAAATAAGGAGAACAAAGAAAACACGGAGAACATATTTGGTTCATTTTTTTTTTTTTTTTTTTTTTTGTACTGAAAAACATTAAGATCATAGAAAACACTATATTTGGAGAATAATAATAATTTTTAGAAAATACAATTTTAGTGTTTTTCGTGTTTTTAGAACAATTTTTAAAAACAAGAACCTAACAAATTCTAAAACTTAGTTTTGAGAGATAAATCAAAACACATTTTTATTTCGGATGCGTCAGAAAGTAATTTTTTTTTTATAGGTTTTCCAAGGGGAAACCTAAGCCTTCCACTTCAAATTCTGCTAACAGTTTAGCTTAAATTCTCTCAGGGTTGATACCTATTGAATCAATAGTGATGGGATATTCATGTTCTTGCCATACAGTCCAACTCATGTCAATGAAAGATACAATACAATGATGAAGACAATGTTGTCTCCCTGTTTTAAATTGGTATAATCATATATTAAAATCCAAAGTTGATTTGGGATTTAAAAAGAAGGGTCAATAATGAGAAGCATGATATATACTAGTGGGGAAAAGTATTATTCATCAAAGTAATAAACATAGAATCTTCTCTCTCATCCATTATCCATAGCTTTTGGGTATATGCTTTTAGGCCAATATTAAGATATTATGAGTCAGTCTCAATCTAATTTCAGGCATCAGCACTTTAGTTCCCTTTTTCCCAATCAATCATATAGATGGATAGAGGTTTGGTCCCAATTAATTTACAATCTGTAGTGTCAGTTGTGTACTGGGGTGGGGATAGGCCTTTATTTATTCCTTAACAATGTCACAAGGTAAGTGACAATCATCGCATTCAGCAATGGGGCCATTAAAGAACTAAAGAAAGTGATCAATTTTTGCATATTCGACAAAGGCGGGACATTAAATAACTTAGGCAAGTGGTGACAAGGGGCACGACAAACTGAGGGCATGGGATTTGTTTATCAATCACACAACCCCTTTTTTTTTTCTTTTTTTTCTTTTTTTGGAGAAATTATCGTTTATTTATGTTATCAACCAAATCTTTTTTGTTCAGCCTCTTCAAGCGTGGCTCTGAATCGCATGGATTAAATAAAAGATTAACAGATATTTGATGCGCAATGACCCGCGTCACATGCTAAGACATCTTTCTTATAACTTTTTATTGATTTAAAGGTTTGATTTGATCAATCAATTAGCTTTAGCTCAACAGTTAAGAGTTAGTGTGACATAAGAAAGAAATCATGTTCAAGTCCCGAAGAACATACTAGTACAAAGATGTAATGTACAATGATTAAATGTCAAAAAATAAAAAATAAAAAGTTTGATTTGATCATGGGTCTTCTTTCAATACTAAATGGTATCTTTTTTTTTTTTTGGTAAATATCAATAAAACATCTTCTTTTTTTTTATATGTTAATCTCATCTTTTTTATCATAATAATTCAATACTTTAAAAGTGAATATCCATTCAGAAGAGGATAAAGTAGGTTACTAATGGATCAATTACTTTTATCATATATAATCAATAATTTTTTAGATAAATTCTACTTGTTTAAATCTTTAGGCCACACGCAGTAGATTTACTCTATTTCATTGCTTTTGGGGTATTAATCTAAATTATATATTAGGAGATAAATATTTATATTGATAATAATCTCTTAAACAGTTTTTCCATCAATTCATTCCCAAATTACAAACTTTCTTCTGTTTTAGTTCATAATAAAATATTTGGTGTTACTACAAAATAATCTTCTCGTTCATTCTTAAAATAAATAGATGTTTCATTACATTGAATGACATATCTTAACTTATACATGCTAATAACTTGAGTCTCGATTTCATTATGAATAAATAAAAAAATTTGCTCAAATAGATCAATTATGGAGATTGCTTTTCTAGAAACCTTCCACGAGATATGAATAAATCTTAAAATTTATTGAAATATATAAACTATATAGACTACTCTTCTAGGAACCTTCCATGAGAATTTCATTTGTACAACTCAAGTGTAAATATTCAAATATTAATTGCGATTTCCATGAAGATACGAAAGAATAAAAAACTGAAAGCTCCTTTCTAAAGTGCTAATGACAATAGTGGTCACATCAAGATGTCCATCGTAGTGTCAATTTTAAAATGTTGATCGTCCTAGTAAATGCCTTTTGTTCAATTGATTTTACTCATAAAAAATAATGATTGAATCCAAATCAGATGAGGAGAGTTTGTAGTTTTTTTTTAATTCAAAATAGGTAATATTTATATAACTGTATTTGGGTGGTTATAAATGATATTAGGATTCATCCCTCACACACCTTTTAATAAACACATTTTATAGTCTTAAATGGTCCAAATTGAACCATATCTATATATCATAATAATTTTACAAACTATTTTTTATATTAGATTCATCACACCTCTCTTCGTTATTTTCTTTTCCTATTTTTATTTCTTGACTTTATTTGTTATTTTGATTTACTTACCATACAAAAACAATTTAAAGGCCATCGTAAAAAAATGTACGATTTTAATAATTTATTGGGCTAGTCTAAGAGTAACGACAAGGAAAATTGGAGATGGGGGCCAGTGCCAGCCACTTGATTGCACCTGTGGCGTCTAGTTGATGGTACGTAGAAGATCAACAATCTTCCGAACGATTCCCTTCTATTTACTAACTTCAAATAACTTGACAGACCGCCAAAAGGGAGAAGTGTTTCTTTAATTGTCCCCATTTATTCATATGTTATTCTTTTGTTTTTCTAAAAGAAATCTGCCACCCATATGCTTCAGTCGGATAGGCTCCAAATTCTACATGCTTTCCTGCCCACTGAAAGCAAGACATGCTATTTCTTGTTTATATTTTTAGATCAAAAGAATCAATGGCCTAATCGTAAAACTTTTTATAGAAATATAATATAAGATGTATTTAACCAAATGATTCAATAAGACAATACCATTTTTCACCCACCAACATAATAAAATGCATTTACTTCAAAAAAAAAAAAAAAAAACACACACACACACACATTGTAATAAGATGCATGTTTGTTACAGGTTATTGTCAAGATTCTATATACTAAGGCTTTGTTTGGATAGTTAACCTTTTCTAGTTTAATGGGAATCTCAAATTGAAGTTGAAACCAACACTCAAAATCTTAAAAAAGGACATTACTATTGTATGAGTTTTATTATCTATCTATATCTACAGGAACAGTGTAATGCGGCCCACCCACCCACCCATTCGACCATCTCTATCAGACAAACCCCCCCCACCCCTCCCCTCTTAATAAAGTTACGCACACCCACCCCTCGCCTTCTCATTTTATATTCAGGCTTACATGAGATTCGTAGCTCATGTCCCTATCAGAACATAATATTATTACATGTAACACAAAGTTAATTAGTATTAAAAATAATGAATTCATATTTTAAAAATTAGAGTTTTTAAATAAAATATATGGACATACACATTTGATGAAAAAAAAACCTGCAACTACTTTTCGAAATTTCTAAAATTTTAATTTAAATGTTTTATTTGTTGACCTCAAGTCATGAATTGAGTTTCAACAAAAACTACTTTATTATCTCCATAATACAAGTTTATTGACCTTCATTTTAATAATAATAATAAATATGGCTTCTTATAAAAAACTTATTCTTGTTTCGAAAAAAAATATAGAAACTTATTCTTTCCGGTTTTTATCACAAAGAAGAAAGAGAATAAATGAGAGAGTCAATTCCTAGTATTATTATTATTATTATATAACGGTAGTTTGTGTATTAAAGGTCTCCAAAATCATACCATTCATTTCTTATTTTATATAGGGTTGAATCAACCCATTCTAGCATCCCATCTAACTCCAACAAAATTTTTATTAAATTTAAATTAAAAATGAGAAAATGATTTTTCTTGAAATTTTTTTACATCATTTTACTTTATGTTACATTGTTATAGATTTGAACCCGAGATCATACATCAATCCCCCTTATCACTTTCCTAAATTAAGGGATAATAACAGTTTATACGTAATTGGATTGGAAAGAACCACTTGTCCTAAAAATACCAAAACAAACAAAGACCTTTAACAACTTACCATTATTAAAAATTACATCCGGCAACTTCCCATCCCTTTCAATAGTGCCATGGAGCACGCCCGTGACCCAAAAAGATTACACAATCGACATAGAATATTTTTATGAATCAATTAATTTACCTTAAATATCGAATATGTTTTTTTTTTTCAATTAGGTCTTGGACTGTTCCAGATTCCCAATTTCATCCCCACTCTCTTGACGTGGGTTAACACAACATAAAATCAACAAAATAAAGCCATGGTTGGTGGTTGCCCATTTTTTTCTTTTCACATGTCTCATATTCTCACCTAATTCATATATATTCCCTTTATCATATAGGGGCATGGACCATTATTACCTTCTGTATAATTGCCCTATGATTTTCGGTGTAACATGTTTTCTTATAATTGAAACCATCCAAAATAAAGTTTATAAAAGTGTATGAATATCCACCCCATGCCTTGGTGTAATTATGAGATGATTAAGAATGGGCGTAGTGGACCATGTCCTGCCTCGTGGCTACATGCTGCTTTTGTTTTCCATACCCTTCAATTTGAAAAAAAAAACCAACAACAAAGGGGTCCCCCATGTTTAAAAAATTGGTACAATTTGAATTGGTGATACGTAGAACAACAGTGTTTGGGCCTTTAGTTTTTCTTTCCCTTTCCGGGAAAGTTCCATGAAAGACCAAGCTAGTCTCCCTCAATCAATGGTTCGAAGAAGAGTATTCGTGGGCATTTCATGTTTTATGATGCGTTTCCCATAATTATTAATTACTTCCAGATTTTAAGCATTTTTAATTTTGATTTTTTAGTGTTAATTATATAAATAGTGTTTAAACTTTTTCATTTTTTCTATTTTAGTGTCTCAATTCTATTTTTGTTAAATTAAGTGTCTAAATTTTATATATTTTATATTTTGATTTATTAACTTTATTTTTGTTTAATTAAGTGTCTGAACTTTTTGTTTTATATTTTGATGTTGTTTATTTTTATTCCAATTAAAGTATTAAGCTTTTTTATTTTTTATTTTTAATGCTCTGAAACTTTTATTTTTATTGATCAGTATTTAAACTTTTAATTTTTGTTTAATAAAGGATTTCTTGATTAATAAAAACTTATTAAAGATATTGAATTAGGAAAAATTGAATTCAAATGAGATTCCACGTCATATAAATTAATAAAATTACTTAAAGAACCTTTAATGGGGTGAAATGACAATATCATTATTTTATGCTACGGGCACCTTGTCTGTTGTTACAATAAAAAGAAATTTATAAAATTGACTGCTATAAGATTGGATAAACAATTTCAAAATTTTGTAAAGAAAATATATAAGCGTGATGCTTTTTCAAGCTGGGCGGGTTGGGCTGTGGGCTTAGTTGGGCGGGATCAAGAACTCTATCTTTTGAGTAAATTTGAGCAATGGGATCTTTGGATCTTTGGGGCCCGAAGTAAGGATCATTTGCAAAGGCCCGATTTCGGCCAGGTTTGAAGGTATCGCTCCTCTGCAAAACAGGCGAAATGGGTCGACGAGGGCTTAGTGGTGGCACCGCTCAGTCTATAAGACCAGGTTCTTTACGAGGGGAAAGAGGCGCTTTGATTTACTTAGTATTGACGATGTGTTTTGTACCGCACCAGCGTTGGGTGGCCTGTTTATAGTAGACGTTATTGATTGGATGGTGACTAGGATTCATTCTCATTGGATGGGAGTATTTCTTGTTATGCTCGATGCTCCAGTTGGTGGTGATATAGAAGAAGCGATTTATTGGGATAATCTTCCTTCATATTGGGGGATCAGGTTGATCTTGATATATTATTGTCTTTTCTTTCCTTGTGTAGTTGCATTTGGACTTAGGAATAGGACTATTCTATTTTCTGTATCTGTGGGAGACTTCCCATAATTGGTCTTTAGACGATCGGGGTGGGCCATAATGCAGTGCTGAAAGGGCAGATCTTTGGCGCGAAAGGCTGAATGCTCGATGGGCGTATGTCTGCCTCGCTAGAGGTTGTGAATGAGCCCAATGTTTTCTTTGGGGCGCCCTCTTTCTTGGGCTGGCGGTGGAGCCTGTGGCGCTATTTTGAACTTCTCGGTTGCCCCGGCCCTTAATATCACGGTGTGCGTGGAATGAGAACGCCGCATCTCGCTTGGTCTGACTTCCACGTGTCTGTTCGAGTTGGATTAGTTTAAGGCTTGATCGCGGCGAAATCATTTGTCTTATGATGTGACTGACTCTTGGTTTCGCGCTCATTTCTCCTATTCCTTTTGTTTCACTTTGTTTCTTTGTGGACGTTCTCTATCAGGTGTGCCCTTTGCTCACGGGATCTTTTCTTTTTTAGCGAGTTCGGACTTTCTTTCTCCTTGATGTACATTTTGAGCCTTTTGTGCAGAATCTTTCTCTGTTGTCTTTCATGAATAATCTTTTTTGTATTACGGGTCCCTTTGCTTCTTTGTTTTTCTTGAGGATTTTCTTTGGAAGAATGACGAGTTGTTTGAGTTGGCTGAATTTTGTTTATTTATCCACTTGTTATGGGTCTGATCGTTTCTTCTCTGCGTGATCGATGGTGATTCTTGGCTGTGCTTTGGATTTACAGGCCAGGTGGTGGTGTCTCAGACCAGTTTAGTGCTGATTAATGCTCACGAGGTGCCCCTCTTCCCTTGGACAAAGGGCAGGGAAAGTGAACTGGTCATCTCTGGGGGTCGAATATCTGGATCTTAGTTCGATGCTTCTTAGTAGGACCTAGCAAGGTCGGTCCTTCATACGGGCCATTTTTGCCAGACGTTATCAGCCTCCCTTTGGCGTTCGAGTGTGGTCCCCTGACGTTTTGACCCTCGTGGTCTACGGCGCTCAGGATGGTGTGCTCTTGAAGTGGCCTTCGATAGCTGTCTTCGCTTCCCTCTGCACCCCTTCGCAAAGGGGTTTGCGGCACATTTCAATGTGTGTCAGCTCAACTCGCCCAGTGGTTGGGGTATTTTGGTTAGTCTGTTGGTTTTCTTTGGAATGGGGCTCGGTGTCCACAGCATAGCCTTAGCTACCTTTTTTGAAGGGATTGAGGCTTTCTTTTCTTTCTGGGCGTTCGGCGCTCCTCGCAGGAGATTCCAGGTGCTTCCCTCATCCATAGGTTGTGGGGCGCTATTTCTTCGTTAAAGCGCCTTGGTGGGAATTATGATCCTCTCGACAAGGGCGACCTCTGCAGTAGGTGGCTTGGTTACCAGGAATCTTCGTGAGTGTTCGTTCTGTTTTTGGTTATAACTTGTGTGTGTAGTCCTTCAGGCATATTTGACTACATCGTCTACATGCTTCCCCGAGGTGCTCGAATTGATCTCGAGGCGTTGAGGTCTTGTAGTAGCGTGGCGTTGAGTGATCCTTCGTCACTTATCACGAGTTGTTCAAGTCGGGATGTTCAGGCCCATGGTCCGAAGTCACTCGATCTCGCTGCTCTGAGGCCTTCACCTCCTTCCACTATAAAAGTTCCTCCCGTTGGGCCCTCTACTGCTAAACCCACTAGGGAGGCGGCCCCGATTGGAGTGGTGTCTGGGCTTGGGTAGAAGCCAAAAACCTCGCACTCTGAGAAAGATAGGTCGGCTTTGATTAAATTAGAGTTGGGGCATTGCCGTCTTCTCAAAATCCTCTGTATCATCATCGAGACGGGTTATGGCTCCTGTAGTTTGAGCTGCGATCCAGTCGAGGGTCTGGCTGCGGAGCGGAGGATCCACCCGGCGGGCGGAGTTGAGGCGGTAGTTGGCGATCACGCCCATTCTGTCTGGAACATAGCGGAGAAGGTTAAGTCGCCTTCTCGAAGGGAGGAAGAGGCGAGGAGGAAAGATCCGGATTCCCAAGTTGGCGGAGACGGGGATTCTTTACTTCAAAATGTCGAGCTCGCGGTAGGCGCAGTCTCGTCTATTCTTAAGGATTCTGATCTTAAGAGGTGTTCTTATTTGCAGGTTGGTGAGGGCTTTGGCCACTGTATCTCTCGGTCGCCTCAGTAGTTCCCGATACCTTGTCATATTTGATTCCATTTTGAGATGAGTTTCGAGGCTTGCGTTGGATGTTGATTCTATCTTTGGATATGCGGTGGCTACTCATTTGAAGGTTTGGGCCAAAGCCCAAAATAAGCAGATCATGCTAAAGCGGCGGGAGCATAAGGCGGGTGGCTTCCTCCACATCTGAGCGGGCGGGACTACGGGGCCCGAGGTGCAGCGTATGATCGAGGGCGAGTAGGCTTAAGTCTGATCTAGAGCATGCCACTTCGGCTCGTGCCGGGCCCGGGGGTGGGAGCGAGGCCGGAATAGGCTTGAGCGGCGAGGCAAACGGGAGGTCGGGACTGATTTGAGTACTTGTGGAATATTGGCTTAGTGGAGGCTAGGACGAGTGCGATCTTTGATATGAACTTAAGGATAGTTAAGGGTGAGCTTCTCACGTCGAGAGGCGAGCGAAGGAGTCTAAGGAAGAGCTGCGTGCGATCAAAGATGATCTTCGTGATAAGACGACGCTTTTGGATGAGGCTCGTCGCGAGGCTAACGAGGCGGTCAGCTCGGCGGAACGCCTGAATGAGGAGTGTCGTGGGTTGCGTGGGGATCTTCATGACCAAATAGCTGGTGGTTGTTGAGGCGAAGTTATTGGAAGGCGAGAGTTGGGGCTTCTAATCAATGGGTTTCTAGGTGGCTCCTTTTAGGAGAAAACATTGCCAGGCTGGACTTTGGCTGACCTTCGGTGTGGGATTGGGGGTCCTTCTGCGATTATCCACGGAGACCGGGCTACCCAGCTGGGGCCCACTCCTTCTTCAGATCTGCTTCTCCATCGATGCACAGTCTTACGGCTTGCCGTCATCATTTTATACTTTTTTTTTTTTTTTTTTTTTTTTTTTTTTTTTGTGTTGTTGGGCCTAGGCCCCAAAACATATGTAGCCTTGTCCTTGATGAATACTCACTTTTGCACCTCATCTCTTGTCGCCTCCTCTTGTGTGCTCTTTTGGCGTTCTTCTTAATTTAGATGACTTCTTATGCACTGTAGATACGAATTGAGTTACTGAGTTGAGATGACTCCTAGGTTGCATGGCCTGTGTAGAATCGGCAGGCTCGTCGTCACGAGTTGTTGTGCTCAGATTGGCTGATTTGCACAGTGGAAATGATTCCTAGGCTGCATGGCGTAATCCAGAATCGTTGGGCGCTCGTCAATCTGGTGTGAGGCGAGCTTCGTCAATGAACTCACGGGAAGAGCTTCGTCAATGTGAGCTGTGGGCGAGAGCTCGTCAATGAAATGGGAAGAGCTCGTGTATGTGAACTGCGTCAACGTGGTTGCTGGTAGGCGCTCTTGTGGCTTCTTTGGCGAGCTCGTCAGCGTGGTATTGGCGGAGCTTGTCTATATGAAGCTAGCGCCCAGGAAGAAGTGCGTCTATGTGAACTTCGTCAACGTGAAGCTGCTTTGGGCGGAAGCTGTCGGTGCGAACTGCGGCGAGCTCATCGCGTGAAGCCCGGTAGAGGAGCTGTCTATGAGCTTCGTCAGGCGTGGCTGGCGGCTCGTCGTGTGAGCTGCCCAGGCGAGCTCGTCAACGTGAGCGCTGTTGAGGCGGGCTCGTCTATATGAACGCTCTTTGGGAAGAGCTGCGTCTATGTGAACTCGTCAAGCGTGATGTTGGAAGGCTGGTGAGTGTGAGCAGCTAGGCGAGCTCGTCTATGAACTCGTCGCGTGGGCTGGGGCGAGCTCGTCAATGCGGGCCGGCCCAGGCGGGCTCGTCAGCCCAGGCTGGCGGGGCGGGGCTCGTCAGTGTGGCTGGCTGGGCGGGCTCGTCGCGTGAAGCCCCATTGGCGGGGCTCGTCTGTGAGATTGTTGGGCTCAGGGCGCGTAGGCGCGACGGGTGGAGATGTGGCCCAGAGTGGTGATGTAGCCAGTGGCGATCTAGTACGTGCAATATGGATTCAGGCAAGAGTAGACGAACTCACAAAGCGGAGTCTGGCTCCGGCGCCGTGGTCGAAAGTGGCTACGGCAGCCGAAAGGGCGATGTAGCTCGAGTCGATCCACCCTCGTAGCGACCGCGCAGTAGACAATCCCCGCCAGCGAGCCGCCGGGCTCCAGCGCCAGGGCTGGCGGGCGATGTAGCCGAGTGGCGATGTAGCTGAAGCATCCGACTGTGAAGCGTGGATCCGCGCAGACAAACTCGGCCAAAGTGAGCCATTGGCCGCTACTGCGGGCCGAGCGGCGATGTAGCCGAGCGGCGATGTAGCTCGAGCCGATCCACTCAGTAATGACCAGTAGACTTAACTCGCCAAAGCTCTGAATACGGGCCCGGCGCGCCGCGGGCCGAAAGCGGGCGGCGTAGCCGAGTGGCGATGTAGCCCAGCCGACCGAAATTCTCGTGGCACACCAGGCGAGTACTTAACTCGCCAAAGTGAGTCGCCGTCTAGCGCCGCCGAAAGTGGCGCGTATTCACGACCGACCTCGCAATGCGGACTCGTGCAGTGACGAACTCGGGGCTGGGGCGACGCTTCGCCCGCGAATCGCGGTCAGTGGCACGAGTCTGTCATCCGACTCGTGTGCAGCCGCGGATCTGTGCAAGAGTAGACGAACTCAAAGTGAGATCGGGCTCCACTGGTCGAGCCGTTATGTACCTGGCGCCATCCGACCCGTAGCCGGTACTTGAGCAAAGAGATTTAACCGTCAAAGTGAGCTACCGCGCGCCACCCGACTTCCGATTTTCTTGAGCGCGCGAACGCTCAATGGGTCACTGGCGGATAACTGGAACGCTCAGCACTTTTCGAAAGCCAGCTCTTATAAATGGCGCCTATCATGGAGTTTATACTTTAGCATATTCCTACTTTCCGTAAAGGCCATCAAACTGGGCGACGGTTACCGGTCCGGTTGCCTCGCTGGGATCCACCCAAGATTCTAGCTAGTTTTCATGACTTCGCTTGTGGAGTTGTGTTTTTCCCTAGTCTCCCCTTTACGGAGTCATGTTATTCCCTAGCTTCGTGCTAGGAATGTGATCCGGGGAGGGCGGTGTACTCATGGGCCGCCTTTCCATTTTCTCTGCCTCTTTCTCCTTTCTTTCTCCTTTCTCCTTCTCTTTCATCTTTTTTTCCACATCTCATTCTCCCATTTTTTGTTTTTTCTGCACAAACTCCTTCCATCCCTTTCTTCTTCTCCTATTTTCCACCTTTCCGGTCTTCTCCCAATTTTTTTTTAAGGGAACTGCCTGTACTGAGTGCTTCCAAGATGTAATTAATGACACCACTGAATGTAATCTGATTGGAATAAAGAGAGGCTTTTCCTTTTATGTCTATGAGTCAGCCTCATTCTATATTGCATGTAATCTTCGAAAGATTGTAATGTAAGGAGTTGCTCATGACTTTTAACAAAAGAATCAAATATTGAATCATAATCGAAACTGACAAATCTCCATTTGTACTAAGCAAACCAAGGTTTACCAGGGATAAAAACGCTTAAGATGTCTCTCATTCCGTACAGAAAATTCTCCCCTTCCTCTATTTGGAGTTCAGACCACCTGTCCGGGACGACCGATATGATATAGGGGCCTTCCCACTTGGGGCCCACTTCCCATGCACTGGATTCTTCCTTGTCGGCGTGAGCTTTTTAGACTAAATCAAATTCTTATGTAGCTTGGCGTGGGTCCGACTTTCTTCTGCCGAGTGTACTTCGCTGCCTTCCGGTAGCCTCTCAGACGCTTTAGAACCCGTCACTTTTTTTTCATCTAAGAGATCCAAATTCTAGACTCCGAGCCTCGTCATTATGCTCCATCATAATTCGATCCTTTGGGACTTTAACCGACTGATAAAGCACGTCACAAGGCTAAGGCAGAGCAAATGGTTTCTGTCGACTTCCAACCCTCAGAAGCCCATAGCACCTCTGTGGAGGCATCACCCACTTTCCCTTTAAAATCTTCCACTTAATTCAAGCACTTTAAGGGTTCCTCGATGGTGACTTCCACCATCTGTTGGGACTGGATGTCGAGATCTAGCACACCTTAATTTCAGCCCAAGACGTAAATCTCTCGACTCGCGTTGTCAAATTGTTTTCCTCGCTATCCAACACTGTGGCTCTGGGATACCAAACCCGCATATGATAGCGTCGTCACAAAACATGTGATCTATGTTGCGGATTGTGGCTAAAGGCTCTACCAGCCTACTTGGGCAAGCACCCATCGCGAAGATGATGAACTTACACTGCCTTCCTTAAGGCGAGGTCCCATTATGTCCAAAAACCCCATTGTTGAAGGGCCAGGCTCGTGATTGAGGTCAAAGGCTCGATGGGAGGCGAGATTCGCGTGTTCCTGTAGATCTCAGATTTAACTAAATGGCCATGTCTCAGTACTGTAAAGCCAAGAAGATCCTTGTCTCAAGATCTTCCCCGCCAGCTCGAGTCTGGAGCATAAGTCGCGATATACCCTCGCGTAATTCCTCTTTAGCACGTATTCGATGTTTTTTCCGCGATGCACTTAAGGATAAAGAAACTTCGCCAGATAGGCTTCGCGATTGCGCGAACCCGCACCTCGCTCCATTTTAGCCGCTTCGTCGCCGTAGACGTCCGTCTATTTATAATCCCAGATGGGGTCCATCCAACTCTGGCCAACTCTAATTCGGGCAAACTCCACGTCATAGAGATCGACAGAGGGTTCTCACTGTGCATTCGACAGTGTCGATCTACTCGAGGTCCTCCTGAGGTCGCTGCTAACTTTGCCAAGGCGTCGGCTCGGGAGTTCTCTGCTCTGGGGACATGTCTGACCTGAACCTGCATGAATTTTTTTAATAAATCTCGTACCTTTTGGAGATATAGGATCATCCTTCCACTTTTAGCCTCGTAGGTGTCTTCTATTTGTCTTACCACCAGCTCGGAGTCGCCGCAGACTCCAACTCACACCTTCCAATGAATGAGCAAGGCTGGTGGGCCCGCTATGACGGCCTCATACGGCCACTCGGCCTCTGTTGGAGGCCCGGAACCGAACTGGTGCGCATCACGTCTATTCCTTCCGGGAGGTCAAGATTAGCCTCGCCTCCGTCCCCTACGCATTTGAGGCTCCATCTACAGAGAGTTTTCAGATGGGGAGGTCATTCATTGCTTGAGCATTCTGAGCAAGTTCCACCGAGGTGAATTCCAAGACGGAGCTCGCTAAGACTCGCCTTATTGCGCCTGGCCAGATTCATGTCGACCGTCGCCCTATGGCCCACTTCATCAGCCTTCCGGAGATTGGTTTATGTAACACTTGCTTCATTTGGAATTCCGTTGAACTTCTGGGCGGGTGAGCCCTCGAAGCAGGCGGAGTTTCCGAAATATAAGCACAAGGCTAAAATTAGTTTTTCCATCTTTGGGTACCTTTCCTCCGCACCTCTCAAAGCTCGACTGCAATAGTAAACTGGATGCTGTACTCGCTCTTTGTCTCTGACGAGGACAAAGACCGCGAGAAGTCCGACACGCGCCATAAAGGGAGAGTCTCTCTGGCCAGGACTCACTAGGGACGTGGAGGGAGCTCTGATATATTTTCAAGCCGAGAATGCTTCGCACCGTATCCCATTGAAAGGCCTTCTTCGTGACTAGAAGAAAGGCCTGCATTTATCACTGGCTCCGATACGACCTACTTTAAGGCAAAGAACTTCCCGTCAGCGCCGAACTTCCTTTATGCTTGATGGCGAAGGCATGTCGAAATACAACCTTTTATCTTGTCCGATTTGCTTCAATTCCCCGTGGTTGACCAGAAACCCAGAATCTCCCTACCGATAATTCCAAGGCAATTTAGCCGGGTTCAGCCATGTCAGAAGCCAAGATCCGAACGCCGACAGATGGTCTATGGAGCTTAGCCGAGGTGGATTTACCAAAGATGTCATCTATGTACACTTCCCATACAAAGTTTAATCGGTTCAAACATCCGATTCAATTAACCCGATATGTAGCTCTCGCTGAGCCCGAATCTGCAGATCACACAATAGCAATAGTTCCCCGGCACGGACAAACGACGCTTTTCGATCACCGGGTCCATACTCGATCTGGTTGTAATCGAGAAGGCGCCCATAAACCGAGGAGTTCATGGTTCACATGGCATCTACGATGAGGCCGATTCTCATGGGGTGAGAAATTGTCCTTCGGGGGCACTTTTATTGATGTCGTTGAAGTCGACGCAGTCGCCACTCGCTTGCCTTTTTGACGGCGCGTAATGATATTGGCTAGCCATTCAGGGTATTCTACTTCCCTGATCGCTCTTGCCTGTAGGAGTTTGTTGACTTCTTCATTGATGGCTTTTCGTTTTTATGGCGGCTTCTCCTTTTTGTTTGATCGCTTAAAGGACTGGCCGACGCTCAACCTACGGGTGATTATCGTAGGATCAATTTCTCCCATGTCTCGCTCTGGTCTGGGCGCGAAGACGCCTCTGCTTTGTCTTAAAATGGATAAGGCGGCTTTTGAGGTCTTCCAGTTTAGAGCCGACATAGGCGAGATACGCCTAAGGTCGCATCCACGTTCCAGCTTCTTCGAGGGCTCAAGTCGAAAGGAGTACCTCCTCACGCATGTCGAGCTCGCCCACGATATGCTGGTCGACCGCTTTTTGCTTCATGGATGTTGACAGCATTCCTAGCCACTACCGGTCTCCTCGAATCCATTCCTACCCCGTTTACTAGAGGGAATTTGACTCATCGTGATACGCCATGGATGCTTTATCAGATCGGCAGGTCCGCCCAACAATGTTATGTTAGACTGGGCGCTCCCACGACGAGAATCTCGGGCCGTAGTCGGCCTTCTTCGCTTTCTGGTACGGGGACTTCCCAATGTGAGTACCAGTTGTATTGAGCCTAGAGGTAATACCTTTTCCTCGGAGAACCCTCGTAGAGGTGTGTTGACGGGCTCGAGCTTTTCCCTTCCGATGCCCATTTTATCAAAGGCCGACACGAAGATGATATCGGCGGAACTCCCGTCGACAGGGGCACCTCGACATGAACCGCTTTGTTGGCCACAACCGCACGAACTACCGTTGGTCGTCATGAGGTGTTGGCACTTCCAGATCCGAGTCGAGAACGTGACGGACGCGGTCGTCACGTAGTTTAGGGACACCGCTTGAATTTCCGCTATTCTGCTGATCTAATGCTACGCATGGCCTTCCGAAAGCCAGCCGGATCTCCTCCCGAATCCCCGAGATTACCCCGGATTTCACCTAGATTGTTGGTGCCGAGTCGCCGTCACGAGGTGGTGGTCGCCGGGTCGAACCCGGCTCGAGCTTGACTCGATCCGATTCGGGGATATAAAGCGCTTCTGGAGGTATCCGCCGTATCAAGTACTCTATTTCCTCGAGTCGTATGCAAATAGTCCGCGAGATGTCCGTAGGTCCCTATGGAACTCGCAATACTTAGCTGTCCCTTGTTGTAGGGTCCGATCATTTTCGATCGCCACCTCGTGACTGCTCGCTTCGTGACTTCGCAACCCGTGACACCGAGGCCGCTAAGGTGAAACGTCAGCGAAGGTCGTTGTCTTCTGGACATGGCGGACCCAGACGATTTCCGAGGTTTCCACGCCTTTGGAGATCGTTTCTCCATTTTTTCGAGATCCTTCGTCGCTTTGTCTCGGGGCTTCGCCTCGTCTTTTATCTCGACCTGGCCTTTTCGTGAATGGAAGAGCTCTCTTTCGATATGAGGGCCTCTTCACCGCAATATATTTCTTCTCGTTTATAGCACTTCGCGGCGCTTAAGTTAGGATTTTTGGAGATGGAAAACATTAAATCTTTCGACTGAATCCCTAAGCCAGCCATGAACGCAGTGATCACGAATTTCTCGTTAGGTATATCGACCTTTAGAGACTTGGCATTGAATCGCTGGACATAAGACTTCTCGTAATTTCTTTTGCGAGCCCCGCTGATAGTCGCCAGATGATAATTTGTCAGACATTCCAATTCCCAATGTCGAAGTGAGAGACGAATGCAAATGGATAACTCCCCTCGAATGAGGAGATCACGACGGTGGAGTCTATTGAACCATGCCAAGGTCATTTTCAGGTGATAGCGAAGCTTTGCATCCAGACCGATCTTGATACCTATGCAAATTTCCATTTGATTTTTGTGGCAAAGGAGATGATCACGGATCTTTAGCACCGCCGAACGCTTCCACTGTATATTATAATCGGCCGGAAGCGGGGAAGCGGAGTACCTCTGATGTATAAGGTGACTCGGGCTTGTCGTACTGCAGGTCCATAGTGTCGGCCCTTCACACTCGCCGAAGCTTCGTTAGAGGTTCCCAACCTCTGCTCCCATGATTGTTCCCCTCAAGCCTCGCCGAGGATGGCGCACTCCGCTCCGACGCTTCCAAGTGGTTGCTTCACAGCCGCCCCTCCAAGGACTAGATGTGTCCATGCCCTGCCTGACCGACCGCCTCGCCAGCCCCTTTGGGGAGTAACCGGAGCACAGTCATTCTTCATGGGGGAACGTCATGACCTTCCTCGGGGGTTTGTCGCGCCTCGGCGTTTCCGCTTGATTCGTTCCTGGCGGAGTTGTTCTAACTCTTCATCGACGCTGATCGTGAGGCGGAGTGCTTCCACCATCATCCGCATAGGCCTGCATTGTTTCTAACACGCTGGGAGGTCGGTTGTCTGCGTTGTCTGGTGAATCTTGCATCCTTGGAGGATTAGTGTTGCTCCGCCAGGTTCCGTTGATACCATCGCGAATCGAGAAATCGCTTATATTTATAAAGGAACCGCCGTTCTACGCATCGACGCCAACTAATGATGCTCTTTCAACCAGGAATCGGGTTGAGCCGTGGGCTTGGTCGATCGCACCAAGGCTAATGTGGTCGGGCAATGGATGGGATCGCCTCGATCAAGTAGGATCGATTTCCGCGACGTTTGAAGGTATCGCCCTTCCGCAAAAAACAAGAACGAAAGGGGGGTTTGGCGAGGCTTCACGTGGCCGCCTCCGATGCTCAAGTTAGTTTCTTTCGAGGGAAAAGAGACCGCTTAGATTGCTTAGTATTGGCGTGCTTTAAGCACCTTTCACCGATGGGGTGGGCCTCTATTTATGTGACGCTCAACCGCTGATGGTGACTAGATTTTGTCCCATCGACATTTCTTGTTATTATCGATATCATATTCGTGACTGATATAGAAAGAGCGCTTTATTTTGGGATAATCTCTTCCTTATCGGGGATCCGATCTCATGTCAGAGTATATTATTGTCTTTTCTTTCCTTATTAGCTAGATTTACCGGACTTATGAATAGGATCTTATTCTATTTTCAGATCTGTGAGACTTCCATAATTGGTCTTCGGGGCCAACCTGCCAATATCTTTGACTGGCCGGCACCAAAGGTTTGAATACATGCCAGAAGGTCTCGAATGCTCCACTTATGTCTTCCTCGTATTCACTGATCGTTCCACTGTTTTTGTCGTACTCGGGCTCTCTCTTTTCTCCCTGTGGGCCTGTGAGCCTTATTTTTCGAACCCTATCAATAACAATTTAAAAAAAAACCACTTTTAATTACCTTTTACTATTTTTACTTTTTTTCTAAGTATTATGTGAAAAAAATTTGTATGTAAATAATTAAAAATAAAACATTATATATTAAAATTATTTTTAAAATAATTAAAACATTTATTTTTGTCCATTATATGCCAATCAAATCAATTTCTTTTATATAGAAACAAAAACTTTAATGTTGAAAGAATAATATTGTCTTTTCACTTGTTAAATGCCATTTATGCAATTTCATCGTTCTATATGATAAGAAATTTATTTGGATGCAATATTTGTTTATTCAAATATCCTAATAAGTTTTGATTGATTAGAAAACATTTGATTGAATAAAAATTAAAAGTTTAAATATTTGATTGAACAAAAATAAAATTGAGACATCAAAATAGGAAAACTTGAAAAGTTTAGACATTTGATTGAACAAAAATAAAGTTAAGACTAAAATAAAAAAAATAAAAAAGTTTAAACACTTGATTGAAAAAAAATAAAGTTGAGACAGGAAAATACAAAAAATAAAAAGTATAAAAACTTGATTGAACAAAAATAAAGTTGAGACACAAAATAGAAAAAATCCTAAAGTTTAGACACTTGATTAAACAAAAATAAAGTTGGGACACAACCTAAACCTTAAAATTTTAATTATGAAAAGAGTAAATGATGATTTCAAATAAAATTCGAAATTTTTCATCTCTGACATTTAAACGACTTCACCGTTGGAATCGTCTCAAATCTAAATATCATGTATCAATCTCAAATTATACCATAACGATTTATAACATGTTTAGGGTATAATAAAAGTAAAAGTATATTTTTCTAATAAAATGTAAAGATAAAACAAAATAAGCAAGAACTTTGAATTAATATAAAAGTTAAGAGTAAATACAATTGTTCAATTCAGACCTAAGGGTCATAATTTAATAAGTTCATATGCCAAAGTAAGAATAATAAATTGATTTGTAAATATTAGAAGAGTTGGAGGACTAAAGTGAAATAAAAAGGGGATAATGTAGGCCACGAACATGGCATGCCCAGGATCACCATAGTTAGAAAACAAAACACAATAACCCGGAGAATCACGACCGAAGGCACTCCGATTTGAATCCATCATGCTTTACACTGAATTACGATCCGCGAACACGAACTCAAGATCGTCTCCCCTATCCCCTTCGTTAGAACACTGGCCTAATGAGATTGCCACTCACGAGATGAGAGTTTTCTCTAGATTTGGATGTGAGTCAAAATGTGTATCATTAGGGTTAGGAGGGACTTGAGCACTATTTATAGAGTCTTCAACCACCGCCCTCATTACTGGGCCGGGTCAGATCGCCCACACACTAGCCAACCCCATATTAGACTGACAAGAACTATATCTCACCTTATTAGACCAAACTAATTCAAGCATCACCCATAGCCCACATTAAGAAATTCTTACATTCTCCCACTTGGGCGATATTAATTGAAACAGAACCCGGTGTGCGCACTTCATATCGTCTAGAGATTATTCTTAATAGTCAATCCATCCCATAAAGTTCTAATCGAATCACACGCAGAATCGCATGTAATTAATGCCAGAAGCCCATGGTCACGGTAGAGCTTTCAACTTTACTGATATGGATTCAATATGGTAGTGTGTTAAGTGGACAATACCTCATAATGAGTGATACTTCATGTGTTATCCATTTTGTTAGTCCAAATTCTCTCACTTAAGTGTCACAAAACCTAGTGTGTCATCAGAGAATATCCATCATGGTTCCAACGAACTCCGATATGTCTACCTTGATATTAACCGTATTTTTATGTGTAACAAGACATATTGTTGTACTAAGAATGCCCCATAGCTCCTCAGACTAAGGTTTACACAATGCCTCGAGATTTTCAACAATTATATGTACTCAACTTGATAAATCTACATTCACAAATACCCCATTGAATGCAAAGAGTTGATACATATTCAAATATTACAAAATGTAATGAAATCAGATACAAACTTCATAAGAGCAACATAAAACTAAACAGCTCCCACTAATTGACAGTATCCCATGATACTCCTAAGCCCATGTTAATGACAATACAATTAGCATCATGTGAATACTTATACAGAGAATTACATACATCATCACATAATCACCTTTGGGCAGAAAATATGACATGCAGTTGTACACTCTCCACATGACGGCCATGAGAACATATTCTAATCTTTTCGTGAAATCACCACCTTCTGGGTGATGAACCACTAAGATCGGGCCATTTCTCAAGCACATGCTATACATGTACCCTCCATGAACTAACACAAGATCACCTCCCTTGGGGAGTATGATCACGCAATAAACAGAGACATCTCACTAAATATGAGACCGATATTTCTCAAACCTGGGCCAAGTGTGCCAATTTCGTGGTCACAACCCACTTGAATCCTTGAAAATCTCTCATACCAGTGGATATAAACTTTATGTATCACATTCACTATATATATATGTACGCCGACGAAAACATGGGCGTATAGTTCTTTACATTACATGCTTCGCGCTAATTATACCGCTCAATTCATTAATAGACAATTCAAATAGTAATTAATTAATTACCTTAATGAAAAGACGCGGCAAAATAATAATGGTAATTCAAATAGTAATTAATTAATTACCTTAATGAAAAGACGTTATGAAAAATAATAATGGGGATCGGGTCGTAACTGATCGCCGATCGCCTCGGATGACGCCAAAGATGACATCATCAAATCCACGCTTCGACGCTACGGCCGAACGGCCGCTAAGATGGGCTGGCGGCGCCGTCCGGCCTCCCACGATCGTGCCACCCATCAACATTCTCATCTCGACGAGTAGATTCCAACATGTAATACAAAATTTAACTTCATCCGTTAAAAAATTTCAAAACTGGACAAAAACCTCTCGACAAAACCTAATCCGCATGTTCGCTCTAAACTACAGGTAGGCCTGATAATTATTATGTAGGCTACGAACATGGCATTTGCCCAGATCACCATAGTTAGAAAACAAACATTAACGGAGGAGAATTGTCGATTCGCACTCCAATTTGTAATCCATCATGCTTTACGCTTAATTAGCGATTTCATCCGCGACGAACTCAAGATCTTCCCTATCCCCTTCGTTAGAACACCGTCTAATGAGATTGCCACTCACGATGGAGTTTTCTAGATCTCGGATGTGAGTCAAAATGTGTATCATTAGGGTTAGGGGAGGGACTTGAGCACCATTTATAGAGTCTTTCGACCACTGCCCTCCTTTATTACTCGGCCCGGCCGTACTCCTACCACACTAGCCACCCATATTAGGATCGGGATTAAGAATCCATATATCTCACCTTTATTAGACCAAACTAATTCAGTTAATTTCAATTCATATAGCCCACATTAAGAAATTCTTACAGATAAGACCAAGAGAAATATCTCATTTTGGTCTTGGAGAAAGAGAGAGCAAAAACGGATAAGAGAGAAGAGAAGAGAAAGGAAGAATAAGAAGAAGAAGAGAAAAGAAAAGAAGAAAGAAGGAAAGGAAAAAGAAGATCACAGGTAAGGAACTATGAAATTTGAGTATGGAACTATGAATATTTGTATGGAAATATGGGTATGGAATTTGAGTATGGTTTTATATGGAACTTGTTAAGTTTCGTATGAAAAAGTATCGATGTTTGTACAATAGTATGGGTTTGTCTAGTTTTGGGTATAGAAAGTATAAATACATGGTTTGGAACCCTATCTCGGTACGCGCTTGGGTTTGGAAACTCCCAATCTCATTTCTTGTTAGGGTTCAGTTGAGAAGAGCTCTAAGGATCCTATATATGTGTTTTGGGAAGGGTCTAGCTGCAAGTTGAACTAAGAAAATTTCCCTATTTTTGATCATACGCAGTAGCCGGACCTTAGAACGGGTGTTTGGGTCAGAAATAAAGGGAATTTGGTAGTGAGTTATTTGGTAAATTGTAGCCACATCAATGAACTTGATGTTAGGCTTTGACTTAATTCGGGACTTATACCAAGTTATGGTCCTTTACTAAGGTCAGCCTTGTAGACCTCATCCCGTAGAGGCCCGCAGAGGTCACCGTGAGTCAAGAGAGGCCCGCCCAATAGAGGTCGCCCGCCGCCCAGTCAACTGTCCGTTGACTACATATGACCTCCAACTTCTGGGCCATAACTCATTCAGTCCGAACTCCGATTCGTGTTCTGACTCTATGGAAAGCCCACGAGCCGAAGAATCCATTCATGCCTGAGGAGGATATTAGGTGTCAGACTGAGGTGTTAGACCGAGCTCACCGAGGTCAGGTCAGCTCGGCCAGTTCAGGTCAGCTCGTCTGGGTTGACTACGTATGACCTCCAACTTTGGAAGGTCATAACTCATTCGTTCGAACTTCGATTCGGGTGTTCTTGGACTCTATGGAAAGCCCATTGAGTCAAGAATCCATTCATATGCCTGAGGAGGATATTAGGTGTTAGACCGAGCTCACCGAGGTCGTCACCGCTACCTGTGTCACTGGTCTGTTGACTACCGATGACCCCAACTTAGAAGGTCATAACCTTCGCTCAACTCCGATTCGGTGTTCTCGACTCACCAAAGCCCATTGAGTCAAGAATCCATTCATGATAGATTGATAAACCGAAATTACATAGTTCCATAAATCATGAAAATAGTAGGCCCGGCAGTAAACTACGCTTATTCATATTATGAACGCCATTATGAATTCATAAATAAATTATAAGCATACATGGTAAGCATAGTTATTTATGCATATAATGAGATATGAAAATGCAAAGATATTAATAAATGATTGTATATATATCATGATATGATTACCGGGGAATGACAATAATTATTCCTGAATATGAGATATATAATCAACATAAAATACACATTGATTGTCCGTTTAGAACCTAGTAGGGATAGATGGGTACGCTTATTAGGAAAATAAGTCTCAAGAGCATATAAGTTTTGTCTTATATCGAGGCCCCGTTTGTCGATGAGATATCCCGTTGATCACTGGTGGGTCCCGAAAGGGTCACCACAGCCGCCTTCGGCCCTTTTTATAAGATGATCATTGTCTCTGCATAATGATAACAACGCTTCGAGCCCTTATAGTTTCCTCAGATTCACTTTTAAGATTTATGTGCATACGAAACATAAAGGAAAATGACCGGTATATGCAAATGAAATGTAGAGAATATATGACATGATCTGAGAAGCATAGCACTGCTATGAGATGATAGTATATAGTTACAAGAACAATAAGTAAAGTACAAGATGATATGAAAAGTACATGGAAGATGACAAGAAATGAAACTTGTTATGAAAAGTATATAGATGAGAAATGATAAGAATCTGTAAATGTTATATGTGTTATATGCATTTGTATAGAAGTGAGGTGACCCTTAATTGAGGTCATCCATGTGTATTAATTCCCACTAAGCATAAAGCTTAGCACGTGTTCAACTGTGTAGGTATTAAGAGGAAACCGGGAGGACCTGTGACAACCACACGCAGTCAAAGGCCAAGCATCAATAAAGCTCACTAGAAGACCTTTAGGTCTATTTTGTATATGAAATTTTGTAAACAATGTAAATATTATAAATGTTGAACACTTCCATATATGGAGCTTGTATATATATTTTGTAATCTGCTGCTACAGAATATAATACAAGTTAAATATTGTTTAACATTATATGAATGAACTAGCTTAAAGCTCATACGTGAAGAAAGAAAAAAAAAAGAGAATGACCCCTCACTTGACACCTTATGCCGAGTTGGGGGCATCACAAAGACGGCATCCCGATCCGGGTTCGACCCGCAAATCGCCCGGACGGAGAAGCGGGCGTCACATAACAACGTCGAATTTCCATCGACCGAGACAAGAGGGAATTTGCACATTTTTCGAGGCAACGAGAGTAATGCGGGACACTTGACACATTTTAAGTGGCTCATAGTGTGCCACGTGTCATGTGCAGAATTAGTCAACATGAGCTCAAGTGTGGGGCCCACGTGGACATGTGGCATCTCCTAATTGGATGGAAATCCAAAGTGGGTGGATGAAGTGGATTAGGAAATCCAATGAGCCAATGAGAATTTGACAAGTGACAAGTAAGGGGACAAAAGAGGAATAAAATGAAAAGAAAAGAAGAACACTTCTCCATTTTGGCTTGAAATCCGGTAGTGGAGGGGAGAAAGAGATTTTAGAGAGAGAAAGTCCAACTTCTCTCTAGATTTCCCGGTGTTCGGACCGTCGATTCTCGTCAAGCCAAGAGGCAAAGTTGCTCTACGCGAAAAGGGCTACGCGTGGGTACGATTTCCTAGAGTTTCAACAAACCCTAAGGTAGGGTTTTCTTCTACCGCTTATTTTCTAGCTTAAGAGTATTGTTAATGGTTCGTTTGATATGAGGCCGTGAGTGGCGATGGCCGCTCCCAAAACTCGGGACCGAAATGCCGAAATTTGTGATCAAGTTGGGTAGTCCCCGAGACGGATTGGCTAACGTTATCGGGTCCATATGCGTTGTTGTGTGTTAAATTGTAATTGGAGTGTTTGGGACCGAAATGGCCATAAGTTTTCGATCCTCTCTTATTCTTATCCAATGTTATAACGGCGTTTTATTAGTCCACACACACACTATTTTTTTGGATCGTTAAAAAACAACCCTGGTCACATGGTTGGATTCAAAATTGTCCATGTGTGTTGTTTGCAAAATATTGCTTAGAGTGAATGACTTGGAGTGTGTACGGAAACAAATTGTTAATGCATATAAGTTAATGTGTTAATATGATGTTTGAATTATATAAATATAATTGTGTGTGAGCCATTGGAATTGAATTGTTATTAGCCCATGTGAGCTAATTTTGATGTTATTGCTATGAATGAATAACATGTAGTTAGTATGTGAATTTGTTAATATATGCATATTTGAGATATTGGCATGTGTTGTTTGAAACGACATAACGCATTTATACGACGGCAACCTAGGAACAATAAAGGAAAGGTACGGCATGAAAGAAAGAAAAGGAAAAATGGCTGTGAAAAGAATTTCGTTAACATTTTCCGAAGAATCGCCGAGAATTGTCTAACAAGCTTCATCTCTAAGCTGACCCATGACTGTTTTGGAGAATCACCCAGCAATTCACCTCGCAGGGTTGTCTAACAGATTTATCAAACTTCAGAGTATGTTTAACAAAAACCTTTTTGTTTTGAAACAAAGTGTTTTCTCTACCTTAGCTAGGTACGTGAGGGAGTCAAACAGGGCTCGAGACATGAAGTGGGTGGGTCACATTTCTCATCCATTTCATGTAAACATTTGAAAGAGGAATATATATGTTTTGCTTGAATGTGCTGATTGTCATTACATGTGCACTTAGGCTTTAGAACTCATGTGAGATTATCACTACTGGCATTGCAAACCTATCGAGAAAATTATTTGTGTAATCGAAGGTTCACCTGGGGATGGGACGCATCCGAGGTCTTAGAGATGAATAAAATGGCCATATATGGCCTTGTTATGTATTTTGTAAAATTCTTGGTAAAAGACCAAGTTTTGAATAATTGTAAATTAACTCCTTTTTGTATAAAATATACATTTTTGTGAGTATGGATGTATGGGCCAATGTGGCCATTTTACTCATGTATGAGTCTCATGATATGAGACACAGGTATTCTGCAGGTTGATGGTAATCAACGGGACCCCCGGGATTTGGGGTGTCACACAATAATAGAAAAATTGAAAAAGTTGAGTCACCAGTTATGTAATTAACCTTTTTTTTTAAAAATATATATTTGTTTTACATTGCATCATTGTATTATTTTGTTTTTATAAGGACCCGACAATCGAGCTTTGGGACCTCCCATACACTCCTCCCTTTACCACTGGAATGAGATCTCTAAGGGTTAGATAGATATGGATGATGCTCTTACTATATTGTATCTAAAATTTTTAGATAAATTTAATTTAACTTTTGTTTCTATATTTAATGTATAATAATATTATTACAATTAATATATCTTTAATAAAATAAATTATATAAAAACTATTATATTTAATTTTTTGGTAATTAAACATTTTAGTTACAATGTCGTAAACTGTTTTGAACTCGAACCAAGACTCTCTTCTTCTTATATCCCGTCTTTGTGAAATGTTGAACACATAAGGTAGGCATGATGAGCAACTATTCTATTTAATTATTTATTATATATAATTATTTTAATGTAATTAAAACATTTTTAAAAAATCAAACAATGACTAAAAGCTAGAAGCGGCAAAGCTTTTCGCTCTAACATGTATTATCCATGAAGAAAAGTGAAGGGATAATATTGTTTCATCAAAATTAATTTTATATATGTGGAGTTCGTGTTCAATAGAAAAATCTCAACAAATAAAACAGAAAATAATTAAAAATACTTTTTTTTAAAATAAAAATATTTTTATTGATTAAAACTAGCAATACATCGATAGAAACATAAAATAAAATTTATTGAAAACCACAAAGGATGAAACAACATCTAGCATAATGAATCGGCTAAAAACCTATACATTTTATAATTGAATCTATACATTTAATATTACTATTGTAACACCCAAGTAATTAGATATGATAAGACAGTGAAAATAATAACGCATGCACTCAGATAAGATAAGTTACGGAAAATAATAATGACAGGAATTTTTATAGGCATATGTTATGAAAATAATAATGGTAATTCAATTAGTAATTAATTAATTACTTTAATGAAAGGACGTTATGAAAATAATAATGGTAAATCAAGAAAATAATAATGGTAATTCAATTAGTAATTAATTAATTACTTTAAATGAAAGGACGTTATGAAAATAATAATGGTAATTCAATTAGTAATTAATTAATTAATTTAATGAAAGAGGGGTAAAAGGTACTTCCTGTGATACTTCATGTATAAATTGGAGTAAGAAAAGAAAATCATTTCTATTCTTCTTGAAATTTCTCCGACGTAGAATTTCAGAGATCGCACTTTAATTTTCTCTTTGATCTAGTAATAAGAACAAATTTCTAGGTAAGATCTTCCTCATTTTATTTTTCTAGATTTCTTTGATGTAGATTCTTTAATCTTCTTTCAGTTTAGATCAACCTTGAAGAAGACAAATTTTGATTTCACTCTCGTTCCTTAAAAATAAAATAAAATAAAATAAAATAAGGATTGGTGGTGTCATATTGAATTACTTTGAGTATGAGAATGAAAAAGTATTTAAGGATAATTTTTTGAAAGAAAATAATGATAAACAACAGGATAAATTTGAAAAGGTCGACTTTACAACATATGTATTTGATAAGTATTTAAATATATATGTATTTTGGCAAGTAAATATTTTATTAAGGATTGAGATTTTATTAGATAAGGAATATGATTAGAATAATTATTTAGCAATTATAGGAAATAAATACATATTTGATAAGATCATAAAAATAAATAAATTATCAAAATAAGATCAGAAAGGAATATGAGTTTTATGCAAATTTATAAAACTACCTAATTTAAATAGTTATCATTCGAACAAATATTAACATGCTTTTAGATAACGTGTACAATATAATTGTTAAGAATATCAAATTAGAAAGTTTTAAGAATGTCATAATGATGATAGTCTCTTCCTTATTATTTTAGGATAAATATTTCATCATGCTAAATTCTTCGACAAATTTCTTTCAAAGCTTTTGAGTACTCCCTTTGAGGTATGATTTTAATACAAATTTTCGAAAAATTATTTTATAAGATAGCGCACGTGTAAGTGGATATTAATGCAGATCTTTAAAAGAAAATTACTATTTTTACCATTTGAGGATGAAAATTGTTTAAACTAATTATATATAATATTGGTTTGTGGAAAAGTTTACTTTTTTTATTTATTTGATTATCCATGGATCAAGAAAGTAGTTTTGTATGATTGTATCTTTGAGATTTTTTTGCTAAGAAAGAAAACGGGAGATATGATGTTTTGTAATTTGAAATTTTGAATGAAGACTACCACACTTGGCCCTGTCAATCCGAAAATACTGGACACTATTCGGCCCTTGTCAACTGGGATATAATAGCCGACCTTTACATTTTCATGAATCAGATCAATTGAACCCCGCCTCATGGGTTTGGTTAGAGGTTACTAGCACTAGTAGTGTTTGGTTCCGTCCACCTTAAAAGGAACAATTTGCGGTTAGCCACCCATTCAAAGTCCTACATAACCCAAGATCATTCGATATTCACGACCCGCATGTTCATATTTGAAGCGTATTTGATTTTTTGAATTTGATATGAAAGTGTTTGAATCGAAATTTGATATGGAAATTGTTCTGATCGCATTTTGATATGAACTCGATTTGGAAATGATATGAGAATGTTTTCATATATTTTTGTTAATGTTCAAACTTATTTTCAATCAAAAGCTAATGAAAAACATCTCCTAGTTTGCTATATGATTGAAAACTTTTCATCCATGAACTCAGATAATATTTTATTGAGCTTTTTAGCTCACTCCCATTCGTTGACATATTTTCAGTACTTTTAGTTTCCTGATATAGCATGGCTGTGTTTGGGATTCGTCATCATTAGGATTTGATTATAACTTTATGTTGGATCATGTTGAACTCATAAGTTCATGTTTATGTGAAATGTTGGGTTTTGAAAGTTAATTGAGAAAGTCACTTGGATGAACATTCCTTTTTATATTAGTACACAAAGTCGAT
Organism: Tetrastigma voinierianum; assembly: GCA_016808115.1. Taxonomy (NCBI): domain Eukaryota; kingdom Viridiplantae; phylum Streptophyta; class Magnoliopsida; order Vitales; family Vitaceae; genus Tetrastigma; species Tetrastigma voinierianum. Next base: position 2,199,352 of record JAEQBH010000220.1, on the reverse strand, counting down.
TTGAGAGATCTCAAACATTTATATTCGAACAACTTTATATGACATGCATAATTGAGATTTGAATATTTAGAAGTACTTTACTTCAAGATGAAATTTTGAATTTGGAGAATGATGAATTTATAAGGTTGCATTTACTCAATATGATGAGAATTGGACAAAAATCCAGTTACAAGAAAGGTTAGTGTCATTTCACACTTCAAACCTTCGTGGTGTTTGACGCTGAACCCATTTGAGACGATCACACTCACACTTCAAACCTTCAGTCAAGGCTTGAGGGTGTGAATTGACAAATATGCCCTAAGGTAATTTCGTGGCGTGACAACTATTGGCAATTAAAAATACCTACGACTTCGCTGATCGATAAAGATACTAATGACTATTAATTTGATTTTTTGTCTTTCATCGGATATGTTTTACTCATCTAAATAGCCCACACACAAATAAATACCGTAAAAAGATGACGAAAAACAAAACATCGTATTGAGACGACACATGCCGTAACTAGATAACGATGAAATCATGAACAAACTAAATGAGAACCCAAATCTGTAGATTTGTGTGGACTAAACAGTTTATTGAAAAAGAAAATGACAAAAAGAGACGTAAATATGTGATTTCAGGCCAAGAATGAGCTAAAAATCACCGCTCATGATTTAAGGAGAAAGCTAATAAAGAAAAAGTTGAGTGAAAATAAAGGTAGGGTTTTTTATTTAAAAATTAACAATACTTTTTAAAAACACATTTTTTGGTTATGAAAAATAAGTAATTAAAATAAAGATAAAATTTTTTAATTATCAAACATGTTTTGCTAATTCTTTATATAAAGAACATAAAATTATTCTGAAACCAATTTGTTCAATAGGTTTTAGCAATTACGAATTTAATTCTGGATGTGTTATTATTTAATCGTAACTTTTTTTTTTACTTATATTCACTCTGTATAACTGTTTGTAATACTTGGTTTTTGTGGTAACTTGAGTCTTAACTTCCCCTAACCCCATCTTCTCGGGCAGATTGATCATAACCCTTTTTTAGACATTTGTTTATTTTACTTATTACATTACAGTATTTTATTTTTACTACGATTTGAATCTGAAATCTCCCATTTTTCATCTCACCCTTTTACTATTTTAGCCGGACCTCAAGAAGATATTGATCATAACTTAATCACCAGGAAATAAGAAGTTTCAAAATCGTATGTACATCATCCTAGATATATGAAATCAATTATTGATTTAAGGTAAACATATTATTAGATGATTAGATTTTAAAACATAGTGAGTTTTAAAAAGAAATTTTTTTTAGGTAAAAAAAAAAAAAAAGGAATGCAAACAAATTACATATAGTATATTGTAGACACCGTATTTTGGCTATGATGCATTTCCACTAAAAGGTGAAAGTCATTTTTTTATATTTTTTGAAAAGCTAAGAAAAAAAACTCTAAATGTAACTCATAATAAAAAAAACAAGTCTAGATTTGGAGGTAAGGTATTAGGAAGATACGGTGAAAAACCGTGAAACCTAAACCCCTAAAAATTGAGTCTTTAATAATTAATCAAGTTAAGACAAGTAGGACAATTGACTAATGGAATAATAGATATCAAGAAGAAACAACAATGATACTATAAAAACACATCAAACATATAATAAATAACAAAAGTCAAAGTAGAGAAATTTGTGCTTATGTGGGGAATTGTGAAAGCTATCAATATAAAACATGATTAGCCTAATAACATATATAGAAACATTCATGATTAAATTAGAAGATCAGATTATAAAAGAATAAATGAGATGTCGGGCTCACCATTGCCCATTTATTTAGCACAGAATTAACTCTATAAAGTTCCATGTTATTGGAATTATAGAATTGATTATACATTTAGAGTTTTGAAAATTAGGTTAAAAAAGGGAAATTTGAAAAATAAAATTTTAATTAGGGAATTTGAAAATAAAATAAAATTAAAAATGTCACATTGGAAAATAAGAAGATTTGAGGTTTAGATATTTGGAAAAGAATATTTGATTAGTAAAATTTAAAGAAAGTGAATTTTGAAATTAAAGAAAACAAATTTTGAATTTTTTTTAAAAATTAAATAAGATGATTTTTTTTTTTAGAAATTAAAGAAAATAATTTTTAAAAATTTGAAGTTAAAAGAAAATGATTTTTTTTATCTATATAAAAAAAGTAAAAAAAAATGAAAGTTAAAATAATAATAACAATAACAATATTTATTTTTAAGTTGGTATTAAGGAAAGTCAAGATTAATGAAAAGGGATGAGGTTAGAAATATTATTTAAAGTTGATAAAATTTTAACACAAAATAGGATGGAACCTAGTGATTGATATTTCAGTTTAAACCACTGGTTTTTGAAATTAAGTGTAACACTAACGGAGGATTTGAAAGAAAAATATATAAAGGTATTAAGTTTAAAAATAAATAGAAAAATATATAAAGGTATTAAGTTTAAAAATAAATGAAGAAGAAAATAATGAGTGTGAGAAAATAAAGCCTCAAATGGAGAAAATCAAGGCTTCAAATTATACGACACTAATATGGAAAGTGGAAGATCGGAACCCCCTGAAATTTTGGAATATTTTTCCTGAAAAACATTTATTTACATAAGCAGTTTTATATTAAAATTAAAAGCTAATTATCATTTACATGTGCTTCACTTTTGGCCCTTTGATATTAATTTAGGCATGTTTCGTTCTCAAAAAATTGAGAAAATGTGAGAAAAAAATAGAAGAAAAGTAGAAGAAAAGAAAAAAAAACTGAAGGAAAATAAAAATTAAATTACAAAAATAGAGGTGGTGTTAGACCAAGTTATGATACCATATTTAATAATTAACTCTCTTAAAAGCTTAAACTTATAGTATTTGAGTTTAATATGAATATCTTGCCTTTTAACCATAAGAGAAAAACAAATAAAATGAGTTTACATAAATATATAGAATTAATTTATTAGGTTTAAACTTTTTTTTTTCTCCAAATTTTATTTCCTTCCTCGTTTCCTCTTTGTTTTCTTTCCCCGTTTCCTCTTTATTTTCTTTATATACTATTTTTTAGGTTCCAAATAGAGTGTTAGGGCATGTTTGGTTTATGTTTTCGAAAATTATTCTTGAGAGTATTTTTAAAACACAAAGAACACTATTTGGGTATTATCTAAAAATGTATTCTTATTATTCGAATTTAACTTTTTTTGATGTGTTTTCTAACAAAAAAAACTGTGAATCAAATGTGTTATTTATGTTTTCCTTGTTTTTGAAAACAAAAAATAGATTTAAAAAATATGAACCAAATATACCTTTAGTGTTTTTGCCCCCTCAACTTATGTTCTGGTTGTGATAGTAATGTATGGCAGTAAATTGAAGTAATGAAAAAAGAAAAAAATTCAATAACTCTCAAATCATACAGCACTAAAGTGGAAAATCGGAGATCACATGCTAGTAGTATATGGCAGTAAGGTAAAGTAATAATAAAAAAAAAACATTCAATCAAAGCTTATAAAACAGGAAAAAACTAACGAGGACGTAAAACAAGAACAATAAACAATCAGAACTTGAGAGTATATAATGTAATACATATACATCATCATAAACATGTTTTTAATATGGAAACATGAAACAAAATAGGATTTTACATACCTTCAGAAATTGAATTCTAAAATTCTTAACATCCAAATAATTTTCTGACTTTTCCCTTGCTTTGCTCTCACTATACGATGTTATTCTTAAAAATGAATTATTTCAAGTGTAGCAGCAAGAGAGGACTCTAGATATATTTATATATGTTGGTCAATTACACACAGTAAACAGAGATTATATATAACACACCATGTAAGATAGCAAATTCTAAATAAACAACCTGTTCAACAAACCGAATATGAATACAGTATGATTCGAGGCCTGTGAAACACAGTTTCCTTAAAACGAATTCGCTCCTCACACGGTGCTTGTGTCAATTGGAGTGTTCGTCTCCCAGATACAACGACTAACTGAGAATTTCGAAATTGCACCCTAAAAATCCTATACCAACGAACCTAAGAAAGTACATTCACTTATCACCCAAATAACACAAAGTGTATTTCCTGAAAAGCCACTAATGAAGCTAATACAAATAACTCGGGATATATAAAGATGACAATTAGAGCCAATAAATAAACATATTTATTACACTTTATTCACACTAAAAAAAACGTTACACTAAAAAAAAACGTTACTAATTTAAAACATATTTATTACAATTTATTCACACTAAAAAAACGTTACTAATTTAAAACATATTTATTACAATTTATTCACACTAAAAAAACGTTACTAAACGTTTAAAAATCCAACAATCCCCACATGAATGAATTATCGAAAAACAAGACTCAACTCAGATAGAGCTCGCAATGAGCTCCATAGGATAGGTAGGTTTTATCCTTGAACATTCCCCTTATGAGAATATATTTACTTTATTGACTAAAGGTAGACACGATGTCCTTGAACCTCTCTGTCGTTTATGTAAATGATGATATATCTCACAATGTGACTCTTCCCCGCATTCTTCGCTCAATCGTTATGTCCGCTTTGGCCATGGACATCTTCCCGGTTCTCGCAAGAGTTTCAAAGACCAGCTCCTATACAATTCTCCTTGAAGCGTCCCTCTTCTCTCACATAGGTGATTTTTTAACTATGAGTACTCAATACTCCTTTCTTTGAGCTTCACACATTAGAATCATTAAAAGCATAACTTAACCTCATCCTCTAATATATATCACTGCTTCATCATAGGAATGGACAGGAGGTTAAAACCCCATGCTGATCCAAACCAAACTTACGATTTAGTCGTCCCTTTTCAACCTAGATACTGGGATCTCCGGCCAATTAGGTAGGTTTCCACGTATTGACTCTTCATTTTTATGGGCTTTTGTCCCATTCCCGATGACTTTTCAACTAATTTTTTGGCTTAACCCTTTGTTACGGATCCGCAAATATTATCCTTGACTTCATATAGTCACAGAGAGGTTCCATGAGATTTAGTCATTATCGGTGTTGTGTCTCTGACGACAGGTTCAGACTTACCATTATACATCACATTTTGCGCTCTGCCTATTGCTGACTGACTATCACAATGGATAGATATAGTCAGTCACAGCTTACCACTCATATATCCTCCAAGAAATCGCGAACTATTCACCTCTTCACCATTTATCCAAAGCAATGAATTCTGATTCCATAGTGGATCGGGCTATTACAGTTTGTTTCGAGGACTTCCATGAAATTGCTGCACCTGCTAGTGTGAACACATATCCACTAGTCGACTTTGAGTTCTTCACATCAGATATCCAGTTGGCATCACTGTATCCTTCCAATACAGCTGGATATCTTGTGTAGTGCAATCCATAATCACGAGTATACCGTAAGTATCTTAATACTCTTACAATTCCTTTCCAATGATCACCATTTGGATTACTCGTGTATCTACTCAGTTTACTAACCGCGTAAGCTATATCTGGTCTTGTACAACTCATCAAGTACATTAGGCTCCCAATCACCCTAGAATAATCCAACTGAGATACACTTTCTCCTCTATTTTTTTGACATATGAAGATTTACATCTATGTGTCCTAGCCACACCGTGAATCATCGCTACTAAACTTATCCAAAGATTTTATCCACATAATGTGATTGATCAAGAACTAGTCCATCAGGTTCTCAAGATTTTACCCTAAAATCACATCACAGTGTCCCATATCTTTCATGTCAAACCTTGTGCTTAACATAGCCTTGGTAGATTTGATCATTCTATCAAGCACTACCAACAATGAGCATGTCATCAACATAATGTATTAATAAATGACATAGCCATTTACCTATTTCGATATATATACATTTATCACACTCATTGATTTTAAAACCCATTAGCCGCACTACGCTATCAAACTTTTGATGCCATTGTTTTGGTGCTTGTTTAAGGCCATATAGGACTTTACTAACTTGCAACTTTCTTTCTTGTCCCTGAGCTACAAAACCTCAGCGGTTCCATGTAGATCTCCTCATCTAGATCTCCATTAAGAAAAGCAAATACATCCAAACAAACCAAATGACCCATTTTCCAATTTAGCTCAGCTTCACCCCACGAAAACACACCCGGCCACCGAACCTGGGCCAGATTCTGTCTATCTCTTCGTCCCGACATGGGCTGTAGATCCATTGCTCAAAATTTTTAATTTTGATTCTAATCAAATGTCCAAAAATTTAATAAACCGGTTTTCAAACACATTTAAAAACAGTTTCGGGAAAAATTTAATCCGGGAGACTGACCAAGAACAAAGATTAGATAAACATGTATATATATATAAATTAACACAATAAACCAAGGAAAATCTCCTTTCCACTTCAACCTGTTCACTGCTCAAAAACAGAGACCACGAATTAGTTTTAAGATTGTTGGTCAATTACACACAGTAAACAGAGATTATATATAACACACCATGTAAGATAGCAAATTCTAAATAAACAACCTGTTTAATTAAACCCACTAATATAGAATACAAAGATGATTCGAGGCCCCAGGAAACACGGGCTCCTTTAAACGACCTCGCTCCTCACACCTGCTTGTGTCAATTGAGTGTTCGCCTCCCAGATACAACGACCAACTCGAGAATTTCTGGAAATTGCACCCCAAAAATCCTATACCAACGAACCTAAGAAAGCCTTCACTCTATCACCCAAATAACACAGTGTATTTCCAAAAGCCACTCACGAGCTAATACAAATAACTCGTATATATAAAGATGACAATTAGAGCCAATAAATAAACATATTTATTACACTTTATTCACATTCAAAACGCGATACCAAAAACGTAACTAATTTAAAACATATTTATTACAATTTATTCACACTAAAAAAACGTTACTAATTTAAAACATATTTATTACAATTTATTCACACTAAAAAAACGTTACTAAACGTTTAAAAACCAACAATATATTCTCCCATTAAGAATCACATCGATTATGAATCATCACCACTTTGAAATTCAAGTTTTAGAATTTCAAAAGTTTAAACTTAGTGATCAAACGTTGCACCACTTCAGAATATAACATTCTCCCAGTTGGTGCAAAAGTTAATCGAAATCTTTGAGTAACAAAAATACATAAATCATAGAAATAGGTCCTCCAATAATGAGTATTATCAATTATGTATCACAATGCATTTCGCTTCTCAAGTCTTAATGTGGTAACGAAAACTTAATGAATAAACCCTATGTTTATTCTAGGTTCAAATGAAATATATTTTCTCAAATGAATTAAAGTCCAAATGAAAATGAAAAAATAACTAAATGCATAAGAATTTCTTAAAGTGAATGCATATATACAATTACAAAGAGGAAACAATCCCCATTATGTCTACATGATCCTTGAATTTATCGGGTGGTGGCTGCCTTATCAAAAGACAAAGAATCATCAACTCAGTACTAATATGTTCAATGACCACTTTCTTTTCCTTAACATGTTCTCTAATTGCTAAGTATTTGATGTCGATGTGCTTGCTTTGACTCCAACTCTTGTTATTCTTAGCCAAGAACACTGTAGCTAAGTTGTCACAAAAAAATCCTCAATGGCCTAGAAATATAATCCATAACTCTAAACCCAAAAATGAAACTCTTAAGTCATACACCTTGTGAGGTAGCCTCAAAACAAGAGACGAATTCGGCTTCCATGGTAGAAGTGACAATCAAAGTCTGTTTGACACTTTTCCAAGAAACAGCTCCACCGGCTATAATGAAAATGACCCAGATGTTGATTTACGATAATCAACACAACCAACAAAGTTTGCATGAGAATAGCCAACCAGATTCAAGTTGTCTGTCTATCTATACATAAACATATAATCTTTAGTTCCTTGCAGATACCTCATGACTTTCTTTTGCAATATCCAAAGGGTCCATACCATTTGATATCAATCTTCTAACATCCCCAACTGGTATATGCAACACTGCCTCTTGTAAGCAACCTCAAGACATAATAAAGCTCTAATCATCAAAGGTTATGGAATATTCTTCATGATCTTTCTAAATCAATTTTTGGGCATTGATTTAGACTTAACTGATCGCTCTTCATAAATGGGAGCAACACTCTGGTGAACACTCTTCATCTGAAATCACCAAAACTTAAAACATCATGAAGGCTCTTCGTGATAGACCCAAAAATACTGCAAGATCTATCTCTCATGGATCTGTGCCACGTTACATGATGTTTCACCCATCTTCATCGTGCTTTGGGAGAGGAATTGTTTCACTCCAATCATTATTCCTTATCATTGGCTCAGTAAAATGTCATTCATATATAAAACAAGAACAAATTAATCTAAGAGATCCTTTCAGTATACACGATCCAGATGGGTTTTCTAACGAAACTAAACAAGTAATTTACATTCTGAATTTTTTACATAATTGACAGGAGGCTTGCTTCAAACTGTGAGGTGACTTTAAGCTTAGAAACCAAATGCTCACCTTCCCTTGAAGAGAAACCTTCAAAGTTGTTTCATGTATACTCTCCTTTCAGATCACCATGAAATGAATTAGTTGCTTCATCCATTTATTGCAATTTAAGGTCTAAATGTGAATTAATGCTAAACAATACGCGAAAGAATCTTTCATGTATACAGAGAAAAAGGTCTCTCGGTAATCGATCTTCTTGAGTGAATCTCATAGCAAATAAAGTCTCGTTTTTATATCTTTCAATGCTGCCTACAGTTCCTTTGTCTGATGTAATTCATTTACAACTAATGATCTTTGCCCCTTTGTGTAACTCAAGGGTCCCAAACTCATGGTCAGTCATGACTTAACTCCATCTTCATACACATACTGGCAATCTGTACTCTTTGTTAAATCCTATATTAGAAAAGGTTTCAGATCATTTTGGCTCAGACGCTTACACACTATGTAATCACTGGCAATCGCCTGAATTATTTCTACGAGTAGATCGTCTTTAATGTTTGACTATCTCGCTCCTTTGGAGGAGCTTGGTTTAACCGTTGTTCAAGATTATAGAAAATTCTAACTGTCGATCCTCCTCGAAGGTGCTAGCTACTGTGGAACTTCAATTGATTATTTGTCGTGTCTCTCACCTGACTTGATCCATGTTTCTGGCTCTTAATCTTATAACGCATCATCAACTCCATTATCGTTACACTATATGTCAATTTCCTGATAGATGATTAATATCCATTTAATCGTTATTTGCTATATGCGGTTCATATTATCACTATTATTTCACATTGATTAATATAAGAAGTATGTAATATATTCTTCAAGAGGGCCTATAACCTCACTTAGCATAATATTTATACAAAACCATATTTCTTTAAGTTTTTTTAAACTTCATATTTTACAAACATTGTTCACGCTTCAGACGTAAGTCAAAATATAATTCTTCCACGAAGATTTATGTATCTTGTCGGTAACGCAAACAATTACATGATTTTTCTTTCTTTCTTTGAATGGAAATATATAAATTAGAAGTATATTTAGTGATTTATACTTCGCATATCTGATGACACTTTGTGTTATGTCCTAATCTTGCCTCTATTCATCGGTACTGCACTGATAAAACAACGCACAAGCATTTCATGCTAGTGTGGTTTTATGCATTTTATCATCATTTCAATCAAACACAAATATGTATCTTTTCGGAACAACATTTTGACATTTTCAATGGTCAATGCAATAAACAATATATATGTTAATTTTCATTCAAACTAATATGCATTTCACACATTTACTATGTTTGCTCTTAACCTAACTTAACCAAGATCAGTACAGGATAATTGTGTAATTATCAGACACAAATTCCGCTGAGTCAGAGGTTGCAAAAACATTTAATAACACAAAGACGGCCCTACTGGGTCAAACAGATCGGTTATTTCATGTAACGGCCTGGTTCACACTACCGATACTGTCCGTCGAGCCACGGATCTAGATGCTACGCTATAATCATTTCCTCACCAAGAGTACTACAAATTTGATCCTTATTAGTATACCAATATATCCTTAACTTTGAAGAATATTTATAAATGATATTCTATGTATTAATATTCAATATACTATATCAGATATACATATATAGTCCCAATATTAACACACATTTTGATCGCCATGTACTTATGGAACCATTTGGAATCAATTTTCCTTAATCACTTAACACAAATTTGTTTATGGTTAAAAACAAGCAATACATGTAGTTTCCATTTCTGCTTGACAAATCCAATACAGCTTCAATAAAGAAAAGAAAATGAGAAGAACAAGCCAAAAATGTTGTCGCCCTGACTTATCCGAATCCAATCATTCATAGGTTCTCTGTCACCAACCCCCAACAGCAAACAGAGAAAAAATATTATCGCATGCTAGTGTTTCAATAGGGTTGATTTCTACCAAATACACCTTCACTTGTAAAATTTTATAGGAACAAATGAGCCATATTTTACTCAACTTCCTTTAAGTTCATTATTCCTCTATAAATATATTTTATTCAGAAATTGGAATCATCCAATTCGGAGTATTGAAACTCAAGATATGTTCTACACAACCGGGACTACTCTATTTTCAAACATAATTCAATTTTCCATAAAATGAGTTTCCTCAACAAATTTCATATTAATTAGGTCCAAATCTCTGACTGGCGAAATTGTTCTCCTGTGTCTATTACCTGAAAATTTAATAATCACTAATTTGGATGACTGAAACTCAACTTATGGCCTAAGTACCAAAACTGTACCAAACACCAAAAATTGTAACAAACTGTAATCCGACTCGCCTCGAAACAGCTTCACTTGATGTATTTAAACCAATGGGATCCAAATTTGAATACAATTTGTTTAAAGGTTCTTTCTCCTAGAAGTCTGGGGTTTTTGTGAAATTTGAATAACTCACTTGATTGTAATGACCAAGTGTTATGGCTAAAACAAAACATGGGTTTTGGAAAAATTTTTGACAATATCTCCTAAAACTCAACATTTCCTTTATACAAAAATTCTCAAAACCATCCTAATCAAAGCAAAAAAGGCTGCTTAAACTCTAACTCAAACATATATATATTACAAAAGAGGTTTGCCCAAACCCAAACACAATCAAAGAGGGAGTGAGGGTTCTAACCTGATCTTCGATTTTCACTAGCTTTCTTCTTCCTTCTTCTTTCCTTTCATCACAGCCCCAGAAATTAAAGCCTGAGTAAAATCAAACCAAATTTAGCTTCATCCCATTGCAAGCACTGAGTTCTAAACTTCCAAAACCAAAATCTGTTCTTCCCCTCCGCATAAAGACAAATTTGGTTCATCTCCTTTTCATGTACAAAACCATGTTTGGCTAAAGACATTTTTTACTTAATTTCCCATTTTTGCATTAAAGCCTTTTATTTTTATTTCATTTGCACAACAACTCATCACATTTCTACTTTGACATATACTCTTTTTCATTTATGACATTTGAGTCCTCATTTGACAATTAGTATTATTATTATTTTTTCACTTAGCATTTAAATTTCGAAAAATTCAAATTTAACTCGTGTTATACCCTAAACATATCATTAAACTACTAGGGCTTTATTTGGGGTGCACTAATCCACTATGCAAATTCTCACTTTAAAAACCTTTATTTTTATCACTTAAAACCAATAAAATATCAAATAAATAAAATAAAAATTTATAATATATAAGAAAATGTTATAAAGTAAAAATAATAAACTAAAGTGTTTATTTTTAGATACAATCCTTCCCCATACTTAGAGATTTCATCCTCGACGATAGTTTCTTCACTTTCCCACGTGGCTTCGCCTCAGGTTTCCACAACATTAATTAATGGAATTTGTTTGTTCTCAATTCTTGACTTCAGAGCTGTGATTTCTACGGGTTCCTCTTCATAAGTGTCAATCAGATCGGAGTCACACCCTCTCTCCTAAGAGACCACATGCGAGGGTCTAACCCATACTCCCAACATTGAAATGTGAAAACGTTATGGATCTTTTCCAACTGAGAGGAGTATAATCCATATATGCCACTGACCCACTTTCTCGATCACTTCATATGGCCCAATGAACTTAGGGCTCAACTTGCCTTTCTTTCAAGGAGAAACTTTCAAGAACACTTTCTTGCTGATCTCATATTGAATGTCTTTTCTCTTCAAGTCGGTGTAAGACTTTTGTCTATCCTCGGCTACCTTTAATATTTCTTTGATCATTTTCACCTTCTCCTTGGTCTCTTGAATCAAATTAGGGCTAATTACCTTCTTCTCACTTAACTATGTCCAACACAGTGGGGTTCTACACTTCCTTCCTTAAAGAGCCTCGTAAGGAACCATTCCAATACTTGACTGGAAACTATTGATATACACAAATTCAACTAGAGGAATATGTCTATCCCAACTACCCTCATAGTCGATCACACAACTTCTAAGCATATCCTCTAAAACTTGAATAACTATCTCTGATTGTCCATTCTATGGTGGAAAGGTCTATTGAAAATTAGTTAGTACTCAAACTTTCTAATCTTCTCTCAAAATCCGGTAGGTGAACTCGATCTCTGCATCTGAAATGATAGACATTGGTCCCATGTAACAGAACTATTTCTATGTAGCCTACAACTTTTCATGAATAACTGGTCTCACCAGGAAGTGAGCAGACTTAATCGGGTTCACTAAAGAACCTAAACTTAATCATGCTTTCTCCCTGTCAATGGTAACCCGACCACAAAATCCATTGTGATTCGTCCCATTTCCACCGGGTATCCTAAATAGGCTGCACAAACCGGGCAACTGATGTTCGCTTCACCCTCTAGCACACCACACAGCATTTTGGTCAAGGCAAACCAAACATCTCTTCATTCGAACCACCAGTATGAAGCTTCCAGTCCTGATAGTATTTCTTATATATCAGATGCATAGCAAAGATCCACTTATGCTTTCTTTAAGAATGAATTTTTCTTCAACTCATCACTATCGCATGAGATAAACTCCTGTAGTCTCTATAATACAAGAGTTCATCCTCGCCATTCACCGAAAAACCTGCATTTTCCTTCTCTATTCTAACTTACAATTGCGTAAATTCTTCATCACTCTTTCAGGTCTTTAGCACTCTATTTAACAACCGTTTTATTATCAATTCCGCCAGGTCATTGTACCGCCATTCCAATGACAAACAGAGCATTCAATGCCTCGGGATGTTTATCCAATTTATTTGTGAGCTACCACAACATTAGCTTCGATAGTCGATGACACATTCATAATCTTGATCACTCCATCCATCAGATACGCTGTTCAGGTTAAGCTCCGCTATGAAAGGCAAATACTTAAGACTTTTGTGATCCGTGTAAATGAAACACTTTTCTTCCTCAGAAGATAGTGTTCCACATTTTCACGCAAACACATGCCGCCAATTCCAAATCATGCGTAGGGTAATTTTTTCATGCGGCTTCAACTACCTTGGAAGCATGTCTGCATAAGGACATTCGGAGTCCATTTAACTAAGCATCACTAAAGATCTCATTCTTTATCAGGTCGATCGAGTAAGAGTCGGGTGTGTCTCTGCTAAGAACGCTCAACTTTTCAAAACTGCGCTTGACACTTTCCACTCCACTAAATTTCACATTCTTTGTAGAGCAATCTCACATAGGGCCAAGAAACATCAAAACCTCCTCTTAACGAACTCCCTTCAGGAATCACTGTTTAGAAGCTACGGTGAACTCCACATGACATCCCTTGGTGGTTTTCATTTAAGGATCACTTCTATCTTCCTTAGATCCACCCTAATTCCTTCTCCCAATACAATGTGTCCAAGAAAGGACATTTCTTTCAACCAAAATTCATAGCTCATCATTTTTAGATATAATCAGTTTATTTTCTATGGTTTCAAGACGCTTAAGGTAATGTGATCATGATCTTTCCTATCTGAATATAGTATTAAAGGATATTTTCACTGCAACACCACGACAAACCGGATCTAAAAACATGGTTCGTGAAAGCAACACATGGTTCATTAAGTTCATGAAAGTCGTCAAGGTGGCTTTGTCAATCAATCGAGTATACGTTATGCAAACTCGTAATGTCCATATCGCATTCTAAATGCCGTCTTATTCACATCCGCATCCTTAATCCTTAATTGATGATACCCAGAACGAGGTCATTTCCTCAAAGATAATACCCGCATCTTCAATTGGTTGTTGTCAAAGTCATCAATTTAGTGTAATGGATACTTGTTCTTCTAACGCTATTTTGTCTGGGTGCTTGTCTATAATCAATACACAACCAAGTGTACCGTCTTCTTAACAAAGAGCAATCGGAGCTCCTATGGTGATACGCCGACGAATAAATTCTTCTTTAATAATTCTTGCAACACGAACTTGTTAACTCTTAACTCCACCGAGTCATTCTATATGGTGTAATGGATGCTCTGAGCGGCACTTAACAATGCCTGAGATTAAGTAACTCAATCTCTCTATGTGGAGGCAATCCTAGCAAACTCCTCCCAAACATCGCTCCTCTGATAATCAAGTAAATTAGGCGGATAGTTCCATAAACTAGTTCGCCTCGCATCAATCACATATGCCAAGGCAGGGTTTGACATCTTTTCCGAACTATCATTCTAGCAAAAGGGCTTATTTGATAACACATTGAGTGAGGGGTGTGGTTCAAGCCACCATGAAGTCACTTCCTGCCACTCTGTCCTTAAGGCCATCTCCGTTTTCATTCTACAATCAACTGGGCCATTGGGTGTTGGACAACCAATCCATCCTCGAAGACACATTGAACTCTCGAATGATAACTTGGTTGTTCCTGAAATCCTGCCACTCGTATTCGATGGGACACCGTGAACCTCATTCATACGACACTATGCTCATCGATTTGTCACCAAGATATCTTGTTTGCGCACTTCTTCTAGTCCAATCAAATCCCTTATAATGAAGTACAAACATAGGAATGGGTTTGATCCTAGATCTATCAATGCATGTACAATAGTCTCAAAGATATGGAAATTACTAACCATCACATCCAGTAAGATTTATCTTCATCACTTTTCGCCATAAGCCTTTGTTGGAGCATAAACCCGCTTGCTCATGGTTTATGTCGCCTCGTAGCTGAATGATGCAACTCTTGTTGTCTTTACTTCCCTCTCAAGATTGTTAGCTTTATACCGCTTCAAAATGTAAGAACCGGCCTAGGAATAATCTTTACTTTGTGCTCATGATTAGTGCTCAAAAACACTCATTACAAAACCAGGATTTAGTGAGATTTGGGATCAGTTTCATATATATGACGATTACTTTTCTAATATTTAGTTTGTATTGGGATTTTGCAGGAAAAGTGTTGAAATGGAATAGAGATCCGAGGAAGAATGGTGTGTATAAATCAACTCAACGTCGCGATGCTCTAACGTCATGAACCTGAACGCATGTCCAACGTCACATACATTAGTAAGAAAGACATAACAAAACTTATTCTTGAAGAAGCTTTATAAAAGGAAATGGAGATTCAGAATTCTTAGGTTCCGAAAAACGCTAGTTGTATGAGTCTATAACTGGGTCTCTGAACAAGAAATGAGACTTGAAGGCCTATCTTAGAGAGAGAGACTTAGAAGAACCGGAGATCGCCATTCTTTCTCGATCTTTGAAGTTTTCTATCCCACATTGAAGACTAGCTTTTCTTTTAACGAATAGAACTCATTAGGTGTGTTCTAATTCGTGGTTTGGTGGTGTTGCAGTTATTTTGACATGAATACTATGTTGTGCGTTAATCTTCCAAGAATTTATTATTCATATATATATTTGTTTTATCATTAACTCATGTTGAGTTGAAATAAACATATTAATTTATGATCAATCTTAATATGTGAGTGTTCTTCAAATATGAGAAGTGAAAATGAAGAATTAGACATAGTCAAGTTTAACCCAGATTAAACTTGGTAATGATAGATTATTAATAATTAGAGTGTTGGTTCTTATATCCATGCATCCTTGATGTTTGAAGGAGTTATTATAAAGAGTCCTGAAAAGCAGGATAAAGGGAGGTTAATGACCTCGAGAAAGGCTTAACTCAGCAACGATAAGAGTCGCTGAGAACATGTGTATACTAGATAACGGAAAAGAACCGCAACATTGAAGAGAGGATTGTCCACCAACACTAATTACACCCTAACCTCTTTGCAACCTTTGATTTATTCTTACATCCAAGCACATTACAATAGTAGTGAATTTTAATCTACTTTTATTTCCACATAGCCATCACGATTGCTAGTTTGAATATTAAAGAAGTATTATAATTTTAGTACTTAGCCAACTACGATTAAGGTTTTTCCCTCAGATCAATATCGAGTACATTATACATTTAACAAGCGTATATCACTGATTAGGTAATCACACTTCTTATTGCATATCACAAAAACACAATCACGTAAACACCTATCAAGTTTCGCTCATCAAGCCAGGAAAAATTTCTATTTCATCGTGGTATTATGCGCACATTTAAACACTGGGTACTTCTTTGGTGCTTCAGACATTTGTTTGGACAATTTTTGATACTTTATTCTTTTGTATTTCAGAAAAAAACTTGCAACATAGTTTGTGTTTAATGAGATTCACAAAATCTTATTCCTTTGGATCCTGAGATCGAGAGAACTTTGAAAAGAATTTTGAGGGACAAGAGAGAAGCAGCTAGAATGGAACAACAAGATAATAGAGAAGATGATGTTGGTTCGATTAGAGGAGGTAGTATAAATCCTGATGCAACAAATATGGATACTATGTTGCCACCTATCAAAGATTATGGTCACCCATCTGCGGTTACTCCACTTGTGATTAGGAGACCAGCAATACAAGCAAACAATTTCTAGCTCAAGTCCATCACTCTCTAGTTACTGCAAGAAATTCAGTTCCACGGGCTTGCACATGAGGATCCGAATGTTCATAGCCTGAATTTTTTGGAGGTGTGTGATACAAAGGAATATAAATTCGCGAGCAATGATGCTATTCGGCTTAGATTGTTCCCATTCTCATTGAAGGAGAAAGATAAGCATTGGCTCATTTCAGAATCGCCAAATTCAATAACATCATGGGATGACTTATCGAACAAATTTATGGCTATATTTTTTCCACCAGCAAAAGCAACAAAGTTGAGAATTAACATCATTAGCTTTTATCATATGAGGGAGAGTCATTCTATGAAGCGTGGGAGAGATTCAAAGATTTGTTAAGAAAATGCCCTCACCATAGTTTCATCAAATGGATGCAAGTCCATCATTTCTACAATGGTTTGAGTCGTCCTACTAGGACTCTTATTAATGCTTCTGCTGGAGGAGTGATTATGGGGAAGAATGAAGTGGAGACTTATCAAATTCCTGAGAACATAGCCTTGAATGATTGTCAATGGCCAGTTGAGAGAGTAGCACCGAAGAAACCAACTGGGGTGTTTGACTTAGACATGTTCACAAACTTATCTGCTCAAGTGTCTACACTCCCAAAGCAACTACAAGCTTCTCAACAATTAGGGTTCTCACCATTCAGGCATAAAGTTGAAGAAAGCCCACTAAGATGTGGAGCAATGTCATGGACCTCATCCCACCTCTCAGTGCCTAATGATGAATGCCATGGGATCAGATCGAATAGTTCAATATATGGCGAAGTTCTCTCAAATTAGAACTTCAACCCATATCAAAATTACAATCGAGGTGGAAGAACCATCATAACTCTTTCATGGAAAATCACGCGAAAATCCGCTTGAGCGTCAAACCTCTCCAACCATCCTCAGAAGAAGTCGAGTCTAGATCTAAAATTGAATCAGCTTAATGATATGCATAAGTGAATACAATGAAGTCACATGATAAGTTCGAGAATGAGACTCGCACGTCATCATCAATCATGTACCTAACTCCAAATTTGGGAGGTCCAAATGTGGGCCAAACGGGTTCATTATCGAAATAGCGAAGGAAATCTGCTCAGTATTTCAGAGAGGTCAACCTTAAGGAGAGAAGGAAAGGAGCACCGCAAAGCTATAACCTGATGGTGGGTGACCAGTCACCAACGAGGGCTCAAGAAGAAGATGAACACCCCAATAAGTGAGAAAAGCGCAAAGTGTCGGTCATCAAGATAAGCTAAAAGTTCCCAAGAAATCATTCCAAGTCCACTAGAAAGTCAAGCGTGAGAAACCTTCTTATGATGAGAAGCCTATTATCCAGATCACTGCAGAGATTTAGAAAGAAACATATTGATAAAATTTTTTTATGTGTTCATGGATATTTTCAAAAGCCATATCAACATCCCATTTGCTGAAGCAGACTTATACAAATGGCTCTGATACGTGAAATTCATGAATAATGCCTTGTCTAAGAAAAGAATTGGGAGATACGAGACTGTCGCTCTGTCGGAAGAACGTAGTGCTATATTGTAAAAGAAGTTGCCACTTCCAGTACAGATCCAGAAGCTTCACAATCTGAAAGAAGTGGAGTTGGGAATGCGGCATTTGAAAGCGCCCTGTGTGATCTAGGTGCGAGCATTAATCTTATATCGTGGTCAATCTTTAAGAAACTAAAATTGGGAGAAGCATGCCCTACTACAGTCACCTTGCAGTTAGTAGATCGGTCACTAACTCATCCGCATGGTATCATAGAGGATGTGTTAGTAAAAGTGGGCAAATTTATCTTTCATGTAGATTTTATCATTCTAGACATGCAAAGAAGATACGTAGGTCCCAATTATCCCTTCTAGATCTAATCATTCTATTTGGAAGGCAATGATTGATGTGTAAAAAGGTGAACTCGTATTGAGAGTTCAAGAAGAGGGAAATGACATTCAATGTTTCTAATGCAAATAAAAAGATCCACACAGAGGCCGATAGCTGTTTTTAGAGTGATGGAAGTGAGGCTATGATAAACAAACAACTGTCCTTCTAACTATTAGAGAACAATGAACTCATGATGACCCTTCCTCTTGTGAAGATGAGACAATTTAGGAGCATGTGAAATGGATGGATTTTTTCGGGCCAAATAGAAGAAAATATTTAATCTTTGGAGCCAGCTCCAAGCCGATCGACTTCAGCATCGAGAACTGATTACATGAAGAAGAAATTCCCCCCACAATTTGAGATAAGCTTATCTTGGGAGGAATTCACACCACTAGTTAATATTTCATTCTTCCCTCTTAACATGGAGGAGGAGAAAAATTGTTAAAGATCTTATAAGGAAATATTGATTAGTCTGAATAGATATAAAGGTAGATCAAATATCATGGGCAAGGTGGCAGATATTATTGGAGGAAGATAGTGTGTCAAAGTGGAGTGCTCAGACGCCAAATCTTTCACGAGAGGGTGGTTTGAAGGAGGTACTTAGCCAAGATGTGGAGTGATATACCCCATCTTGATGGCCACGGGTGAGCCTTTGCTTCAGTGGTGCCTAAGAAAGGAGGAACACAAGATAATAAATGAGAAAATTGAATCAGTTCAAATAGAACAGTTACAGGATGGAGAATTTGTATTGACTATAGGACATTGAACAAAGTGACCAAAAAGGACCATTTCCTTCAATTTCCATTTATTGATAAGATGTTATGATGGATTGCTGGGAATGAAAGGCTGCTTCTGGGGACAGATATTCTGGATACAATCAGATCACCATTGCTCGAAGATTAGGAGAAGATCGCTCTGAAGATGCCCCATGGCACATTCGCCGGAAAATGCCATTTGGATTCTGCGGTAACACCCAGAACCTTCGTGAGATGCATGATGGAAATATTTTTTCGGATATGGCTGAAAAATCCATCAAGTCTTCACATGATTTCTTGATTGGCTCTACATTTGATAACCGCTCTCCATAATCCGATCTTGGTACCGAAAGGAAGCTTGGAAACCAATTTAGTTTTAAATCAGAAAGCTATACTTATGGTGAGGGAAGGCATATAGTATTGTGGCATTGCATATTCGAAGAGTAATTATGGGGTCGGGATCGGGCCAAGATTGAGATCATAGAGAAACCCGCTTCCTCCCCACACTGATAAAGATACGAGTTTCCTTGGTCAAGGGCTTAGACGTTCATCCCAAGATTTTCTCCAAGGTTTCTAAATCTTGCTCATTTCTTCATGGTTTTGTTTGAGTTCAATGAGCCATATGAATGTTGGTGTCATTTAAAAGAAGTTTACCCTATCTCTATGTTAGTCGCCCGCATTGGAATCTCCATTCAATCTGATGATGTTTACTTCAACAGTTTCTAAAATAAGAGAAAAGAAAAAGTCTTCTATGCCAGTCGAACGTTGAATGATGCGCAACTCAATTATGCTACAACAGAGAAAGAATTGTTAGCTATTATGTTTGCCTTTGACAAATTCAGACCTTATCTTATAGGAAACAAAGTTATTGTGTTCACAAGATTCAGAATCAAGTACTTGATGACTTACAAAAAGACGAGAAACTCAGATTTATTTTGGTGCTCCTGATTATAAGAATTTGATGTGGAGATTCGAGATAAGAAGGTTCAAAAAGATATCTGAGTGGGTCTTCGCTTCGATCCGCCCCATGGGCACAAGATACTTGAAGTGAAAGGATTACGTGTCCAAGTGGGTGGAAGCCATTCCAACTATTACTTCAGAGCGCAAAGGCAGGTCGCTGCTTTCATTATGAGTAACATCTTTTCAAGGTTCGAGACTCCTAGGGCGGTAATTAGCGATGAAGGCTCACATTTATGTAACAAGCTGCTTGCATCGCTCCTAGCCAAATACGGGGTGAAGCATCGGGTGTCACTTGCATACCACCCCCAAAGAAATGGGTAAGCTGAGGTGTCTGAGACAGAGATCTGGTAGTCTAGAAAAGACAAGCGTAATGTGATGAGGAAAGACTAGGTGAACAAAATTGGTGATAGTTTATGGACTTCTATCGAATAGTTTTCAAGACCCTTGAATGTCCCCGTATCGACCGTTTACTTAGACAACATGCCACCAAGATGTAGAATTGGAGCACAAAGATATTGGGCAACTAGTCTCGCAACATGAGCTTCCTCAAATGGTCGGAAAAGAGGGTGCTTCACAGCTGAATGAGCCGATGAACTTAGGCTTTAATGCATATGACAATTCGCTGATCTATATGAGAAAAACCAAAGTGTGGCATGACAAGCATCTAGTGCATAACGAGCTGAACCCAGGACAACAAGTATTGCTATTCAATTCAAAATTGAAATTGTTCCCAGGAAAACTCAAGTCGAGATGGTTTGGGCCATTTGTGATCACCCAAGTTTTCCTATACGGTAGTGTCGAGCTGATGCATCCCGAGAGAGGTCAATTTAAGGGGAATGGGCAACGAGTGAAGCTTTATCTGAGCGGTCAATTTGAGAAGCACAAGTCCACCACAAGTTTGAAGCCAACATAAGCAATGCTTAAATCACAAAATGAAGGCTTCGCTAATTCTTCGGTTACAACGCTAGGTGTGACATCGCTGGGTCGCTTATCCACAAGAACAAAGCTACTTCGGGAGGCAAATCCCCGGGCTTTTAAATCATTTAGCTCATCAGGTTTGTTTGTTTTAGTTGTTAGGTTTGATTCTGCTTGTTTTAATTTTGATGTATTTGATCCGAGGTTACGAGGTTCCATGTGAAGGAATAGCATGGAAAGCTATCTCTTGGGGCTTTAGGAGGGTAAGGATAAGATGGAGGGAGTTTTCTACACTTAGAAAAATTTTGTAAAAAATTTCTTGGTTTGTGGTCTTGGGAACGTCATGATGTTGGACTCCAACGTCATGACATTGAAATAATACCTCTCGGGAACGTCGCGGCGTTGGGTTTCAATGTTGCGACGTGGAAATAATACCCCTTAGGAACGTCGCGACATGGTAATAATACCCCTCGGGAACGTCGCGATGTGGAAATAATACCTCTTGAGAACGTCGCGACATTAGGTTTCAACGCCGCGACGTGGAAATAATACCTCTCGAGAACGTCGCGACATTGGATTCAACATCACAACGTGGAAAATCAAGCCTCTCTGCAACGTTGTGACGCTGGCCCGAACGTTGCAACGTTACCCTGTTTTTATGAACATAAACGTTCATACTCTCGCCTCTGTCACTTTGAAAACCCTAATGTGCTCTCCGATTTTTGCAGGTCCTCCAGCCAAATTCAGTTCCATCTCATCCTAGCCATCCTTAGCAGCCTCCAAAGCCCTAGGCATGTCCTAGCTCCGCAAACACCAGGTCCACTGTCATTTGGAGACCTTTCTTCCAGGCTGATTTTTGGCTCAGTTCAGGTCTCGATCTCATCCTACTGCCTTTTTTCTGGGCTGTTTGTGTCCAAGAAGGTACCTTAAGGTTGGTTGGGGGTTCTAGACCCATTTGTCCTCCATCGAGACCACCATCCCACTTAGTGCCCACTAAGTGTTTGTTCGTTGGCCTAAGTGAGTTTGGGGGCCTCTTTCGGGTCATTTGGTAGAGTGCATTTCAAATAGAGGTGTGGAAGCCAACTAGAGCATGATTTCACACTCAGGATCATCCAAAAACCGCCCATCCCGTGCCCAATGTAAACGCGAAAATAGGCTCGAAAGTAAAACGGACGGTGAAGAACCCTCCGCTACGACCATGATAAATTTGTCAATGAGAGTGCGGCCGAAAAGTTCGGCCTCATCTCTGCCAATCGCTCCTTCATTAAGAAGAAGGGATTCCAACATCTCGATGATTTTTTCCGAAAAACTATAGCCAGGAAGGGTGGGGTGTTTTGTGCCAACCCCTGAGGCCGGCTGCCATAATGGTTGTGTGGGAATTATATGCCAACATAGTTGCTCATGTGCTCAAAGAATTCTAGGTCCGTGGGGTGTTGGTAGACTTAAGTACGAAGTCAATCAATTGCTATTATAACCTTGAGCCGGTTAACCCTTAGGCCTATGATCGGCTTCACGAAAACCCTAACTACCTGGAAGTCCTTAGGATGGTCACAAACGGGTAGAGCAAGTGGAAATTAAACAATGAGGGCACATTCGTGCGCCCGAGTCAACACTTGACTATATACCTAAGGTGTGGCACCATTTTATCACCTCTCGTCTCATTCAGATGATGAATGTTTGCGAGGTGACGGCGAAACGGGCATTGCTTAATTTTGCTATAATTTAGGACATCCCGTTTGATGTCGGTCAGGTCATAGAGGACACCATCCTCTATAACTAGGACGCCAAAATGAACCTAGGGCACCCCTTTCTCCTCATAAGCCTGTGCAGAAACCTTGAGGGTGCATTAGAATAATGAGCTGGATCCAGCCCATTAAGGCCATTGTCGTTAAGAAGGATAAACCGGGCGTTCCTCAATCCGAGGCGGTTTATGACTCGGGTCATGAACCTTCAGATGAGGAAGAGTTAACAGCATACCAAACTTTGTTTGGCATGCGTGAGGAGACCCCGGGTAAGGCCAACCAACCATCCACCCCACCCCCTCCTCCACCTCCCACGGAGTCGAATGCCCCCAGTTCTTTTCCTACCCTAGAGGACCAAGTTCAATTCCTCACTTCCCGATTTGATGCATTCTTGGATGAGACCTAGGAGCATTGGGTCACCATGAGCGGGACATGGGTGCCGGGCGAGCATGCGCACGATCCTCTCGAAGCCGGGTCATCAACGGCTGACCCGGTACGCTTGCCTTCCATTTTCCACCACCACCGCCGCAGTGATCCCTGGGATCAACAGGGGAGTTCCCATCCTTCTTTTATTTTCTTGCCAATGTGGACATTGTCCGTTTTTTTTTTTTTTGTTTGGGGGCGTTAATGGTTGTCGGGTGTATCATTTACTTTAATTGTTTAGGATATGTTTATGTTTATGTTCGTTGTTTAGGATATGTTTGTGTATTATGTTTATGTTTAGGTTTATGTTTGTACTTTCATAGTTTTCATTTAGGTTTGTGTGTTAGGATGTCTCAATTTAATTTCATGTTTTAAGGTCGTGTTAGGTAGTATGTGTGAGTGATGCCATGATTGCCAATCAAGGATCTTTTTTACCTTTCCAAATTTTCAAAACACACAGTGCAAGTAACAAGAAAGGATCCTTAGGTTGTTAAATGCTCGGAAATTACATGCTTGGATAGGTAGGGATGACATAGTGAGTCACCTCCTTGGTGTTTAAGAAACCAATTTCAGATTAGTCTACCACACACTCATACATGTGATCTCCAGGGTATGCCTAGGCTCCGGAACCGACTTACTAACGTTCAACGAACCTTGGGCGTTTCTAAACACTTAAGTGATGGGACACCTTAGAAAAAGAGGATTGCCATTGAGCCCCATCTAAAAAAAAAAAAGGTAAAAGAGAAAAATAAAAAAGAAAGTGTGAATAGAATAAATGGGATCTTCTAGTCGGAATCCCATGCACAGTTCGAGGGCCTTTTCTAAGCCTAATGCCCTGAGTCAACTGGCCGGGAGCCATTGACTTCACTGCTTGTTACATGGGACAGAGGATGGAAGTTTCTCACAGCCTAGGGCCCTTAGGTTTGGTTGAGTGTTCGGGGTGAAGTTCGAGGGGAATTAAATGTCGTGCCTTAACCAAAAGCTGGTGAAATGATTGCAACGAATCCTCACGGGAACACTCAACTAAAACTTCTGGTTTCTTTCATGAGTAGGTAGGTTAGTATGGGAATAAAATGGTGCGTTCTTATCGGCTGGGTGGTTAGACTCTCCCAACTAGGCAGAAGTTGAATTCAAGTTTGGGTGTCAGGAGTGAGTTATATGCTGAAGTCATGCATCAAATGCACATAGACTTCTTAGGAAAGGCCATGAAGCCTAGAGTTGAATCCTTGTTGGCCGAGCCAGTGTTCGATTGAATTCTTCGGTCGACGACCTTAAGGATCCTCTGAAATTAGGGAAATTTTGTGAGTTCGGTTCATTTTGATCCTTCCTGTTGGCAACATGTGCATCTCACTCGTGTCGTTGAGTTTAGTATGTTATTTTCTTATGTGTTTGGTTCAGATTCAGTTTCTTGCTTGGGGATAAGCAAAAAGCTAAGTTTGGGGGTGTGATGAGTGCTCAAAAACACTCATTACAAACCCAGGATTTAGCGAGATTTGGGATCAGTTTCATATATATGACTTTGTTTTGATTACTTTCTAATGTTAGTTGTAATTACTGTAGGAAAAGTCTTTGAAATGGGGCCTTGTAGGAGTCTTAGGAAGAATGGTGCGAAATCGACTCAGCCGGCGCTGACTTGCGATGTTCAACGTCGCGACGTCTAAATCACGTCCTAACGTCACGACGTCCTAACGTCAGGACGTTGCGGGAAAGACTTAACAAACATTATCTCATGAAGAAGCTATAAAAGGAACGAGAGAATGCAATTTTGGGGGTTCGAAAAACGTTTGTAGTGCTAAGGTTTGGGGAACTTGGGTCTGGAATAGAGGAAAGGAGACTTGAAGAATCCGGGAGACCGTCATTCCTTCGATCTTTGAAGTTTTCTCTATCTTTATTATTGAGACTTGCTTTTCTTTTATAACGGAATAGAACATCATGATGTTCTAATTTTTTGGTTTAGGGTGTTGGTAGCGATTTGGACATGAATACTATGTTAAAGTGTTGACCTTCCATAATTTCATTATCTTATATATATTTGTTTTATCATTAACTCATGCTTAGTTGAAATCAACATATTAATTTCTTATCAATCTTAATATGAGTGGTTCTTTGTAAGATATGAGAAATGAATAAATTAGACATAGTTAAGGTTAACCTAATAAACTTGTTAATATAGGATTATTAATAATTAGGAGGCTTGGGGTTCTTTGCATTCCATGCACCTTTAAATACTTGGGGTTGGAGCGAGTAAACCTAGTGATAAAGGGAGGTTAAATGACCTTGAGAAAGGCTTTAATTACAATAGATAAGAGACGCCTTGGAGAACATGTATACTAGATAATGGAATAGAATCTCAGCATTACATAGTAGGACTGTCCAACAACACCAACACCCTAACCTCTTTGCAACCTTTTGATCATTCTTACATATGAAGCACACAGTTACATTAGTAGTAATTTAATCTACTTTTATTTCCGCTTAGCCATCACGATTGCTAGTTTGAATATTAAAGAAGTATTATAATTTTAGTTCTTAGCCCTACGATTGGGTTTTCTAACATGGGTTAATATACTATCGAGAAGTATATTGCTTGTGAGTGTATACTTGCATGATTAGGCAATTTGCACTTCTTATTGCATATCCACAAAAACACAATCACGTAAACGCCTATCAGCTCATTGGATCCATAAACCAAACAAGCACTTGTTAGTCTCCAACAATCTCCTTTAGGTCTTCTCCCACAATGTGTGCAATAAGGAGAAGTTGGTCCTCTCGAAGAACCTCCTAGGGCACTAGCTACTGACGGTGCTGGTAGAATAGTCTTACTATCGGTAGGCTGAGCTGGTCCCTGTAGTGTAGGCTGACTAGAACCTTGTGGACCTCTAAACTTCTTATTTTGGTGCTGATATGAACTTGACTGACCAAGGGTTTTCTTACCCTGTCTTCTTTCTTTTCTATCATACTCTTCTTTCTTTACCCTTTCAACATTTAACGCACATGTCATAATCTTAGAGAAATCATCATGGCCAAACCCTGTGACATAGGCTCGAATATAGTCATTTAGGCCATCCTCAAACTTATGACACTTTTCTTCCTCTGTAACTAGCATCTCTGGAGCATACTTGCTCAACTGGGTGAATTCCCTCTAATACTCTGTCACACTCATCTGCCTCTGCTCCAAATTATGGAACTCTCTTCTCATATTGCTAAGGTAGATACGACCCACATATTGTTTCTTGAATTTTGCTATGAAAAACTCCCACGTTACACTTTTTGGTGGTGCAGTTCTAGTCACGGACACGCACCACTGGTAAGCGTCATCCTGAAGTAGTGAGATCGCACACTCTAAATTTTCCTCTGGTGTGCAATGCATTTGTTGAAGCATTCTCTCTATTCTTTCTAGCCAATTTTCCGCCATGGAAGGCTCCTCATCTTTCTTTCCAAGAAAATCTATGGGTCGGTATCTTGCCATTCTCTCGGTGTTATCCCTCAGGGATGGCAGGGCTGATTCTTGTTGCTCTTTGTAGTGCTTGAGCTATCTGTTGGAGGATATCCATAGCACCTTCTGAGGCTTGTCCCTGTTCATGTATCAATGGAGCATGGGACGCTTGCCCACCATCCACACTAGCAGGACTATTTAGGCGACTTCCTGAGTCACCACTGACCCTATTGGGGCTTAAACTTTCCATGCTTAACCTATTAAGACTAACAAGATTCGCATCAGAGTCACGTCATTCTTTTATATGCAAATGCAATGCATGACACAAATAATGCAAAATCAATTCATAGAATCACCTAAACCTAGGCTTTGATACCAAAATAAATGTCGTGCCCCCTGATCGGCCCGATTCGACGGCTGGGCTGGACCTAAGGACATGGACCACTAAATCCATTCATTTGTAAAACACATTTCATATACTCAGTTTCGATAGGATATTTAATATCCATTTAATCATATTTATATATGTGAATATGATATCACTACTATTTCACATTCATTACTATAAGAAGTATGCATTATATCTCTTCAAGTGGGCCCATAACTGTACTTTAGTACAATGTTTGTACAAGACAACATTTCTTGCCCTTTTTAAATCATTTACAAAACATTGTAGTTAAATGTCTAATGGATCAAAATCTATCTTCCATGAAGATTTATACATCTATGTTTGCAATGCAAAACAATTACATGATTTTTTTCTTTAAAATGAAATGATGCATGAGACGGAGTATTTAACATCTCGCGCAGTTAACAATGATTAGGAGCTTTGCGGTCCTTGATCTTGCCCACTATTCACTCGATACGCGGCTGCGCTGATGAAAACAGCGGCTAAGTGTCAGGCGCCTGGATCCCAGTCCGACCCGGATTAGGATCGAACGAGTTCGGGACAGACCATATCTTTGGGACTTTACTGGTGTTTTAAACCAAACTTGTATCTGGTATGGCCCACATCTCTTCTCTGAGAATCAAATATCGCTACATTCTACGAGTCCATTTACAGTACAAAACTGTACTTTTACATTTTCATCGAGCACTTGAGACCTACATGTAGTGAACCATACAAGTGTGACATTGCTTGTATGCGGATGTTCGACTGACACATCTTCTCCCATGTACACCTACAGGATTAAGCAGTGCTAAGCTTTGCGGCTTAATTGGAAACATTCTTATCTGAAACATAAATCTGAGATAAGCATTCTTAAATGTATTAGAATATTAGGAAGCATTCACATAACGAACTTATACACAATTACTTAAAACCTCTGGGCTTCTGCATGTAGGACTTTTTTACTTATCACATTAGTCTTATACTTACTCAGGAATTACACTTATGGCAGACTTATCCTTATTTAGATCTTATACGTGTATTACAGAACTTATACATGTATTTCAGATCTTATACATGTATTACAGAACTTATACATGTATTTCAGATCTTATACATGTATTACAGAACTTATACTTATAACAGACTTATGTTCATTCGGGACTCCGAAGTAGGAATTCTGAGCTTATTCTCATTCGGGACATACTTGAGACTTATGTTTATTCGGGGCTCATGGAGTTACGAGAACTTATACTTGTTTGCGTGCGGAGTACGTAGGTATTACGAGTTTAATGTCGAATCACGAGGTACCCCAGGTACTACAGGAGACTGAAATCACGAGTACGTAGGTACTACGAACTGTCGGATCACAGGAGTACTCGTAGGTACCTCTGGGACCGCTGACGAGGACTTAATGAGACGGGAACTTGTTCGAATCTGAGAGTACCGTAGGTACTACGAGGGACATCGAGAGACGAGGAGTTAACCGGAGACGGGAACTTGGCCGGAGACAAAACTTATTGAGGCTCTGGGGTACCGTGGGGTACTACGAGAACTTGATCGGATCTGCAAGGGACTTAGCTCGGCGGAACTTATTCGAATCTGGGAGTACGTGGTACTACGAACTGACCAGACGAGGACTTAATCGGAGACATAACTTATTCGAATCTGAGTGCAGAGTAAGGTACTGTAGAACTTATTGAGAGGCGGGACTTGTCGAGGACAGAACTTATTGGGATCTGGGAGTACCCGTAGGTACTATAGAACTAAATCAGAAACAAGAGTTAATCAGAGACAGAACTTAATCAGAGACATAACTTATTTAGATACAGGAGTACCCGTAGGTACTCTGGAACTTGACCAGATCTGGGAGTACGTAGGTACTCACGGAACCTTATTCAGTCTGGGGAGTTAATCGGCCAGGGAACTTGGTCGGATCTGAGAGTACGTAGGTACTCTGAGAACTATTCGAAGACAGGGACTTAATCGAGACAGAACTTATTCAAATCACGAGGTTAATCAGAGGCAGAACTTATTCGAATCTGGGAGTACCTGGAGTGCTACAGAACTTATTCGAGAGGCGGGACTTAATCGAGAGCGGGACTTATTCGGATACGGGAGTACCGTAGGTACTACGAACTTATTCGGATCTGAGAGTACCGTAGGTACTACGAGACTTATTCGGATCTGAGGACTTAATGGGACCTCAACTGTGGGGTGCGGGAGTGCCAGTAGGTACTACGAGACTGACCGGAGACGGGACTTGGTCGGAGACGGAGACTTATTGCCCGGATCTGGGGTACCCGTGGTACTACGAACTAAATCGGGGCAGAGTTGTGAGACGGAACTTATTCGGATCACGAAGTGCAGTAGGTACCCTACGGGAACTTATTCGGATGCGGGAGTACCCGTAGGTACTACAGAACTTATTCGGATCTGAGATTGCCGTGGAGTCTTACATAATATTCGGATCCGGGACTTAATTAGAGACATAACTTATTCGGATGCGGGAGTGCCCGTGGTACTCTGGAACTATCTGAGAGGTACATTGGATCTTCTCTTATTCTTTTATTGATCTTATCATCCTAGTTGTTTGACTTCCCTAAACCAGTATCACGGAATGAGTAGGACGACACAATAAGTACGAAGATACTATCTGATGCGGAGATAATCGTAGCACTAATCGGGACGAGTCTTATTAGCATACTTGGAGACCAAGAGGAGTGTTCATTAGCACTAATCGAGAATGTAGAAATTACACTAATCAAAGTCTGGGCACTAATCGGGAATCTTAGGAAATTGCCCTAATCGGAAGTCAGGAGCACTAATCGGGAATGTAGAAGTATAATCGGGGCCAGTGTTGTCATTTAATGCTTGGTCTTAAGGCGGTTTTACAATTATATGAGTTGATAACTTATATCTTATAATGAGTTTGTTCTTAGCTTCATTGTGTTCATGACATATTATATTTCATGTTCATGGTCACGTTTCAGTTCGTTTTCATATCCCATTATCATATTTATGTTTCATGAACACAGTATACACTTCGCATTTCCTATATTTTTCATGTTACTATTACATATGGCATTTCATATACTTGTACAGTATAATGCCTATGTATTCGCACATCATTCATGTACTATAGTCCCTCTATGAATCTATTTAGCGTAGAAATTGAAATCATTCCAATCGGATCATTCAAACTCAAGTTATGGCATTTTCATGCCAACTAATTCGGTTCTGTTTTACCCGAAGGAACAGTGATCATTTATTTTCCCGTGCCTTGTGTAATATTTGACACTGGATCTGCCTTGCTCGCTAAAGCTAAGGTGCTAAGAGGTTTGTTGCTAGAATCACCCAATTCGAATTACGGAAGGAACTCAGAATGATCAGAGCAACTCAGGACTCTCTATGTTCAAACAGGATGCTGAGGATTAGCTTGCTATGGCCCTTTGAGTGAATTTTGAGCCACTTAGAGTCAGAATTTGACGATGCCTATTTCTATATATTTGGTTTTCCTTGAAGTCTATTTTAATTAGCCCTTGAATCCTCAAATCGGATAAGAAATAGGCAAGTTATGGTTAAATACCTTGAAAACTGGTCAAACAGGAAAACGGAAACGGGGTGTCTGGGTGCAGTCTAACGTGTCTCGTACGATGTAAAATGACGAGAACCCAAAGTGTACATTTAGGTTCAGGAGTGTACAGATTCCCATGTCACCGAAAAATTACTTTTGATGTTTATTCCGTTTTCCAATATTTTGAAGTACCCAATCAACTCTACACTTCAAACACACATCAAACCATTTCAAATTCACCTTGGAATCTCTTTCTATTCAATTCATCTTCCAATACATATCTTTCTTCAAAATTCTTTCATAGATTCCTCCAAAAATCATTCCAACAAGAGTTGGACCCTTTAAACCAAGCACCAAGATTTGTTAGGGTTTGTTCTAAACCTAACTCAACTTCCTTCCATTTAACCATGAATCCAACAACAAAGGGAGGATTCCCATCTTATCTTGTTATTATTGGTTTTTACCAACCTTAATTTCATGAAATCTAAGGTTAGGATGCAATTCTATCAAAACCCTAGATTTAGAGACAAGATATTAACCATACCAAGCCTTAAAATTCCTTATGATCCATACAAAATCCATACTCAAAGTAGTTTCCATACCTTAATTTGGCTTTGCTTGATCTCCCTCCTCCTCTTCTACTCTTCTTCTTCTTCCTCTTCCTCTTCTCTTCTTTTCCCCCTTCACAGTTTGTTCTTTTTTTTTTTGCCCTTTGGAGACCAAATTTTGGTCTTTAAATCATGGATTTATTAAGGCCATGTTTGTTAGCTAACTAAAACCCATTTTTAGTTAAGACTACTATTTGAGTCCCTCATGTATTATTGTTCAGTTCTCAAAGTGTATTTTGTGCAGTCTTTTCAAATTATGACGACTAAGCCCCTTTTTGGGACCAGTACAATTTTGTCCTTAAGTCTTGTAAATTTTCGGGTCTCTCATTTCCATGTTTCGCATTTAACTCTCGAAACATTTAAATTATGCTTACAAAATACCTAAACGTATCGAAAGCTAACGGGTATATTTTGGGCGTTACAACTAACATTTTCGCCTTATGGTTCTATACGACCCCTATCCTCATTTCAATCAAACACAAAATATGTAATCTTTTTAGAAACAACATTTTGGCCGTTTTTCAATGGTCAATGCAATAAGCAATATATGTTATTTTTCATTCAAAACTCAAATTATGCATTTCACACATTTACTTATAAGTTTGCCCTTAAACGAATTTAACCATGACTTTCGGTGCATAAGATAACAGAATCATCAACACGGTCCCACTAGACTACAGGCTGGTAAAAAAAAAACATTTAATAACACAGTATGGTCCTGTTGGGCTGCTGACTGGTTATTTACAAATTCATTTTGTCTATACTACCTATATTGTCCCGCTGGGCTACGGATCGGTATACCACTTTAAATCATTTCGTTCGCAAAATGCATTGACTAGCTATTGGTATCTCGTCCCATCGCTTAACTCGAATATGATGGACAACATTCTCTTAAGGGCATTAATACTCGGTCATAGTAAATTACAATATTGCCATATACATATGTACTGCAATAAACACATTTTGACGCTCATCAGTTTCACGGCAATCCATTTTACAATCAATTTCTCGATCACTTAAAGGCAATTTGTTTATGGTTAAAACAACACACATATAGTTTTCCCATGTAAATCATTTCAGTTTTTGACAAATCCAATACAAAGCTGCAATAAGAAAAGAAATAAGAAGAACAAACCAAAACGGTTGTTGCTCCTTGAATCCTATCCTTGGAATCCCGATCTTACTCATGTTTCCTTGTCACCAACCCTTAGTCCATTACAAACAGAGAAAAATATCAGTCGTGCATGCTAGTGTTTTTGGTTAGAGTTGATTTCTACCCAATACACCTTCATTTGTAAATTTTTTTGGGAAAAAATGAGCCATATTTTACCCAACTTCCTTCAAGTCCATTGTTCTTCTATAAATCTATTTTATTCAGAAATTGGAATCGTCCAATTCGGAGCATCGAAACTCAAGATATGTTCTATATTACATGGACTACTCTATTTTCAAAAAATAACCAGAATTTTCCTGTAAATAGAACTCCCCTTAAACGAATTTTTGGGTACAATGGGGTCCAAATTTGGATACAATTATTTTAAGGAAATTTGTTCTCCTAGAAGTCTAGTTACCCAAAAATTTTAATCACTCAATTTGGATGAGTGAAACTCAACTTATGGCCTAAATACCAAAACTATACCAAACCAGAACTAGAATTTGCCTAAAAATAGAGCTTCACTTTGAAGTATTTCTGGGTCCAATGGGGTCTAAATTTGTATATACTTATTTTAAGTAAATTTTCTCTCCTAGAAGTCTAGTTTACCCAGAAATCTGAATCACTCAATTTGAATGAGTAATGGCTAAGTTATGGTTAAAACAAAAACATGGGTTTTGGAAAATTTTTGACAGCATCTCTCTTAAAACCCCAACATTTCCTTTATACAAAAATTCCTCAAAACCAATCCTAATCAAAGTAAAAAGGCTGTTTGAACTCTAACTCAAATATATATATACAAAAGTAGGGTTTTACCAAACCCAAACATAATCAAAGAGGGAGTTAGGAGGGTTCCTAACCTTGATCTTCTTGATATTCACTAGCTTTCTCTTCTTCCTTCTTCTTTCCTTTCTTGATCACATAGAACCTTGCACGAGCTAGTGCAACGGTGGGCTAGGGAGGGACGAGTAACCTCCAGAGGTTTCAGGCACATCATCCTCCGACATACATGGGAGGAGGGGACTCGATGGTCAGGACAAATTTAGCCATTGAAAGATAAGGGTATGACACACGGAGCATCCGGGACATGGGTGCTAGTGCTAAGAGAAAGGAGAATCAGTCTTCTTCTAACTCCAAGAAGAAGCAGAAGATTTCTGCTTCGCACGGATCTCAGGGACAGGGTCGTGGCCATTAGGGCCCGAGTGGAGTTAGTCATTAAAGGGGTGGGACGCCCCGGTGCTCCTAGCCCGATCGGGGCGAGATAAGTGTTACCATTGTCACCAGCCTGGACACAGGAGATGGAATTGCCCTCGGAGACGGGGATCCCAAAGTTATAAGACACCATAGTCTCAAGCGTCAGTGGGACATGCAAACCTTGTTGTTCCTATATCCCAGCATGGGCCAAGGGAACTAGTGTCAGTCCTAGGGCACAGATCGGGATCGAGGCCAGTACTTCAGAGACCCAGGGGCATGTCTACGTAGTGAAACCAAAGGTTGAGCTTGCGGATCAGTCTGATATATAGGGTATGTTTCTACTCTCGCCCCTATGGGCAAGAGTATTGTTCGATTCTGTAACATATGCATGTGATTATGTTAATGACGAATTTCGGGGACGAAGTGCACGGTGAGGAGAATGTGAAACCGGAAAAATTCAATTTTTTTGAAAGAGCAAGCGATGAATTTCTTGCAATCGTGTAGGTGGAAGCACAGAATTTTTGTAGATCTCGGATGTGAAATGAACTTTACCACAATTCATCTTGCGAAATCTAATTACTGTCAATTTCGTTGAATTCAGAGATGGTTAGAAATTCACATTTTAAAGTCTTGGGTGTCAGTCACATATGGAGTGATGTCACATGACATGACCATGTGGATGCCACATGGAACCTTAGGAGATGGGCACATGGCAAGAGGGCCATGGTGTGGTTTATGCCACCTAGGGCATGTGTCCATGGGACACATGACACTTGGTTGAATGGCTCATATTAGAGCCATGTGTCAAGTAAGGGAGACAACAACAAATGAGGAGATATTTGGAGAAATATCTTAGGGGGAGTAGAACAATTCAGTGGAGAATAAGGAAAGAAAGAGAAAAGAAAGAAAATAGAAAAGAAAAGGAAGAAAGAAAATCAAAAGAGAAGGAAAAAAAACAATGCATGGGAAAAAAAAAAAAAAAAAGGAACGGCACTTCCCATGCAGTCTCAGATTCTTAGGGTCGAAACTGTCGAGCAAAGAGCAAAGTTAGTCTACCCGATACGGGCTACACGTGGGTACCGAAATCTGAATTTTTCGTCGAAGTTCCAAAAGGTAAGGGTTTTCTCCTATATTGGTTCCTCTTTGTTTAAGAGCCGTAAATGGCCTTGTGGTTCAGCCCAAACACAGAACTGAATTTTCGGACTTATGGACTGCTTTTCGGACAGTCTAGGACTAGGTTTTAAAGGTCGGTATCTAGGCCAGTTTTGGTCCTAGGACAGCTGGAAATGCAGGGATTTTTGTTGTGATCTGTTTTTTGGAACAGTTTTCGGGCCGAGTTTTAGGACTACTTAATGGCTGAATTTATAGTCGTTAATGATAGTCTTGAAAGTTGACAAAAATAAATAAATAAAAAGGAACAAAAGCTGAAATTTAAGATTTGAGTCGGATTATTTCAAAATTTTGAAATATGGCGGATTATGGCGGGAATGGCTAGTTTATTATTGAATTTGTTTTTTGGTGTGTTATTGCTGAAAATTAAATAATGTGTTGTAAATATGTTGATATATGTGTGTTATATATATTAGCATGAATAGATGTAAATTATATGTTTTCGATATAATTATCCATGATACTTGACATGAAGTACGGTTTATAAATTGATCAATGTAGTGTTCATTGTACATGTAACATGAGATACATGCATTGACATTTTGCATTGTATTTGCACGAGGACATCGCATTGAGTCGGGTGTGTGTGCATAGTTATTGTCATTAATCATTCTTAGTGAATGGGTGGTGACTGATGGTGGACAACGTCAAAGTAGGTCTCATGGTTGCATAATGAAAAATATCTGATTAATGTTGGGCATAGCAAGAAAGGATAGATACCCCGTGGGTAAAAACCGGATTTGGTTCGGGCGGCCGACGGTGAAGTCGAACCGTTGGAAAGGCGTGCGACGTCCTGCGGTGAGAACCCGAAAATCCATGGCCCACAAATGCATAAACACATGGGATTTGATTAAATCAAATGGACATTGGAGGTATATCCAATGGGTTTTGTTTTATAAAAAAAAAAATTGTTTTGGAAAAAGGGTCATTAGGTGAAACACCAATGACGAGTTTTCACATTTGACATATGCATGTGTGATGGAGTCGGCGAGGACTCGGGAGATGGGCATGATGAGTCACATCTCATTCATAGCATGTAGAATTTCAGGTATAAACTTGCATGTTTTACTTGGAATGTGTGTATTATTATGTGAACACGATATTGCATGTGCACTTAGGTGAGGAGTAACCCTTGTAGGAGTTTACTCTACTGGGCTTTGCTCATCCCATCGTGGGACCCTGATGAGTGCCTAAAACACTCATATTATACCCGCGTCCGCTTTATGTTTTTAGTTGATTTTACATTTAAATAAGTGCATGCATAGCCAGATCTGATTTGGAGTTTTGTGAATTGCGAGGTCAAAGGGTGTTTTTGGAAGATTGGAGCTGAAACGAGGAAGACGAGAATGCGCGGCCACGTCGCGGCGTCTAGCGTCGCGACAGTCAAGGAAAGTCAACAAGTGACCCAACGTGCAACATTGTGTCGCTGACGTCACCCGCAGATACGCCTCGGCATCATTAAAAAAGAAAGCAGGGGAGACCTAATTTCGGAGTATCGAGAAGAGCGTCTGAGAACTAGAGCGTCGACGAGCGTGATGAGATCTTTAGAGAAGACACTCTTTTGTATTTCTTCGTTTCTTATAAACTGCTAATGATTTATAGATTGATTATGTGTATATTCAGTTCCAGCATGTTCTAGATTTCTATCTAGGGTTTTGTTGAACCTTGTCACAATTGAATGGATTAATGCATAAACTTATATTATTCAGTTTATTTATGATTTGCATCGATCGTCTCTATATCTGTGGTCTAAATACATGGTAATGTCTGGCCAACATTGGCATGATCCTGCTGGGAATCCGAGATCGAGAGATAAGGATTCCTAGGGATCTGAATAGAGCGACTCTTGGTTAAATCGGTAAATAGAAATATCTTGACCCTGAGTGTGGCGATTAGGGGTTGAACATTTAAGCGTTTAACCGTATTGGATCGAGGCGAGATGCTGACCCTGCAGCGAGATGGCGGATATATAGAAGGTATCTCGTAGGCATGATCTTGTCGTGAGAAATCATTAATAGACTGACTATTGACTCTTCTAGATAATAATCCGTCAGAAGTGGCAGGGGGAGACAAACCCCTAGTCTTTACAAGCAGAGTAATTCTACAAGTAAATTTAGTTTTATTTTTAATCACACACGTTAGTTAGATAGACATTCAAAGTTTAAGTGCAGATAATATTACAAGACTAATTTTGTCTCTTTTTCTTATTTAGAGATCATTATTAAATAACCGAGTACCTTTGTATTACTTGTCTGACGCATGCCTTTGTTGCACATAGGCATACACATTTTACACATCACGCTGTCGGCCTATCAAGTTTTTGGCATTGTTGCCGGGGAGTAGTTTTAGAGTTGAAATTGAAAAAGTGCAATTATATATTACTCTGGAATTCTTTTCTTCTTTTTTTTTTATTATTTTATTTTGCTCTTGCAAGTGCTTGTAATTTGGTTTTTGTGTTTTGTGTGTGATTGCAGTTAAGGTTATTGTGAATGTATGCAAAGCCAGGGTTAAGTTGAACTACATCCATTTGATCCTGAACCGGAAAGAACCTTACACCGTTTACGCAGAGAACAAAGAGAAGCATAATACAAAAATCTAGTGATCATGCAGGACATTGCAGAGCAAGATCGGGGCGAGAGCAAAGCAGACATAAGTCATAATGGGAATAATCGTGGAGGGATCGGGCGCCCCGAGACCGTTTGCTCTGTGGATAATCCACTCATGTTGCTCGAAGAGTTTGCCCTACCACCTACAGTTGTTCAAACGGCTATCCAAAGACCACCTATTCAGAAAAATAACTTCGAGCTGAAGTCAGTGACCTTATAGATGCTTTAAAACATCCTGTTCCACGGATTGCCAAATGAGAATTCGAATAAGCACTTGACTAACTTCATTGAAGTATGTGACACGGTTAAGTATAATGGGGTAACTGAAGAGGCACACAGGCTGAGATTGTTCCCACTCTCACTAGGTGATAGAGCTAAGCACTGGTTAACAAGTCAGCCACCGGATTCTATTACTTCATGGAACGACCTAGTGCAGAAGTTTTTGACAAAGTTCTTCCCACCTGGGAAAATTGCACATTTGGTGCAAGAGATCAATACATTCGGACAGTTCGAGGGAGAGAGCTTAGCAAAGGCATGGGATAGATTTCATGAATTATTAAGGAAATGCCTACACCACAGGCTGACCAGATGGATGCAAGTCCATACTTTCTATAATGGTTTGAGGAATGCGACTAGAACAGTGATTGATGCCTCGACAGGAGGTGCGCTAATGAAGAAGACCATGGACCAAGCATATGAAATCCTGGAGGATACTGCTACTAATACCAATCAGTGGCCTAGAGATAGGATTACACCAGTGAAAGCTGTGGGCGGCACAGATAACGAGGTTCTCAGCGTCACGGTAACTCATGTCGTAGCGACTTGCTAAGCGACACTGGCGGCAAGGTCGCGAATGCCATTGGACCTTAACCCATAGGGTAATGTGGTCTGTGGAGAGCGGCACATGATGCAGGAATGTCAGTCGAGGACAACAAACAATAGAGCATGCCTAGTATGTGTCGAGGTTTAATCGGAATGTGCGCCAGCCAGCTGAGGGTCGGTGCAGACAGCAACTATGGGAGACGGAATCAAGGCCGGGTGGCGTAATGTCGGAGAATAATTAGAGCAGTCAGGGTTATGGATGGAGGAATAATCAGAATAACATGCCATCACCCCGAGGGAGTGATCCACCCTCTGAGAAAAAAAGAGGACTTGGAACAAGCCCTTGTGCAAATGCTCACCTCGCATACTGCCTTTATGAATGAGACAAAGGCGAACATGCGGCCTGAGGCCACCAGTGGAGTAATCAAGCGGCCTTGGCGAAACTTAGAGGTGCAAATGGGCGAATGGCCCAATCTCTTGTGAGACATGGGTCTTTACCAAGCAATTCAGAGGTAAACCCAAGAGGAGAAGGGAAAAAGTATTGCAAGGCTATCACTCTAAGGAGTGGGAGAGAGTTAGAAATACCGGGACAACAACCAATGGTAAGAGAAGTGGAAGTTAAAAAACAAGATTAGGTTGCTTAGAAATATCGGCTCAAGGTAATAGAGACAATGAAGTACGAAGAGATTGAGAAGCGGTAGTGAATGGAACACCGCCACACGATTCAGTATCCTCAATGGTTGAAGAAGGGTAAGTTAGAGTGGTAGTTCGCAAAGTTTCTTGATATATTCAAGAAACTACATATTAACTCTTACCCTTTATGGGCGGAGAACATATCAAGTTCACGTAAATTCATGAAATAGATCTTGGCAAGTAAGAAGAAGTTGGAGGAATATGGAACCATCCCCTAACTAAGGAATGCAATGCCATCCTGCAAAAGAAGCTTCCCCCAAAACTTCAAGATCCGGGTAGCTTTGTTATACTATTCTCTATAGGAAACCGGGTATCGGGAAAAGCCTTGTGTGACTTGGGAGCAAGCATCAACTTGATGCCGCTCTCAATGTTTAAAAGGCTAAAGTTAGGGGAACCAAAATCAACCAAAATCGGTTGCGGCGGTGGACAGTCTACCAACACCCTCGAGTATAATTGAAATGTCCTAGTGAAGGTGGGTAAGGCCGTCCTTCCCTACAGACTTTGTCATCTTGGACATGGAGGAAGATATTTCGATTCCCATCTTACTTAGTAGACCCTTCTTGTACGGAAGGCGCAAATCAATGTGCAAGAAGGTGAGCTTAAATTGAGAGTCCAAGGAGACGAGATCACTTTCCATGTATTCCAGCCCATGAAGCATCTAGATGATGATCCAAATGAAGATATCTCGGAACTTCACCACATAGAGATCTTGCAAGGCGACGCGAAAAACTTCCGAGCTAAGCCTATTACTGCACAGTAAGACACCAAGAGGGTCAAGGGCATGGAAGAAAAAATATTTCATCCACCTTGAGCAGTGTTTTTGAGCACTATAGGGAAATTCATTAGCTTTCCCAGTTTCTTCTAAAAATCGAACATTGATATGCAGGATCGTCGGTAGCGACATTAAACATAAGCGTTTCGTTACTTGGGAGACCTTGAAGCTTTTGAACTCTTTATTTCCATAGTCTAACTGCGAGTTTAGTTTTTTTCTTTTTGTTCTTTTTTCTAGCATATTTTGTCCGACTCATTCCGTAATCGGGTGTTTATTTTGATTGTCTGTTTTCAGGACCCGAGAGAGCAATGGAAGCAAGGAGATAGCTCAGGACGCTCATTTCTGAAGTGCGAAGGGGTCCGAAGTTCCTTCAGGGGGTTTTTCTCAACACTTAGAAAATTTTTGACAACGAGTTAATTTGTTCTTTCTCTGTCATGTCGCAACGTTGGCCGTATCCAAAAAAAATCAAGTCTCTGTCACATCGCGACGTTGGCCCCGACGTCGCGACATCAGTTTGGACCACCCTTTGGAACGTCGCGACATTTGATTTATACCTCCTCTGGCACGTCGCAACATTGGTCTCAACGTCGCGATGTTCTATTTATCGTCTCTCTGTCACGTCGCGACGTTGGTCTCCACATCGTGATGTTGGCCATTAAACTCTCGAGAACGTCGTGACGTTGCACCTACACGTTGCGACGTTGGCCCTGTTTTATGAACCCCATTCTTCAGTTCTCTTCCCCAAGAAAACCCTAAGCGAGCCTCCTCACATCGCTGTAGCCCCTCTCCCATCCTGACTGCGCTCGGCACCTCCGTGTCCCACTGCGCCCGTCCTCTGGACCTCAAGTCTCCCATTTGCCCTTCACGGTTTGGTGCCACAATCTGGTTCCATGAGGAGTCGAGATTATGTCCATTGGCCCAGATGCGTCTGTGTTGTGGGTCTTGTTAGGGTTAGGTAGGATCCCTAGGGCCTTTTCAGGGTTCTAAGCTATCTTTGGGTCGAGCCACCACATCCTTCCCCATCGTGCCCCTTAGGTGTTCGACAATTTGCCTGAGTGAGCTTTGGTTGGCTGCCAGTGAGCCCATTCTTTCCTCTGTTTCACTTGGGTGTTAGAGGGGTGTGGGAGACCACCTTTAGCCTCAGCCCTCGCCATCCATACCTATGTCGAGTAAGCGCCAAAGACATTAGCGGCGGGCTAGTGAAGAGCCCGCCCGTACATATGACCAAGACAAGTTTGTCAATGAAGGTGCGACCTAGAAGTTCGGTCTCATTTGCAAAAACTTATCCTTCATTAAGGAAAAGGGGTTTCACCACCCCGAGGACTTCTTCCGCAAAACTATTGCAGTTAAGGGATGGCGAGCCACTGTTAAGCCGCCTCGTCCAGTACAAACGGCGTGTATGAAAATTTTGCGTAATCTCACCTCCCATGTCATGAAAAAGGTTCGGGTGCGCGGGGTGTTGGTAGACTTTAGTGCGAGGTCTATCAACCAATATTATCACCTTGACCCGGTTCCTCCTGAGCCCTTTAATGGAGAGCTTCCCATCGCGCCCGACTACCACGAGGTCATTCGGGTTTTTTTTAGCAATGGGCAAGGTCTACATGGAAGCCCAGATAGTGAGGGCATGGTACTTCGGCCAAACATTTGGCCTACATCCCTAAGGTATGACATTACTTCATCACTTCGTGTCTCATTCCGACGACAAATGTGTGTGAGGTGACGGCCAAGTGTGCCCTACTTAATTATGCCATCCTCCAGGACATCCCTTTTAATGTAGGGCAAGTTATCGAGGATGCCATCCTCCATAACCGGGATGCGAAAATGAACCTCGGGCACCCCTTTCTCATTTACGGCCTATGCAAGCACGCCGGGGTGCCCTTAGAAAACAATGAGGCGTGGATCCACCTAATTAAGGCCATTATGGTTAAGCGCGACAAGCCGGGTGTACCACGCTCGGATGCGGTGTATGACTCAGGCAATGAACCCTCGGATGAGAATGAGCTTCGTGAGTATCAGGCCCAGTTTGGCATCCCGGTCGAACCCCCGGGTGACGTTGGATAGTCCTCCTCCCATCCACCTCCGCCACCGCCCTCCTCCCCTCCCCCACCTCCATAGTCGTCCCAGGAGGAGGATCCGATCAGTCCCTCCACTATCCTCGAGGACCCGGTGCTCGACCTCACTGCTCGTTTCGAGGCCTACTGGGATGAGACCTAGAAGCACCGAGTCCTCCTCAGCTAGGATGTGGAGGCCCTCCGAGTTGACATGCTCAGATCTGGCAGCCAGGGCCGCCACTCGATCTGGCCCGGTGGTCCCTCCGAGGCCCGACTCACGGATCCTCACCCTCCTCCACCCTTCGTCGTCCTGCCCACCGGTGATCCTGGCGATCAACCCAAGGGAAGTTTCCTTCACCCTCTCTCTTTTTTTTCATCGCCAGTGAGAACACTATTCTTCCTTGAATGGGGGGGTGTGGGTGATCGGGTTTGGTTTTAGTTGGGTTGTTTTGGTGTTTATGTGTTTTGTTTTTTAGTTATATTTGTGTTTTTCTGCCTCAGTATGTTTTAGGTTATATTTAGTTATATGTGTCTTGTTTAGGGTTTGTGTGAGGTATTTTTATGTTTTTAGGTTCAGCACAGGAGTTCCAGTTTCGAGTTTGTTAGTTTTAGGATTGTCTTAGGTAGTGTGTGTGCGATGCCATGAATGCTAATCGAGGATCACTTTTGACCATTTCGACTCTTGTCGGACAAA
This sequence comes from Tetrastigma voinierianum, assembly GCA_016808115.1. Classification (NCBI taxonomy): domain Eukaryota; kingdom Viridiplantae; phylum Streptophyta; class Magnoliopsida; order Vitales; family Vitaceae; genus Tetrastigma; species Tetrastigma voinierianum. The sequence continues at coordinate 2,156,638 of JAEQBH010000220.1, read as the reverse complement.
AAAAAAAAAAAACACAGCATAATCAGGAAAGGATCCGTAGGTTGTTAGATGCTCGGGAATTTAATGTTGGATAGGTAGGGAGACAGAGTGAATCACCTGGATATTAGAAGAAAACCAATTCCCTGACTAACTGCTTCACCCACACGAGATGATCGCTAGGGTATGCTTGAGCTCGGGCAGGCTTGCGGGGGTCAACTAACCTTGGGGGGTTCTAACCACCTAAGTGATGGGATACCTAATCAAAAAGAGGATTTTCATCGAGCCCCAACAAAATAATAATAATAATAATTATTATTATTATTATTATTATTATGCACATAATAAGTGGAATCTTCCAAACGGAATCCAGAGACGCAGTCAGGGCCTTTCAAAGCCTAATGTACTGAGCCAGTGGCGGAGTCCATTCACTTCCTTGCCCATTACATGGGATAGAGGATGGAAGCTTCCACAGCTTAAGGCCCTTAGGTTTAGTTGAGTGTTAGGGTGAAGTTAGGGGAACTAAATGCCGGTGCCGCCAACCCAATTGGTGAGGCCACCAACGGATCCCCGCTACAGGAACACTCAACATAAACTTACGAGCACTAGTTTTTCGTTCAGGAGTAGTTATGTTTAGTCAATATAAACGATGCGTTCTTATCCTTATGTTGTTAGACTCTTCCAAATAGGTGGGTTGAATTTAAGTTTGGGGGTATCGGAACCGAGTTGTATGCTAGGGATCATATATCAAACGCACATAGGCTCCTTAGGAATGGCTATTGAAGGTTTAGGAGGTTGAGTTACTTGTCAAGCCCAGACCATGTTCGAATTTGAGTTCTTAGTCGAACATCCTCATGGGTCCTCACGAAATTGAGGAGTAAAGGCAGATTTGTAAGTGATCCATTTTGAAAGTCCTTCTGTCTTTGCTTGAGGAGGGGCATCCATGACCATGGCGTCGAGTTTAGTGTGTTTGGGTCTTGTGTGTTGAGTTTGGAGTCGGTTTCTTGCTTGGGGACAAGCAAGAGGCTAAGTTTGGGGGTGTGATGAGTGCCTAAAACACTCATATTATACCCGCATCTGCTTTATGTTTTTAGTTGATTTTACATTAAAATAAGCGCACTATAGCCTAAGATATGATTTTTGGAGTTTTGGTGAATTGCAGGTCAAAAGGGTGTTTTTTGGGCGATTTGGAGCTAAACAGAAGAAGCAAGGGAAATACTGGCAGCCACGTCGCGATGTCACAAAGTCGCGATGCACAGTCAAAAGGAAGATCAATAGCGACCCAAGCGTCACGATGTCACACGTTTCTGCCTCGGCATCATTAAAGCAAGGGAGACCCCACAATTTCGAATTATCGGAAGAACGTGTGGATTAGAGCGCGGGACGAGCGTAGGGCGAAGGATCTTTGGAGAAGACACTCTCTTTTGTATTTCTTCGTTTATGATAAACTGCTAATTATTTATAGATTGATTATGTGTATATTCAGTTCTAACATGTTCTAGATTTCTATCTAGGGTTTTGTTGAACCTTGTCACAATGGAATGGATTAATGCTTAAACTTATATTATTCAGTTTATTTATGATTTGCATCGATCGTCTCTATATCTGTGGTCTAAATACATGGTAATGTCTGGCCAACATTGGCATGATCCTACTGGGAATCTGAGATCGAGAGATAAGGATTCCCAGGGATCTGAATAGAGCGACTCTCGGTTAAATCGATAAATAGAATATCCCGACCCCGAGTGTGGAGATTAGAGGTTGAACATTTAGCGTTTCGGAGTATTGGATCGAGGCCGAGATGCACCCAACCCTACTGGCGAGATAGGCGGATATACCTTGAGAAGGGGTATCTCGTAGGCATGATCACCCCATCATCGAGAAATCATTAATAGACTAACTATTGACTCCTCTAGATAATAATCCGTCAGAAGTGGCAGGGGGTGACAAACCCCTAGTCTTTACAAGCAGAGTAATTCTACAAGTAAATTTACTTTTATTTTTAATCACACACATTAGTTAGATAGACATTCAGAGTTTAAGTCCAGATAATATTACAAGACTAATTTCGATGATCAACACCTCTCCCAGTTGATATCGGAGTACTTAGGCCTGTGTTGCTTGATACGACCTGCATTCTTTGCCAATTTATATTTTACACATCACACTTTCGGCCTATCAAGTTTTTTAGATTGTGATGAGTGCACAAACACTCCTGTACTGCACCGCGTCCGCTTTATGTTTTTAGTTGATTTTACATTTAAATAAGCGCATTATAGCCCAAGATCTTATTTCTAAAGTTTTTGTGAATTGCAGGTCAAAAGGGTGTTTTTTAGGCGATTTGGAGCTGAACAGAAGAAGCAGGGGAAATATTGGTAGCCACGTCGTGACGTCGCAACTTCGCGACGTCTGGTCAAAAGAGGAAAGTCAACAAGTGACCTAACGTCACGACGTCACAACATCGTGATGTCTGACGTCGCTGACGTCGTTACGCGTCGCTGACGTCACCCACGTTCTGCCTCGGCATCATTAAAAGCAATGGAGACCCTAATTTGAAATTATGTCCCGGAGAATGTGCGGACTAGAATGCGAAGCGAGCGTGAGGCGAGATCTTTAGAAGACACTCTCTTTTTTATGTTCTTAGTTTGATAAACTACTAATGATTTATAGATTGATTATGTGTATATTCGAGTTCCGATGTTCTAGATTTCTATCTAGGAGGTTTTGTTGAACCATGTCACCAATTAGATAGTTAATGCTTAAACTTATATTATTCAGTTTATTTATGATTTGCATCGATCGTCTCTATATCTGTGGTCTAAATACATGGTAATGTCTGGCCAACATTGGCATGATCCTGCTGGGAATCCGAGATCGAGAGATAAGGATTCCTAGGGATCTGAATAGAGCGACTCTTGGTTAAATCGGTAAATAGAAATATCTTGACCCCGAGTGTGGCGATTAGGGGTTGAACATTTAAGGGTTTCGTAGTATTGGATCGAGGCAGAGATGCACCCAACCCTACTGGCGAGATAGGCGGATATACCTTAAAAAGGGGTATCTCGTAGGCATGATCACCCCGTCATCGAGAAATCATTAATAGACTGACTATTGACTCTTCTAGATAATAATCCGTCAAAAGTGGCAGGGGGAGACAAACCCCTAGTCTTTACAAGCAGAGTAATTCTACAAGTAAATTTAGTTTTATTTTTAATCACACATGTTAGTTAGATAGACATTCAGAGTTTAAGTCCAGATAATATTACAAGACTAATTTCAATAGTCAACGCACCTCTCCTCGAGGATCGATGTAGTGCCCAGGTACCTTTGTATTACTTGTCTGACAGCGTGCGAGCTTTGTAGCGTAGGCGTCTGCGTTTTCATCGCCTTTCGGTGCTATCGGGCCCGCTGAGGTTGTGTAGGCGGTCGGCCCTCGCATCGAGACCGGAGCATGAAGGAAGCCCAGGTTGTGGCTGGTCATATTTTGTATTTATTTTGAGCACACTTTTGACATGTATATATTTTTGTATAAAAGAGTTGTAATCAAACTCGTATAAATTGTTGTGAGATAGTCTAATTATATTTTATATAAAATGGTGCCTATGCAGGGGGTATGCGAGGTTAATATATGCGCTCGGAGTTCTGATCAATGGGATGCAGTGATGCGACATCGGGTTACTCGGTGTTGACAAGGTATTCCACAGGTTAACGGGTTGTCAACAGGACCCTTGAGATTTGGGGTGTCACAGTGTTGGGCAACTATCCCATGCTCTTGAAGAAACTTTGCAAAAGGATCAGGTGCTTATCCATTCTCAATGTACCTACCATAGTATTCACCACCTCTATCAGATCTCACTATTTGTATTTGCTTCCCGCATTGGTTCTTAACTTCAACTTTAAAGACTTTGAAGGCATCCAATGCTCCATACTTGTTATGAAGCAAGTACACATACATATATCATGAGTAATCATCAATGAAAGTGATGAAATATTTTTAACCAGGCATATCCATATCTGGACAGCATATGTCAGTATGTATGATTTCTAATATGTTTAAACTTCTATTGGCATTCTTCTTTGACTTTTTTGTCTACTTTTCCTTAATGCAGTCCACACAAGTCTCAAGATCAGTATAATCTAAAATACTAAGTACTCCATCTTTTACTAATCTCTTAATTCTATCTATGGAGATGCTGACCCTAATCTAGATGCCATAACATAGAAGAATTCTCATTAATATTACATCTCTTAGTACCAATATGAACATGCAAAGAATTATTAGTGGCTTCATTCTGCAAAAAAATTCTATATAGACCATCTACTAAAATTCCTATTCCAATATGATTTGATTTATAAAATAAGTTAAATACATTGTCTTGAAAGGTAAAAGAAAAACCAAATGGAACAAGTCTAGAAACAGAAATCAAGTTTTGTGAGAAACTTGGTACATAAAAGGTCTTATCCAAAACTAAAACAAAGCCATTGCTTGGTGTTAACGTACATGTCCCGATAGCCTCCACATGTGAGCCCATCTTGTTGCCTGATAAGATGCTTAGCTCACTTTCCACTGGCTTCCTTAGGTTTTGCATACCTTGCACAGAGTTTACAATATGGATTGTAGAACCAGAATCAATGCACCAGGTGTTAATATTAACATTAACCATATTATATTCATAACAAAAAAAAAGGATGATATATTACCTTTCTTCTCAAACCACTTCTTGAATTTAGGACAATCTTTCTTCACGTGTCCTTTCCTTTTACAGAAGAAACACTTATTTTCCTTCTTTATATCAGCTTGAGGTGGTAATCTATCTTTCCCCTTCTGATATGATGTAGAAGTGTAAGTATGAGATGTGTCACCTTTTTATTTCTTCCCACATAGTTGTAGCCAGCATCACACACTTCTGGAATTCCATCACAGTAGAGATGGCAAATGTCAGTATCGGAGTGGATTCCAGGCCGTCCGTCCGGTCAAGCGGTAGAAAAATCCCGTTGAAATTTGGATAATGGATATCGGATATGGATAAATCCGATTTTTTGAATGGATATGGATTGGATATGGATTTAGGCATATCCGATCCAAAACCAACTATCATATCGACCCAAGCATTAGTAATATTTGAATTAATATTTGAATGTTATAATATCGATACAATATTTGAACATTGTAATTTGTAATAACACTATATAATATGATATGATCTCACATTACTAATTCAAATATTTAATTGCCCTATTTTTAAAATCCTAATTAGTAAAGTTAGAAATGAATACTAAAAATATAATAATATAAACCCAAGACCTAACAATAACATTATAAATTATAAATCTAGTACAATTGTAATTTGTAAATCCCTAACGTAACATACTAACATTGTAAGCCTAGCTTCTTAACACGATCAGTCTAAACTTATAACACCACAAACCTAATTTGTTGATAGCCTCATGCAGTCTATCTTGATCCCACGTCTTCATTATCCTTCCCGCGTGGGTGGACATATCTCTTCCAAGATGTTTGAGCTTTGGCCATTCTTGGGGGGGAATCACCGGTAGACTTGATAGTCGCTTGATACTTAGTAGCCCTCCGTTAATATAAATTAAAACTTATGTGACTCTTTAAACTCTTTAATGACCGGGCTCTATACGCCTGCGGTGGCATTTGCCGATTAATCTCCTCTTGAGGCGGAGGAGAGTCGACGTGACGATCTTCGGGCTGCTTGGATTTTTAGTCCCTAAATCTGGCCTTAATGTAACACCCTAGGATTTTAATTCCCTAATGTGTAAATTTTAATTTTAACACTTAAGTCCTAATCAAACATCACTAACCTAACTCTGTCTTGTCAAGTATAAATCTTAATCTAATATAAAGGAGAAAGGAGGAGAAAGAAGGGGAAGAGACGGAGAGTGGTTTTATGGAAGATAACTGCGTTTTTGATAGAAAATGAGTCTATACTTTGAAGTTGTCGAGCATAAGTACTCACGAGGCACCAATTGCACATCTGGAAAAAAAAACCAGTTTGGATTTATAGAAAACACTCGTGATGCAACGTTCGTGAAATCTGAAAACAAACGTAGTTCGCATCACGTCAAAGCATTAAAGCAACTCTTAGTCCTATTCCTTCCCATAACATTCGACGGGTTAGTGATTTGGTATTCAGTTTTTCTTTTATTTTAGATCAGAGTAGCTTAATTACAGACCCATTGTAATATAATAATGTGTTGCATTGTCGAACATTACCAATCTAAAATACATATATCATGTTCTAATATTGAGATCGATTCATCATGCTTGTGCTTAAATGTTGAGATTCATGCTTGTGCTTTAAATGTTGAGATTCATCATGCTTGTGTGTCAGAAATATTAAGTCTAGTGCTGGTTCCATGAGTGGAGATTAAAATAATAATAATAATAATTATGCAAGTCATGTAGGTGGAGAATGTAAGTTGTAGCTTGGTTGTTTGTACGAATAAAATAATTGATTGGTGTATGAAATATTTCTTCTGGCCAATGATAATAATTTTATTTTGTAAAATGGTGTAATGATGGATTCACGAATTAAACCAAATAAAAAAATAAAGAAAGGGAAAGAGACTGGTTTTTGTAAAGTAAATTGTAGTTGTGTCTGACCATACGGCCATGTAAAGTAATGATTTTTCGAATTCTTTTATTTCCAACGCCATTCTTGTATTTCTAGACTAAAAATTTGATTTGACCTGTTTGTAATACTTTTTTTTTTTAATTTCCAATAATTTTATACCATTCTAGATTTTTTTTTTTTTTTTAATTATTGGTTTTTGTAAAGTAAATTGTAGATGTGAAAAACAAATCAAAGTTTTGAAATATCACATTTTGACCGGCTGCCCAGCATATGTTTTATTGAAAATAAATTATTCGCGACTTCAGAATGTCTCATTAGTTTTTCGTGATTCTAGACATCATGAAATTAACTTTTGACACATAAAATGTTGAGATATATTCTTTTTAGCATGAGGTATGATTTTACGAAGTTACACCCGGTACGGTGGATGATTCACGGATCTATGACTTGATTTCTTACATTATTTCTTTTATTTTGTTTTATTTTATTTATTTTATTTTCTCATTCTTTTCCAAGTTTTCAAAATTTTAAAATTCAATTGCCTCATTTTCAATTTTTACCTATATTTTAGTATGAACCACTATACTAGTTCTAGAAAGTTCTCATTTCTTTGGAATACGTGAATGTGATTGATTTGTGATGTTCTTTAGACTTTAGTTTATATTCTACAAAATTTATGAATAAATGAAGTTATAGCCCAATTATCATAGTTAGCAAAATATGCTTAGTGTCGCGTGGATAAATCGAATGTCGAAATTGGAGAATATCAATCGATGGATAGGATATGGATTTAGATTTTTTTTATCCGTAGTATATGGATATGGATATGGATATATTATTTTTATTTAGGATCGGATATGGATTTTGAAAAATCCGATCCAAATCCGATCCGATGCCATCCCTAATCACGAGCCTCTCTTCTTCTTGAACACACATGATCATTAATTCATTGATTGACCATTTGTCCTTATGTGTATTATAAGGAATCTTAAAAGGCCCGTATTGATGAGGAAGAGTGTTCAAAATAAAGTGCACTAGCAAAGACTCGGACATATCTATCCCGAGTTTCTTAAGTTGTGCTGCGATGTCCCTCATCTGCATGATGTGCTCACGCACACCCCTGACGCTTGTGATACGAATGGAAGATAACTTCATTATTAGGGTACTTGCCAAAGCTTTGTCTAAAGTGACGAATTGTTCGCCAATGGATTTTTGAAAATCTTGGACCTTATCATATTACACCAGTACCCCTAATACCAATAGTGATTTTTGTCTTAATAAACATTATGTTGAGTCGATTGGATATCTCTCATCGCTCATATAGCGCAACTTCAGTAGGTGTGTTTTCTTTTGTCACTTCTGGTGGTTTTTGATTTCCTTATGACATAATCAATGTCCATATACCCTAAATGAAGGAGTATCCTTTCTTTCCATAGTTTGTAGTTGTCACCCCTAAGTTCTGGAATGTCTAGGTGCTTATCAGTGTCATTAGCAGGTTGAGATACTGTAACAAGTCCAAAAGCTTATGTTAGATGTGAGGCTTATATTACTAATTGTATGTGTTACCAATGTAAAACACGCACTAAACTATATCTAATTTAATAAAACATTACCTGTGGGCTAAATCTTTATTTAATTAATACACTTTAACTTTATGATAGAAATTCCAAATTATTTAACCTTGATGGGAGAAGCAGTGGCTTTAAGTGGATAGGTATGTCGTTTATATCTGAAAGTCTGCAAGATGAGTGGAGAGGTCTGTGGTCCCTCTTAATAACCACTAGCCTTAAGGTAATTATCACCCTTTTATCATAACTTTCCTAGACATGTATAGTTCACACAAGTACCACTTAATGTTCCAAGGTTCCGAGACCACTTTGTATAATTTATTTGTCATTAAAGAATAAAATATAGCGTTAATAATAGATTCGTAGTCGTGGGTAGATTAACCAGAAATAATTTAGCGTTGCATCGTAATTATTTATATAAATTATAACAAAATTTCACGTGGGATAAATTTTATTATATTAAGTACAATTAATTACTAGTTTATGTCGCATTATTTATATAATTTTAACTTAATATATAATCTTAATCAATTAAAGATGTTGTGACTACGCTTTAATTAATCAAAATTATATTGATCACTTGGACATTTTTATAAGTTTTTAGTTGTGCTTTCTAACTTAGGCACCAAACTTAAGTTTTATATATAAAATTAAATTTTATGAGAAAACCTAAGTTTTTCATAAATTTCTAAATGTCTAAACTGAAGGATATAATATAATTTGTGAAAATAAAATTTTCAAATATAAACCAAATAACATAATAATGAGAAAGCATAATTGGATCATAAAATTATGCTCCAAAATGAAATTTGCATAATCAATTACAATTATTATGCACAAAATGATTTTATACATAAAATAGTCAAGCATAAATAAATATTATTTGAGCAATACAATAAATAATGCTCAAATACTTAATTAATACGGAAGTGTACAAGGATCAAATATACAAGCACATTAATGCACCAACTAAGGTAGTGTGATGGTAGAGTCTATGATTATTAAATCCTTAGTCATAGGTTCAAATCCTAGAAGTGTTATATTTTAAAATTTTACTTTGCCCAGAAGCTCATAGGGCTTTGTCCAAATAAGCCCAGCCACTTAAAGTGGCCTAGTCCAAAACTAGGCCCAAGGCTTCAAATCCAAAGCCTTCAAGAATAAGTCAAGGCTTCAAAACTTAAAGTCTTAAAGAATAAGCCCAAGACTTGAAATGATAATAATTATAAATTAAAGTTTTCTTTCTTTTTCTTTTTCAAGTTGTCTTCTTTGTACCGCTGCCCTCCCCATCCAAAACAGAAGAATGAATATTTTTCATGCAATTTGTTGTTATAAAATCATAAAAACACATTAAATCAAATATAAATGTGATTTATTGCTTTTAAAACAATAAAAAAGCCAAAAACCAAGATATCCAAAATTTTGGAAAAATGAGATCATATCACACAAATTTTTTCTGAACGTAAAAACTGCGAAAAATCGAGGCAGAGAGGTGCAATCAGCTCGTCACCGTGTAATCTGATTATACGTCATCATAACGTATTTTAATATGGAAGCGTGAAAGCGAATCGGATTTTACGTATCTCCCGTGATTGAATTCGCGGCTGGAGTGCAGACAGCGAATAACTACAGCGTTTCACTTCAACAACTTTCATTTATCGATGGTGATGGCAAAAATGAATTATTTTAAGTGTAGCGTGAAAGGGCGCTTAGATGTATTTATAGATTAAGCGAATGCGTATCGATTATGAATCGTAGCGGCTGAAATTGAGTTACAGAATTTGAGTTTAAAGCTTAGTGATGATTTTTGCAAGCACAAGAATCTTTATATAAAATTAGATGATAGAGAAATAAACAATCACACCGAAAATATAAAGGTGGATGACTAAAACAACCACATGGATTGTAGAATCGGAATAGAATAGAGATCAAAATCAAAGATGACTAACAAATCATCGTAAAGGAAAAAAAAATCCAAACAGACACTATTACCTAAAAAAAAGCATCTATAATCATCAATCTAGAAAAAAACATGTAGAGGAAGTAAATACAAAGTTGAAGCATTCATACCCGGGGTTGCTCGTCTTTCTCTCTGCCTCTCGTTTGATGGTCCTCCTCTTTAGCCGCCTATCTCCTTCCTCGAAAAAATATCTACTGGTTAGCCCCTTCTTCTGCTCGCCCCTTTTTTCTACTCTAGCCGTCCTCTGGGTCAATGATCTCTCCCTTAAGAAAAACGTCCCAATCGTGGCCCCCCCTCTCTGATGGTGTCCCTCTAATATATAGGATGTTCAAAAAACTAATCCTAAAACTTCCCAAATGAAAGGATCCAACACCTTTCACCAAAAAAAAAAATGAAGAAAATCAAATTGAAAAAGGAAAAGTCAATCAAATAAAATCAAAATTAAATAAAAAAAGAAAAGAATATAAGCCCAAATTTAGGGTCTATATATATATATATATATATATATATATATATATATATATATATATATATGCAAAACCAATTACACAACGATGACAAAAGAGTCCTATAAGGAATGACCTTAAAGGTACTAAAACCTTAACTAGGATCTAAACAGGCCCCATGAGCTTCAAGCCTCAGACATATAAGAGGGTCCAATTCTGTGCAAAAAGAGCCCAAAAGTCTAAATCAAATTATTCTTCTCCCGGGCCTAACTAAAGAACATTGCCAGTTCATAACGATCCAATGCAAGTTCTTTTTTTTTTTTTTTAATTTATTGCACTTTAATTTCAAGGGAGTAAATTGTCACTATTGGAACTCGAACTTGGGACTCTCCCTCCCTATGCCCTATGCCTATTTGAAACGGTGAGCGCTCTACCACTTAAGCTAAGCACGATGTGTTAGATTAATTTATTAATTATGAACTAAGCATAACCATAGTACAATCTAATTGTGCAATTATTCATCTTAATTATGAGTTATTTATGGGATAATTTAATATTAATTAGATATGAGCATATGGTTCTATATTCTCCTTTACTTTTGATAAGCGCATTAGACCAAAACCTAATTGTTCCCTTGTGATCTATATATATCTAATTAAATAGAGTCCTAGAATTTTCAAGGGTTTTTGTAAAACACGCTTGGAGAAGAAGGAAAGAGTCATCTTCAACCCTAGTTTTTCTTTGATCTCATCTCTTATAAATTTAGGAGATAAATGATAGTTAATAATCTCGGATCCATGCTAGGTATGTTTTTCTATGCACTATGATTTATATGTTTCATTGTTTCAATAAATTTTCAAATTTTAATCCATTTATTAGGTCGTTTGATTATTGATCAATTGTTTTTTGCTCAATAAAAGTTTTCGTTTTAACAAATAATTTATGAATTTAGTATCATAGTCGAGGTTAATTGCGTGGTAGTGTATTTCTAGGTTGCTGTTTGATTGTTCCCTCAATCTCTACTTCTAATTTGTTTCTTTTGTATTCATTTCCGTCTTCAACCATTATGGGTTTTCTTTTAATTAACTCTTGTTTGGTTAAAGAGAAAGTTGATGAGAGACAAATAGGCGCACTAATTCATAATCGGGACATGTTTTTTCAAATCCTATTAAAGTTTTTTTTTTTTTAATTTGGTTAACCATACCCTCACGTCACTGCAACTATCAAAAGATTTATTTTTTATTTTTTATTTTTTGTTCGGTTAACCATTAATGAAACGCAATGTCAATCAACAAAAAATATATATATTTTTTAATTCTTTATTTGGTTAACAATCAATCGTGGCTGCCACTTTATTTCTTATCATATCAATCACGGTTTTTATTATTATTATCATTATTTTATTTGATTGATAATGGCATCTTCGGATTTCTTATATGCCACTAATATGATTTTTTAGGCTTGGATTCCTTTTGTTCAATAGGTCGGACCATTATTTAATAGGTCAAGTATGCGGTGCCATTACTTTAGCACGCCTCGTGACGGCCCGGAGGCGACCATTGTATGTGTCAGTACTTGAGAGCAGTAGGAAAGTGTAGTCCTAGAACCCCGTTTTGGGGGTCTGAGAGCCCCATTGGCTATGTTCCTTGCATGTGAAATTTGTTATTAGAAATGTAAGTATATATATTTATGCTGAATTTCCTAATTTAAATCGTTTATTTTGAAGAATAATCAATAATAAGGAAAAACATATATCATCTCTTAAAAGATAATCCTTGATAAAGAAAAACATATCTTATCCATAAGATATAATTCAATAAAAGAAAAAAAAGATATTGTCACACAAATAGAGAGCGGGAGATTTGAGGCAGAGGCATTTATAAATTAGGAAGATCACGGCATCTGCTGCCTCTCTGCCATGCTGCCCTCTCAGATTTGTTGAGCTTGTCATTCGGAGGGTGGCACACTTGCCAACGGATCGCCGCTTTTTGGGATTCGCGATTCTTGGTAAATCTCCCAAAATCAGCAGACAAATTGGTTCTTACATTATAGAAATCATATTTTTACGATTTGTTTATTTAATTCACATGTTTGAGAAGCTCTATTTTCTGCCATATCAAATTATTTTTAAAATCCTTTTGTTTGATTAATTGTTGGGATACTGATTGAAAGAAAATAAAATTAGAAACAACCAAAATTATATCCCATTAAGCATTAAATTTTGTTTTTGGCAAAACTGAATTTTTTTACCCAATGTTCCAATAATTTGTCTACTCTTTTTCACATATTGCTTTTGCGATTTATATTACGCTATTTATGATCGTTTATAGCATCATATTGGGAATACAATTATTAGTATTATTGTACTTGGGTGAAAATTGAGAAATATTGAATGCTTGTGTGTAACACTTTAAATTATACCATAGTAGTTTTATGACATGTTTAGGGTATAATAAATATTAAATTCGTATTTTTTGGAAATTTAAGTGCTAAATGTGAAAAATGACATAACTGAGATTTTTAAAGAAGTCTAAAAGATAATTGTAAGTTGTAAAGTAAGACTCAAAAGGACATTAAGATAAGACCATATATTTATGGTGGAATAATGATAAGTGATTTGCAAATGAAATAAACATGGAGGACTAAAATGGAAAAAAAGGGAAAATTGAACCAAAATCCCTTAAGACAACAAACTTGTCTTAGAATTGGGGATTTCTCATTTTTGGCTGAAGGAGAGTTAAGGCTACGGGTTTGAGGAAGGGAAGAAGAGCCAAATTTTGGTTTGTTTCTCTTACCTTACATCTCTTGATTAATTAATCATGTTGAAGAAAGGAATGAAAAAGAAAGGCTTAGTTTGAAGTCTTGAAAAATCGAGTTGGAAAGCTATCACCAATTTTCTCCATCTTTGTTTTTGTTTTTGTTGGTTTGAGTTGGGTTTAAAGTTGGCTTTGATCTTGTTTTGGTTTGGGTTGGAATTGTCTTTTGATAAGGATCAAAAATTGTGTAAAGAGACATGTAGGTATTTTAGGGGAAGTGTTATCCAAATTTCCCTAAAACCTGTGTTTTTATGTCGGCCATAACTTGGCCTACAGGCCTCCAATTTGGATGATTCCAATTGGAGAAGAAACCTAAGAACTAGAACTACAAATGTCTAGAATAGACCAAGATGTAAATCCTGCTCTAAGAACCCTAAAAAAGAGTTTTACAGAAAATATGGATTTTGTCCCCTGTATGAGAGTAGTTCCTATTGTTTGCACCATATCTTGAGTTATACTGATCCAATGAGGTGATTCAAATTTTTGTACAAACAAACATTTGGGATAACAACTTTTATGAAGAAAGTATAACCAAATTTAGTTTTTGTCCCCTAATCATTTTCCCAATAAGATAAGGAAAATAAAAGAAAATATAGTTTTTGTATAATAAAGCACATGTGAAACAAATTTTCAAAAAAAATAAATAAATAAACAACATCATTTTCACTTATGAAATTAGAGATAAAAGTAAAATTAAATTCACAAATTAGTCTAAAAACAAAGAAGTTGTGATCACCTAGCATCATCCATCAACAAAAATAAAAACCTAAAAATCCAAGTAATTATGTTCTTCCAATCCATAGCACAAGTCAATCCCTATGATTCTTGAAAGGCGTGAGGAATTAAATCGAGTAAAATTATTTCATAAATCTTTAGAAAAAAGCTTGAAGAAATTTACAGTTTAGTGTTTTTTAATAATCTAAACAATGAAAACCAATCGAACTAAACAAAATTATAGATCAATTTTCTTGACTTTTATCTAGCACGATAATTATATGATAGAGAAAACTACAAGAGAAACAACAAGAAATCCTAGATTAAAAAGTAAGAGCACTAGGGCAAAACTAGGGCATTTTCTATCACTTTCTCGAGAATACATGAAAACTAGGGCAAAAGTGAGGACACTTATGAGAAGAGGAAGGTGCAGAAGTTTGATGATAAGATGAGGCATGGCCTGGGGAGGAACGACGCCGAACAAGGGTTGAGTACTTGAGATAACAACAAAAGAAGAATCGTTTCAATAATAGGGCTTTTCAGGTAACATCAAAAGAAGAATGGGAGGGAAAGAAAGAAATCGTTTGGCTATTCATGGAACGGGATTTTTCGGGTAATGGAGAAAGAAGAAGAATGGGGAGAGAAGAAGAATGGAAGGGAAACAAGGGCATAAATTATTTTAAAAAATAAAGGTAAAAATATCCAAATAAGGTCATATCTCCAAAGTTTTAAGATGAATGGTTAGTTTTACAAATTTCAACTTTTAAATAAATATCCCTATAGTAATTGAAGTATTTTATCATTTAGGTTGAAGAGTTCATGGTGAATATTGAACATTTAATACTTCACTATCTTATTTGTCACTAGTCATAATTTGGTTTGTTTATTAAGTCTATATCCAACTGGTAATCATCCCATAGAAATCATGACTCCTACAATGAAGGATCAATAGAATAATTTTACTTAAAATAATTAGGGATAAAAGAGGAAAATCATAATTTTAAAATTGAAAAAGATACATGCAATTGGAAAAACACATAAAATTATATGATCTGTTTGGTTTTATCATTAAAAAAATTGAAAAAGAAATCATATACCGTTAAAATTAATAAAAAGCTTCTACCTTTTACAATAATTTCATTTCTATATACAAGAGTTAAAATGTCTTTGTATCACTACAAATGATACACAAAAAAGCAGATCCAAAGCAATTCGGTAATAATACCATTTTCCCAACCTTCAAGCCCCAGTGAAAGGAACAATATGTGAACAGTGTCACACCCTTGTGGAAAACTAAAACAATGGCTAACCTTGCTTCTGAAATTCAATACTTTACACCGAGATCAAAATCGCAAATCGATTTCAAAAAGGAAACCTACTCCTCTACAATCTCATGAACCCTAGAAAGGTAAAAGGAAGAGAAGACCAAATCAAAAAGAAAAAAATCGAGCCTTTAAAAAAGAATGCTTGTGAATAGAAAGCTACCTCAGTGCGGAAGAGCGATGAACAACGAACCGGAGAGAGAGGGAGATGCGGAGGAACAGGGCAGAAAAAATTACAATTACAAAGCGATGTCGTGAACAAAAGAGAGAGAAAGAGATAGAAATAGAGCGGAGAGGCAAGACAGCTACCTCAGCCAAGTACCCTCAGGGATTTTGAAACGGCGTCGTTTTTGGGTGGAATAAATATAAAATATATTAGTATAGCGGTTCATTCCTGATGCAGTTATTGGGAGCAATATAGATATAGGAATAGGAGCACAAAATTAATAGCCAGCCAGCCAGCCAGCTGCGTCTAAAAGTTTGATAAGAATTGTTTTTTCCTCCGCGCGAACCAAAGGAGGCTTCCAGATGGGAAGCAAGACCACATCAAAATGAAAACCTCCATGGACAGAAGCAACAAAATAGGAGGGAAAGAAAATCTAAAGTTTGAGCATTCTCAGGTTAAAAAACAGAGGTCAAAAATCTGGAAAAAAAAAAGTAGAATCGAAGCAGCTTGACTAATCTGGAAACCTCCAGGAAATTAACGGCCATATAGGAGCGATTTATTCCTAATGCAGTTATAGGGACTAATATAGGAGCACAAAATTAATAGCCAGCCGCGTCTAAAAGTTTGATAAGAATTTTAAAGTAGGACCAATTTGAAATTCATTAGTTGCGGCTAACTTAAGTATGAGACTAAAGGCATGCTTTGGTAGGGAAATTTTGGCCCCAATTAAAACTATGTTCCCCTATAGGTCACTTTTTTTATAGTGTTTTTAGCTTGAATGATTACACAAAATAAGAAGTAAAAATATTTCTTTCATCTTTTCTTCGAAAACTCTCACTGATTTTCTAGATGAAATATTGTTTGATCAAAAAAAGGGGGAAAATCCAACCACATATGCCCCTCAATTGAATCGGAAAGATGAAAAATGACTTGATATAAAGGAATGGGTGGATATGAGGCAATGAAAGTAAAAGGCTTGACCCACAAATGGAGCTTCACGTTTGGAATTCAATTCAAGATCAAGAGCGCATTGGGTGATTAATATATGAAAAATCTAGACAAATAACTTGTGAAATACTTTGAAATAAATGCAGAAATTTGCTTGGAGATGCAACTATGTGTTATGTTATTTTTCCATCATGGAGTTGATGGAATTGACCAATTTTTTTTGTACATTTTGCTTAATTCATCATTATTAGTTTTCCATTCACCCAACGGGAAGTAAGTCCCCTTTGCATGCATTTCCAACCCAACCCCCTTTATGGGGGATATTTTTTCAAAGGAGAGGACAAATGGGCCTATTTGGAAATTGTTCTTTAAATTGAAAATAGTCCCAAATATATTTGGTCAATTTTATATTGAAACTTGAGAAATTTTTAAATATTTTCAACTTGGTGAGTTGAGCGAAACCAAACTTCTATGTTTTTTTTTTTTTTAAGTTTCTTTAGTTTCAACTTATGAAAAATTTATTCTATTAAAAAAAGATGGTCTTACAACTGTATAGCATTTCAAATTCATTTTACTTAATTCTCCTTAGTTATGTACGAATTAAATAAATTAAATTTTAATAAATGTATAACGAGTTTTAATTTCATTTAAATTTTCTCTTATTTTCAATACAATGAGAAACCAAATAATTATAGATTATTTTTCTTAATATTTATTTTATTTCTTTAACACTATACTAGAACCAAGTAAGGCCTAAAATAATGAAAATATGATAATAATGGCATCATCATTTGTAAGTTTTTTAAAACCTAAGAAAAAATTCAAATTTTTCTGAAAAATTGTAAAACGGTAATTTCAATTGGAAATCGGAAATTTTCTAGATCTCGGATGATGAAACGGACTTCACCGTCGACTCGCTCTCGAAATCTGGGGCTACTCCATTCAATTTCGTCGATTCCAAGACAGTTTAATTTCACGCTGGCACATTTTAGAGGTCGCGGACACATGACACCCTAAGGAAGTGACACATGGCATGAACCATGTGGTGCACTTGGAATACATGGCTCACATTGAGCCATGGTTGAATGATTTAATAGCGAAAATAAAAATCGTTAAAATACATTGGTATTGTCAAGCAAGAGGAAAGGAAAGCCCCACTTTGATAAATCTTGGATCGGTTTAAAAATCAAAAGGAGAAATAGAAAAGTGAGAGAAGAGAAAAAGGAAAAAGAAAAGAAAGAGATGAGACAATGAGAGAAAAGATAAAAAGAAAATGAAAAGGAAATAGGATGGGGAGCAAACAAAGAAAAGAGTGTGTTGGATAAGGGAGGAAGAGAAGCAAACAGAGAGAGAAAAGGAGAGGAAAACGGATAGAGAGAGGAGAGAAAAACAAGGGAGATTTTTTCAGCGTTCCGATGGTCGGAGCTCGACGGTCCGAGAAGAAAAGTTGGTCCATGCATAGCAGTTCTACGCCTCAGATACTCAAAATCTCTTGAAGCCACAAACTCCACGGAGAGGGAATTTTCCTACTCACTATTTTTGAATTTTAAGTTCTGCAGAATGCACATAGTTGTCTTCGGGGTCATGATAAATGCGGTGATTTAGACCCAAGATTTTAATTAGATATTGAAATTTTTACCGTCTCCAGTATCCCAGACTGTGGTCGAGGTTTGGTTTCTGATCCTCAAACTGACGTTTTCAAATTTTTATCATAGTTGCTGAGATTTACAAACATTCAATGACAAATTTAACCAAAATGGTTCATGGTCGAAGGGGACCCGCAGATGCCCTGCTTTATACGTCCTAGATTCGCCATTATGCGTATTGTCGAAAAATAAATAAATTGTTATTGTGTGTAAAACTATGTTAATATGTGCTTACGATGTATTAACATGGAAATTGTTATGAATGGAAATTATATGTAAGAAATATAATGACCTGAATTTATAAATGTTGCATGTAGCATGACATAGCATGAAATGAGCATGATTGTATTTCATATGCACATCACATCGCGGTCGAGAAGGTACATGGTACTTATTCAAGATTTTGGTGAATGTATGGTGAGCTCGGAAATGGGAGCACGTCCAAAATAAAGACTCATGGTTGTATAAAACAAGAATAAATATAAATCATGTGTGTTTAGGCGTAGTAAGTTGGGGTAGATTCCCCCCACCCCCGCAGGGTGAAAGACCCAAATTTATATGCGATTATACATGATCACCAGTGGTGAAAGCCCGTAAAAATGTCGAAAGGCGCACGACTATCCTGTGGTGTGACCCTGAAAAAGACGTGGCCCATGAACAACACACGGGATTTGATAAAAAAATTCAAGTGAATATTGGAGGGTTGTCCATCAATTCTAAGTCATCAAGTGAAACGCCACGACCTAAGCCACACTTGGCATTGCGTATGTGAGGAGTCGATCAAAGACTCGTAAGCCAGGCAATGGTGAGTCTCATCTCTGCGATTGCATTTAATATTTCATATAGGACATTGCATTATTTATACGGAATGCGACGTGACGCTTTCATACCGCGCATTACATGTGCATTTTAAAGGGGAGTAAATTTCCTTGTAGGAGAATTTTTCACAGTATTGCTCACCCCATCGTGGGACCCCTTTCAAGTATAGGGAGTGTACAGGGAGACGACGCTCCTATAAGACTGTGATTGCAAAGGAGGCCGACATGTGGCCTTGAGTAATATTTTTGTAAAGTGTTTTATATAAAATGATTTTTATAAAATTCTTTTAACTATCAGAGCAAATAATGGTATGTAATTATGGTAAATGATCATGATCGACCTCATTTAATCTGTAATTATTCATTTTCTTTTCATATTTTAGATTTAAATATGAATGAATGGGTCCTAGTGAAGAGACATATGGAAGTGGTGTGGAGTAACTCGATGTCCATGGGTAGTTGGTACCGGTTTGGTACCAAGACTTAGATGCAAGACGACCTAAGATAGAAATTTCGTGGGTTGACGGGTTGTCAATGAGACCCTCGGAAATTGGGGCATCACAGCTTGGTATTAAAGCCTAGGTAAACGACTACCTAGGGAGCTCGGGTGGGGGTATCCACCAGTGTTTTTGGATATTGGCTTTTCATAGCTGAGTATCGAAAGTTAGGTGTCCAAAATACCTAGGATCAGTGGGTATGGGTGTAGAAATTCAAGATTGTGTGCATTGATTGTTATGTTCTAATATGTACCACGTGAGATGGGCCAGATTGTGTGAAAATATGCATGATAGAATGCATAGAAATCGATGAACACTAGGCTGTGCAAAGTAACCTTAGGGGTTCGAAAAACGAATAAGCATGATTACGTAGAAATGGTTACTTATTAGTATTTGGCGTTATGCACCACTAATGTGATAAATGAGAAGGGAGAATCTCAAATTGCTATCTTAACTTGTGTAGATGGCAAGTCGAGGGCGCGGACGTAGAGGTCATCCACGGGAAAATAGTCAACCACCACCTGTGTTTGACCCACAGGCCTTTATAGAGGCTATAGGCGCTGCAATTGCCATCATTGTGCAAGCGAGCACCGTGGCTGCTACCACTGCACGGACTAATGCAACGGTGGGCCAAGGAGGGACTAGTAACCTCCAAGGGTTTCAGGCACATCATCCTCCGACATACATGGAAGGAGGGGACTCGATGGTCAGGACATTCTTGGCCATTGGAAGAGAAGTAGATGACACACGGAGCATCCAGGATATGGGTGCTAGTACTAAAAGGAAGGAGAATCAATCTTCTTCTAGTTCGAGAAAGAGGCAGAAGACTTCTGCTCCCCGAGGATTTTAGGGACGAGGCCGCAGCTATCAAGGCCAAGGCCGAGTCGGGGCTTCTAGCCAAATGGGGCAGATGACATGCTACCATTGCCATCAGCCTGGGCACATGAGACGGGATTGTCCATAGAGGTAGGGATCCCGGAATTATGGGACATCATAGTTCCAATCATCAATGGGACATGCTTTGAAGCAGTTTGTTCCTCCTTACCCCAACATGGGCCAGGGGAATCGATGTCATTCCCAAGGTGCTTCACATGCACCTACTATTTCGCAGATGGGCCACATGGGCCAGGGCATAGGTCGGGGTCGAGGCCAAGACTTCCAGGTCGGTACTTTAGGAACCTAGGGGCATGTCTACGCTGTGGTGCCGCAAATTGAGCTTACATATCAGTATGATATACAAGGTATATTTCGGCTCTCACATTTCTTGATAAGAGTGTTGTTTAAATTCGGGTGCATCGTATTCATGTTTATTGCTGCATAATGTGAGAAAAGCTTGAGCTAGAGGTTGAAACCTTGGAAAAGTCGTTGTATGTGAATTCTCCCCTAAGAACTAGGGTGAGTGTTGATAAGATATGTCAGAATTGTGAGTTAGAGATCTCGGGACTCGCCACTATGGACCTGGGTGATGGACCCATCGACGGATGTCATTCTTGGCATGGATCAAGTTAACCAAGACATCGAAATGTCATTGATTGTGATAGTAGGAGGATTACTACCCACACACGGGACGGTATTCGTGTGACTTTTTAGGGGGAGAAGCATGATGTTTTACCTTAGTTCGTGCACGACTCCAAATGGAGTGGGGAGTTGATGGGTTGGCTAGTAAGCCTTACCCTAGAGGACAGGGAGACATGACGGTCTAATTCTCGTGTGGTTTGCGATTATGAGGATGTGTCTTTCTCCCGATTTAGCCACGGATTACCCGCTAGGGGATGGAATCACTGCCAGTTACACTCGGTACGCCGCTCTATTTCTATGACTCCTCATAGGATGGCACCGATTGAGTTGCAGGAACTCAAGGTCCAACTACAAGGATTGTTAGACAAGGGCTTTATTAAACCGAGCACGTCACCATGAGGCACTCCGGTTCTGTTTGCTAAGAAGAAGGACAAGACTCTTTGACTGTGCATTGATTATAGACAGTTAAACAGGGTTATGATCAAGAATCTGTATCCATTACCGAGGATTGATGACTTGTTTGATCAGCTGAAAAGGGCGCAAGTCTACTCCAAGATAGACCTTCAGATCAAGTATCAACCGAGGGTTAAGGAGGCGTATATCCTTTAAGACAACGCGCGATAGGCATTTCGAGTTCATAGTGATGCCTTTCAGATTGACGAATGCTCCAACGACATTCATAGATCTCATGTATAGGGTATTCCAACCCTACTTGGATCAGTTTGTTGTGGTCTTTGTTGACGACTTGATCTACTCCCAATCCGAGGAGCATGAGGATCATTTGAGGATTGTTCTTCAAGTACTCAGGGACCATCAGTTGTGTGCCAAGTTCAGGAAATGTGAATTTTGGCTTACTAAGGTGAAATTGGGACACTGTGGTTGGTTTCAAGTGTGTCGTTAATTTTGAGAAGGTAAAGGTCATATGAGTCGAGAGGTCAAGTCAATCTCGAGATACGCAGCCTTGACGGTAGGGTATTACATGAGGTTCATTGAGGATTTCTCCCGACTAGCAGCACTTATGATTAGATTGACCCTGAAAGGGGTCAAGTTTGAGTGGACTGACCTATGTGAGAAGGCATTCTAGGAGTTGAAAATGAGGCTTACTTCAGCTCCTATTCTAATAGTCTCGGAACAGGGATAGAGGTACACGATGTACTATGATGCCTCTAGGGATGGACCGGGATGTGTCTTGATGCAGTCCGGGAGGGTTGTGGCTTATGGTTTCAAACAGCTAAAGAATCATGAGCAGAATTACCCTGCACATGACCTGGAGTTGGCGACCATTGTCTTTGCGTTAAAGATTTAGCGCCACTACTTGTATGGTGAGCAGTTTGAGGTGTTTTCAGACCACAAAGGTTTATCTTTACGCAGTGGGACCTCAACATGAGGCAACGCAAATGGATGAAGTATCTGGAGGATTATGACTTCACTTTGCATTACCATCCTGGTAAGGCAAATGTTGTGGTTGATGCACTCAGTTGGAAGTCACGGGAGTACCGCTGGCCAGAGCTTCCGAGAGTGGAAAATGCTCGAAACCATGGAGCAAGCCGGATTAAAGTACGTTGATCGCCCGTGGTTTAGGAGTCGGTGGCTACGCCTTCCTTACCGAAAGCGTAGTGATTGAGTCCTGCGGCAAGACGCGCAGATATCGTCATCGTGGACCCGCACAATCGCGGGTGACGAAGGTCGCCATCCACACAGAGCGGTAGTCTTCGTATAGGGGGACGTTGGTTCCCCAACCGATCGATTTGAGAGAGGAGATCCGAGTTCCCACTACTCCTATTTTGTCAGGCATCCAAAGTATGAAGATGTACCAGATCTTCGCCGCGTACAGTTGAACGGAAGAAGCAACACGTTGGAAATTTTGTTCGTCGATGTCTCACAAGTCACAGTAACAAATAGTCGGCATCGGTTAAAGAAGGCTACTCCGTACCGGCATTAGAGGTAGCCGAGTGGAGTGGAGCATGTCACGATGGATTTTGTGATCCACCTGGCCACGGACACCTGCGGGAGACATGATGTCGTATGGGCTATAAAGGGACCTACCACTAAGTCAAACACTTTCAGCGATGCGAATGACATCTGGCTAATTTTCGAGGAATTCTACCGGTTGTATATTCATAAGATTGTTCGGTTACAAGGAGTGTCAATCTCTATCATATCGGGCAGGGATCCCAGGTTTATGGCACACTTTTGGAAGAGTTCCAAAAGGCTATGGGGACACAGCTGACGATGAGCAAGGCGCATCCGTACAAATAGTCGGGCCAAGAGACCACACAGGTTTTAGAGACATAGTTATAGCATGCTGCCTTGGACGCATGCTTGGATCTTAAGGGTAGTTAGGAGGAGCACTTACCCTTAGTGGAATTCGCCTACAACAACAGTTATCAGGCGAGTATACAGATGGCACCCTATGAGGCCTTATATGGGAGGCCATGTCGATCCCCGATTTGTTGGATAAGGGTGGGAGAGAGCTCTATCACTGGTCCGGGTTTGATTCGAGATGCCTCTGAGAAAGTGGATTTGATTCGGAAGAGCCTTCTTACTGCTCAGAGCAGACAGAAGAGCTACGCCAACAGACGGCGCCGACCTCTAGAGTTTGAGGTGGGTGATCACATCTTCTTTAAGGTGATGCCTAGGAGAGGAGTAATCAGATTTGGCAAGCGAGGGAAGCTAGCGCCGAGGTATATTGGGCCCTTCGAGATACTCGAGAGGGTGGGTACAGTTGCTTATCGGTTGGCGCTACCACCGAGTTTATCAGGTGTCCATGAGGTGTTCCACGTCTCCATGCTCCGGAAATATACTCCAGATCCAACTCATGTAATGGATTTGAGAGAAATTACTGTTGATACTAATGGGACCTTTGAGGGACCAGTGCGTATCTTGGATAGTCGGGATCAGGTTTTACGACGCAAGACTGTGCTGCTAGTGAAAGTGTTATGGCGACATGGAGGAGTGGAGGAGGCAACTTGGGAACGTGAAGACACGATGCGGGCCACCTATCATTTTCTATTTGAGGATGAAGGTGCGTGGTCTAATATTTGGCACTAGAATACACAGATATGCATGTGTTCACGCTACAGATGCATGATCAATTTCGGAGGGACGAAATTATATTAAGGGGGGTAGAATGTAAAACCCGAGAAAAAATTAATTTTTCTGAAAATGGGTAAAACGGTCATTTCGGTTGGAAACCGGAAATTTTCTAGATCTCGAATGACAAAACAGACTTCACCATTGAATTCATCTCGCCAAATCTAGTTACCCCATCAACTCGTCTGATTCGAGACAATGGTCTATGATCCATGTGGAGGTTTGAATATATGCTCTATATTGAGCCATGTGTTGAATGATGTAATAAAGAAAAAAATAAAAATCAAGAAAATACATGGAGATGACAAGTGGCTAAGAGGAAAGTGGGGGGAAGTTTCCCCCACTTTGAAAAATTCGGTTAAGGAAAAAAATCAAAAGGAGAAATAGAAAAGTGAGAGAAGAGAAAAAGAAAGAGATGAGAAAAAGGAAAGAGAAAAGAAAGAGATGAGAAAATGAGAGAAAATAAAAAAAGGAAATGAAAAGGAAATAGGATGGGGAGCAAACAAAGGGAGGAGTGTGTTGGATAAGGGAGGAAGAGAAGCAAATAGGGAGAGAAAAAGAAGAGGAAAACGGATATAGAGAGAGAGAGAGGAGAGAGGAAAAAAGATATTTTCCTGGCGTTTCGACGGTAGGAGCTCGACGGTCCGAGAATAAAAGTTGGTCCATGCATCTCAAGTTACACATGGGTACCAAAATCTTAGAGAGTTTCCTCAAACTCCATGAGGTAGGGAATTTTCCTACTTTGAATATTTTTAGCCTAAAATCCAGGTAATGGCATAAGTTGTCTTCAAGGCCGTGGTAGGCCGTATGATTTAGTCCTAAGATTTTGGGACTAAATATTGGAAATTTTTTGGACTGGTTCCGGACAATCCCGGACTGTGTTGAGGTTTGGTTTTGATCTCGAGAATGATGTCTTCGAGTTTTGTCGTGTGTTTTGGTATCACAGCGATTCGGTGACGAATGGAACCAAAAATGGTTAATTGCCTTTAAGGGACCAAGAGGTGCCCTGTTTTATATGGGTCTAAGATTTAGGCCATTTTGTGTGTATTGTTGGAAAAATAAATAATTTGCTGTTGTGTGTAAAAATCATGTTAATATGTGTTTGCGTGATATATTACCATGGAAATTGTGATGAATGGAAATTATATGTAGGAAATATAATTATCCGGAATTTATAAATGTTGCATGTAGCATGACATAGCATGAAATGGCATGATTGTATTTCATATGCACGATCACATCGAGTTGAGTCGAGTGTGGGTGCATGGTACTGTTATTCACCATTCTTGGTGAATGTGTGGTGAGCTCGGAAATGGGACCATATCCAAAATCGAGACTCACAGTTGTATAAAACAATTATAAATATAAATCACATGTGTTTTGGCGTAGCAAGATGGGGTGACCCACTACTGTATAGAAGAGGAGCATATATGATCATAAGGAGATGTGTTCCAGAAACAGAACAAGGTAGTATTATGGAGAAATGTCGTGCATCACCATATGGGAGGACACTTTGCCGGAGACAAGACAACCCAGGAAATTCTCCAATCAAGATTTTATTGGCTTATTTTATTCAAAGACTGTTTTGAATGGGTAAAACATTGTGATGCTTGTCAGAGAATGGGAAACTTAAGGAAAAGAAATGAAATGCCCCGGCAAGGAATTCTTGTGGTGCAAATTTTTTATATATGGGGAATAGACTTTATGGGACCTTTCCCATCATCATTTGGCAATATGTACATCCTCCTAACTGTGGATTATGTATCCAAATGAGTGGAAGCAACAACTTGTCCCATAAATGATGCCATTATAGTGGTTAGGTTTATACAAAGAAACATTTTGAGCATATTTGGAGCACCTAGAACAATCATCAGTGATGAGGGAAGCCATTTTGCAAATAAAGTTTTTGCAAAACTCATGAGCAGATATGGAATCAAACATCTAATGGGATTGGCTTATCATCCTCAATCAAATGGACAGACTGAAATTTCCAATAGGGAGATCAAGAAAATTCTGAAGAAGAAGTTAATGCAAGCAAGAAGGACTGGTCTATAAAACTGGATGATGCACTTTGGGCATATAGAACTGCTTACAAAACTCCCATTGGAATGTTCCCATACAGAATTGTATATTGAAAACCTTGTCATCTCCCCTTAGAACTGGAATACAAAGCTATGTGGGCCATCAAGAAATTGAATTGTGACTTTCAAGCTGCAAAGGAAAAGAGATTACTCCAACTGAATGAATTGGAAGAGTCGAAATGGCTTATGACAATGCTAAAATTCCAAAGATAAGACCAAAGATGACTTGATCAAAAGATTCAAGGAGACCTACGCGGAGAACAAGTTCTCTTATAAAACTCCAGGCTAAAGTTATTTCTAGGAAAACTGAAGTCAAGATGGAGTGGTCCATACACAATGCAGGTGTGGTAAACCCCTTTAGAGCAAGAACATTGAAGACTAACTGAAGTGAATTCAAGGTAAATAAAGATTAAAGCATTATCTTGGAGAAAGCATGAAGAAGGAAGCGCATCCAGACGGAAAGAGATAAGGAAATATTGAAAGGAAGACACTTTTGATGTACCTATGTCTAGCTACGACATTAACCGAGTAGCTTCTGGGGAGCAAACCTACAGAAGTCTTTAATTTCAGGTTAACTTAGAGTGCTTATTGATCACTTTTATGATTTGAAAGTTTTACTTTTGATTGTGTTAGGAATAGCATTAAGAAATTTTATCATTTACTAAAAAAAAATGTGTTTTTGATGATGGACAGGAAGGATGAACTGAAATCAGAAGTTATTTTAAAGCACGTTGCCTCAAACTGAATTGTGCAGAAATTAGCTAAGGGGGGAGGTTTTCTCATTCTAACTTTGTTATGTATAATGTATGTTTGAAGTTTATAGTTGATGATTTAGAGCTTAATGATTTAGACAACTTTCAAGTGCTTAGTGCTTAAATACTTTGATTGAATATATTGATGCAAATGATTGTTATTTATCATTGAATTAAATGAAATTTTGTTGCTAAAAATGTTCTCACAAACCTGAATTGTAAGGAATTAGTTGAATTGGAAGGTGATTTAAACTTGTAGAAATTTGAGGAATCAAATCTTTGTCGCGACACTTGAAAATTTTGTCATGACATCACTTACTGCAACAAGATGAAAATCTTGTCGTGACCATGATTTGCATGTTGCAACAAACTTTTAGGCACAATGTTGAAAGAAGAATGTCGTGACATACTTCCTTAATGTCGCAACATAAATAATTTGAGACTCAAATTGAAAAATCAATTTAATGTCATGACACAAAGAATAAATGTTGCGACACAATATCAAATTGAACGATTGAAAACAAATGTCGCGACATTTGTCTCAATGTCGCGACATACTTTTCTGTGTACAGATGCATATTGCTGTCGCGACAAGATTTCTCATGCTGCGACAGGATTGTAACATGTAGATAACCCTAAAGTTTGTCACGACATGAATGTGTTGAAAAGAAAGGCTGAGTTAAGTTTTTAAATTGAGGAGTCACAACATAAATTCCACATTTAAGTCAAAAAGTTATTGTTGTGACCTAATCATTAATTGTCAAGACACATGAAAAGAAACATTGATTTATTGAGCCATTAACTAAAGAATCTTTCGAAACTGAAGGGCCATCTCTTTCCGATTGTCTCACCTCATTCATACTCTCACACAAATCCCACTTTCTTCCTCTCTTTGAATTCTCAAAACCCTAGACTTCAAAGAACCTAAACCTCAAATCCAAAGCTCAAAAATGGCAGAAACCCATAATCTGGTCCCAAATCTCAGAGAGATGATGGCAGAATATGCAGCAAGTGAAGCGGAGGTTCATCTGGAACCTCAAATTGAAACAACCCTAGTTGCAGAACCAGAAGTGCAAGGAGAGGAACAAAACCAAGCTCCGAAAAGAAACAAGCAGAAAAGAACATAGCTGAGTAGAGTTTAGCAAAATAAAGAATCAGAAGACTACAAGGCATTGGTCTCAGATAAAGCTTACTCTTTCTGGAAGGAGAATCTGAGCGACAAAGGATTTATAAAAGAAAGGGGTTTTGGCAAGTTCGTCTCGCCCTTTGCTGAGACAATCGAGAAAAGGGGCTGGAGTTTGTTCTGCAAGCACAAACCACCTGGGTTTGCTGCAGTAGTAAGGGAATTATATGCCAACATGGTAGAGATGAAAGAAGACTTAGTGTATGTCAGAGGTGTATGGGTTCCAATTACAGCAACCCCCGAGCCCGGCCCAACCCGATTGGTGAGTTCGAACCGAAACGCTAGGGACGCCCGTTTAATTCTTTTTATTTACATTTTTATTACGTTTTCTTTTTCAAAAGTGTTGCGACCCAAATCCCTGGCTAGACCCGAAGGGCGGATCTGAACCGGAGTTCGGTTTACTCCGACGTTTTCAATTATCTTATCAAAACATTTTCTTTATGTTATTTCTCTTTAGGTTTTCGATTTGCGCGGAAGCATTTTCAAAAGGTAGGCCCACAAACATTTACATTTCATAAAAATGTACTATTAAAGTGGAAGGCATTCTATGCCCTTTCAAAATGATATACAAAACAAAACATTTCTTTGGAGTTCGACTATTTGTTCACAAAATATCCCATGTTCAAAAAGGAAATGATAAGTGCATGGCGGGTTATGTACTTATATGCCGCAACTTGCTTTATGACTCTGCGCTTCACGATCTTGTCTTCCTTCCTGTCTACTCGAAACCTGCGCATAGATAAAAACTATACGCTAAACATTTTCATGTTTAGTGGTTCTATACAGTTCTATTTCAATATTCAATTTAACTTGGCATGCATTTAACATTAAACCATGTCTATTATATCAACATATACTTATGCTATTCACTTTCGCATGCTTTCATTTTACAAATCATTTACTATATCACAACATGCATTTTCAATGCACAATTTTAATATAGATTTAAGCATAAAAACTACTATATCTGGCTAATGTTATTATTTCACTTTGACTATTCAATTCACATTTTTGATGGATTCCGTTTGATGAATCCCGCCCTTATTATCAATCGGTAATGTGCTTACACATTTAATAATTCGGTCTCCCATCATGACGAATGTCGTTTGGTGCACCCCGACATGTGGTATCACTTAAATGAAATGTCATACGCCATCATGACGGATGTCGATTGGTGCATCCCGCCAAGTGGGACATTTCTTCAATGCCATACGCCATCATGACGAATGGGCTGATTACGGAGATCCCGTCAGCGTTCATTCGTATATCGATTCAATTCAAGATGTCAAAGAATTGATCGACTACATACCCGATTTATCATTCACATTTATTCGGTTTTCAAATATCCCATTTCACCTTATATTCACTGTATTATCTTTTCAAAGATATACTCAATCTATGTACTCATTTCATATACTCATTTCATATACTCATTCCTGTACTCATTTCATATTTACTTGGTGAATTACCAAAATACTTGAAATAAGAATAGAGTCAGAGAACAAACCGAAGCTGTCGGATCTAGCTTCCTTCTCTTCGATCTCGGTCCTAGGTTAGGCGATCATCACCCATCCCTAGTCAATAACAATCATGCCACTCTTAGTGGATAAATAATTGTTAAACAATTTTAGTGAATTACAAGTTTATTTTCGCACAGCCTTTAAGACATTAAGTCTGCCTAAGACGAATCCCGCCGAGGCGGTTATGGTACGCTTCCTTAGTTCTATCTCTTATTCGAACTCTCTTTTTCATTTTTAGGGTCCCTAACAATCGGTATACGGTCACTGACTTCAAAATATGTCAAATTAAGGTTGTTTGGAAGTGCTGGTATCGTACCACTTTGACTCCGTACCGCATTCAGCCCTCATCGCTGGGTACCGTACCAGTTTGAGTGGAACCGTACCACTCAGTCAACGTGATGGCGTGGGTATCGGTACCACTCTTCGGAACCAGTACCACTTACGGGTTTTGCCCAGAAAATGTCAGATTTAAGCATTTCTCACCTATTTTTTGTCCACAAACCTTCTCCAATTCGTCCCTTATAAAAAATCCACCATGGAATCCACCCAAAACAACTCCTAAGGTGGTTTAGAATCAACAAAATCCTTCTCGAGTTGGGCTTTCACCAAAATCCAAATAAAAAGAACAGTTAGGCTTGATTTATTACCTTGAATCTTCAAATCTCCTTGTAGGTTGTTTGACTTAGAGCAAGAAGTGGGAGCAAACCCAACTAAAACTGACCTCAAGAACCCTACTCTTCTTTCTCCCTTTTTCTCCTCTCTCTTTCTCCAAAAACGGGATGGCTCAAAAATGAACTCCCAAAGCCACTTTGGGTCTTTTTATTCCTTAAATCCATAAGGTCTTGTTTGGCCTTTAACCCATTTAAGTGTAAGGCCATTCATTTATCATAAATTCACTTAGGATTTATTCTTATAACACCGACCTTTAGGTCCTCATTTTACAAATTTCCACATTTTGCCATTTTTTCACTTTGGGTTATTTCCTGTTCAATCACTTTTCATTTTAGCATATAATATTCAATCTATGCTCACACTTTCAATTTACATTTACAATTTATCAATTTATCAAATTTCCCAGAAACCTAAGCTCAGTCTTTTTGCACCACACCGAATATATAATAAAATTATTATAAAATTCTAGGGCATTTTGGGGCTTAATGGGCCATGAAAGACTAATGAGGTGCTCTTGCATCAAAGATCCCAAAATGACTTAAGTACAAGAAACTGCTTAAGGAGCCAAACCATGAGAAGATTGTAAATTTCTTTACGGCCGGAAAGGAGAAATGGAACTCAACAAAGAAGAACCCCCACAAATCAATTAACAGAGGCTCCCTCACCGAAGAAGGTAAGGTGTGGTTTTATTTCATTGCTTCTGTCATCATACCCACTAAGCATTTGAGCACAATAAGGGAACAGGAAGCCGTTATCTTGTATGCCTTGCTGAAGGGATACAAGTTTAATGCTGGGAAGATAATTTAGTCATCTATCATAAGCTTTCAGAAAAATGTAAAAAGGGGATTGATCCCCCATCTAGCAAAGATCACTAGGCTCTGTATTTTAGCTGGAGTTCATGGGGTATGGGCAGAGGAAAAAACCTGCCCTAAGGTTTCTCCTTTGACCTTGACAGGGGTGCTTAAAGGCCCAAAGAACAAAAAGAAAAAGGAAATGGAGATTGTAGAAATGGCAGAGAGGCCTGATGAAGAAGAAAATGAAGAATTAGGGATGGGACAAATCCCAAAGGAGAGCCAATTGTCAATAGAGGAGGAGATGCAGAACAGAAGAAGCCCAATCCTTCATTCACCTCCAAACGTAAGGGAGACTTTTTCTGAACCAGCAGAGTGCTCAAGGAGCAATCAAGGAAATGATGAAATTATGGAGATGTTGGTGTCTATGAAGAAGAAATGGAGAAGAGAGAGAGAAGGTGGGAGCAGCAACAGAAAATTAAAGAGGAATTTCTGGAAGCTGATTTCAGAAAAAGAGAACAACAATGAGAACAAATGATTAAGCAAAGAAATGAGGAATGGAAAGAGGAAATAGAAAGGAGAGAAATAGCACTAATGCAAAGGCTGGACTCAAAGATAAACACTTTCTACAATGAACAGCTAAAAAGGGATGAAGATGTGCTGACCTTTGTGGAAAGAGAGAGGAAGACAGCCAGATGTCGCATATGTAGGGGTTTGCAATATCTTTACAAAGAACAATTCAAGGAATTTGGAAAGCTTATGGAGAAGAGAGATAAGGAGCTAGAGATGGATAACAACTACAGATAGAAATTATGGAATGATAGCCTGGATCAAGTGAACAAACACAATGTGCTCACTGAACTTGAAGGATCTGTGAACAATTTGGGTCAAAGGCAGAATCAATTAGTCACCCTGATGGAGTATACAAATGAATATTGTCTCTTTCAGAGAGAAGAACCACCAGCAAAAGAAAAGCCAGACATCTCCATTCCAAAGTTCCCTCCATCTCTAGCTACCTTCAACCTTGAACCTCCAAACCTAAAAACTTCCAAATCCTACAAATGAAGGAGATGAAACCCCTGTGTTCTATTTTCTCTCCAAACTAAATTTGTAATCATTCCTCATCCTCTTTGTATTCAAAGCCTGTAACACCTCAAATTATACCTTGACAGTTTTATAACATGTTTTAGGTATAATAAAAGTAAATGTATATTTTTCCGGAATAAAATAATGCTAAAAATAAATAAGCAAAAAAACCGGAATTAATACAAAAGTCAAGGGTAAATTGGTAAATTGCCAATTAAGGACCTAAATGGCATAAGAATAAAAAAATTGTATGCCAAAGTAGGAAATTATAAAATTTCAAAGAATGGTGGCACTTTTGCAATTAAGGAAAGCGGAGGGGTGAAAGTACAAGTCATGGAAACTTTAATTAGGTTAAAGAATAATAATAATAAATTGCGAATGGTCAGGAACGTAGGTACCCTCTAGATCTCGTATGACAAACAGATTTATACTAAATCTGCCTCGCGGAAATCTAGTGTTTTAAAAGTTTCGTCGACTCGGTACGGGGCCTGGACATTTTTTACGATTTTCCCAGCGTATAAGTCACAATAACTTCGTAGACTAGATTTTACTTAAAAATCTTGAAGCCAAAAAGACTGCTTAAGGTCATTTAAAATAAAGTGAACTGAAAAGAAATAAAAAATTTTGGGGCAGAAACGGACCCGAATGAGGTAATATGAGCTATCTATCCAAATAATAATAATAATAATAAAATAAAAATAAAAATAAAAATCAAGTTTGTATCAGAAGGAAACGTGAGAAAGAGAGCATGAGGAGAGAGAGATTTTAGAGAGAGAAACTTCTCTCTAAGATCTACAGAAATCATACCGTAGATTTTTGTCGGAGTAAAAGACAAAGTTGGTCTACGCGACGAGAGCTACACGTGGGCACCAAAATCTTAGCGTTTCGTTAAACTCCAAGGGGTATGGAATTTTCCTACTTGGGTTATTTCCATCCTAAAGGTCATTTAATGGCTTGGGATTTGCTTAAAGGCTGTGAAAGGCCGTAAAATCCAGTCCCAAAATTTTTGGACTGAATTTAGGAATTTTTAGGAATTTTCGGGACTATTTTCGGACAATCCAAGCTTAATTTCGGGACTGTTTTCGAACAGTTCGGATTGAAATTTTGGGATTGTTTTCAGATAGTCTGGACATGATTTTCAGAACTATTTTCTAGTGTTCTTGGACTCTATGGAAAGCCCTTTGAGTCTAGAATCCATCCATATATATAAATAATGAAATCACACAGAATACTATACATACATAGAACTATAGTTATTCATGATATAACGATATGAAAAGATGTATACATAAATAAATGGTTTTAATAAATATTGCATATGATTACCTGATGATAATAATTATTCGAATGAGATATGTAATCGAACATAAAATACATGGATTGTCTACTTAGAACCTTGTAGAGAGATAGATGGGCATGCCTATTAGGGAAAACAAGTCTCGGCAAAGATACCGATCATTGCCCTGCTTATTACATAGGCCTTCAGGGCCCTTAGATGGTCATTATTCCTTACAATGATAATACGTTTCTTCGTTCTTATAGATGGTCATTGTCTCACACAATGATAACAACGTTCTCGAGCTCCTTATAGACCACTGCTGCATGTGCTGAGTACAACACCTTCAAAGCTCCTTATAGCTTTCCTTTATCCACTTCTAAGGTTTATGTAATAAACATAAAAACAATGACTCAATATGACATATGAAATGACATGACATGATATGAGAAGTATAGTGACGGGCGTGTGATGATATGTAAACAATGACAAGTATAAGGACAAGAATAAGAAGAAAAGTGTAAATGACATGAAATAAAATAAGATATGATAAGAAAGCATAAGATTGTATAAGCATGTGTAAATTATATGTATGTAACATATATAAGCATGTGTATATGACAAGTATGGAATATGAGATAAGTATTTGATATGTTGTGTTATATGTATATGTGTGCAGTATGACTCTTATTAGGGTCGCCCATCAGTATTATTCCCACTAAGCTATGGGCGCTTAGGCACTGCAAGTGTTTCATCCGTGTACACAGTTAGTTAAACCAGATGATAGGACAATCCGCATCAACAACCAAGGCTAACACACTTCTAGGTGCCCACTAAAGACCTTTTGGTCTATTTTTGTATATGTTTTGTTTTTGTAAACAATGTAAATATTGTAAATGTTGAACACAAATATATTGAGCTTATGCTTTGTAACCGCTACGTAATATAGTACAACAGCAATGTTTAACATTATATGAATGAACAAGCTTAAAGGTTATAAGTTTATTAAATGACACCTCGCTTGACACCGGTGCCCGGCTGGGGCGTCACAAGTTAGTGGGTATTAGAGTCATTTAGTGCATTTCACAGTTTTAAACCTTCTAGATCGATTATAAGATAAACATGCATATGTTAAGTAAATGTGTCAATCGTGATGGATGTCCCTGTTTTGTATGACGGGACTGCAAAGAAGAAGCCGCTAAGAGTGTTAACCTAAGGAGCAAGAGCCACGCCCCCGAGCCTTCAGAAGTAATGCAATCTAACTAGCCTCAATGTGGCCTTGTTGAGAATATCGCAAGACATACCTGGTATCGATACTGATTGTTCTAAAGCCCAATAGACACAAAAAGAAGAAGACACGGAGCAGGGAATTTCTCAGGTCAAGTACGAAGAGCTTTCGAGAGTCACCTAAGAAAAAGCTGGGGAAGGGTATTATAAGAGGTTAGGTTACCCCGATCAAAGAGTTATCATGTGCGCCTCTTCACTCATTGCAGAGTGAGGCATATGATTGGTGGAAACTGGTGCTCAAAAGTCTAGGGATTCCAAATCCCATGACATAGAATTCCTCTTGTCAAGAGTTCAGTGCAAGGTATGTTGTGACATGTATGTGAGTCCAAGTGGAAACAGCTTTTGAACATGAAGTGCAAGGAACTATTTGTGGCCAAGTATGAGAAAGAGTTCGGGCCATCTCAAAGAAATATGCACCGGAGCGGTCCACCGAGGCATTTTGGTGGTGTGGCACGGAAGATGGACTACATGATTCCATCAAGAGGTACTTAGCACTCAGGACTTCTCCAAATGTGGAACTTTTATCGCTGGTCCAAGATGCAATGAAAGCGGAGAGACGAAACCAGCAAAGAAGAAAAGTCTCAAAAGAAGAAGTTCTCAACAGGATCCTCCTCCTTTTCTGGTAAAAGAGCTAAAGATGTTCAAGCCGAAATAAGATGTGGTCTGAAGCAAGAGGTAGAAGACAGGAAGTACAACAAAGACCTAGTACGTAGAGGTCTGGGCTTGGATAGGGAGAAATCCTGTGGATGCCCTCTCATTGCCATAGAAGGCATTCGAGTTCAGAATTGTTGATAGGAGGGTGCTTAATATGTGGAAGCACTGAACATTTTATGGCAAATTGTCCCAAAGAGTCAAGAGACAATAGGAATCCTCAGAGTAACAGTAGAGGGAGGTCCACGGCACCACCTTCGACTCAAGATAGAGGTAGAGGTCGAGGGGGCCAAAGCCAGCATAGAGGACGATGAGGCATAGTGTCAAAGACAATAGATCGCCCTATACCTACAGCACCAGCACCAGCATATGCTATGAAAGCTCGTGGGGATCAGGATGCTCCTTAGGTTATAGTTAGTATATTTTCTCTTTTTGATATTGAAATGCATGCATTGATTGATCCTGGATCCACTCATTCATATGTATGCATTGAGCATGTTTTCGATAAGATACCAACAGTGGAACAGTTAGCATATGACATACATGTGACCAGTCCATTAGGGCACAGTATTAGCGTGAATAGTGTATACAGAAATTGCCTCATTGTTATACAAGAAGAGAGTTTCTCACTGATTTGATACCCTTACCATTCCGAGAATTTGACTTGATTTCAAATGGATCGTTGTCTCAAAGACCGATCTATTGTTGATTGTGGCTTTTCAAAGATAAATAGTGCTGGAGATTTTTCCACTGGGTTCAGGTGATAGTACTGCTGCATTAGATTATGTAATGTTCAATGTGACTTCGCTATGCAAGCTAGGAGATTTATGAGGAAAGGATATGAGACATTCGTGGTCGTGATACTTGACTCCAAGTGGATGTAGAAAAGATTCCAGTAGTAAGGGAATTTCCAAATGTATTCCCTGAAGAGTTACCAGGTATTCCACTCGAGAGGGAGGTGGACTTATCCATAGAAATTGTGCCAAGAACAGCCCCTATGTCTAGGGCACCGTACAGGATGGCTCCAACGGAATTGAAAGAGTTAAAGAGTCAATTGCAAGAGATTTTGGATAAAGGATTTATCCGACCCAGTGTGTCCCCTTGGGGTGCACCTGTTTTATTCGTGAAAAGAAAGATGGCACTCTACGGATGTGCATTGATTATCGACAAATCAACAAGGTGACAGTGAAAAACAAGTACCCATTGCCGAGAATCGAAGATCTTTTGATCAGTTAAAGGGAGAGGGTGTCTTTCAAGATAATTCGCGATCGTGATATTATCGGGCTGAGAGTAAGGAAGCAGATGTCAAGACCTCATTTGTGAACTCGATATGGCTTATTATGAGTTTTTTGCAATGCCATTTAGGTTAACTAATGCAATCGCCGATATTCATGGATTTAGAATAGGGTATTCAACTTATGTGACCGGGCTTTGTAGGATCTTTATCGATGACATCCTAAAGGTATTCTAAGGATGCAGAGGAACATGAACAACATTCAAAACAGTCCCACAAAACGCTAAGAGAAAAGAAGTTATATGCTAAGCTCAGCAAATGTGATTTTTGGCTAAAAGAAGTTTCCCTTTCTTAGGCCATATTGTGTCACTCCGGAGGGGTATAAGAGTTGGACCCCTACAAAGATCGAGGTCAGTTGTGTCTGAAACCACCTCGAAATGTAACCGAGGTGAGAAGTTTCTTAGGCCTAGTAGGTTATTATAAAAGATTTGTGAGAGGCTTTTCTATCATAGCTGCTCACCAAATTACTCAGGAAATGAGTAAAGTTTGAGTGGTTAGATAAATGTCAGAATAGTTTTGAACAGTTGAAAGAAATGCTGGTTGAAGCTTCAATATTAATCAATACTTCTGCAAAGGAGATACCTATAGAGTAGTGATGCTTCCAGACTAACTGGGTTGTGTGTTAATGCAAGATGGGAAAGTAGTGACTTATGCATCCAGATAATTGAAGACATATGAACAAAATTATCCCACTCATGACTTATAGTTGGCACAAAGAGGATTGGGTTGAAATATGGCGACACTACTTATACTGGGAAAAGCGTAGAATTTACGCATCACAAGAGTCTCAACTATTTGTTAACGCATAAAGAGCTTAATTTGAGACAACGGAGGTGGTTGGAGTTGTTCAAAGATTATGACTACATAATAGATTACTACCCTGGAAAAGCTAAGGTGGTAGCAAATGCCTTAAGTAGAAAGGCAATGGTAGCTTTGTTAATACAACACAGTGAATAGAGAGTAGTATATGATGGAGCTATATTAGCTCAATTAAAAGCTCAGCCTATTTTAAAGCAAATGATTATAGATGCTCAGAAGAATCATGAAGAGTTACAGAAAAAGTTACAGATGGTTAGAGATGGTGACGAGACCGAGTTTTCAATGAAAGAAGCAGGAAGTATGTATTTCTATAACGGATTATGTGTGTCAAATGATAAAGAGCTAAAGAAAAAGTGACTATTTAAAGCTCATAATACGGTATATACCATGCATTCTAGAGGTAATAAAATGTATCAGGATTTAAAACAGCATTATTGGTGGAAAGGAATGAAAAGAGATGTGACAGAGTATGTGTCTAAATGTTTAACGTGTCAGCAAGTCAAAGCTGAACACCAAGTTCCAACAAGTCTGTTGAATCCCCTTCCAATTCCTCAATGGAAGTGGGATAATATTTCCATGGATTTTGTGTCGGGTTTTCCCCTCAATACAACAAAAATGTGACTTATCCGGGTGATTGCCGATAGGCTCACAAAGTCGGGCCCATTTTATACTAGCTCATTTGACTATTCTATGGATCGACTCAGCTGTTATATGTAGAGATGAGATCGTATGTCAGGATGATGTGTTCCATGTGTCTATGCTTCAGAAATACCGTTCTGATGAGTCGCACATACTACTCGTGCAAGAGATACAAGTATAGGAGGATTTGTCATATGCTGAGGAGCCAAAGGCAATTTTGGCTTAAGAGGTGAAACGGTTGCGGAACAAACAAGTACCATTAGTGAAAGTGCTCTGGGAACACCATGGCAGAGAAGAAGCTACTTGGGAGTCAGAAGCAACTATGAGAGCACAATATCCGCAACTCTTGAATGTGCATGAATTTCCGAGGATCTAAATTCTCAAGGGAGAGAGTTGTAACACCTCAAATTATATTCTAATAGTTTATAACATGTTTTAGGTATAATAAAAGTAAATGTATATTTTTTCGGAAAAAAAATAATGCTAAAAATAAAATACAAAACCTAATTAATACAAAAGTCAAGGGTAATTGGTAATTACTAATTAAGGAATCTAAAATGGACATAAGAATAAAAGATTGTATGCCAAAGTAGAAATCGTGAAAGCTTTTCAGCACGATGAAGATTTTGCAATTAAGGAAAGTTGAGGGGTGAAAGTACGAAACATGGAAACTTTAATTAGTTAAATGATAATAATAATAAATTGCCAAAATGGTTCAAGGAAACCTAGAAAATTCTATAGATTTTGGATGACGAAACGGACTCGCACTACAAATTGCCTTCAAGGAATCTAATGACTGCAAGTTTCGTCGACCTCGAGACGAACACGACGATTTTCGCGATAAATGTCACCGACTGCGATGGTGATTTTTACGAAAATCTTTAAGTCAGAAACATCTGAAGTGTTTCATTTAAAGAAACAAAAGAAATAAAAATTTTTCGTGGCAAAAGGACCCGAATGAGGCACATGAGCCATCTATCCAAATAATAATACACATTAATAATAATAAAATAAAAATAAAAATCAAGTTGATATAAGAAGGAAACATGAGAAAGAGAGCATGAGGGAGATTTGAGAAACTTTCTTCTAAGATCTACTGAATCGAATCGTAGATTTTGCCTGAGTATAAAGTTGGTATACGTCGGATTTGAGAACTTAATATTATGGAGTACTAAAATCTTAGCGTTTCGTCAAACTCCAAGATGTATGGAATTTTTCTACTTGGGTTATTTCTATCCTAAAGGTCATTTAATGGCTTAGGATTTGCTTAGAGGCCTTGGAAAAGTCGTAAATCCAAATGCCCCAAATTTCGGACTCGAGTTTAGGAATTTTTAGGAATTTTCTGACTATTTTCTGACAATCCGAAGTTGAATTTCGGACCGGCTGACGCCAAGGAAATTTCGGGATTGTTTTACCAGTAAGATTTTCAAACTATTTTGCGTTCTCGGGACTCTACGGAAAGCCCTTCGAGTCAAGAATCCATCCATATATAGCTTGATGAAATTAATGATAGTAAATAGCTCATACATACATGGTAAACTATAGTTATTTATGCATATAATGAGATATGAAAAATAAGTACACACAAATAAATGATTGTAAATATCGTGATATGATTACCTGATGACAATAATTATTCGGGGAATATTGATATGTACTTAACTTAAATACACATGGATTGTCTACTTAGAACCCGGTAGGGATAGATGGGCATGCCTATTGTGGAAAAACAAATAGAAGATAACGATCGCGCCCTTTGTCATTACAGGCCTTTCGGGCCCTACAGATGGTTATTGTTCGCATAATGATAATAAAGGTTTTAATTTATAGATGGTCATTGTCTCGCACAATGATAATAAATCGGGCCCTTATAGACCACCGCTTGCATATGAGTACAACACCTTCTTCGCCCTTATAGTTCCTTTATCCACTTTGCTTATGCATGAAACATAAAACAAATGACTTGAAATATGACATATGAAGACTCGACATGATAGAGCAGAAGTATAGCATACATGTGGTGATATGTAAACAAAGGACAAGTATATATTGACAAGTACAAAAGAAAAGTAAAAATGACATTTAAAAACGAAATAAGATATGATAAGAAAGTATAAGGATTGCATACATGTGTAAATTATATGTATAAAATATATAAGCATGTGTA
Organism: Tetrastigma voinierianum; assembly: GCA_016808115.1. Lineage (NCBI taxonomy): Eukaryota > Viridiplantae > Streptophyta > Magnoliopsida > Vitales > Vitaceae > Tetrastigma > Tetrastigma voinierianum. The sequence goes on along the minus strand of JAEQBH010000220.1, from coordinate 2,116,333 downwards.
TATGAAAAAGTATGGAATAAGAGATAAGTATTTGATATGTTATAAGTATATGTATATGTAAAGTGTGATGACTCTATTAGGGTCGTCCATTTAGTATTATTCCCACTTGCTTATAAGCTTAGCATGGATGTTTCATCCATGTAGGTACAAAAGAAGAAACCAGATGACAGGACAATCCGCATCAACAACGAAGGCCACACACGCCTTAGTCACTAAAGACCTTTTGGTCTATTTTTGTATATGTTTTGTTTTTGTAAACAATGTAAATATTGTAAATGTTGAACACTTTCATATATGGAGCTTGTATATATTTTGTAATCCGCTACTACATAATATAGTACAAGTTAAATGTTTAACATTATATGAATGAACAAGCTTAAAGGTTATAAGTTTATTAAAAAAAAAAAAAATGACACCCTCGCTTGACACCGGGTGCCGGGTTGGGGGCTTCACAAAGCCCATTCCTCTGAATAAAATAAAAAATTTTAGCAAAAATTTTGTGTTCAATTTTGTTTTTGTTTGATTGGTGTTTTTTTAATTAGTTTCTTTTGCTTCATGTTTGTTATCTGCTTAGTTGAATAAAGAAGAAATCAACTTCTTGGATAATATTGTCCATTTGTTGCAGCATGTTTGAGTGAAATGACTTGAGAACAATTGTGGTTGTGTTGTATTGTTGTGAGCTGAATGCATAATCAAAATAAGATTCTTTGCTTAATTAAAATAACACAACAACAAAAATTTCAAACCCAAACACCCAATAGATGCATTGTGGTAGGCTCATCCCCATTTAAAAAAGGAAGTTGCAGTTTAGCCAGAATGAAGTTGAATGATCAGATTTAGAAAGATGTATTCAATAGGAAACACAAATAAGACTTTTGAGACCTTTGTTGTAAATAGTCAAGTCAGTAAAAATCTTGAAAACAATGCACATGATCAAAATGAGTCCTTAACAAATTGTTAAAAATTAGGGACATCTTCTGGGTTCATTCATAGTCAATTAGTCCAAGGTCCTAAAACTTGTTAAATTATTAGTCAAGGCGAAATCTTAGGCAATACCACTAACAGGAAGTGATATAGGCCATCTTTGGAAGTTTGAGCCTTTCAAGCCTACCCTCATAATATGCACAAGCATACACTCTAGTTCCAGAATTGAACCAAATTGCTTAATTTCTTCATTGAACTAGCAATTAGAAACCTCACATCCTTCCTCTATTATAATCCTACAGTAAAGAATCCTTTGTTGCCCAGATTTCAGGAAAAGAACTTCAAAATGCAGAAAAGGACAAGATTGGGGGAATGTTATTTGGAATTGAAGGGAAAAACAAGAACAAGTACTGAAGAAAGAAAGTTAACAATGAAGGAAAGGAAAGAAATGTAAAGTATAAGTCAAAGATTGTAAATTGTCAATTTGAAATAAATTTTGTCTTGTGGCCTTCCTGTCTTGAATAATTAAGTTCATAGGGGTGTTTTAACACCTAGTACCTTAATACCAACTGGTATGGGAGCTGCTAACCCAAAGTTCTCTAAGAGTGGTAGAAAGCCTAAAAAGATAAAAACATTGCACGGTTCTAAAAGTTTGGCAAGTGAAAGGAAAAGCAAAAAGGGCTTCTATCTAAGGGAACTCGGGACTTTGTTAATGACAAAGTACAATAAAATTACCAAGATGAGAGTATGCAAAGAGGATACATCAAGATCAAGTTTGGGAAATTTTATTTTCCGACATCAAAGAGGAAGAGAAAGTGATGAAGGATAGAGATAAAATGCAAATATGAAGGTTGAACTGGTAATTTTTAGCCAAATCTCTCTAGTTATCCACCCATCAACCTAAGCTAAACTTACAAGCCTAAAAGACCTAATTGGATTCAGCTTGCATTTGTCTACATTATGGCACTAATATGAAAAACAAGCATGTTGGACTTATATAATATACAAAGAATCGTGTCAAATCCGTAAGATTAGCTAATTTAGCTATAGAGAAAGGGAAAAAGAAGACCATCACATTCCAATATCGTAGATGAAAATTGGATCGAATTGTTTACATTTAAGAAGTCATTAGTTTTGTTTTTTGTGATAGTACCTTGGAAATGTTTCCTAAGTCTAAATTGACAAATCAATGTTCAAGTCGCAACTAACTAGTTTCAATTCAAGAGGCTGATTAAAAAAGGATTGCAATAGAAAACAGAAAAATGTCCCTAAAAATAAAGCTGAATTGTTTGAGACCAAACGAAATTTCTTTCTTTAGCGAGGACAAGCAAAACTTTAAGTTTGGGGAATTTGATGAGTCTTAAACTCATCATTTTAATCCGGCTACGGCTTATTTTAGTATATTCAGATCTGTTTTAATGCGAAATTATAGATTATTCACCAACTTTGTGTTTTGCAGGTTTTAATTTAAAAAGGAGAAAATTTAAGCAAGAAAGAAGATAAAAAGAGCAACTGCGGCAGTCTAGGTCACGACAGAGTTCAATGTGTCATGACAAACGTTCAAGCAAATGGAAAAAGAAATTTGTCACGACAATCTTTCTTATGTCGCAACACAAAGGACTAAATATAGAAGAGCTATGTACCAAATGAGCCGATGTGTCATGTGAGACATGAAGAATGTAACAAGTCGATTTGAGACAAAGAGAAATAATGTTGAGCAAGGACAAATGTTGGATGTCAAAACCAGGAGGAACCTGTCACGACATAAAAGCTCCTGTCGCGACACTAGAAAAAGGAAGAAGGAAGAGATTCTGTAGCAACAAGGTATCTTATGTTGCAATGAGAAATTAAATAGCAATATAGGAAGAATACTGTGACATATCAGTTTACGTTGCGACACAAGGAAAAATAGAAGGCATAATCTATGTCGCGACATAAAAGATCTTGTCTCGACACTAATTGTTACAACTTGGAAATCCTGTTGAGACATTGTATGAAGAAGTTATGTCGCGACAAGGTAATGAATGTCGCGACACTAAAAGTCAAGGCTTCTTGTCCTAACAGAGAAACAACGTCGCGACAAGTGATGCTGACTTAGTGAACTGACTTGATTGCAACAAAAGAGTTCAATGTTGCGACATACTTTAAGCTGAAGAGAAGTTTTGATGTTGTGACAGAGATATTAAGGTTGCGACACAGAAATAAGCTGAACACAAAAAAACAAGGTCGCGACAGACTTTTCCATCTCGCGACAAAGATTCCAACTCAAGGAAGAGAAGTCTTATAGCGACACAACAGAACTGGGTCGCGACACAAAGATTTGTTGAAGGCAAAAAGACTGGTCGCGACATGAAAACTAGGTCATGACAGAAAACATATACAACACCAATACACTATGTCGCAACTTAAAAATGAAGTTGCAACAAGAAATCAGGTTAAGTGGAGACAAGACTCTATCGCGACAGACTTTCCTGGTAGCGACATGAATGCAGACAATACAAGAAACATTGTTGCAACAAGAAACAACAGAAATGTTGTCGCGACATAGAAACTGGGTCACGACACAATTTTGAAGAAGCCGCACATAAACAATATCGCAACACAATTGTCAATGTCGCAACATAATTATTCCAGTAAAGACACATACGGGAGTGTCGACATAATAGAATAGATAGAGGCAGCCAGGACCTTGTATGGGACCAAAGTGTGAAAGAGCCAAAAAAAGATCTGTCATGACAAAGGAAACTTTATCGCGACAGAATAAACATGCTGAAGAAACAAATATTGTCGCGATAAGATGCTACATGCTGCAACATAGAACAACAACAAAGAATCAACACTCTGTCGCGACAACACTTTCAGGTCACTACCAAGAATGCAATCTGGGCCAGAATTTTGGGGATCCACAATGTAGCCTCGAATTTAGGGCCCAAACTTCTGGAGCTCTATAAATAGAAACATTTGAGGAAGCGAGCGGTGATCGAAAGCAGGCATACGGGGAGTTGAGGACTCTTTGTTGTATTATATTTCTCTTTTATTTTTATTTATTTTATTTTTATTTTTTCTTTTCGCCGATTAGAATTAGCTTAGGATTACAATTTGTTTATTGGACTTGAAAGCAGTGGGTGTTCGAGAAGTTTGAAGTTGAGCTATTTTTGTTGAAAATTAATTAGATTCTTGTGAATTTGTGAAGTCGAAGAAAAGCTTGAATTTATTTCTTTCAGTTAATTTCAATTGCATTGGAAATTTCCTAATCAGTATTTTAGTGTTTACTACGATTCAGTTTTCTGGAAACCCAACTTCCGTTGGGAAATATTTGATGTTAGTTATGGTCTTTCCTGCATAATTAGGAGAAGATCTCTTGGATTGTAAATTTCTAATTTATTTGAATGATGTTGTTCATGAAAGGAATTGTTCCCAACATTAGTAACGTTGGGGCGTTGTCGCTCGATTTCCGGAGACCCTCTAAGTGACACGAGTTGGAGATTGCAAGGAAGCATGGATGCATTACTTAGGGGTATGTTAGACTATTATTGAAGAATTAATAAGCTCTAAAAGATTACTTAGATAAATCATCAATTTACTCATGGTTTGAGAATTAGTTGAAGGATCTATCAATTTAATCAATTAGAGATTTCTCCTTGGTCTCGAGGAATGATCTGGATCCTGTGTTAGCTTAGATCTAATCAAGGAAAGAGAGAACTCTTTAAAATCTCAAGGATGAGACATCATTCATCTTGTAGAGATCTAGCAAATGGCCTTGTCTTGGGAAGCAAGAAATCTGCAGTCATAAGAAATGGGTATGAAGTATTGAAAAAGTAAAATATCCAGATCTTACAGAGAAAATATGATTAAAAGTAATTGGTTAGATACATGTTTCAGAAATGAACATGACTTTCTAATAAATGAAATGTATGGTTAAAGGGAGAAATCCAAACTATACTATCTTACCTCTTGACATTTTCAGATTCCAATCCATGAAAGAATAGAGTTAGATTATGTTGCAGGAATTGATTATTTCACAGCAGTAAAATTCCAGTGTCTACTTCCAGCAATAATCTAGTTTAGTCCAATTAGGTCTAAGATTTTAAATTTTCCTTTTCTTATAGATGTAGAAATTTAAACAGTAGAATTATAGTTAGGTTACTGCAAATTCTATGAAATGGAAGTTCAAATAGTGTGGAACTTGAGTAGTTGGGGTAGTTGAAACTTTAAATTCTTTTTTATCTCTGTGGGAATGATATTCGGACTTATAGGTCCACTTTTATTACATGTACGACTTGTGCACTTGCAGCATTTTGACCAAACCAAACCTTCAATGAATTCAATTACAAATCATTTTTATTGTGAACATACATGTTCTAATTTTGGTCAACAAGTTTTTGATACCTTTACTGGGGATTATATAACAATCATTTGGTAACAGTAGCAGAAATTTGATCCCTATAAAGAAAATGGTCAACACCAACCTAGCCTTTAAAGAATAACACAAATTAAATCAAGCCTTTGAAGGAATTGGAGTCAACAAGGAAGTTCAAAAGTCCATAAATGTGATCATGGCTATTGATGGTAATAATTCACATGATTTTGGCATCTAAAATGACCGGAAAATCAATGCAAATTTGTGTCCCAAATGTCAATAGACCGATATAAATAAATATTCTTTAGTTAAATCACCCGGGTGTGTAATCGCGTGCTCTGTCATAAATATTAATGTCATTGAGTCATTCTGATCAAAAAACTAGGTGGGATCAAATAGGAAGCAGACAGTGTCTCATAATACTTTGTAGTTTTATTGATTTTATGTGTTTGTCATGTATCAAAATACAATTTGAAATACCTCTTTCTTGAGTCAACCGGGGATATCCTAAGCTCTATATAAGAGCCCTTTGATGTATTTGTGAAGGAGACATTGATGAATAACAATTCTTTGTGAGGTTTTCTTTACTTTATGGTTCTTGTGAGAACTTTCAAGCTTATCAAGGTTAATTCTTTACAATGTTCAAACTTATGGCTCTTAGTTATTTTATAATCAAGGGGATGGGGTTACTTTCCTTTGTTCTTACGACTTTTGGTTCCATATAACCAAGGAGACAAAGACGCAACATCTTTACTTACGACTCTTGATTCAATATAGTCAAGGGGACGAAGCTACTGTTCTAGATCGTGTTTGAAGATTCTTGGAGTAATTCGCAACAATTGGTGGACCTCGAAGCAACATGCAACGGGGTTCACATCATTTTGGTATTAGAGCTTCGACTTTCAAACTTCGATTCGGTACCTATCTTAACTCTTATTGTTTGACATTTTGTTAAGTTCAAAAAAAATAAGAAGAAAAATAGAAGAAAAAACCAAAAAAAAATCATAAAAAAAAAATACATCAAAAAAAAAGGAGAAAGATAGTGGTATTCTTCATTTTCTACTCACTTTTTTCCCCTTTGTAATATTTTGAGCCTTGTTTGAATTCTTATTTGGGTTGATCTTTGATCTAACTTGTTAGTTCAAATAAGAATAAAAAAAAAAGTGATTAAATTTGAAAAAACAATACCAAGTTTCTAAGCAGGCAGCGGATGTAGGAGGGTCCATCCACATTTCCAATGATTAAATTTGCAGCTTGGAACATAAGGGGTTTGAACGACTCCCTTGGCTCAAAAAAGAAGTGGATTCGTTTGTGTTATCCATGATCTTGATTTTGTGTGTATCTTGGAAACTCGGGTGCGGGCTCCTAATAAGGACATAATTTTCAATTCTCTATTTCCGGGTTGGAGACTTTTTCATAATTATGATCATGCCTTGCTTTGTAGAATTTGGATATGTGGTAATCCTAAGAAGGTCAGCATTGATGTTGTCCATGCCATGGACCAAGCTATGTTGTGTCGAATTCGACTCTTAGAATGACTATTCCTTTTGGTGTTGGTATATATGCTTCGAATAACTACGTAGACAGAAGAGTGCTATGGAGCAATCTTCTTTGGTGTGAGCCCGTGGTCGGCCAAAATCCTTGGTTTGTGTTGGGGGACTTCAACACCACCAGGTTTATCAGTGAAAAGACTGGGGGTAATATGATGTATGACACGGCCATGAACGATCTTCACGAGTGTCTGTTCAATCTTGAATTAGCGGATATTCCGTTCTTGGGGCCTATATTTACGTGGATGAACCGTCGGGAGGGGGCGAATTTTATAGCAAGGAAGTTGGACCGTTGTCTCCAAAATGAATGTTGTTTGGATGTTTTCCCCAATGCGATGACGGAAGTCTTACATCCTGGGTTGTACGATCAACGCATCGGTTACCAACCGCTTTGGGCCGGATACGGACGAGTAAGTGTACCTTCAATTCTTTTCCTGTTTTGGGTGACCATCACCTTCTCACGGAGCTAGTAAAGGATGCATGGAATAGTGATGTATTCGGCACACCCATGTATAGATTGACGCGGCGAAAAGTGTGAAGGCGCTCTCGAAGGCTTTTAAGCATCTTTTTGCAAAGCTACGTGAGCGAGTTGTGGATGCCAAGGAGTCCCTAAACCAGGCCCAATCTGCGTTGTTAAACAGCCCTTCCGATCCCCTTCTGGTGGATAATGACAAGAGGTGTTTGAAGGCATTTCATGACTTGGCTTTGTCTTGGGAGGGTTTAAAACAAAAAGTCTGAGGTCGGTGAAACCCAAACTTGGAGATCGGAATACTAGCTTCTTTCACCACGCCATCAAAGCAAGAATGCCGGAATGTTATAAAAGTCATTACTTTGGCAAATGGGTGCCGAATTGAAGATCCGGAGGCTATCAAGCGGGAAGCCGTTGCCCACTTCCAAAAAGTAATGTGTTCTGATGATCCGTCTAATGACCATAATCATTATCTTGATAACTTGGATGGTCTCACTTGGTCTCCTCAACACTTGGTCTCTTTAAACAGTAGGATAACCCATGAAGAGATCAAGAATGCTATTTTCTCTATGAATGACTCCAAAGCCCCGGGCCCTAATGGTTTCTCATCCTTATTTTTCAAGAAAGCTTGGAGTATTGTTGGTAGTGATGTAGTTGAAGCAGTGGAATCCTTCTTGTTCGGGTTGTATACTTCGGAAATTAATTTGCTATTATTGCTTTACATTTTGAGTCCCAAACCCTGAATCTATGCATGATTATAGGCGATATCACACATTTGTAATACTATATACAAGTGCATTTGAAGATTATTGCTACAAGGGTTAAGCAGTGTCTCGGAGAGATTATAAATCCCGGCCTGATGCGCTTTTGTACAAGGTTGAGTATTGCCGGCTTGATGTTCATCACCCGAGATCTTATGTACAGTATCGCCATAATACTTGATCCGGCACAGATATTGCACTAAAAATTGACATAAAGAAGGCACATGACTCCCGATAGGTTGGGTGCATTATTGATATTCTGTCGAGAATGGGTACTCCTACTAACATTCTGAAATGTATAAAAGGCATGCATCGCTTTCTCATGCTTTCTCGGTAGAGCATAAATGGTGAACTTGCGGGTTTCTTTGCTAGCAAACGTGGATTAAGGCAGGGGGATCCATTATCCCCTTTGCTTTTCATCATTGCAATGGAAGCCTTCTCTAGATCTTTATCCGTGGCCGCCCAAGGGCAAGGATTTGAGTTTCATCCTAAATGTGCAGAAGTCAACTTGACTCATGTATGTTTTGCGGATGACATTTTTTTATTTGTCAGAACGCCTTCCAATATCCAAAATTTATTACGGATCTTAGCTCGTACGCTCGAGAACTCTTCTCCTGTGCCCAAGTGAACAAACAAAAAGAGTGCCACCCTCCTTGGGTGGTGGGCATGCCAGGTGTGGAGGCCGAAATGATGCAGTTTTGAACATTTGCGGCGCCTTCTTTGGGGAGTTTACCTATGAAATACCTTGAGTTCCAATCTTCATAGCTTCCAAGATTTTCTCATCAGGATTGTCACATCTTTGATAAACCGTTAGCTAGATCCGTGCGTGGACAAGTAGATCGTTATCCTCGCGTAGATTGCAACGTTATACCTTCGTTGTATAATATTCAAATGCATCAGCAAGATGTTCTCATCATTCCAAAGTACAAATTCTGCAGCTGATAAAAATGGAGTACCTTTTCGTAAAGCCAGGGTCCGGTAAAGTAGGGAATGTTTCTACGGCAAAGATTGATGGTATTCAGATGTCTTCCAAATAGAAGAGGGCGATCGGTTCGCGCTGAAGTTAAAGATTCATAAATGATGCTAAAAGTTATGAAACACATTAATCGGTTTTATAGGAAGGACTCTTATGGGTGGCTTCGTTCAAAGGCTTTATCTGGAAGATGTGGAGTCAAAAAGATATCTTCGAATGCTCCCGGAGTTTGAGAAAATTCTTCTACCGTAGATGTAGTCGCATCTTCATAAGACACAAAGGTGTGTAATGGTGCTGGGACTTTCTATGGCATGATTTCAACCCGATTGGTCCTCTCCTATCTTGTTATGGAGAACGGATTATCTGCAGCAGATTCTGCTGGTCGTGAACGCCACGTGCCAGAAAGATTGGCTGCGGTAGGTGGAAGAACCGGCTCTATCAGAACCTTCACCGACCAGTTGCTATCAAGAATAGTCGCGCGTGATCATCCCGCCGGATGATCCGTAAGAGTGATATGTTTCGACACCGAGCCCTCCGGAAGGTTTTTGAATGCAATGTGCCAACCGTGATTTAAAATTCAGCTCTGAGTAAATCGCAAAGACCCCATGTGTTCCCCAAGTCATTAGGAGACATGCTTATAGTTTTGGTTTTGTCATCCTATGATAGATTGATACCCAAGACAAGCTCCCCAAATGCAAACAGCACCCAACTTCCTGGCGTCATGCATATTCCGGCTGCCTAATTGAAGATAGAAACCATTCGTTTTCCCAATACAATTCACCATGTATTTTATTAGTAGATCTTGCTGTCGTAACCCTAGAATGCCGAGGAACCCTGAGAATAAATTCTTGTGGGTAATTGGAACCATAAGAAATTCACTACCCCATTACAAAGAGGGACTATATGGGGATACTATATACTACCTATGGAGACAAGAACAACAGAATCCATGAAAACTCTTTGTACTCCAAGCAGAGGCTATTTTTCATCATATGTAATGGTGTCATCTTGGTCTCAGCATGGCTGCCGATGGATAACCCGTTGCAATCGCATCTTGGTGCGAGAGATGGTCTTTTCCTCTTCTATCCCAGCCATCATGGCCGACCCTATCGACTTCATGACCTCGCGAAATGGTAAGTTTGGCTCTTTTCATCGGTGCGCGTGGTGTTTTGTTCTCGTTCGCCCTTCCGTGTTGTGGCCTGGTCGGTTTGTAAGCCGTTTTGGCCCGCCTTGGCATGCTCGCTTCCTCGAGCGGCCTACATCGAGGTTCGGGTCCCAGCTCCCGCAGGCATGCGGGCAGTTTTTGTTTATGGCATGTGCCCCGGATGTGGGCTTTGGTTATTTGTGGTAGTTCATCGTGGCCTGCCGGTGGTCGCGGGTTGTAATAAGCTCGGCTTACTGCCGCTTATCGTGAATTTGTTTCCTCGCCGCGTCTCCTTTCCTTTTACATAAATTTCCCTCCCCCTTTTCTCTTTAAAGGAGAAAGTTTCCATTTTTCTGCTTTTTTCTAGTGGGTCTTCTGGTTTTGTATCATTGATCGTTGTTGGCTTCTGGCCTTTTGGAAATAAATCTCTTACTTATCCAAAGGCAGTTTAAAAGCATGAAGTTCAAGATGGAAAAAAGAGAAGCTGATTTCACCAAAAAAATCAAATATTGAGTGTGCAGAGTGAAACACGGATGGTGTTGTGAGGTTTCTTTGTAATTTTCCTTTGATCCTTATCGCTGCCTCAAGTGATGATCTTGCAAATGTGTGGAAACTGAGTTTCTGACCAATCATTCATACCATAAGCCATGCAACAAACACTTTATAGATTGGAGGTTCTGCATGAATAATATGTGGAAAGATCGAGAATTGAACAAATGAAAAGAGATAGATGAGCTTCAAACTATAGACAAGAAAAAAAGCTGGCAGCCTTGAATCATGAAGAACTTGAGAATGAACTGGAAGATAGTTGAAGAGGCCATTCTGATGGCTAAGGCGCGATGACAAAGCGCGCTTTCGGTGCTCTGAGCTTAAGGAGGATGGAATTGAGCAACAAAGATAGAACATTGTCCATGTATCATCGTCATGTTAATGATGGGCGCCTGTAGTTTGATTATTGCAGCGGTGGAGTCAGGTTAATGTTTATAGTGTTTTCGTTAGTTGAGGAAGCCGCCAATTATTTCAACACTTCGAAACACCTATGTCAGCGTTGTGTGCGCCGTGAACGGCAATGGGAAGCTAAGGTGTAAAAGCGTGCCTATTGTCATTTTCAATTTCAAGTATCACGATGAGGTTCTTGTGATGTTGTCCCTATGTATGCTTTACGTCGCGAATGTAGTAGTGGCCCTGGTAATTTGATAGTATTTTGGTCCGCATAGTTTCAAGAATCGCTTCGCCATGAAATACAAGAAGCTTCGTAAGTCTCAGAGCACGACACCAAAACAGTAAGGAAGATCAAGTGAGGTTAAAACAAGAAAGTGTGATTCAAATATCGGAGAAAGAAGAAATAAGAAAATGGGGAAGTAAAACAAGAGAGAAAAGAAATTGGGAGAAGGCTAGAGAGTGAGAAAAGAAAATATAGTGAAAGAAAATGGATCTGAAAGTGAACAAGGAAAAATGAGAGGAAACAAAAAGAAAAAAAAGCTTCTATGCAAAAAAAAAAAAAGTGAGATCAAGAGTGCTTTTCATACTAACAAGCCTATGTTTGTACTTTTTTAAAATAAAGAGACGCTTTGAAGATTGACCATTCTTTGATTCTCTTGCCTAGTATTGCTTTCTTTCTTGTTGCGCAGTTCAAGCATGTATGCCTCCCGATATATCCTAGTGGTTTACATCAAGGAAACAAAGGAGGTCACAATGCTAAGTGGAGGAATCGCATTTGGGGTCCGCGAGGCATTGTATTACTTAAACCCAAAAGGATGGATCGGAGGATGGGGGATGAGGTGGTTAAGATTTATAGATGACCTTTTTGAGGAATGAGGAATGATGAGAATCAGTTATCAAAGTGATCACTCAAAGACAAGCCAATCAAGAGCAAAGAGCGTGGGGTGCTTCGCGAGGCTTCGCCGGTCAGGGTGCAGTCTGCTTTAGCCAACCTAGTTTTAAAGAAGAGCCCAAATTAAATCAAGTACATTTTGAAGAAACCGGAGTCACCGCGAAAGCTCTAAAAGCTCGCAAATGGTCATAAGTTCAGCGTGATTGGTGTAATAATTCACATTATTTTGGCATCTAAAAGGACTAGAAAATCAATGAAAATCATAAAACCCCAAATCGCTCAATAATTCATGCATTTAACTCAAAAAGACCTATTTCGAGAAGCTTATTCTTGCAAGTTGTATGATCAAACTTTGCCTGCTCTTATGCAAATCATTGGTTGTCAATTTGGTCTATTATGGTTAAAACATCAAGGATAGGCATCTAATAAGGAAAGAAACAATTATCTTCATGTCACTTTGGTAGTTTTCCAATTTCAATTTTGGTAATTTGTATGTCAAGGTTGAATTTCAACAACTTTTCATTTATTTCTTTAGTCAATAAGGATGTCCTAGGCTCTATCTAAGAGCCCTTTGATGTATTTATGAAATAAACATTGATGAATAACAATTCTTTGTGAGGTTTTCTTCACTTTATGGTTCTTGTGAGAACTTTCAAGCCTCTCAAGGTTAATTTCTTATGGTGTTCAAACTTAAAACTCTTGGTTCTTTTATAATCAAGAGGACGGGGTTGCTTTCCTTTGTTCTTACGACTTTTGGTTTTATATAACCAAGGGGATGGAGACGCAACATCTTTGCTTACGGCTCTTGATTCGATATAGTCAAGTAGACGGGGCCACTGTTCTAGATCGTATTTGAAGATCCTTTGAGCAATCCACAATAATTTGTGGATCTCGAAGCAACACGCAGCGGGGTTCGCATCAATTAAGAAGATAGAGAAAGGGTCAACAGACATAAGGCCTACACCTCTATAACCATAATAAACAAAGCTAAACAACAAAGAATGGTAAAATGAGTATCTAGGAAACCCCCAAAGGCGAGAAGCAAAAACCAGAGGCTTGTTTAAATATGATCAGAAGTTTATCCGTCAAAACAAGAAGAGGAATCTACAAGTCTTGGAGCCTTTGCATTAACAAGAAACATGAATGAAGAAAGATGGTACTTTGATAGTGGATGTTCACAACACATGACTGGAAGCAAGAACATCTTTACTAATCTACATCCATCGAAGCAGATAGTGTGATCTTACGGGGCAGTCTTGAGAGAAGAATTGTAGGAAACGAAGGGCATAATCTTTCATGGTCTATCAAACTAAAAAGGCATTATTGCTTATTGAAGGTTTAACAATAAATCTGATTAGTGTAAGCCAATTATGCGATGATGGGTTGTTTGCTAGATTTACTAAAGAAAAGTGCACAGTATTTGATCAAAATCAATACCAAATCATGGAAGGAAGCAGGTCCTCGGAAAATCTCTATGTACTAACTAGTGCAAGTGTTCATACAAAAGAATCTTAGCTCAGGCGATCGAAACACTGTTAGCTGGAAAGCAATGTGAGAATACCTCGTTTGATACAGACTTTTGTACATGCGAGAGCATAACACAGTCGAACCGATTGGATCCTATCGATCAGCGAACTTCCATGGAACAACTATATTGGATTTGAATCAGATTTTGGATAATTGGAGATACCATTTTTTATGGTACAGAAGTTCCTATAAATATGGGAAATTCTCTACAACCAAAGAATCGATTAGTAGTATGCTTGATATTGCCAGAAAACCTATTCTTCTCCTTTTAGGAAATGGGCTAGCGAAGGAGGCGATTTTGGTATATGATCCATCATCATTAGGTTACCACATGCCTCTCTTTCACATTTTTCTTTACGAGAAATAATTAGTATGGTAAAATTCCCCTTCAAGTAGATAAAGCAACTACAAAAGCTATGTCGATCAATCGAGTAGGTAAATTTAGATTAGCTCCTGGGATTTTAGGTCGTGCTACAACTAACAAGAAAGGTTGTCTCCTAATCCCACTCACAAGACCAATAAATCTTCTCGCACCAACTGAATGGTCAACCTTGCTTCCTTCTTTGTTCCATAATTGCATTCTAAGGTCGCAATTGAATAGATCGAGCAAGTTTGAATTGCTATGCAGCCTTATAGAGCGATTCATTCATTGGTTCCAAGTGATGAAATGGGCAATGCAAAAGGAGAAAAGAAGAAATCTTTCCGATGGTTTAATTCTATTTATACACATGTCAAAATCCTATCAGTGCTGGGAAGGGATATAACTCAGGGGTAGAGTGTCACCTCAGTGCTGGGAAGGGATATAACTCAGGGGTAGAGTGTCACCTTGATGTGATGGAAGTCATCAGTTCAAGCCTGTGCACGACTTACTCCCCCAGAGTGATCCTCCTCGAATGTGGAAGTCCCTTTATGGTCCACACCACGTATGGTGGGCCGAGGAAATCTAAGGCGACTTTGTCTTATTTTTATTAGTCAAAGATATGGGCAAGAATGAAGTAACCACTAGCCCCACCCCTCACATGATATGTCTTTGCCCACTAAACAAAACTAATTGGATTGTTGGTGCAGGATTGACCACTCAGTTATCCAAGTTACGTAAAAGACACATTTTTGAAGTTTTTCGCAACCTCATGAGGGTAAGCCTACACACACCATGTTCCAACTAAGCACTACTCTTAGTTAGTTGGAGTTACTTCATTTTGGATCTAATTAGGAGAAATAACCATGAGAAAATCTTGTTAAGAAAGGCAAATCTATCTTGAGAAGCTATCAAGCTTGACTTGTCCTTTATCTAAAGGCAGGTCCCCACCTACATCTGAAAGTCACATAAATCCATATGTGATTCAAAACTCTATCCAATCTAGGAATAGAGAAACTCCTTACAAAGAAGGAACGGGACAAAGAAGGTGCATGCTATCCAAAGGGGACAAAAGAGGTCAAATAAGGAAAGAAATTCCTCATGTCCCCGATAGGAGTTTAGAGCTCCCTTAAGGACTAGACATTCAAGCCCAAACGATATCCTACCTATGGGTGGAATATCTCAAGACATGAAGAAACAAGACAACAAGCTTGTTCTGAGCATTGAAGAAAGCATGGTTGGAAATCAATGCTTCATGACTATTAGAAGTACAAACGAACATGTGGAAGAATGTGCAAGATACCAAGAAAGCCACAAAGTGTGTTACTTCGTAGTAATAGAGATAGAAGGAACAACTACATCTAGAGGATGCATACATGAAGTGTGCATGAAAAGCATGGTCAAGGATGATGTTGTTTCAAAGGAAGTCCTAACTCCACACTATGAGAACTTGGGAGGAATTAGGGTCTGGAGTTAGGAATTGGATGTACTCATGTATGTGCCTCTCAAACCTTCCCTGGGACAACTCATGCAATGAATTGCCTCCTTTTGATTAATAATTAATAAAAAAAAGGGAACAAAGGAAGGCGAGAAATACATATGGACAGGTGATGCCCTGCCCTATCCAACCATTGTAACGGCTAAGGATTGTGGTGAGTCACTACAACCGAAAAGACGGTTGAACATCAACACATTATAGGAGAGTCCTTGTCATGCCCCAGATCCTAGCACCCCAAAGTTTGAGACGTGATCCCAGGTCAAAGGTTTGACCTTGAGGGTTCCTCCTAGTTTAGGCTGGCAGTTAAACTAATTGCCTTGAATTTTTTTTCATTTTTTTAACCATAATAAATTAATCTTACCCATTTACCATTATCAACATTTTATTTATTAATGTGATACGCTAGTTGATAACTACAATATTCATGAGAATCTATAATCTCTTGCAATAAAAAAATACAGTTTAAGCATGAAAATTCATATAATTCTATTAAAATAAATAAATTAAAATAACAACCCTTGTTATAAATTCTTTAACTTTCCAACCCTTCTTGATGCATCCTTTGGTCTCCTTGTGCTTTCCCAAAACTATCTCTGCATCTAAAAATTTTAGATAATAAAGGGGTGAGTATTTCCATGTTGCTTAGTAAGGTGTTTTACACCCAAAATGGATTAAGTAATATAATTTATGTTTAAGTTAATTAAATAAAATAAAATAAACATAAAAACTTTTAAGCACACACACAAACATGAACACATCATCAAACAATATTTTACATAATCCACACAATTTTACACACATTCGCATCATTAAACATATTTTACACAATTCACAAAATCTATACATGCCAATACATCATCAATATAATTCACACGAATAAATCATGATGAGATGCAAATGAGAATGATGTAGAATTATGAAGTGCATTATTGTATTCAGACTTTCACCGACGGATATGCGTCCATACCCTAGTACACTCCCCACTCGGAGTCTTCCTAGGGTAAACTTTGAGACCTTTCACACTAGGGATCTCTCTCCCTTCTTAATTCGCCTCTCATGGGCCATTCACATTTCTCAAATTTATTTTCTTTTCATCTTTGTCTTCTTCGGGTCTCATCAATTTCACATAACCATTTCTTTGTAAATTAATAGGGCTATCATTGGGTACACTCTTAATTGCGAATAGATGGAGATTAGGGGAAAATAATAACTTTAAATTGTTTTGAAAAGTAGTAGGTAAGGTTAGAAATTTTAGGGTTTTAAACTAACAATATTCAATTGATAATATGAGCTAAAAAAGAAATGTCATAACCTGAGTTACATTCTTTTATTTCAATTCCTTGTAATTAATAAAAGTTGTCTATGTAGAAGAATTTCAAAGGAGACTTCAGTGAAAGGGAGGAAATTTTATATCATTGTATTGTTTATCTTTGATGGCTTTCATTAAATATATATTGCAATTTTAATAATTGATATGAATTTATGAAGCATTTTATTTTGTCATGATGTTCATAAGGTGTGCATGGTTTGTTTTGAAACATGGTATTGAGATATGGATACATTGATTGAGAATCGTGGTTTCTGTGTGGTGGACATGGTTATGGTTTGGTTATGCATCAAAGATGATTTGAGTAGTGACAAATATTATTCAGAGATTATATGGATAATGGAAGATATTGTTGATAAGCATAGTGTTACCTTCCGATATATTATTTATGTGGGACCATGGGTCCTTGGGTAAAAATCCCTAAATCCTCGAGAAAGACACCTAGATAAAGGTGTATGGGGTTGGTCATGCACTTGAGTGATAGTCCCTAATGACACGGGGTTGGTCTTTCCCTTGGGTTGTAGTCCCTAAATACACAGGATTGGTTCTACCCTTGAGTGTAAGTCCCAAAAGACACGGAATAAGACGAGTCCTTGGGTGATAGTCCCATAATAGTCATTATTTGTGGTTGATCTCCTATTGAAGCAATTGATGATAGATATGTATATTGGTGATAATTGTTGGTTATCTTGTGGAAGAGAATGGTAAAAGTTGTTTGATCATGTGGAAGAGAATGAATGAGATGAGCAAAAGAGGAAGACATTGCAACCTTGCATGCATATTTGATATTATTTCATACTTTGATCATGGTTACAAATGTTTATCATACATATTGTTATATATGTTTAATTGAAGCATTAAGGATGTGCATAGAATGATTATAAAGTTTTCTACTGAGTTGTAAACTCACCCTATCTTTCCTTCACCCTTAGATGTAAGTAAGAGAACTTTTACTGGAACTAGTGATTGAGTTTTGCATGGATTGGTGTTTGGATGTAGTTTTTACTCGTGTTGAGATTTTGAGGCTTTGGCCTTTATAAATTCACCTTTTTTTTATAAGAAACAATGTAATATATGTCATTTTTGTAAATTTGTTAGTATGTGCTATCCTTAGAGAACCAAGGGATTTAAAATGTGTAAGTGTGTGAAAGAACAAAGCACATGTTGTTTTTACAAGAATTTGAGTACCTTTTTTGTATAATTAATGTTATGAGGTTTCTCAATGGATGTATCTTGTTTATAATAGGTTTTTTCTTATGATCGTATATTGTATAAATTTACTTAAAGCTCAACCATCTTTTATCTCCATATATATTGAGTATTTATTGAAAAAATAAATTATGGGGTTTGGCAATTTGGTATCAAAGCAAAGGGATTGATCTTGAAGGTTATTAGGTTGGGTGGCCCAATAGGTACACAAAAGTCCTTAGTAACACTTTAACCATTCTTTTTTTGAAAGATATAATGCTATGAAGATGAAGTATTCAATTTTGAGTGTTAGGATCTTATTTTATGGGGATGATGATATGTTTACTTACATTGATATGAGTTTTCCTAGCTATGACATCTAGTGTGTGTGATTATGTGGTGGCATTACCATAAGATGACAAGTATATTAAATCGAAATTTTATGCTATGATTCTTACTTGAATTCTTTCCTTGTGAAAATGTCATTATGCTCTAATGGGTAATGTATTTACTTCAATTGTATTGCATGTTACATGACTATTATAAATTGTTGTTCAAGAACATTTTGAACCAATGATGGTTCTTATCCCATAACACACTATAAACTAATCTTTGTCTACTTTTGAAAGACAAAATGAATAGAGCAAGGGAACATGTGCCAACCAGGACCAGACAAATAGTTAGGCCTCCTTTACCAATTCAAGATAATGGGGCTGGGAATAGGCCTATGTAATCTCTAAGAGCCAATTCAGAGAATTGGAATGTGAGCTTAATTCGGGATTTTAAAGCACTAGTTTCTCCAATCTTTTGGGGTGGTCCTAATTTTCTTGAAGTTGAGCATTGGTTAAAAGAAATAATGAAAATATTGGGCTATAATGTAATCTGAAGAAATAAGTATCCCTTAGCTACTTATGTTGAGGGATGTATGAGATAGTTGGTGGAATATGATCAAGAGTACTCATGATGTGGCTCAAATGAAATGGACACAATTTGAGGAGTTGCTTTTAGCTAACTATTTTCCAAAGGCAATTAGAAGGCTAAAAAGAACTCAATTTGTACACTTGCATCAAAAGAACATGACAGTAACCGAATATGCATCTAAGTTTACTCAATTATCTAAATACGCTCGGAATATGGTGGCAGATGAACAAATGCAAGTTGAACAATTTCAAGAAGGGTTGAGACTGAATGAAACCTGATGGCCCCCTTCATACTCACATTACATATAGTGAGGTTATGGCGAAACTCTTACATAGTTGAAAGGGGAGATGGAAGAAACCTCAAGATTGGGGAATAAAATTCGAGTTTTGTGGCTTGAAAAAGAGGCGAGGTTAAGCAGCAGAAAATGGAGTCATCCACAGCAATCATCCTTGAAGCAAGGGGAATATAGTGGGAAGTGCAGATGGGGTCAAGGGAACAAAGAGATGTTATGAATGTGGTGAGATGGGACATTTGAGGAGGGAGTGCCCAGATTGTAGCTATGTTACTACTAGCCATCTCAAATGCATTTTCAACAACATAGAAGGCAACCTCAAAGGGAAGGGGATTTTAAGCAAGAAATAAGCTATGACTAAGTCGGAGCTGGGTACGAGGAAGAGTTTGTCGTGGTATCTCGAATCTGCGTCAAATGCCTTAGTTGAAGGTATGATCTTATGTTTTAGCACTTGAGCGCATGTTTTGTTTAATTCTGGAGCTTCCCATTCCTTTATTTCTACATCATTTTCTTCCATGTTAAATTTAGAATTTGTTACCCTTCAATGTTCATTATATGTTGAGACTACCATGGGCGGCAAGAAGGAAACTAAGTGGGTGTGCAATGCTTGTGTGCTTTATATCGGGGGTTATGAGGTTACAATAGATCTAATTCTTCTTGATATGTCAGCTTTTGATGTAATTGTGGGAGTGGATTAGTTGGCTCAACATCGTGTCGTATTAGATTGTAATTTAAAGAAGGTAACATTTCAAATCTCCAATGGTTCATATACCATATTCTATGGTGATCGCAGGCTTAGTCTTATTCGACCAATGAAAAAGTTGGATAACAAGTGGTTAAGAAAAGATGGTGGACAATACTTTCTTTTTAATGTACAAGGAGAGGGTAAAAAGAAGATAGTCGTGGATCATATTCCCGAAGGTTTGTGAGATTCGCGATATTTTCAGAAGGAATTGCGGGTTGCACTCCCACGTAGAGGATGGATTTTTCCATAGAAGTGTATCTAGGTACAAATCTCATTTCAGTAGCTCCATACAGGATGACTCCGGGTGAACTTAAAGAATTGAACATTTGATTGCAAGAATTGCATAATAAAGGGTTCATTCGGCCAAGTACATCACCTAGGGATGCTCTGGTATTGTTTGTGAAAAAGAAGGATGGATCGTTACGGTTATGTGTGAATTACCAAAAATTGAATAGAGTAACAATGAAAAACAAAAATCCACTTCTTCGGATTGATGATTTGTTTGATCAATTATATGGGGCTTGCTATTTTTCAAATTTTGATTTGAGACTTGTTATCATCAATTGAGGATACGAGAATTAGATATTCCAAAGACAACATTTTGCACAAGGAATGAACATTATGAGTTTGTTATCATGCCATTTGGATTAACTAATGCTCCACTTGCATTCATGGATATGATGAATCGTATCTATCGCCCTTACCTAGATCAGTTTGTGGTGGTGTTTGTTGATGATATTATGATATATTCTAAAAGTCAAGAAGAGCATGAGCATCATTTACATTTGGCATTTGCAAAAACACTTAGAAAATCGATTATATTCCCGAGTTGGAGAAATGTGATTTAAGTTTGCAAAGTCGGTTTAGGACACATGGTTTCTAAAGAGGTTATCTCAATGGATCTAACAAAAGTGGAAGCAGTGATGAAGTGGGAACAACCCAAAAGTGTTTTTGAAGTACGTCATTTTCTTGGATTAGCTAGTTACTATCGAAGATTTATTGAAAACTTTTCTTGAATTGCATGCCCAATGACTAGATTGACACGTAAGGAAGTGAGCTTTGATTGGAATGACAAGTGTGAAGAATCTTTTCAAGAACTAAAAAGAATATTAACAACAACACTTGTGTTAATTACTCCAGTGAGTAGGGAAAAATATACGATTTATTATGATGCTTCAAGAAATAGCTTAGGATGTGTTTTGATGCAAAGGGGAAGAGTGGTTGCTTATGCTTCTAGGCAATTGAAGAAACACGAGCAGAATTATCCTACACATGATCTCGAACTTGTAGTGGTAGTCTTTTCTTTGAAGTTGTGGCGACACTATTTGTATGGTGAAAGTTTTGAAGTGTTCTCTGATCACAAAAGTTTGAAGTACATTTTCTCTCACAAGGATCTAAATACAAGGTAAAGAAGATTGATGGAAACACTGGAAGACTTTAATTTTATGTTGTAGAATCATCTTGGAAAATCCAATGTAGTTGCTAATGCCTTAAGTAGAAAATCTAAATGCACATTATCTGGTTTGGTGGTTTATGAGTTGAAAATGTATGATTATACCGTGAGTTCAATCCATGTTTTGATATAGATGATTCTAAGGCATGCTTTTGTACTTTGGTAGCTCAGCCAACAATGCTACATAGGGTTATTAAATCTCAAAAGAAGGATGAAAAGCTAGAAAGCATGCATTCTCAAATAATAATAGATGAAGCATTAGAAGGGTGAAGTATACATGCTAATAGTGGAATTTATTTCCTAAATAGACTTTGTGTGCCTAATGATGCACAACTAAAGGAGGAAGTGATGAAGGAAGCCCATCATTCTCGATTCACAGTACACCCAGAAGAGACTAAAATGTATCATGATTTGAGGCATCAATATTGGTAGCATGGTATGAAGCAAGATGTAGCTCGATTTTCTCCAAGTGATTAACTTGTCAACAAGTGAAAGTTGAACATCAAAACCAGCAGGGTTGTTGCAGCCATTACCAATTGCATAATGGAAGTGGGATTACATGACTATGGACTTTGTGATCGGATTGCCCAGAACTCAACAAAACAAGGATAACGTGTGGGTGATAATTGATAGACTAACAAAATCAGCACACTTCTTAGCAATGAGAGTCATTGATTCAGTCCTTGCCTTAAGTAAATTATATATGAAGGAAATTGTGAGATTACACGGAATACCACTATCTATTATTTTGTATCGAGATCCTAGATTTACATCGCATTTTTAGCAGTCCTTACAAAAAGCTTTGGGAACCGAAATAAAGTTTAATATAACCTTTCATCCACAAATTGATGGTCAATCTGAGAGAGTTATTCAGATTTGGGAAGATATGTTACGAGCTTGTGTGATAGATTTTAAAGGGAATTGGGTGGAGCATTTACCATTTATCGAATTTTCTTACAATAATAGTTTCCAAAATAGTATTGGAATGGCACCATATGAAGCACTCTATGGGAGGCCTTGTAGGTCACCTATGTGTTGGATGGAATCAGGTGAAGCTATTTTGATTGGATCGAAGTTGGTGCAAAAAACAACTGAAAAAGTTCGAGTAATAATACATAAAATATTGTTAGCAAAACAGAGCCTACAGAAAAGCTATGCTGATCATAGGAGAATATCTCTAGAATTTCAAATAGGGGATCATGTGTTTTTACGTGTATCACCTCACAAAAGAGTATTTCGGTTTGGTAAAAAGGGGAAGCTTGCTCCAAGATATATTGGTCCTTTTGAAATCCTTCAAAGGATTGGAAAGGTTGCATACCTACCGATTAGCTTTACCATCGCAATTATTAGGTATAAATGACGTGTTCCATGTTTCCATGTTGCGAAAGTGTGAGCCTGATACCTCACACATACTAGAATTGCATGATTTAAATTTGCAAGATAATGTAATGTACGAGGAAAAGACAAAAGAAGTTTTAGATATGAAAGAACGAGTATTGCGGAACAAGACCATTCCTCTAGTGAAAGTATTATGGGATCATCATGGAGTTGAAGAAGCTACATGGGAATTAGAATCATATATGAGGAAGAAATATCATGAACTCTTCAAAGGTTTGTTTTTGAAATTTCAAGGACGAAATTTTTCTAAGGAGGAGGGAATGTAATACCCTGTACTAACAAAATAAGCAAATATGACTATCATAATATTTCTATTTTATTTTATCTTACCTAAATATGTTTAAGTAGAAGCTTAAATTGGGTTAAGGCATCTTGTGCTTTATTATGCATTAATTTTATATTAAGATTAGTTACAACTAATTGTTGGCTTAAACATTTGAAATTAACACTTTGGGAAATAATTACGGGTTAAAGAGGAACTAAAGGGACTGGTTAGGCGATCTCGAATCCTGAATAGCTAGCAAGAGAAGGACTAATGAGCAAAAGGTTGAAGGGTGTGGTTAGGTGGCAACTTCTAAGCATGCCAACTCATGTTTGCACTAAGTGGGGGTTATTTAAAGGCTGGTAGTGCTCTTTCTCATCCATTTCTTGGCTGCAAATTTGGGACTTAGAGGGAGGAAGTTTAGAGAAAGAGAGTTAGGACTTCATGTGAAGAACAAAAGTTCATTGTAATTAATAAGAGTTGTCTATGTAGAAGAATTTCATATGAGACTTCGTTGAAAGGTAGGGAATTTTATACCATTCTATTGTTTATCTTTGATGGCTTTCATTAAATATATATTGCAATATTAATAATTGATATGGATTTATGAAGCATTTTATTTTGTCATGATGTTCATATGGTGTGCATGGTTTGTTAAGATGTTGATACATTGATTTGAGAATCATGGTTTCTATGTGGTGGACATGGTTATGGTTTGGTTATGCATCAAAGATGATTTGAGCAGTGGCAAATATTATTAAGAGATTATATAGATAATGGAAGATATTGTTGATATGCACAATGTTGCCTTCAGATATATTATTTATGTGGGACCATGGGTCCTTGGGTGAAAATCCCTAAACCCTCAAGGAAGACACTTAGATAAAGGTGTATAGGGTTGGTCCTACCCCTGGGTGATAGTCCCTAAAGACATGGGGTTGGTCCTGCTTTTAGGTTGTAATCCCTAAAGACATAGGGTTGGTTCTACCCTTTGGTGTGAGTCCTAAAAGACACAGGATAAGACTAGTCCTTGGGTGATAGTCCCAGAATAGTCATTATTTATGGTTGATCTTCTATTGAAGCAATTAGTGATATATAATATATATATATATATATATATATATATATATATATATATATATATATATATATACTCTATTAGTGATAATTGCATGTTATCTTGTGGAGGAGAATGGTAAAAGTTGTTTGATCATGTGGAAAAGAATGAATGAGATGAGCAAAAGAGGAAGACATTGCAACCATGCATGCATATTTGATATTATTTCATACTTTGATCATGGTTACAAATGTTTATCATACATATTGTTATAAGTTTAATTAAAGCATTAAGGATGTGCATATATTGATTATAAAGTTTTCTACTGAGTTGTGAACTCACCCTATCTTTCCTTCACCCTTAGATGTAGGTAAGAGGACTTTTACTGGAACTAGTGATTGAGCTTTGCATTGATTGGTGTTTGGATGCAGTTTTTTCCCGTGTTGAGATTTTGAGGCTTTGGCCTTTGTAAACTCACCTTTTTTTGCTTTAAGAAAAAATGTAATATATGTCACTTTTGTACACTGGTTAGTATGGGCTATCTTTAGAGAACTATGGGATTTAAAATGTGTAAAGTGTGTGAAATAACAAAGCACAAGTTGTTTTCACAAGAATTGAAGTACCTTTTTATATAATTAATGTTATGAGGTTTTCAATGGATGTATCTTGTTTATAATAGGTTTTCTCTTATGATCGTATATTGTATAAATTTACTTAAAGCTCAACCATCTTTTATCTCCATATATATATAGAGTATTTATTGAAGAAAAAAAATTATGGGGTTTGACAATGAGAAACCTGGGTATTACAGTCCTAATGCCCTCTATTAAATAGTGAACCATTATAGACAAGAAACCCTAGGGTTTCATAAGAGCCGATGAGACCTCGATATAAAAAGGAACAACTGAAAACAAAAGCACACAACTTTTCTAAATATTCTCTCAAGAAATCTCCAAAGCTCTTAACTTTCTATTCTTTATTTGATTCTCATTCAATTTGACAATGATGATACGATCAGGTGGAGTGCGAGAAAATAAGACTTACGAAAGAAGTTCTAACTTATGAAAGGTTTTCGATCGAAGGTGGTATGGACCATATTGATGTTGAGCCTTTGAACTTAATGCCACCAACCTCGCTTGTGCCCAACGGGACATCTGTAGATGAAGTTCTAACCGCATATGTGCCTGGACTAAAAGAAAATTATCTGATTGAGAGTCAAAACGCTGCAAGTACGAACCTTGGAGACAATCCAGTATAAACTCCACCAGAGACCCTAGTTCCCGACACCGAAATAGAAACAGACCCTTCTAAAGACTCCCGTCGAGAAAGATGACTCCTTAGGTCCCAACCCTGATAACATTGTTGTTCCAACAACAGGGGCGGAGCCAGGATTTTAATCCGCCCTGGGCTGAAACTAAAATTCGAGATAAAAGAATTATTTAAAAAATTCATCTGATAAGATGCTTTATGCAGAAGCTTTGAGCAATATTTATAAAAATATATCATGTTCAACACTAAAACCAATATTACATATCATGAATAAAAGAAACGCTCACGAAGTTGCGCCTGCTTGATTCTTTAGAAATGAATTAAATCGATTATCGAATCGAGTCGATATTTTTAGTGAGTTCGTTCAGTAGACAATCCTTAGAATGCGCTGAAATCCTCTTCTATTTTATTACGAATAGCAGTTTTAATAAGCTTCATAGCTGAAAATGACCGTTCTGTTGTTGCAGTGGAAACGGGAAGAGTTAAAATAAGACGAATCAGCCTGTCGATTAGATTGTAGTTTTGTGACTTATTTGTCTCAACTAATCTTTGTATGCTTCGAAATGGTTGATATATTCTGAAAACTCTCATATTGGTATCACATATAATGCTCGATTGACTTCTCGAATAATGCATTTCTTGGTACATTAAAATCACCCGGGATAAAACTTCTCAGTAGTATAAATAAGACCGGCGTTAAATGACTTAAAGTTGTCTTTAGGTTCTAAAGCGAGGAAATTTAAAGCATAAGAAGTTCCAACACTTGCGTCATTGGATCTACTATTTAGCTCTGTCGCACGAAAATCTGTTAGGCTTTAAATATACCAGCTAGCGATAGTAGTGCTCCAGATGTGATAGAGATCATACATTTGGCATGAGCGACCTGTAGCCCTTTATATGACATTCATATTAGGTATCTCGATATCATGCTACTATCACGAAGCAGTTCCACATTCATGGGAAGTATCAGAAAACCTTCTTCTCTCAAAGTTTGAAGCAATGCTTTGGTAGAGTAGACGAGATCATTGCATTTAAAATGTCTAGAGATTTGTGTTGCGGGGCTCAATAGCTCATCAAGTAATCCCATGATTTATGCATTACATCTGAAGATGAATATGAAATCAAATGACCTCATCACAATTAAAGAACCACTAAGCTTCTCCGTAAAGAGTTAGAGGACCCTTCATTCACCATACTTTCAAGCACAGTAATCACAGCCTTGTACATATCTATTAAGTACAAATAGAATCAAATGGGAACTCAATGAGTAGTTCCATTTCGATCGCGAAAAGAACCCGATTTGATTACACCCATACCGAGTCTCGTTCACGGTAGCTACCCATATGTGCAATTTCAATAGCTTGAAGCGAGCGTAGCTCGGTATGGCGTTTAGGAGAAGCAACAAGATTGTGATGAGTCGATTTTGAGAAAGAACAACCAATAGAAGTCTCTCTTTCGTGACCATGACGATGCTAGTTATGTCGATGGGAAAAACAATGTACATAATAGCATATGGGCCAATCCCTTAAGAAACGGGGCTTGTAATCCATTCCATCTTTGCCACTCATGCTAGCACCATCATACCCTTGACCTCGCATATTAAAGGCATAAGTTATTTCGATCGAGGACGCCGGATATTTCTTTCTTAAGTGTTAAACGATGGTATACGCGCATCTTAATCCATGAGCGCTCGTAAAAAACCAGCCCAGCGTCCAGCAATCTGAGAACCAATGCGTGTCTGCTCTTTATTAGATGTATCTTTGGCTTCATCGACCAAAATACAAAACTTTGCATCTGCAATTTCCTCACAATTTATTTACACTTTGTTAGCCATAATATGCAAAATCTCTTTACGAATCATCGGTGATGTATACTTTGCATTTTAGACTTTCTACAAACAAACATCATCAATACTACCATTCATTCGATCTATCAAGTCTTATCATCTCTGAAATTACCACAATTATTGGAATAGATTCATCATGACCTCCTAAATGCATGCTTGTAGAAACTAAACCCACTTAGAATACTTCAATTGTTTGCCGCCAAATTAGTAGCAGGATTCTTAAGCTATTACGAGTTTATTTTATTCATCACTTTATCAATATCTTTGAGTTAGGTTCATGTGAAAGCATCAATAAATTCCACTGACATTATTATGTGAGGTGAGGAAGTGGGACCTCCGTGTGCGACAAAATGAACATCTAGACCCATCATTAACTCTCTTCCAGCTTTTAAATCCGCCGGTATTAAATGTAGGATAATGAGCCTTTATTTTCAAAGAAAGCATGGAAAAGCAATCTTTGCATCCTTGAAGGAGAATACTCTAACGAAAATTGCTTAAACGAGAGGCTCACAGCAATGATATTGTTGGTGATTCGGTTCGGGTATACGGGCATAATAGGTTGATAAGGCCCCATTTTTATATAAGCTCGTCGATTTCATCTCTTTGATTACGAGGATGTTGCCATCGGAATCGGCCTTTTCGGATCTCGTTCAAGAGAATCAACATCAATTTCAACTCTTTGAGATTTAGAAGAGTATTGGTCGTTACAATTTGAGATATCAATATTTGATGGAGAATGTTCCTCACTTGTTGATGTAGGTTCCCTTGGCTTAAAGAACGAAAAAATAGTTTTCTTCTCTTGTTTTCCTTGAGTTTCCATTATGATTTAGAATTTTCTCTGAAAAATTGCAATGTCCAAGACAATTAATTTAGATAAGAGAATAAAACTGATTCTTATTTATTTTTAACAACTAACTCATCTAAAATCTTAAAGCAACTTGGATTTAAGTGTAATTTATGTGATAGTTGTATTTATATTATATTATATACACACGTTACGATATCTAATTACAATTATACATAACAATCTAGTAAAAATTAACTTTTTTTTTATTGATGTATTTTTATTATGAGGCATTTTATCGAACACTTAGACATAAATTATAATTAGTTAAAATCTTTCTTATATTTTTTAGCAATTAGCACTATCATAAAAAATAACTCGAATGTACATATATAACTATACATAGCCATGATCTATACATACGTTACAGATAGAAGATTTACATTGGAACATATATTATATACTCAAGATTCTTTTTCTCTTCTGAGAGAGAGAGAGAGAGAAGATTTATGTACCAAAGACTGAGTTCTTGCACTGTTTGTTCTTTGTGAGAGGCTTGAAGGAAGGGGCCAAAGGTGCTTGGACGGGAGGTGAAGTCTTGAGTCGTTGGCTGCTTGTTCTTTGTGAAGGACCAACCTGGACGTGTGATGTAGGCGCTGCTGCTGGCCGGGTGAGCGGAAGCTGTGAGAGCAGGAGAGGCAGCCACGAGACGGCGAGTATCAATAAGCATAGGGGTTTATTTTTGTTGGTTGGGATTTGAACCCGGGATGTTGCATGTTGAAGTGAAGCGGACATCAGCTTGGGCTATACATGAGTTAGTTAGGCTAAAATTTGGACTAGATTAATTAATACTAGTAAAAAAAAAAAAAAAAATTCAAATTCTATCAGGGCTATCGCCACCCGACCTTGTTCTTGGTTGTGTAATCAATGACCTCACAGAGACGACCCAGGGTGCAGGAAGAAAATACCAACCTATACCTCTCCAATGGGTAGGATGGGTTAGACGATAATCTGAAGTTGAGATTTCGAAATCTTAGGCCAAGCAACGCCGCCAACTGGTTGATAAAAGTTCATAATCAGAATGGGACGAATAAAAAAAGAAAGGAACTTCTCCTCTTCTGAAACTATGTTGAATCCTCCTCCTTCAACAATGAAGTCTACACGTCTATCTGCCCAATCTAAGAAGGCACAATCAAAGAGGCTAGCAGCAAAGAAGCTAAAGGCCCAGACATCTACTAAAGTAAGTACTTATCCATCTATTTCTTTAAATTTGCTGCTCATGAGAAGTTATGGGACTTGGTGATAAAAAGGACCCTTGTCGAGAACGAACCTTGCATGCCAAGGATTTTGAAGGTTCAGGGATTGAGGAACTGCTTGGGGAGACCAACCTATTGAGCACTGTGTCAAAGTTGTCTTTGTTTGTGTCTCAAATTATGCTTAAATTCTATGTAAACCTGTCAAAGAACATGGGGGGACCCATCCAGTCTGAATTTCCAAAAGGCAACTGTGTGGGGGTATAGGTTCGAGTTCTCTCCCAACATAATCAATCAATACTAAGAGTGTGAAGACATTCCGGATGATGAAATTGAGGTACTAGAGACATACCCAATGGTCTTTGTTATCACTAAAGGAAAGATTTGAACATGGCCTCAAATGTACTACCTTCGGTCGTCTCATCTTACCTCAAGATAATCCATTTTGCATAAGATTGCTATGAGCAATTGGCTATTGACAACACACTGAACAACAATAACAAAGAACTTTGCCATATTGCTATTTCAGATCGGTATGAAGCAAAAATTCAATCTAGGAAAATTAGTGTTCGAACATGTTTTAGGTCATGACAGGAATCCAGCTTACAGAAAAACTCTTGGATACCCCTTGCTTATTTTTGGGATTCTTAAAGCCCAAAAACCTAATCTTATGAACCCCTCCGATATCCTAGGGCCTCCAGCGGTTGAGATGCGCATCAACCATAAGTTATATGAAGGACCTCACCTTTGGGATGTCCTTTTTGGGAAAAAGAAAGGACAATTGAAAAGAAAACTTCCTGAAACCCTTCTGAAGTCTAGACAATTTGTTGTTGCCAGAAACCAACCTTCCACTTCGATGAATAAGAAATCGGACCTATTGGATAGGACCATCAAGTCCTATGAGAACATGTTGTCTCATCTCTATGAGAAACAACAATTGTTGGAGTTGCAACTCCAAGGAATTCATGAACAACGATAAGAAATCACCACGGTGCTTGAAGAACTAAAGAAGTTGAAGACTCATACTTCTATCTTCTTCTCTTTTGAAGGGGAAAACATCGAGGGGAGTACACGGATCCTATCCCATCTACTGATTTGACACTAAGTCTAGACTCCGACTTAGTGCCGAAGACTGAAGTTCTAGTCTCACCTGCATAGGATACCAATATGAAGGCATAGACTGGAGACCCTGCTTTTGGGGACAAGATTAGCCATCCAGTCTTCACACCTTCACCATCACCACCAAGGATTGCCTCCAGTGTCCGAACAAAGCAGTGAGAAAAGCGGGGACACTATGCCTCTAGACTTGCCATCTCCTGAATCCTCTTACTTCTAGATCTTCATTAAAAAATGGGGAGAAGTAGGGAGAGGAAGAATGATAGGTGAAAGGATTATTTTGTACTTTCTAATTCCTTCATAAAGATAGATGGCTAACTTGTAATCAAGGAATTCTGGTAATGAAATAGCAATTCATCAAATGTCCAGTGTCTACTATCTCTCTTTGCTGAACATTCTTGTTACATTCTTCGATGGATGTTTTTTATGAAGACATAAATAAAGGGGAAGAATGTTGGGTTTGAGATTGTTCATATCTTCGTTCTAAGGGTTCTACAAGAAGATAGTGTCTTCAGAGTTCAAGGTTGATGAAGATTTGAAGAATTAGAGGTGAAGTGAAGTAGTTCGTATTAAGGCAACCCTGTGTTGTAGGAACGTGCCAGAGATGGGAAGTTCAGACTAGAAGCAAAGCAACCATTGGACGCACAAAGTCTGCTAGCTTGGAGGCCGAGGTACTTAGGGAGCAAGTAACCTATAGGCTTGAGATCTTTTAGGCGAGCGGATAAAGATCACGTCAAAATCATTTAGGCAAACGGATAAAGATCAAATCAAGAAGATCAGATCTTCTAGGTTATCAAACCAGAATTCGAATTAAATAAGGATTACATTCTGAAAAGGATACTTGAGCAACAAGTTTCCTATTTCCACATGATAGCTTAAAGGAAAGTTCGGATAACTCAAGGTAGGTTTGGAATCATATGAGGATAATGATTCAATCTTATCTAGTCTTCCATACTCGAATATATAAGGCCATAGTTTTGGGTTTTTGGAAGATGCTGAACATGGATTTCAGGAGCAGAGCTTGAAGAAAAACAAGTGAAGTCCGTGGAGTGCAAAAACTTAGTCGAGGTATTGCACGTTAAAAGCCTTTCACCTTTGGTGAAAAATGATGATATTTATATTCTTCATTTTTTATTAATATATGATGGGATTGGGTGTGTGATGTTATAGAAGGGGGAATGGAAGGAGTTCATTCTAAATTTCACTATGAGTGATTAGGTTTTCAAGAAGGGTTATGGGTAGAAAGGGAGTCTTGTACAACATAAGACTAATTGTAAACCTTGAATCAGATCAGTAGAAATCTTTGCATCTGGGTATAATCCTATAGACGTATGCAGGCTTTCGATTCGCGTAAAAATTGTGTGTACCTTTACTTATTGCAAAATATATCGTATCTATTCTACATACACTAAATCCCATAGGGATAATTCGGACACACAATAACATAGTCCAAACGATATTGATTACAAGGAAACGTAAGTCATGGACTATCACATAGTTTCCAAGCTGTTACTGTGGGCCTTCATGACCACATACCATCTTGCAACCTTCCCAAGGTGACAGAAACCAATGAAAGACACCTTGAACCGAGTGCCTCCTGCTAAAATTCGAATATCAAAACTATATAATTCCCATTCTTACATTCTTATATCCGTTATACATATTATTTATTATCATATGCACAGTTTTAATTGTATATATAGTTTCATGTCGAATTTGATTTACTATAATTTTACATAGTTTGTCAATTACACATGGATTTACATTTTCAAATATATAGTTCATGATAATTGAGTTTAATTTATTTATTTTTAACATTTACTTTGCTATAATTTTTCTTTTTTTTGCTTATGTACTATCTATTTTTGTAACTTTTAAGGAATTTGTTTAATTCCTTTATTTTAATTTAATCATGAACGATTTGTTATTTACATTTTTTTTCATATCCAAAAGTTTAATTTATTTATTTTAAATTTAATTATTCTTGACTCAATTTAAACATTACTTCTAAACTTAATTCAATTGCGGCGCTTTATTTATATGTGGACGATTCAAAAGGATAAAGTGGATTTGATCAATTGAATATATCAAATTATGATAGTCAATATGTTGAAGAACTAGAGTCGTAAATATTCTAGTCACTATATTATCAAATTTATAAGTTTTATGCTGATTTATTATCCTATTAACCTGGATATTGTTTCATTATATATGATTTTTGACTATTTGTATCTTGGATTTACCGATTTATTACAAGCTTGAATCAATTATATTATTTTCCTTTCAAAAAGAATTCAATTGCATGTTATGTATGATTTTGTTTCTACTAGATTTTGGTCCAGAACATACAAAAGCACGAGAATTGGTGAATGCAAGGATGTGCCAAGAAATTATAGTGTTTCCAAACTAAAACTATGTTGAAATCTAACTTATGCTCAAGCAAAAACTAGATTCCCTATTTCCCTTAACAGTTCCCTATAATCTAAGTGGAAAATGCTTTGAAAATTGGACTATATTGAAAATTGAGAGAAAAATTATACGAGCTAGCTTGAAAGATAACAAATTTCATTATAGAATAGACTGAGAATGACATACTAAAACGATAAAGCTTTAAGTAACAGATGTTTGTAAGGAAAAACATGTAACTAGACTAAAGATCTGGAAAATACAGCTGATGAACTAGTAGAAACATAAGAGAAATGCTGAAATGCTCTATTGATTGATGATTGATTTTACAGTCCTTTGCTCTGAAGTTGAGTCTTCCTTTTATTGGCATTCGGAATAAATGTTCCATCCCACCTTCTCCGAGGTACCCACTAGAGTCTTGTTCTCCAAGTCATTTATCCACTAACAATATCTACTCACGTTCTGTCATGTCATGACTTGGGCTGGAGAAAAAGTCTCATCCACTTGCTTTTGAGACAAAGTCTCACCATTATGAGTTGGTCACTTTGAAAAATTGAAAATTTCCATAAATGTCCTTGGCACCTTTCATGGGTTGATTATCATGGACATGACTTTCTCGGACTGGGTTAGGCTATGTTTGGGCTTAATTCAACCTATTCCACTACCTTTTAGGCCGAATAATTATTCAAATACCATTTGAACCTAAAAATTCATTTTTAGTATAAACAATTGCCCCCTCGCATACAATATGGTCGAATAGGCCATTTTGTATGTATTAAAACTTTCTTTCTAGCCTTATAACAAATAGTTGGCGGGTCATCACAAATCCAGAAGCCATCCCGCCTACATTGGCGCACAAGGATTTAGGGGATTTGTTCTTACAAGTCTACTTTCAATTTAATCCCATGGCATGGAGTGGTGGAGCTACAATCAAACTTTACTTCAACCTCACTAGCTAATGTGCCATATATATCTTCGTATCTCACATCACTTACTTTTCCTCCCAAAACCTTTTCTTATTTTCTTCTTCCTTCCTCTAAGTCATCATTGGCCCTAAAGTTGTCGATGCCATTGAAGCTTCTATCGCCGCTCAGGAGGGGATTTTGACGCCGCCACTCATGGAGGAGGGGATTTCGATGCCGCCGCTTGTAGAACTGTCACTGGCAACTGCTCGTCGTTTGTCACTAATGGTAAGTGCTTCCAAAAGATCGAATCTTTCTTCATTTCCTTGATAATGAGTTTCTTGATTTCAAATTTCTTGTTGAAGAAAATTGTTTTGGATGATTTACAAGGTTTCTTAGCTTTCTTTGATGCTAAAAAATTTATGCTTTTCC
This sequence comes from Tetrastigma voinierianum, assembly GCA_016808115.1. NCBI lineage: Eukaryota > Viridiplantae > Streptophyta > Magnoliopsida > Vitales > Vitaceae > Tetrastigma > Tetrastigma voinierianum. Next base: position 2,082,284 of record JAEQBH010000220.1, on the reverse strand, counting down.
TTGAGGTTTGTTCGAAACTTTTTCTGAATACAGAATTTTCAAAGAATCATCTTGATTGCATTCTAGAAAAATTGTTTGAAGCTTTCGGCTTGTTTTGAACGCTTTCCAAGGTGTAGAATTTGGATATAAACATGATTATACCCTCAGAAAAATTCATTGAAGTTTTTCGGGTTATTATGAAGGTTTTCTTAGATGCAAACTCTGACAAAATTCTAAAATACACCTTCGAAAAAATTCATGGAAGTCGTTTCGCTATTTTGAATCTTTTCCATGGTGCCTATTAAATGATTTTCAACAACCTCGGATTGAGTGACCTCTCACCTGAACCTAAGCTTTTTCTTTGGCAGATTGTCGTTTGTTCATTGTCAAAGGCTTTTCTCTCAACAAAAACAATTGAAAGGTACGTCTCTAAGTTTCTACCATATATACTTGCACTTTTGCCTTGGGGAACTTTAGAAATTACTCATTCTAGTCTTGCCAGTTATTCATTATTTCGGCTTTGTAGCCTGAAATTTGAAATTTCGTAATAAATGTATTTTTCCTTGGCTTTGTTTTCTAGGAATCTTTCATGTTGGTTCAATGGCTTCCAACCCGGTGCCATTTTCATCAAGGTAATCTCCCTCCTTGCTTATGCTCATTTTCCTTGACTTGTACTTGCTCTAACATATCTCTTTTTTCTTTGCAGTACTCTATAGCCTATGATGACAACTAATTGTATTGAGGCTCTTATGATTCTTTTCCAACCTTTGCTAGGTGGCCTAAAAGCCGACCACTGCTTGGTGGACTTGCTCTTGAGATACTTGATTTCTTGTGCTTAGATTGTTGATGGAAACTCTTGACATTGCGTGATGGCTCACTAAATAACACATTGCATTAGTGGACGAGGTGGCTAGGCTACCTTTGGATGTGATGAACTTTGTGTGTCTTGTTTGTAGATTCATTGAACACTAGCACCGCGTGCAGTCTGACCATGATATTACATTAGTGGACGAGGTGGCTTTAGGCTACCTTTGGAAGATGTGCTTGCCTATGTACATATCACTACGTGTTGTCGAATGCTGCTTTAGAAATTAGTGAAACGGTGGTAAGCTCTTATTTATTTACGAATATACATATATATATATATATATATATATATATATATATATATATATATATATATTGATTTTTGTGTGTTGGGGAAGAACTTGCATGCATGAGTATTGTGGCTAAGAAGTCTGCTTTGACTTCATTGTGGTGAACCCGAGACTTCTCTTTCAACTTAGTTTGATTTTCTCCATTTACACTCAAGGAATAACCTGTCACTTGGTGTAATATTCTATAAGTCAATTCTTATAGAGAAATCTTGTATGAGTAAGTTTTGTAATGCCCACCTTCCTTTACTCCAATTCATCATAAGGGCTTATTTCCTCAAGGATGATTATGATACCCTCTCCTAAACTTGTCTAGGTGCTCTTCTTAGGGGAAAAAAAGTATCTAGTGGCCTAGAGGCCTACATTTTTTCACTCGGATATTTTCGCTCATATTTCCCCAATCTTGATGTGATCAAGAAGTCTTCCTTGGGGAATCATTAGGGAATCTTGAAGAAGTTTGTGTTTTTGAGGCGAAGTGGCCAAAGGCTAACTTTACTACCTTAAATCCTATCTTGGAACTTCAATTCATATATATTTCTCCAATGACCTTAATAATCTTGGAACCTATTCAGAGAGGGAACAAGAACACCCTTGGAGAAATCAATGTGTTGATGAATGCAATGACTAAGAAGCCACTTTATCACTAAGTCATCTCATATTTCTCCAGTTTTAAAGTGGTCAAGGAACCCACCTTTGGAGAATTGATAACACAACAAGTCCATTCTTGGGGATAAACCTTTATTTAGGATCAATAGAGGTCATAAAGCCTACTTTAACCTTCTAATCAAATATATGTATCTACTTCCCCTGGTTTAAAGTGGTCATGGGACCTACTTTATTTATTCATAAAATAATTGAGGGTATAACAAGTATGACATTGAGAATCTGAGTTTGACATTAGTGGCCAAAATAGCCTACTTTATCACCCAAAGTAACTACTAAGAATAGTTTCCCCAATACAAAATGGTCAATGAGACCTATTTTTGCTTGTTATTCCTTCATTCCCCATGTTAGTTTTTCTTGGCAGTATCCAGCAATTCCCACATTGTGGGAAAGTATTTCTTCAGCTACTTCCCATTGATGGACCTTTTGTGTGGCTCTCCTTCAAGGCTTAATAGCCAATAGGCATTTCCGGGCAATACTTGGTGAACCTTGAATGGTCCCTCCTAGTTAGGAGACCATTTCTCTGTCTTTAACATAGATGGAGCCTTTCCACCTTCCAAATAGATTTGTCTTCAAATTCTTTCTTCTTACTCGCTTGTTGTATGCCCTAGCCACCTTCTTTTTCTAGATCATGGTGTGGTCAAGAGCTTGTAATTTTTCCCCATCCAATGCCTTGAGTTCCATCATCATGGCCTCATTGTATTCTTGAGGATTAAGGCCATTATGTCTAGATACTCTTAGAGAAGGAACTACCACCTCCATTGGAAGCACTACATCCTGTCCATATGTTAGAGAGTAAGGACTTACCCCTGTAGAATCTCTTTTAGAAGTTCTATAAGCCCATAAGGTCTCAGATAAAATTATGTGCCAATCTGCGGGTTATTCCTCTGGCATTTTCTCCGGGATGTTTATCAACACTTTATTCGAAGCTTTTGCCTGCCCATTTGAGCATAAAAGGGAGTAGATCTGATGAGTTAAATGTCATAGTCCTTGGCAAAATAAGACATCTCATCCCTAGTGAACATGGTGCCTTGGTCGGTTGTAATGGATTGAGGAATTCCAAACCTATGAATGATACGTTCCATGATGAATTAGATCACATCTTTCTGCTCTTCTTTCTTCAAGGGAACCTCTACCCATTTGGTGAAGTAGTCTGTAGAAAATAAGATGAAGTTGTGTCCCTTTGATGAAGCAGGGTAAATTTTCCCAATTAAGTCCATGGCCCATCATTTAGAAGGCCAGTTTCCATGATTGAGTGGAGTTCCACCGCGGTATCCTACGTATCTTGCCATATTTTGCTCTTATTAGCAACCCTTAGAGTAATTGATGCGATCACTTAGGATGGTTGACGAAAATATCATGTCTCCTAATTAGCCATCGCATTTTATCAGGCTTAATAGGCTCCACGGACTCCTTCATGAACTTGCTTACATCCTTCCATCTCTGTCACAGGAAGATAGGCATCTAAGCGATGTATCAGAGCCCCTTTTCTGTACGATTCCCTTTCCATTAGGACAAAGTTATGAGATTGAGCTTCACCCATGGGGAATTTGCTGTTAGGATCTTCGGCTCGATCTTAATTCTCAAATCTCACACCCAACATACGCATACGTATTACTGACTTAATTTGATTCCCTTTTCATAAATTGAGGGGTGTTCTTCTTTCCTATCACAATGAGCTTATGAGTCAATTCTTCGCTCATCTTCACACTTGAGGCTACTTGTGATAGCTCATCCGCCTCCTAATTAGATTCCCTAGTCACGTATTTGAAATCAACATAATGAAAAGAATCTAACGGTGGTGGAGACGATGTAATAAGGGCCAATGATAACAGTGTCATGCTCTGCCGATCCAGCTCTTAGAGTACTAATTGAGAGTCCCCGATAATGTGTACCTCTTGTGCTCCCCAAAAGTTCCATCGAGATCTTCAAGCCCAATCACTAAAGCCTCATATTCGACAGTTATTGGTGCAGAAGGCAGAGGATTGAAAGATAGGGTAGTCTTTATCCCTTTTGGTGAAATGATTACTATCCAACTCTGGCCAGTTCTCCCGTACAGAGCCATCAAACTTAAGAATCCATGGCCGCCTTTCTACTTCATATATTCCCAATTCCACATCCTTTTCTAATTGGATTTCTAATGAAGGATGATCGGCAAGAAAGTTAGCTAAAACTACCTTGACTAGACGAGATGAACTTCCCAACAAACGAGGACCATTTGTTAAGTCTGATGATTAAAAGTCGACTTAGCATGTATTTCATTAAGTCGGTTTGAGAGACCACATACGCCAGACACAGATCAGTAATCATCTCAATTCATACATGCAAAGTATAAGGCCAAACTGAACTTCTCAATAGATATATACCTTGTCTCTGTTGAATTTAGGACTCTACTCAAAGAGTAAACAGCCTGCTCTTGGCCTTCAACGTTATTTTGTGCCAGAAGGCATCCTATAGACTCTTTTACAACTAATAAATAGAGTTTGAGTGGTCGACCGTTCAACGGTAGCATTAAAACAGGGGGTTTAGAAAGGTAACCTTTGATTCCATCAAAAGCTATGTGGTGTTGTTTCTCCCATTTAAACTCTTCCACTTCTTTCGACGATTAGGTCGAAGAATACCTTAGTCTTCCACGCCATATTAGAGATGAACCTCCTTAAATAAAGAATTCCACTTGACTGAGACACGAGTTCTTTCTTATTTTGAGGAGCCTTAGGCGAGGAAATGATGACCTTGGCTTTATTTTAGATTGACTTCCATTCTCTTTGGGTGAGCTAGAAACCTTTGAAATTTTGACTTGAACTCGAAACACATTTTAGTGGATTGAGTTTCGGTTGATGAAGTCTCATCCTTTCAAAACTTGTAATTGATTCACATGTTGTGGCGCTGTAGTTTAAGCCATTATCATTGATGTAATCCCGTGTAATTTGACTAACATGATGAAAGATGGCTTTCATAGCCCTTTGGTAAGTTGCACCAGCATTCTTCAAACCAAAAGGCATGACCAGCCATTCAAACATTCCTAAGGAACCAGGACATCTAAAGGCAGTATTAGAAATCGTCCATGAAGGACAATAATACATTATTTTCAGTAGAATCAACTAACATGTCAACAATAGGCATTACATACATGTCTTTAAGAGAGGCAACATTTAAATCCCTAAAGTCTACACAACTAAATTTTCCATTCTTTTTCATCACAGGGATAATATTTGCTAACCACTGCACATACCTTATAGGTCTGATGAATTTAGCCTTCAAAAGCTTTTCTATCTCCTCTTTCACCTTCAACTCTACCTCCTTGGACATTTTTCTGGATGGTTGCTAAAAGGGGTGAAATTCACAGGTTTGGCCAGACGTGACGGTGTTCCCGCAAGCTTACGTAATCACGGCATCGTCCTAATTCCAAGCAAAGAAGTCTTTGAATTCCTATAGTGTTGCAATAATCCCTTCTTTGAAATTCGGAAAATGACAAGAACTAATATAAGTAATACTCGACTCTTCCAGAGTAGTGTCGAGGTTCATATCCGTGAGATTACAGTGTGTTGGTTTAATGTCTCAGAACTTAGGAGGGCTTGCTTCAAATCCTCAATCTGTTTCTCTTCATTTTCTTCATATGCATCCTCTTGAGGTATCTCATTACGGATATTACGGAGGTGCTCTTATTTCAAAATTACTTGCACTTTCACTTTTAGCTGTAGTAATTCACGACCTCATATTTTCTTCTTAGAGTAATTAGTCATCATCGATCTCTACGATGATTGGGCTGCTCATCGGCTATAAAGGCACGAGTTATAGTCACCTTTAGGGTTTGCTTCTCCTTTGATTTCACGAGAACCATTTAAGTCCACGTGTATATTTTCTGGGATCGTCATATCTCACTGTTGAACTTGATAGAATCGAATTCTTGATCATAATACCTGGCTTCCATAGAGCCTATAGTCTTTATGAAGGGTTGCTTATCTGCCCGCACCACTTCCACTTCATTACCTTTCCAAAATAGTAAGAATTGATGAAGGAGACCTTGCACACAGTTGTAAATTGAGTCCTCCCCAACAAAAAATGTTGCAATTTGCGATCACATCCGCAGGCATATAGTGCGGTTCTCTTGCCAATGAGTGATATTTATAGAGTGGTATCCTCGAGGTCTCTTGGATGCTTCTCGGCAAAAGCGGAACCTGAAACCACCTACATTTCTATCGGATCATTAATGATTAGCTGAGCTCTGAAGGCATTCTCGTGGCATTACATTTATCGATACATTGTATCTATCGATTGCCTTGGATACCGCCATTGAGATGGGCTCTTAGTCACAGGCTTTGTATGCCTGCCAATTTCCACGGAGGGTTTCTCAAGTGTCACCTTACGAGGTCTACATTCTCATAGGATTACATGGTAACTGCCATGGCCCGCATCTTCCTCTGTGGTTGGGTGCTTCCCGCCTCAGTAGGTCTTCCTGTCTTTTGACTTGAAAATAGTTGGCAATGTTAAAGCAGTAGAACAATTTAGAAATAGGGTTTCACTATATTAGGCCTTCGAGTCCATCACTTCATCTACACTGTTCATTGACTTCATAGCCTCAGTAGCTTTCCTCACAAACTTTTTTTTTTCCAAGCTAGGAACCATTCATTCCTTTACTTTCTCTAAGTCCATGGCATCTTCCTTTTGGATTTCCACAGGTACATCAATGAGTTGTCTTCTATCAACTGCTCTTTACCTCTGCATCCTCCTCTTCTGAGTCTTGGATAGCCTTTGGGGAAATTTTTTGTGTTATACCATATGCCACATTTGACCAAGAGAAACCATAGGAGGAATGATACACCTCACAGGATTTTCCTTTGCTTTCTGACCTCACTCATGGAGGCGGGTCTACCTCTTAGAAAACGAGGTGTATTTGGAGAAACATGTCTTTCCCTGCCCGGATTCCTTGGAGGGAAATGGGTTAATGCGCAATCTTCTCTTTTGAGGAAAAGGATCTGCCTCTTGGAGAAGTGAAGTTGCCCTTGGTGAACTTCATTCTATACCTTGGAGAAATGGGTCCATCTTTTGGAAACATAAGCCTGAGGGGATAAACATGTCTTTCCCCTGCCTTTTTCCTTAGAGAATTGACTTTCCTTGCAATCTTACCATTTAAAGGAGTGAACTTACCCCTTGGGGAAAAAGTTTTTTTCTTGAGGAACATTCTCTAAACCTGCCTACATCATTCTCCCTTAAGGAAATGAACCTATCCCATGGAGGAGTGGGCCTTTCTACAACCTTTTCTCAAGGAGGAATGAATTCTTCTGAGAAATTCGTCTTGCCTTTTGGTGAAAGTTTCATTTTCTTGGAGAATCGGTTATGATGCTATGTTCCTTGTTGTATCTCCTTCAACAATTTCTCATGATGATTTGTACAAACGTATGGCCATTCGTTAAGAAAAGAATTTCCTCCATCAACATGAACAAGCGATATTTAAGGACTCATACCTTTCTTGGAGAGAGTTTTCTCACCTTCTTGGATTATATCAATGCTTTTATATCGAAGCTAGTAGTGTTGATTGTGAGGCCATTGGTGGGAAAGGATCACCGTCAATTACTGATCTTTTTTTGTCGGAACCCAGGTATCTCTCTTTGTTGATCATGTCTATGCGACATTTTGAAACCTGACATGATTAGTGTATGGTTCCATGAAATGTGGTACTTACAATAAGCCTTTCCTCTTAGTCCGTCCTTGCAAGGGATCTGGTGGTCTTTAGTGAAGGTAATTAATTTTTCTTTCACTAGGAAATCAAATATTTCCTTAGTCTTCGCTACCTCAAAAGTATATTGGACCTATGTATCAACAATTTGTGCCTTCTTCCACAAATTAAGTGCCTTTTCCACCAAAAGATGACAGGTGAATGTCCATGTAGTAGATAGATCTGCCACTGCTACTTCCTAGTTCACTTCTTGACAATAGGTTCCCATGGACTTCTTCCTCCAGTAACTTTCTTCCTTGAGCAGTTCTTCATATTATGTCACCTTGGCTGGAAGTTCATAAAAATCTCTCAATTCCATACCTTGGAATTTCTTCCTCAACTCAATGTCCAAACCTCTTTGGGCTATTTTCACGTACTCTATCTTTGGAAGATGGATCTTGCATTTGTTTCTCATCTTCTTGAAACGAGAGATAAACAAATCAGCGGTCTCCTCATTTCTTTAAGTCACTCTGGACATTTATGCGATGCACGCCAGGCTCGTACGAAGAACTAGGAGTGTGGCGCCTTTCCATTCCTCTGACTTTGTATGGGTTTCTTGGTAATGTTGTATACAGTGAATGTTGCCCCACGTCAAAAAATTGGAAACTTGAGTCTAAGCTTGAAATGATAGAAATTCTCGTAGTTAGCCAACTCCCCACATTGCACAATGAATCTAGCAACATGTTCCAAGGTGGATTGACTATCTTCTCTAGAAAACAAGGAGAAATCAGGGGATCCTATACCCCCTTAGGTAGGGGTTTTCCCTATCTATCATCTCTAGATAAGGTTTGTAGAACGTCGGGCGACCAATTTACCTGAGGCCTGGCTCATTTAATTCTTGTACCGCCTCTCTGATTGCCCTTAAATCTAGTACTACAGCTGGTTGCACAAAAGGTTGCTAAGGAACTTATTGAACCTGTTGAGGAACTTGTTGTCCCCAACTGCCATTTGCTATTGCAGGTGGCTGGATGATGCCCCCCAAGCCTCCATTGAAAGAAAAGCCTCCTTCATATACTTCAGGTTGTGTAATTGGATTAATTACGAGCAAAAATCCTGAGGGTTGTGGTTCGGCTTGCATTAGGTATTCCCTTGATGCGTTCTCAGTATTTCCCTCTCATTAAGGTGGAAGGAATTATCCCCAACCTCTGCTTGCATCGATAAACGGTGAAATTCACCAACTCCCCGTAGGTTATCAAAATACTGCTCCCTGAGTTCATTAGAAAACTGTCTTTCAAGCTTAGAAGCAACTTCTTGCCTTGTTTGCTAAGGTACTTCATTTCTTCCATAATGGCAGTTATGACCACTCGATGGCTCTTTATTTCTTACATGAAAGCCTGAAATTCATTAGAATTATTAGAGAAAATAATAGGCATACTTGTGCTCGACGCCCTCTTTCCTTCCACTTGTTCGATTAGGTTGTTGGATGGATTAATTTCTTGTCGCATTGGAGGGTGTCAGGTTACTACTATCTGTTCCTTGAGGCTATACTCTTCCTTCCTATACGGCTTCTACAGCGTCAGATCCTAAGTCCGGAGACTCTACAATTGTCTTACTCCTCAATTTTGGTGGCATTCTTCAGCAACTTGCATGTCCCACTGTGGAGTATTCACAACTGAACATACAAAACATAAAGATGTATCGATATTCCCTGAATGTGTCCTACAGGTGTGTGCAATATGTTTATCTTTAGTTTTGGTGAAGACATACAAACGAGGGGTGGTGAATGCACGGGCGTCTGAGAAATTATAGTATTCGAGTGAAACTATGTTGAAATCTAACTTCTCTTAGCTGGCCCGGATTCATAGTTGCTTGACAGGTTCACTTAAATTTAAGTGGAAAATGTTTTGAAAATTTATTGCCATTGAAGCACAGAAAATATCACAGTTAGGCTTGAAAGATAACAAATTTAAATTGTAGAATAATTTAATGACATCTTAGATAAAGCTTGAAGTAACATGTGCATGTAAGGAAAAACATGTAACTAGACTAAAGATTTGGAAAATACGACTAATGAACTAGTAGAAACATAAGAGAAATGTTGAAATGCTTTGTTTAGAGTGTTGATCGATGATTAATTTTGCGGTCCTTTGCTCTGAAGTTAAGTCTTCCTTTTATAGGCATTCTGAATAATTGTTCTCCAATAACTGCTCACGTACCCACTAGATTCTTGTTCTCTAAGTCATTTATCCATTAATAATAATTGTTCACGTTCTACCATGTTATGACTTGGGTTGAACAAAAAGTCTCCTTCATTTACTTTTGAGACAAAGTCTCACCATTATGAGTTGACCACTTTGATAAATTGAAAAATTCAATAAATGTCTTTGGACTCTATCATGGACTGATTATCATGGATTTGAGCTTTCTTGGATTGGGTTAGGCTCGGGTTTGTGCTTGATTAAGCCTATCTCACTATCCTTTGGGTCGAATAATTATTCAAATACCATTTGAATTAAAAAAAATTCATTTTTAATGTAAACAAATGATAAATATACGAATTGGAAATTCATGCCATTATTCAATGTATACTTTAAGCCTTTGAGATTTGGTTCAAGTAATAAATGAATGAGATGAGGTACAAGAGTTTCTAGACTTAAATCATTATAAGAACAAAACACTATAACGTCATGTTCAAAGTAAATAGATGTAAAAAAAAAAATGCATCCTTTAAAAATTCTCATAGTTGTTACTAATACACATTTATCATCTTTATAATAATAAAATTTCTATAGTATATTGCACATTTTAATAGAATAAGTTATTTATATATTTTTGTTTAAAAAAAAGTTTATTTATATATATTTTAATACAGTAATAAATTTGATTAATGTCTTATTAATTTATTAATCATTTTATTTTATTTTTTATTGATTTGTTCCGCTAATATTCTTTTGCCCGTCAATGTTTTTTTATTTTTTTTCTATTTTATAAAATCCAGTGACAAATTCTTAAAAAAAAAAAAAAAAATCGAGTGACAAATATTTGTAGATTTTATGATATATTAGCTTGCTCAAGAAGGAAGCGTTTCGGAGAGGGCAGTACATGATAGCGTCACGTGTCATTATTCAGCAGCTTCCAACTGTTACCGATTGCGCTTTTCCTTGTCCCATAAAGACCATTCCACAAGGCTCGTTCTCCACCAGATCTAGGGTTTTCAGAAATCAAAGATTCCAAAAATGGCGTTGGAATGGGTAGTTCTTGGCTACGCTGCAGGCGCAGAAGCGATTATGGTCTTCCTCCTAACCTTACCAGGTCTCGATCCTCTCCGCAAGGGCTTAATCGTGGTGACTCGCAACCTCCTCAAACCCTTCCTATCGGTGGTTCCGTTTTGTCTTTTCTTGCTCATGGACATCTACTGGAAGTACGAGACTCGCCCCAGCTGCGAAGGTGAGTCTTGCACCCCTGCCGAGCACCTCCGCCACCAGAAGTCCATCATGAAGAGTCAGCGCAATGCCCTCTTGATCGCCGCCGCTTTGCTCTTCTACTGGCTTCTCTACTCAGTCACCAATTTGGTTGTTCGGATCGATCAATTGAATCAGCGAATTGAGAGGTTGAAGAATCGGGACTGAGTCCCGCGTGGAGATAAGTCAGTTTTACATCGATCTCAGTTGTCTGACTTTATGCATATGTGTTTCCATTTTGTTTGACATCTTATGTACCGGATCTGTAGCTTGTGGATTTACGTTTGAATGTCGAGGATTGTTATTCGGTTAATCCAAGGGTACTTTATGGGTTTTCAAATTGTTCGTATTGTTTGTCATTGATAATGTGGGTGATTGGACTCTATAACATAGTAGTGAATATGGATCCTCCAAAGAAATTTCAATAGAAGGGTTTCAGCCCTAATCTCAATTATCTGCAGTTAAACCGTACTAAGCGCAAGCCACAGATAATTTAATTATTCTGTTTCTTAACAGGGGGGGAATGTAGCTATGTTGTTTTGCAAAATATTTGTTATTATGCGAGTGTGTGGGGTTTAACCTACTTTTGTAATCGGAAACTCGATTGAAATTGGGAGCTGGTGGGTCTTATACTTTTAGTGCCAGGTGCATGATGAAAAGGAAATTGGAGGGAAATGTTGGTGTCGGTATGTTGTTGGCTCAGACTTGTTGATCTTGGTTCGACATGCAAGTTGATATTTTCATTTTTAAAACTTATTAACCCTTTTGGAAATACCAGTGTTAGATGTTGGAGCTTTATTTCAGGTTCACACCTGTCTTGAAAATAAAGCATCTTTGCTCTGTCTGTCCCAAACAACTACCACGGGAACAAACGAGGGTTGGACAAAGCAGCTCCCATGTAATTTTGAAAAGTTTGTATGTGTGTTTGGATTTTTATCTCTTTTCCTGCTTTGCCCAAAGGAACCACAAAAGAAATTAGGTTAGCTTACTGACAGTCTGACATTGACAAAAAATTTGTTTTACAGTGTATTTTGTTAAGGAAACAGGCTTTGAGCAGTGACTGACATTTTCAGTTCAGGGAGAGCCTGGCTTGTCCTTAATTGTGTATTTTTTGTTCCTTTTTTCCTCATTGTTTTAACATCTATATAGATGTTCAAATTAGTACTTGTTACACGGGATTCTTGTATAGAAGGCTTTTGTTTAATCTCTTTTTTTTGCTCATTGTTCTAACACCTTTATAAATTTCTTTCCTCATTGTTCAAATTTGTCCTTTTTCTTTTCCTCATTGTTTTAAAACCTTCAAGCAGCTTTTGGTGTTGTGGTTACTAAGGGCTTTGAATGGTGATTTGGCATGACGGATCATAGGTTAGAGTTGCATCCTCCTTTGGTTTGATATATGAGGACAAGAGGGATACCTTGTTGCCTATTTTCCATGCATAGTCATTGTAACCGGAGTTAGCAACTTCTGTCTAGACTGTTTGGTTTTGGATTTTCCAGCTCAGTTAGCAAGGATAATATGCATAGTAGGAACATTAATGGAGGGTTTGAGACTCTTTGGCCTTTTCTTTCTACTATTGCTTTGATATCTTGCCGTCAACATAGAAAACCATTGATGGAGACATCCGATTTGGTTTCCTTATCGCACTATCAAAAGGAAAGGAACACGAGAATAAGTTCAAATTCACAATTCTTACAAAGCTTTTTCATTCAAGTTTGAGATGAGATGAGATGAGATGAGAGATACAAGGTGCTGGTTTGTTGTGGAGTGCAAGTCGTTTGAGATTTCATTAGAGGCATGTTTTGGGAAGGTTTCAGGCTTATGCCACAACCACTCTCAGCTTTAATGCCTCTCTCACTATTCAAAACATGCACTCCACTTCTGTATGTCACCTGTGAGAACACTTTCTAATCTCTAAATTTCTAATCACTATATATTAAACTATATAATTTCTATACTTTTTTTATTGAATGTTTCTTTAAATGTCAAGAATGTTAAATTTTTTATTAATTCAGTTAGATTTTGATCTTATTGTAATCAAAATCTAATTGTGCATCCGATTTCATATTTCACTTCACTTAGGGGCGCGCCTTGTGCAGTGTCACGAACTCAATCTCTAGACCCCATCATCATAAGGGAAGGATCCCTCAATGGGCACAAGAGAGCCCCTCAAGCCCATATATAAGGAGAGGGAATGTTCTGCATAATTTGAGACTTCTTTAGACTTATTATAAAGGTTCCAGAAGACCTCACAGGTAAACAATAATCAGAGAAGATACTTTAAGTGTCCATGTGTGGTATGATGTAAAGACCATGGAATGTGAGGTTTACCCAGAGTCTTCCATGGTATTCTTATATTTACATGTACATAGTAGAACATTCTAGAATTCTCTAGGTTAGTAGTGAACCTTCATAGGTTCTACACACTTCCATTAATGTGTATATAAGGAGGGGGGTGGCCTCATTTGCAAACCAACAAACTGCTGAGAGCTTCACATTGTAAATGACAGTTCTTTCTTCACAAAGATTTTTCCAAGTGTTCCTTTGAGTTCTATTTCTGCCTAAGGTGTGTGTAATGAGCATACATAAGGCGGAAGGAAATGACTTAAAGAACATCCGAGTGGCGAAATTGCCTAAATGCCGTACCTTGTTCCAGCAGAAAACTAAGTCCGTGACACTTAAGCACTAAGAGGCTTTTGCGCCTAGGTGCATCTTGTGCCTTTTAAAACTATGATTAGAGGTAGTGAGGACTAAGTCAAGGGGCATTATGCTAGAGAGACGCATGGCTTGTTCTTTGTGAATTCCTTTTGTGTGAAAGCCAGACTTTTGTTTTAGGCCTGAGCAATTTTGTAGAAGAGAAAGAGCTAAGAGCTACACTCAGGGGAAGAGGAAGGGAGGAAATATGTGGTGTTTTTTAGGGGCCTGGTTTATTTCCTTGTACTTTCCATGAGTCACCACTTTGGCAGCTCTTCTTTTGAAGTATAGGATTGAAAAACGCACCAATGGAGTTGGAGCTGGATCTACTATGTTCTATTTTGTTTTGAACATGGAGACAAAGAGATTTTGTATCATATCCTTGAAGGAAAAGGGAGAACTCGTGAGAGAATGGAGACTAGAATCCCAAATTCTTAAGGCCTTCTAATGAGTGGGATATGGAGGTTGTTCAGAATTTTATCAGTTTAACTAAGAACAAAAAAATTACCCCACTGAAGAGGGACATACTCTTTTGGAAGGGTGATAGGAATGGTTTTTTCACAAATAAAGTTTATAAACTGAGGGCTTAACTCCAACCCCACTTCGTGGAAATTCAGAACTGGCAGGTAAACAAAAGTGGGGTTTTTTTTGCTTGGGAGGTCAGGTGGGGAAAGGCTCTAACCATGGAGCAACTAAAGAAGAGAGGGTTCCAACTTGCTACCAAATGTCCTTTTTGTGGGAAGGAGGAAGAAAGTTCAAAACATGATTAATCCATTGTTTTGCTAGGGGCTGCACTTCCTTCATTATCGGGCTTCACTCCCAAGCTTCATTACGTGGTCAATCTTACCCTTTATCCACCATTTTCCCGCTTGATCCCTACAAATCTCACCCTTTTCTCAATTTTTCTCTTCGATAGCCATCTCTTTTAGGTTTTTCTGCTTTTCCATGAGAATTTCCGACACCCCAACACTCTCCATAGAAACATCTTTGACATTATAATACTACCTGGTGGCTTCGATAATCTTAGTTTTCTGCATCAAAGCATTTTTGGTTGATTTTATCTCTATGGATGCAAAATGGAGCTCATTCACACATTCAAGAGTTATTCTTACACCCAACGAGTACAATGAGTATCTCCACCTCACTCAAGCAGCCAAATCTGCATCCATTTTGTCTATAGCCTAGACCGGTAATGTCTCTGCTTGCCTTTCATATTCATATGGTCCATGGATTCTCAATTCTGGAGCCTCAGATCATCTTTCTGGTAATAAAGATTTTTTTCTTCCCTTTACTATTCCATCACCTCTACTAATGATCACTTTAGTTAATGGCTCTCAAACCATGGCTAAAGGAATCGGTTCAGCCTGTCCTCTTCCTTTCGTATCCCTGACTTCTGTTCTTTATGTTCATGATTCTCTTTTTAATCTGATTTCTATCAGTAAGTTGACTCGGGCCTCTTCCTTCCATAATATGATTTCTTCAACTGTGCTGAATTAGATTACCTTTCCGATAATTTATCACATCACAGGATCTGAGTACAAGAAGGACGTATCGCATCAGACGGAGTTTTGTGTGGCCTCTTTATCTAAGCTCGCCTTCATCTTCCACTCCGCTTTGTACTCCAATGACAATTCCCATCCCATTCACGCTCCTCGATCATTCAATACTCAAGTCAAAACGGTTCGATTTGGCTTGTCCTAATTGCTAGCCACGCCGCCTGTTAAAACATACTGCTCCATTCCACAGGCACCTAGATCAACGGATTAAGTCTCCTTTCGAGCTTGTTCACACTGATGTTTAGGGTCCTTCCTAGATTGAGTCTATTTGGGGTTCTGGTACTTTATCACTTTAAAGATGATTATTCTCGTTGTACATAGTTATTTTTAATGAAAACTTGAGTTGAGTTATTCTCTATTTTCCAGAAGTTCCATGCTGAAGTTTGAACTTAGTATCCCTACTAAGTGATAATGCCAAGGAATATCTTTCTGGACCACTCTCCTCCTTTATGTGATCACATGAGATTCTTCATCAGTCCTCTTATGCTTACACTCCTCAATAGAATGGAGTGGTTGGGCGCAAGAACCATCATTTAGTTGAAACCACACGCAATCTTCTACTCCATCATAAGGTTCCTCAATGTTTTTAGGGGGGATGCTACCTTAGTCGCTTGTTATTTGATTAATCGTATGCCATCATTTGTCTTACATGATAAAATCCCTAATTCCATCCTTTTTCCAAACCAACCCCTCTTCTGCCTCCCTCCTCGTGTCTTTGGTTGTGTCTATTTTGTCCATATTCTTACTTCTGGACAAGACAAGCTCTCAGCCAAAGCCATGAATTGTGTCTTCCTCGATTTCCCGACTTCAATGAGGTTATCACTGCTACTCTCCTGATACACATTGATACTTTGTCTTTGTCAATGTCATCTTTTTTGAGAACTCTTCTATGTTCCCTACCACCCACCATCCCAATTCTGATGTCATATCTTTACCCCTTCTTTATCCATCCCAAATACCTCATATGTAGCTTCTAAGCACTCCACCTCGAGCACCATCAGAGGTTTATACTTTTCACCTGCACACACGGCCTCTCGTTGACTCATCTCCCATGGCCCTCCTCCACCATGCGCGTCGGGGTCTTATCATGCCTTCCATTGATCTTCCCATTGCCACTTGGAAAGGTACTCGTTCCTCTCTTATTCCCCATCTTAACTTATCATCGCTTATATTCATCATATTCTACTTTTATTTCCACCTTGCTTGCCCTCTATTGGTCATTATCAGTTTATAATTGCTAAGATTGATCCCGATATTCGTGTGGACCGCTTTAAGGCTCATGAATGCAAAGGGCACACTCAAATAAATGGCCTAATTACCATGACACTTTTTCTCCCGTGCTGCATTTTCGCCGTCGCTTTTATCTTCGACCGCTGCAGATCGTGGCTCCTATATCAGTTGGACATCAAGAATGCATTTTTCCATGATGACTTAGCCGAGGAGGTATATATGGAGCAACCACCTGGATTTGTTGCTCAAAGTTTGGGGGATGCAGCTACGTTTGTTCTCGTATGGCCTAAAAACAAATTCCCTGCCTAGTTTGGCCGCAGCCAATGGTATTGCAGGAGTTCGTATGACCGGGCATGATCATGTACCACTTTAGCTTTCAACATCATACATACTTAGGATACAGACCAGATGATTTGAGCTTACGTAATTTATATCATATAAATTGTAGTGATCGCATGGTATCTTAAACTTAAACAATATCTTTCGCCGCTTCGTATTAAAGACTCGGGGAAAGTCAAGGTTTCTAAGGACAAGATAATTCACCAAAATAAGATATAACTTCAGAGAAGTATGTCTTGATATATTGGAGGAAACCTGGTGATGCCAGACTATAAACATGTGGATACTTACTGATCCGAACGCCGCCTTGTAATCGATTTGCGAGTTTCACGCAGATCCGGCGAGAGACGACAACTAATGGGGAGACTAAACTACCTCACCATCACTCGATCGATCATTTCCTTTCTTATGAGTGTAGTTAGTCCGTTTTTGTAGTCACCATGTGATAGTCACTGGGGCATCTTCTGTTATATCAAAAGAACACTGGACTAGGTGGTGTTATGTGAAAACAGAGGTCAGATTGTTGGATGTTGTGATGCAGACTGGACAAGCTCGCCCATAGACATATGCGCCACTTCAGGATATTGTATATTTAATGGTGGCATCTTAATATCCTGGAAGAGTAAGAAACAGGATGTGGTGGTCGTTTAGTGCTAAATCTGAGTATCGAGCTATAGTTTTGGCAACTTGTGAACTCATATGGCTCAAACAGCTTCTTCAGGAGCTAAGATTTGGGAAGGATGAACAAATGATGTTTATGTGTGATAAGTGATAACCAAGCGGCCCTACACATTGATTCGAACCCGCCTTCAGCGATAAAACATCAAAAAACAATACAAAGTCATCATTACTTTATCTCAAGAGAAGATGTTTAGATGTATGACTACTAGCTCGTTAACTCGAGTGACCAATCAGCGCAGATATTTTCAATGTTCTTCCTCAGGTCTCGGAGATTTAAGATATTTCCAGAATAATCTTTGCTGCAGATACGACTATACGCTCAAATATGGAGAGCAAGGTCGAGAATCAGCAGATACTCTCTAGTTTATCTCTTTCATTTCTTGTACATTATTTTCCTTCCTTTTTGTACTTTATTTGTTTCCTTTTTATGTCTTCCTAATGTATATTTTCCTCACACATTCAATAATTTCCTCTCATTTCACAATAGGTAATGAGACAAGAATTAGGAAACAATATTCTTATCCTTTGCAAGAAAGCTTGCTTTTTTTTGGGAGCTTTTCCTTTTTCTGTTTGGGACTCATTATGTACGTACTTTCAAGGAATGTCAAGACTTGCACTTTAAATGGCATGAACCTGGAAGGGGGAAAGAGATAAAGAAAGGTGTGGATTGTAGAACCTTTCTGCCTGTTTTATTGCATTTGGAGGATGCATGATGATCAAACTTTTAAGAAGCCAGAGCAATTGGATTAGTCACCAAAGATCTTCTTGTAATAACTCTCTGGGATTATCAAATCTTTGATGACTCCAGGTTGGATCTTACTGGCAGGTTGGATTTCAATTCGTAATTTTTTGTTTATTAATTCCTGGGGCATTTCCTTCTTTTGTTTAGGGTTTTTATTTATTTATTTTTTCCAATGCGTTATATCTCCTTAATCCTTATGCACTTAAGTTGCAGTGCCCTTTTGATTGGTTTTTCCCCTTAAGATGCCCCACACACATACTTATGATAAAATACAAGCATGGGTCGTCCATGACACATTTTGCAAGTATTAAAATTGCTGATACATTGCTGATGCATTTTTTATGTGAAAAGGAGGAGGAAACAATGTACTCATTTGCTATACATCGTCGCAGCCTAAGGCGCTAGGGAACCTTTTTGGCCATTATGGATTATAATTGGGTGTTCCTTAATGGGGCTTCACTAATCCCTCCTTGCTTGGCAAAAAGCAGCGCTGGGTAAAAAGCGCAAAGTTATATGGTCAAGGCCCTCTTGTTTATTCTGGATCGCCAGTAACGAAAGGAACAAGGCGGCTTTGAGAATGAGACCCTCCGCTTCAGGATGAAATCTTCTTTGTTCACCATGGTCGCAAGCAGCCAGATAAATTGGCCGATAACTTTAAATTCTTTGGTAGCTTAACCCTATTTTATGTAGAGCCGCGTGCCCCCTTTTGTACTCCTCTTGTGTACTCTTTGGGAGCTTTGTGCTCGTTTATTAATATATTTTCTACTCTTTACTGATCAAAAAAAAATTTGCTGATAATCATGTTTTTAAGCAAGATCATGTTCTTTACATGATCTTTATCACTTGTTGAAAACTGATTTGACTTGAACCTGGATTTGATACATTGAATCCCATCTCTAATAAAATACTCTTGATTCTTAAACCCTGTTTGCATGTTTGTGTTGAGTGATAGGTGTGAATCAGAGTTCAATTGTAAATGCTTGAATTGCTGTTTTGCATTTGCTATTTTAACAAATAATTGGAAAATGGAGGTACATACTGAACTTTTATTTTGAGTGATTTAAAATACATGTTAAATCTAAGCTATTAGATGGGGTTACAAACAATGGGACTAAGAATAGAATAAGCAGCAGGATCTAAATGTACACATAGCATGATTGGATTTCTTGCACTTTTTCAGTATGTACCATGTCAGTGTTGTAGCTGGACCCTGAACAATTGAGGCAAATTGGTCATTTTAACCTTTATTTTAGATATTTTATATCATGTGCAGGTTTATATAAATGGCATGTTAACAGTAATAATGATGATGATGATGATAATAATAAAAATAACTAAAAAATAAATGTAGCAATAGGTAGCCACAGTCAATCAGGCATTGTAGCATCATCTGCATTGCACTTGGCTTTTCTTTTACTTGAGAATTCCTTGTGGATACCAGCTGATATTTGGCAGCAGGCTGCTGCTGGTACCTATCCTTTTATGTACCATATTATCAATTAGTGGCAAGTTCAGCCGAAGAAACTGTTTTGCTTAGACACTTTTTCTGTGCTTTCACTATGTGCATTGCTATATTGTTTTCTCTTCTCTTTTCTTCTGCTGTAGAGCTCCATTTTCCTTTCTTGGGGAACAACCCCTTCTTTCCTTCTCTTTTGCCGTTTGCACATCCCAAGCAACAGTTTGAGGGGTCTGTCACATGCACTCCTCATATCACACGGTTATTTTTCTTTCTATTCCCTGCGGGCAACACCCCCGATAGGGTTGGGTTCATCATAGTTGTGTTGTGGACAGGTTCCCTTTTTGTACTATATCCACGATGGTTTGTTAATTCTGGTACACCATTCTCATCCGCTGGTCCCTTTTCTCAGTTTGTTTCTGACTCCCATCACCATAGCAGCAAAGCTTATCAAACTTTGCCCATCCTTTGTTGCTCATTGCACATGGTGAGCCAACAGTGGGCCTACTTTCCCCCAATTGCTTGATTTATCCATTTTGGAGTTTGATTCATTAAGCTGGAGTAATTTGAGTCCTTGATGAATGGATAATTGTGAGTACTAGTAATGTTGAAGAGAATGAGGATGATCAGAGTCCAGTTTGGCCCCTTCAATTGGTTGGGTTAATCCGATTAAGCGTTTTTATATGAGCCAGCCAATAGTGGGATTAATTGCTGGGTGGGCTATGAAACAAGCAATGAGATATGGTTTATTATTCTCAGTTGATTCTTGATTTCTACATGGACATGAACCTTTGCTTGCAAGTTTAAACCTTGGTATGCACCGTTTTCTGGCTAGCTATCTGATTAGGGGTCATGTTCTTCTTGGGTAAATCTTTTCCCAGTTCCCATTATGTACGATATATCCATTAAATTAAACAATGAACGAGTAGTTCCCAACCCTCAAGTTGCCAACTTTTCTTTGCTTTTTTATAAGTGTTGTAGATGGAACTGCTCGAATTTTGAAATGTAAATAACGAAAATCATTTCATCCTTCTTTCAATTTAGCTCCTACTTATTATCATTGAATATCAAATAATCATTTTAGAATATTATATAAAACTCATATTCATGTTCAATGTAGTGTTCACGATTTTCATACATGGTTTTTCATCAATTTTTGAAGAAAAAACTTGGTAGAAAGGATTATCTATTTATTTTTTTCTTTTCAGTTTTGGACATATATATTTATAAAGAAAAAAAGGAAAAAAGAAAAGAAAATATTGGGTAAAATTATGGCACACACCTGGAGTTGCTGCAATTAGCTTGAAACCTAGGTAATATTCTTCTTCTCGGTTATTCGTTGGGGGTTATTGGAGCAATGAAGGAAGAGGGGCGGGGTGGAATGTGTCTTCGCGCTTACCTTGACCCCCCTATTTTGGTTCTAGAAAATTCATCAAGCCCTGACCCACCCTTTATTTTGATTCTAGACAATTAGTCAAAAGTGTAAATAAAAGCCAAAATGTAAGGCTCCGTAGCAGAAGCGGGAGAGAGATGATTAGAGATTAGAGTAGACCTTATAAAAAAGGTTTTTTTTGACTTGGCCTTTATCTCTACCACCACCCCCCACACCAGGCAAGGCATGACATGTGTGGAGGCAATTCTAAAAAGTGAAGATTGTTTGTTTGCGTCTTGCAAATTTTGATATTAAAATGTAATAATAAAATATGCATGAATGACAAATGATGTCTTGGTCAAGTGGTCAACCGTTACAATTAAAGAAGAAGAAGAGGAATGTGATCTGGATGGTAAAATGATTGTATAACTTACTAAGTATTATTGCTTAAATTATATTATATATTACACGACTAATGTGAATTGTCAAATGAGTCATTGTCTTAATAAGTTGCAACTTAATGGCGTTGGGATGTAATGTTTAATTAAAGAAAAAGAAGAAAAAAAGACCCGCGTTTGAAATTGGTTTATGGAGTCTTGTGTAGACCAACTGACCAAGTCCATGCATGCACACATATATATGAAATACATTCAGAGATAACGAGTTCCTACAGGAACCAACCCCCCCGCCCCGTCCTCTGCAAAAAGCTTACCAATTCAATTCTATCTTCCTTGACTCCCTCCCACCCCCAATGTACTCTCACCTCTTTACTCTTGTTCTCTTCCTCCTCTTCCCTCCTCCTGCTAAACCTGACCTTTACTCCGACACTGCCGCCCTTCTCTCCTTCCGCGCCGCCGTCCGCGGCCGCACCCTCACCTGGAACGGCACCAATCCATGTTCCTGGGAAGGCATACTGTGCCATGATGACCGCGTTACCTCCCTACGCCTTCCCGCCGACGACCTTACCGGTAATATTCCCCCCAACACTCTCGGTAATCTCACCCAACTCCGCAATCTTAGCCTACGGGGAAACTCCCTCACCGGTGAACTCCCACCGGATTTGGGCTCCTGTACCCAACTCCAGCAGCTCTTCTTGCAGGATAATCGGTTTTCCGGCCAGATACCGGCGGGACTCTTCCTGTTGAATAATCTTCTTCGCTTGAATTTGGCGGGAAATAATTTATCCGGCCAAATCTCGCCGGGATTTGGGAATCTCTCGAAGTTGAGAACTCTGTATTTGGAGAACAACCAACTCAGCGGGTCTATTCCAGATTTAAACCTCGGATTGCGCCACTTTAATGTTTCTAACAATAGTTTGAACGGTTCTATTCCGAGAGGACTTAGAAATTTTAGCCCAGATGCATTTCTAGGAAATTCACTATGTGGTAGGCCCCTTGGGTCTTGCCCTAACAGTGGAAATAAACTCTCCGGGGGAGCGATTGCCGGAATTGTCATTGCTTGCGTGGTAGTCTTAATTATTGTGATAGTGTTGATTTTTCTTAGTAAATATAGTCGGAGGAGGAAAAGATCAATGCCGGAATTTGAAATTCCTAGAGATCAACCTGTTGGGATGGGAAAAAAGGGTGGCGGGACAAATGGGTTTCCTGCAGAAAAGGCAGAAAACGGAGTCAAGAAAACTAGGAATAGTAATGGGTTGGTGTTTTTGGGGGATGGTTTGAGGGAATTTGATTTGGAGGAGCTGTTGAGGGCCTCAGCTGAGGTTTTGGGTAAGGGAACATGTGGGACTACTTATAAGGCTATGGTGGAGGAGAGAGGTGTTGAAGTGGTTGTTAAGAGATTGAGGAATGTATGTGTTTATGAGAGGGAATTTGTGGAGGAGGTTGAAAGGTTAGGAGGGATGGTTCATGAAAACTTGGCATCCATCAGAGCATATTATTATGGCAGGGAGGAGAAGCTTCTTATCTATGACTGCTTGCCCATGGGAAACTTGTCCTCACTTTTACATGGTAAGCCTTTGATTTTCCTTCTTTTTTTTTTTCACTTCCTTGCTTTGATTTCTCATTCAAACCATTGATTTGTTTCACTATGATTGAACTGTTCTTTTCTTTTCTTAACACTCTAGCTGTTCTTGGTGCATTGGAGTTTATATCGATAGTCTTTATTTCTCTAATTGTAATTCTTCTGACAGAATCTGCTTCCAAGAGAAGTTCCATTTCGGTACTTGTTTTTGTGGTATCTTGTGTAGGAAGTGGAAGACCAACTAAAACCAACTTCTGTTTTCTGGCTACTTTGTCCTTGTTTCTTCTGGATTTTCTTAGTTGAATTCTAAATTACACAGTATTAACTCCATTGATTATTGATGAGTTAATGATGTGTAAATGAATGATGATAAGCAATTACTATCACTACATTCCCAAATTAAACTTTTGAGTTCAGTGGAATTTTTTCTCATATTTCTTTTAAAAAAACTTGAGATTTTAATAGAACATAAAGGCATGGAGATCTGGAAATAGGATATTACTGTTACAGATTAAACTAGTGTCTTATTTTGTGATGCTGAATGGAACTTCACAGACATCATTTGTGGAATGTAGCCTACGATTTTGTCAAACATTTGTTCTGTGATAACAGGAGATTGAAGAAAAATAAACCATTAGCAAAATCATGTTTGTCTCACTAGCATTCTTGTATGTCACAGGAGACAGAGAAGCAGGTAGAGCTTCACTGAGTTGGGAAGTTAGGGGTAGAATTGCTTTAGGAGCTGCCCGTGGTATTGAGTATATACATTCTCATGGCCCCAATGTCTGCCATGGCAACATCAAGTCATCTAATACTCTGCTCACCAATTCCTATGATGCACAAGTTACAGAATTTGGCATTGTCCAACTGGTATCAATGACCTCTTCTGCACCCAAACATTCAGGCTATTGTGCACCAGAAGCTAGAGATTCTTATACGGTTTCCCAAAAATCCGATGTCTACAGTTTTGGGGTTGTGCTGTTGGAACTGCTGACGGCCAAAGCTCCCACCTATGTCATTTCCAACGAGGAAGTGATGGAGCTTCCTAGGTGGGTGGAGTCTGTGGTTCAGGAAAGGTGGACGATTGATGTGTTTGATCTTGAGCTTCTTAGGTATGACAACATTGAGGAGCAAGTTGTTCAGCTCTTACATCTTGCTCTGCATTGTACTTCTAAGCATCCTAAAAGACGCCCCTCCATGACTGAGGTGACTAGGCGGACCGAGCAGATTTTCAGGGTGGGGCTGCCGGAGCATGAGCCGCATCCTAATAAGATTGAAAATGGATCATGAACATTGGTTATGTTCCTCTTATTGAGGAGGTTTGTATACGCCTTTTCCTGTTCACAGATTCACTGCTGCTATGTTTACTACTCTGACTTGTTTCCAGCCAAAATTTTACTGTCATTAGGGCTCGATAATGTCCCTTCCTGCACTCCTCCCTGATTGATTCATCATGAGAGAAACCAATATCATGCTCATAAGCGAGTCTGCTGCACCAGCTATTGTTTATTTAGCCTCATGTGACTGAGCAGCTATAAAATGCATTTATAGAGAGAAAAATATTATTATTTTGATTGTTATACTTCAACTGAGGTCTCCAAAATTTCCAGTTTTTGGCTGTTTTGGTCATCCTGATCTCAAGTCAGAATAACAAACTCATATATATACAGGTTTATATATAGTAATTTAGTCAGCACACAAATTAAGTTTGATGATAAGAATTTCAAAAAAAATATTTAACTTAATAGTCTGTCTGAGTTCAGGTCATGATTGAGTTTCCACCAAAAAAATATGAAGTCCCATCCAATCAAAACCATCAGTCAGCGCTGGCTCATATTTGTTTGATCACTGCAGACATCACTTTTTCCTGTCGACAGTTTATTTAACATAAATATATATGATAAACATGGTACAGAGATCTTTCTTAGAAAAACTATTGTTTAAAGAAAAAGTGAGATTTATATTATGTTTTTTTTGTGTTTTTTTAAGAAACACATTTTAGATTTTTTTATCAAAACCCTGGTGCCTGTTTTATAAAAGATCCATTTTAAAGTACAAGAACAGTCTTCTGGAGAAAACAAAGTTTTTAGTGAAAAATTATTGAAGGAAACCATCCAAGAAAGTGAAGGGACTTGACTTTGATGTGTTCTTTAAGAAACATATTTTCTAGCAAGAAAAATTTGGGGAAAGGTCTTTCTTCTCGGGGAAAACACACCTCACGTTGGTAACAAAACAAAAAGTGTTTTTTTTATTAAATGAACGCTACAAAATAATAAATTGTCACTGGTAAACTCATAATTAAAACATGTGTTATAAAACGTTTCAACCCAGAACTTTCGTCATAATAATGGTGCTCCAACCATTAGCATTTAATTATCGATTGTGTTTTTCTCTTATTACGAATATATGATATGCTGAGGTTTCAGCTAATAGATTAAACTCTATTTCTTATTTTCGAAGCTCATATTACTTTTTTATCATTCTAAAGAAATCGGAAATTACTTATTACGTATGTTTACGTTTAAGGATTTTAGATTTTAATGCAGATCAGCTTAGCACCCTCAAATCTTTCCTAAGAATTGAATATTTTGTCTAAGGAGGTTGGTTATGACCTAAGTTTTATAATTTACCTGCCTTTTCTTTAATACTTCTATTACATGTTATTTCTAATTATTTCAGACCGCAGCTTAAATAAAATGACACATTTTCTATAATGTTTCATATAGAAATGGACTTTAATTCCAACAATGTGGTTCCAGCTGCATCTGCCTATGGAGACTCTATTGCGCACGCTGCCGACGACGCCATCATGGTTTGGTCTCACATGGAAAAGCCAAAGAGTTTCAACATACTTATCTCCTTAAAAGCGTGAAGAACACAAGACGTTATCCTTGTGATATTACATAATCTTAGATAACTCCAATCGAGAGTAGCTTGTCTAGTCGCGAGCTTTTACCAATAATATGTCTAGACTTATAATTTTACATATTGTTTTATGCTCTACCAATAGAAAATTGACTATCACAATATATGCATATTGGAGGCATTTATCTTAACACAATTTGTTTCTAAAGCTCAATTATTTTGTAGTTGTTTTTGCTTGGTTTAGTTCATTCTTGTTGTTAAACTTTGTTGTATAATATCTAATATTAAGATAATATAGATATTTAATTTTTAGGATATGTAGATATTAATATCTTAGTAAAACATTTATTCAGATATTATATAGATATTTTAATTTCTGTATATGATGAAGATATTAATATATTACTATCTTAGTAAAATATTATCTAGATATTATTAAGATATTTTTAGATATTCAAAAACCATATATGCAAATTCAAAAACCTTATTAATATTATAACATTAATATAGTAACATATATTATTATTGATTGATTAATTAATCTCATCGTATTAATATTAAATGAATACAGTAATATATATTATGAATGATTGATAAATAATTATAATTATTTATTGATATTTTCTCCTATATTTCATTCATTTTTATTAAGTATAAATAATTATTCTCTAAAATAATATATATATACTCTATTAAATTCATCTTAAATTAACTAAAATAACAATTTTAATTCACATAGTTGAAAAATAACAATTATGTAAATTTATTTAAAGTAAATGAGTAGAAGTTTAATCTTTTTGAAGAATAGTTATATTAAGACAATAATTCAATTTTATGATATTTTTTGTTTTACTTTTATACATAGTTAGGTAAACATTTAGAAATGGCTCCAAAACATAATATTTTTTGGGAGCATGCAAAACCATTTGGTCGGAATAGAAGAATCCTCAAATGTAAATACTGTGAAAAAATTATACATTAAGGTATAATAAGATTAAAGTAACTCATTTCACAAATCGCCGGACAGGTTGAAGGATGTCCAAGTATACCTATGGAAAAGTGGCACAAAGCATTAAATTGTATATGTCTAATGCTTCGAACGAAAAAATTCAAATGAAAAAACAATGAACGACTTATAAGTTATTTAAATGAAAATATTTTTTATGAAATTGATGAGACTGATTATGATGAAATTGAGAAAGTTGGGATGAGTGATTTTGAAATAAGACAAATGAAACATGCAATGTAAGAAAGTCTTCGTTTGTTTAAGAAGGTAGACAAGAGCATGGGAGGGGTAATACTTTCTCACAACCTTGTGATGTTGGGATCAAGCATAGTCCGATACGTAGCTTCAACATAAGAGAAGGAGCTAACATACCCCCAAAGGGAATTGATCCCTATATGTTTCCTTCAAAACAAAAATCAATAAAATGTTTGTTTTCCAATAAATGTGCAAAGAAAGTAGTTAAAGTCATCTCTAATTTTTTTCTCTTTAATGGAATACCTTTCAATGTAGTTGATACTAGGCCTTACTATTGATCTATGATTGATACCATAGCAGAAGTAGGTCAAGGTATCAAGGGTCCTATGAATTTTAGAGTAAGAGGTGTAAGATCTTGAGGTATATATAAACGCATTGAAGGCCAAATGACCTATATATGGATGCACAATCATATGTGATGGTTGGAGTTCTATAACTAGAAATCCTATCATCAATTTCATGGTTTATTGTGATAGAAGTACGATATACATTTATTCAATTGACACAACCAACATACCAAAGATGATAGATTACATCTTTTCCCTTATGGATATGATTGGGGAGGAGGTTGGGGAGGAAAACATTGTACAAGTAGTCACTTATAATGAGGCAAGTTTTAAAGCAACTAGTATGTTGTTGATGGAGAAACGAAACCATTTGTTTTGGTCTTCTTGTGTAGCCCATTGTATTGATTTAATGCTTGAAGATATTATAAGCATGAAGCAGATTAAGGAGACTTTAGATTAAGCAAAGATGATCACAAGCTATATTTATAATAGCTTAAAAGTAGTCAATTTGATGAAAGTATTCACAAATGATAGAAATCTCTTACGCCTCGAAATAACCCGATTTGCCATTGAATTCATTTCAATTGGATGTCTTATATGTTATGAGAGTATTTGAAAGTGATGTATACAACAAATGAGTGACGTGAATTCAACAAAGATCGAAGCAGAAGGAGCTTAAGAGATAAGGTATCCAACCTTATCTTAATTGATCGATTTTGGAAGAATGCAAAGGAAGTGTAAACCATCATGGAACCTTTGATGAAAGTTTTGAAATTGGTTTATCAAGATAAGAAGCCCACATTATCAATCATTTATGAAGCAATGGATATAGCTAATAAATTGACTATAAAAGCATCAGTGAAAATTTAGGAAAAGTGTGACGCCCCAAAATCTGGGAACCCACGATAAACCCGTCAACCCGTTAGACATTTATGTGGACGTTTCAACCCAACACCACTCACGAGCACCCAAGCAGTAGCTTCACTTCAGACAGGAGCTCTACCCAAGGTACAAAACATGTCCCAACAATTAACAATGACCACACAAGGCATCTATAATGAAAATAATAGCCACTTCTGGCCCCGTGATCACTACAAAATACATCAACTATATACAATAGTTCAAGAGTTAATAAATCACTCTTAATTTAACATATATTAAAATAAACAATTTCTAATGCATGTTATACAAAAGTCTCTACCAAAGCCACAACCCGACTTTCTTCTAAACTCGGCCTCTAGTGAGCGCCGCCTTCTTATACACTTCGCACTGAAATAGTGATCCCTGATAGGTGTTAAAGCTCAATAGTGATAATTTCCTACGCAAGGTTACTCCCCACCTAAGTACATGTCAGGCAAACAATCACATCCAAGCAATTTATACAACCTACTGGTCGTCACAACTCGATTCCCCTTATCCGACCCGATTAGCTTAATTCAAACCGAAAGTTCTGGGTGCGTAGAACACATACTGACCCATCTACTTAATCGCATAATGGTATATCCAAGTCTTATAATATATCAACATACATATACAAAGTCCAAAATAAAACTACCAATCGTAGTGGTGTTTATGTTGTCAAGGTACAAAGATCAGTCCCATTTATATATTCAAAAACTATACATTTCATACCATCGACGTGAGCACTGAATCCCACACAACCCTCATCGCACATCACTCAGGATGCAGTTTCCGTGACGCCTTCTCCGCACCTACACCGATTAAAAACCCGCGGCTGCTTACGCTTAGTGGGAAACATATGTAATATGCAGTGCAACCATTTGTGTTCAAGATTATAACACAATTATAAGTATCGAAATTTCATGTATTCATACTATAGACTTATACAAGCATTCTATGCTTATAATAGGTTTATACTTATTCCTGATTTCCTCCCGTAGGAGTCCCGCAGCTTATTCTTATTTAGAACTTAGCGCTATAATCTGACTTATGTTTATTCGGTCTCCCCCGAGAGGAGTTACAGAGCTTATTCAGGACTTTAATTTATGCTTATACAATTTATTTTTATTCTGTCTCCCGTAGAGGCTGCAGCTTATTCTATTCAGAATACCAAAGGTATTACGCATCGAACGATACACATTGCTTACTCTTATTCATTATCCAGCATTATCATATAACTATGGGGAATACCTAATTCTAATAAAAGTGTAAGACACAAAGATAAGTATCCGAAGATACAAGACTGGCGCGCCAGAAAATAAAGCAGATCGCCGAGCACGGTCAGGAGTGTCGGAGCACTGATCAGACAGGGTGTCGAGCACTATCAGACAGAGGCAGAGCACTAACAGACAGAGTGACGGAAGGACACTGCAGTACCGGCATTTAATCAGGAGTGCCTGAGCACTAATCGGGAGTACCAAGAGCCGACCAGACGTGTTCGCCACGCCGGATGGCGTCGTGTCATTTAATACTTAGTCTTAGCATTCCTAATGATTGTATGTGTTCAAACTTCCTATCTTATTATCTGGCATGAACTTACGCCACTATTGTCGAGGTAGTGGTACATTTCACTCTAATTTCATCATTTTCTATATCTTAATGCGCATTTTAGCTTAAATTACTAAAAACAAAGAAAAACAGGGTCAAAATAGGGACCATCAACAGATAGTCTGACATGTACCCAGTATGTTCTATTTCGAGGGCTGTACGTGTATTGTGTTTAGGTCAGATTTGTGATGGGCCACATCGTGATCAATTGCACTTATTAAAGTTCAGTGGTGGTACACAGCCCGAATTTGCCCATAAATGGTATTTCACCATTTTTCATGCGCTTTTCTTCCATGGCCCTCTTCTATTTCACTCCTCACTGAAATCAACATGAAATCCCTCTAAACAACTCCATACTGAGCGATTAGTCAAAGAATCCAATGATTCATACCCAAGTTCACCCAATTCTACAAAAAACCTGGAATCAAGATTCATATCAAAATATCACCAGAGATTTTCAATCAAACTTCTCAAATCTAGAAATAGGATGTCTTCCTAACAAAACCCTAAAAGTAAACCAATTTAATCTTCAATGAAAACCCTAGCAATCATACCTAAGTAATCATGTACAAAAATCCACAACAAAATCCCTACAATTCCATACCAAAGTCATGTATCCATACAAAGAATCCATACCTTGGCTTCATCTCTCCTC
This sequence comes from Tetrastigma voinierianum, assembly GCA_016808115.1. NCBI lineage: Eukaryota > Viridiplantae > Streptophyta > Magnoliopsida > Vitales > Vitaceae > Tetrastigma > Tetrastigma voinierianum. The sequence continues at coordinate 2,051,747 of JAEQBH010000220.1, read as the reverse complement.
TCTTTTCTCTTCTCTCTTCTCTCCTTCTTCCTCCTCTTCTTCCCGTAAGCCTTGTTTGGGAGACCAAAAATGAATTATTTTTGTCTCCTCCTCATTACAGTAATAGTTTTGGTTATTTAGCTTTAGTCCTTCAATTTTGACTTATTGCATTCTAATTTCCCATAATGGTATTTCAGCCTCTAATCTTATTAATCAATGTCTTTGATGCCTCTTTGATAAATTACATTTTCGTCCCAAGTCTTGTACAATTTTCGGGTTTCTAACTTTCCATTCTTTTCGTGATGAATTTACTTAAAATTTAATTTCTTATGGCTCTACAAAATACCCAAACATGTTGAAACAACGCAGTATATTTCCTTGGGTAAGCATCGAATATCTAATACGCACCAATCCCATGACCTCGATTCTCATCACCCTACATATGCCTAAGCCGAATGCGAGTAAATATCCATTTTTCAAAAAACAAAAGCTTTGTTCTCGAAAATCTCACACTGGGCTTCTAAGAATACATCGACTACTTCATCCGAGTGACCGCTGACATTTCTTCGAATGCTCACGCCCTCATCCGCTTATCTGCCGACAACTCTCTACGCACCTTTTAAATCTTCCTTGAAATTCCTTTCACAAACATTTCGCTTCTTTCAATTTCACGCCGCACCACCTAATATTCTGAAGCCCTAAAGGCATATTAATACACACTAATCCCAAAACATTCATGCTAATATATTCACATGCATATATATTAACATAATTAATTAAACAACCACAAGTATTAAATCTGTGACACAATAACACCAAAATTAGCTCATATGTTAATTAACAAACACAAAGCAGAATTCAATTTGAATCACTTAAGGCAACACATTTTCACACCCAAGAAAACTTCATCATTATTCACGAACAAAGGAAACCCCTGCCGAATCACCACGCCACCAAATTTGGGATTTTCTCCACTCGGTTCAAAGGTTTTAAGACCGAATTTACGGCTAAATCAAGCATCAGAATATCCCTAACCATAAACATGGCTCTTACCCAAAGAATATCACAAGTAGGAAAAGATCCCTACCTCTTGGAGTTGTCGAAACTCCATCACCGGTGGTCCACGCGCACTCCCCACAAGGTAACGACTTTTTTCGCTCCGTTGAGAACCGACGGACCAATGGATCAAAACCAGAGAGAAGGCACATGACCTCTCTCTGTAACTCAAAACCTGCTACCTCGCACTGCTTGTCCCTCCCTGCACGCTTTATTCTTTTGTTTCGGTAAGACAACCATTTAAGTTTCTTGGTCTTATTGATTCATTTAACATTTCATTTAATTCCCAATGTGTTACTTTTCTATATTTCGACACTCAGACATTTCAGTCATTCATTTCCTCCCCTCTACTCGGCGCAACATGTGTCATAATGTGATAATGTGAAGATAATACTTTATCATCACACGCCTCTCAAAACCGTTTTACGCGATCACATCACAGCTTCTGAAAACGCGAAATTCGACCGTCCCGACCGACGTGTTAGCTAGATTTCATGGAGACACCTTAAATCTAAGTCCGTTTCACATCCAGATTTCCAAATTTCTGATTTTACCGAAATTACCATTTTATCTTTTTCTTAAAATTCAATTTTCCGGTTTTACAAAGTATAAAAGGTGAGTAAATCAATCGTGATAGATTGGTGACGTCACGCAATAAAATAATTCCTTATAGCATTATAAACTAATAAAAAATTTTTTTTACTTATGACAACATATTTTTTAAATCTAATGTTTAAATATTCAAGACAATTCTTCCACCATTCAGAAATTAAAATTAGACTAAAGGAGGTTACCAATAGACTGAAGCCAAATTTGGATAGGCAAGCAAAAACTTTAAACGAGGTATAACAATAACTAATGATATTTATATAATATAATATGTATTTGTAATGTGTGTTAATAAAGTAAAGAACATTATAATACAGGAAAAATTATTTGTTAAAGGCCAAGGAGAATTTGGAAGTGCACTAACCAGAAAAACAATAAATCAATCTCTTCCAGGTACTCAATATATTTATTTCTTTATAAATACAATTGTGTCATCATTTTCTATCAAAATATATATTAGTGCCTAATATGTTTTTTTATATAATAAATTTTTAATGATGGTACAATTATGGGTGATGAAGGTCCATGTGACTCCCCAAACCCGGGGTCCGCTGACACTCTCAACCCGTCGATCAGCTGGGCTTTGTGTCAAAGTTACCCGACACCACTTAGAGGACCCAAGGTAGCCTTTGTAATGAGCTCTACCCAAAAAAAACAGCGACCAGACATACCGTCCCAACAGTCCAATATATGCAATATATATCCAATGCACCACTGGGGCTCATAAACAAGACTAATATACATGTTTCAATCATGAACCAACTATACTCACTACAAGAGTTCAAATGTTTTACTTCTCACACAACAAATATTAAATGTTAACTTTATTATACGTGGAAAAACCATCAAAAGCCACAATCTTACTTTCTTCAAAACCAGCCAATAGATTTAACCGTCCCTCGCACGCCTCCCGTACCAGAAACAGCGATCCCACGACTCGGGGCGAGCTAAAGCTCGCAGGAGAATCACCCTGGCGGGCTACTCACCCTTAAGTCAGCAGCCGCAATGTTCCAAAGTAAACACACATTCACAAATGCATGATCCTACTTGAATGTCTACATGACTAACTCAGATCCGAGTCCTCACTACTTTCCCACACTCGCCAAGCCCGATGAATATTGTTATTGGCTGGGCAACTCCTTCCGATGAATATATATCAATCGGGTCATCGCGATTGATATATATTATTTGCTCAGGATCTACTCTCCGTGAATATCAATCGGGTCAGTCTGACGATTGATATTTTTAGCCTGTGGACTACCCTCCGATGACAACACATTTTTGACTACCCTCCGAACCGCCTTCTCTAGACTTTCTATACCATATGCACTAACCCCAGGCCTTCTAGTGATGTCTCAAGGCATATGGAATGTATGTATGCCAGCCTAATACATTCAATCACATATATGTATATATCAATAAGGAAGATACTCGTATAATATCCAATCACACAACTGGGCTGCCACGTGAATTAATCACCCCCAAGCATCAAAATTAGCTCACTTGGCTAACGATCATACACGAAGAATTTAATTTAAATCACTCGACCAACACGTATTTTTCACAAAAATATATTTTGAGTATATTCCGAGAATAGTGAAACCTCGTTTACTATTCGAAAAATCACAAAACATCTGGGCTCTCACTTAGCGAACCCATGATCCACGCCACTCCTACCCAACACATACCAAGCAAACATTTAATACACAAGTTAACACAAACCACACTCAAACAGCCCCTAAGGCAGCTACGGCTGCCCTTGGCTCCAAAATCTTGTATCAATCTTGGCCCCAGCTTTCTCGTGACCGATCACACCCGCCTATTCCCGACCTTTTTCCTATCAATACCAATTTATTCAATAAATCAAATATGGCACCCAAACAAATTTCACGTCACGCTAAGGTGTTTTCGTTTCAATAACGACACCTCATCCTGCAAGCCGATCGATCAAACGGCCCTCACTAGCCTCAACCAATCGAAACATCGAAAAACACTTAAATGGGATTAAACCTGCTGCGGAGTAAAATCCTACCTCAAGGAGTTCAAGAAACTCCCGATCCCGAGTCCACGCGTACCGGGTCCCGCGTAACATTTCCTCCTTCGCCCGAAGACTGGGACATCGATCGTCTGATGTTTGGGCAGGTCGACCTTCTCTCTCACCCAAAGCTCCATTTCTGGCTTCCGCATCTTTCCCCGCATCCCACGTTCTCCTTAGTCAATTGGAAGCATTTAATAATTATTCCATTATTTTTGTCTTATTCAACTTAACACCAAAAACGACGCTACGCCCTTCTTTCCCAGATTGCTATTCTAAGACTATCTCTGGGCCAGCCCATTTCATCATTTCTCTACTCATACCACTTATGGTAATATGAGTACATGTTATATGCGGCCTCGTCAGATCGAAAATCTTTATCGTGACCAAACGCGATGCCTCTGAAAACATGCCGATCGAACTGGCTCCCTTAAAAATTACGAAATTTTACGTGCTAACTAGATTTCACGAGACGATTCCAATGGTACAACCCGTTTCTTCATCCGAGATCTAGATAATTAATTATGGATTTTTAACCGAAATTTCAATTTTGTAATCGAAATTACGATTTTGCCCTTACTCCAAAAATTGGAATTTCTCGGGTCTTACACCATATCTTCAAAATATTGTTGTTAAAGTTTTAAGTCAAACATGTTCTTTATCGGGTTGTCAAAGAAAATAGAGCAACATGCTCACTGATTCACATAAAGTTTCTCAATCATTTGGTAATGAAAAAGTTGCATAAGACAGTCTATGTCTACTACAATATGTGACTTTGGGTTAAGAATTTGATGCAACAATGAAGCGATGAAGATTTGTACAATCCAATTGACATGAATCATATTTTTAATGATGATGATATTTAGATGAGTGGATACGAGAAGGAGATGAACCTATTTTAACATATGATAATTTGGATTGGTTGGATCAAGATCTTCCCTTTAAAAAAGGTAGAGAAGCAGCTAGTGGAAATGATGACAGCACAAGTTACAAGGTTAGTAGACGTGCAAGCAATACTGTACAAGGAAGAGACATTAGTTCTTCTCATAAGGGTAGGACTCAAATAATTTTTTTTGAGTTACAATAGTGATGATGGTGACGATAGAGTCAATGTGAGGTAACAACATCGTAGGGCTGCGAAGATAAGGAAGACATTAATCGGGGACAATGGAGCGTATGGTATTGGAGCAAGTGGCATTGTTGATGGTGGTTATGTTTATCAAGTTGATCATGACATGTCGTGCATGCGAGATTTAAAATTGAGCCACACAAAGATACAACCTACATATGTACTCAAGATAAGAAAACGACGAGTTAACTCAGAAAGACGACTACATTTTATAGTAATGATAACTATTCTAGTGGGCATGATTAAATATCCAACTATCACCAAATTGATGAGTACTTTCAAACATTGGCTTTAGGATCAAGACCTCATTTTAAGGGAGTAGGAGATGGATTCTATCATAACTTTGGATATAGTGATAATTCTTCCAATTCTTGCACGGTATCGTGATTTTAATCGATATTCACCATCGAACACGGTAGCTAGTAATTCATATGGATATGATCAATCTTATGATAGTAGCAGCATTGCATATTGAGGTTTTTGTTGTTTCAAAGAAAATATTAATAAAACTTACTTGTTCCCATCGTTACTTAAAAAAAAATTTACGTGACCGATGTATGTCTTCACGTTTAAAAGTGTTATTCCAATTAATGAACCGAAAATCTTCCATGTCCGAACACCTTTTTCTTTCTGTGCAAAAGTTCAGATCTTTCTCGTTTCTTCCGTAATTTTATCAACTATCCTTCATGTAATGCTAATTGTACACCGACATAAATTGATCAAATGTGTAACATTTATTACTTTTTGCTGTTGTTGCATGTGTTAAATTATTATTCATTAATTTAGTACATCGTAGCAAAGCATTATTGTAAATTGAATTGTAAGAAGATCCTAATTTGGTAATTGTCTCTATATAGTTGAAATGGTCAAGAATAAAGAGCATTGTCGCCGACTTAAACCACGAGACAAGTCGAATGAAAAGAATTACGATGTTTGGCATCGTAAGATTCAGTATCTCCTGGAAGAGCAAGACATGCTGGAAACCATTACACAACCAATGGCTGAACCTGAGCAAGGCACTACTGCTCAACATAGGCGAGACTTGGATGCCTATCAAACCTACAAGCGCAAAGATCGCGGTTGTTCGAGATTTTGATGCCGAGTAGCATGAAAATGATTTGATGTGTCGCGATTTGAGAGGCGCCTGCTCAAATTTCAAGTAGCTAGATGTCAAGTATGTTCAATATGGTGGAACCTCAACAACAAGACTTCACGCTAACCCTCAAGCTCGATGGTTGCAAGAAGCGCCTGCATCGACACCACGAGGCAGCATCTACGATCACGTCTTAACATGACTGAATCGAGGGTCGGCAGGGCATGACATGACTCGATGAGCAAGAAGTCCACCGTTATTCGCCTCTTGCCGAGCAATTGGTAACACATGTGTTAATCCCTTAATTTATAATGAGTAACATCAAAACTTTCATGATGTCATTGGCCATGTCGAAGCCAGGAAGATCGTTTCCTCCTTCGAGAAGCCCGCTAATGAAGTCACGATCGAATCCAAATCGCCGAGGAGCAAAAGGCTCTAGACGAAAAATTGGAAAGGTAAGGGTTTCCAAAGGGCAAAGAGGAAATGAAGCAAGTTCTGGGTTGGACAAAGCGCAAGCGTGGAAAAAGCTTTCTGGCCAAGATGAAAAGCGCAAAACAAGAACTCCGTTTTAATCGGTGGCAAACCCGGTCACTTTGCTCGTGATCGCACCGAGCCAAAGGTATTGCTTGCACAAACTGCCTCTAACTTATATGTTAGTAGTCGCTTAATGCTTCACGAGACTGCTCGACTGGTAGACCAAAGAAGAACCGACCACGAGCAAGCGATCGAACAACGCATGCGGGAATTCATTTAATTCCTAAAGGCGCAGGCGTATATACTAATGAATAATGCTTCCACCGACGCATTCGTGGATCTGCACTGCAAACTAGAAGGTCATGGGTGGCTGTGACGCCATCTTCATGATGCTATATGCTCCCGGTTCGACGAAATCTTGTTTCGTTTCGCTCTACTGTAATCCAGGTTTCAAACTTATATTTGATATGCAGTAAAAGTATTTCCCTGACACGCTTATTATGGTTCTCAAGTGTTAGATTTGATTTGGCGGTGGCTGGACAATCACCAATATTGTACCGAATTGACACTTCGCCTATCTATGTTGTTGATAATTCCAAAGCTCGCTTTCTAATATCGAGTATTTTGCGGCATGCTAGATTGGGACACATCATAAAGACCCGGCTTAATAGATTTGCTCGAAAGTGTGTCTCTCGGGATCACTCAAAGTAAAATTACCTATATGTGAGCATCATTTAGCCGGAAAAACAACTAGATTACCATTTGGCAAAGCTAAGGAGAGCCATTAGTCCATTACAGCCTTATTCATTCGTACATCCAGTAATTCACCTGAACGTGGAGGGCTGTGCATGGTGCCGACTACTTCATCACTTTTATAGATGATTTCATGACATGGCCATTTTTATTCGATTTCTCACAAAGCTCGACGACGGGACCGCTTTCCAAGCGATATACCACTTGTAGAATCAATAAATGCGGAAGATCAAAACACTAAGGACTGACGAGGTCGTGAATATCTATCCAATTAATTCAAAAGTTTTACGATGAAAGCAGATACTGACAAATTTAACTATCTCCTTACACTCCGCAACAAAATGGAGTTGCGTAAAGGAGGAATAAACCCCAGACATGTTTAGTCAATGATGGCTAGGTTAATTTAACCATCTCCTTCTCGAGACGCGCGACACCGCCGCCACGACTTAATCGTGGTGCCTCCAAATCCATCCCCTCCACCCCATATGAATTATGGAATGACAATAACCCGACTTCAGAAATTTGCATCCTCGTGCAGCCTACATTCACAATAATATCATCAATACAAACTGGTCCCAGTGGGGAAGAAGTGTATTTCATTAGATACTCAAACCTCCAGTTGATTTGTTTTCACTGGGTGAAAGTCGATGGGAGCGTGACAGAGCTAGAGTCCCGTGATGTCGTCTAGAAGAGGACTTTCCCTGAGAGGTGGAGCACAAAGATTTTCAATTTTATGAAAATCTAGAAATGGCGAATTCTACCACAAAGAGGATGGATTGTAGAGGACACTCTTAATCCTCCCGAGGAAAGTGGGAGCGACATAATGCTCGATCCGACCCTATGGAGCAAGATCATGAGCACCAACCTCGTCACATCCGTGAACGTATTCCCGTCGCTGATTCAGATTGAGGGGGAGATTCAAGATTGCTCCACAGATATCAAGAGCCAAAAACAATTACGAGGTCATCCGGTCCAAAGCTAAGGAATGAAGTAAAGCTATGGAAGAAGAAATGGAGTCAATGGAGGAACCATCCATCTGGATTGCCGGATTCCATCACAGTCGCAAATCCATTGGAAATAAATGGATTCTCAAATTAAACTAAGGCTGAGTGGTCCATAGGAAAGATATAAGGCTCCGACCGGGAAGAAAAGTGTTACACTATTTAAGAAGAGGGAACGACTATGAAGATACATTCTCACCATGTGAGAATTACTCGGGCCGTCATTTATAGTTACACGCACATACTTTCGACTTAATTATACCAAAATTGACGAAACCGCATTTTCAAACTATAACTGGGACAAGAATCTATATGGATCAATCCTTTAGCTTTGAATCTAAAGGACAAGAGTGCAAAGCTCAGAAGCTCAAAAGATCCATGGTATGGCCTCAAGTAGCACTTGTATAAATTAACATCGTTTCACTGCTAAATCCATGAAGGCTTTAATATGATGGAAGAAGACCATCAAGGTATTTAAAACGTCGAGTATTGGCTTTGTAATTTGTCTCAGAGGTCGATGACATTTTTAATAACCGAAATAGCAAAGAGATGATTAACACTGCTAAGAAGGTTACTCACTTTGAAATAAAAGATATGGGTGAAGCTAGCTACGTGCTTCGGGTGTGAAGATCATAAGAGATCGCGCTAAAAGGCTTCTGTGGTTTATCTCAAGAGACTTACATCAAAAAGATGTTAGAGCTATCACATGCAAAGTGATAGCAAGCCGATGGATACCCCGTGAAAAAAGTTCGAGTCAAGCCTGACATGTGGTCCTAAGACCTAAGAGAAAAGAGAAATGTCCAGTACCTATGCCGCACCGCGTAGTCCGCGCCATGCAATGACGCACACGTCCCACATATGTTATGCCGCTGGTCGACAGCCGCTTCAATCAAACTCCTCAGCTCAAAAGCACCGGATGGCGCCAGAGGATTTACAGATTCAAAGAACTTCGCATCATGCTGGTTATCATGGCGGGCGATTTATGCCCACTGGGTTACTCCGATGCCGACCGGGAGGTGATGTTTGATCGTTGCAAATCGACTGGGATACGTTTTCGCTAAATGATAAATGATATTATGGAGCAAAGCAAAAAGCACCAGGTAGCCTCGTCTACCATGGAGGTTTAATATGAGTTTGCTCCACAAAGAACTAAGATGCAATTGTTATGAGTTTCCTATTAACATTTAGAAATCACACGCAACGCATTAGAGCCTCGTGACAATTTTTTTTGTGACAATATCACTGACGTCATGCCAAGGATCCCAAATATCATGGAAAGACCAAACATATCAAGAAAAGATATCACTATATTGGGAGATGCATCATCGACAAGGATGTGGTCCTAAAATACACTTACAAACAATATGGTGGTCGACTCCACTCACCAAGCCAATAGCGAGATGGGCTCACAGACATGTTAAACTCGGGCTTATGCAGAATGTAATAAGTGATTAGGATGCTTACAATTTGTTGAATAATTTAATCATAGATATTATTCAACGCTTATTTTGCGGTGATAATTAAGAGTAGAGCTCAGATAATTCAATAAAGTAAGGTCTGAGACTATGATTGGGCTCACTTCACACCAAAGAATCGCCTCTAGCGCTTGTAAGGTGAGGTAGAGATGAGACTATTTGAATTATAGCGCCGATTAGCGACTGAGTTAATGCTGGGAGCGACTTAATTCAAAGACATACTTGAAGTCGCCAAGGGGTTCAAGATGAGGTTCTTAAATATTAGAACCGATTACGAATGTATCCCCACTCATTCATGTCTATATGATAAAGTCCCGAGGGTAAAAATTAAGTCATCTATGCTTGTTGCGGTGAAGATGAATTCGGGTTGGCGCGTGATTATTGACAAAGCTAAGACTGGTATGGTAGAAATTACACTCTAACGAGGGAGGAAGCGACATACATTCTTTATCTTAGGATAAGAAAAAGAAAAGCTCTACCATAACATGCATTTCATACTGCATGTGCTAATCGACCTATCAGGAAGTCGAAGAATGGATCCCTGCTTCTTCACTGTGTGAGTCCTTAAGAGATCTTGATATAGATCTCAACACTTTACCCTTTGCGACTTTTATTTATATCATGATGTGATGTATTAATGTTTTGCTACACCCAAGGGTGTATCTGTGAATCATGGAATGATTCGACATAAAGGTGCATTCACACAGGAAGCGAGTTAATTCGGATCTAATTGATATGAGGGCGAGAAAGAAAGAACATTTTGGTTTACACTTTTTGCTTGTATTCAAGTAGGAGTCATCTCACTCGAAGGAGTTTGATATGATTTAGAATACTTGTTATCGTTGTGATGAATTGGTATAGAATTCTTGGGGATTAAATAATACTGATTATGTGTAGTGAAAATGTTTGGGGTATATATAAGTCTACGCTTTTGGATTAATTATATTTTGAGGTTGATGTCTCGATATGGCTTGTATGGGGTTTCTATATTGGAACTCCCCGTGCTCCCGGTGTCTTCGGTCGCGCGGTCACTGGCGCGTATGAATGATTTAGTGCGGAAATATAAATTATCGCATTGATTGATATGAGTCAGGCTAGTATGGGCGAGTGGGAATGTTGGACTTGGTGGGTCGCGTAAATTTAGACTCAACCAGCCATATGGGTGATGACCCAAAGATTATGAGTTTTGGATCTTATCGATATGGTGCTGAGTTTGAGCGTCTCGAGGTCGTATTTTCACAATTATAGTCGTCGCGTCAATCCTCCCGAAAGCTGACACGTTCAAGTAATGAGCGATTCTTTCCAATCGTATTCTCCTTTATATAAATTATCATACGGATTTATATGCTCGTCATTAGGACTAATGGCTTGATGATGCTTTTAGTCACTGTAGTCGTTGGCGTGGTGATGATTGATGTATTTGATGTTATTTTGTTAAAAAGTTATTATATTTGATATAAAATAATTTTTTTTGTTAGCATTATTATAAAGAAATTTTATCGAATGCTTCGATAATTATTTAAATAATATTAAATATAAGAAAATTTTGTTTTATTAATTTTTTAACTTATAATTATATCTATTTATAATATTTTTATCATTTTTACTTTTTAAATATTTTATTTTACTTATCGACCTAGATTGATACACCACGATCAATACATTTTGAGACCATCCAAGTTAACGACCAGTACCATGATTTTGAACCATGGTTCGAAGTAGTATACAAAGGGCAGTTCCCAAATGGAGTCAAGATTGCAGTGAAGGTCCTGAACAAGAACTCAGATAGACAAGTCGAAGAACAGTTCATGGCAGAGGTGAGAAGCAAAGGCAGAACTTACCATATCAATCTAGTCAGAACTCATCATTCGTGGGTGATCTCCACAGCACGGCTTTGCGCCTCTGAGGATGATCCATGCTTTTTTTCCTTCTCCCCTTTCTCTCTTCACTTCTCATGCTATAAAAAAAAAAATGAAAAAGAAATGATATCAGAAAATATTTAGATAAACTGGCCTTACTTTGTGAATACGGGCTTTGTGTTGGAAGTGGAGGAGGAGAGAAGTGAAGAGAAAGGGGAAGATTTAAAAAAATAAAAAAATAAAAAATTTGAGGTATAATTAGACAGCGTTAAGTGGTGAGAGAAGAGGTGGGAATCAAACTGATTTCTTAAAAAAATAAAAATTTTAAGAGATAATAAGATAATGTGACATGTGAATTAATTTATTTACTTAACCCGTTATTTTTATGACGGAACTTATATAATACAAGACTTCATAAATTTGAGATTATTTATAATTAAATAATAAATAAAGTCATATTTAAAAGATAAACCAACCTTAGAATTAAACTATTCTTGTCAATTTCCCTTTTATTTTATCCATGTTTTTAATTATCAAGTTGAAAGGTATTACGAAGTAACGAGCTTCCCTCTCACGACGATTAAACATATCAAGATTAATCATTCCAGAAATTTTCAGAACATGCCTAAAGAAAAAATCCAAAAAGTCGGAGTAATTAATCATTTTATAATCTGTATAATTACTTAGAGATTGTTTATTTTTGACTTATAGGCTTTTAATTATTAAATTTATTTGTTTTTTAAAGAATTTAATTGTTTTGTCTTGAAATTTTTAAAATTATGAATAAAAAAATGAGAAAATATTTGAAACTTACATTAAGAGAAAAAATCATTTCTCATTAAAATAAGAAAAACTTCATCATTGCTTAATAAGAAGAAGCGTTAACAACACTCAATACTATGGATAACAATGGGAGGGTTTGAGATGGGATGACCCCATCCCGATCCGGTTCGTTTATTTTTTTCAATTCTCAAACATGTCTCATTTAAAAATTAAATAGGATCAAGTGCGGATAGGAAAATTCTCAAATCTGTCTCATTTATATTTGATTTTTGTTTTTATATTTGATTTTTAATTTTTTTTATATTTATTATATTAAAATTGGTATATTTCATAAAAAATAAAAATATTATGAATTTTTGTAAATTATTTATTAAAAAATATTATTATTATTATTATTATTTATATTAAAGTATAAAATAAAATAATAAAAAAATATTCTTAAAATATAATCGAGATAGGACGGGAGTAACAATACATGAATCTACCTTAAACTTATATCGAATTTGAGAAAATAAACTTAAATCCACTAAAAACCCGATTATAGTTAAATCAAACTCGTCCTATTAAAAGTGGGATGTGATAGAAATTCAAAATAATTCGTTCCATTGTTATACCTACTTATTACTTAATGTTAAAAAATAAATGACTTAATACTTAATCCTATTAAGAACTATTTAATATTAAGTTAAAAAAAAAGTTAGTATTCAAATAGAAGTTTCTAGAAAATATGGAATCATGAAAGAAAATGTCTAAAAGAAAATCAAAAAGGAAAAAGAAAAAAGAAAAAAGAAAGGAAATGGAAAGAGGTTGGAAAGGAAATGCATGCATGGATGGGACCCAACAGCCGATCTGGCAGAACCCCCCACAGAGCTGGAAATTGGAATGCGCGTATAGCCTCCGGTTTCTTCGATGTCTCCCTAGTTCCTAGTCCCTTCTCCCTCATACTCCAATGCTTGTTTGTTCTGACTTCTGAGATTTCAACCACATCCCTTCTAAAACCCCTTAAAGAACAACCAACCCCATTGTCATTAACCCACAAATTTTCTGCTCTGCTTTGTTTATCTCCATGGATGACATGAAGGACAAAGTCAAGGGTTTCATGAAGAAAGTCAACAGCCCCTTCTCCTCATCTCCTTCCAGTAAATTCAAGGGCCAAGGCAGAGTCTTGGGTTCATCTTCTTCCGGACCCAGTAATCCTATCCCTACCCGTCCTTCTCTACCCATCGAAACCAAGCCTAAACCCCCCTCCGTTTCTCCGACCAAGCCCAAGCCTGTCCCTCGAACAACCCTTGATTCCGATCAGCGCAAGTTCGATTCCGATCAGAATAAGCCCAATTCGGTCCAGAATAGTAAACCGGTGGACGGGTTTGATCCATTCGACTCATTGATCACTACAGGAAAACGATCTAAACATGGGTATTCCTTGAATGTGTTCGAGTGTCCTATTTGCGGCCAATCCTTCACATCTGAGGAAGAGACGATTATTCATGTTGATAGCTGTGTCAATAGTGGAGTTGATAATAATGATAATCAGCATTCTTCAGAATTGTCCAATGGAGATAATGGTTTAAGTGAATTGGAGGATCGGGTGGGTGCTTTTCTATCAGGTAAGCCTTCAGCGGGTTCCGTCGAGGTTGTTCTCAAGTTGCTAAAGAATATAGTTAAAGAACCAGAAAATGCCAAGTTCAGGAGAATTCGGATGGGTAATCCTAAGATAAGGGAAGCGATTGGCGAGGTTGTGGGAGGGGTTGAGCTGTTGGAGTATGTCGGATTTCAATTGCGAGAGGAGTGTGGGGAGATGTCGGCAGTGATGGAATCTGCTACAAAGGAGCGCATTGTATTGATCAATATGGCTGTATCATTATTGGAACGGCAGAAGGTTGAAAATTCATCTTCTCCAGTTCCTGCTGCCGATGTAGAAGAGCCAGTTGAACTGAAAAAGGTCGACAGGCAGGTAGGGTAATTCTTTGTTCATGACATATTTCTTTGTTACTCACATTATTCCATGCTGTATGTGTATATATACTTACCCACTGACAAGAACCAAATCTACTCCACTTTCATCTAGCTCCACCCAATCAATGAACTGAACTAAGGTCCCCGACCCTCCAATAAAGACACTTTGGTCTCTAACCAAAGAAGGTATACAAAAAAGACTTTACCTTTTATATGGACAACACCTTATGCCTAAAAACAATATCATTCCTTGCCTTCCAAACTGATCGAAAGATACACAAAGTCCCCATCCACACTCTTTTAATATGGGAATGAAATAGAGGTCTTGACTCCAACGTCCTGTATGTAGACTTGACAGGAAAACCACCATTCTTTATCTCCATCCATCATTTGGTATCATCCACCTCTGCAAATATTTTCTTGTCACGTAATCATTGAAATGTCTAGGATTCCAACAACCCCACCATGCGCTTCACTCCAACCCCCACCCAAGCCTTTGTTGAGCATGAGATGGAAAATAAAGAAGGTAAAGAATGACACAAGAGTTGGAGGCATCTAGAGTTGTGAAAGAGACCAAGTAGATTTGAGACAAAATCTTCTGAGCGAGGTATCCAGTGGTTTCCAATCCAAGAAAGGAGTGAGCACTTAGTAATTTCTTATAACATGAGGGTGCACATTATTCCTCCATAGAATGTTGAAACTGAAGAATCACTTTGATGTTACATTTCAAACAAGCCACACCGATCTCCTTATATCTAGGTGAAAAGGATATACGATATGATTGATTTCCTATATGGTTACAAAGTATCGAACCTGCCAGAGTGATGCCCCTCTTTTGCAGCATCTTTGATGTTGTTTCTGTTTGACTAAAATGAAGATATAAATTGTTGATTATAGTAGACATCTCTATTTTATCACGTCAGCTGAAATTTAATCAAGTCCCTGACAAGTAATGGCATTTGATAAATCCAAACAGAGTGGAGAGTTTACCAGACACCTTTTTAGTTTTGCAAACCTATATTTTTTTTTTTTTGATGGATAAAGTAACATGTATTAATCACAAAAAACATGTCTCTATCCCCAGAGAAGCCCAAAAGTACACTGGGAGTATACAAAAGGGACATAGCCCGGAGAAGGACCAAAAAACATCAAGAAAATAAAGCCCCCCAAATCCAAAAACAATTACCTATACCCCATCCAAGTTGTACCCAATAAACTCCCGTCTCTCTATCCCCACTAGACACGCTGACCAGACCGGTTGCTAAATGAAAGAATTCTTTAATCTATACATAGAGAAGGTCTCATTATCGAAGACTACTCTATTTCTCTCACACCACATTGTCCAGAAGAGGCAAAGAGGAACAACCCTCCAAACTTTCTTTGCGCTTCGCCCCACTCCTTTTGTTCCTCAAGCTGGGAAGGACCTGTCAAGACCGAGAAAGGAAAAGACCCATCCAAACCCCCACTATAGCCAAAATAAGCTCCCAAAGCGTTTCGTCGAACGCTGTACAAGAAGATGGTTTAGGGTTTCCTCCTCCTCTTCACAAAGGTAGCATCTGTTGGCTAAGGATCTTCCTCTCTTTTTGAGCTGGTCCAGAGTCATCACCTTACCCCAAGACGCCTCCCAAGCAAAGAAACCCACCTTTAAGGGGACCATAGTGTTCCACACTGATATAGAAAAAGGTCTCTGTCTCTAGCTTCTATGATTCAAAACCTCGTACAAGAGCTTCACTGAATAAAGGCTAGGCTCACCCCCTTTTAAGACCAGCTTGTCTTCCCTATTTGAGACCACTCTCCAAGGATGTATCATTCTTTAAAATTATCCACCCTTATCACTTCGGGTCATTGAAGGGCCTGCTAAACTGAGGGGTCCAACCACCTTCATTCGACGCATCCCAAACCTCCCTAATCAACGCATCTTTTCGAACCGTCAAGCTAAACAAAGTCGGGAACGTTATACACAAAGCCTCCTCACCACCCCAGACATCTTTCCAAAACCTGACTCTGCTACCAATACCAACCACAAATTTGGCATTTAAATGGACCATATCCCATCCTTTCCTAATTTCTTTCCATAAGCCTGTCCCAAAACTGTTCCTAACCTCCTCCGAGCACCATCCCCCGCGAGCCTCCCAAATTTTCTTCATAGTCTCCTCCATTGCACTCTTGCAAAACGCCAAAGCCACTTTCCTAACAAGGTTTTCATACTACAGAACCTCTCGACCCCCAAGCCGCCAACCTTTTTATCTCGTATTACCGTGGGCCCACCACCAAATGAGGCTTCTTTTCCGTGTTCCCTCCTACGTAAAGTCCCTCCGGATTTTTCACTTTTACACAACTGCATCAGGATCCTGAAAAGATGACATGAAATGGGAGGTGTGGAGGTTCGACAGGTGCTCGATGAGTAACTCTTCCCCGAGATATATATATATATATATATATATATATATATATTTTTTTTTCGACCGCAAAAAGCAAAGATATGCATGAAAAAAGAAAGAACAAAACTCCAAAAAAGTACATAAGAGGAGTACAAGGAAACACTATCTCACTCTCACCTATACCCCATCCAAGCCAAAAACCCCACTAAAGAATTTAAGTTATCAACACTGTACACCTTAGCCCACGCCCACAAGGTAAAACAATGAAAAGATTTCATCCTATGAGCAGAGGGGGCCTCATTTTCAAAAACCACCCTATTCCTTTCCAACCACAGCGTCCAAAATAAACAAAGAGGTATAGGTGATATATTGACGCTTCCAAGTGGCTAATCTCCTTCTGAACCTTTCCTCGATGGAATCCCAAATCTTGACTGATAGGCGCACACCCTGTGGGGAGGCCCAAATACGAGTAGGAAACGAGCCTGGCCAGAAACCTATGATCATTACTAAAGCCCAGACTTGAATTCAGGATGACTGGATAACTGAATTCAGGAATTTTCCACCTTAAAGCAGTGTCATTTTTTTTTTATAGGCAAAAAGCAAGCTTCAATAATTTATAAGCCAAAAAGTCAAACCCGAAGTCTACAGGGAGTAAATAAGGGAAAGACATCGGCCAAAAAAAAAAAATAAAAAGGTAGAGAGCACAAACCGCCCACAACCAAGTTAGCTTCTAGAGATTGACCTATACCCACTCAGGAGGTATAAACTACAGAAATATCCACATTTGGAATAATCGCTGCCCAATACAAAAGAGAGCTAGATATACAACATTTCAATCTGTTGAAAGAAAAAGCTTCTTCTTCAAACACAATTCTATTCCTTTCTTTCCAAGTCTCCCAAAAGATGTGGGTTAGGCCGCCCACCACAAATTGACGTTTCTTCTTCACTGGGGATTTAATCCCAACCGTGAATTAGATCTTTACCCAGCGTATCAGACCAAATTACTCTAACACCGAGATGAGGTTAACCCATAAGTCTCAAATTGGTGGGCAAGGATTAAAATATACCCAACCCTTCCTCTTTCTCACAAAAGTGGGACATCCGTCAACTGCAACCCTCTCTTTAATCAAGTAGGTTGTTAATACTTTTCCCCACCAGGCTTCCCAGGCAAAAAAACTCACTTTAGTCAGGGCACATAAGGTTCCAGAAATAATATCAGGCTTCATAGGGCCACCCTCCATCAAGCCGTGGCAATATCCTTTCACCGAGAATCGGCTACATTCTTTATTCCCTTTCCACACTATTCGTCCTTTTGCCGGCGGATAATAAGTTTATTATTGGTCGACCTATAAAAACGAACTTGCTCCATCTCCCGCCATTAAAGGCGTTGTCATGCCCAAGGTTGAGTACCAAAACGTAATTAGTATCCTCGAACTTCCGATATGATTGTGGTGCTTGATTCAATGTGTTTTTTTTTTAAAGAAACAATTCAATAATTATTTATGCTTTGCAACATTCGGACCTGATGTTCAAAGATTTTCTTTTCAAATCTCTGCTCCTTGGTCAAGGGATCCTTTGTGGACTTGGGGAAATTTCTTTTTAGGCTATATTAATAGCATGGGAGGAGTCAACACACACTTTAAGCCAATTGTGTTTTGCTTTATTTGTGTTTGTGTTTTTGCTGCTCCTTGTACACTTCTTGTATGCTAGGGTTTCAAACCCCCTTTTTCTGTAGGTGCCTTTATTCAGACCAATAACAGAACATTAGTGTATTATCAGTGGTGTAACTTTTATATACAAGTAAAATTTGGTAAAGGCATCCCTAGGAGCACCGTTCAACTTCTAGCAAAGCATATGAAACCATCATATCTCCAAACATCTTAGAGATGGACAAACATGCTTTTTTATTACAGTACTCAAATTTATGGATCAGAGGAGGTTGGTTTAAAAGACAACTTATACATATTCTAGACTATTTGGAAGAAAGAAATGTAAGAGTTGTTTAAGGTATTAGGCAAACTCTTTGATGTTGAACTTTTTTTCAAAGTTTTTGTTTTCTTAGTCAATTGCTTTACTCTGGACATGCAATGAAAACTCTTTATATATGTTTTAGACCATTTGGCAAGAAAGGAAGAGAAGAATTCTTTAAGCATTTAAAGTTTTCATTTGCTTAATCAATTAAGATCAATGAAATTCACCTTTGCTTATTTGTGAAGAGGCTCAGGTGGAGAAATCATGACTGATATGATATTTGTTTTCTCAGATCTGATGTGGTCTCCAAACTTAGTATCACGTGAGGTCTTGAGGCTTATCTCAAACAATAAGAGAATTAGCTGCCGTCATCAAAAGAAAAAGAATTACTTCTACTGAATTTAGTTTTTTGACAAATAAAGTAATGATGCAATTATGATGAGATTGGTATATTATGGACCTATAAGTTTTTTTGTTGGAGAAAATATCAGATATATAGGGGGCAAGCACATTAATCACATGGCTTCAATGTGCTTATTAACACTTGGCCCTAAGATTTAAGTAATCCAACAAGGTTCAAATTATTGTCTTTGTAAGGTCTAATTTGGTCCAGCTGTAATGTTTGGCTCAACCATGGCCACAACAAGTTTGATAAAAGATTTGCCTTTTGCTCAATTTAATCATGACTTAGGTTTGACTCAGCTATAAATTGTTTGGCTCAAGCAACATTACGAAATGACTTACCCCAAGGGGTAGCTCAAATGGCGTAAAGCTCTGGTGTTGGGTACCTAGAGGTTATAGGTTTGAGTTCCCTTGGGGGCATTGGAGGATTTACCTGACTTGTCACTCTAGGGTCCCATGGAATTAGTTGAGGTATGTGTAAGCTGGCCCAGACATCCACGATTATTAAAAAAAAAACGAAATGACTTAAAAGCCATGGCATCGCTACTCAAATCCAATGAGAATAGCAAAAAAAAAAAAAAAAAAAAAAGGTTGGGGGAGGAGGAGGAACATAATCTCTTCATTCCTAGAGATTCTGCTGTACAACAATGAAGAACAATGTTTCCGTTACAAGTAAGCAAAACATTGAAGTTTTGAGATCACCACTTCCTATAAGAAAATTTACATGCACCTTGATTCACCCACAAAATCTCTTTAGGTTGTTGGGGATTGAAAGGTGACCATGAGTGGTGACTGGTGGTAGGCATTAGATTTTTCTTTGTTGGTGGCAATCTTCCCTTCAAATTATGACTAAGGCAACGTTAGTGTCATTCCCTTGTCCTTCTTGTTCATAAGCTATTTGGGGAAGGGTAATTAGACATGGATATTTATTGGGCATATAATGTAGGAGGGACATGGGTATGTAGTCGGACATGAATGTGAATGTTGAAGTTGGACTAACCTACAATTATACAGTTATTAGGATTTGGACAAAGTATCAAAAGTGAATAATTTACCATAAAAATCATTCAATCTTTGATGTTTTACCATTAGACTTTGAATCCATACTTGTAAAGTGCATGTATCAAAAGCAGCGAGTCAAAACAATTTCTAATTAATGTCAGTTAAAGTTTGTCAAATTTAGTTAAAAGTTCAAGCAATATTTATGTAACTATTATGTAACTAAAACAACTTTCTAAAATGTTGGTAGATGTTTACCAGATTTTATCCAAATTAATTATCAGAATTTCAAATCTAAATATTATCTTAGTTAAGCATTCTAACTCTTAACAATAATAACGTTTCATATATTTGTCAATTTATTTATTGGTTGGTGCATATTAGTCAATTAATTTGTTTCCTAATTAAGCTTACAATATTAGCAAACTGATAAAAATAATAAAAAGTTTCCGATTCTTGATATTGTCATATAGCGATCTGTAAGTGTGTTTTTAGGGTCATTTGAACGTTGTAAAACATGACAGAAATTTGTAACATTAATTTGTTGAGTTCTTTATGACAATTAGAAAGTTTGAACAAAGTTATATACGTGTGTGTGTGTCTATATATATATGTACTGGTAGTATTTTTTTTTAGAGATAGATACACAGTACATTGAAAGTATACATATGTACAAGCAAAAAATGCAATCTGCAACCACAGCGTAATCAGGAACTAAGTACACAACCCCTCCACAAAATATATCAAGGATGGAGAACCAACTTAACCATCAACTAAGAGATGCCTACAATACCACATATTGAAATTAGAAATGAGAGACCTTAAGAGCTTGGTTACTGCATTTCAATTTCTTTGGTTGCTTTCCAAGCCTTTATTCTTAATAAGTAGATCGTTAAATATGGGAGTACTCATTCCAACCCATTAATAAGTAGATCAAGGAATATGGGAGAACCCGCGAAATGCCGAGTAAAGAGAATTGCAAGTCCGGTAGCTCTCCTAGCTACCTCACTGTGCATGAGACCAATATTGATTGAAGATGCGGGGAGATCAATATGCCTTGCAACCTCTAAATCAGTAAATGATGTTGTGACTCTGCACCATGTAATCCAACCTTCAATTGGGATCTTTCTGCTGCCATTTTCTCCACTTTTGGTGCCATAGGAGCTCAGCCTTTTTGGTGCGTGATTTTCTTTGCAGCTGGGGGAATTTTCCCGTCATAAAGAATATCAGATTTTTGTGGAGGGCATTGCCTTTGTGTCTTTTTTGGGCTACTTGAAAAGAGAGAAATATATTAGTATTTGAAGATACCCTTTCTCTCTGAGCCGGTTGAAGCTTTCTTTCAGTAGTACCTTGCATTCTTGGGTTAGGTTGATTCCTAATGTAGATCTTTCAGTTGTTAGAATTCTTTTGTGTATCCTTTCTACTAATCCTAGGAGCTAGCTCTTGCTTGGGGGAGGTTTGTTTTTTGTTTGCCCTCTCCTTTTTGTATAGGCCTGTGGTCTTCCCTGTATACGTTAAGGGTTGTGCTTTTAGGTTTCTATTTAATGACTTGCTCCTTTTGCCTATAAAAAAAAAAGGTATATTCAATCAAACTGCTATTTGAAACCAAACTTATTTGTAGGAGGATAGATGGAGCGCTCAAAGTGAGATTCAATATAAATTCAACTTTCTACTGATTCATGGGATCCAAACAAAGACCACAACATGTTTCTTCATGAGAATTACATATCTCATATTTGTGTATGGACAGCACCTCTCAATCACATGGTCCTGCCTACCCCCCTCTCTCTCACATACACACACAACCATGGACTTACCCATCATCATCCCCCAATCCCTTCCCCCGACCCATCAGAATGAAAAAAGAAAAAAAGAAAAAAAGGAAAGAAGAGAAGGATGAGGAAACTTCATTTAATCATCTAATATGACAAAGGACAAGCTTCCTCTTTAAGAACATCTAGATTTGAAATAACAAAGAATAAGTCTCTCAACATAAGTAGTTGAACTAATGGTCAGAATCCCTCCCTAAAAAAACTTTTTGTTCCTCTGATGCTGGATTCATTTTAGCACAGAGGAACACTACACGGAGATCTCATGCTGATTATAAAGTGACTTGAATGAGATAACTTACAGAGATGATGATGACGACCTCTTCTCATCTCTTACAGAGTGTAAGAGCACTTCTCCTCTTTTACATCTCTGATAACTTACCAAGATCTTCTTTTTCGCTGACAAACAAAGAATGCACCTTTAAAGGACTTTCTGCTCATCAAACTTCTTTCCTGGGAAACAGCCTTAAACCCCAGCAGCAAAAACAAGTTAATGTACCTAAGGACAGAATTTTCTTGGAAGCCTTATAAACAACTGAGACTCTTCCCTTACTTGGAATTCTAGCTCTGGATGAAGTATCAGAAGACTTGATATGGATTCAATCTTCTAGTACTGGAAATCCTTTCCAAAACTTGGATACTAGAAAACCTTTCTTGTGCAACACAACAAATCTGGGAACATTCTCTTAAGTGCCTTCCTCTTGCACCACATATGTGCCAAAGAGGAACCCAACGCCCATTGCCCTGACTAAAAGCAATCAATTTTTGTTGGCTTCTTAAATGTTATCTTTTACCTATTGATGATTGAAGAAGCAAGAGCTGTTGCAAATAAACTCCTAGGAGTTTTGATTTTAGTGAGTGTCAGCCATTTATAATACATTGCTACACTCTTATCATATCTTGTAGTAGTTTTGGTTTCATTAATATTTTCTGTATTACATCGTGATCTTTATTAATTATGTGCTTCCTTCCCACAACCTGTATGTGTTTTAAATTTTTTGTTTTAATGTCCATAATTTATAATCCTTCTGTTTCTACTATCTGTGACGTCTAATA
Source organism: Tetrastigma voinierianum (assembly GCA_016808115.1). Classification (NCBI taxonomy): domain Eukaryota; kingdom Viridiplantae; phylum Streptophyta; class Magnoliopsida; order Vitales; family Vitaceae; genus Tetrastigma; species Tetrastigma voinierianum. The sequence continues at coordinate 2,028,907 of JAEQBH010000220.1, read as the reverse complement.
TTCAATTAGTTTTTGCTTCATTCAGATCCGGGTTTTCTTTTCTGTCCCTGAGAGTGTGGCAGCAAAAATTGAGCTGCCAGATTCTTTTTTCAACCTCTCAATTGGGGAGCTGAAAAGAGAAGCTGAAACAAGGAAGAAAAAGATTGCAGAGTCTCATCTTTTGATCCCTAAGTCATACAAGGAAAAACAAGCAAAAATTGCAAGAAGGAGGTACAGAAGAACTGTTATTCGGATCCAGTTTCCTGATGGAGTTGTGCTGCAAGGTGTCTTTGCACCTTGGGAACCAACAACTGCTCTCTATGAGGTTAGCCTTCTCTGCCACTTCCTATTTGATGTTTTACTCCTATTAGTCCATTCCCATCCGTTTTTGTCAGTTAATTCAGACACTAAACCAGCATTAATAAATTTCATTGGAATTGGTGCCTCCTACAATGACAAAATAATATATCTTACATCCAATGCTAGGTATAGAATATTGTGAATTTGTGCTCTCATCAATATATATTAGTCCATGCCATCTTGTAACTTTTCAGCAGGGACTTCTTGAAATATGCAGGGTTATCTTGAGATAGATATAATTGACTGACTCTTTGTTCTTGGAGAAAATCTAGGACCTCTTGACTGTGGATGTTTTTTGCTGATGATCAACATAAAGACAAGTTAGCACAATTCAATGAGATTATTCATCTGTTACAAATTTTTTTTTCTTGATGAGTAAATGTTTGTTCCTTTTTGTCCACATCTGGACTCAAACCTAAAACCTCCCATAATCCTATTTCATCCCTTTACCACTTGAGCTAGGCCTTAAGATACATCTATAACAAATTACCAAACCCAAATCTGTAAAATTCTCTATCGCAATAAGATCCTTCAAGAGGAGGTCATACTTTAACATATAGATTGTAATCACTCAGAACTTTGCATAAAGCCAGAATAATATATTAGAAGATTACTCTTGTATAGACTAACCATCCTCTATATATACTCATGATGATTCAATGAAAATCACAAGGAATTATTCCTCCAATTCCTCTATTTGTTCTTTCTACATGGTATCAGAGCCTAGGGCTCAGATTTTAGCGGAATTAGGAAGAATTTCAAGGAGTAAGAGGGTTATGGGGGGCATTCTTTTGAAACACCCATCTAGAGAGAGAGAGTGCGGTGACACCGCCCACCTAGGAGGGACCGTTGGTCTTCGACGAGCAGGGCCACCAAGTTCGGTGGTCGAAAAGTGAGCGCATGAGGCTCACACGCGGATCTGTGAATTTTGGTCTACTCCCACGCGCTGGCGCTTAAGGGTGCATGGGGCCTCCAACGCTGACACACCTCCTCCACTAGGGTCGTCGGTCGCCGACTAACATTCTCAAACACCTGCCTTCCGGGGCCCGCTTGTTTGAATAATGTCTTTCAAAGTTGGTACGGGCAAATACTCTTCCTAGTTTCACCGTTTCTTGATTCTTTTGACTTTCAGTAATATCCAAAGGTGTTTTGTGGTTACTAGGTCTAAAATCCTCTCAAGGAGGTGTCTATGGCGCAACCTCCAGGGTTTGTTGCTCAGGGGGGGATTGGGAAGGTTTATTGTCTTCGAAAGTCTTTGTATGGTTTGAAACAAAGTCCTCGTGCTTGGTTTGGTAAATTCAGCCAAGTAATTAAGAAGTTTGACACGCAGAAGAGTAAATCTGACCACTTCATCTTCTACAAGAACTCTAGTTCAGCATCATCTCTATTAAGAAGGTGATATGCGGATGATATTGTTATCACCGAGAATGATCGTAAAGCGATCTCATCCCTTGTTCTTTCTTCACAATAATTCCAAACAGTACTTGGGGTGCTAAGATATTTCAAGGTCAGTTTACGTAGAGCAAACATGGAATCTTATTATCTTAAAGGAAATATGTGCTCGATCTATCGCCTAAGACTCCGAGTTAGTGGGCAAAGCCACAGGCCTCCCCTAATGGCTCTGTGTGTACGCCTTTATTAAAAGCACATGAACATTCAAGATCTCTCGGTGAGATATAAGATTAGTTGGAAAGTCAACTAATTTTATAGTAACTCATCCCCGATATCGCCTCATCATCATCAAGTAAATAAGACATGCTCCGTCCAACAAATGAATCATCAAGTACCACTGCACCGATTCCCATGCTATTTGAAATGAGCTCCAAGACGAGGTATTCTATATAGTAACCATGTGCATAATAGAATTGAGTGTTTCACAGATGGTGATTGGGTAGGATCAAAGGAAGATAGAAATCCGTCAAAAGCCATCAGGTTCGTTGATGGAAACCGTTGAGAATAAGAGGATATTCTTTAGATATTCTCTGGTTTATTCCATTTCCTTTCTTTTACAATATTTTCCTTCCTTTTTGTACTTTATTTATTTCCTTTTTATGTCACCCTGATGTATATAAGTAGGTAGGACTTGTATTGTTCTTTTTATCTTTCCAATAAAGAAAAGCACTTTTTTCTTCTCTCATTTCACATGTTATCAGAGCCATGGAAGGTTCTAAGGCTTAGGCTCATTGCACTTCACCAGACAACCCATCTAATAGTCGATTTCTTTCCCGAATCTTCCACCCTCTCTTCATCGTAGAAAGTATCTGGATTCTTCAAGGTCGCCAAAAACCTCATCACCGCCGATAATTGCCGACAACTTCTCCGAATGACGACCCTCGTCTGAGATATCACCACCCATTCGACTCGTCTAGTCGATCTACCCACCGAGGCAAGAACTCGTACAATCGAGCTCCCGCGCCATCACGCGTGTCTTCCTCATGACACCCTCACGTGTCGACACGCTGCGGTGGCGATGAGGGCATGTGGTCGAATCTCTCTTCTACACCGGACCGCACCCACCCGGCTCGCCTCCCGCTAACAAAGCTTCATAACCATCGGATCTTCCATCCGAAGCCTCCAACTTCGTGTTCGCCTAGCCTCCGATAGTTCTTTCTCCTGACTGCTCTAATTTGTCTCATTTTCTCGTAGCCCAACCTCTTTCGTTGTGCTTCTTCACCTTCAAAGCAATGCGTTTACCCCGACACTCTTGTTTTCACATTCAATTGATTGTGTGTTGGCTTTTCACTTCTATGGCTGTCAAATGGAGCTCATCCACAACTTCGAGAGTTATTCTTACACCCAATGAGTATAAGGAGTACATTCACCTGCCACTCAGTGTACCAAAGACGCATCCATTTCATCCCTGGTCGCCTGCACTGAATGCCCTCGCGTGCCTTCACATTCATATTGTCCATGGATTCTCGATTCTGAAGCCTCTGATCACCTTTATGGTAATAACGATATTTTTTCTTCCCTTACTATTACATCACCTTTACCTATGATTACTTTAGCTAATGGATCTCAAACCATGGCTAGCTGAATCTGCCTTCTACATGTCCTCTTCCCTTCCGCGCCCTTACTTTTGTCCTTTATGTTCCATTGTCCTTTAATTCGATTCTTTCAAGTAGTTAACTGCAATCTTAATTGCTTGATTACCTTTTCTCTCGATAATTTTGTCACATCAAGTAGACCTGAGTACGGAGGATGATCGCATAAGACGGGAGTTTCAGCAATTTCTTTCATCTCACTCCTTCTTCTTCCACTGCCAGATTTCCACGGATACTCCTCTCCTTATTCAAAAGTCGCCATGATCAATATTTCCAAGTTTCGATAATGGTTCCTCGTTTAGGCTCATTCTCACCGAAAGTGTGAGCCATGTCACTGGAAACATACTTATCTCCCATTCCCAGCGCCAGATTAATCCGACAAAGTCTCCTTTCGAGATCGTTTCCATAATCGGTGTTCGGGGTCCTTCCGGACCGAGTCTACCCCTGGGGTTCCTAAGACTACCACTTTTATGACGATTATTCTCGCAGACTCTGGGCTATTTTTAACGAAAAATACCGAAGTTATCTTCATTTTAAGTTCCATGCTAATGTTCGTAGTCAATTTATACTTCACCGTGATCCTAATGGTCGATAATGCCAGCGAATATCTTTACGGACCATTCTCTTCCTTACGTCCCTCACACGATTTTCATCGGGCCCCTCTCAAGGCTACACTCCTCAATAGAATGGAGTGGTTGAACGCAAGAATCGTCATTTAGTTGAAACCGTTCGCACTCTTTTACTCCATCATAAGGGTCCTCAATGTTTTTGAGGGGGTGCTATCATAGCCGCTTGTTATTTGATTAATCGTATGCCATCATCCGTCTTACATGATAAAATCTCTCATTCCATTCTTTTTCCAAACCTACCTCTCTTCTCGCTCCTTATGTCTTGGCCGCGTTTGTTTTCATCTATATTCTACTCCCGACAAGACAAGCTGTACCCAAAGCCAATGTAAGCAGGTTTTCCTCGTTATTTCACCAACGAGTGCTATCGTTGCTACTCTCCCGATACACATCGATATCATTCCCGCTCGATGTCACATTTTTTCGAGAACTCTTCTTATGTCTCTACCACCCACCTCCCAATTTTGACGTCATATCTCTACTCCCTCTTTATCCCATCCCTGACACCTCATCCGGTGATCCCATTAGCCTGGCCACTCCACTCGACCATTGCAGTTTATACTGCCAGCCTCAGATCGACATCGGTTCTAGCTGACCTATCTCCTATGACGCCTCCTCTACCACAATCGGCCTCGCCATCTCCGATCCTTCCAATGTCGTCAAAGGTACTGCCCTCTCGTAACCCCCATCCTATTTATAATTTTATGACTTATCACTGCTTATCTTCACCATATTCTGCTTTTATTTCCACCTTGTCTTTAGTTTCTCTTCCTAAAACTGTGCATGAGGCCTTATTTCATCTGAGCTGGAAATAGGCAATGGTTGAAGAAATGGCTGCTCTGCATTCTACTGGCACATGAGACCTAGTTAGCTTACCTGTTGGTGTCTCTGTCATCGCCATTGGGTTTATACCGGCAGATCGTTCGATGGCTGAGTGGACCGCCTTAAGGCTCAAGCACCTGGCGTAAGATACCAAGAGCACTATCCGACTATTACGACACTTTTTTTCCCGCAAGATGGTCGCCATTTGTCTTCTTCTATGGTCACATGCAGATCTCTACCTATATCACTGACATCAAGAATGCATTTGTCCGCTTACGAATCTCACCAATCAGGTATATATGGAGCAAACCACCGAATTCGCGTTTAAGGAGAGTCTGCTTGGTATGTGCCACGCCTGTCTTTATACAGCCCAAAAAGCAGCCCCCTCAGCCTGGGCTACCGCTTTTAAATTTTCAATGGTACAGGAGTTCATGACTCTGGCACATTAGACCACTGCCTTCTCGTCATCATACATCGTCTCGACGCTGCATCTATCTCGATTGTTTATGTGAACGATATCATATAATAAGCAAGTGATCAAAGATGATATTCTAAACTTAAACAACATCTTTTCGCCTACTTCGACAAAGACTTAGTGGAAACTCAAGTACTTTCCGGGGATCGAGATACTCAATAAGTCTGCATGGTTATGTCTCGCAGGAAAGATAAGTTCACATATCGGGAGGAAACTAGTATGCTTTGTAAACCTGTAGATACTCTTATGGATCCAACGTCAAGCTTGCACTGGACAAGTGGGAGTTTCATGGTATCCAAGGAGATATCGACGACCAGCTGAGACCGAACTACCTCACCATCACCCCATCGGACATTTCCTTTCCCGCGAGCCAGGCAATGTGGGCTCCTATACCACCATGCGATACCACGGATGCCGTGATCCATATCCACTGTTATATCAAAAGAACACCAGCCAAGTGCTATATGAAAATGCAGGTCACACCTGTGTTATTTGATATCAGGATGCAACCGATGTGCCCCCTCGCAGACATCGCTCCGCACTTCGTGATATCAGGTATTTATCGAGCAAACTTAACATTCAAGAGCAGTTAAAACAAGACGTGTATTGTTTAATACGCTCTGGCATCAGCCATGACTTTGGCAACTTATGAACTCATATGGCTCTCAAACAACTTCTTCAAGAGCTAAGATTTAGGAAGGATGGACAAATGACTCACAGATGACAACTGTCATTTTACACATCGTTTCCAACCCAGCTTCTTTATGACGACCAAACATATTGAAGTGGCCACTCATCTGAGAGAAGATTGTCTGTGACGCACGACTACTTAGTTTCATTAACCCGAGTGACCAACTACCGCATTTTCATTAAGTCTCTCCGAGGTCCATGGATTCATTATAGTTTGTAAATGCTTGGTGCATATGACCTATACGCCCTGCACTGAGGGAAGCCATTTTAATCGTATGATATTTATAGGATATTATTTGGTTTATTCCCTTCCTTTCTTGTATAATATTTTCTTTTCTTTTTGTCCTTTATTTATTTCCTTTTGTTATGTCTCCGTGATGTATATAAGTAGGTAGGACCCGTACTATTCTCTTTTTAATTTCAATAAAGAAAAGCACTATTTTCTTCTCTCATTTCATAGAAATCTAGTCTCATGGTGTTATAGCATATATCTACTTTACATATAGAGTTGTAATCTACTAGTAAACTTGTCTTATAAGAATTGTAATATATTAAGAAGGTTAAATTGACTTTTGTATATATATATTCACAATGGATCAATGAAAAATAAAAGAAATTAATTTCTCCAATTCATTTGTCTTGCTTACATGGTATTTTTAGCAAGGTTTTGAATTCCGCTCTGCAAGAAGTGCAAATTTTTGTAGAGAATTTCAAAAGAACAAAAGAAGAGAGAAGAGTTTAGGGTGCTTTTGAAACACTAACTTCAAGGCGTGTGGGGTGACACGCCCCACCTCGGTGAGTGAGCGCCGACCGCCGACCACCGCCACCAGTCCGATGGAGGAAACTCCAGCCGCGGTGCTTTACACGCACTAAGACCGTGATTCGCCCGTTTCACACGTACACGGGTCGCGCACGAGGAAGTATTGCTACTCTCCGACGACGCACCTCCTCCTCTAGCATCATCGGCCGCCTACAGTCCTCCCTAGCCACCTGCTTCCCTTGTCCGAGCCTTGCAACAATGTTTTTCAAACACTTTTATGTCCGACAACCTTCTTTTTTGGGGTTTTTTGCTTGTTTTCCTTGATTTCGTCAAGGTCCAAAGCCTCGCGACTATGACGTCCTGGTCCTGCCACCAGTTGTTTTTGTGGAAAGGTGATCTTTTCTCAAGTAAGATCTTATTTTCCGGTATTTTTCTGATTCGTGAGGCTTTGCTCGAAGTTGGGATCTACTTCCATGACTAACATGAAACCCTCAAGAGGAGTCATGTGTCATTATTGCCATAATCCAAGACATGTACGCCGTAATCAGCTCGTAGAATAAAAATCGTAAGATTTGATTCCGTTTCATCATCAAAATCACCCCGCTTGTACTCCATCGCTATCAATACACTGCCGAGTCGTGTGAACCAACACACGCTTTATTTGTTTTCCTCCACATGGGTCATCGACTCTGTTCCAATCGACCACATGATAGGTAATTCCAATTTATATACTATGTTTTAGTCACACACTTCTACCTCTACTGTTACCCTTGCAAATGGGTCAACATCTTGTGTTCTTGGGTCAGGGACAATTCATCCGACTCCTCTAATCACTATAACCTTTATTATGAGTTTACCATAATTCTCTTTTAATTTAATTTATGTGAGTAAACTCACTCGTACACTTAATTGTAGTATCTCATTTTTCCCGATCATCGCTTGATTCGTGGATCTTTCACTAAGCCGATTATCGGGTCGAGGATGCGAGTCTAGGGGTCTCTATATCCTTGAAATAGAGGTGTTAAAGTCTGTTGCTTGTTCTGGAGTTGTTACCCCATTCGAATTACATTGTCGCCTAGGTCATCCTTCTCTCCCTTTGTTGAAGAAGCTATATCCTTAGTTTTCTAGCCTATCCTCATTGAACTATGAGTCGTGTCAATATGCTAAGCTTCATCGAGTGCATTTGAGTCTTAGAGTCACAAACAGCCGCCTCTTCTTTTGAGTTAGTCTATTTCTACGTTGTAGTCCTCATTCAGCTTTTGTCTTCGAATGTGCTTAAATATTTCATTACCTTTGTGGATGATTTCCTTCAAGTACACTCGCTTTATCTAATGAAAAGTCGTTCTGAGCTTTTTTCTCATTTTAATGCCTTTTGTGCTGAAATTCAAACACAATTTCATGTCTCTGTGCAAACATTGAGAAGTGATAATGCCAAGGAATATTTGTCGGAACCTTTCAGTCCTTCATGTTACAACATGGGATTCTCCTCCATTGCACCCGTATGTTGATACACTCCCTCTCAACAGAAATTAGAGAAAGAATAGACATCTTCTTGAAACTACCCGGGCCCTTTCCAAATGAATGTCCCTAAACATTTTTGGGCCAACACAGTCTCCATAAATTGTTTTTTGCATAATTGTGGATGCCCCCTGACGGCTCTTAATCGCTACCCTACCACCAATTGTTTCTAAATAATCTGTTGTTCTCTATTGATACCAAGATATTTGGATGCACATGCTTTGTTCAGGATGTCCGTCCTCAATTCTCTAAACTTGATCCGAAGTCCTTAAAGTGTATCTTTGTGGGATATTCTCGTGTTAAAAAAGGGTATAGGTGTTATTGTCCCACTCTTCGACGTTACTTTGTTTCTACTGATGTAGCATTCTTTGAGACTACTCCATTTTCCCTTTCGTCTACTGTTACGAGTCAGGGGGAGGAAGAAGACTTGCTTGTTTATACTCTTGTCTCACCCATTGTCTCTCTCGAACCTGCTTCTATCCCTGCTCAGGTAAAACATCCTATCAATCGTGCTCCTACACTCTGGCCGCGAACACCCCCTCGCCCTCGAGCCCTCCACTACCAAGGCTCGACATTAGATCTCGGCCTAAATGACGATCTTCCTATCGCTTCCTCCGTAAAGGTAAACGCTAATGCTCATCTAATTTCCTCCTTTGCTCTTAAGTGACCACTAACATCACGCTCTTGTTCTTTATTGCATCATCGACTCATTGCTGCCTAACAAGGTTTCAAAAGCCCTCGCTCACCTTGGTGGGCATAATGCTATGATAGAGGAGATGGATGCTTTGACTGACAATGGTATTTGGGACTTGGTTCATTTACCTGATGGGATGAAAGTCGTTGGTTGGCGTTGGGTGTTCACAGTGAAGGTTAATCCCCATGGATCCATTACCCTGTTGAAAGCCTGCCTTGTTGCTAAAGAGTATGCCCAGACCTATGACGTGGACTATTCCGACACTTTTTCCCCTGTTGCTAAGATGACATATGTTCGGCTTTTTATTCTCTAGTTGTCACTTATAATTGGGATCTCCACCAGCTTGATATTAAAAATTTCTTTCTTCATAGTGACCTTCAAGAGGAGGTGTATATGAAGCAACCCTGTGGGGAGATGTGGAGGGTTTTGTTTGGAAGTCTTAGATGAGTTAAATAGTCCACATGCGTATTTATAATTCAGCCAAGTTGTCAGAGGAATTTGGCATGCGTAAGAGTAAATCTATCACTGCCTTCTATAAAAACTCCAGCTGAGTATCATTCTATCAGAGCGTATGTACGATATTGTTATCACCAGGAGTGACTCTAAAGGTATCTCATCTCTTAAGTCCTTTCTTCAAAGCCAATTCCATACAAAGGACTTAGGGATGTTAAGATGCTTCTTAGGCATTGAAGTTATGCGAAGCAAATATGAAATCTTCTTATCTCAAAGGAAATATGTGCTTGATCTATTGTCTGAGACTGGAAAGTTAAGGGTAAAACCATGTAGTTCTCCTATGGTTTCAGGCGTACACCTTACTAGAGAAGGTGAAACATTTTAGGATCCTGAGAGATATAGAAGACTAGTTGGGAAGCTGAATTACCAGCCACTGGCCCTTATATCGCTTCCACTCGCCTCGCAGATTGTGAAGCCATTACATTTCTCCAACAGCTGGATCACGGTAGTCGTAGAACGCATTCTACGTTACTTGAAAGGAGCCTCGAGACGTGGTATTTTATGTTACGTAATCACGCATAATACTCGGTTCGCTTTTACCTGATGTTGATTAGAATCTAAGGAAGACAGGAGGTCCACTACAGGTTAATGTGTCTTTGTTGGAGGGAATCTAGTCTCATGGGAAAGTAAGAAATAGTGTTGTCTCTCGATCTAGTGTAGAGTTTGAATATAGAGCGATGACACAATCCATATGTGAGATTATGTGACTTCATCAACTCTTGATGGAAGTCGACATTAAGACACTAGTCCCAGCAAAACTTTGGTGTGACAACCAGGTTGCCCATCATATTGCTTCTAATCCGCATTCCATTTAATCCAATCCAAGAGGTCAGAGAGACAGTATCATTATTCTTCGACAAATACAACTCGGGGCTTGATTTCTACACAAGACATTAATACCTATATAATCACATATCTTCACAAAATTCTAACGTGACCTGCTAGTTATCTCAGCCACAAATAGGTATGATTAATATCTATACTCTAATCCAGGAGTAAGAGAGTATATCTACTTTACATAGAGTTGGTAATCGATTACATGTTAGATTTGACTGTAATATATATATTCACAATGGATCAATTTCATTCCTCAAATTCTTTTGTCTTGCTTTCTACTCATGAAAAAGTAAGAAGCAAGAGGTTGTTTCTCGTTTGAGTGCAGAGTCTTAATATAGTGCAATGACACACCCATAGACAGTATGGCTTCATCAACCTCCTTGATGGAAGCCTTATTAAGACATCAAACTTAAATAAAACTCGTGTGATAAATCAGTCAGCTCTTCACAGTTGTTTTTTTATAATTATGTATTTCCATTTATAACAAACTACACATTAGAGATGGGGACACATTCTCTGCTTCAAAGTGAGAAAATATAAACTTAATTACTTTACAGAATATATAAAGACTGATATATTTATTTATTATATTCACAAAAGCTCTAAGTAGGGACCGGGTTATTTATCTATGTAACAAGTTGGGCATAATTAACATCTATGTTCCAACTTGAGAGGGAGTGTTATAGTATGTATCATACTTCAATATATAGATCGCAATCAATTAGGAAATTTGGGTTTGTAAGAATTAAACATATTAGGAAGATTTAATTATTGGTGGTAGACTAACCATCCTGTATATATACTCATGATGATTCAATGAAAATCACAAGGAATTATCTTCTCCCAATTTCTCTTGTTCTTCACAAAGTCCTTTGATAACTTGAATGTAATTATAAAACCTGCAATCTAATAAGTTGCAGGCAGTTTATATTATTTTTGGATTTTGTTGAAAAAGACAAAGATGGAAGAAATTAAAGCAAGATTATTAAATTGCTTTGCCAGTTTTGTTTATCATGCTTCAATATTTGATAGTTTTGGTTCCCGTGACTGAGATGAGTAGTCCTAATATAGTTCCTCTTTGTGACCCTATTAGTTAAAGGTGTGATTATATTGATGCAATCAGTTCACTTACAACCTTGGTGGATCTGAATGTGGCATGCTAGTTTCAGTTGAAAATTTGCATCTACTTGTCTCTGGATTTAACTGTTTCTCAAACACTCGAAACTCCAAGATGCGCCTGTTGGTTTATTTGTTGAAAGGAATTTTGCATTTATTTTTTCATAACTTCAATACATATTTCAGCTCTTATGATTTGAGTATGTTGAGTCAATGCGTTCCTTAATTGAGTGTGAAAGAGGAAACTTTGTGCTAACATCAATTTCTCTAAAATTCATGAATGTGAAAAGGCAGGCAATTGTTTGTATATACTCTGGAGTGGGTGAGGTTTGTACTGATGGTCTTTTTTTTTTTAAATTTTCAGTTTGTAAGCTCAGCACTAAAAGAACCATGTTTGGAGTTTGACCTGTTACATCCTGTGGTTATTAAACGGCGGGTGATACCACATTTTCCTGCAGCAGGAGATAAAGCCACAACATTAGATGAAGAGGAACTGGTCCCCTCTGCTCTTATCAAGTTCAAACCCATTGAGACAGATTCTGTTGTTTTCACCGGCCTTCGTAATGATCTGCTTGAAATCAGTGAGCCACTCACAAATGATTCAGCAGTTCCACAAGCATAAACAAGATAGATACTAGATACCCTTTGCGGTCCATATTTCTGAAATCTTGTCTTCTGTAATGGGTCCCTAAATGGTTAATATATTCATTTACCCCAATCATGTGTATTTTTATCTATTTCCCTTTCTTCTGTTTCTGTTGGTTATCCATAGGTGAATGGTGGATCATATCATGTCGTTCTTTTCTCTGTGTTCCTTACTGGCAAAAAAGATGCATTTGATTTTACATTAATAGCAGAATTGTTTTGTTCTGGGTTGCATCGGTCTCAACAGCTTATATTGTTTACGTTTTGATTTCTCTTGAAGTATTTATGCCTCCTAACTTTCATCGGATTCAAAATTGAACATCTTTTGGTTCTTGATATCATGCTGTAACAGATTCTCACTTTGTAATCCATCACTGGTTTTGCTGTTCTCAAAGAGGGTGATACTGTTTCCAGATGCAAGAGGAATCACCCATGAGCGTAAGTTGGTTGGTATACTGGTTGAGATGAGAAGTAAAGCCATAAGAAACATTTGAGACTTAGTGGTATTTGGCTTTTACTTAATGTCGATTACATTTTTTTTAATGATCAATAATAAGACTTAATAAGACAAGATGTTTTGTTTCTTAAATATCAATATGCCGTAGTATAGAATTGTAAATAATAAGATTATTTTAAGTTTAGCCCTCATTCATTATCAACTTATTTATTTTGGCTTAATTTCAGAATTTGTTTTTTAATTCTAGCCAGCTATTTTCTCAAATGGGGACAGCTAAAGTGTGTTCGGGTATTGTTATTCCTATCTGGTCTCGTCCCTAACAATTATATTTTAAAAATATTTTATTATTTTATTTTATACTTTAATATAAATACAATAATTAGAATGTTTTTTAATAAATAATTGTAAAATTACAAATTTTTATTTTTGATAAAATGAGATTACTTAATATAATAAAAATAAAACAAAAATAAACAACTTTTAATTTTTTATTCAATTTTCTCATCTCAACTGCCTCGTTTAATTCAATTGGCATGCTGGTAACTGAAAATAAACAGCCGTCGAGATTTAACTCGCCCGCTGTCATCCTAATAATAAAGATTGCAATTTCTTCTCATTAACAATAATTGCTGTTAAAATGCATTTTTTTGAATGTAAGTTCATGAGCCATTTTTTATTCAAAACTTAAAAAAACAATAAAAAACACAAATTAAAAAACAAATAACCTGACTATTGAAACAACACTGAAAAATGAAAAGCCCCTTAATAGCCCCTACCTACAAAGAAAAAGGAAGGACAATTAAAATTAAAAAAACACAAAAGGAGGGACCAATTATACTTTAGTGTTAGGTGGGCCCTATTATTTCATCAAGAGTTCATGAAACCACCAAAATTCAACAAAAGGACATATATTTTGAAAAGACAAAAATATTCTCCCCTCTTCACAAACTCCAACCCGCATTTCCAGTCACACATGTTCCATGAATTTAGAGCTGATAAATAGGCTAACCTAATCAATTTGGGTAAGTCCATTTGTTTACTACAAACTAGTGCTAATCCTGGCCATTTTTTATTTGCGCTATTTTCATCCGCACCCTGCCCAACCATGCAGCAGCAAAGTTTCCAAAACGGCAAAATCTCCTATAAAATGCAAAAAATAATTTCACAAATTTTATAATTCTTCAAATAAAAATAATATATATATATATATATATATATATATATATATATATATATATATATAATAATAACACACACAATTATTATATAAAATGATCAGCCTAAACAAATAATAATAAGAACGTACCTAAATTAAATAATAAACATAGAAAGACGTTATAATCAGAAAAGATCAAACTAACTGGTGAATATAGCGATTTTCAAATAACAGTTACAACTTAATAACATCTTCAAAAACAAATTCAAAAGATCAAACTTAACTCATACGTTTCCAATCTTTCATCTCATCCTCCTCATTATCTCTAACACACGCGACTCATTAAAAGTGACGCTCATCATCGACGCTTGTTAAGTCATCATCATCATCATCATTTATTAATTAAAATTAACATAGATTCAAGTAATTGTATTAAAGATGTTTTATTATAAATCCTTAATAAAAAAAGCTAGTTTTACCAACAAAACCAAGAATCTACCATGTATGCATATTTGTTTCGAACCTGTTTTTTATCAAGCATATAACTTCTATAGATGCTTAAAACACAAGATCCAATACTAAAGTTTGATTTCACGCCATGTTGGTTATCAACGCTAACACACTCATGTCATCTTGCAATCTCATCAAATTTATTGCTTCTATTTCTCTAATAACCCAACACATCAAAATTTCCCGAGAAGGAAAATCTTAGTTTCTCTAAATAAAAATCAAGTTGAGATTTTCCAATATTGTTAGCTTTTTGGCAATTAAATTCTTCAAAATCCTATCAAATGACCAAATGAATGATTCACTAAATAATATATATATGTAATTAAAAAAAAGACAATTGATTTGTTTAGGTGCTAACTTATAACATATGTAGGAAACTTCTCCTTCTCTTCAATAATACTTGAAAGTTGATCATTAAAGGCGTGCACTAAAAGGATGCACTCATTAAGATACCTCAAAAGTTTATACAAAGCTTTTCTTGCTCTTTCAATTTTTCTCCATAGCCATACGAATGAAAGTTTTTAATAAGACACTTCAAAAATTGCTTTTTCGTTAGATCACATAATACCAAATGTAAGAAACCACGCAATTTATTCACCCACCTGTTAATTAGCGTCAACTTGATGATTCGCTTAATCGCTCAACGAGCGTGCCTAGTGGATTGTTCACATGGTAATGATATTAATATGGCTTTTGCGACAAAACAGACGACAAGTGATAAAAGCAGTTATCAAACTTTGATTCAACGAGTAATCTTTCAATCTCAAATTATACGTATACTGCTGGGATACATGAGCCTTATGAGTATAAGGGTCCATGAGAGCTAAGATGAATAATATTTATATGATTAGATAGAGATTATGACTTCTTTAAACCTTTATAGACACATTAATTGGGTCGTGGTTCTTACCCAACCTTGTAGATGCGTTAAATGGTGACTTTTCTTAA
This sequence comes from Tetrastigma voinierianum, assembly GCA_016808115.1. Classification (NCBI taxonomy): domain Eukaryota; kingdom Viridiplantae; phylum Streptophyta; class Magnoliopsida; order Vitales; family Vitaceae; genus Tetrastigma; species Tetrastigma voinierianum. The sequence continues at coordinate 2,013,757 of JAEQBH010000220.1, read as the reverse complement.
ACTTATATACGTGTTTTAAAGTTTTGAGGGGGACCAAAAAGGGATTTTATCTGCATGGTTGAATATAAGTCGGTTGCAATATAATACAATCACACCGCTCATACAACCACGGCCTCTCGTGGATGAACACATCACATGAAAATCTTAATTGGAACCCAATAAAAAAAGTGAGTCCCTAGCTATCTGCAGAAATGAGGCATGTGATGGGGTCCAATTGCATCGTACTTCCCCTTCCCACAACCTCAAAAAATCATGAAAACAGAAAGACCCCCAAGAAATGAAATGAAATGAATTATTGCGCTCGAACATGGTATGCCAACCACAAAACTACAAAATTCTCTCCAACAAAAGTCGAGGAACCCAATACTCAAAAGCGATTTCCCTTTCACCTGTACTTGATCAGACCATGATACCATGAGACCATGACCTCTTCTGTGGTCAAGAACAAGCCTTCCACCATCTTCCACTACTTTACATTTGGTTCATGAAACTGAATGTGCTGTCACAAGATTTTTTTTTTCCTGGTTGATGCTCCCATCACTAAAAATTTTAACTGAATTTAGGAAGAAGAGAAGGTAGGATTCCATATGTCCAATGTAAAACAAAGTGCTTTTCACAATGTGTCTCCCCTGATATCATGAGCGGTTTTTTCACTTTGAATTCAACATTTGTTCTTGTTTCTCTCTTTCACCCTTTTGTTAAAATGATAGATTTTGCAAAAAATCATTCTTTTTTTTTCTACCATAATGAAATGTGAGCATATTATATATTACATGCATCCTCAAAAAAAATCCATAATATTGTATCTTGAAATATTTTTTAATCACCACCCAACTCTAACATATCAATCTTCCTTCCATCTCCAAATTAAATTCAAAACAAAGCTAAAACCATCACCATCTCTTCTCCTTCAATCCCATTCCCTCCTCCTCTGAGTACTAATTTCTCCACGTAATTCAATCATGATGTTCAACCCCAACCCATCACTCCCTCAAGACAATTATTCTTCCATAAATAAATCGAGACGTGTACAAGCCTAACAAAATTCAATAATGACCTTCCCTTTCGAGGAAGACCCGTTTGGAATCTTCACCAACGATAATTTATCAATTTCTCAAGAAATCCATGGACTTATTCATTGTCATTGAGCCGGCCCGACTATCCCAATGAAATAGTCATTGTGGAGATTAAAGATAACCCACACCACGTGTGACAAGTGACAATAACAACAACAATAAATAATAATAATAATGGTTGATAATATTTGCCTAAAATAATAAAACTATACAAGTCACCATCACCTTAGGCTTATAATAACATTGGTCCACAGTATAATATACCAAAAGCAGAAACTTACTTACAAATATTCACTCAATTCCTCTTATAGTAATAACACACACATAATGTTTTTCAAATATAAATTTAACCTGGGGATCAGCAAAACAACTTAGTCACAGAAGAGAAGAGTGGGCCTTGAAATCTGAAATGCCATCAGTACATGGGTTTTCTTAAATTAACGTTTGGTGCCCATACACGTTTTATTTATTTATTATTATTATTATTATTTTTTTTTAAAAACATATACGCTTACAGATAATATATAAAACCACACCTACCCACCACAAACATATTTAATTTTTTGATTTATTAATATGAATTGAATTATCTTATTGGTTCCAAGAATATGCCTGCACTAATTATTTAATTAATTTATAAAAAAAAAGCCATGCAAAAAGGGTGGAAGAATAATATTAATTGAAGTCATAGCTGCGAGTGGGCTTCCATGATTAGGAATTTTTTTTTTGTTTTTTTGTTTTTTTGTTTTTTTGTTTTTTTGTTTTTTGATTACAAAATTATTTTTGATTTAAGGGATTGAAAAAAATAAATAAAATTTGTTGAGAAAAAGAAAACCTAAACTGTTGCAAATTGATAAAAACATGGGTTTTTGGTAATGGAAATTAATAAATTATTCTGAACAACCATTTTCGGAAACGGACGAAGCGCGCGGAACGTGGTATACGGAAGGGGGAATCAATGCAACGGAGGGAAGCCAACTTAGCCAAGCCACGAATTACTCACCGGCGCGGTTCCCGCCAAGTGGGATGTGATGCATCATGCATCGTGCATGATGCATGATGCATCATCATCCCCACCCTCACTGTATCAACCATGTTTTTCACGCTCACCCACTCCCTTCATTTCCCGTCACAACTCGTCACTCACTATTTTTTTTTTTTTTTTTTTTTAACGTTTATTCACTTTTCATTACAACTTATCATATACTGTATAATCTAATCTATGCCTTATATTCCACTTAACTTTTAACTACTGCGACCGACCCCATTACCTCCTTTATCACTATATACATATATAAAAATATATATATATGGTAGAGGTTATATATATATATATATATATTTTAATAATTAAATACTTTGTTATAATATAATAAATTATAATATCATTCACTATTTATTTTATAAAGAAATTGGATCAAAGCCACAAATTCTCAAACTATTTACAAACATCGTATTTTGAAAAAATGTCACCTTTTTCAATAAAAATATACCTAAAAATCTAAAATAAATCTTCGAGTGCCGAAATAATCTTTTAAGAAAAAAAAATCTCAAAAAAATCTATTTTTCAAAATAATTTCAAACTTAGTCTTTTCTAATCACATTATCAAAATTATAGTTGATAATTATGATTTTAAACTATTTCAAAAAATTAAAACCGTAATTGATAACTACGATTTAATTAGGTTTAAAGTTAAAACTATTATTTGTGACTATGATTTAAAAAAAAAAAATTAAACCATAGCTATATATCAACCACAGTTTAACTTTAAACTTAAAATTATAATTGATGACTATGATTTTAACTTTTAAAAAAAATTAAAATCGTGATCAACAATTACAATTTTAACGGTGTGATGAGAAGATACTAATTTGAACATTATTTTGAAATACAAATTACTTAAAATAATTGTTTTGGGACACCACTCAACTAAATCTTTTATGTTTTTGGAGTCTAAATTAAGTAGTAAAACATTCAAAAGGGAATAGTTATATTGGAGGTATAAGCTCGAATTCTTATAAAAACAGAGTTATATAATTATGTAATGTAAAATAAATAGAAGTGAATAAACGATTAAATCCCTTTATGATTTGTCTGATTCTTGATATTATAACTAAATCCTTACATGTATTTTTGTACCAAACGATGTATTTTTTATTATTTTCCATCACTTGATAACTTTTTAAAATTTTTTTTAAAAATAATGGTAATTTTATAAATAACTTTTGCATGCGTTCCTTTTAAACTATTATCCGTATTTTATTTTATGAAAAACATTTCCTCAAAACCGCGTGACGCGCTCCAGATACCAGTATGCTGAAAGAAGGCTTAAAGCAAAAGCAGTCGACCTCCTCTTTTACTGGACTAGCGTCACAGCTGGGTGCATCAAACTTCGTTTTTCCTGTGTGTATTTTGGTTCACAGAAAGAACGAGGATGGTGACAAAGAAATGCTGGAGAGAAGAGAAGAGAAAGATATTGCACAGCTGGGGGACTGAGGACTGAGGGACCAAGAAAAAGTAGAAACATAATATAAAAACCACTTGATCATCATGACACATGTATGTAAGACTCAAACAGCCAGTAAGTCATGGTAGGGCTGGCTTTCCTCCTCTTTTTCTGCATGTGAAGATAAAAGCAATTGTAATTTCTACAAATAATAAAGCAGATGAATCGGAGGCGAAACGTGCGTTGTTCGTTTAGCTCTTTTTATGTCACTGTTTCTTGGCTCTTAAGTCTTATCCATTCGCTATTTACACGTGGTTGTAGGGTCGGCGGTCGGTCGGTCGATTAAGAATTGCTACAATAACATTATGCGTATGAGTATGAGTGTATGACATGGGACTCACAGCTCTATTCAATTCATTGTAAATTTCCACATGTGCTTTTTACTTTCCCTTTTCTCTTTAAACCTTCTTCCTGATTTTGTCTTTAAAAACATCACATTGATGCTCCCAGTCCCCACTCTTGCTTCTTTTTCTTATTCATATCCTGACTTTGGATTTCTATCTCAGCAATCATATGGCATGTGATCTTCAATGAAAATTACCATTTCCCTCTCTTTTTAATGGAAAACAAAAAAATTAAAAATTACCCCACGTGAATATTATCATATTATTCGCTATAAATCCAAGAGCCCCAACAATTTTAAAACATATATATTATATTAAAACAAGTTCATATATTCAATAAAAGTCATTTTTTTATTGAAATATGTCATAGAAACATGTTATATATATATATATATATATATATATATATATATATATATATATGAAGTCTATATTCATATAATATATTGCATGTTAAATGTGTGCCTAAAGCTCTCACATGAGTTATAAATATAGATGATTACGAGTTAATAAATATGTATAATAATGAAGATAGTTTATTATATTATAATTTAAGTGTTTAATTAAAAAAAAAAAAAAAAAAAGAGATAGGTAGTTTTAAAAGATCCCCTACAAGCGGCTTAAATATTGTAAACGCCAAGAGCACGATGTTTGGGAGGAAACTTGGTAATACTTTATTCTAAGGAAGATTGTTAGGTCAAGAAATAATAGAGTGGTGGGAGGGGGAAATGGGAATATGAGGACTTTATGGCTCAAGTTAATATCACGTGAATAGGAAAATGGTATATTAGGTTCCTCAATTAGTGGTATCAAAGTCAGATTCACATTAATCGTGTAGATGTAAATTTAACAAAATGAGGGATGTGATAGACCTCTGATAGATAGCATTTCGTTATATGCTTAATACAAGAATCCCAATCTGTTGGGAGATTGATGAAATTTATTTGAGGGAAGGATTGTTTCACACAGACTCAAAACTCATAACGTCCCAACATCGAATATGATCAATCACCAAAAGTCACAACATCCAACTAATGCTACATAAAAATCAACAAAAGCATGAAAGGTTAGTAAAAATTGATAATATTATATCAATGATTATATGATCCATGAAAGTTTCCAAACTATACTTAAATGTTAAATAAAAGGTAGGCAATGTGTTAGGTAAGGCATGTGCTTGGAACCCATTAGGAGCCAAAAACAAAATCAAGAGGGTTTATGATTAATACAAGGGAAAAGTAGTTTCATAATAATAAAATATTTTGTATATCGACACGATGTTGAAAATTATGGGCCACATATTGTTTCCAAAAATAATTATAATTTGCCTAAGATTAAGATGTCAAACAATTTATAACTCGTCATCTATTACTGGGTAGTAGATAGAAGAGGTTACATTTATAATTAATCAGATCTATAAAGTTATGGGCGTATGATACATATATTATGGAAGTAAATACTTTTATCTACTATTATAATATACTGTATCCACAATATAATTGTAACATCTTATCATCACACCATAAATGCTTTAGGAGGTTTTTCAATGTCTTGATCTAAACCAAATCGAATTAGTTTGAGATCATAATTAACTCCCAGTTTGCTTTACCAATGATATATAAATATTTTTGTATGGATTTGAAAAAACCTAATTTTCTCTTAATACAATTATTTGTTATGTTAAACATGTTGGAATAAAATTAAATAGGTTGTGGGTGTGGTTGTGGATGGTTTAAGGAGTTTGAAAAGGAGGCTGGTTATTTTTCCTAAGTGGACACATAATAACCGGAAGCGTGTCTTAAGGTTTAAATGATTAGAGTTGATTAAGAATCTAAACATCAATCTAAATTGGGTGGGCACTAATACTATAGGGTCGGGTTATGGGTTTATGGGAACCAAGCACATGTCGGTTTGGAACTGACCCTTCACCAGAATTAATTATATTTCTTTATTTATATTTTTGACATTAGGTAACAGGACAGAGAATATCTCAGCCAACTAACTTCCTCTCCCACAGCTTGAGAGATTTAGTTGAGGATTTTGTAAACTAGTATCACCCTCACAGCCAACAAATCTTATTTCTCTCACTACTTTTTTTTTATTAATAATTTTATTCTTCAGTTACGCCTCTCTATCAATTCTCATCAAGTCATCATTACCTTCTTCTATAGAAACAAGTACACTGAACAGTGATCAGGTCCAGCCTCCGGTTTGGAATTTTTTAGGGTCATTAACATATAAATATATATATATTGACGTGCTGGCTTAGAGTAGTAATCGTTTGGCTAAAAAAAGGGATAAGAACTCACAAATCTTGATTTGAGGTTTTTCTTCGTATCTAATAGCCTACACATTATGGTCCACTTTTGATACAAATATTCAAAATGATCAATTATTTTTTTCTATTTTTTAATTTTTTTTTTTTAAATTGCAGTATAAGTCTTGTCTTGAAATAATGACTTTCACTCTTTAATGCAAGTTTAGGAATCATATTTGACACTATAATTTTAGTATAATTCTAAGACCAGTTTCGAATTTTGTCGTCTTTTGAAAATATTATTTTTATATCACATTTAGAATGCTTAATGGCCATTTTTGACCCAAAATTGGAAATTTGGAACGAGTATGGTTTATAATAGTGGCGGCGAAGAGTCTTTGATTTTGATTGGATTTGAGAGAGTGGGTGTAGACCATCTTTCATCTGCTTCAATTTGACTCAAATTTTTAGTACTATATTGCTATTCATTAGCATAATATCTATGTATCTACATGGCTTAATGTTTTTAAAATTGGATCGAATTGATCGATCAAACATTGAACAAGGATTGATAACTATTTTTTATCATTGGTTCAATTCATGAATCATGAAACAGTAACTACTCTAATTCAATTATTAGTTTTTTTCACTTAAACACCATGCAACACTCACTAATACAATATTAAGTGTTTTTTAATTAATCAAAATCTTAATATTGATATAACCATTTTCGAATAGTTCTGTGAACGAACTGCCAGCCGAGCCAACATTTCCCTTTGAGCCAGGCTTGTTAATGGCGAGAGCGTAGCTTCGAGCTCGAAACCCAGCTTTGAACGAAGCTAGAATCGTGCCAAGCCGCTTCATTTAAAAAGTTTACAGCTCACAGAGGCTGCTTCCATATGAATCCAGCCTTCGAGCTAACCCTCAGCTTAAGCCCAATCCCAGCCCATACAAAGTTTGCATTAAAAATCAACCTCAAGCCTCAAATTCATATACTTTTTAACTTTTCAGAATCAATCGTATAACAAATACATCACTAAGGAAATAATTTTCTACAGATTTGTTTTACCTTAGCTGGGATTTAACAATCGATGTCGATAGTGGTTTAAAAACAGTCAAGAGCCCACCCACCAAGCCCAAAGAAGTGGTGCGCCTAACGAATACCCATCCTCAAGACCTACCAAATCGAAGGCCCAAGGGGCCAGGTCCAAAGGACAATAATCCTGAATGAATTGGAAGCCCCATGTCCTACAAATCAGATTGTGTGTCGCTCATACCGAAAATAGAATAACTCATAGCAATATATTATCCTGCCGATCCAACCAAATCTTATCAATAAGGAAGGGAAAATAATAACGGATCATCGCGCCTTGATCTCCCCAATGGGTATGCCAAATGATTATCTCAACAAAACAAATTTCCTTCTATATCCTCAGACTCAACCGATACCGGGCTAAAATAAGAAATATCACGCCCAATGGGAAGGACTCCCAACCACCATCCAACCTACATAAACATCTTACCATGTAAATACAAGACCACCCATCTGAAAAAGGTACGCCAACATTCTCCTTACACACATTCTTAGATTTATACCATATGCGACACATTCGCCTGCGCCCTCTTTTCTCTCGTAGTTAAACCGGACTTTAGGGGCATCGGAGCGCACACGATGGCTCCTCGCGACCCTTCCTTTGTTTTTGCAGTAGGAGTGCTACGCCCGAACTCAGAGATCAACAAAGGCAGCGATCCCACCTCAAACTGTGGCATAACCAGACGCCCGCATCCCAAATTACAAACAATCCGGCCCGCCCCACTGACTTTAACACGCTCCTCCGGCCCGTACGAAAAAGATCATCATACCATTCACGGGAACCCACAGCCCTTTATAAATATAATCGATTTCGCCATTGACGGTATCAACAAGGAACACGCAGGGCACCTAATCCCGCCAAACATGCAAAGATCCACCAGTAACGCATAGAGCACGCACTCCAGGACAACTGGCAATGCAACCAATACAATCGAAGGGAAGTACTGCCTCACAATCAACCATGAAGAACCCAACACCTTACGCATACACACCAAAATACATCCACGGAGAGGGCACATCTGGAAGACCAGACCTTCTCCTCGCTAAGAGCAACTCGGTCGCTGGCATTCCCCACGGTGGTATGCTCAAGGTGGGCAAAGAGTCCACTGATTCGGGGCACTGACCAATCGCCCCCGCAGAGGAGGAAACGGCTAAATACTCAGTCGCGAACGGCACTACATAACCCTCAAATTCAGGAGAGCAGGAGAGCGTATATGGGGCAGAGGTTTGTGAGTTCAATAGAGCTACCGTGTGAAGGAGGTGTGGTTGGGGGACGCTACTGACTATGGATACCTTGGTACAAATAAACCGAGTCTCCCTCACGCCGATGCTACACTTCCCTTCCGGCCGCGTTCGAATGCCACAAATAGAAACATTCGAAGGAGTCAAAGACCCCACATCACCTCAATACTTACAAAATCGATGGAGCTACATGTGGGTATTAGAACCCGGCGGCGGCTGTAGGCATTCACCACTACTGCCAAAGCGGGCCAAATGCCCGGTTCAATAGAATTCCGCCCACCTGGTCATTCAGTGAACTATCCACTGCGCTCGCCTCCCACTTCATCTGTTTTAACATTAGCGTAAAGCTTCTATTACCATCCGTTGACTGCCATGGCCCAGAAGAAAGCTCCAGCTCCACGTGCAAAGATTCAACGCCGAGTCCCCAAAAGACACTGACAGGAATTATCACAAGCGATTCATTTTGCAGGTTAGGAGTACAACTGCTGGACCCCGATGTTTTCCATCTCAAGAACTCCGCAAGGGGCACGGTCGAGGTACGCCAAAGGTGAAATATAAACTACGAAGATGGCCCTCATATCAAAGAAAGAGAGTTCTTCCACCGAAAAGAGAAAAGCAAACACAAAACGACGAGACCTGGTTCTCCTCCCGTGAGCACGCAGAGCCACCAAGAGAAACCCCGAGAAAGATTTATGTTAATCCATCCAAAGGCCAAGAACTCAGACCACTGTCTACCGTTATAACCCGATTTATTAACACATTTCACCTCAACGTTTCACCCTCGATGTTCTCTCGTGCGTTGTCTCAGTCTCCGCATGCGAAGTACGAAACAAGGCTCCTAAGATGGCCGACCCAGATGAAATCAGACCTTGCCACAAGAGACAACACCAAGCAATATGAACTCCACAGGATTAACACAAGTAACGCACAGACAATTTTAAGGCCAACCGAAAAAGAGATAGAATACTTAATACAACGCGATAATTTCGCACGTTTACATATATCTCCCCGGGAACTGCTTCCGTAATCGACTAAGGTCGTGCCCCAGACCGAACTGCCCCGACTCAACAGCCACCGGCAAGCCACGACCAACACGTGAACCTCTGGGAAATCTGATCGGATCTCTGAGTGGTTCGCTAGGAGGAGAATCTAGTTCGCTTCGAAGGCCCACTGCGCAGTGCATCGATCAGAATGGGAGAAATACAAGGTGATCTAGCTGTCGTGACTGACACCACCATCAATGCTTCTCCCACTTCAGATCCGGAGGGATGCCAAAGACTCTACGATCTAGCCCATTGGTGATTCGCAGAATCGGTGGGTCAACAATACCGCTTCACCTAAGCCTTAATTGATAACAGGAGTTCACTGACATCATCTTCAGACGCCCTTCGACAAAATGGGCATTGGGAGAGAAAAGCTAGGATCCCGGCCAACACACATCCAAGGGGGGGGTTTTCGGGAGAAAAGGTATTACCATTGGGTCTAATTCGCTTGAGTTCTTCACCTCCATGAGCTCCTCACAAAAAGACGACGACAAATAGTTGTCTTAATCAGACGCCCTGGCCTTCACTTATAACATGCTGTTGTCAGCACTTCTCTCTCAACACACAATAAGAGCTATCCTCCTGCTGTGATTACATGATAATCAATGAACCACACATGGTGGGTGTGAATGGTCCGAGGAGACACAGAGTGGTGAATGCTACAAACGCTCCATGAAATGCAAGCAAGCACCACAACGCGGAATGTGACAGTCACACGCACGACGAGATACTTACCCCGACCAGAGCCCTCTGAGGAACGTGAACCAAAGATCACGATGACGACCCTGAAGATCTCGCCATATCGGCTCCAAACTGATCTGAGACCTCAAAAGCCCCTTTCACCCCGCTAAGACGTATCGTAGACATTTTCGTACGGGAAACAAAGGACACGGAGGAATCGATCCTACGATAATCACTCACAGATTGAACACCAACCCATCCTTCAAACCGGTCAACAAACGCAGAGCTTCGCTTCCAGAGAGGCGTAAAGCCATCAACTACAGGAAATCGCGTTTCCTCCAAAGGTGGAGCAATCAGGAGGTAGAATATCCCGAAAATTGGCCAATGCTGTCAACTGCCAAAAGAAATGGCAAGTGGCGACCAGACGACTCTTCACTGACATAAACAAGGCATTGTCCAAGGGATAACTTTCCTTCGCTAAGGATCGACCATCGTGGACGCCATCAGGTCACGAACTTTCGCTTTTATGGACGCATTTTCTCCTGCCACAATCGACAGGTACTGACCCGATGACTAGGGAAAAGACCTCTCACCGCCGCCCCCAGAACCACATATCGTGTACGCCGTCTCAACTCAAGAACGGCGTGGGAGCGACCTACCGTAGGCTAAACAAACCAATGTTTCGGAGCGTAGAGAAGAACTATGGAGGTATACGACTACATACCGGTAAAATCCTTACTACAGCCACCTCCACATCCCCACCCCCGGTGCGTCCCAGATCCTATGGGAACACAACATGAAGTCGAACCCAACAAAACACTTCACGTGTCACCGAAAATCTCGGGCTTCACAGTCAACCACAAATTGAGGCAACCGATAAAATAAAGGTCATGGCTGACATGCCGTCGCCATCAGGAATAAAGGAAGTCCAAAGACTGACAGGAAGGATTGCGACCCTAAGCCGATTTGTAGATCCATATGAAGCGATGAGTGCCAACCCTTTCTTCAAAGTTCAAGAAGGCCTTCCAATGGATACGGCGCGAAGAAGCATTTACGCATTAAAAACGTATTTGAGTTCTCCAATCTGGCCCTAGTAAGTCTTGTCGGTGGAGAATCCTCACTGCACTCCTGGGACGCATCCGACTTCAACCAACGCTGCACTCTGGCCAGACAAAGAACGAGTATGCACCTAGCCTACTATTGTAATGAGCTCTGAGAGGAGCGAGGAGAGGTACCCGAGATGGAGAAATTACACTAGCGCTTGTAACCACTGCCGTTCCATCCCTATTTCCGTGCTCATACCACGGGTCCCTATAATATCCATGAAACAAGTATCGCATTAAACCAAAGCTCCCTGGAGGTCGGCGAAGTGGGCCAGAGCTATGAGTTCGACATCAGATACAAGCTAAAAACGGCCATGTGCACAGTCCTAGCTGACTTCGCCATGGAATTGGTCTGATTAACTTGCTCTCGTACTCACCTACCGAAAAAGAACGACCTCCCAATTTGGAAGCTCTCTGTAGATGGAGCCTCAAATGCACAAGGAAGTGGAGCAGGTCTAATTCTAACCTCACCAGAAGGGATAGACATTGAATATGCACCTTCATTTGGCTCCATGCTTCAAACAACGAGTACGGTACGAGGCCGTGATAGCCCCCAACCTCACTGGTCCACTAGAGGTCGACCGCTATGAGGTATAGCGACTTCACCGGTGGTCGCAAATGTAAGAGACCCAATGGCCGTAAGTGAAACGATGATTCTATACCTCCAAAAGGTCCGCGATCTATTAAAGAAATTCTGTGCTTGGTCTGCCAAACATGTCCCCGTAATGTAAGAATTCTAGCGTAAGCCTTGGCGGCTAGCCACAAATTTCCTCACGAGAAGACCTCATAGTCGACGCCTGTCAATACTCTCGCTGAACCCTCCGTCGATCCCCCATAGCATGACCGTTGTCTCCGCGAGTCCGAGCCGAGTTGGATGGACCCCGCTTGAAACTATATAATAGGACGGAAGCCTACCGACGACCAAAGCAGCTAAATTAAAATAAGGCGAGGTCACCTGTGTTCACTAATCATAAGGAAGTCTCTGGCAGTTTAGGATTTTTCTACTCCCTTCTTAAATGCATCAAGTGAGAGACATCATTGGCACGCACAGAGAGGCAGGCCACGGTGGGTGTAATGCGGGAATCATATCGAGCTCGGCATTAGCGTGAAAGTTTTAAGGCAAGATACTACTGGCCAACTATACTCAAGGATGCGATCGATTCGTCGAGAATGCCAGATCTCGCTGTGAGCACGCCAGATCTCACGCCTGCCAACCCACACACCAAATCACAGGTCCCCGCCTTTCCAACAATGTGTTTGACATATTGGGACCCCCGCCATTAGTAAAGGACAATGCAAATTCAGAATCGCCAGAAAGATTGATTGCGCCGGCACGCTTCCGAGCCTTTGGGCCTATACTACGGAGCGTAAGATACGCACTTCGTGTGGCGAGCCATCATCATCATAGTGCCGCTTGGCATTCCAAGAGCCTTGGTATCGACAACGAAACAAATTTTCGACAAAGCTAAATCTGTGGATTTTCAGTGCCGAGTTCTTCTGACCAAAATTATTACTCGCCCTCAGCGACATCCGCAATCAAAACGGACAGCCAAGTCACACCGTAACCTCAAGGTCGCTCAAGACCAACAGAAGATCTTAAAGGAGTCAAGCAGAATACCCCGAGGGTAATTATGGGCTTACAAAGATCTAATACGTAAGCCGCCAGAACCCGGAAACCCCATTTTGCCCTAGCCTTTGGTACGTGTTATAGAGCTCCACTAGATTTAACAAGCCCCCAGAGTCGAAGTTAAGACTGCAGGAGCATATCGATTTCCAGGCTCTACGCCTCAAACTTACGAACTCTAGACGAAGGCGCGAAAGTGGTGTTCAAAAGCTGCACTATGAACACCAAAGCTTAAAAACTGTGGTAATTATAATAAAAAAGTCAACCCCAGTGGAGATACATGTCGCCAATTTAGTCTTAAAGAAGCCCTCACAAAGAAGGAAGAACCCAAATACACGAAAGCTGTAGCCTTAAATCGAAGGTCCCATCATATCCCGAGTCGTCAGACTAGGTACCATGAACTCAAAATAAGAGTGAAAATCTTGCGTACATACGTGGAATGCGGAATACCTGCCGCCTACCAGCAAGGCTCATCATATGTGCAACACACTGGGGCCAATGCCTTATCTGATCTCCGCACGGTGGAACGTCTACTGATCATTCAAGTTAGACATCCAAACAATTATGTGGATGTAAGATATAGAAAAGGCAAAATAAGAAGACACATAGACATAAAAGCAAAAGGTCTCTTTATTTCAATCAATTTCACATATCTCACATAACTCATGGTGTCCTGATTACATCTCGAGTAATATCTGCATTGCCATCCCCGGAACCCAAACAAGGTGCGACAGCAGAAAAGAAAAGAAAGTTTGAAAAGAGGAGAAGAAGAAAAGAAGAAGGAAAAGGAGAAAGGGAAGAAGGAGAAGGGAGAAAGAGAAAGAGCGCAGCTATATGAGGCAAGAAAGAAAAATAAAAACAGAGATGTGGAGCAGCTCAGCAAAAGACTCGCTCCACCCTTCCGGATGGCATCTCACAGCCACCAGTTCAGGAATAACATGACCCCATGCTGGGAGACTAGAAAAACACAACTCCCACACGCGTAAGAACAAATGTCATCGACCCATTTCTTCGTAATACCCCAGCCAAGACATCACAAACTCCACCTTCGCCCCACGCAGCGATTCCAAATAGTAAGAATATACAAAGAACAAGCCTCACAAAGAATGAAACCGAGCATTTGCTAGGCGGAGGATCGAGGTTCAGTGTTCGTGGCAATCGCTCCAAATTCTCCATAACTGCATTAAAGACGCCGCCTTTCCCAAGAATTGAAAATTAACCAACAACACGAAGCGCTTCAACATACATCAAATTCTTCACTAACTAAGGCCTCGGCCCTGAGCCACGCCGCCTCAACTTTAACGGAGCCTGGTCCACTCCCAGAGACAGTCACGCTAATTGAGGAGTCGATCCGCCAAGCATTGCCATCCACGCCACGTCTCTGGCGCCACCACCCCGCCTCACCCCACCAGCCCACCTTACTCCGCAGACAAAGCACGCTCAAGAGAGTCGACCACCAGTTACAGATCACAATTCTGGCCATGACCCAAAGCCATCACTGGCTCAATTTAACGGTTCGTATACTTTGCACAGTCACGCTACCCAGGAGTCGATCCGTCAGTTACATTGCCACCAAGGCCCTCAGGCCGGGCCACGCTGCTCACTTGACGAGCCTCACCGACCAAGACAGCCACGCCGCCTCAGAGCTCGGACTAAATTGCTTACATCGCCACTACTACCACCTGAGCCATCGCTTCACTTTGACGAGCTCACCCATCGCACAGCCACGGCCGCTCTCAGGAGTCGACCACCAAGTTACATCGCTCACTGCCTCGCGCCGGAGCCACACCCGGCTCACTCTGGACGAGCTCACCCACCAAGACGCGCCACGCCGTATCACCAAACAGCTTCACACCGCCACTCTGGCCACGCCCCGAGCCACGTTGCTCACTTTGACGAGCTCCCTACTCCGCACAGCCACGCCGCCCGCGAGTCGCCAACTCAAAGCAGCATCACCCTGGGCCCCGGCGCCCGGCCACGCCGCTTCACTTTCACGAGCCCCTACCGCACAGCTACGCCGCGCCTCGGGAACGCCGCCAACAGTTGGCATCGCCACTTCTGGGCTTTAGCGCCCGGAGAGTCACGCCGCTTCACTCGACGAGCTCTTCCCATCACTAACATGGACGAGCCCCGCCGACTATTCATTCGACGAGCCTTCCATCATAGCTCAACACGCCGGACGAGCCCCTTCCTCCTCCACACCATCTCCGACGAGCTCTTCCCATCACTACCGGACGAAGCTCCCCGCTCGACTATTCATTCCTCGACGCAGCTCTTCCATCACCAACATGAACGAGCTCCCGTCCACTATACACGCCATCCACCCAGCCCCAGCTTCGCCCCCACTCGACCGAGCCTCCTTCCCATCACTCTCAACATGACGAGCTTCCGCCCGACCATTATTCACCCCACGAGCCTCCACCACCCAACACACGTGTCCTCACAACATCCGCCTGACGAGCTCATCTCCTCAGCTCACATGCTGGTCGAGCCTCACTCAACTATTCATTCTGACGAGCTCTTCCCATCACTCAACATGGACGAGCTCCTGCTCGACTATTCATTCTGACGAGCTCTTCCCATCACTCAACATGGACGAGCTCCTGCTCCATTATTCATTCTGACGAGCTCTTCCAACACTCAACATGGACGAAGCTCCCGGCCTCAACTGATCATCCCAACAAAGCTCCTCTCCGATCAATTCCAACATGGACGAGTGCCCCCGCCCATTATTCATTCCGACGTAGCCTTCCCACTCACTCACAACACGGACGCAGCCCCGCCTCTCAACCATTCATTCCAGCGCAGCTCTTCCCATCACTCATTGGACGGAGTCTCCCGTCGACTATTCATTCCTCGACGAGCCTTCCATCACTCAACATGGACGAGCCCTCGGCCGCCTCCATTGTCCATTCCCGACGAGCTCTTCCCTATCACCAACATGGACGCAGTTCACACAATTATTCATTCCGACGAGCTCTTCCCATCACCAATGGACGAGCCCTACACAATTATTCATTACACCTAAGCCCTTTCCCATCACTCAACATGGGCTTAGCTCTTATTCGTGATGGACGACCTCCTATTCAAGAATCACACTGACGAGCTCTCCCATCACCCTCAAACATGCGGACTAGCTCTGGGCACTTGGGTTTATTCATTTTGATCAGCTCATCCTCACAGCCCACAATGACTGAGTCCCATCTCCAACACTCACCACGAGCTTCCATCCACGGGCTTACATGGACGTGGTTTCCGCTCGACCATCTCCATGCTGACCGCAACCTTTCCTCACCCCATGGACGAACCCACTTTAACCGTCGACATTAGCGATTCCCTTCACGATTAACTGGGGAATCAAGTCAAAGCCGCCTGCCAGTGCCACGCATAAACATCAGAAGTCCTACCGAGTTTATTCATCTCACTGATCCCAATCTAGGGCCATTCAAATCATGAAAAGATGTTTCACTGATGCTAATGAGAACGTTGTGACGATATATCTACATATAGATATATAATATATATATATATATATATATATATATATATATATATATATATATATATATATATATATATAAGAAAAAAAAAGAAAAAAAAAAGAGAGTATATATATATAAATATATTTATATACATGTCTTGCCCCTGTGTCTCCAATTGCTACTAAAAGAAAACGTATATATAGATAAACGAATAAAGCCAGCATAAGCATAGGAGACTCAGATGTTGCCAGGAGGAACCACTCACTAAGAGGGGGAATCGGCCAACCGCTGGAGTACCGCTCGAGAATAGTTCAGAGAACACTCCGCCCCTCGTCGGGGAGGTCAAAATTGAAGTCCGTGATCCGAAAAGGGCGTCGATACCTTCCTTTGAAAGGTGAGCCACCCGTAGTTTTCCTCCACCGAGCGCCGGGCCCGGTCCCTCACCGCCTAATGACCTCATCCCTTCGAAAGCAACCTAAACTAACTCGCCGATGAAGATCCGCGCGCAAACCGCGACATCCTCCCGCCTTCAGCCGCTCGCCAAATTTCACCGTCAAGATCACATCAGCGTTTCATAAACGCTTCACACTCTGGCTTCGCGGATTTGTCGCTGAGATGCGCTCATTATTCAGACGCCATTAACTCCAGACGTAATTCAAATTTTGAAGATCACGCAGCCACCCTCGGAGGTGATGAGTTCCTCCCAACCATCGAACTACATTGCTACAGTAGACTCAAATTTCTTGGGCCTTGCTCAAACCATTTTGTAGCTTGAGCACTTTTCGACCTCCCTAAGCTCGCCTTCATTGTCGTCACAAGCTATTTCGACCTCGCCTTCCTACTTTCGGCTCGACCACAGCCGACGTGGCATGCTTTAAATTAGATCTGAGTCGCCCACTTCGGGCCATATATCTGGCTCTGCCTTAGAAATTTCACCAAGCCTGCACAGAGAGGCCAACCTTCGCTATAACCAAGCAATCCACGCGCTTCCTAGCAGCTTAGTTTCCGCCTTCACTGTGCCTTCTGGGATGAGTGGCTACCCGTGATATCAAACATGAAGATAACGCCCAACACGGAGCTGTCAAGATGGAAGCAAGCACAATTGTAGACTTACCGAGGCAACCCCCTGAAGGGATAAAGCCAAAGCTCGCTGAATATCGCCTTCACCCCGGCTAAGCCTGAGTCCTACAGATTATGAAAACCGCACCTTCAGTTCGGTGTTAAGTGCCAAAGAGTCCGGGGTTTCGCTCACTCTTTCTTCTCGTTTCTTTCATCGTCGCTTCGAGGAGGCGACGACTCTTCCAAAGGCTGATCCGCATTAAGATGTGCATAACCACTAACGACCGCCTACGGCCGTGACTCAAGGGTTTTAGCCCTTCCGTCAGTTTAGGGGAAATTGGGGGCTCAAATGGAGCTCGCTTCAAAGGAGACGACGCCCATTCCCACTTCCTCGAGCACTGACGCCCCGCCCCAACCCTGACTCAACCGGCCTTCGCCTCAAATGGAGCTCGCTTTTTTTCCTTTCTACACTGAGCCCGACGCCCCAAATGGAACCACGCACCCCCCGTAGGAGCGCCAATAGGTAGTTTCCAACGGGAGAGGGACCCTGTGGTAGCAAAGCAAAGTGTAGCACCTCAAAGCGTGAGGAACGTGAAGACCCTGGACAGATGGATCTCGTGAATGTCCGACCTTATCAATTCCGCGGTAAGGGACGAGCGGTGGATTCCGCCAACGCTAAGGCTGCATGACATTATCTTTCACACAGTTCAATTTGCTCCTGGAAACAAACATAGTACAAAAATCAAACATCCACCACCTTCTCGGGATAAGTCACACAAAAACAAGACAAATAATTCACTTAATGTTATCGAGCGCCCCAGTTTGGGAACACCTGTGGTGTCATCCCTCGTCATCATTCCCACTGAAACCGCTAACGAAGAAATAGCGTCCCTTCCACGACCTATGCAAGATGGAAGATTAGAGATCACCAAGCAGGAGCCCCCTAGTGAACGTCTTCCAAAATAAAGAAGTTTCCCTGGTCTCATTCGGGCGAAAAAGACGTAAGCAACAAGGGCCAAGCTTGTGGGATGCCGAGCCCTTTATCCCTGCAAAAAGAAGCCAATAACCCACCAAAATGCCCCAAACTGGGCTGAGCGAAATGTGTGAGCAAACACAATGTTGCAAGACCCTTTTCATGAAAGGGTGAGGAAAACGGCGCCATCACAGCGCCATCCCAAAAACAAACCATCCTGTGCACGAAGGTCAGATAAAAGGTTAAGACATCGGGGACCCATACTCTTGATACAAGGAGGTCGGATAACTCATCAACAAAAGTGTATTCCACACTAAGGGCCGACCTTACTAGGTCCGCTTATCACGATGTTGAACTACAGATTAAGGTAATTCGACCCCCCAGTGATATGTGATTAGGTTTATTTTATTTTACCCCTTATCAACGGAAGAGGAGGCGCCTGAAGAATGCTCGGTTCAGATACGAACGACCGGAGGT
This sequence comes from Tetrastigma voinierianum, assembly GCA_016808115.1. NCBI lineage: Eukaryota > Viridiplantae > Streptophyta > Magnoliopsida > Vitales > Vitaceae > Tetrastigma > Tetrastigma voinierianum. Next base: position 1,994,796 of record JAEQBH010000220.1, on the reverse strand, counting down.
ATCTCCAAACTGCGACAAAGTGCGCATAACAACTCGAGGAGTCATCACCAACCGCAGTTAAGAAGAGCGACCGACCTGCACACAGATGCCACAAACATCGCCACCAGCAACCCAGAAGTCCCTGCTGGCTGCATCAATCAAACGATACGGACAATAGAGACCCAGAGATACAATGAAGAAAGGTCACACAAAAGGTTGAACGGAGGTCAGAGAAAGAAAGGGTCCAAGGGCGTAAGACAAAAGATATCCACGAAAGAAACAGAAGGAAACTGGAGGAAATGGGAGAAATGAGGGCGAAAACCTATGGTCATCATTATCACAAGACTTATGACGGCTTAATAAGGTTTTGACCGACCAACCCCAATGCATATCGTGAAACCGCAACCGATACGAGAAGAATTATAGCTCCCCTGGCTCACGCCGGGCCGCATTACAAGGGCCGGGGGCAATCGATAGGTTTGGGTAATAGCTCTGTGCCCACACCAAGCCCAAAGAAGTGGTGCTCAATCACATCCAGCCCAAGACGCCTAAATCAAGGCCCAAGGGGCTGTGTCCAAAGGACAACTCGAATGAATTGAAGCCCCATGTCCACAAATCGCGATTGTATCGCCTATACCGAAAATAATAACTCCTAGCAATATATTATCCCGCATCCAACCAAATCTTATCAATAAGGAAGGAAAATAATAACCCGGGATTATCGCGCTGGATCTCCCCAATAAGGAAGGAGAATTATCTCTGTTCAAACAGCTTCTTCTTATATCCCTGCACTAAATCCGATATGGCTAAAATAAGAAATATCCCGGTCTAATGGGAAAGGACTCTAACCACCATCCAACCGGTTAAACATCTACTACAAATACAAGACCACCCATCTAAGTGAAAGGTACGCCAACACTTCCACACACATTCTTAGACGATACTCATACGCGACACATCTCGCCCCTCTGGGCGCCTCTTTCTCGGAAGAAAACCGACTTAGGTGATCGGAGCGCCACGGCGGCTTCCCACACCCCCTTCCTTGTTTTCGCAGAGGGAGTGCTACGTCCAGAATCAGACAACAAAGGTACGATCCCACTCAGCCTCTGCCAGATAATCCAGACTGCATCCCAAACCACAACACAATCCGGGTCTCACTAAATGACCCTACACGCTCCAGCCCGGGCCTGTTGAAAAGCATCATCAGATGCTAAAGTTGTTAAAGCCACCTCCTTCAACATTTGTTTCCTTCGATTACGCAGACTCCATCAATAAAACAAATTTGCAAATCGAAAAATTATGAAATAGGAATTAAAACAAGCAGAACAGTGAGGAAGAAATAAGATACCCGAAATCATTGAATAAGAACATGATTGGTTTTAATCAATTATCTAAATAAATAAATAATATATCAACAAGATCTCGCCAAGCAACTCATTAGTAACAATGTAAACTTATTTCGGGCAATATATCATTGCATACGGTCGTTGGCCACCACCTCGCCAATACTCAGTCGCATGATCACCTTGAAGACCCATAGCTTCACCACCGTCGGACCGGAGATCCAATCGCTTCCACCATGTCGAACCGGCCGCCCAAATTTTCATACCTACAGTACTGGATGGTGGCACTCTTGCCACACACTGCCTCACTCAGCCCCAGATGTCATTCCTGTTTCCTCTATGAAACCCCCACCCTACGATCACCCTGATGCTCGCTTCATACCCACGCCTCAGATACCGCCAAGTCCAGCATTCGCATCCAAGGCTCCCAATACCCTTTATCGAGATTGATCTCAGTCTGGCCGTACGACCGATCGGGACAATGGCCCGCGTGATTTGGGCTTCTCACGTTACTTCAAGATCTAAGAAACCTTGTCTAAGCTCTCATGGCCACAAATTTCTATAGTTTCCACAGAGCCCCAATACCCTATTTGTAATCGACTGCATGCCCAGAGCTCCACCAATCAACAGCAACAGTCCATCCATCCATGTCCTTCCCACATTCCCTTTACGACCTTTCTTCACGCTTATCCATACTCGAACATACCGTCACGACACCTTCGCATGATCAGGTAACACCATTTCCGCTACCAGCAGATCTCGAGATCTAGGTGTTGGGCCCCACTTCGACGGCGTGGATTCGCAGCTCCTACTACTCACTGTCAACATTCTTCAACTCGCCTTCCAGAGGTTATCCACTGATTCATCCATGTTTGACTGATCTAGAGCTGAGTGGTCCACACATCACATCCAGACATGACCTGGCATTTCACCCGACGCCTGAGCCCGGACCTCATTCCACATCCAGATCCTCCGCCCCGTCACCCAGCTGAAGCCTCTGCTCCAAAGCGGGACGATGGTCCCGCGCTTGAGTCGAAGCTTTTTGAACAGAAATGAGCCGAGTCCGATTTATCGTTTTCCAATTAGTATTCAAGCTCAGCCCTGCCATCACTAGCTGAGCCCTCGAAATGTAGCTTTTTTCGAGCCGAGCCTCGGAAATGGTACTCAGTAATGCAAATGCTACCACCCCACTTAATGTGGGTGGGTGGGGGTAAAAGGTGTGGGTATGTTAAAGGTGCTAAAGAAAGCTTCTTTCCCCTTTCAAAATCTGATACCTAACTTAACTCTAAAAACACACATAGACAAGGGACCTTGAAAGGTAAGATTTGCCATCTGGCTCTGGTTAATCTGAAAGTGGAGAAATAATGAAGTCTTCAATGATAAAGTGGAAAGTTTGAGTATAATATTAGTATATTATAATTTTAATATACTATTAATATTTTTTTATTTTTGGATCGGTTAACCAAAATCACAATTTTTATATTTTGTAAACCTAAACCTAAATCGAAACCGAGAATTGTATTAAATAAAAACAAAATCTGAACTTATCAATTTGATTTCTTTGGTTTTCTTTTTTTGCTCACACCTGCACGATTGAAAAGGCTGAGTCCTTGGCCCTAAAAGCATGGTATAAAATTGGCTTGGAGTATAGGAGTAAGAAAATTATTGTTGAAACTGAGATTCCCTCAAAACTTTCAATTGGATGATAGGATGAGAGGAAGTCGAGAGTTCCCATATATAGTAATGTGGTGTACTAATGGCAAGGTTGACTAAAACAAGAGTAGACTGCCACCATAAATCAGATTTCCTAAAAAGGTAACTGATGCAATCGGTAGGGTTAGCCCGGAGAATGCAGCATGAAGAGGTTTTGAGATGGAATACCCCCCTCTCCACATGGAATGCTTAGAGCACATCCTGAAGCAAGATGACATGGGGACTTTGACTCCAACGAAAGCTAGTGTTTTGGGGTTTCCCCCTCCGCCTGCCTCATCCATATAAGAAAAAATCTTAACACAATTCAAATTAAATGCATTTCCATATATTTTAAAAACATTTTCCTAATATGACATTGATTGAAAATATATATATACTTTTTGTGACCCTCCTGATTTTTCATTAAGGGTCAAATAGAAAATAAAAATAATTTCATTAATTGAATTACTTGTCAAGGATATAAGGGTGTGCCTATAGGGAACCTTATGTATAGGGGCTGGTACCCAGCTTAGAAATGAAACATTTCTGATTAGGGCTTAAGAGCGATGAGCAGCTCAACCTCGAAGTCGAGCTTTGAACGAGCTTAAAATCAGGCCTGCTTGGCTTGATTTAAAAAAAAAGCTTGGCTTGAGCTCATTAGGCCTGCCTATATGAACGAGCTCGAGCCAACCTTCGAGCCCGCTTCCCAACCCAGAGCCACAGCGTTTTCTTGTATTGTAATCAATCTCGTCACCCATATACTTTTTAACTTTTTGTAATCAGTCGATAACAAATACATCAATTAAGGAAATAATTTTCTATGAGATTTGTTTTACCTTAAGATTTAGCAATTGATGCTAGTCGTTAAAGCCACCTCCTTCACATTTGTTTCCCTTTCTCGATTTACTGCACCACCTGCTGAAACAAATGCAACCTAAAATTATGAAATAGAATTAAAACAAGTAGAAATTTGCAGATGTTATCACATGAGCACCTCAAAATCATTGAATAAGAAACATGATTGGATTTTAATCAATTACGAATAAAGAAATAATATAATAACAAGATCTCGTTAAGCAAATCATTAGTAACAACATAAACTATTCTGCAATATATCACGTATTAATGGAGTTAAGTCACACCACTTTCCCTGGGACTACCAAGTCACAGATGATTAATTTCAAGACCCATAGTTTCACCACCGCGATCGAGATCCGATCCGGTCATCACGCCTGAACTGCCTACTAAATTTTTCATAATTCCAAAGAATTGGGACGGCACTCCTGGCGCACTGCTCTGCCGACAGTCCCAGATGCCATTCCTGTTTCTATGAAACCCCACCCCACTATCAATTCTTGATGCTCTTGCCCATGCCCATGCTGGTTAAGTCCAGCATTTCAAAGATTCCAAAGGGGATCCAATACCTCAGATTTGAGATTGGATCCTCGTTTCATCAAAAAGCAAACTGATCATCAGCAAGGTCCGCATACACCCTTCCTAATGAACGTCCCAAGATCGGCAGAAACTCGTCTGCTGCTTCGCCACACCAACCTCTATAGTTTCCAATGTGAGCCCCAATACCCTCATATTTGTAATCGGATTCTTGTACATCAGGATCGACCGATCGTATCACGGGTCATACCTCCAACATCCATGTCTCCCGATGTCCCTTTCGCAAGACTTTCTTCACGCCATCCACACCGAACAAACCGCCGCCGGCTACCTTCGCGCTTATCGGGTACGATTTCAAGTACCGGTATATTCGAGATTCTAGCATGGGGCCCCGGGCCAACGGCGCTGGATTCGCCGAAGCCTGCCGTTTCACATTACAACGCTTCTAACGTTTTGTGAGATGGCTGGATGGCGTCCAGCGCCACTTAATTTTGCATTGGCACCATTACGATCATGTTCCGGTTTATTATCTTATTTCATCGCCGCGCTCGCTGAAATGGGATCGCACTGATGAAGAGCGCATCTCGCCGCGCACCAGTGAAGCTCGCCCGCCACGATAAATCCAAAAACAGTCAGCCTTTCTGAGCACTCAGATTTATCAAGCCTAACAGAAGTTCAAGTCACTCGCTGAGGCTCAACACGACTGTCCCAGAGCTCAGCTTTTCTGGTAGTCTGTCCAGTCCCATAGTTTGGCTCATACTTCACTCTTACTTATGTATAAAAAGAAAAAGAAGTATATAGATTTATTATTACATTAAATTTCTTTTCTTTCACAGACGCACTTCCGATTTTTAAACCCCAAGAACTCGAGAAGTCACATTTCACTAGGGTTTAAAGCATGGATTACAAAAAGATCTTCCAAACTGATTAAATAAAAATAAGAAAAACAATATTATTAATTTTTCTGCTTCCCCCGAGGAGTTGTTTCTTCTTCACTCGTAGAATTGTGAGAAAATCTAATGCGACAAATCTAGGGTCTGAAGAATTAATTCGAAAGGTAAGATCTTTTCCCTATTTATTTTTCTAGATTTTTGGTTGTAAATTATTTGATTTTCTTTAGGTTTTGATCAACCCTGAAAAAGTCAGAATTGTGTTAAGTTTTATTCCCAAAAAAAAAAAGGATGAAAATAACTTGTAAATTGATTCTTGGGAAAAGGACAAGAACTTTTATGTTTTTTTTTCAATGTTCTTGATACTCCACCTTTGAAGAAAAAATCGAACAGGTAGATTGAAAACAAAATCTTAGATTGGAAGTTTTATCCCATCAAAAGGCAAGGTAACAAATGAAAAGAAATCTTGAAGGTAAAGCTTATGTTTGATGAAAAGAAAAGTAGAACTCAAGTGAGATAGTGAGGTATTGTATGTGTTTTAGGTGTAATTTGAAAAGTTAAAAGTGTTGGATATTGAGTCTTGAAATTAAAAAAAAAAAAAAAAAAGTAAAGAAAGAGTAGGGGATCACTAGCTTTTAAGTATAAGAAATTTAAAAAGAAAAAAAAAGTAGGGGACAACATTTGAAAAAAAAAAAAATTATATTAGAAAATTTAATTCAAAGTAAGAATATAAGTCAAATAAATTATTGAGATAAGACTTGAAATAAATTTGAGTTCAATAAAAATTTGAAAACTATCAAATTTAAATTATTGTCATTAGAAAATTAAAAATACATATAAGGATAATAATAACTATATAGGGATAAAATATTGAGAATGAATTTGGGAAAGAATACAACTTTATAAAAATTCATAAATTTATGGACTTTTACTATTATGGAATGGATTAAAAAGTTAAAGTAATAATAATAATAATAATAATAATAATAATAATTGGAATGGACTTTTACTATTAGAATATTAATAATTGGAAAGTTTTAGGATTCCTAAACCTATAACCTTTACGTAGGTAAGTATTAATGATATTTCTTCCTTATTATATTAGGATGAGATATTTTCCTTGGAAAAATCGTTCGGATTTGCTACTTCAAGGTTTTCAATACTTCTTTGAGGTAAGAGATTCCAATACAACTTTTCGAAAATTTATTATTTTTATATATATGTAAGTGTAAGAGACATAATTTGCATTTTCAAAAGATAATTGTTTTATTTTAATGTCATTTTGATGATGAAAAATTTTAAACCTAATTATATATAATCTTAGTTTTATGAAAAGTTTTGTTTTTTATTTATTTTGATCATCCACTAACCACCAAGGGTTTTCATGATAGCACTTTCGTAGATTTGTTTTCAAGTGAAAGAAATAGACAACGCACTACGCCTTTATAACACTTAACAGTTTTTGATAAAACAAATATGCATTCCTTAATTTAAATAGGGCCTTATAATTGTTCTTGAATGAATATGCCTATAATCATATCCATTTTCAAATACAATTACAAAATATTTATGGAGTTCACTGCTGCCATCCACGTTACAAAATACATTTCCTGATACTTTCAAAAAGATATAAAAATGTGGTCTTCTTTATGAAGACTTTACATCTTTTGAGTTCAATGCAAAATAATTATAAAATATTATGAAATCGAAATAATATGTACGGTATGTAGCATTTACTTCATACTCCTTATTTTTGCTCTCATGACTCGCGCCCATCTATCATCTTCGGGCCCTATTACTTCTTACTTCGATACATGCGCGATGATAAAAACAACGCGCTAATCATTTTCATGCTTAGTGGTTTTATATAATATTCTCTTCCATTTCAATTTAAATTAAGTCATGAATTTTTATAAAACAATGCCCTTTTAACCTTTTTGAATGATCGATGCAATACAATACATATATTCATTTCATATACATTCATTTACAGTTTATTGATAATTCCAAATATACACTTTCATATGTACAAATCATCTAAAACACAAATCATGCATTTCTACAATTTTCTTTTTCATTTTGCCTTGAACGAATTTAACCTATGCTTTCAGGTATAGGATGTTCATATAACCTGCATTTCGCTCCGCCACGCGTCAGATAAAAAGGTTTATAACACGCACGTCCCTGTGGGCTGCCGATTTGTTATTAAAATTATTTCGTGAACACTACTGATATTGTCCCGTCAAGGCTGGACGGAGCGACACATTACGCTCTCGCGCACACCCTAATTTGACCCTGTCGGTATACCAATCATCCTTTCATCCCCAATCTTAACGCCATCATCTCTATTACAAGTATTCAAATCATTTGTAGCAAAAATACAATAGTGTATATACGCTTATATCCAAATACTTGGTTTTCAATATTCGCAATTTTGCATGGGCAATTCATTTCACAATCAGTTATATTAAATCAATTTAAAACAAATCAATATGCAATTTATCGCAATTCATTTCAATAAATCCACTTATTTCATAATCCTTTAAACATTTTAGAAATAAAGAGAGAAATAGAGAACAAACTTCAAAATGGAAACAAAAGAGAGAGTCGAAGAATAAACCAAAAGCTCTGTTGTGCCTGATCTCAACCCTTCAACTCACTCACCTGGGCTTTCCTCTCGTCAGCCCCTATTCCAATACAATTAACAATCATATTATTAGTCGGGTATTCTAGGAGTTCTGTCCCAGCTCACTTTCATCCCACCCATACATTCTTCATTTCTTTAGAAAATCCTTAATATTTGTTTTAGGCATTGTTATGCCTCATTTTTAATCATATTTGTGGGTTATGGAACGCTCACACGGTACACTTACACTTAGGGGATTCCAAGTTAAAAACTTAACTTAAACAATTCAACACAAACTAAGTAATTAGTACACTGTTAACCCATCTTTTTATCAATGATGTGAGAACCAATTGCCATTAACCCGCATATGGTGTTATATTCTAGACTCAAAGAGCTTCCGCCAGGAGTCTTAAGAACTATGCGAACCGGTTCAAAGAAAAAAGCAGGACCATTGAGTTTGGCGAAAATCCGATGTGGGCTGGCGAAATTTCGTAGGCCGTGAACTGCGAAATTCGTAACTCCCGCGAAAAATTTTCAGCTGCGAAAACTTTCTTGCATTCTATTTTCATTTTCTTTTCCTTTTCATGTTTAACTAATTTGAAAACAAAGCTACTAAACACTCAAATCACTCCATTTGTGGTTCATAATAGAACACACATGCAGTAGGCCATTTACAATTAGTTTCCGATCATTTAAACCAATCCATTTTTGGCTCAAAATAGAGCACAAACAGAAGAAAATCAGTCGATCATTCTAGGGTTTCGGTTTAGGGTTCATTTCTACCCAAATATAACTAGATTTCCAAGGGTTTAGACTGGATCTACTCTTACCTTGCAAGAAGAAACGAAAGCCCTAGTTTTTGCTTGACCTAGCTGAATTTTTCTCCACCCAAACAACAATACCAAGATCCAAATAAAACACTAAAATTTAATCCAGCTTCACCTTAACCTGCAACCAATAAAACAGCCTTTTATCTAAATGTAGGTTTATCCAAACCAACATAACAAAAGGGGTTAGGGCTTCTAGCTTCTTCTACCTCAAACCTTTGATTCTTAAACATTATAGTTTCCTCATTCTTCTTGATCACTTTTTCATTAATTCACCTGGAGCAAAAATCACCTATCAACTCCCTTCCTTATTCAACTGGATGTTTAGCCTTTCTCTTTTTCTCTCCCTTTTTGACGAATGAGAGTTATGTCTCTCAAATACCAGTCTTAATCAACCCATTCCTTCCATAAAGCAATCTTGTCGGCCAGTCCACCACCTCTTTTCATTTTTCTCATTGTAACTCTTCATTTCACTTTCATTTTCACTTCATTTCACTTCATTTTCATTTTAACATTTACACTCCTCATTTATGACCTTTTGATCCTCATTTGACATTTTTACCAAATTTATTTGGCTCCTGTAAAATTTTCTGGTTTTTATCATTTTTCGTTTTTAGCCGTTTAAACGCCGAAAAAATATAATATATCTTATTTACAACCCAATATGCTATGAAACCTAGGGTATTTTCAGGGCATTACAATGGAGATATGATGTTTTGTGATTTGAATGAAATATTTATCCCATTAGTTCCATCTTTTCAACGGGAATAATTAGCTCTAATTTACATTCTTGGTAGTTGATGGGACTGATTTGAACCCCAAATTTCCTCATGTCTGCTAGAGGTTACTAGTTTAGTAGTGTTTGGTTCCATTCCACCTTAAAAGGAACAATTTGCAAGGCCACCCCATTTGAAAGTCCCACATGGTTATACCATTTGATATTTTATGACCAGAGAAAATATATTTGAAATGTATTTGATTTTGACTTTGATATGAAAGTGTTTGGAATTGAAATTTCCTGATACAAACGTTTTAATCATTCGATATGGTAATGATTTAGGAATGTTTTGAAGGGAAATTTTTAATAAGTTCCAACTCATTTTTTTGAATAAGTTCTGCAAAACATCTACTATTTGTTTTATGTTGAAATTTTTGATCCATGAAACTCGTTTTTAGTATTTCTTAATAAATATATTTCATCCATCTGTTTAATTTTTCAGTAATTCTTAGTTCAAAGTGAGTGTTGGTTTGATGAGATTTGGCTATCTTTAATTTGATTTAAATTGCAGGATCCTCCTGTTTAGCAATGAGCTTATGCTCATTCGGATTATTTGGTTTTCGGATTGTGTTAATTGATACGAATATCAGATTGAAATTTAAAAATTTGTTAGTCGCAATTTGGAATTGAGAATTGATGAATTTAGAAAGCTGCATATTAGTGATAGTCGCTTGTTATGTAAATGTGCACGCCATGTGCCAAGTGCAACACACCCTCAAGTAATATAATGATAAGTGAGTATCGTTCCCATGGAGAATCAAGCTACTAAGTACCGACTCTAATTTAACCTATGCTCTATTTGGATGGTGGAAAATATATAGAAAAACTCAAAGACAATAATCTAGGCATGCAATAATGACTGTATAAAGACTAAAAAGCCTTAGGGCATAGATTTCACCTAAACAATGATGTATGAATCTCTTAACCCAATTTGATCATGAAGATGGTGATTTTACTAATGTATATTCGAATCACTCGAGCATCCTGCCTGTCACGCCCCGATCCCCGCCTAGGCGGAAGAAGGGGCGCGAACCCGAACTGGGACTCTTACTTGTTTTTCGCATATCGGGGTGTGCCCAGTCTGGCAACTAAATCAAACATTCATCCAAAGATACAAAGAAAACTACCACCGTAGTGGTGTTTACAGTGTTAATACATATAGTCCTGAGTCCCATTTACATATACATATACAAAAAAAAAAACTGTACATTTACATTTACATATTTAGAGCGCGGAACCTACATGTGGTGAACCCCTACTAGTGTGTCGCCCAACAAGATAGCGAAGATCAAGGGACGTCCTCCTCAGGACCTACACTATTGAAAACCCGTATGCCTTTTCGCTAGCTGGGAAACATATGACTTATATATGTACACATGCATTCATACTCGCATAATACATATAACAATAAATGTATTCAATAGCAGATATCAAGATTTTCATGTGAATCATATAATAAACTTATACACCTACTTGTACTTATAGTGCACTCCATACTCTATTCGCATCTCCCGTAGACACATACTCTGTACTTATCATAGACTTATACTTATTTAGATCTCCCCAGAGTTATTGCAGCTTATACTTGTACAAGTAACTGTAGGTACTGGCGTAACTTATACTTTCATGCAGAAATTCAGAGGTTATCTTAATAACGATGTACATTACTTTCTTCTATTCCCTTATCGATTCCTATCATATAATCAAGTAACACCAGACTAGTGTAATAAGAAATGAGTAGGAACAATACAATAAGTACCAAGGTACCATACAAGACCAAGGTATCACAGCACAAAGCAGAGGCCTAAATGACTGATTAGAACGTGCTTGCCCACGTAATGTATGTCGTAGCATTAATGTGAATGCCAAGCACTCGATCGGTACCAGTACTATACGTGCTCGCCCACGTAATGGGTGTCGTAGCACTAGCAGAGTGCCTAAGAATCGATCGTAATGTGCCCGTCCTCACGTAATGTATGTCGCAGCACTAGCGTGAGTGCCGGGCATCAACAAATACAAAGCTCGCCTAATGCAATGAGGTTCCGTGTCATTCAAGATATGGTCTTAGGCATTTCTACAATTATATGTGTTCAGGAACTTACTATCTATAATAGGGCATTACGCTTGTCACCAATCGAACTCGGCCGGTACGACAAGGTGCGCCTCTACTTTTTTTTCCTTTACTTTACCTACAAACATGTATGGACCCTTTCTCATACACTTATGGTCCTTATTAGTCCGATGTGACAAGTCTTCGTAACAACTTAAAACAAAATGAAACAAACACAACATTTACGTTGCGGAATAAAGGGCTTCATCACAAGGAACTCGAGGATGGAAAATCCTCCCTCGGTCCGCTACGGTACGGGGTCCTTCGCCCGAAAGACCTCGACATTGCCTGCACTTGTCGTTTTTGGTCATTTTCCTACAAATCTAACCAAAACACAATAAAACGCATATATTCTCTAGAGAACATCTCCCAAGTGTGTTCTAACTCAACCAAAACTAATCATAGAGATTAATTAGGTTTTTTTCCAAACCCTAACTCAAATACTTGTAAGTTAGTTAACTTCCTAACACCCAAACATGTCTCCAAACACCATAAAACAAGAATCCATACAATCTATACTCATCTTGTACAAAATAGGTTTTCCAACCCAACCTTCAAGACATCTAGGGGTTAGGATGCATTCACCAAACCCTAGGAATGGAACCACTAATATCCATATACAAACACTTCCAAAGCAAATTCAAAACAAAATCATAGCAAATCCAAAACAAGTATCCAAACCTTTATTTGCCTCTTCTTCTTCTCTCTTCTTCATTTTCTTCTTCTCCCTTCATGTATGAACTCCAAAATACTCTAAACAGAGACCAAAATTGGTCTTATTTGGTCTCATTTCATAAGGCCATGTTTTGGCCATAAAAATGACACTTGACTTAAGTTTCCTTTATTGCACTTCTTTTTGGTCCTTCATCCTCCTCTATTTTCACTACAAGTTATTCATATTTCCACTCTGCATATAATCTTATAATCTTATGACATTTATATCCCATTTTGACAAATTACAAATTTACCCTTGCTTATTTCCGGGTTTTTGAAAATTTCACGTTTTGAATTTAAATTGCGAAAAATTTAAATTATACCTACAAAATACCCTAAACATGCTGAAAACGACTAGGGTATATTTTGGGGTGTTACATGCACACTACTCTTAGAAAAGGTTATATTGCATCTCTACCTCAAACCATCATAACTAAGAATGCATTGAACCCTATAAATCTTAATACCACACCTAATCTCACTTATATCTCTATCTCATGATAATTAGTTGGTAAATCATCCATGGTCTAATTTTAACTCTTACTTCTCATATTTTGAATCAAACCACAAATCATGCAAATATTGGCCAAATACCCACAAGCATTAAGATCAAAATGAAATACTCAACATAAATATGAAATAAAACATCAATCAATATAAATTAGGAGAGATTCATACAAACATGTCTTTAGCTACGTCTAAACCCTAAGAAAACTAACTAAAACATAAGTGGAAAAGTAAATACAACCATCAAAAGAAAGAAAACTGAAAAGGAAAGAGGAGAAACACCTATGCTGAAGTTCCTCTTCTCCTCCATTATCTTCTTTCTTCCCTGTTCTTCCCTTCTTCCAAAAGAACTCCTAGAAATCTCTCCAAGAACAACAAACTGTGGTGTTTCCCACCCAAAGGAGTTTATATTTCCCTTTGGTTCAGCTTTAAAACTCCACTAACTATGGGCAAAATGGGTTAAAATCTACCTAAAACTGGGGACCAAACATTGCGACGTCGTTTGGCAATGTCGCGATGTTGCAGCAACTCCCATGTTTTTGGACCAAATTTGTAAGACCATAACTTTGTCATTCGAACTTTGATTTGGGTGTTCTTGGTACCGTTGGAAATCTCTTGAAGTGTTGAATCTGTATATGGCCAGGAAAAACACTTTAGAAATTATTATGAAGATTGAATCTACAAAATGCTCCAACTGGTCACTTTTGAACTCTCTTATCTTCTTCTTTCAACTACCAAGAGTCATAACTTGATCATTTGAAGTCCAAATGGAGTGAATAATGTATCTTTGGAAATCCTGAGAAGTCTCCTATCCATCCATACAAATATTGTAGAAATTGGGAATCATTGTGCAGCTTAAAATATCAAAACACAGTAGCTGCTGCTGCATGTGTTGTTTGCTGATTTTTTGGTTTTATCTCTTTGTTTTTGCTCCATATTGGTTCATGGATGACCTAATCACAAAATTGAACATTTAGAGCATTAGATCACTTATTCATATAATAAAACTACTAAAAATATAAGTAAAACATAGGGATAAAATGAGTATAAAGTACACTCATCAATTAGTTTGAACATGAATTTGGTAATTGGACACTATCTAATTACAAAAGAAAAATTGTGTCTTTCGCACTTCAAGCCTTTTCAAGTTTGAGGTGGGAAATGACAATCATGCCCATGGACCGGTTTCGCCATTTATGGTATCGTGAGTTAATAGGTTTAATCCATGGGAACTGTTTAAGCGGTTCATGGGGATAGATGAGTGATGCATAGTTAATGTTCGTCTTCTGCCGTGTCTAAGTCCTTAGCACGCATAAATAAATCTTATTAACTAGTTGATTGCAACTAGCAAAGCTCACTACACTCTTTTGTATTAGTATTGTTTGACGGCCACTTAGAGAAGTTATTTTCCAATTGACATAATACTCCTTGAAATTTAGGATTTTGATGTGATTTTGAAGTCAAACTAAATTGTTTCTTACCATACCTTATTGGTTGTCATAGGAAAAAAATGATGACTTTCTATTTTCTTAGTTAGCTTGATTATAGTTTTAAAGGAAAGCATATAGACGGACTCTTGTGTGTGGTCTTAACCTTGCAAGCTATTTCTTTGCTTAGAAAGGTTCTTCAAACTTTTTAGCCTGTGTGATGTATGATGGAAACAATTTGAAGGTTTGAATAGACATAGTCTTATGCTTGTTATTTGAACATTTTTCAGGATTTACTGATTTCTATAAATAATTTATTGAGGGACCTCTAAGATCATCCTACCTTTTTCAAGTTGACATTGAAGGGAGTTAAGTTTGATTGGTCTAATGACTATGAGCATAGCTTCCTAGAGTTGAAAAGTAAATTAGTAATAACTCCTACTTTAACTATTTCATTAGGTTCAAAAGGACCTGTTTGCATCATGATATCTTTAATTAGGATTTTGGTACTGTTCCTATGCATCATGGAAAATTGGTCGATATGTGCCTTTAGACATTTGAAGACCTTAAGATAGAAGCAAACTCTTTATGATTTGAAGTTAGGTAAAGTGATTTTTGTACTTATGATTGGAAGCATTTTTCTTTGTGGTTAAACTTATGAAATATTTGTGGATTATGAGAGTTTGAAGTATTTGTTTTCTTATTAAGATTTGAACGAGAAATATATGAGATTGATAGAATTACTTAAGGACTATGATGATATTATCCCATACTATTAAAGTAATGAGAAATCTTGCAGTGAATACCTTAGCTAGGAAATTAGTTCATTCCTTGGAATTTATTAGAGGTTATCACCAACGATTGCTAAATGATTTGAGATGCTTACAGGTTTGTACCATAGATTTGACTTTAAGACTCTTATGTTGAATGTCATAGTACAACCAAATTTGTTAGAAGAATTAAGACCCTATAAGAATGAATTTCAATTAGTTGAACATATGGAATAAGTTACAAAAGATGGTAAAAAAAAAAAAAAAAATTGACATTGTTTAATAAGATGATGATGCAGGAGCATCTGTAAACACACCAAACATTGGGAATTCAACCCTAATTATTGAAGAATTGGATTGGGGAGGTCAAGACGCATTGAATTATATGAAACCTTGACCTCATTCAGCCTTTAGCAAAAAACATTACTGACAAACCCCGACGTGGAGCCGCTATATTTATTTTAGAAGTTTATTTATTTATCTTAAAGTTGCTTTATTTATTTTAAAGTTTGCTTTATTTATTTTAGGAAGATTTGCTTTATTTATTTTAGAAAAGTTTTCAGAGTTGCTTGTACTTAGAAAGTTTCTTTCCTAGTTAAAGTAGAAGTGTTCTTTCAGAATTTAGAAAGTTTCTTTCCTAGTTAAAGTGAAGTTTGCTTTTTTTGATTTTAGAAAGCATGGGGCTATATATACCCCCTTAATGTCTTTGAAAAATCATTCAAGTTTCTACTAATATTTTCGCATTTCTTTAAGAGTTCTCTGCTCTCTTATCTCGTGGGACTCCCTGTACCCAGTTCGTGGCTTCTCATACCTTGTGATTCTCGGGTGGCGTGTCTTGTCCTACTTATCAATCAACCCGTCCATAGTTGATTGTGGCGCCTTCACTTCATCATCCATCTCTGTGTGGATCAAGCCATTAAACCTAAGAAGTAACCACTCTCAGGCAAACTCTACTCTCCTCACCATCTCATCTTTTCTCCAAACTTTCCATAACCATGTTTTTCAACCTCAACCCAAACTTTCCTAAATCTTGTTCCATACTAATAAAACCTTCCTAAATACCCCTTTTCCCCTATATACCATAAATTCAATTTTCTTAACTTAGAAAATCTCAAAATTCGTCCATAACCTATTTTGGCCCAAGAAAACTACCCCAAACCCATATTTTGACTTACCTAAACTTCTGGATCATCCATCACGGTCCCAACCTTGCATCAAAGTGGTATCAGAGCTCAAGGATTGATGGCTGATCATAAGCTAAAGAGTATTCTCGGTTCCGGAGACAAGAGTCCTAATCATGGTTCAAGTAGTTCTCAATCCCCATTGCAAAAACGCATTGCTGATCTTGAATCTCAGACCATCTACAAAAGCATGGCCATCAATGATGATCCTATGGCGATACAAAGACCTTCATAGCTGTGAAGGTGATGAAAGTTTTAACGAGGAATCAGGCCGCCAGCCAAGTTCGGGGATTACTGAGGCGCAAGAAGCCTAAAGACAATTAAGAGAATATGATTATGGAGAAGGTATGAAGATCGACACCAAGGATGATGATTACTATGAGAAACGTGAATATCGATGAAAGTTCCGCATTCAATCCAAAGTTTGATATTCCGAAGTCAAGGAAGAATGCACGCCGATGACTTCGATTGGCTTAATACCGTCGAACGTGTTCCTTTGAACATTATGATCCCCGAGAAGCAAAAGGTGAAGTTGTGGTTATCAAGATGCTTAAGAATGCTTCTTTTGGTGGGAAAATTTAAAGAGGCAGCGAGAGATGACAAGAAGAAGATTGGAAACTGGGGAAAAGATGAAGCAAAACTAAAAAGGAAGTATCTTCCTTCCACTATCGCCAAGATATCTTCCTCAAAATTCGTAATTTGAAGCAGCTAGACCACTGTGGAGGAATATCTCGCTAAGTTTGTAAACTCGATATCAAAGACTCGCAAGAGGCCGAGGAAATATGCATAGCCCACCACTATATTGCTGGTTTGAGATCTGGTATTGCTAAAGTTATTTTTTTTGCAACCATATAATAGTCTTCAAGATGTGATGAAACTTGCTTTGAAGGTTGGGACTAAAAAAAATATGGAAACTCTTCTACAACTAAGAGTGTGGCTAATGAAGGGTTTGGTCGAGGTCTCTAATTTTGAACTTAGTGGTACGAAACCACCTTACCAAGTAATAAGTGAAGCACTACAAGAATCGGGCTTCTAAGTCAAAGACGGTTTTAAGTGCCAAGGGTCAGCATATTGATTCTCAATGTCCTAACCAAAAGCGTTTGCCTTAGTGAGGAAGATGAAGCCAAGGAAGAAGATGTTGAACAAGTGATCGAATCTAACCATGTCGAAGGCGATGAACAAATCACTTCTTGTCAAAATCTAAAGTTGGATGTTGAAGAAGTAGTCGAATCTAACCATATCGAAGATGAGGAGAAAGAGTTCACTACGGAGTGAATTTTGATTTAGAAATCAAAGATGTTTTCAGATGCGACTACTTTGGTTGTTGAAGAAAGCCCAGAAAGAGTGAAAGAATTCTCACTAGAAGCCAAAAAATCGCAGATTATAGAATTTGTTGATGTAATGCACGAAGAAATACCACACGGGTTTCCACATGAGGGGGTATTGACTTGTCAAATAGGCCTCGTACCGGGTTTGGTTTTTCCTAATAAGCTAGCCTACATGAAGAGCCACACAGGAGCATGAAGAGTTTAAAACACAAGTTGATGATTTTCTTGACAAAGGGCTTGTTCAAGAGAGTGAAAGTTCATATGTGGTTCCCACTATGTTGGTGCATGAAAAAGATGGATCTTGGAGTATGTGTTTTCATTGCCAAGCTTTCCACTTGACATTTTTATTCATGAGGAAGCAAGATTGACAAAGAGGCGAAAGGGTGGAACAATATGAGAAGACAAGCATATAGAAGGTTATCAACGGTTGGTATTTGATCCGGGAGGATGGATTCGGTTACACACATGATAAGAGAGATTAATTCAAAGTTGTACATAAGAATAGATGTTTCTTCCCGAGATTATTAATAAGATCATAAAGAATGCTTACAAGGTTAAGATTGTCGGTGTTTGCAATATCTTGCCTACATTCAAGGTTAGGACTGAGGCCTTATCATGGTGAAGACTTGAGGACAAAGTCTTTCCCGAAACTATAGGGTTTGATCACCGGGAGCATCGTAAGCCCTGCAAAGCATTTGCAGGAATTCAGCCCTGGTATTGAAGGGAGGTGGTTAAGGGAGGTCAAGGCGCGTGAATACATGTGAAAACTCCTTTTTGGACCTCGGTATTTGGGCCTTGGAAGGCAAAAAACGTGGTCGGACTTGGACAAACCCACGATGTGGGCTCAATATTATTGAAGTTTAACTGTTATCTTAGAAGTTTAACTATTTTATTTTAGAAAGTTTGCTTTATTTATTTAAGGAAAGTTTGTTACATTTGACTTTTAGAAAAGTTTCTTTTAGGAGTTACTTTGTAATTTTAGTTTCTTTTCAGTTAAAGTAGAAGTTGTTCTTTGTAATTTAGAAAGTTTCTTTTCTAGTTAAAGTAGAAGTTGCTTTTTTGATTTAGAAAGTATGGGGCTATATATACCCCACAATGTAGTCTTTTGAAAAATCGATTCGAGTTTAATAGTATTTTCAGATTTCTCTTTTTAGAGTTCTCTCTTGTTCTCTCTTATCTCTTGGGTGGATTCCCTTGGGGACGAGTTCGTGGCTTCTCATACCTTGGTGGATTCCTTGGTGGCGGGGAGTCTTTGTGGAAGCATCCCGATCAACCAGATCCATAGTTGATTGTGGCGCCTTCATAAGTCATCCATCTTGTGTGGATCGTTTCATTAAGCCGGTGAAATAACCACTCTTGTCACGAAACTCTCTTATCTCATGTCCTAACAGTCACTGCCAAACTTTCCATGGCCTTATTTTTCAACCTCAACCCAAACTTTCCAAATCTTGTTCATACTACTAAAAACCTTTACTAAATGCCCTTTTCCCTTATATACCATAAATTCCTGTACCTTGTAACTAGAAAATCTCAAAATTCGTCCATAGCCCTCTTTAGCCCCGAGAAACTACCCCCGAACCCATATTTTGACTTACCTAAACTTCTGGATCATCCATCACGGTCCCAACCTTGCATCAGATGATAAGATATTAGAATTTGGGATTAGACTTAATGTCTTAAATTATGGAGGCACAAGGAAACAACTCTTAAAGGATGTTTATTGCTTAGTCTTATTATTTCCCTTAGAGGAATGTAAGTGTCTAAAGATTTGAGATAGAATCTTGGATGGCCATGTAACGTTCAGTTACTACTTAAACTGTAACACTCAGATAGCATTTTTTTTTTTGTTTACTATAAACTTGTTCATTCATATACTGTTGAACATTTAACTTGAAATATATTCTATAGTAGAGAATTACAAAAAATATGTTTCAATCTCTGTAGAGGAGAGTTCGACATATCTGAAACTTTTACATTGTTTACAAAAAAAAAAAAAAACAAATATACATATACAAAAAATAGACCATAGGGTCTTGATGGGCACCTAGTATTGTGTTGCCCTTGGTTGTTAATGCGGTTAATGGGACTTCTAGTTCCCTTCTTCTATACTGCGTGGATGAAAAGCAGCACGTCGCAGAGAACACATAACTTAGTGGGAATAATACTCATGGACGACCTCCAATAAGGATCATCACACGTTAGACATATGCATATACATATTTCATACTTACTTATCATATCATGTTTCATTTCTTATCATTGTTCATATACATTTCGTATCATTTTACACTTTGCTTCATGTTCTTGTCACAGTATACTTATCATCACATAACAGTGTTATGCTTCTCATATCATATCATTTATCATATTCATGTCATTTGCATGTTATTGTCATTTGTTTTTTTTTTTTTTTTTTTCATGCTTGCATATACCTTAGAAGTGGATACGGGAAACTATAAGGGTGAGGCGGCGTTATCATTAGCCTAAGACAATGACTTCTATAAAGAACTCCCCGAGGCCCGTTGTAATGACCCAACGAGGGCCACACAGATGAGAGTATCATGGAACTGCTAATCCACACTAATAGGCATGCCCGAATCTATCTCTACCACCCGGGTTAAGTAGACAATCCATTTTTATTTCATTTCAATACATATCTCATATCCACAGAATAAGCCCCATTGTTATCCCGGTAATCATATGTGATATTCACGATTATTTACTCTTATCTTTGCATTTTCGCATATTTAGTATCTTATATTTATTTGCTGGCTTGGGCTCCCTTGCCCAGACAAATTTTACGGGTCGATGGGGTCCCGAATTTGAAGACACCTATTTTAAGGAGATTTGTTCTCCTAGAAGTCTAGTTTCCTAGAATTTTGAATCACTCAAATTGGATGAGTGAAACTCAACTTATGGCACTAAATGACGGGGACCACTCCCCAATGTCAAAAGCGAGAATCGGTTGTGTCGTACAGCCTAGCTCCCCTTTTTGCAATTTACGGAATTTGCTTGGGGTTCAAAATTTGCATACACATGTATTTCAAGGATATTTTCTCATAGAATTCTAGTTTTAGAATTTGAATCACTCGATATGGATAAGTGATGACAGTTATGGCCCAAAGCAAGCAGGGACCACTCTAATGTAACGAACCCGGTGTGTCATCTGACATAACTCCCCTTTGATGAATTTTTGGGTGCATTGGGGTCCATATTTGTATACACTTATTTCAAGGAGATTTGTTCTCCTAGAAGTCTAGTTTGCCCAGAATTTTGAATCACTCAATTTTGATGAATTATGGCCAAGTTATGTAAAAATTGGACCACTCCACAAACCTAACATTTTCTCTATCTGAAATATTTCCTCCATTAAGGACCCTGACAAGACCAAACACATTTGTAAGTTAGGGTTTTCCACTTACATATAGACGAAATGAGGTTGGAGAATTCCTAACCCCACATGAATTTATCTGAAATCATACACATATTCCATACGATTCCTTAATAGTGTTCATACCTTAAGAGCTTCTCTTCATTCTTCTTCTTATTCTCTTCTTCTCTTCTCTACCTCTTTCTCTTCTTATCTCTTCTTTCTTCTCTCTAAGTAAATGCCTAATTCTAAGCCAAAAATGGGATATGTTTAAGACCATGTTGGTCTTATCCATTTTATGGTCCAATTTTCCATTTTTTGCTAATTGGTCATTCCTCTTTCTATTATTTGCAATCAACTTATTCCATATTTATACTTTGCAAATAATCTTTTCATCTTATGACCTTTAAGTCCTGGATTGGTAAATTACTAATTTACCATTAACCCTTAGATTAATTCCGGGTTTTGCTTATTTTATTTTTAGCATTATTTTATTCCAGAAAAATGTACATTTACTTTTATACCCTAAACATGTTATAAAACTTTCAGGGTATAATTTGGGGTATTACAACTCTCCCTCCCTTAAAAGAATTTCGTCATCAAAATTCATACATGAATCGAAGAGTTGCGGATATTGGGTTCTCATAGTTGCTTCTGGCTCCCAAGTAGCTTCTTCCCTGCCATGGTGTTGCCAGATCACTTTCACTAACGGTACTTGCTTATTCCGCAACTGTTTCACCTCTCGAGCCAGAATAGCCTTTGGCTCCTCTTCATATGAAAAGTATGCCTGTACTTGTATATCTTGTACTGATAGTATGTGCGACCCATCAGAACGGTATCTCCGGAGCATCGACACATGAAACATATTGCGCTATGAAGATTTGGCCCGACTCGGAGGGGTGTAAGCGATAAGCCATGGGGCCAGTGGTTCAAAAACTCACTACATTCCCTTTATGAACCTCGGACTCAACTTGCCTTTCTTACCAAACTGTAGAATTTTCTTCCACGGCGATACTTTTAAGAAGACCTTGTCTCCCACTTCATATTCAATATTTCTCCTCTTTAAATCGACATATGATTTTTGTTGATCACTAGCCGCCTTTAACCTTTGCTGAATAACTTGTACTTTCTCTTCTGTATCTTTTACTATGTCTGGATTAATCATCTTGTGCTCATTCAACTCTGTCCAACAAACCGGAGTTCTACATCTCCAACCATATAAAGTTTCGTACGGTGCCATGCCAATACTTGCTTGATAACTATTGTTATAGGAAGAGATTTACATCAATGGAATATGCACATCCCGACTTAAAAATTCCAGCGACGACCTCGAAGCATGTCTTGAGTACTGAATCAATCTCTTTATTTGTCCATGTTTGCGGATGGAATGTTGTATCACCCAAAAAAATTCGACCTAGTACCCAGGGGGTGACTATAGTTCCCTTCTAGAACCTCGTGTCCAAAAAGCGGATCTCTATCAGGCCTGACCAAACCAGTGATAGTACATCACCTTGTCGTACAATCTCTTTCCGTATGGCTCGACTAGTCGATCCATAGAATAGTCCATCGGCCAAATATGAAATGGGCCGACTTTTGTGAGCTTATCAGCAAACACCAACGATTCATGTTTTACATTTGTGTGAGGAAAACGACACAAAATCCATGGTAATGTTATCATTCCGTGAGGAATTGGAAGGGGGATTCAACGAGATCGGTTGGAACTTGGTGTTGGCTTTGACTTCTGGCGACACGTCAAACACTTAGACACGTACTTTCTGTCCGCATCTCTTTGCATTCATTTCCATCAAATATCTTTGTTTCAAATCCTGGTACATCTTAGTACCTCCAGGGATGCATGGTAAAAATGCAGAGTATTATGAGCTTGAATAGCAGCTTTTTCTTTAGCTCTTTGCTCTTCGTTTATATGTGTTGGAAATCTGAGCTTCCGGCTTCTTTTCTTGAAAAATCGGTCTTATCACCATCTCAGACCACGCCAAACTCTATCATTTCTGGCACTTATCATCATTTTCTTTAAAATAGAATTTGCTTGTTTGTTAGTTGGCTAATATAGCTCAAATCATCTGTGATCTCCATTCATTGTGTTGAAGTGACATCGTTGCCACTGTCTTTTTGCTTAAAGCATCCGCTAGCATATTAGCTTTTCCGGGGTGGTAATCTATTATACAGTCATAATCTTAAAATTAATCTAACCACCTCCGCTATCTCAAATTTAATTCTTTTTGAGTCAGCAAGTACTTGAGACTCTTGTGATCTGTGTAAATTCTACACTTTCCCCATATAAGTAATTAATCAGCCATATTTTCAAGAAAACCTTGCCCGCAATCGACTACCAGGTCATGAGTGGGATAATTTTTTTCATGTGAAGCTAGCTAATGCGGATGCATAAGCCATTACTTTCCCGTCTTTCATTAACACATCCCACGAACCCGATGCACGAAGCATCCTTTGTATAGGGTATGCTCTTTTCAGAGGTAGAAATTTGCATCAATCTTGGTGCTTGGTAGCATTTCTTTCAGCGGATTCAAAACTATTCGACATTTATCTGTCCACTCTGAAACTTTGCTCCTTTCTAGTAATTTGGTGAGCGAGGAGAAGCTATGTGAAGAATCCCTTTCCCTGAAATCTTCCTATAATATCCTACTAGGTTCAAGAAACTTCTCACCTTGGTTACATTTCGAGGCAATTTCCAATTTACAATGGTCTCAATCTTTATAGGGTCCACTCTTACACCCTCAACTGACACAATATGACCTAGGAAGGAAACTTCCTTTAGCCAAAAGTCACATTTGCTGAGTTTAGCATATAACATCTTCTCTCTTAACGTCTCCATGAAGGCTATTCTCGAATGCATTCATGTTCTGTGCATCCTTAGAATACACGAATGTCATCGAAATAAAGACCCGAAACAAAGCCCAGTCCACATAGGAATTCGAATACCTATTCATTAAATCCATGTGAATCTTTGTCGGTGCATTAGTTAGCTTGAATGACATTACGAAAACTCATAATGGCGTACTCGAGTTCATCTGCGGAGTTTTTAAACTTGTCGACATCTTTCACTCTTAAGTGATAATACCACGATGCGATCATCTTGAACACGCTCCTTTAAGCGATAAAAGATATTGATTCTCATTAATGGAATTTTATTTTCCATGACACCTTATTGATTTGCCAAAAATCAATGCACATCCATAGAGTGCCATCTTTCTTTTTCACAAATAAAACAGGTGCACCACAGGAGCGGCTGCTTCAGGTCGGATAAATCAACATCCATAATAAGCTCTTGTAATTGACTCTTTAACTCTTTCAACTCCATTGAAGCCATCTTGTATGGTGCCACTGAACATAAAAAAGGGTTGTTCTGAAAATTACGATTTCTATGGATAATTCCTCTCTCTCAAGAATACTGGTAACTCTTTAAGGGAATACTATCTTGGAAATTCTCTTACTCACGGAATCTTTTACACATCAACGACCTCTCTTAGTCAGTATCAAGACGAAATGTCTCCACGACCCTTTCCTCATAAGTCTTCTAGTTTGCATAGTGGAGATCACATTGGACATTGCGCTTGATCTAATGCTGTATTATCCACCTCAGGTGGGTGAGCATCCCGGCCTCTTGTCTTTTGACCCGCAAATCTGCTTGATAGCTCCGGTGTTTTAAATAGCAATCCATTCCCCGAAATCC
This sequence comes from Tetrastigma voinierianum, assembly GCA_016808115.1. NCBI lineage: Eukaryota > Viridiplantae > Streptophyta > Magnoliopsida > Vitales > Vitaceae > Tetrastigma > Tetrastigma voinierianum. The sequence continues at coordinate 1,970,153 of JAEQBH010000220.1, read as the reverse complement.
AGTCGAACTACGTGAGTTATCAAATCAACAAGAAACTCTCTTGCTTGGATAACAATAGGGCCCGATTTCTGTATCGTTATTCCACGGCTAACGCATTGCCCCGATGGACTGGTCTGTGCATGTGTTTGCTGCCGGTTCAACTAGCGGTATCTTATCAAATACATGTTCAATGCATACATACGAATGAAGGTGGATTCGAGGATCGATCGTGCATGCATCTCGATATCATAACGAGAAAAATATACCCGACTATAACCTCGGGAGCATCCACGATCCTCATAAGCCCCTTATAGCATATGCTTTCGTGTTGGTCTGCTTTGTAGAGTATAAGAGCGTCCATCTCGAGAGATTGTGCCCCCACTTGTCCTCCCATGCTAAATTGGGCCACCTTAACCACCCACTTGATCTCAGTCGAAGGTAGTGTACTTGATTTTCCTCACCACTTTTCTTACCAGACTTCTATTATCCCACGACTCTCTGCGGAACAACGTGCTATCAAAGTCAGTGCTTCCACAGGAAGCACCCTCACGATTAATAACACAGCATGTAAACAACCACGAATGCCTTTATGTAGTAAGGGAGCTGCAGGATTTCTCCATGTCGATAGAAGCACCTTTACTAAAGCTAGGTCTTTGCATTGGATACTTATCTTTCTACCTCACGTAGGCGAGGCGTAATACGATTGGGTTAGGGCTCCACAGCTCTTTTCCCCGAGGAGGATGAAGCTCCTCTAGAAAACTTCTTCTTCTGAGGTTTTTCTTTGCTACTCTTTTCAAGTCTCTCTACTTTCATTGCAGCTTAGACCAACTGATAGAAATTCACTTGTTGGAGATAAGTCATAGGTGCCAAATATCTCTTGATGGAATCATGCAGTCCATCCTCAAATTGCCTACATCGAAATGCCTCGGTGAGAACCAACTCTAGTGCATACTTGCTGAGATGACTGAATTCTTTCTCATATTTATGCTAGATAGTTCCTTTAGCTGGAAGTCGGGAAGCTGTTTGCGCTGACTCCTGCCACATCATTAATGTACTTTGCCACGAACTCTTGAATGAGAAACTCCCAAGTCATGGGATTTAGAATCCTTGGACTTCTCAACACTAGCTTCCACCAATCATATGCCTTATTCTGTAATAGTGAGACTACACATGATACCCTCTGATCAGAAGGGCATCTAACTTCCTACAATATTCTTTGTAAGTTTTCTAACCAAAATTCCACTTTATTAGACTCTTCCATGTTTGTCCCATGAAATTCCTCAGCCCCATGTCTTCTTACCATATCTATTGGGGCTTTTGGAGCTGTCAATCTTTCTAATACCCGAGTCATGTCTTGAGATATCCTCGTAGCTTCATTTAAGCTCAATGAGGCGTGACTCGCCTCTTACAAATTCGAAGAATTAGAAGGCGGTAATCCTGGTCTAGGAGTTGCTGCTCTATTCACTGTAGTTGGATTTGGAGGAATGATCCAGCTATACAAAACCTGAGACATCCACATCAAGACGGTATTTTACTAAACACATGCTTTTCATCCTATACTATATGCAGAATGCCTTTATGCCTAGGCTTTCTCAGCATACAAACACAGGCTACGATACCACCCCAACTTGTAATGCTGGTTACTACTTAAATTATAACACTCGGATAACATTTATTTATTTTTGTTCTTATAAACTTGTTCATTCATATCTTACATTAAACATTTAACTTGAAATTTATTATGTAGCAGCGGATTACAAAACATATTCAAACTCCATAAATGGGAGTGTTCAACATATATAAACTTTACATTGTTTACAAAAAAAAAAAAAAAAAAAAAAAAGACAAATACATATGCAAAATAGACTATAGGGGTCTTCAGTGGGCACCTAGTATTGTGTTGACATTGGTTGTTGATGCAGATTGTTCGGGCTTCTAGTTCCTTCTTCTGTACCTATACGAATGAAACACCCGTGCTAAACTTATAGCTTATTGGGAATAATACTTGTGGACGACCTCTAATAAGGATCATCACACGTTAGACACATGCATATACATATTTCATACTTACTTATCATATCATGTTTCATTTCTTATCATTGTTCATATACATTTCATTATCATTTACACTTTACTTCATGTTCTTATTCTGATATACTTATCATCACATAAGCGATGTTTATGCTTCTCATATCATATCTTTATATCATATTCATGTCATTTGCTATTTTGTCATTTGTTTTTTTTTTTTTGTTTCGTATGCCATATACCTTAGAAGTGGATCGGGGAAACTATAAGGGCCCGAAGGGCTATTATCATTATGAGACAATGAAGGCCTCTATAAAGGGCTGAGAGAGCGTTGTAATGACCAAAATGACGGCCGGTCGATATCACTGGAACTTTATCTGTCGGCATGCCCGTATCCCTCTGCTAGGTTCGCGAGCCGATTCATTTTTATTTCATTTCCAATACATATCTCATATCACTGAATAACTATTGTTATAGATAATCATATCGATATTTATGATCGTTTACCTCTGTTATACTCATGTATTTTTGTATTCTATCAACTATTTATTACAAACAGAACTCCCTTTTAGAAAAAATTTCTGGGTCCAATGGTGTTTAAATTTGAAGACACCTATTTCAAGGAGATTTGTTCTCCTAAAAGTATAGTTTACCTAAAATTTTGAATCACTAAATTTGGATGAGTGATGGCCAAAACAACCAGGATTACTCTAATGTCAAACGAGCGTGTATCATGAAGCTAGCTCCACTTTGACGAATTTAGATTTTTTTGTGAGGTCGAATTTGTATACACCTATTTCAAGGAGATTTGTTCTCCTAGAAGTCTAGTTTACCCAAAATTTTGAATAACACAATTTGGATAAGTGATGGCCAAGTTATGGCAAAAAAAAAAACATGGGTTTAAAAAAAGCGAGCAAACATCTCCCACTAAACAGCATTTGCTTTGTCTAAATTTTCCTCCTTAGGGACCTGACGAACCCGTACACATTTGTAAGTTAGGGTTTTCCTAACACATACATAGACAAAGAAAGGGGTTGGAAAATTCATAACTATGAATTTCATACAAATCCATATGTTCCATACAGTTCATAACTAGTATCCATACCTTGGGAAACCTTCTTCTCTCCTTCCTTTCTTCTTCTCTTCTTCTCTTTACTCTTTCTCTTCTCATCTCTATTTTGCAATATGTAAATGCCACCAATTCCTAAGCCAAATGGGATATCTTTAAGACTATGTTTGGTGTATCCATTTGATCCAATTTCCATTTTTTTGCTAATTAGTCATTTCTCCTATTATTTACCAATCAACATTCCATATTCCTACTTAGCATATAATCTTTTCATCTTATGACCTTTAAGTCATGGATTGGTAAATTACTAATTTACCCTTAACTCTTATATTAATTCCAAGTTTTGTTTATTTTATTTTTAGCATTATTTTATTCCAAAAAAAATATACATTTACTTTTATTATCTGCACCAAATATGTTATAAAGCGACCAGTATAATTTGGGCTGTCTGGTCGAATATGAAATTAAGATATGACAATTTGTGGCTTTGGTCGGTGTGTTTGTATATGGAGTTTACATCAATAACTAATATGGTTTGCAACTACCTCGTATGTCGTATGGTGAAAACATATTACCATAGATTTTGTGATCACGGTTGCAGAACCTTAGTTGGTGACAATGCTTGTATGATAGTTTATTAATTAAGTTTACTCATTTTCTATTAGACTAACTTCTCTGTATTAAGAAGATTTGGAGAATGCATGATTCTATGATATATTATAAGAATTCCTATTTTACTTCTAGATTTTGATTTTGTTTATTAGAAGAAAAAATAATTTCTGGCACTATGTTGAGTTTTCTTAGTAGCTTCCATATTTTGGCTGATGACTAATTGAGGATAGTAATTCCAAGTTAGTAAGTTTGTTGAGAGATTGTGTTTTCAATTTGGAAAGCAATCAAAATGAATACTTAGTTAAATTTTCTTGTGATAATGTTTTCATAAACTAGCAATGAGATTGATAATGCTTTTCAGCAGGGCTGAATTTGGAGAGTGCTTGAATTGCCCTAGCCAGATTATAGCCGACTCCGTGCGTTGGAATCCTCTGAAAATAAGAAGCAAGGATCGGCGATGGCTCGCACATTTGCCTCTCCGATGCCTAAGTGGTTCTTTTCGAAGATCAAGCAGGGAATAGATTTTGTACGTAAGTCTGCGTACCTTTCATCGATGGGATGGCCTGGTATTTATAATGGATGATCATGATAACTTTCCTAGCTAGATGATGATACGGATATTTCTCCCATTGGGTGAGAGATTTTCCACTTGTGTTAGCGGAGATTAATAAGGGATAATTGATAACTTTCCTAATTGGATTATGACACTGAATAGTATGTTTCATTGTTGGAGGATGATATAATATTTTTCTCACTAGGTAGGAGATTTTCTTTCCTTATCGTAAACTGATTAATAAGGGATAATTGAGGGATGATAATTGGGAAATATCTTACTTTCCCGATTGGTGGAGGTGGGTGTTTTACCTATCTGATTCCTTGGGAGTACACGACTTTTAAAAGGCGAATTGGGCCCTCGTTTCGAGTCTGCCTTTAAGGGATACCATTAAGGACCTATTGCTAGTCTTTGGGCCCCGATTTAATCCAGAACATTTGGACTTGTATCATGGGCTTGCGTATTATTTCAAACCCCATCGGTTGCCCCCCCACTCCCCGACCTTTGACTAGCGGGCGTAGGCAAAGAACATGTCGCTTCTTGGATCAGGCTGATACCCACGTGGCTACTTAGGAAGGGTTTGATTAAGGCTTTGCTGCCATCCCACGTCTTGTGATATGATGGCTTCTCGATTTCCGCGTTTATTTCGGCTGTGGCTCTTGGCTTCATAAAACATCCACAGCCAAGGTTTGTTCCCCATTTTGGCTTTGCCTCTGCAAATTGGTGCCAGCACCTTGTTTTCTTGTCAGTAGTGTTCGGGAGGCGCTTTCGATGGTCCACGATATCTCGCTTGGGAAATTTTGGTGTCCCTCGTCTTGTTTGGTCTCGATGCGTCTTATCTTCTCCTCATCCTTTTGGTTTGAAGTCTTCTTCCAGGTTCTAGGCGTGCAGTTGGGATGCATTTCACTGATTTCTCTTTCTTTCTTGCTTAACCTTGCGTACCTCTCCGCGGGCAGGTGCTCCTACGTGCAACGCATAGGGAGTAATCACATCGAGTCTAGTTCGAGATTGGTGTGAGTCACGACAATTTGGGTATGGTGGTTCAACTGAGGCGCACTGGGAGCCTCCTTTTCCCTTGGATAAGAGACGAGGCAAACTCACGCAGAGTCGGTTTCCTTAAGCGGCTCACGAGTATTTAAGGGCTGCTGGCCGAGAGCTAGTAGTGGGCCCCGGCGGTCGAGAAATTGATGATGCTTTTTCAACGAGCCGGTGAAGCGTGCTTTGAATTCTGCCGGTCGGTCAGCGACTCCGTACGTGGACTCATTTGCAAAAACAAGAAGCAGGATCGGCGGGGGCTCGTGGTTGCCTCAATCACCTCGTCGGTTCTTTCCGGGGAAGAAGATCAAGCTGCAGGGAATGAATTACTACGTGTGTAGAATGCGCGTGCCTTTCAGATGGGGTGGCTGGTATTTATAATGGATGATCATGATAACTTTCTAGTTGGATGATGATACGGATATTTCTCCCGTTAGATTGAAAGATTTTAACTATGTGTTAACCGATTAATAGGGATAATTGATAACTTCCTGGTGGATTATGATCTTTTGAATAATATGTTTATTGTTGGAGGATGATCTGATATTTCTTTCCAGGGTAGGAGATTTTTCTTTCCTTATCGTAAATTGATTAATAAGGGATAATTTGAGGGTGATAATTGGGAAATATCTTCTTTCGGTGGTGGGAGGTGGGTGTTTTCCCCTGTCCACAGTTCATGGAACATGACTTTTAAAGGGGAGAATTGGGCCCTGTTTGAATGCCTTTGAGGATACCATTAGGACTGTGCTAGTCTTTGGGCTAATTTTAATCCCGACGTTTGGGCTTGTATCTTGGCCCTTGTGCGCCCATTATTTCAAACCCCATCAGAGATGATACTTTATGAGAGTTTATGGTAGGAGACAATGATCCATTATTTGTTATGATCATAATTGAGGGAAAACTCTTAAGGCTTGACTTGTGCAATTAACTATTGAAAATAAAAATAGTCTCGATTAATGGAAATTAGAAGAAACTCAATATACATAAAGGGTTATGGTGATATCTCAAGCAATATTTGGAATTTGAATTTGGTGATTATATTTTTTTAAAAGTTTGCTTGTTAAGTTGTAGTGAGATTTGGAGAAAAAAAAAAAACTAAATCTTTGGTTTATAAGGCCGCTCGAAATATTAGAAAGGTGGATGTGTTGATGTATTAAGTGGTCTTACTTCGAAGCTTACTTAAGTTCATAATATATTTTATGTTTTGACTTCGAGGAGAGATGTTCTTGAACACTCTCATATTATGAAATTTGAGCTTATTCAATTTATTTATTCGAGATCGAACGTAGGAAAAAGTATCCATTCAATTAGAGATGTGATGGAGAGAGGAAATGTTGTCGACTATTGGTAAAGTGTAGTGAGACAATTATAATATTTGAAAGATAGTTGGAATTAGGAAATTGAATGAGAAAATACATCCTAAATTAGTTAAGGATTTGGTTATATCAAGTTTAGAGGACTAAACTTTTACTAAGGAGGGGAGGATGTGACGCCCCTGATTTTCCATTAGAGGTAAAATAGGAAATAAAAATAATTTCATTAATTGAATTAATTGTCAAGGGCATAAGGGTAAGTTCATAGGGAACCCTATGTATAAAAAGAAAAAGAAAAGAGAGATTATTATTTATAAAAATTTCTTTTCTTTGCGTACACTCTTCCGATTTCTAAACTTTAAGAACTTGAGAAGCCATACCTAGGGTTTGAATCATGGATTACAAGAAGTAAGATTTTCCTAAATCTAATTAAAGAAAATAGGAAAAAAAAATTGTTTTCGTTCTTCCTTGAGGAGTTGTTTTTTGACTCATAGAATTATGAGAAAATCTAATGCGACAGATCTAGGGTCTGAATAATTAATTCGAAAGATAAGATCTTTTCCCTATTTATTTTTCTAGATTTTTGGTTGTAGATTGTTTGATTTTCCTTAGGTTTTGAGCAACCCTAAAAAAGTTAGAATTGTATTAAGATTTATTCCAAAAAAAAAAAAGAGGACGAAAATAACTTTGTAAATTGGATTCTTGGGGTGAAAAGGACAAGAACTTTTAGAAAAAGAAAAAAAAAAGAAAATTTTTGAGATTTGTGTAGAGAGATTATTGACCTTTGAAGAAAAAAAAATAGAATAAGTTAGATTGGAACAAAATCTCATATTGAAAAAGTGAAGTAAATAAATAAAAAGAAGTCTTTAAAGGTAAAACCATGTTTGGATAAAAAGAAAAATGAGAATTGTTGAAATGGTGAGGTATTGTATGTGTTTTAGGTGTAATTTGAAAAGTTAAAAGTGTTGGATATTGAGTCTTGAAATTAAAAAAAAAAAAAAAAAAAGTAGTAGGGGATCACTAGCTTTAAGTGTGAGAAATTTAAAAAGAAAAAAAAGTAGGGGACAACATTTGAAAAAAATAAAATAAAATAATTTATATTAGGAAATTTAATTCAAAGTAAGGCTATAAGTCAAATAAATTATTGAGATAGGACTTGAAAGGAATTTGAATTCAATAAAAATTTGAAAACTAGCAAATTTAAATTACTGTCATTAGAAAATTAAAAATACACATAAGGATAATCATAACTATATAGGGATAAAATATTGAGAATGAATTTTGGAAAGAATACAACTTTATAAAAATTCATAAATTTATGGACTTTTACTATTATGAAATGGATTAAAAAGTTAAAAGTAATAATAATAATAATAATAATATGAATATTAGAATATTAATAATTGGAACGTTTTAAGATTCCTAAACCTATAACCTTTACGTAGGTGAGTATTAATGATATTTCTTCCTTATTGTATTAGAATATGATTTTTTAAGTGGAAATCTTGGTTGCTACTTCAAGGTTCCAGTACTTCTTTGAAATTAAAGTTAATTCGCATTTTGAAAAATTATTATTTTTATATATAAGTGTAAAGGTATTAATGATTTTCAAAAGAAATTGTTTGTTTCGTCATTTGATGATGAAATTTTTTAAATTGAATTATATATATAATCTTGGTTTATGAAAAGTTTTGCTTTTTATTTATTTGATTATCCATGGATCAAACAGTGGTTTTGTATGATAGCACTTTCGAGATTTGTTTTGGTTATAAAAGAAAATGTTGAGATATGATGTTTTGTGATTTGAATGAAATATTTGACTCTGATTAGTTTGACCCTGTCAACGGGAATAATAGTGGACATTATTCGGCCTTTATCAACGGGAATAATAGTTGACCATTACATTCCTTAGTGGTGAATGTAATTGATTTGAATCCCAGCCTCTAGGGGTTTTGGATAGAGGATTCTTACTTATTTAGTAGTGTTTAGTTTAAATCCGCTGAAATGAAACGATTTGCGGTTAGCCGCCATTTGAAAAGTTTGTGGCTAAGCCATTTGATATTTGATGACTAGAGAAAAATATATTTGAAATGTATTTGATTTGGACTTTGATATAGAAAGTGTTTGGTAAATTTGATATTAAATTATTTTGAATCCTGTTGTTCTTAATGGTGAGAATCATTTTGAAGAGTTTTAATGTTCCAACTTATTTTTGAATAGAAAGTTTGATGATAAACATATACTATTTGTTTTGTGATTGGAATCTTTTGATCTATGAAACTGTTTTAGTATTTCTTACTAAGTTGTGAGGTCATCCCATTTATTTAATTTTCAAATATCATGGATTTGAATGAAGGTATTGGCTGAGATGAGATTTGTCATTTTTAGGATTTGATTTTGAAATTCGTTATGGACTTTGTTTAGTTAGTGAGTTTATGCTGATTCGGATTGTTTGGTTTTCGGATTGTGTTAATTGATACTTGAATATTGAGATTGAAGAAAATTTTTGTTAATACAATCTTGGAATTGAGAATCGATAAATTTAGAAAGTTGCGTATTAGTTTGAACATGAATTTGGTAATTGGACATCATCCAATTACAAAAGAAAAATTGTCTTTCGCACTTCAAGCCTTTTCGAGTTTGAGGTAGGAAATGACAGTCATGCCCATGGACTGGGTTTCGAGGCGTGACACTTTTTTTTGTGGGTATATTCTTCATAAAAATATATAATAGTATTATATAAAAAACAAAAAAAAATTATAAAAGAAAAGTCTAATATATAATTGGTATGCAAGAATTCTGAACACCCAACTCGAAAAGTATAAAATTGAAAATATTATATACACGAGTCTTCATAAAGAAATTAACTAGTTGGACCTGTGGCTGATATATACTTGGCATGAATTAGACTTGTTGAAACTTTTCGTAAATTGAGAAAATACTTTCTGTTTTTCATTCTTCAAAAGAAACAGTATTATGTAAAGAAAACCAATAAAAAGAAAGGAAATAATTTTATACTTGATAAAAGGCAACAAAAACTTTCCTAGGAATATCTACCTTAGTAGTATAAAAACTCAAATTATTTTGTTTTTGCAAGGATTGAGTGTGAGACCTTCCATACAACCAAGTATATATCAGAAATATATACTTGAGAGCAAGAAATATCATAAATATAAGTAAATACGGATATATCGATAATTGGATTTTTACGGATATATTAGAAATATCGATGAATATTTTTACAAAAATATCGGTTCAATTAAATTATTAAATAAATAAACCAATAAATATATATATATATATATATATATATATATATATATATATATATATATATATATATATATATATATATTCCATTCTTTATTTAGGTTCATTTAATATTATTAATAAAATTTTAAGTAAGATTAAAATTTTAAAAATTAAAATTACTTTCATTAAATAATATTAAAATCAATTAGATAATGTTTATAATTACTAAATTAAATATGTAATTTAATATTATTCTTAGAATTAATGAGTTTTTATTTTAATTTATACACTTATAATAACTTATATAAATATTATTTATATAGATAATGAGAAATGATTCATATCATAATTAAGGTAAATTAAAATCAAATGGATTCAGTAAATATTAAATTAAATATGTTATATTTAATAAATTATTAAGATATTATAATGTTAGAGAGATACTATTTATTTGTTTTCGTTATTATTACAAATATTAGGTAGGTAATGAGAAGATTCAAAATATTGTATATTATAATATTAACTTTTGAAATGAGATATTATTTTATTTGTTTTCTTTATCAAATCAATTTTTTATTTAAAAATATTGTAAATTTATGATTTTAAAATTTTAAATTTTTTGAAAAGGTGAAAGGATTTTATGAAAAAATAAAATGAAGTGATAATGTTAAAACAATAATGTAAAATAGTAAAAATATTCATAAATAATAAGATAATATAAAAAATATTTGCGCATTACATAATAAGTGCAATTGCTAACTTGGTGGAAGTAGTGTGCACATTCCCTAATTTTTGGACAGGTTCAAAACTCCTAACCTGCAGATTTAAAATGAGAAACAAGTGAGGTTGAAATATCAGCCAAAATCTGATAAATCACCAAAATATCAATGGAATCAACGATAAATGGTCGATATTTGCTCCAACTGACTATCAGTGGAAGATAGCACATCGACCTCCATCGATAGCTGATATTTCGACCGATATTTTTGATATTTTGTTCCTTGCTTGAGAGAGAGAGGAGTGCTTTAAAGCAGTTGAGAGTGAGAATAGTGTTTGGAACCACTTGAGCAAGGGAGGGAAGAGAGCTTCAGAGTGAGATATCTCAAAGAAGGTGTGTACAAAAGAAAGGAGGCACCTATTTATAGGTGGCCTTCAATGACTCTCTCCAAAAAATGTGAGAGAAAAGATAAAATAAAAATTATTAAATAATTAACCAAAATGAATTTGTCAAAGTATTTTCATGTAGATAATGACTTACTAAGGAGCTATTTAAAAGGAAATAAAATTTGAATTAGATTTGATTAACAAATTGAGTAAACCAATTATTTAATATTTAAAAAATCAAACCAAATGACTTGGCCAAGTCAAATTGAAATATCAAAAGATATTTATTCTTTCTCGTTTTTTACACTTAACTATCCAATAATCCTTCACAGAGTATAGGTGTTAAGAAGAAGAAGAAGAAGAAGAATAGGAATGAAGGAATACTAGAATCCAATGCATTAGATCCAGTGCCCATAGGCTATGAATCAGTCTTAGGATAAATAAGTATGAATCACAAAACACGGTGAACTAAAAATACTATGAACCAATATTTTTTTTTGTGACTCAAGGAACTTATTATCCACATTGATTTCTCAACTACGAGTTGTACTTTATGGGTTGGTGCTAATAGGCCATGCGCCTTGTCTAGATATTCATGAGAGCTATAGAGCATATGCCTATGTTCTCATAAGAAGCAACCCTACTTCCACTCTTATATAGGTGAACTTATCAAGTGTGTTCTGCATCTAAACACACCATCCATAAGGAATATGGTATTCATTAAGAGTTTACACTCAACCTCAATCAATGTAGAATAAGCTCAATACACATCCTGGGGATGACTCTATTAAGTATAAATGATAAAGTGGCTGCAAATCAACATATGACACATTTATTGCCTCATAAAAACTACTTACGTGAGATCTCCCTTCTAGTAGGTTTGGTTGCCATTACCTTTGACTTTTGCAATAGGCAAACGCCCCACCCCCTCGATGTTTGTTTCACTAATTTTCTATTTAGTGGTTTAGTCAGAGGATTGACCAAATTCAACAATGACCTCACAAAATCCAAGGATATAACGCCCGTCTCAAGTAGTTGTCACACAATATTGTGCCTTAGGCATATTTGTCTGTTCTTCCTATTAAACATTTTACTTTTAGCCTTAGCTATTGCAACTTGGCTGTTACAATGCATAGACATAGACAGTGCTAGTCTCGTCCAGAATGGGATATTAAAAAATATATTCTTGAGCCACTCAGCATCAGAACTTGCCATCTCTAGGGCTATAAACTCGGTCTCCATAGTGGACCGAGTAATGCAAGTTTTCATGGATGATTTCCAAGAAACTGTACCTCCTCAAAGGGTAACAACATACTCACTAGTGGATTCCATCTCATCTGAATGATCTAGTTGGCGTCACTAAATCCTTCAAGGACATTTGGAAATCCACTATATCTCAAACAATAGTCACTAGTGCCTTTCAAGTATTTTAATACTCTACGAATGGCAACCCAATGATCCTGATTAGGACTTTGGGTGTACCGACTCAATCTTCCAATTGCGTAGGCAATGTCAGGCTTGGTACAATTTTCCAAGTACATTATGCTACAAATTATCTAAGCATACTTAGTTTAGGCAACAATATGTTCTTTATTTTACTTCAATTGTGAGTTGGGATCATAAGGAGTTGACACTAGTTTACAATCAAAGTGTTTAAACCTCTTTAAAATCTTCTCAACATAGTGTTCTTGAGAAAGGTTAAGCCCATTAAGTGTTCTAGTTATTTCAATTCCTAGAATCAGCTCTACTTCTCCTAGATCTTTCATATCAGACTTAGATATTAGGAAACTCTTGGTCTCAATAACAACTTGTAGGTTAGTCCCAAATATAAGCATATCGTCAACGTATAAACAAATAATAATGCATGAGTTATTTTTAGCTTTGCTATAATGTATTTATCAACATCATTCATGGAGAATCCATTAGATATCAACATATGATCAAATTTGTTATGTCATTGTTTGGGTGCTTATTTTAAACCCATAAAGAGATTTAACTAGCATACAAACCTTTTGCTCCACTCCTGGAACCATACACCCTTCAGGTTTATCCATATAAATTTCCTTTTATAATTCTCCATTCAAAAAGGTGGTCTTAACATCCATCTTATATATCACTAGGTTATGAACTGATGCTAAAACAATTAACACCCTAATTGCGGAAATCCTTGTCATAGGAGCAAAGGTATCAAAGTAATCTACACATTTATTTTGTTTAAAACCTTTGGCAACTAAACGTGCCTTATATTTCTCAATAGACCCATTTGGTTTTAATTTCCTTCTAAAGATCCATTTACAATCTATAGTTTTAGCACTATGAGGCAAGGCTACTATCTCCCAAGTATGATTGTCCATTATTGATTGATTGCTCTTACGGCCTTGTAAAGCGCGAGAAAAATTGATTTTTAAGAAAAGGTAAAACGGTAATTCGATTGTTAGGAAATTCTCACAGATCTCAGTGATGAAATGGGCTGTAGATTAAATTAAATCTCGCGAAATCTAGTGACCTAGAAAGGATTCGTCGGGTCTGAAGCAATCGAAAATATTTACGATTTTCTTGGTGATAAATCGTCGGTGACTTCGGGGGCCAGATTTTACGAAAATACGGAAATTAATGAAACTAGGTTAAGTTAATTTAAAATAAAGTAAACTGAAAAGAAATATATTATTTCGGGACAAAAACGGACCCGAATAAAGCAATTTGAACTATGAATAACAAATAATAATATAATAATAAGAATAATAAAAAATCAAATAAAAGGAGGAAAAATGCCATTTTTGGTAGGAACCTACGGAGGGGGAGGGAGAGAGAAAGGGAGCGTGGAGAAGATATTATTTTTATTTTTCTTTTTTTGTTTGCTTTTTCGGATTCACGAGAATTGGACCAGTAGTTTTATTGAAATTTTGAAGGCAAAAGTTGATCTACGTGATGAGTATGCGTGGACACGAATCTTGAGTTCGTCTAACTCCACGAGGAAGGAATTTTCCTACTTGTGTTATTTCTAGCCCTAAAGGCCATTTAATGGGCGTGGATTGACTTAGAGGCGTGAAGGCCGTAAATTTAGTTCCCAAATTTTTGGGTAGGTATACAAAATTTTAGAAATTTTGGGATTGTTACCCCGGCAGTTCGGGCAATTCGGGGTATTTTGGTGCGATTCGGTGAGTCTGGCTATTTTGGGCAGTCATGGCAAGAATTTTCGAGGACTATTTTCGAGGCGATCCGGTGGTTGTGTTGAGGTTTGGTTATGATCAGTGGGTGATGTCTTTGGGTTTGTGGTGTGTTTTGGTATCCATGATATTCGGTGATGAGCGAGTGAAGGAGCCGAGGTCTTGCTGTTTTTATGGGTCGAGATTTGGCGAATTTGTGTGTATTGTTGGAAAGTGAATAATATGATTGAGTGGTTCGTGTGTGTCATTGTGTGACAAATAAATGACATAGTTGTACATGATTGAGGCCATTACATGGCTCGTTGGAGCTAGTCGTGGACAAATTATTGTCATCGCGCTGAGCTGGGGATTGATGTGTGTCATTACCCAGGTGGTAGTGACTTGTGATGTCCATATATGCTTGAATTAGTATGTTTGATTTGGAATTTGTATGAACCTTAATATGAATGTCTAAATGATGCATGGATAAATATGCATGAGTATGTATGCACATATAGTTCTCATTATATATGTAGCATGGTATGAATAGGCAATGACATAATTGCATTATACATGCACGAAAACATCGCATAACATGGGTGTTGTGCATAGTTGAGATTGACCTTGTGTTAGGTGTTCGATGGTGTGTAAGTGAGTACTAATTTGTGGATCAACATTGCGTATGGTGTTGATTAGTGGGCTCGGGTTAATGGGACGAGCGATCCCGAATGAGTCGTACGGGTTAAGAAATGGAAATGGCTCATTCTGCATTTCATGCATTAGGGCACCACAGAGCGATAGGAGTGAGTGCATTAGTTGGTTTCTTAGAGAGAATTGTTTCGGAGGGTTGATAGCGATATTATTTATCAGGAGTGTGTCCACTACGACATGGGAGGGTTGTCGTATAATATCAATGGTCGGATGCACTTGATTGATATACATCGGAGGGTTGTCCATATAATATCAATCATTCGAGTGCGATTGATATACATCGAGAGGTTATTTACAAAAATAGATTATCTGAAGTGTGTCCGCTATTTATATCGGAGGGTTGTCACGATTAAAACAAATACCTTTGTTTTTGGAAATGGTTTTTCATTCATGGGAAAAATGCATGTTTGAGAAATTCGTGAGGACTCGGCGTATGGTTGTAAATGAAAAATGAAAGATTAAGAGTAATCTTAGGTTGTCATTAGAAAATGGCTTGATGGTTCACACTTTGCAAATTGCGTGTGTGAAGTCGGTGAAGCTGGGATATGGGATAGGGTGAGTCGCGTGCGTCTAGCTGACATGTAGACATTTAAGTAGGGATATACATGATTCACTTGAATGTTTGTATGTTTTGTTTAGATGTGCATTGCATGTGCACTTTGGTGGGAGTAGCCCTTGTAGGGTATTATCACTACTAGGTTTTGCTCACCCTGTCGTGGGACCCCCTTTTAGAGTGCGGTCGGGTGCGAGACGGTGACCCGCGTCGAGACACACATATGAAGAAAGCCGGATTGTGGCTTTGATATATATATTTTGTTGTATTTATTTGTATAAGAGTGATGTAATTTAAACTCTTATGGACTATGGTTCTATAGTCATGTGCTTATATGTTTGAGTATGGATAAATGGGCCTTACATGGCCATTTTTACTCGTATGTGGACCTGGTGTGGTCGTTGTATAATATTAGCCATGTTGCCCTTGTAATTGTACGAGGTTGTATTTTGGGCGAGCTCCCATTACAAAGGAGACTACGATTTCGATAAATCATGGGTCGAAAAGAGACACGATGTTGTGGTGTCGGGTTACTCGACATCCACGAGTATTCCGAGTGTTGGCGGGTTGTCAACGGGACCCCCAGGTGATGAGCTTAAAAGTCATCTATTTTTAGTCCATTTTTCTGTTCGATTTTCATCTAGAAATGAATAATTAATATACAGAAATATGAAGAAACTCACGAAATTTTTATTAAGCGGGGGAAGAGAGAAAGAAAGTAGAAAAATACAGCAATAAGTGGAGAAAGGTGCGGTCGAATGGCGGAAGCGAAATGAAAAGAAGCTGTTTAGTCGTTGATGCCGGTTGGGGTTTACCGATCCGATCATGAGGTCGCGACATCGAGGAGATGAAGGAAATCTTATTCAGGTCGCGACATGGATATGAAATATTGAGTCACGACTTGAGAAATTGCTCTTGAAGGTACAGGAAATGAGGCGGCGTCGCGACGTGAGTGAAGTCGTGACATCAAGAGCAACAGTCGAAAGCCCCAGAGAACTAAGTTGATGTCGCGACGTGAGATTGATGTCGCGACATCGATGATGTCACGACAAGAGGCTGAAGTCACGACATCAAAAACCATCAAGAGAAGACTGCAAGCCATAAGCTGATGTCGCGACATGAGATCGAAGTCGCGACACCAGACCTGCTCAGTTGAAGGGTGAGGCTTCATGAAGTGAGGTCGCGTGAATGTCGATATCGTGACATGGGAACGACGGATCAAGGCTGCAAAGGCGTGAAGAGATGTCGCGACAAGATATTGACGTCTGCGACATCAGGATGCGACCAGTCGAAGCCTACAGTTCCATAAGATGATGTCGCGACGAAGTTGATGTCGCGACATCGAAGACATCGAGTTGAGCGCGAATGAAGCTTGGCGAGTCGCGACGAGATATCGGCGTCAGCGACATCGAGGAGAAGAACAATTGAAACACGCGAGGCGTGAGAAGATGTCGCGACCGATAGTGATGTCGCGACCATCAGGAATGACCAAATCAAGGCTACATAGAGTAAGTTGATGTCGTGACGTGAAATTGATGTCGCGACATCGTGTCACGGCAAGGCGAAGTCAGCGACTTGAACAATGACTTGGGCTGGATACTCTAAAATCCCACGGCCCGAGGCTACATTGGGATTAGGGCCCGATTGAGGAACCACATAAATGCGCGGCTATCCAACTCATGAAGCGGCTTGGCGGCCACGGACGGAAGTGCGGATAGTATCATTTTCTTTATTTTCTTTTCTTTTCTTTTTATTTTTCTTAATTTTTTTTTTTTTATTTAGTCGTTTTAGAGCGAGATTATGCTCTCGTATTTTCTATTTTCGATTGTATTTTTACGAATCTGGATATTTATGGTTTGAGCTGAAGAGCTGAATCACGATTTCAATTTCTTTTCAAATTACTACACGAATATTTGGAAGTTGAATAATTTAAGGTCGGGTTGTTTAGTTTCAAATTGCGATTATTCTTATGATCGAGAATCTTTGTGTCGTGTAATTCGATGAATTGAGGAATCCGGCTTCCATTAAGTGAGCGTTATAGTGAATTTATCTTTCTGTAGTCGTTTCGACTTGTTAATTTCGGTTAATGAATTTACGCCGGTTTGGGTTTTATTGTCTTGGGATCTGAATATTAGTTTCTTATACCCGTTAAGATTTGCGTCATTGCTCACATTTCAGAGGTCCTGCGAGTGACCGCGGAAGACATTCACGAGTAATGTACATTTCTTTGAGGTATACTAACTTTCTTATTAGGGATCTTTTGAGCTTTGTAAGTTCACTTAGATAAATCCTCTTCTCACTTGAAATCAAAAACGAGTTGAATGAGTTATCTATTTAAACAAGCAAAGAGTTCACCTCGGTCGGATAGTGAGGCTAATCCGGGTGTTAGGCGCCAGTCTAATCAAGGAAAGGTTGATCTATTCTAATTTAGAGCAATACGGAAGTTGTATATCCTTGCTTGTGGAAATAACTTGGGGTAAGGTTCTGATCCCATCAAAATGGGTATGAAGTATTGCAAAGAAAAATACGGATAAGGAAGTCCCTTTTAAAAGTAGTTATCTAATTCCACTGTGATGAGGAAATCGGGTCATAAATTAGATAATGAAATGTGGAGTAATGGAAGATCCGGTATAACCTAGCATATGGGCCAATTTTGAAACTTGAGATGTCAGAGATTTTTATCGGAAATTAACTACGAATCGATAGTTCCCTTACCTCTTGTTTCTATTGATGTGTCTTCTGAGGATAACTATTCAGTATTCATTTCTTTTGTTAGAAATTAACTATTCTTTATTCTTTATTTTCCAATATGTTGGATGGTTCAGTTATTTTCCTTTTGTTCGTTTAATTTTCCAGCACCTTAATGCGGATCCCTCTTGCTATCATTTTGTGGTCAAATAGTATGGAAATTGAGTAGTCGGGGTAGTTGATTTAAAATTCTTGAGATCTGGGATCGATATAAGACTTCATCCATTTTATTACTTGTCGACCTGTGCACTTGCAGAATATCAGACCAAAACCAAACTTTGAAAATGATTTACTCTAAGAGATTGGTGGTTTATATAGTATAAGGATAACAAGTTTTGGCGCCGTTGCCGGGGATTAGACAATAGTCCTTTGGTAATAGTGTCATAAATTTGTACGAGTTCTTTGGTCCGGTTAACAAGGTTTTGGTCTTAGTTAGTCGGGGATTAGAGCCAGTAGTCCTTTGGTAATAGTGTCGTAAATTTGTATGTGTGTTTTAGTTCGGTTAATAAGTTTTATAGCGCCGTTCTTGTGGTCGAAAGAATTTAGAAATAAATCAATATTCGAGATGAAGAAAATACTAATTTGGACATTTTTAAAAGAAAAGAACAAAAGCATTGTTTCAAGCGTGACTCTTATGCCATGACCTTTAACAACCATAATGAATATATTTTATAGTTTGACTAATCCACATTAATGGGGTATGTTTTGCTTCGGAAAAACTTTGATGCATGAAACGAGAACAACGTCGATTCGGTGACACGGAAATAGAAAGGATATTTCGAGCTTGAGAAAAGGCGAGAAATGAAAACTCAACCGTAGCGGATGAAAGGCAGGATCGGGTTGAAATACATATAGAAAAAGCTAAGCCTCAGGCCAACGTCTGATGGAGGATTTACGGAGACCAATTATCACGGGAAGGGAATATCGGCGATCGGTTGACTGCGGTAGATCTTCAATAATTTTGAATTAAAGCCGGCCACTTGATTACAATGGTCAGCTGGCTTATCGGTTCTGGTCATCCTTTGAAGATCAACGACACCTAGGAAGATTCTCGGGATGGCAATCTTGATAGGCAGATAGGGGTGAGACCGAAGTCATAAAAGCGCATCTACATTCTCTCTAAGTCTGGCGGTATGGTATGAATCTTTTACCATATGGATTCTGTTGATACTTGGGAGGAATTAGTGAGCCTACTTAGGTAGATTCTTTCCCCGACCCTCACCACGAGAAGAAGGAGGGAAATCATTACGTTTCCGGCGGGGAAGATGAAAGCTTATTATGTAGCAGGAAAGATTGACGGTTCTTTGAGAAGATGTCAATCACGTAGGATAGATCCCGAAGACTGGATGGACATTGTATATCATGCCATGAATGATATATCAAAGGGATCATTAGCTAATACCGTGGAGCATTCAAACGAAAAAGTCTTGAAGAGAAGCGAGGCGATTGAAGATGCGCTAAATGTAACATGAAAACTCCATACAGGCTTTCAGAGGAAGCGTGAGAGGAAGGGGATCATGGGCTGAAGCGAGATGTGACCATGGAGGCGAGTTGGATGCCATTATGCACGGGTTAGACAAGCGAAGAAAGACACACACGCTCATGAAATAGGAGGCGATTGAAAGGGAGTTAATGAAGGGAGTGCTGAAAGAGTAGCGAAGGACTTATTGATCTTGAAGGGGTTAATTATTTGGGTGAGCGAGAGGCTTACCATTTTGAGCCCGATCACAACCTTCCCGGCGCATTATCACCCGGCTTTCGGGACCATGAACTTCGTATGGTGGAGGGCTTCTCGAAGGCCCGGGCGAGGCAGAACCCTCGTCAAGGGTATCGCGACCACCAAGGTTCAATGACGGCCCAGACGGGGAAATGAGTACGAAGCTTGAATATCGAGGGTCGAGAGGAGGGCCCCGTCTTTTGAGGAAACGGATGCTACGATTAATGGGGGATAATAAAGAATTACATTTGAACCTCCATGAACAAAAGTTTGGAGGAATTAGGCGAGTACTTCTGAGATTCTGGAAATTTTGAGTACACCTAAATCATCCACGAAGAGACACGGAGACACGTAGGAGCGGTGGCCTTATACAAAGCGAAAGATGCCTTCCCAGTGACCTGAGGAAGAACCAGGCGCATGGGCGTGCGGTACAGGAGTGGGAAGGAGTTAGAAGAAAGGAAAGAAAAGGTAGCGGCAACAAAGAAGTAGCAAGACCCGGAAAAGGGGGAAGAGACAGCGGAGAATGACAAAGAAGGAGTGAAAGAGAAGAACATCAAAGACAGCTGTGGTCCAGTTCTGAAATGATCAGATCAGGAGAAGCGGTTGCAGATGTGGCACCGGAAAGTTTGAGATGATCTCCATATACTCTGTAGTGGTAGAATCAGATCTTGCTTTGTACAGTGGGGACATCATGATGAGAAAAATAGTAGAAGAAGGAATAGTGGAATCTCCTTTATCACTTGCGATCACGTGTCGAGAAAGAACTACCGGGTAAGATAGAAGGACCCGAGACACAATTCTTGTATTGTTGGAGGAATGGAATTCCATGAAGCTCTCTATGACTCGGGAGCTAATTATCCGTCGATGCCTCTTTACGTTGCCAAAAATTAGTTTGGGGGAGCTTATTCCCACAATGGGTTCCTCTTAAACTGTTTGACAAGATCTGATGGTGACTTTTGAAGAGTGGTGAAGATGTGTTGGTCCTTTGTTGGGGATTTGTATTCCCGGTAGACTTCATAGTGCGGACATGGAAGAGGATTCACAAGTACCTACTATTAGGAAGACCATTCCTGCCCTCTTTGGGTAACATGATTGACATGCAAGGAGTTCTCATCTTAAAGGGTTTAGAGAAGAAGGCTGCGTATTTAACTTGATTAAAAGTATGCAAAAAATATAGACGAGGAAAAGGAAGGCTACAATGTAGTGGGTTACATCCTCTATTCAAACCGATATTACTTGATGATTGTAACACTCCAGTTTTATCAATGAAAAGAGATGAATTCCCGATTATCTTGAAGGCGTTTATTACGATTTCCATGCGGCGATTTTCATGCTATAGAAAGCGTGTTGAGCTTGAAGCAAAGCGGAAAGATAATGGGGAAGATAGTGAAAAGGAGATTCTATCGAGACCCGATCTGAAGGTCTAGTTTTGAAAGAGTTGCCATGTCATTTTAAAGTATGCCTACTTAAATTACGAAGAAAAAACCGGTGATCATTTCGGCCAGTTAAGTGAGAATGAGGAACAAAGATTCTTTGGAAATATTAAGGAAGCATAAAGAAGAGGAATGTATAAGCTTGGTCCATTGAAAGAAGCGAAGGGTATCGATCCATCGATTTGCATGCATAAGATTACGCTAGAAGAGACTTCAAAACCATCGTAGAACACGGAGGAGGCTGAATCCGGTGATGAAGGAAGTAGTCGGGAAGGAGGTGCTCGAATTGTTAAATCTTTGGTTTTTATCATGCTATCTCGAGACCGGTCCTTGGGTGAGCCAGTTCATGTGGTTCCAAAGAAAGGGGGTTTATTGTGATCGAAATGAAAAAAATAAAATTGATTCAACAAGAACGATGAGGATGGAGGTATGTGATGATTACGGGAAGTGAATACGGCTGACCAAAAAGATCATTTTCCTTGCCTTTCATTGATCGAGATGTTGGATAGGTTAGCGGGGACACCCTCACTTTTGTTTTACGGATGGATACTCGAGGATATAATCGGTGCTATTGCACGGAGGATCGAGAAGACCACGTTCACATGCCCTTATGGTACCTTTGCCTTGAGAGAAGGATGCCGTTTGGAGTTATGTAATACTCGACTACATTCGAGGTACATGATGTCTATATTCTCGGATTTGGTTGAAGAAGTGATGGAAATTTCATGGATGATTTCACGTGTATGGATCCAGCTTTGATCGTGTTTAAACAATGCGACTTGATGCTTTCTGAATGCAGAGACAAGCGACTATGTTGAATTGGAAAAATGCCATTTATGGTAACGAGAAAGGTATTGTTCTTGGGCATAAAATTTGCACTCTTTGGACTAGAAGTTGACGGAGTCAAAGTATCCATTATCAAAGACTCTTGCGCCCCACCTACCACGATAAAAGGGTAAGAAGTTTCTTGGGGCATCTTGGTTTTACGGGAGATTCATCAAAGACTTTTCAAAAAAATAGCGGACCACTATGCAGTTTTGGAAAAGATCTGAGTTCAATTTTGATGACTCACGCGGGATGCTGATGAAATCAAGAGCAGATTAGTACAGGCACCTATAATGGCTGCACCAGAATGGAATCAGGGATTTGAAATAATGTGTGATGCCAGTGATTTTGCTATGGGAGCTGTGTTGGGACAAAGAAAAGAGAAAGTATTCAGGGCCATATACTATGCTAGTAAGACCTTCAATGAAGCCTGAGAACTACTCAACAACTGAAAAGGAGATCTGGCCAGTGTTTGCTTGTGAAAAATTTAAAACCGATACATTTTAGGATCCCATGTGGTAATTCACAGCGATCGTGCGGCAATCAAGTACGATGTGTCAAAAGGAAGGTAAGCTGAGATTAATAAGGTGGAGTCTTCTTTGTTGCAGTTGATTTGGAAATAAAGGACAAAAGGGATGCTGACAATGTGATGGCGACCACTTGTCAAGAGTGAAAGAAACGGAGTGATGAAGAAGAAAATGTACGGTTAGCAGAACTTCCCCGGATGACAATTATTCAAGGTTTCCTTCCAACTGCATGGTATCTTGATGTGAATTATCGGCTTGTGCGAGTAATGCCTTGAACTTCGACTACCAACGAAGAGAAACTGAGTGACAACAGATGTTATATGTTGGGATGACCCACTATTATTGAGAGTGCGACATGATAATAAGAAGATGTGTGCGAAGGTGAACAAGGCAACATTTTAAATAGATGCCATGCATCACCATATGGAGGACATTTTTACGAGGTGAAAGAGAGCGACTCCTGAGATACTCAATCGGGGTTTTATTGGCCACCCTATCTTGAGGAGATTGTGCGAGTGGTGAAATTGTGTGATGGTGCAAAGTTGGAAATATGTGACCCAGGAATGAAGCCCTTTAAGGTATGGTGATACAAATTTTGATGTTTGTGGAATAGATTTTATGGGACCTTTCCACATACATCATTTGGAAACCTATACATCTTGCTAGCGGTAGGTCGATCTCGAATGGGTGGAAACGTGCTTTGTCAAGGAATGATGCTATCACAGGTTGTGAGTTTCTTGCGAAAGAATATTTTGAAGGTTTGGAACCCAGGAACCATCATTAGTGATGGGGAACCCATTTTTAAACAAAATGTTGCAAAACTCATGGCGGTATGGGATCGAGCATGTAATGAGCTTAGCTATCATCCCAGGCCAATGGACAAGCGAAATTTCCAACGGGGAGATCGAAAAGAATGCCCAGAAAGGCTGACTCAAGCGGGGAAGGATTAGTCTTCCAAACTTGATGATGCCCTTTGGGCTTCTGAGTGCATACAAAACCCCCGTTGGAATGTCCCCATACGAGTTGTTTTTAGCGAACCATGTCATCTACCTCTTGAATTAGAATCTGAGGCAGTAATGGGCCGTCGAGAAGTTAAACTTCGATTTTAAGAACGCGAGGGAAGAAAGATTGCTCAAGCATCTGAGATTGGAAGAGCGAGAAATGAAGCCTATGATAATGCTAGAATATACAGTAGAGACAAAGAAATGGCATGATCGGAAAATCACAGGAAAGAGTTAAGCAGAGCAGTCTTGCTTTAATTGTTGAAGTTGTTTCGAGAAATTAAAATCAATTGGAGTGGAGCCACACGGTGGTATCAAGTACTACATTTGGGCTTGATAACACGAAGGCGATAATGGGAAGAATTCAAGGTCAATGGACAAAAGGTTAAAGCATTATCTCTGACGGGAAAGAGAAGTGAAGAACTCAGCGGTTCTTGAGGAAAAAGAAGATGAACCCGCAGCCCGTAAGTCATTAAGGACTCCAAAGCGGCGACTAATGGGAGGCGACCCATGAGGATTTAAATTACGAGATTTAGATTTTGAAATATTTATTTTCTTTTAGTTGCTTTGAGAAATTAGGTCAGATGTGTTTTCTAGAAGGATAGATTTAATTTTTAGAAATAGATTGTAGTTTAATTAGAATTTTCTTGAATATTGCAGTGATCTTCTGAACGGGTTAAAGACATGAATAGCAAGGCAACTACGGGAGCCATTCCGACAACTTGCGAGGAGTCGCGACATGAGAAAAGGAGTAACTTTCTCCCAACTTGATTCTGTAGATATATTTGAATTAATTGTTAAATCTTTGCTTAAATATACGAAGAGATGTCTAAACGGGTTAGGAACAATAAGAAATTCAAAGTTTTTGAAATCATTGAATTAAAGGGCTTGGTCACGGCTTGGCCAAGGTTATGTCGCGACAAAGGCACATTTGTCCTCTGAAAACATTGATGTAGTGACCAGTTGGAAAGAACAATTAGTGAGTATGGAGGAAGGGAGATACATGTCGCGACACCACAGTGATGTCGCGACAGTGAATTAAGTTTCAAAAAGAAGAAGGATTGTCGCCACATCAAACAAATCCTGGAGAACCCTGTATTGTCGCTACATATTAGGTAGGTCGCGACATAAAAGTGCGACATGTGCCAATCACTCACTTCAAAAAGCCCTAAATGACCTCAAATAAAATGTGGCGGAATTGAAGTCGCGACAATTCTTAATTGAAGCATTAATTAGCCCACAAACATTGATTGAATTTTACTTGAGTTGGAAACTATTTCATTCACTCCAACCCATATAACCATTCACCTTCGTCTTCCTCTGAATCTCAGCCTCAAAAACCTAGCATTCGAACTTTACAGAAAGCTTTCCTCTTGTCTCCAATGGCTGAAATTCCCACCCTGGTCCCTAACCTAGACGAGATTATGAGGGAACACGAACAATCAGAAGAAGAAGAAACTTGCAAAGGAGAACAGTTAGATGAGATTCGTCGGGAAGAGCAAGCAGGAGAGATGCCACGCCAAGAGCACCAAAGCTCAGCTGACTTCTCGAGAGCGGACGAGAAAGGGAAAGGAAGAGGAGAAAGAAGAAGAAGTAGAAGATTTCATATCAGATGAAACTTATTCGGTGGAAGAAGTACTATGCTATGAGGTTTTATTCTGAGAGGAGATTCAAACCACATTGACTCCTTTGAGGAGATGATAGACTTGAGAGGATGGGAGGAATCTCTGCGCACACCAAAAGCGAGGGTATCTGACGGTGAGAGAGTTTATTCCAATATGGTAGGAAGGAAGGATGGAGCCGTTTATGTTAGAGTCTGGGTCTGTCACAAGCAGAGGCCATCAGCAAGGAGCTATGGGATAACGATACAAGCATGGCTCCAAATTGAAAATTTTGGAAGCCAAGATTTTAGAAAGATTAAGAAGCTGATGGAAGGCGGTTAGGCTGGCGAGGAGAAGGAAAGCGAGAACTACGAGCAGAGCCAAGGACCCGGGGACACAATTCCTTGTATTGTTGGAGGACTGGAATTCCATGAAGCTCTCTGTGACTCGGAGGCCCCAGTAATATCAATCGATGCCTCTTTACGTGCGAGAATTAAGTTTGGGGGAGCTTGTTCCCACTTGACGGTTACTCTTCAAATGGTAGACGGTCGATGGTGAAGAGCACGAAGGAGTCATTGAAGATGTGTTGCCAGTCCAACATTGGGAAGTTTAGTGATCGCGGTAGACTTCATAATTACGGACATGGAAGAAGATTCACGTACCCCTACTATTAGGAAGACCATTCCTAGCCCCTCTTTGAAGCAACCTTGATTGACATGCAAAAGGAGTTCTCATCTTAAGGGTTGGAGGAAAGAGGCTGCGTGTTTTAACTTGATTAAAAGTATGCAAAGTATAGACCGGGGAAAGAGAAGGGTACAATGTAGGCGATTTTGTCTCTATTCCCAGTACTGATGTTACTTGATGATTGTAACATCGGTTTTATCAATGAAAAAGAGATGAATTCCCGATTATCACGAAGATATACAATGCGAATTTCCATGCGCCGGTTTTCATGCTATAAGCGTGTTGAGCTTGAAGCAAAACGAAAGATAATGGGAAGATAGTGAAAAGGAAATTCATCAAAGAGACCGGTCTGAAGATACAGTTTTGAAGAGTTGCCATGTCATTTTAAGTATGCCTACTTAAATTGCAGAAAAACCGAGTGATCATTCGGCCCAGTTAAGTGAGGCTGGGAACAAAGATTCTTGGAAATATTAAGGAAGCATAAGGAATCGCTAAGCTTGGTCCATTGAAGAAGCTGAGGTATCGATCCGTCAATTTGCATGCGCATGGTCTGTGAAGAACAAAATATCTGTGCAGAACACGGAGATTTGAATCGATGATGAAAGTGATCGGGAAAAGGTGCTCAAATTGTTAATCTTGGTTTTTATCATG
The DNA here is from genome assembly GCA_016808115.1 of Tetrastigma voinierianum. NCBI lineage: Eukaryota > Viridiplantae > Streptophyta > Magnoliopsida > Vitales > Vitaceae > Tetrastigma > Tetrastigma voinierianum. Next base: position 1,943,611 of record JAEQBH010000220.1, on the reverse strand, counting down.
CTATCTCGAGCGGTCCTTAGGTGAGCCGATTCATGTGGTTCCAAAGAAAGGGGTTCTTGTGATCGAATAGAAAAAATGAATTGATTCAGCGAAACGATGGCGGATTACAAGGTATGTATTGATTCACGAGTGAATACGTGACGAGAAAAGATCATTTTCCTTTGCCTTTCATTGATCGGGGATGTTGGATAGGTTAGCGGGACACCCTCACTTTTGTTTTGGATGGATACTCGGGGATATAATCGATTCTTTATTGCACGAAGTCGAGAAGACCACGTTCACATGCCCTTATGGTACCTTTGCCTTCGGAAGGATCTTAGTTTGGGTTATGTAATGCTCGGCTACATTCCAGAGGTGCATGATGTCTATATTCTCAGATTTGGTTGAAGAAGTGATGGAAATTTTCATGGATGATTTTACTATGTATGGATCCAGCTTTGATCAATGTTTAAACAATCTGGAAACAGTACTTCAAAGATGCCAAGACAAGCCATTGCATGGGAAAATTCTCCTCTAGGATCTAGGGTGAGAGTTGGTCAGATATGGTAGACATATCGGGTTTTGATGTCATTCTTGGCATGGATGAGTTTGCGGCCCAGATTGTGACGAGACGGAGTTATCATGCAGGCACGGTCTTAGAGTTGTAGAAGGTAGCATATGCATGTGGTGATGCGCGTATGTGCGTGGTTCGGGGACGAAGTGCAGTAGGGGGGGGAGTGAGGGGGAGAATGTAAAACCTGAGAAAAATTCAATTTTTTTGAAAAAGGGTAAAACGATAATTTCGGTTGAAAACCGTAAATTCTCTAGATATCGGATGACGAAACGGATTGCGCCGTTAAATTCGTCTCGCGAAATCTAGTGACCTAGAAAAGTTCGTCGGTGCGAAGGGCCATTCGGATATTTACAATTTTCACGGATGATAAGTCGTCGGATGAAGCAGGGGCGAGATTTTACGAAAATCACCGAGAAGTCAAAATAGTGTTTAGGTTAAGTTCATTTAAAATAAAATGAAGCGAAAAGAAATAAATTGTTTGAACAAAACGGACCCGAATAAAGCAATATGAACTATGAATATCAAATAATAATATAATAATAAGAATAATAATAATTAAATTAAATTAAAAAAAAAGAGGAGGAAAATGCCATTTTGGCAGAGGAACCTACGGGAGGGAGAGAGAATATTATTTTTATTTTTTTCTTATTTTTTGTTTTCTTTTGAGATCACGAAATTCGAGCCGAAGTAAAGTTTTGCGGAGGCGAAACCATAGAGTTGATCTGCTTGGCAAAGAGCTACTCGTGGACACACCAAAATCTTGGAGTTCGTCAAACTCACGGTGAAATTTTCTACTTGTGTTATTCCCAGCTAAGGCCATTTAATGGTTGTAGATTGGCTTAGAGTAGTAAGGCGTAAATTTCGGTTCAAATTTTTGAATTTGGTATAGGAATTTTGAAATTTTCGGGATTGTTTTTCGAGACCGATTCGGGCTTAATTCGGCTTGTTTTCGAAACAGTTTAAGGTAATTCGAAATTGTTTTTGGGCCAGTCACTTGGCCTGAGAATTCGAGACTATTTTCGAATGATCCGGGCGCCTGTTGGGTTTGGTTTTGATCCGGGAACGTGTCTTCGGGTTTGTGGTATGTTTGGTATCCTGATATTCGGTGATGAATCGTGGAAAGGGACGAGGTGCCTGTTTTATATGGGTCGAGATTGAGCCATTTGTGTGTTATTGTTTGGAAGTGAATAATATGATTGAGTGGTTCGTGTGTCATTGTGTGACAAAATGATGACATAGTTATTCACATGATTGAGGCCATTATGAATCAATTGAAACATATTCATTGGACAAATTATTGTCATCGCTAGGCCTAAGGATGATGTGTGTCATTACTAGAAGATTGTGCGTACTGATGTCCATATGTGCCCCAGTTAATATGTTTGATTTGGAATTTGTATGAACCTTAATATGAATGTCCAAATGATGCATGAGTATGTATGCACATATAGTTCTCATTATATGTGGCATGGTATGAATGAGCAGTAGCATAATTGCATTATATTTTGCAATATCTTTTAACATGGGTGTGAGTGCATAGTTGAGCTTGCAACATGTGTTAGGGTGTTAAAATTAGTTGTGTCATGAGTACACGGTTGTGGATCAACCTTGCGTATGGTGTTGATGATTAGTGGGCTCGGATTAATTGGATAACGTCAAATGGAGTCGTGCGGGTTAAGGGAAATGGAAATGGCTCATTGCATTTCATGTACAGCACAGGGCACCACAAACAAATAGGGTGAGTCACGTAGAGGTGGTTTTTGGGGAGGAAATGTTTCGGGTTGTGGCAATATTATTTATCGAATTATTGTCCACTCTGTAGGAGGGTTGTAAAGTATAATATCGTCGTCAGATCTGCCCGGTGATATACATCGGTTGTCCACAAAATAGATTATCGGAGTGTGTCCACTATTTATATCGGAGGGTTGTCCACGGTTAAAAACAAATACCTTTGTTTGGAAATGGTTTTCATTCATGGCAAAATGCATGTTTGAGGGAGTCAATGAGGACTCAAGGCGTATGGTTGTAAATGAAAAATGAAAAGATTAAGAGTAATCTGGTTTATGCGTGAAAATGTGATGATTCATGGCGCTGGCAAATTCGATGCGTGAGAGTCGGTGAGCTTCGGGATATGGGGATAGGGTGGTACATTCTGCATCCATGACATATGAACATTTAAGTAGGGATATCTGTGATTGTGCTTGAATGTTTGTATGTTTGTTTAGATGTCATTGCATGTGCACTTTGGTGGGAAGTAGCCCTTGTAGGAGATTATCACTCTTTGGGCTTTGCTCACCCCAGATGTGGGACCTTTTAGGTGCAATTCGGTGAAGGCGGTGACAGCATTAGGGACCGCACATATGAAGGAAATCAGTTGTGGCTTTGATATATATTTGTAAATATATATGGTTGCATATTTATTTGTATAAGTGATGTAATTTAAACTCTTATGGACTATGGTTTACTAGTCATGTGCTTATATGTTTGAGTATAGATAAATGGGCTCATTGTGCATTTTTGCTCGTATGTGGACCCGGTGTGGTGGATTTGTATAATGTTGGGCCGTGTTGCCGTATGTAATTTATGCGGAGTTGTATTTTGGCGAAACTATCCTGACTTTCTTTCGATTTCGATAAATCATGGGTCGGAGAAATGGGACACGATGTTGTGTTGTCGGGTTACTGAGCATCCGCGAAAGTATTCAGTGTTGTGGTTTTGTCATGGACCCAGGGATAGGGGTCTCGCGACCTCCTTCCATAAAGATGCATCAGATGAAGTCATAGATTCCTTATAGGATCTAGGGTCATCATCAACTAGGAAAGTGTAAAAGTTATCATCAAGACTAGTTTTTTTCCCATCCCTTTTACTTCTTCTCAATTCTAGTTTAGAAGGATTAGTAGACTCAATTCCAAGATTTCTTTGAACTTGTTGTTGGCCGGCCATTTGTTTTCCAAGGAAAAATATTTTCAAAGAAGTCAGCATTCTTAGTCTCAATTATAGAGATTACTTCCATTAGGTCATTTTTTGATTTGATGACAAGAAACCTATGGGCAACACTATTCTCTACATAACCAATAAATGTTGCATCAAAGGTTTTAGGACCTAATTTCTTTTCTTTGGTAATGGAAGAAGTACTTTTTCTAAACATCCCCACACTTTTAGGTATCCAATGTTAGGTGCATATACTTTCCATAACACATAAGGAGTCTTGCTAATCTTCTTGTACGGTATTCTATTTTGAATATGATAGGCGTAGATGATAGCTTCTCCCCTACAAGCTCAAGGATGCTCCTAAACTTACTAACATTACATTCATCATCTCTTTTAGGATTCTATTTATTCTTTCAGCTACTCCATTAGATCCAGGGGAATAAGGATGAGTTGTTTCATGTCTAATTCCATGTTCCTCACAAAAGGTATTGAAGGGGTTGGACTCATATTCTCCACTCTTATTAGATTTAAGTCTTTTGATTTTCTTAGTTAGTGTAAGATTCGAGAAAATTCCAATTTTCTGAAAAATGGCAAAATCGTAATTTCGATAAAATTTGATTACCTGATCTGGGATGATGCCAAACGGACTTACCGTTGGAATCGTCTCTCGCGAAATCTAGCTACCACATCGATTTTAAATTAAATTCGAGCGGTCCCGAATTGCATGTTTTCGAGCGCGCGGTATCAGGTCTTGGTGAAACGCGACATGTGATGTGACAAAGTCACCTATAACATATACTCTTGTGACACATGTCCTGAGATAGAGAAGGATGAAATGGATCGTAGAGATGTGAAGTGTTAAATCGAAGGACATGAATGACATTATTTGAATTGTTGTGGGGAAAAGACAAAATTTGGAATGATGGTCATCTCTACGTTGGAAGGGCCAAGCGTGCATGGGAGCGGGATGCGATTGAGAGTTAGGTTTTATTTTTAGAAGTATACCTTCTCTACAGGATTAGGCCGATTGAATGGTCGGATTTTCTTGGTAAAGTAAAGTAGTTAGCATCGAGGGGACTAGCGTGGGCTGGTTTCGGAGTTTTCGTGAGCTCCATGAGGTAGGGGTTTTATCTTACTTGTTTTACCTCTTGTTTAAGTGTTTTGTAAATGCTTGTGTTGGTTTGAGGCCGTGAGTGGCCGTTTGATCGGTCCCAAAACTTGGGATCGAAATGTGAAAATTTTTGGGACCTATTTGGACAGTCCATGACAGTGTAGGGACTGTTTTGGGTGTTTGTGTCATAAATTACATAATAAATTATGTTTTGGTGTGTATGAGGCCAGAATTGGCCATGGATTCGGAGTTCCACAAAGTAGGCAAGGTTTAACAATTAAGGCATATGGACAGCCACTTCTTTGATACCAGAGATTTGTAAAAATAGTCGGTTGTGAAATGGACCCGAAAACACCCGTGTATTGTATTATGAAATTGTTTGAGTGGTGGCTTGAGTGGTGTGGAAATAATAGGTTAATGCATGAATTTAGTAATATTTTAACTGTGCTGCTGATTACTCTGAAATATAATTGTGTGTGTAGGTATTGGAGATGGGTGCAGATTGCTTTCCAGTGAAATTTAATTTGGGTGGTTGTTTAATATTGAATGATATGTGTTATGATTGCAAATTTGAATATTGCATATTAATATATTGACATGAATTGTATTGAAATAAACATGGTGCGACTCATCTGCCGGAGTAACTTGCAGAAATTAGGTGTGAGTGCATGACACGAATTTTACGAAAAGCGAACATGGTTGCGAAGGAATTTCACGGGATGATTTTAGAATGGGGTTGGGAGACGGTCCAGCGAATCTGTTCGGATGGGATCATGGCCCGTTTAGGAGGATCTCCAGCACATTCTCCTCGGAGGGTAGTCCCATATTTTACGAGCTTCGGTAGTGTATTTTTCGAACAACAAGTTTTGTTTTGAAAATGGTGTTTTTCTATCACTTAAACGAGCAAGTATGAGGAGTCAGTGGGGCTGAGACATGGAGTTTAGCATGTAGACATTCAAATGAAAATCACGCATTTACTTGAGTGTGTGTTTATTGGATCATTGCATATGTACTTAGGTGGGAGTAACCCGGTACATGGAATGTTCCACTGCGGGGAGATGCGCTGCCACATCGAGGAATATTATTTAAGGATCTGGGACGTTCGAAGACGTCTCATCTTAGAGGCAGATTTTGAAGGCGGGTTGACTGATGTTTTTGGGATAATATGTATTAAAATTGTAAATTTTAATATGTGATACGTATTAAGAATGTATAACTCTTGAACCATAATATAATTGGTTGAATGCATTTGGATGGAAGTATGACATGTAGGCTGGCGGCCGTTTGCCGTGTGTGTGTCGTGTCTGAGACGTATAGTTCCATGTGAGTTATTGGGTGATCAGCCAGACACCGTTTAGAGGCGTCCTGATTGGTTCTAGCCGTTTTGTACTTTATGAAAGCATCAATTGCTTCATCTTTGTTTCTTAAAAGATACACTCTTGTATATCTTGAGTAGTCATCTATGAAGGTAATATAAAACCTTTTACCACCTCTAGTCATGGTGTTTTTCAAGTCTCCTATGTCACTATTGATACGAACCACGCCAATTTGTGACAAGACCTGTGATCAAGTTAATCTCGGAAGAACTGCTCTAGTCTTCGACTTGGATGGATGACCTTGACCTATTGCTTATAGCGAAACAGGAACCTTGGTATAGGAGGACGTCGTAATTGGTGATGGAGATCCAATTGAGATGAATGCCACAGAATAACTGATAAGTTCGAAGAGTTCTTTCAAGAACCAAAGAGAAATTTAACTCTCAATTTTTATTCAAAATGTGTCCCGAGAAGAAAAGCAGGGACTGACAGGCCTACTCATCGACTAGAAATATGAAAAAGCAAAACAAGTTGTACAAAGAAAAGTAAATATTTGGCCAACACAAGAAAGGAAACTAACTTATATTTCTAAACTACTCACACTCTAAACGTCCACAAAGAAAGGAAAACTAGATAATTTAGGACAACACTTGGTAACCAAATAAGCAGCAAATCAGAACCAAATCAACAACAAATTAGGAAAAATGTATCAAATAGAACCCGAATATATTAGTCAATAGTAAAAACACCTTGGCTCTTGGTCAAAATCTAGATTTACTTTGATGACATGGACCATCTTTGTTTCCTCTTTGGAGTTGAACACGTGAACTTCTTTCAATTGAGCATCTCGAATTAAAACATTAAGGGATTCTTTGAACTCTTGGCTCTAGCTCATGTCATCGGGCCAAGTGGGATTTCAAGCGGGTCCACACTCCATTCCTTAGCCATGTCTCCATCAACTGTAAATCAAACTTAATAGTTATGACTCTCTTTCTATCGATTTACAAGATTTCTTTGTGGTTTTAGATTTTACACATACTTCACATTTTCCAAGGTTTTCTAAGGACAGTTTGGGAATTAATATTAATTCACCCATTTTCTTAATATAAAAAAAGTTTACATGTCCTAATTTACCATACCAAACATCACAAGAATCAACCATGTAAGCAGAAGAACAAGAAGATGCTTTATTATTCATTATTTCTTAAACATTCAACATAACTCTCCTTGATTACAACAACCCTTCCCAACAAAGCATCATTCTTTGTTAACACTATTTTGTCTAAATCAAACATGATCCTAACTCTTGCTTTCCCAAGTAGAGACACTGAGACTAAGTTCCAATGAATATCTAGCACATGGAGGACATCACTAAGGGTGAGAACTTTTCTCTAAAGGTTAGCTTAAGGAGAACTTTCCCTTTTTCAATCATTGGGGATGATCTAGAATCGACCATGAACACTTGTTCCTCTCCTTCCATCATCATGGAGTAGGAAGTGAATGCACTTATGTTGCCATAGATGTGCCTAGTAGCCCTAGAGTCTACTATCTAGTCCTTCATATTTGTGACCATGCTCACCTTAGAGGCGACTACTACTGCATTCACCTTTGCTTCTGCTAGATTTGCCCTTAAGTTGATTCTCTCAAGTCTAGTTATGTTGCGACATTGAGGTGCATGGTGGCTAGGCTTGCCATAGACAAAGTAGTTACCTCTCTTTTTGAAGGTAGAATTTTGGATCTTGTTTGATGAGTTGGGCTTAGTCCTAGGGTTTTGTCTCTTAGACCTATAGAATTTGGGCCTTGGTCTCTCTTCTATCACATTGGCCTTAGATGATAACTCCTTGGCTCTTTTATCTTTTATCCCTAGTTTTATTTTGTTCTTCAATCCTAATATGTTTTATAACATCTTCTAGGGACATTTGTTTCCTTTTGAGTTTCATGCTATTTGTGTAGTCTTTCTAAGAATCTAGAAGGGTCTCTATAAAGTAGCCAACCACAAAAAGTTCATGTAATTTTATGTCTTCAATGACTAGGTCATTGATCAACATGTGGTAGTCATGAATTTGAGATGAAACATCTCTATCCTCAGTCTTTTGGAACTTTCTAAAATTTTCTATGACATATTTTTGTGTTCTAGCTTCTTCTACTATGTATTTTTTATTCAAAACATCCAAAATTTCTTTTACAACTTGATATTCACAATAGACACCAAAGAGTACATTTGTGAGTGTGCTAAAAATGACATGCCTAACTTGTTTGTTCTCATTTTCCCATTTAGATAAATCTTTAAAGTCACTCTTAGGTTTTTGGGGTCTGTCAGTATCTGCAGGTCCCTTGACATCAATGGTAGAATAAACTGGCTTTCTTTGCTTCTGCTTAAAGAATGTCGCGTTAAGAATTCGATCTTGGAAGTGTTGAGACGGGTGTGAACTAGGGAAGTCTCCATCCCGATTCAGGAATAAATCTTTAAGATTTGGTTGAACTAGGTGCAGGGCTGAGCGAAAGCGGAACTGATATTGAGAGATGTGTTAAGTATCACAGGGAGAGATGGCCCAGGTAAAATGGAGGATCCCTTTGATGAATTAAAATTATCACGCCTTAAGCTCTTGTGCTGGCTTGTTGATTGGTGCTACAGGCGATATGCGAATAAGTTATAATCTCTTTGCTTGGCCAGAACCAGTACGGTAATAGAAGTCTTTTAGAAAAGATTAGGGAATTTATTGCCATCAAAGCAGGCAAAGCAAGTTTCTGTGAAGAATGAGATGACTTAGCGATTGGTTGGCTGAGGCATGAAATAACACTGTCCTTAGAGTAGATTAGCCCTCTTCCGATTTGTAACCTTGGTGTAGTGGGGAACTAATACTTTACCTTCAGGATTTAACAACCAGATTGTGTACTCTCTATGGTAGAATCCTGATATAAAGTAGCTGATGATATTTCTTGTTGAAATATATTTTGGTATGAAAGCGGCAAAATTAGATAAGAGGTGCTTCAGGAGCATTTGAAGGCAGAGAGAGGGAGAGGAGTCTTTAGACGGCAGAAAGTGAAGGTGTAGGCCATTTGAAGCGAGATAGGAGAGCTTAAGAGTGAGACATCTCAAAGAAAAAGGTGTGTTAACAAGAGAGGAGGGGCATCCAATGGATCTCTCTAAAAGATGTGAGAGAAAAGGTAAAATAAAAATTATTAAAATAATTAACCAAAATGAATATATCAAAGTATTTCCCACGTAGAGAATGACCAAGTGAGGAACTATTTAAAATGAAATAAAATTGATTAACAAATTGAGTAAACTAATTATTTAATATTTAAAAAATCAAACCAAATGGCTTGGTGGAAAAACTTGATCAAGTCAAATTGAAATATCAAAAATATTTTTTCTTTCTCGTTTTTGACATTTAACCATCCATCAGTTATTGTCTAATAGCCTTATTTATTGAATGGTGAATTAAAATAAAAGAATAAAAGAAAAATATGTTTTTCTGATAAGGGTTAGAAAATAAACAAGACCCAGAATTATATACACAGTTTTGTGTATGCAATTTAGTAGATAATTAAGAAAAAATTGTCATAAATTTGATAAAAGATTTGAAGAAAATTGGATAGTTACTCAATAAATGATTTTTCACTATACGCTGCATGGACGGACATAAAGAATGTTGGATTTATTATTGTTTCTATTTTTATATATCTTAAAGATGTGGTTATGTATTTAAGGATATTTATTAAATACTTAGACTTGTTTCTTCTACGTTAACAAAAAGAATATTTAGGAAAAAAAAAAGAAAAAAAAAAAAAGAAGCGCGTGGACCACCCTGATCCTCGATTCATCCGCGATTAATCGGGCAGCGGTTTTCACTTCTCACTTATCTATTAACTCACGAGCTACACTCGTCACATCACAAGTTGTGTCCACTTGGCGCCTTCTGAGTTGATACAACAGGGAAGATCTTGCGGTGTCACCGACAGGTGGTTGCGATTTTGGTACTGCCTGAATTTAAAAAAATAAATAAAATAAAGTTCACGCACGTGGTGTCGGACCGGACCAGCAGGTCAAACACCGGAAGAATCGTTAACCCCCACAAGGGCGTGTAGTAATAATAAAAACATGACTTTGAATAAAAAATGAACGGTCAGGATCGAGCGGGGATCACATATGCTCGAAAAGAGGGAGAAAAAGGATCATTCATCAAATAAATAAAGGGAAAAATCTACTCTCTCTCTCTCTCTCTCTCTTCTCACCTTCACTTGCTGTTGTTTGAAGCATTTCGGCGGATGAGAAAGCTTTTCTTCCTCTCTCTAGCTTCAAGCATAGGAGAAGAATTCTAGGGTTTGGTGTATCGGAAAAATAGAGCTTCACCATTTGATCTGTGAATCTGGGATTCTCCTGGCTTTACTTTTGTTGGAATATCTTTAAATTTTGCTATTTTGAGTTCTGAAATGGAGAGAGATTTCATGGGTTTGGGTTCAAAAGAGCCCCTGGCTGTTGTGAAAGAGGAGATTATTGAAGGAGGCAAAGATTCAGGTATGTTTTCTGTTCATTTATATTTATTTACATATTTGATTAGTTGTTTTTTTTTTTTTTTCATTTTGACTGGTTTTTTTGGTTGAAATTATGTAATTCTGGCAATGATTTGGGTTATTTTTTGCATTTTAATCTGTAAATTTGGCGTTTTTGTGCTGTTTAATTTAGTTTAGATTATGAGTGCATGGCAGGTGGAGGCTAGTAAATTGAATGAAATAATAAATAGAAAAAAGTTAAATGGTTTTGTTAGGTTAATTAATTCTACTACTACGAATTTATTTCTTTCCCAATCCACATGCGTTTCCATGGAAACCTAAATTGATACCCATTTATTACTAATTTGCATACCTAAAATGGTAATAATAGCTGGATGTGGTTAACAGATGGCCAATCTCGTACCTAGGTAGTCTTAATTTCGTTTTTAGCATGTGGTGTCCAAGAAAAATGTTGAATTCCATCTGGAAGCACTTTGTCATGTAATCGATAATTTTTTCTGTTTTATTTCGGATTATTGTTAAAGCTAGCAATTTTACAGTGTTGTTCTTGTTTCTTGTGGAGAAATGAGTTGCAATTTGTTTTTGGGTTTCAATTATCTCCTCAGCGTATGTTTTCTAATGTAGTCTTGGGCCTGGAGTTGGAAATTTTTCTTAAATTTCAAGTCCCTGTGGTTGGGTTATTTATTTATTCAAAAATTTGGCTGGTGATTTCTTATCAAAATAAAAGGATATGCTGTATCTAACTGAGACTTGTTGCTCATGCTTTTCTGAATTTGTAGCATTTACTAAAGGTTCGGGAATACAGTGGCCCTTTTCAAACAAAATCTCTGCACTTCCTCATTTCATGTCTTTTAAGACTGCCCAAGAAGACAAGTCCAAAAAGGTTGCATCTGATTCCCTTGCTGGTGAAATGCAGGTTTGTTCTTATATCCCTTCTGTTTGAATGATTATAAAATATAGTATTTCAAGGGTTTAGTGATCTTAGGGAAGATTACCTCATAACATTTGAAACTGAGTCTGGTGATCTTAGGGAAGATCAGCTCATAACATTTGAAAATGAGTCTATTGCACAAATTGAATGGTATTGATATGGTTTTTGAATATGTTTGTGATTCATGGGTTTTATCTCCTCGAATGTTGTAAGCAAAGTAATTAAATTGTTTCAGTTTTATGGGGGTTCATACCCCTAGGTTAACTGTCATCACTGAAGTTCATCTCAGCATCCAAGTTAGATTGTTCACTTGTTTCTCAATGCTTTTTTCTTTATAGAAAGCAGTCGATTCCGATAGGCAAGGAGGAAGTTTTGCAGTGACAGCTTATCCTTTGCAACATGATTCACATTTAATGAATCATCCTCATGATGTGAAAATGTTTCCAGTCTCAAATCAAACAATTCCGGTTTCCATGGGCAACCCCTTTTTCAAGACCCATTTTGCAGCAGCTGGACAGAACATGATTGGTGCTTCTCTGAAGCAACAGTTACTTGGAGGAATTCCTGTTTCAGCTCCACATGGAGTTCTTCCCTCTGTTGGTTCTTTTGCTGGAATCACTGAACCATGGTATCTATCAGCTTTTATCCCTAAAAGGAATTTATTTCCTTAATAAACATATTGACCTGTATGAAATGGAATATCATTGAATTTTATTTTGTAGGAACAATTTTAAGGCATCTGGATCTCCTGCTCAATTGACTATCTTTTATGCTGGGACAGTGAATGTCTATGATGATATCTCGCCTGAGAAGGTTCTCTCTCTCTCTCTCTCTCTCTCTCTCTCTCTCTCTCTAGGCTTCTCCTGGTTATTACCCCTCTTGGGTTGTGCACATCCTCACAAGTTTTATTATTGTTATTTTTTGGTTAAAATATCTTATCCAGGCTCAGGCTATTATGTTCTTAGCTGGGAATGCGACTTCCATGGCTTCTGGCATGGGGCAGCAGAGAGCTCAAGGTCAGGCACCTGCCTCAAAGCTGGCAGCAGGTGATGGTGCCCTTGCAAACCAGCCCATTAATACATCACCTTGCTCTGGTCTCTCAAGCCCCATATCTGTTTCTTCACATCCTGTTGCTCAATCTGGGAGTGGATCTACTAGCAACGATGAAGTGCTGGCTGCTAAAACTACAGGGGTTTGTGTCACTCCTGTTCCCAAAATGGATTCCCCTAAAATAATTTCTGTTGCTGCAACACCTATGATGCCATCAGGTAAAATGAGATGTTGGAATTACTTAAACTTCTGTGACTAGATCTGTTTAAAAGCCATTTTAATTTTTTGTCATGGGTGTGTAACTGACTCAGCAATCCTGGGTGTTCGTGAATATTGAAAAATTATTGAGAAGATGTCATAAGTTACATAGTGATAAAAAAAGATTTGGAATATTTTTGTGTGCTATTACCATGTATTAAAATTATAAAAAGATCACTCAGCTTTTTCCAATGTTGATTCCCCCCATCTTGTTTCCAATTGTGTTCCTTCTCTGTATGGTTAGCTGAATGGTTTCTAGGTCTCCAAATTATACCCATTATTGAAGATTTCCTATATTTGGACTTCTTAATAGGCACTTCTTATCATTTGCTAGATTTATCGTCGCAGTTAGTATCATGTGAAAATGACATTCAATATTCTTATGCAGCTGTTCCACAAGCTCGCAAAGCATCCTTAGCTCGGTTTTTGGAGAAGCGCAAGGAAAGGTAACTTGTTGAACTAGGAGATATACTTTATTTTGATCAAAACCCTCAAAACTTTTAAGTGCTGCTCACTATCTTTTAGGTAACTAGTACATATTTGTAGGACCTTTAGAATTGTGAGGTAAGAACCAACGGTGCTGATGCTGAAGTTGCTCTCTTAGCAGCTACTTTTTGTCCTTTTTTTTACATGGGCAAATAAATATTTTGGATGAAATGTGCCTAACAAAAGAGGGGCAGATTCCTCGCATGCTTTGCATTTAGAAGCCTCTTGCTTCAAATTTTATTTGAAGGTTAAGTCACATAAGATGACTGGGGCTTCAACTTTGGAGAGACCTTTTTGAGAAAGGTTGCTCTTTGAGTTGATAGCTAGTTTGGTCATTGAGATATAACTGCACATTTGTGGTCCGTCTATGAGCATTTCCAAAATTTCCTTTGTAAACTTAGGACTTGTTGGATTTATCTTCTGCGATTGAACTGGTAATCATCGCAAATATGAGAAATGCCTACCTTATATTTCAGTTCAGAAGCAAGCATATAAAAATTCAATGATCAGTTCCACCCACCCAATTATGGTAGAAATATTGGAATATGCAATTGAGAACTGTTCCTTCAATTAAGGCCTGTGATTATGGGTGCAGGGTGATGAGCACTGCGCCTTACTATCCCAGCAAGAAAGCTCCTGAATGTGCCACCCCAGGATCTACTGGCATGAGTTACACAGCTAGTTCAGGTGCAGGTGCAGGTGCAAGTGCTGGTGCTGGTGCTGGTGCTGCTGCTGCTCTTTAAGCTAACAGGGAGTAGTAGCCATATTGCAAAATTCTGAGGCCAAATTAGAACAAGGAATTTTATGCAAAATTCTGTAGTTAAATTATAGAAGTTGCAGTCCCGATTACTCCCCTGTTTTGTTGTAATCTGTAATCCATAATGCTTGTATGACTCAAAATCTTAACTAGGCAACTCTTAATATTTTTTGTTTACTATGGTGATAGGATGACTCTTCTCCACACACCAATATGAAACGCTCTCTGTATGATGTGTACGAATTCAACTTTTTGTTAAGTTGTGAAAATAATTGCTAGATTATTATAATGCATACTTATAGTTTTTATTATACCTTTTTCCATCAGAAATAATTCCTTCCATTTGGGTGAGTGGTTTTATGGCTTTCCCTGTTCGAACTTTAATTTTCCTTCTTATCACAGAGGTTGGCAGTAAATATTTCGTCATTTTCAAGTGTCTCTCTATTTGGTCACTTCTCCTGCCATGCGCATAAGGTGAAGTCAGGAAATATTCAGATGTCGCCATCTTCATATACCACATGTTTGATTGGTTCATTTTTTATTTATTTATTTATTTTTTGAATGTCATGATTCATGAATGAATACAAAAGAAGGGAAAGTCGATGGTAACTGGTAAGGGCATCAAATTTTAAAATTGGAAAATGTCGATAATTTACTTGGTCATCCAACAGGCAACAACAACCCAAAGGATAAGGATGAGGAAATAGAGGGTGGAGCAGGTTAACTTCATCAATCAAATTGACCAAAAGGACCCCAGAAATTGGAGTAGATTTTTAATTTTTCTTTCAAAAAAAAAGGTGGGGCCCCTGGATCGGGCACCACGCTCAGGCCTCAAGTTGAACGACCTACTTGACTTTGGTCACTTGGTAGATAAAAAATACAGACAATAAAATAAATTTAAAGCGAGTGCTTAAAATTTAAAACTTGACAGATACGAAAGAGCAATGAGAGCAACATAATAATTCCAAAATAATGGATGGCTTTACTGACCGAACCCTATAAATTGCAGGTGGGGTTAGATGCTATGTACAAATAGTCACGTGTACATTACAATGACCGACTGATATATTTCAATTTCAATTTTCAATTTTCAATTTTACTCAAAGCTCAAACATCACATGTGTTCATTGTTTGCATTGGTTTCATCAAGTTGGGTTAATACGATGTGGCCGGATAATTATCATATTTATTTTATAATTTAATTAGTTTTAAATTATATCATAAAAAAGCATGGGGAGAGTCGTATCTTTTGATTTGAATTTACATTCAAAATAAGGTAACTATATCCGAGATTAGTTATTGAGGTAAATAGATAATAATAAGATTATGTTTTTGTTTTTTGGATCAAAAAGAAGTTTTTCTCTTGTTGTCCCATGTTCTCTCTCTCTCTTCAATGTGATTGTGATAACAAGAGAAACTTTTGATTCTTAATCTTCAAGAAAAAGAAAGGTATGTCATTTACGCTATGATTATTTAAGTTTCAATTCAAATATTTTGTGATCGAAACATGATTATGTCATGATGTTTTGGGCAAGGTTTGTGTGTCAGAAACCTTTCATTGGTATTGATTGGGTTTAAAAAATGGGCCTGGGCCTTTGATCAAGCGAGTTAAAGAAGGCCGATCGCGGGCCGAGTAAGCGGCCCAGGAGCCTGTAGTGTGAGAGCCCTGGTTGTCCCTCGAGGGTGATAACAAAGGCTCAGGGCAGTATCCACATAAGTCAAATCGAATCTCCATTGATAAGGAGTAGGATAGTCCAAATAACATTTTAATTATCACTATTAATCGGCGGTGATAAGGAAGAAAATCCTCAAATCGATGGAGAGATTGGAATTATCCTTTAGTCAGATTAGGAAAATCGTATTTATAAAAGATCGAATGCACGTCCCGGTGAAGGTATGCGAAGCTACGCATAGAAAATTCATTCCCTAAGCAGTTGATCTTCTCTCGCCCTCGGAAAGAACTAACTTTGGCATCGGAGAGGCAACGGGCAGCTTACCGCGATCGCTTTGTTTGCTGTTTTTGCGAGAGGAGTCCAACGTCACGGAGTCAGCGGGCCGTGTGATTCGGCACGCTCGCCCCGAGTTCAGTTGAAAAAGCATCATCGGTTAGCGTCGTGCGTAGGAGCGTGGATTCGTACACAAATAAAGTGACCTCGATGTTGATGGTATCGACTCGGAACACAAGTAGGAAGCCATGATCCCGAGAATGCAAGGCAATGAGGCAACATTAGATGGCAAACCTCTGCGGCGCCTTTGGAAACTATGCACGATGTCTGGCAGGATGGAGGCACTCAGTCTCACTATGTAGCTTGATGGGGAATGGGCAACTCACCGGATAGATGCAACGCTGAGGGAAGTGCGACATGCCCAGAAGGCCTGATATCACCCCTTAGGAAACGACCACACCTCACCCCCTGAGGCGAGAAATAGAGCGAGTCTGGCAGAACCGGGGCCTGAATATACTTAACCCAGGAGGTGTAGCGAAGCAATGCTCGGGAGGAACATCGGGCTTGATGGAGGCGACTCCTCATCCCGGCAGTGGGAGCGATCATAGGGCGAGAGGTTGAGTCCATCAAGCGGGAGACTCGACCACATGGAGAGTGGTAAAGGGCCGGGCTCGGACCATGGACACTGCAGTGCAGTAAAGCGAGTCCCCATTCACAGTAGAAGTGCTACATTTCCCTCTTAAATAAAAGTTCGGGATGCATGAAATAGAGCGTTCGATGGGACGAAGGATCAGTTGACCATCTTAACACCCATAAGAACCGGATGGAGTACATGGATATCAAGGCCCCGTATGATGCAAAGCCTTAGCTATCACGCTAAAAGGCCCACATTGGCTTAGTTTTTGAGGCTCCCACCATCGTGGAGTCTCTTCATTTAGAGAGCTCTCCATTTAGGTAGTCTCATTCATTAGAGCAGGGACATACGAGGCAGTTACCACTTCTAGCGTCCATAAAGCGGAAACCCGCAGCTTTGAGGTCTTATGTTGAGTTGACGCCCGAGTCATTAAAGGTGGACGTTCCAGAAGAAAAGTTAGCCATCACCGCATTCATTGATGGGCTAGGAGTACAGTCAAAAGACTTAATATTTTCCATCTCAAAGAATCCTCAAGCAAGCATAGGCGAAGGTGCTCATGCGATACATTAATGGCGAAAAGAAGCCCTCCTTATCGAGAGAAGGCTCTTGACCCACAAGAAAAGCGGGGTGACAAGCAGGGACGAAGCCCTAAGAGGCAAATAGACCGAGAGAGATCCCGAAGGAATGACGATCCCGAAGAGCGAGGAGGCGTCGGAGACCGCTGGGACCACCTCGACCCTAGCTCTGACAACGGCATTCACCTGGCGGTTCACCCTACGGCCGGCCCGCGAGTATCCACCCAGGGTCTTGTGCTTGAGGGTACAACATGAAAAATTTATGAGATGGCGTCCCAAATGGTGGACCTAACCAAAGAGATAACACTAGATCTTTGTGAGTTCCATAGGGACCACGGGCATCGAGACAGGACAATTGCATACGGCTCGGGAAATAGAATCATGATTCAGCGGGGGTATCTTCGTAGCTACATATCCTGCGAAGAGGGTCGAGATTAGGCGGCCACCACCACCTCGGCTGACCAACCCGACTCAGCACTGACAACCGCCCAGGAAATCCATGTGATCTCAGGAGGATTTGCAGGAGGCGGGGAGTCCAGCTCAGTCAAGAAGGCTCATTTGCGTAGTATCAGGTTAGGAGAGATAATGGAGGTGCAAGTAGTGTCCAAACTCCCTCGACTTGACACCGCCATGACCTTCTTGGATTCAAACCTGGAAGGATGTCAACACCCCCAAGATGACCCTTTAGTGATAAGGGCAGTTGTGGCTAACAAAACAATCCCTTTGGGTCCTTGTCGTGATGGGGCTCGGCGAGGCATCATCTTTGCATCAACTTTTGACAAGATGGGCATCGAAGGGAGGCGGAACCGGTCGGTACCCACTGCTTGAGGATTCTTTGGGAGAAAAGTGCTACCTTTGAAGTCAATACGGTTAGTGCTCACTTTGGGGAGACCCATGCCGGTGACAAGCGAGCGGTAAGATTTCTCATGGCGGAGTGCTATCGACATAGCGTGTTATTGGGCAGACCCTCTCTCAATGCCATAAAGGCCATCCTTACCGCTTATCACATGGTGATCAAGTTCCCCACCAAAAACGGAGTAGGAATGGTTCGAGGGAGACGCGTGTGACGGGAGATGTTGCTCGTCGATGAAGCAAAGCGGTCGACGGCATATACGTGGGCGGGCTGAAGCGTGAGCGAGGTGAACACTCGACACGAGCCCTCGGAAGCCCGAGCCTATCTGATTGGATGATCACCCTGAACACCTCGCCTACGTTGGTTCCAAGCTAGCGGAAGACCTCAGAAGCCTCCTTATCCGCTTCTTGAAACATAACAAGGATGTTTTTCGCGTGGAAGCAGGAAAACATGGGAGGGATTGACCCATGATAATCACTCCTGAGACTAAACGTCGATCCATCCTTCCAAAGCCCAGGTTAAGCAAAAAGAAAGTTTCGCCCCGAGAGAAGATAAAGCGATTAATAAGGAGGTGACAAGCTCACTCCCGATGAATGCGATAAGAGAAGTGGAATACCACGGATAGTTGTGACGTTGTACTCGTCAAAAAAGTGAATGGCAAATGGCGACTTTGCATCGATTTTATTGACGTCAATTGAGCATGCCCAAAAGATAGTTTCCCTCTACCTCGGATCGACCTCATAGTAGACGCCACGGCCGACCATGAACTCCTCAGCTTCATGGATGCTTTCTCCTGCTACAACCAGATCAGCATGGATCCCGAAGACCAAGAGAAGACCTCATTCGTCACGGGGCAAGGGACCTATTGCTATCGAGTAATGCCCTTTGGACTAAAAGCGCGGGAGCTACCTGCTCGGTGGTGAGCGAGGATGTTCGGACAAATAGGGAACATCTATGGAGGTATATATAACCGACATGTTAGTAAAATCAACTACAGCCGAGCTCCATATAGCTCATTTGGCCGAGGCATTCGAATCTAAAGTACAACGCTATGAGATTGAATCGGTAAATGCGCTTTAGTCGGCCGAAAAATTCTTGGGTTTTATAGTCAACAACCGAGGAATAAAGGCAAACCCAGACAAGATAAAAGTTGTGCTCGACATGCGCGCCATCGGAAACATAAAGAAGTCAGCGCTGGCGGGAAGAATAGCCTCGCTCGCGTTTTGTGTCGAGGCCGGCGATGAGAGTCTCAGCCCTTCTTCGGGTTCTAAAAAGCTTTCAATGGGATGCGGCTGAAGAAGCATTCACAACGTTAAAACTTATGCGAGCTCTCCCGTTAAAGTAAGTCCCTTTGAGGAGAGCTCCTTTACCTATACTGGCTGGATTCAGATTTCTCAGCTTATTATTGTCTAATTCGAGGAGACAAAGACGAGTCACGACCTTGATCTACTAATACGGTTGAGCTGCGAGAGGCGGAGGAAAGGTACCCAAAGATGGAGAATTAATCGACCTTTGGTAACCACGGCTCAGAAACTCCGCCCTTGCCACGCTCCTTACCATGAAATCGCCATGAGTATCGATGAATTGAGAACCTGAACCGGAGACCTCACGGAAGATTGATGAAGTGGGCCATAGATTTGAAGCCGAGTTCGATATCGAGATATAAGCGAATACAACAATACAAAGGCGGATCTTGGCTAGGACTTCATCATGGAATTCACCTCGTAAAAGCACGCGAAGCTACTGACTAACGTCCGACCTCCTTATTTAGAGGTTGTCCGTAGATGGGGCCGCCAATGCTCAAGGGAGTAGTGCTGGTCTAATTTTGACCTCTCCGGACGGAATAGATATTGAGTATGCGCTGAGATTTGGGTTCCAAGCCTCCAATAACGAGGCCGAGTATGAGGCTGTCATAGCTGGGCTTAACCTCGCCTATTCCATGGAAGTTGATGAACTAGAGGTATGCAACAACTCCCAGCTGGTAGTAAAACAAATAGAAGACTCATATGAAGCCAGAGGCGAAAAAAATGATCCTATACCTCAAGAAGGTACGGGAATTACTCAAGAAGTTTGTACGAGTTCAGATCAGACACATACCAAGAGCAAAGAATTCGCGAGCAGATGCCCTAGCAAAACTAGCAACAGCCTCCCAAGAAGACCTCAATAGACCGACACCTGTCAAGCACCTTTCAGAGCCCTCTATAGATCTCAACAACAAAGAAATCTCCCCTGTCATGTCCGAACCGAGCTGGATGGACCCCATTTGGGACTACTTAATAGAAGGACTCTGCCAAACGACGAATGAGGCATCTAAGCTTAGGTCGAGATCTGCCAGGTTCATTATTCATCGGGGAACCCTTTATAAGCGAGGTTTTTTCACACCCATCCTCAAGTGCATTGCAAGGGAAGACACCAACTATGTGCTGAGGGAAGTACATGAAGGCGAATGTGGAAATCACATCGGAGCTCGGGCATTAGTGGGAAAAGTCTTGGCGAGTGCTATTGGCCTGATACTCGGAAGGCACTTAATGGAAATTTGGTCGGATAGTGCAAAGTTTGGCCAAAAGCATGCCAAAATCTCATCTCCCATCCGAACCCCTTGACATCGGTTCGGGGCCTTTTTCGGCAATGGGGTTGGACATATTGGGACCCACACACTTGCATTGGAAGGGGCGTGCAATTATTGTCGTAGTAGTGGATTATTTCACCAAATGGGCAGAAGCCGAGCCCTTGGCTACTATCACAGAACAGAAGGTACACAACTTCGTTTAGCGTTCCATAGTATGCAGGTTTGGTATCCTGAGAGCCCTGGTATCAGATAGCGGGGAACAATTCGACAATCCTAAGTTCAGAGATTTCTGTGCCGAGCTCGGAATCAGGAACTACTACTCTTCCCCAGCTCATCCGCAATCTAATGGACAAGCAAAAGTCACCATCAGAACCCTTAAAGCAGCATTAAAGACTAAGTTGGAAGATTTAAAAGGCAAATGGGTAGAATACCTCCTCGAGGTGTTATGGGCGTGCAGACTACATGAGTCGACCCAACTCGGGAGACCCATTTGCTTTAGCCTTTGCTTGCCGGCGGTAGCCCTGTCGAGATTGGATTAAAATCCCCAAGGGTTGAATTGGCAAGTGTAGAGCATAGCGAAGAGGCTCTTCGCCTATCTAGACCTCCCCAGATGAAAGCGTGGCGGTCACCGAAACACACGAGAGAGACTACCAAGGGAAGACAACGAGGTACTATGATCGAAGGTCAAAGCCGGGGCTATAAGCTGGCCACTGGTTTTAAAAACACGCCCAACGAGGAAAGATCCTACACATGGAAAGCTAGGACCCAACTGAGAAGGCCCTTATATCGTGTCACGCATAGTCCGACCTAGCAACTACGAACTCCAGACAGAAGAAGGAAGAATTCTACCTCACTCTTGGAACGTTGAGCACCTCAAACAATTTTATTAATAGACCTCAGATTGTAATCTTTAATAAAGTACCATCAGTTTTCAGATAACAGTCTGTTTGTTGATTACTTTGCTTAATATCTTTACGAATCAAAAGGCAAGGCTTATCAGTAAAAGAAAAGCGGGCAGCTCGACAAAAAAATGCCTGAGAAAATTACACACCTCAGAATACACAAATTCATGCTTCACAAAAAGAAAAAGATTGTTCTTTATTCCAAAGAATCTGATTGATTCGAGAGGATTACAATCGGCCGGTGCCATCCCTTACATCTAGGAGCGAAACGATCTGTGAGTTCCCTCGAAAAAAAAAAAAAAAAAAAAGGAAAGGGAAAGGAAGAGAGTGTGAGACGGGAGGAAAGGGAAGGAAGGAAGAAGGAGGAGAAAGGAAAGAGAGAAGAAGAAAGAGGAAAAATGGAGAGAGTGGTACTAAAGAGTTTCTTTTGAGTACACGCCCCCTCGAATGCATTCCCTAACCGCGACTCGAATCCGGGCGTAGCTAGGGAACTGACATAACTCCCATGAGGGAGGAACTGAGGAAAAACACAACTCTGACAGGAAGCGAAGTCGGAACCAAACGTCGGCTCACAATCTGAGGCCGGACCTCTATGTGTGATCAAAACTTGACACTTCATCATGTGCGAATCCCAATTGCGCCTAAAAATGGAAGAAGATTCGAGGCATGAGCACCATCATAGAGGAGTCGCTATTTGTAAGGAAGCCGGGGTGCTCGGGAAGTCGCGCAATCTGTTCCAATTCTCCATAAAGCCACATTAAAGCTACCCCCACCTTTCCAAGAGAAGGAAGTCAAACCGGCCATATAGTCGCGGAGATGGTTCGTCAGGCTTGAGTGCCTTGAAGCCTCTCGTCTGAGTTTCAAGAGTTTCAGTTTGCTCGAGAGAAAGGCCATATGGCGGGTAGACAGCAGCTCGCGCTGGTCTAGCCGCAGACCTGGCAGGCTCGGCTTTTAAGAGGCTCGGTGCTCGGCCCAAGGCCTTGTAGCCCGGAGCAGGTCGGCTAAGGCGGATTAGCCCGCGAACCCTCACCGGCTCGGTTCAAGACCTGTTGCTCGAGAAAGGTCATGTAGCCCGAGCCAATTCAGCTCGGGCGGATTAGCCCACGGGCCTCGCTCAATTTTCAAGAGCTTAGCGCCAGGCCATGTAGCCCGGGGAGGCGGTTCGGCTCGGGCGGATTAGCCCATGGAGCACAACAGCCCCAACTTTCAAGAGCTCGGCTGGCTCGAATAGGCCTTGTAGCGGAACCTAGGTCGGCTCGGGCGGATTAGCCACGGGCCTCGGCTTAGTTTTGAGATCTCATTTGCTCGAGAAAAGGCCATGTAGCCCGGGACCGAGTTCAACTAAGGCGGATTGGCCCACGGGCCTCGGCTCGAGTTTTCAAGAGCTGGCCCATAAAAAAAAAAGGTAAATGGCACAGGAGACAATTCGGCGCGAGGCGGATTAGCCGCAATACAACGGCTCGGCTTTGAAGCACCGACGCTACTGGCCCAAGGCCTTGTAGCCTAGAACCCGAGTCGGCCCAGCGAGATTGGCCAGACCTCGGCGGCTTCGGTTTTCAAGACCTCATTTGCTTTCAAGGCCATACTTGAGGCGAGTTCGGCTCAAGCGATTAGCCTGGAGCCTCAACGGCTCGATTTTTAAAACTGGCTTTCGAGAAAAGGTATATAGCCGCGTGAGCAGTTCAGCTCGAGCGAATTGGCCGCGGAGCCTCGTGGCTTCGGTTTCAGAGCTCTGGCTTGCACCGGGAATAGGCCATGTAGCCCAGCGAGACAATTGACTCGGGCGAATTGGCCCACGGGCCTCGACTTTCGGTTTTCAAGAGCTCGGCTACTCGAAAAGGCCATGTAGCCCGGAGGCGGTTCGGCTCGAGGGCCAGTTATTACGGAGCCTCGGCTGTTTCGATTTCAGGCTGGCGCCAAAAAAGGCCATATAGCGCGTGAAGCGATTCGGCTTTCGAGCATATTAGCCACGAACCTTAACGGTCGATTTTAAGAGAGCTCATTTGCTTTCGGAGAAAAGGCCTTGTAGCCCGAGTCGGTCGGCTCGAGGCGGATTAGCCCCGCGGGCCTTGGCGTTTCAGGTTTTCAGACCTCGTAGCTCGTGGGCCTTGTGGCCAGGCAGTCGACTCGAATGACGACACAAGGAACACAATTAGAAATTAAGCGAGTAGAAAATGGAGTATTCATTAAGTATCAAGGCCAAGAACGACGTTACATATATCCCGAGTTCAAAATCCCAGGTCGACGAAAAACAAGCAAGATTATACAAGGAGGCTCATACGTTAGGTGCGGGTTGAGGCAAGGTGAAGGGAGCGAGCCTCGTAAGGGCAGCGGCTCTCGGGCAATCAACGAAAGGATATTGCCTCCTCGTTGTTGGGAATGTCAAAATTAAAGTCCAAGCCCGGGTAGGCGTTAGCGACCCTCCTCTGGAAAGCAAGCCATCCAGAAGCCCACTTAGTTCAGGCCTCGTCCCTCAAACTTACTATCGCTTCGTCCCTTTAAACGACCAGAGCTTCCTGCCTCTGAAGGTCCCCTCGTAATGCATGGCACTCATCGGTCAAGCGTTCAATAGAGTTCTCAGCCTCGGAGGCTTCACGGCGGGCTCGGTCTACAACACTGCTTTAGTACGCAGCTCATCTCTAGCAGCTTGCAGTTCTACCTTGACTACCCGCAGCTCCTTCTGGGTAGTTTGCAGCTCTCCCTCGACTACCCGCAACTCATTCTGGGCAGTTTGCAGCCCATCCCTGACCTCCCAAAGCTCGCCCTTGGCGACTCTTAAGCCTTCTCGGGCCTTCTCTTCTCTGCCCTCGGCCCGCGCTCGAGCCGTCAAAGTATGCCTTAGGTCGGACTTGAGCTTCACGGCTTCCTCCGTCATATTTTGCATCTAAGCTCGCAGTTCAGCCCGCTTAGAGGAAAGAAAGGGTACTTTAGCTTTGTAGGCTCTGGCGGCCTTGGCATTACCCTCGTTGACGCTGGCCCTTTTTAGCGAACTCTTGGATGGGTAGCCCTTATGCAATACCCGACGCCGAAATCAATGCCTGACTCAAAACCAAGATAAAGGCAGACAAATAAAGGCACGGGAACTTACGGAGGCGACCCCCTGGAGTGATAGAGCCAAAGCCTTCTCAACAGGCAGGGCATCCGACCTCTTGAGATCAAAATCCCTGAGGATGGATGAGATCGCGCCAGTGGCAAGCTCCGCATTGGAGAGCAAGGAATCTTCATCTCCATCAGCTTCGAGGCGCTCCTTCCCCAAATCTTCCGCTATCGAAGGAGGAGGCTCGACGCTTTGCGTAGGAGGACTCCAAGCGAGATAGGCGCAACCTCAACGGAGGCTCGGCTGACCCTCCTAGGGAATCTTTGGCCATTGCAGCAAAGGCAGAGCGAGGCTGCGAACTTGGCGCTCTCAACACCTCGGCCGGAGATGGCAATGCTGGCCCCTGCACTTGGACATGGGCAGAGGGTGACGAGGACGTCCCCAACCTCAGAGCTTTACCCTAAGCCGGATGGCTCTTCTCAAGGGAGTCCTGAGACTTTCGCTTCACACTTCGAGGCCTCCGGGACAATGTCTCCACCCGAGCTTGAAGCTCTCCCTTAGTGGGCTTGGCAACAAGAGGCCTCTTGGGGAGAACTTCATGACAGATGGAGGTGAAGGCCTTAGAGTAGAAGGTCGGGAAGACCGCACTGAAGACCGAGGAATGTCAGGCTGATGACTCGGAGTAAGCCTGTGAGGAAGACCTTGACGACTCCCGCCGTGTCCACATCTTGGGGCTAAGGTCAGGACGAATACCTGAAGAACGCACAACCAATGCAAAGTTAGAGATACCTTATAATCTGTGAAGGCCAGACCAAACTAAAACAAAGTAAAACTCATGAAGATTCTCGGGAGTGGTCCAGAGCCGGAACGCCCAATGTGTCTTCCTGGTTGGTGGGATCATACTCCCAGCGGCGACCACTAACAAAAAAGTAGTGTTCCTCCCAATGCCTGTGGGAAGACGGGAGATCCGAAATGATCAGTGGAGTGTTGGAACGCTTAGATAAATAAAGAAAGCCCTCAGCGGCTTCCTTCCACTATTTGAAGAGGTCGAGGAGGCGAGATCTATCTTTTGGGAACACTGACCACTTATCCTAAAGGCAATTAACAACCTTGAGACACCACAGAAGTTGGGCGGCGAGGGCAGGCGTTGAAATCTTTACAAAACCCGCTTTTATAAAGGGATGCGGAAGCGGAGGCCATTCTCAAGGCCACCTCGAAAAAGCACACCATCTTAGGCACTTGAGCGACATAGAATTCGACACGTCGGAGAGACCAAACTGAACATTAAACGGGGCCTATCGTCTGAATTTCCCAAATAAGGCTCAACCACTTGGACCCACCGCCGGGCGTTTACCTGATTGACTTGAATATTCAGACCCCCCAAGGTATTTAATCTGATCAATTTTATCCTTGCCTTTACCCAAGGGGAAAGGAGGTTCCCCCGGGGCATCTCGAAGAACAACCGTGGCTAAATGATTAGACTCACCACCCGTTTGCATTGAACCAGACTCCGTAAAGGAGTCACCCCCTATACGCAGAGAAGAGGAACGACCAGGACCCATGGGAATACGCGAAGCTGGACAAAAACCTAACCCGGGTAGCCCTAATGCCTCGCAACACCTCTCGAAAAGACAAAGACGGAACAAGACGTATCGGTCCCCAGAAGCAAAGCGAAAGGGCGACCCCCAGCGAGGTATTACAAAGACACCAAGAAGTTACGAACAATGATCAGACAAGTTTCAGAAAAGGCGAACTCGCAGAGAAGGAAAAGGCTTCAATATCAAAAGAGCACAATGCCAACAGTCAGAGGATGTTCTCAAAAGAAACTGAAAGAACTAGAGGAAATAAGCGCGAAAGCCGAAAAGTCATCATTACCGCAGGACACTTCATGACGACAAAGCCCTAATCAAACCAGCCTTGAGCAACCATGTGGAAGTATGCCGATCCTAGAAGCAATCGGTAGCTTGCTGTAACCAAGGGTTGGGGAGCAAGCGATTAGGATTCAAAATAAGGCGGGCGGGCCCACCTAAGTCAGAAAGCGGGATTAAAAGAAGACCGATAAAGGGCCAATTAAAACCTGGGCCATGGCCTTGAGCCCAAAGCAGGAGCCAGTTCCGTCCCGAGGAGCCGATAACGTAAAAGCCCAAGAACCCATACCTATAAATCAAGATAAATCTCCACCAATAAGGGAAGTAGGATAATTCCAAATAACTGCTTTCCTAATTATCATATTAATCGACAACGATAAGGAAAAGAAAATCCCCATCAATGAGAGAGAGTCCATTATCACCATCCAATTAGGAAGAGTCACCCACTATGATATCAGGCCACCTATCGGTGAAAGGTGCCTTGATTCGCCTGAAAATTCATTCCACCAGCGGTTGATCTTTTCTCCCCCGGAGAAAATCTTGACTTAGGCGTCGGAGGAAACAGAGCAAGCCAGCCGCCGATCCTTTTTGTTTCTTGTTTTGCGGAGGAGTCCAACGTCACGAAGTCGACGGACCGGCCCGAGATTTCGGCCACGGCTCCCGGCCCGATTCAGGTTGAAAAGCATCGTAGGTGATTAGTGCCCAAATAGTGATGTTTTAAGCCCTATTTATTGCGGGTTTGAGCACTTTTGTGTACTAATCAACCAAATCTTAATTGATACATTAAGATTTGACTATACTATTGATCATATTTTGTTAATATTTTTGTCGTTTTGCATACCAATTACACCATATTCTTCATGTTGATTCAAATACGATGAACCCAAGCCGAACTTGAAGCTGCACATGCAAATCATAAGGCAATTGGAGCTAAAATGCAGAAGAGAAGCGGCGGGAGTACACTGGAGTGTTGCGAATATTTCGCAACTCTTTAGACCCTGCGAGGTTGCCTGTATCTTTGGGTTATTTGCTTTTGGCCAGTATTTTGTGGCTTTATACTAAAATGCCCTTAATGTAATTTTTGTTCTTTCATACTTTTATATAATTTCCTTGACTCTGAGCACTATATAAGCTCAGTCATGCTCATGTAACAGGGGTCTTTAGTCTATCAATAAAAATTGGCACAAAACTTTCGGCTTTCACTTTGTGCAATTTTACATCACTTTCTCCTTTCTAGCATTTTCTTACCACGAACAACCTTGAGGATGGCTCAGGGATGCTTGGCTAAATTCCTCTCATCCTTGAAGAGGAGGGTCATTGAGTGAAAGTTTAAAGGTAAAAATCTTTACATCCTCACATTGCAGCCAGGCATTTTATCACCATTTATGTTTCTGTATCTCACGCTAGGTTTGAATCCCTATGATGTACCCTGAGTAGCTAGTACTTGGAAAGCTTTCAAGGCTCAGTGGATACTTATTGCTAGATCCACTGATGCTCAATTAGTTGCCATTTATTAGCTCCTGCGGGTTAGATCCAACGGATGGTTCTAACTGCTTTGAAACATTAATGGGTAATAAATGTTGTATACTAGGAAGAAACTTTTAGGGTTCAGTTTTTATAGCCAAACCTAGATCTGGCTCGGGAAATGACTATAGGTCATCCTCCCCAAGCGCGAGGAAAAGGACCCGAGGACATTACAGTTACCTTAGAACCCTAAGCCCAGTGGTCTGAAACTTCAAGGAGTTCTTTTACACTTTATTTCTCTGATTCACAGGTCTTACGAGCCATCGGCTTTGATTGTTTTACGAAACCCAAATCGAGTGGAAACACCAATTTCAATTAACTGTGACTTATTTAGCATGAAGAAAACCATCACGAGTTCGACCTTGAAGCCCTTATCTTTGCATTAACTGCTCACAGCGGTAGGAATCTAGGATACAAATTTTGTTGATTAAATTTACTTTTTTCTTGTGGCATCTCAGTAAAATGGTGTCATTCTTGGGGATGGTGCGCCCAGTGCAGAAGTGATGAATTGTGGAACTTGTGATTCTCATCACAAGTATTGGTGAATCCCAAACACTTTTTGATTTTACTTTTATTTCCCCTAGCACCACACTGCTAGGTTGATTTAATTTTTATACTGTCCGTACTCAAATTTCTTGTTTATTCTTTTTAGCTGACAATAACATTTCTAGGTAGCCCTGTTTTTGTTTTGTGTTGTGTCTTATGTTGTTTTCATAGGACTTTATGCAATCCTGGGATAAGACACTACTGACAGTTAGGGGACCGGTGTCCACGGGACGGGGTTGTGAGTGAGCTAAACTGCTTTGAGCGGATGGAGCCTCCGCTGGGAGCTTGACAAAGTCAACGGGGATGCGAGAAACTGATGCCTACATGTCAATGAGGGACCATATACACCCACTAAGGGTGAGTGCAGGCTCATGCATTATGCCTCCTGCAAAAGATGTAGTTGTTAGGCCTTATTTAGTGTCCCTGTTCCCAACCTTCCATGGTATGGAAAATGAGAATCCCCATTACTCACATCTAGGGTTTGAGGAAGTTTGCACACAAATTTTGTGGAGGAATTGCAATCGATATAGATGTTTATGGCTGAGCCTTTCCCTTAATATAAGACAAAGCCAAAATTTGGCAATTCTCTAAGGCGAGAACCGTACGGAATTGGCGAGCTGTAGTGAGTTTTGAAAAACTTCTTGATTACCATAGACCAGCGAGTTTGAAGAGGAAAGAATTTATACATTTGCAGCCCATGATAATGAAGTTCTACCAATGTTGGGAGATATATGGAAACCATCGGTGCATGCCCACACCATGGCTTTGATACATGGATGTTGGTCGACCACTTCTATGATGGAATATTGCCATGGAAGCAATTATTGGAGACGCTATGTGTGGAGGATTTCTGAGCAAGAATCGAGATGAAGCCATGGACTTCCTCAACTATGCTTGAAACCTCACAAAGCTTGGGATGGGCAAATCCTGGGAGACCCAGAGACAAGATGAGGTCACCACGAATCAAAGGGGCATATACTCGCTCTCGAGGACATGGAGACCTTCATAAAGTTCATCCCACCTTGACTAGGAGGTTGGAAGAGCTTGAAATAAGAAATCGGCATGAGTCTGACGTGGTAGAGGCATCATGCCTAACTTGACCATCTTGGTTGTGGAGTCACGAGCACCAAGGAGAGCATTGCCCAGAGTGTTCCTTGATGGGGACTGTAAATTGAACAAGCCAATGCGGTGGAGCGACTGGCACGTACAGCCCCATATGTAATACCTACAACCCCAGTTGGAGGAACCACCCAAACCTCTCACGGAAACCAAAACCTCCTCCTATGTGCCTCATCTTGCCGCAACAGCGGCATGAATCCTCAGCTTGACCCCCACGACCACCACCATCTTCATCTCCGGCTGAACAAGCTATTATGAACTTGAGCAAGGTGGTGGGTAACTTTGTGAAAGGCAGTGAATGCCCAGGCCAATCAAAGAATTGACACGGTGAAAAGCACACTCAATAAGAAAATGAGTAATCTACACTCAGAAATTTCTCAAAAGCATGATAGCCTACAAGCTGAAATTTTACAAAATATGACAACTGCGGTATTGATCTCAGAGACTATCAGCATTGAGGTGCGGGAAAGGAAATTCCCTCTGAGACACAGCAAATCCCGAGGGGCTGCATGAAGTGAGCTCTTCGATAGGCCGAATTCTCGATGGATGAAGTTCAAAGCGATCATCACATTGAGAAGTGGCAAAACTCGACCGATAACACCAACTGATAAAACAAGGCCAGGAAGCTAAAGAAACTGAACCAGAGGGGGTGGTGATCAAGTAGACTACAGAAAAAATAGCACACCCCCACCTTTTCCTCAAGCACTAAAAGCTAAAAGAGAATTTATTAATCAATTTGAAATGCTAGAAGTGAGCGAAGTAAAATTCGACATCCCCTGCTTGACATGATCAAACAAGTCCCCACCTATGCAAAATTTTTAAAGGACTTGTGTACAATGAAAAGAGGGTTGAATGTTGACAAGAAGGCCTTCTTGATTGAACAAGTCAGTGCTATCATCCAATGCAAGACTCCAGTGAAGTACAAAGATCCGGGTTGTCCAACCATCTCGGTAAATATTGGAGGAACTTGTGTAGAAAAGGCGCTGCTAGACCTGGGTGCAAGTGTGAATCTCCTCCCTTATTTGATGTACAAGCAGCTCGGGTTAGGAGAACTAAAGCCCACCTCCATCACATTGTGTCTTGCAGATAGATCCATGAGATGCAAGGGACGGCGAGAAGATGTTCTACCGTCGAGTGGACAAATTCTGCTATCAGTGGATTTTGTTGTACGTCTGAGAACCATTTACCTTGAGGGCCAACTATGTGCCCTATCATCCTAGGAGACCATTCTTGGCCACCTCAATGCGATTATCAATTCTTAGGAAATGAACATTTATGCAACTCACCTTCGGAAACATGACCCTTGAACTCAACATCTTTCACTTGAGTAAAAAGCACATGCAACCAGTGGAAGATGGCTCAGAAGAAGTTTGCATCATTGACACAATCCTGGAGGAACAAGTGACCCGACGAGAGGATACGGGATTTCTTGGTGTGAATTGGGCGAGTGTTTAAAAGAAGACGGCCAAAGAAGCCTAAGACATAGAGGAAACTTGTGCGAGGCGATGGAGAAAAAAAGCGAAATTCTGTCTTTGATAATTGGGGAAGGAACAGTGGGCTGGTTGGAGCTCAAACCATTGCTGTGGAGTTGAAATAATGCCTATTTGGAAGACGGGAGCGGGTGTCAGGTTGTCATTTCATCCTGCTCAGACTTTCGGGAAAGGTAGTCTTCTGCACATTCTAAGGGAGAACAAGCAAGCCCTAGGGTGGAAGATTACTGATCTAAAGGGTATTAGCCCAGAAGTTTACACCCATTATATCTACCTAGAGGAGGAGGCAAAGTCAGTAAAGTAGCCATAGAGAAGACCGAACCCACATATGCAAGAAGTGGTTAGAGCTTAAGTACTAAAGTTGTTGCAAATTTGGTATCATCTACCCGTATCGGATGCTTTGGGTGAGTCTGACCAGGTGGTGCCTGAATCGGGGGTAACCACGGTGCATAATGAAAAGGAAAGGGAGATGCCATAAGCCTTACCTGAGTTGGAGGTATGTATTGATCATAGAAGGCTAAATGGGGTGACTAGGAGGATCACTTCCCTCACACCCTTCATGGATCGGCTTCTTGAGGAAGAGGATTTACGGTCGACCCTTCCTCTTTTGTTTCTTGGATGGCTATTAGGGATCTTTCAAATTGAAATTCTTTGCAGAGACCGGGGAAAAGACCACCTTCACATGCCCATTTGGCACATATGCATACGGGAGAATGCCCTTTGGCACAGTATGTGCTGCCACATTCCCGACGTTGTAGGCTCGGTGTTTTTCGGTGATTTGGTAGAGCGTATGGGTTTATGGATGACATTCTGATCTACGGGGGAGCTTTGAAGAATGCCTAATCAACCTAGAAATTGTCACTTACGGTGTATAGAGAAAACACAGTTTTGAAGCGGGAGAAATGCCATTTATGGTCAGCTAGGGAATAATCTTGGGGCGTATTATTTGAGGAAAAAGGGATTAAGTTGATAAGGCAAAAATCGGCTTGATTTCCAAGCGCCCTCCCCCACAAACATCAAGGCGCAGACCAATTCTTGGGGCTCACGGGTTTCTACGAGGAGGTTCATCATGGACTTCTCAAAATTGCCAAGCCTCTGTCTGTTCTAATGGAAAAAAGATGCCAAATTTATTTGAATCTGTTTGCCAAAAGAGCTGAGGAGCTTAAAGCCTATTTGACCCTTTGCACCTATGGTAAAGACCCTAAGCGGCAATTACCCTTAGTGATGTGCGATGCTGCGATATGGCCATTGGAGGCGAGTTCTCGGACAAAGGGAAGGAGAAAGCCTTATGTGGTATATTAATATGCAAACAAGACCTTGAATGAGGCACGGAGAATTGCTGACCACGAAAGGAGAATTTGTTGGCGGTGGTCTGTGCATAGACAATTCAAGCTTATCTAGTTGGGTGGACATATGGAAGTATTCACGGATCACTTTCGGCCTTGGAAATACCTACTCACCAAACAAAATGCTAAGACTAGGCTTATCAGATTGGGTTCTCTACTCTGAGGATTTAACACACAAATCGGGGACAAAATGGTGTGAAAAATGTTGTTCTTGATCACCTATGAGATTAACAATCGCACACAGCACTCACAACCCTCCGTCAATGATGAGTTCAATTTGAGATCAGTCTGGTTGAGAGGCACCACAGTATGCTCACATTGCAAATTGCCAGCTCTGGGGCTACCGTAGAGATTGGAAAGCACAAGACAAGAAATTCTTCTTTGCAAAATTCACTCCTATTATTGGGAGGAACCATTCTTGTACAAATCTTGTCTTGACGGATAATCGAGAGGGAAAGGTGTGTGTGCACAGTAGAGCAACCCGGGAATCCTCGATCCTTGCCATGAGAATGCCTGTGGAGGAGCTTTGCTTATGACTTTATAGGAAAGGGTGCTCCAATCTGGATTTCACCTAGCCCTCTTTCAGGATGCCCATACCATGTGCAGGAATGCAGCGGATGCAAAGGTTGGGGAAGATTTCTAGGCCGAGTCACATGATGCCTTTAGGCAGATTTTGGTAGTTGACCTTTTACGGCGTATGGGATTGATTTCATGGACCATTCCCTTCCTCCCTTGGATACCTCTACATTTTGGTGGGGTTGACTATGTGTCAAATTAGGTTAAAGCGGAGTTCCTTCTTGAGAGCGACAAACCACGAGGTGGTACTAAAATTCTTGAAGGAGAATATATTCTCTAGATTTGGGGTCCCCAAAGCCATAATTAGTGATGGAGGTTCGCTCTACAACAAACCTTTTGAGAGCCTCCTCACTAAGTATGGTGTCAAGCATAAAGTAGCCACCCCATACCACCCTCAGACTAGTGATCAAGTTGAACTAGCCAACAAAGAGATCAAGACAATACTGATGAAAGTGGTGAATTATAACCGAAAAGATTGGTCTCGAATTTCTTTGAAACATCTCTGGGCATCTGGAATGACCTACAAGACCATTCTGGGCATGTCTCCTTATCGCCTGGTTTATGGCAAAGCTTGCCACCTACCTGTGGAAATTAAATACAAGGCATGGTGGGTAGTAAAAAATTTGAACATGGGCAAAATTGGTCTCAAAAGGCTCCTCGATATCAACGAGCAAAAGAACTGAGAAATGATGCTTACCTCAACTCAAAAATTGCAAAAGATAAGCTGAAGAGGTGGCATGATCAGTTGATAGCTCGCAAACATTTCGAAAAAGGGGACCCAGTATTGCTCTACGACTCCAAGCTCCACCTCTTTCGAATGACTTAAATCAAGATGGAGTGGGCCATTCACCATCGAAGTTTACCTCGATGGTTCGATGGCTGCTCAATGCCAAAAAGACAATCGGTGTTCCGGGTCTGTGGCCAAAGGCTGAAGCCATATGCAGCGCAACACTCAACAGACAAGGAGGAAATCCCCCTCAACCCTCCATGAAACCTCTGGCCACACATTTGGGAGTGACTTAACGGTATCTCAAAGTCAACTACCAGAAATTTAATTAGCAATTTTGTAATCTTTTTGTGTCCCTTATTGTTTGGTTTGTTTTCCTTTTACAAATTTTCTCTTTTAAGCTTGTCTTCTAATAATTTTTGGTTTTTGCAAGCATTTCAGTGGGCTGGGAGCGAGTTTTCAGCACGAAATTTCCGGGTTGCGAATTTTTGCAACTTGTGGAACCGGGTTATAAGAGCTAAGTAGGTTGCCTTGTTCATCCCCACAACCCTTTCATCTTCCTCTTGCGACACTTCGGTTCCTGCAACCTTCCTAAATTTTGCATTTCTTTTTGAGCCGGCCATTTAATAGGCACTCAATGCCATTAGTGAAAGCGAGACCTTTCCTTACCTCCGCTAACACATATCACCTCCTTCCGTTTCATTCAAAATCCTCCGTTCCATTTGAAATTCCTCTCCACCTCCTCTCCTCCTCCCTAACCATGGTGATGACATAGTGGTGTGCTTTCAGGCCTAGGGTGCGAGTTCCTCCCTCCCAGCGTAGTGCCTCCTGCCCGCTGCAGTGTCGCCGTCGTGCCTCCTACCGTGCGAAATTTGTCGCCACCACGCTCTGCTGTTGCCTCGCACTCCTTGTTCGCCCACTGCACCTTACGAGGCAATCTGTTGTGGGCTCCTCTTGATGCCTTTGCCACAGGAGATGCCACGCTCGGGTTGGCCCTTCCTGCACCTTGTCACATCCCGGGAGCCGGCCATAGGGGCCCCACCGCCCAAAGAGCGGATATAGGCCCAGTCCTCAATTAAAGGAGCCTCACGAACGCAATCCTGCCACATCAGGGCATTGCTGGAGTCCTCCATCTGGACTTGTCCCTGGCCTCTGTCATCAGGCGGCCGTATTTCCCCTGTAACCCCATTCGAGGAGAATCGCGGTGCGATGAGGATCTACATGCGGAAGGTTCATTATGATCTCCGGACTTTTCTAAGACATGGGAGCTCGAGAGACTACCAAATCGCTACTAGTCTTGATACTCCTGCGTTCACTTGACACCTCATGGTTTTCATGCCCTCGGGTGATCATTGAGTTCTACCACACGATAACACATCCGAGGCCTTGAGCCCGACCCAGAGCTGACTCTTCATTTCTCCATCGACGGTAGGCGGGATACTCGGGGCCTCGACATCACAGCCCTTGTGCGCCGGTGGTCTTGCCAGCTCGTGACTTATAGGTGAGTGGCCGTACCTCAGCCCGGGAGATGATGTCTTCTCTCCGGGGACCATACGAGTCGAAGGCGATTACGTTGGGGCGGCTCATAGCGTAAATCTTATGGGCCATTTGCGGTCTAATCTTCCGCTCAGCCATAGTCCCGGAGGAGGAGCCATCTTGGAGGCCTATCAAGCGTATCGGAGAGCTCTAGTTGTTGGTGGGCTTATTATGACATCCTTGTTAACGAGGACAAGGTCCATCAAATGGAAGTTTACTGGCACAGTCATGCCTCTGTGTTCAGAGACTCTTGCCAGGTGTGTTAGAGCATGTCGGCTTCACGAGGAACTGGGTGGAGGCGTCGTCGAGGCTGCGTAGTCCTTACCATTGATCGGTGGCACCGTATGCCGGGTTCTATCTCATCTGTCAGCCTCCGGACTGGTCGAGACCGGCTCAGCTGTAGATATTCCACACGAGGACGGCCCTAAGTGAGCACATTGGGGCGCCGGGCTCCGGCCCCCGACTCCATTTACCAACTGCTCGGTGCCGCCAGAGCTCCTGCGCATTGTCCCTCCGTGCCCCTTGACCATGCCAGTTCGAGGATATTCTTCAGGTAGAACATACGCCTGACCTCGTGATCTATCACCATCTACTTTCGGGACTTTGACCATCATGGATGCAGTCACTTTGTTCTCACTTATCGACATCATTTGCGGTGCCGTGCAGCACCCCAGCGGATGGATGACTGCCTTGACCTTTGTCATGGCTCGGACCGGCGCCATGCGCAGAATCGGACCATCCCCTTGTGCGGAGATCCAGAGTAACCCTAAGGTCTCACTGCGATCTCCCAGTATGTACGCAGGCCTTTTCCACTCTACTCAGCAGGACTGGCCTCCTCCGCGAGGCCCTTGCGGACCTGGATGTCTTGTAATTGCAGGTTGCAGCTTCTCATGGCAACACCTCGATGATCCGGTAGAGACGCCTCTTCACTTCTGGCGAGGATTAGCACTTCCTCACTACCTTTTCAATCCACACCCCATTGCGGTCGATGGTACTTGAGTTGGGGGGAGAGTTAGTGAAGGAAGTGATTATATTATCTTTGTGAATATCAGTTTATTTTACACTTTTGAATCTTTGCTGTATAAACAAGCCATTTTGTATGTTTGGCAAACGCTTTTGCATCTTTTTGAAAAAGCTGTTTTTGAAAAAGCTGAAAATTTAGTAACACACATCATAAATGGTTGAGTTTCTTAACTCACTTATGACATTTTTGCCCACCATTTTTGTGGTTTACTTTATCCTTTAAGTTGAAATTGAAACCTTGCCTAATACCGTGATACTAGATTTGTTCCATGCATGATTAAGTGGTTGGTCAGTTGAAGTCCCCTTATATTCAATCTTTTTCTTCTACCTTTAGCTAGCCACACACTGTGCATATCAGTTTTTACGTAATAATACGAACTTATTACCTGCTTCATATCGTTTGCAAACCTACCTAGTTTCATTGACCACACAGTAAGGTTATGGTTCCTGAGATAGAAACCCGATGTGTCTTCCACGAAAAAAAAAAGAGAAGAGAAGAGCCAGCCTTTACCTTGAAACCCGAGCACGGTCAGGGTTTCTGTGAAAAATCTTTAAACTGGTGCACAAGCATAGTTGGTTGGGAGTCACAGACTTTATTAACCATATGGTGGATGGGTGTGGTTTAGCCGAGTAATAGATTATGGAATTTTGAATTCATTCGGTCAGGGGTGAAACAGAGTTAGTGGTCGAGAGATCAATCATGACCAATTACCACTAAGCCTTAGTTGGTTGAAGTCATCGGTGGACCCAGATTACTGACTTTGGTGGTCGTTCGGCCATTGCATCCTACGATACAAAAAAAGAAATATGACAAAGAATGGAACGAGGAGTTATTTAGGTTAGTCCAGGGGTGCTAAGGATTTGGTAACGGTTGGGAGGAGCTTGGTTTAGAGGTTATCGTTGAAGCGATCCACGTAAACACTTAGATTTGGAATTGGAAGTTTCAAGTCGATTCCTTAGGATAGATACTCTGAAACTTGGTCTTGTAAAGGCATTTATTCTCCCCATTTGTTTATTAGTGGCCAGGGGTCCTCAATCTTCATTCTGCTTGGTGGGCATTGTATCCATACACTTTTTAAAATACCATCCTTTTGCATTAGCATAACATACACTCTTCATGCTTTTGTCATTGCTGGGGACTACGTGTGTCGGTTGAGGGAGTGATTAGTACTTGATAGTCTTTGTTTATTTTGTTTATTGCGGGTTTTGACCTTTTGTACTAATTAACTAAATAACAATTGATACATTAAGGTCGAACTATGCAAATGATCATATTTGTGAATATTTTTGTAGTTTTGCATACCGATACCATATTCTTCATGTCGATTCAAATACGATGGGCAGGGCCAAACTACATTTGCGTGCAAATCAAAGAAGCGATTGAAATTCAAATGCGAAGGAAGAAAACGACATAATTTTACAATGTTGTGAAAATTTGTGAGTTGCCTGCATCATGTATTGACATGCAGCCAGTATTTTATTGACTTTTATACGAAATGCCATAATCTAATTTTGTTCTTTCATACTTTTATGCCAATTCATGATAAACACTATATAGCTCATTCGAGCTCATGTAATAGGTCTTTGTCTCGATAAAGTGGCGCGAAAGCTTTGAAACTCACTTTGTCTATTCTGTCACTTTCTCTCTTTTTCTCGCATTTTCTTACTATGCGACAACCCTTGAGGATGTGACTCAGGGATGGCATTAAACCCCTCACATCCTTGAAGAGGAGGGTATTGAGTGAAAGTTTGAAATTAAAACTTATTATCCTCTGTGCAAGCATGAACATTATCACCATTTATGTTTACGTATCTCCTGTGGGTTTGAATCCTGTGATGTACCACTGAGTGGCTGATCTTAGCAAGCTTTCAAGGCTCGTGGATACTTATTGCTAGATCCACTTATGCCAGGTGGATTGCCATTTATTGCTCTGCATTTAGATCCCGGCGGTTGGTTCTTCTTTGAAACATTAATGGTCATAATCTTTGTATCTGGAAAAGGAAACTTTTAGGGTTCGGTTTATAGCCAAATCTAGATCGAAGCTCGAGAAATGACCTCTAGGGTCATCCTCCTGGCCCAGAAAAGGACAGGGGACATTACGGGTTGAACCTAAGCGGTGTTAGAAACTTCAGGAGTTCTCCTTTTGTTTCTCTCTGATTTCAGGTCTTCTGACCATCTGACCTCATTGTTTTTACCAGCCCCAAATCCAAGTGGAAACACAATTTAATCAGCTGTGATTCATTTTAGCATGAAGAAAAACTCATCCACGAGTTAGGCCTTGACATTTATCTTTGGTAGCTTTGCTCGCAGCATTGGAATCCTAAGATATAAATTTTAATTGATTCGATACACCTATTGTGACATGAATCTCGATTGTAAGCTAGCAGCTATATATATATATATATACGACATCTTAATCCGATCAAATTTATTAAATATTAGAAGAAAAAATTAACTCAATAGTTTTTTTCTCTGATATTTCAGTCGAACCAATTCAATATTCATAGTTTTTTTTTTTGTCTTTGCAAGGATAAATCGTAATCCTTATAGATTATCAATACAACATTTTATAATAATTTTTTTATATAATATTTATTTTGATGGAAGAACAAATTATCTTTAAAAATTTTTTGGTAAATTTTTTGAAGTTCCATGACCATTTTTTGGGAATGGATAAATAAATTTTTTAAATAAATCTAGCAATGGTTTGGTGACCATCTGCGATGGTTTGGTCTTGATCGATAGAAGGTCAGCCATACGTTCGAACGGTCGACTGACTAATCGTTGACCGATCTTTGTTTGACTTCTCACTTTGACCACTATTTGATCGAGCTTTGACTAACTGATTGGGCCCATTCGGACTCCGTTTTTGATGATTTTTTTTTTTTTTCATTTTTGAATTTCCTATCTTGAGAAAATATTTTCAAACTTTTTTAAGAGTCATTATAGAGCTTAATAAGAACAAATCATTGGTATCATAAGTTCCATTATGCTCATAAGTTCTCATGCCCAAAGTTAGAATTTAACTTCTTTTTTTTCCCCATAATCTTAAAGACAATGCCAAGACTTGTGCGAACTGTTAGGGCCATAAGAACACAGAAAGATAGAGAAAGGGTTTTTATCTTGATACAGGGTTTTGGAAACATGACCCAAGAGACAAGCGTCAAATAGGATGACTTTGACGGCCTAGTAAACCACATAGTAGAAGTCAATCATAGGATTCAAAAGATAATATGGCGAGGGGGATTGTTCACCCGGTATAAATCTGAGGCTTTGAGTAGTCAGCCCTCAAGTTCCTGCCATCGAGTTATTGATTTTGTATGGAATAGCTGCCGGATGAAGCAAGGACCACCATTAGGCTTGTTTTAGATTTCATCGGCATATGGTGGATGGCAAACAAAACTACGCGGTCTTGCATATGGGATATTGATTTGAAAGGAAAAGAAACCTATGGTAGAATTCCATTTTCCAAAATTCAATATGATTGCCTTAGAGATAAGGTGTGAAACTCATGCAATCAATTCATGTTCATCAAATGCATCTGCCTTAATTTTTTTTTCTTTCATTGGGATATTGCATGTAATAACAATGAAAGTTAAATGTAATCCATTTCTTCAGTTTGATGATTTATGATGTTTGATTTTCCTTTGGAGTTATTCTGCTATTATGCTATTTTTCCTTTCAATGCAATACTTTAGACTTTGTTAAGTACAAATTAATTAAAGTCTTGGTGACTTCCAGATTGGTTGTAGGGTAGTTAATTGAACTTAGATACTTTAGACGATGATTGGGAACATGGTGAACTCTCGACTCTAAAACCTATGTTCAATCAACCCTTTGCAATTAATTTCAAATTCATGTATGACTTAGGAATTAATAAAAGTGTCTAATAAAATGCATACGTAGTATAAAGAACATAGTTCTTGACTAAATAAGCTGAAAAACTAGCGGTGATAACTATGAGATTTGGAGTATGAAGATCTAATACATGAAAATGAAGAGCTCTTGATCCTTGAAAATGTCTTTTGACCAAACTTTGAGGATGGGATCCGACCGACATCGGAAGAGGCTATGAGGCACGGAAAAAGAAGAGACTCCATCGCTCGCATCACTTTCTTCGACGACATGGATGATGACAAAATGAGAGAATTCCGCAAATGTGAAATAACAAAAGACATGTGGTCAACTCTCTTAGAAAGGTTTGGCGGTACGTCCTTAACCAAACTTAGATCACTCACCATTAAATTTGACACTTCTGAAAGCATGCGAACCACGATATGAAAAACATTTAAAGAATATGTCAAATATGATAAGTGAGTTGAAAGATGCAGGTCATACCCTCACTGATGAACAACAAGTGTATGCAATGATACATTCATTGCCCAACAATTGGGAAAATATGAAGATGCACTTGACCCACAATGAGAGCATCAAAACATTGGAAGATGCTATGCGGCTCTTGGAGCTTGAGGAAGATCACCTAATGGCGAGTAAGGTGAATGCTGACATTTACATGGCTAGCTCTAGCTCGCAAAGTGGAAAGTGGCGCAAACGAAAATACCCGAGGTGGGCATCCAGAGAGAGGATAGAGAGAGCGGATCCTCGAAGGAAGAAAAGGGCAAAGAGCACACCGCGAGAAAAGGAAGAATAAATGGTTCTTCAGAAGAAGAAAGACATCGACTGGAAATGCTATAGGCAGGAAGGCGTTTGCACCTGATTACGAAGAGCTTCCAGAAAGGTAAATAACCTTTCTTTAGTTGTTAGTGCAATTAATGTTGTTAGCCTCATGCTTTTAATTTAAAGATGTATCTCACCGTGGACCATAGACCTCAGAGCCGGACACACTGCGAGATAGAAGTGCTTTCGTGGAATTTCAACAAATCCCTAAAGGGACAAAATGGATATATGTGGGAAACAATTCTATGGCAGAAGTAAAAGGCATTGACAAATGCAAGTTAGTCATGATAAGCGGCCAAACCTTACTCTTGCATGATGTGTTGTTTGCTCCTAATATTTGACGAAATTTGGTATCGGTGTTGGTTTTAATCAATTACGATTTTGAATTACGCTTCCATTGACAAGGTGTTGATTTATTTTTGGAACAACAATTTTATGGTTCTGGTTATTTTTCAAATGGTTTTATAGTTATAGACATTGAACAAGGTTTAAGCTATGAATGTTTTTCTTATATTACATCGGTTGTTAATTATGAGAATGATGTTGAGGTTTGACATGTTAGACTTAGTCATATAAGACAAAGTCGAATGAACCAATTGGCCAAAGAAGGTATATTGGGAACTTTAGATAAAATTGAATTGTCAACCTGTGAACATTACTTAAACTAGAAGGAAATGACAAAACCTAGTTTGTAAGGAATTTAGTGAATCTCCATTGCAATTAATCCATTCAAACATATGTGGTCCGATGAATGTAAGAGCTAGGCACGGGGTTGTTTATTTAATCACTTTTATAGATGATTATACTCGATATGGTTACGTCTACTTGATTTCTCACAAATCACAAGCATTAGAATGCTATATCAAATTTATGAACTTAGTTGAGAATCAATTAGATAAGAAAATCAAAATATTAAGAACCAATCGAGGTCGAGAATACTTGTTTGATAAGTTCAAGTAGGTATGTGATGATATGGGAATAGTATGTCAGTTGACTATCCCATATACTCCACAACAAAATATAGTTGCAGAACAACGAAACAAGACCTTATTAGAAATGGTTAGGTCAATGATGGCTCAAGCTCACTTACCCATCACCTTTTGGGGAGATGCATTATTAACGACCACATTTGTACTCAACTGAGTGCCCACAAAATTAGTTACTACCACACCATATGAGTTATGGACCAATAGGAAACCCGATCTAAGTTTCTTACGACCTTGGGGTTATGCTGCCTATGTACATAATTCCTCTCATAAATATGGAAAATTAGGTCCGAGAGGAAAGAAAAGTATCTTTATAAGATACAGTGATGTGGCTCGACGGTTATTATATTTATGTTATAATTTAATTAGTTTTAAATTATATCATGAAAGAGACGTGGGAAGAGTTGTGTCTTTTGATTTGAATTTGAATTCAAAATCAAGTAACTATATCCAATATTAGTTATTGAGATAAATAGATAATAATAAGATTATGTCTTTTTTTTTTTTATCAAAAATAAGTTTTTTCTCTCATCGTCCCACTGTTTTTTCTCTCTGGTGTGAATGTGATAGTGATAACAAAAGAAACTCCCGATTCTTAATCTTCAAGAAGAAGAAAGTATGTTATCTACACTGTTGATTATTTCAATTTCAGTTCAAATATTTTGTGATTGAAACATGATTATGCCACGATGATCTTGGACAAGATTTGTGTGTCAGAAACCTTTCAATTTGATTGTTAAGGCTAAGCCAAACATTGTAAGTCGTTGGGTGTATTACCAAATTCCTACATCATATAGAAATAAGGACGATTATGGGTTTAAAAAGAATAAGAATAAAGAGTGTCCAATTGCTATGAGATTTTTTAGGAGAAAAAAAAAAATCCAAACCTCAGTCTTAAATTGGACAATATCATATCAATGTGGAAAATGAGACCTATAACGTTGAAAATGAGTCTATAAGGTTTCCTAACAAATGATATCGAAATCAAATTTAGGCTTAACCATGTGGGTGGAATGCCCAGAACAAAGGCCTAAGGTTTCCCTACACTTGTTTAGTTATAAGAATTATATTTTACTTTATTTTATAATTTTTGTAATAAAATTAAATAGGGAAAAACAAATCTTCGGTTAATACTTTTTTTTTTTGTTATACTATCCGAGAAACCAAATGTAACTTCAAGTTTTTTATTTTTTATTTTTTATGTTGGACAAAATTTTGATTGAATTAAAATCCTTACTCTTAAATCTATTATTTGGGATAGAATGTTTGATAATCTTAGCAAATGTTATAAGTGACAAGATTGATATTTTCAATTATTGAACCTTCGAAATTATTATGTCTCTATTCTTGTTGGAAATCATTTAGTTAAATATTATCACCAAGCACAAAAAATTTGTTAATTTTGAAATGCACCAAAAAAATATCTTTCATATAAAATATAGAAATTTGCCTTGTGATGTTAATGAATCTTTTTAGAATATTAAATATTTAAGTAAAATGACTTTGGGGATATTACAGCAACATAAATTGATAGAATATTTAAATATTTACGTTAAAAATACTATATATATATATATATATATATATATATATATATATATATATATATATATATATATATATATATATATATATATTGTTGTTGGATATAGTGAATGAAATGAATGACATTCACTGAATAATTCATTGTTCAGAATTCTATGAATTT
Organism: Tetrastigma voinierianum; assembly: GCA_016808115.1. NCBI lineage: Eukaryota > Viridiplantae > Streptophyta > Magnoliopsida > Vitales > Vitaceae > Tetrastigma > Tetrastigma voinierianum. Next base: position 1,900,057 of record JAEQBH010000220.1, on the reverse strand, counting down.
TGGTTATATGAAATGATTGACATTCAATGAAGAAATTAATGGTATTCAATGAATGACACTCAATGAATGAAATTAGTGACATTGATGATAATTAATTTCGAATTCTAAGGGTTTGGGAAGCGAAAGGTTTGGCATTCCAAAAGGTCAAATCTCTCAACATATAAAAGGTTGTCGGGTGTTGTCTTAAGGAGGTCATCGAGGTGCCTCAAAAGATCATCAGTCTGAGTTTTCCTTCCCTTTCGTCATTTGTCGGTGATAAGCGGAAACACGTAAATGGGATTCGATCGGGTGGCGGCAAAGTGTTTTGTTAATTCGGCCAGGATTTATCTGGGAGACCGGGCGCCTTGGGAATGCTCAAAGCACCCAGCGGAGAAAGCGAATTGTCTTAAAGAAATTGTGAATTTCACAAGTCGGTTCATTTCTCCAACTTGTTATATTCCCTCCTTTGCTATTGATTTAATTTATTTGGTTTTTCTTGAGACTAACCATTATTTTACTGACATTATGTGTATGTTGCTTGGAATGTCTAACCAGTTGGTTTATCGTTCCCGATTTACAACAAGAGACAATTTTCCCGGAGTTTCACAACCAAGGGGGCAAATTTCTTCTAACATACATATATATATATATATATATATATATATATATATATATATATATATATATATATATATTTATAAAGTTAAATAGTTAATCTCATATGATTGCAAAGAAGTTACTCTTGGAAATTTTGTGATGTGAATGACATTCATTACAAATAAATGAACGACATTTATTGGTTACGGTTGTTGATCGCCTCAGAAGCCAAAGCGTTTGGCTTGCTTTGAGGCCAAGGGTCCTTTATAGTCTATAAAGAAGAGGTTTTCTTTGGTTTAGGGAGTCCTGGTTTTTTAGTAGGGTTATGTTTGTTGTTGTCTAAGTGTTGGATGCTTGGTGATCTAGTCAAACATAGTTTCAGTTAGTCGGAATAGCGATAATGTGTTTTTGTTGACCATTCAACAACCGTTTTATTCTGAGAGACATACACATTAAGAATCTCAAATCACCAGTGGAGAAGACAAATTTGTTTTAAAGAAATTGTGGATTTCACAAGACTAGGTTTTTTCTCATAATTTTGGTTATGTTCCCTATCTTTCTCTATGATCTTGTTTGGTATTTACTTATTATTTTTGTTTGGAGTAATCATTGTTTTGCAGCACTATATCTATGTTGCATGGAATGTCCAATCCACTAGATTTTATTTTATCAAATTTCTACAACTTGGAGGTGGTTTTTTCTTACGGTTACATATAAAATTACAGTGCAACATTCAAAGTTGATGAATCCTTGTCAAATGCTATGATGATTACATACAAGAATAAAAAATTTAATTAAATACCTTTCAGATTTAAAAGTATTTTCAGTTTTGTAGAAATACTGTTTGTGTGTGGCAGTGAAAAATGTAACATAGTTGAATAATACACAGAATGTTATTTAGAGTTTAATGTAAAGATGGAAATGATTGTTGCCACAATTTAAAGGGTGGGGTCAAACTGAAGTCATAGATTTTTGTCTTTGGAAGGATATGAATTGGAACTCCCACTTGCCAATGTCTCCAAGACTCCAATCATATGAACATATGGATGTTGGGATCACTCAAAATTTCTATAAAGAAATGATGGAGAGTCGTGAAATGAAGGCTATTCCCACCGACTACCCATCACGTAATGATGGTAAGAGTCGAAAAACTATTTGTAAGAATTAGGGCCTATTTTTTAAAATTGTTTTCTATTTTAAAAACTAAGGAGAATAAAGAAAATAAAATATGAAAAAAAAAGTTTCATTCATAATTTTTTTTTTCTTTTAAAAAACACAAAAAACATTAAGAGAATGTTTGTTTTTTTACTTAATACCAAATATAACTTTTATCTAACTAAATGCTGAATAAAGCTTAATAGTATTAAGCATTAAATTATTTATTTATTTATTTATTTAATATTATATTTATATTAAGTATTAAATTATATATTTTTTATATGCTTAAAATCAATATCTTAAATATATTAAAAAAATAATTTACGTTGGTATTTGTTTGTATAATGATTATATATATGACATTTTTTTTCAAAGAATTGAAATATTTGGTTAAAACTTAAAAGACCTCAAATAATTCAAAATTTGTAAAGTTAATCAATTCTATATTTTTTTTTCTTGACTTTATGACTCATAATAGATAAAAATACATTTTTTCATTTCATGTATTTAGATATATCTTTGAAAAAAAATGATTATTTTTAGAAGAAAATAATAATGGTATTTTTATCGAAATAATGTAAAAAATTAATGAAGGATTAGATTTCCAAATTTTAGTTTTCAAAAATTCTTTTAATCAAATCACCCTTATTATTATTATTATAAAATAAAAAATATTTGTATGATATATTAACATATTTACAAAAAGTTAAAATGAAAAATGATTTATTATTATCATTCTTACAAAAAATAATTATTTTTATAACTAAAATAAGATGTATAAAATTAATAATTTTAAAAATAATAGATCGATGAAACCAAAATTTAAAATATTTTGTGTTTTTTAAATATTTTGATATGTGTGGATTTTAAAAGATTTAAAAATATTTTATACAGATTCTAAAATATGCACTTTTTTTAATAGAAAAGGCCAAAAAATTTTAAAAATTCAGAAATAAGTTATGGAAAAATGAAAAAACAAAAGGTCTAAAGTCTAAAATTAATTTACATTTTAAAAAAAAAAAGCCAAAAAATCAAATGCCCCTTAAATTAAGAGAATAAGAACAATTTTCATAAAACACCAAAATTATGTTCCATGTGTTTTCAAAAATTGTTCTTAAGAACAATTTTCAAAATCATGAACCAAACAAGCCCTTACAAGTTCATGTTTTTTAAAACCATTTTTTTATTCTGAAAAATACAGGGACACTAAAAATATAGAGAAAACTGTTTTATCAAATAATTTTTAGTGTATGACATTAAATTTAATGAACATCGTTTAAATTTAGAGAACACTCTATATTTTAAAAAACTGTTATTCAGAATAGTTTTAAAAAAGAAGAAACAAACGGCTCTTAGTTTCAAGTTTAGTGTATGAAATATGAATGGTATCGGAATATTTCAACAGTTGCCTAGGCTAGGCAGCATCCCTATTTTCTAAGGAAGGTGCACCTCATAAATGATTTCCATTGCTGAAAATATGTACTCATCATTAAAAACATTAACTTGGAAATAGGGGATTATGATATGTGACTCAACTTTCTAATAGCCCACTCATTATGTGGGAGTGGAACACTAATTTTATTAATCGGTACATATTGTTGCACCTAATTTGATCTTGGCATATTGCTAGAGCTGATAATATAAATTAAGCCCGATAAATCAACCCACTTTAACTCAAATTTTTGAAAAATTAGATTGTAAAATTGAAAATCTGAATAAAACTGAACTAATTTGGCTCAACCAATTTTGACCTGTGATCCATGTGAATTTCACCTAGGTTAACCCGATTAGCCCGATTGATTGGAAATTTTTATTTAAATTTTTTAAATAACTAGCTTAATAATTGAGATTTTAAAAAATTCATCTATAAAATTTGATATTTTGACTATCTTTCATAACATAACGATTTTTAAAATTATTATTATTATAACATATGATTAATATATTAAACTTTATCGTTTTAACTATTTTATTTTCAATTACGAAATGTATCATTTTAATATAATTTATATGATAATTTAATATTTAAAAAATCTTACATGAAAATTTATTGAATGCATTTGAATTAAATAAATTATAATTTTAATATTGAATATATTTTTATTTATCTCATTAATCATATTTTAAATATTTACAATTTCATTTTTTTATCTATACTTTAGAATTTCATTCAATCATATATATATATATATATATATATATATATACCATATATATATATATATATATAAAGAATGAAATTGTATTAGTTTATAGAATTAGAATTAAATTTAATAACTAAATTTTTTTAGTTAATGGTATGTTACGGCGTTCCAAAGGTTAATGGTATATATATTTTTTAGTATATGTTATTGCCTTATAGGTGTTTAATAAAATGTGTAAAAAATATTATTTATGTACTTTAAATCTTTTAATCATTGTTTAGTTTTAAAAAAACTCTTGTGAGTTGTGATTATTACAATGATAATTAGTTACTTTATATTTCATATGCATGCTTTACACTTGTATTTTATTTAGTAATATTAGTTTGTAATACATATGTTTTGAAACTAATATGTTATTGAAAACTTGGAAAACAAGAATTTCCATAAATCTATTATGTTAATTCATGTTTATTACACATTCAAAGATAATATAGACTTATATATATTTTAATATTTAAAATATGAATTATTTTGTTTATTTAGTGGCCTTATAGTAATTAAAATAATAATATAATTGTTAAACGTTTTCAAACCTAGGCTTGGAAGGCTTAAGGCTTGACCTTGCCACCTTGCGACGCCTAACGCCTTTTAGAACATAGAATAACTTTCGAGGATATACATATTTTTAATGTGAAATCACATATTATTATTGAATATAATGAGAATATGGATGAAGATTAAAGGCATATGAGATTTCATTTGATACTTTGAAATTATTTTTTTCAGATATGTTATTAAGTTATTATTTTATTGTTTTAGTACTATTTAGCTAATTAGTTTAATACTTTGGTTATAACAGTGTTCTAGCATTATTTATTTATTTAAATTTGTTTTTATTATTATGTTTAGACTCAATCATATTATATATTAATTATTATTATATATTTGTATGTTATTTATTTTTATTTGAAGAATAATGAATTTGTAAAATTAATTATTTTAGCATTTTTTAAAGTTTTGACCCATTTTAGTCCGTTTTGACTCACAACCCGCATGAGTTGGATTGAACTGGTCGAAAACTAACCCAAATAGAAATTGACCAGATTAGCTCAACCCATTTTGGTCCACACACCGAATGGGCTAACTCGAAATGGGTTAAGTTAACCCGTATACCAGCTCTATTGCATTCTCTATGAACCCAACATAAGCCTATAATTTTTTTTTTTGAGAATTTAAATTAAATTTTAATTATTTTCAATTATATATATTTTATTATTTTTTCAAGAATGTTTTAAAGAATAATTGACAAACATAAAGTAAGATTGGAGAAAAAACACATGTTAAGAATATTTTAAGATCCAATAAGCCTTTTTTTTTAAAGTTGGAATAATTATTTTAAAGAGGTTTCAAACAAACCCTTCTCTCCTTTTTTTTTTTTTTTTTTGTAAATTTTATTTTTAACTTCACTTATCTAATATAGAACCTTATTAAAAAATGATTTCTAATAGGTATGAAGCTTTCTTTTTTTTCTTTTTTTTTGGCTCTTTATTTTTTTGATTAAATGTAATGGAAGAAATTGCCATAATCATTAAACATTTGCTTTTAATATTTTACTCATAATAAGTTTTTTTTTTTTTTTTTGAGCCGACTATGAATTATAATTTAAACTTTTAGATATATATATATTTATGTTGCTGTTTACACTAGCATTTACAAGATTATTTTCTTTATATACTTCTAAAAAAACCTTTCAATTAAAAATAATACAAATAGATATATTTACAATATATATAACTTCTAACTAACAAGACTTTAATTTAAAGATTGAGGATAACCCAAAAATAGTAATACATAGTTAAGATGAAAATAGGAAGACCCCACTTCCATCATACTCTTAATGGATGATAACTAAAGACCTTATAATCAGAGATAATTGAAAGGAGAACTGTGTTTTTTGTTAATCACAAACAACCTATTATCTATATACAAGACAATCTTAAACCAAATAGAAAAGAATATAAAGGTTCCTAAGGTTCCTAAGTTTCCTAACTCTACATGAATACATGTTTCGCTTTTCACGTAGTTTAGTGCAATCATAATACCCTCCAGGTGGAGTATAGATGTTGATCACGTCCAACTTGTTACAAAATAACTTACCCGATATTCACTCGAAAATTTTGTAAAAATATCTCCTAACTGTTATCCAGTCTTTACATATCCTGTAGAGATCAACCTCCCTCAATTGGATCTTCTCACGAACAAAACGACAATCTATCTCAATATGCTTGGTCCGTTCATGAAATACCAGGTTGGATGTCATCATGGCGACTTGCTTATCACGCAAAGCTTCCTTTGATGAAATTTACGATCATAAATTCTATCGATAAGCGTCGTATCCACATGATCTCGCATATGGGTGTGTTATGACTTACGTACTTTGACTCCCGTCTTGAAGCTGCAATAAAACTTTGTTCTTGCTCTTCTGTCTAGATTTCCTCAAACAAAGACACAATATTCTAAGGTGGATCTCCTGTCTTCCTTAGATCCTACCCAGTCTGCGTCTAAAAAGCACTCAATTATGGTATGTCCATGCTTCTTATACAATATTCCACGTCTAGGAGCTTCTATTAAGTGACATATGATATGTTCTGACTGCCGATGGTAGTTGTGGGAGATGATATATCTGGAGCTCAACACATATGCCCCGGAATAAGCAATATTCGGGCGAGTTATTGTACGGTAATTCAATTTCCCAACTAGTCTTCTGTATCTCTTAGGATCTTCAAATTGTTCTCCTTCCTTAGTTAGTTGTACATTAAGAGCCATAAGAGTACTACGTAGTCCTAGTGCTTGATTCCCTATCTCGGATAACATGCTCAGTATATATTTTTAAGTTGAGATAATAGAATTCTTTCTTATCTCATGACTTCAACTTTTCGAAATCAAAGCGGTGGTGTTGAACTAGAAGTGGAGGTTCGACAGGAATACACTGAGTAATTAATAGGAACAGGAGCAGGAGTAGGAGTGGGAGTAGGTGAGGAAATAGTATATACTAATAAATCATCATCCTCCCTTTGACTAGTAAGGGTAAAAGAAACAGAAAACAGAAATCTAAAAAAACGTAACATCAATGGACACAAAGTATCGTCGAAAAGGAGGACAATAACTCGATACCCTTTTTGAACATGAGAGTAACACAAAAAAAATGCACTTTAAGGACTTCAGATCAAGTTTAGAGACTTGTGGATGGACATCCCGAATAAAACATGAGCATCCAAAAACCTTGGGCTCAATAGGAAACAAGGGATTATTAGGAAACAATTGATGATAAGGAGTTTCCTAGTTTAGAACCGATGATGGCATCTGATAATCAAGAAGCAGACAGTAAGAATGCATGGCCCAAAGTGTTTGGGAACATGCATTTAGGCAAATAGGGCCGTGCGATCACCGAAATATGTCTATTCTTTCTCTTAGCACCCGTTACGAGAGGATGTATCCACATAAGAGGTTTGATGAAGAATCTCGTGTTGTAACACGAAAGATTGAAAAGGTTCAGATAAATATTCTTTAACATTATCACTCCTTAATATTTGAACGAGTACATGAATTTGGGTTTTAATTTCAGCATAAAAGGCAGTGAAATGAGAAAATAACTCAGAACGAATTTTCATTAAATAAAGCCAACTCACACGGGAGAAATTATCAACAAAAGTAACAAAATATTTAAACATAGTGAGGGACATAACTAGACAAGGATCCCAAACATCAGAATGATATAACTCAAAAGGAGCGAAAGCTTGTTTATTGACTCTAGGACTCAAATGCACGCGATAAAGCTTAACATATTGGCTGTGACTCGCGATTGACAAAGGACATACTAGAAATTGAGGAAATAACACCTTGATAGAAAGAGATGAATAGACCAGCCGACCCGATGAAGACCCACGTGGGTTGTAATTCAAAGAACATGTGGGCTTTGTAACTTTGGATCAAGAATGTAGAGGCCCCTAGACTCTTGTCCTCTACTAATAACCTGCTTCATCAAAAGATCTTGAAACATACAATAACCATAAAAGAATGAAATACTGAAATTAAATGTTTGAGTAAGTTTACTCACATAAATTAAATAGGAAAAATGTGGTAAACTTAGAACATATGTCAAAGGGATGAGAGGGGTATGATTAATTGTGCTAAGACCCAAGAACACATGATTTAGACCCATCGACTAGGGCGACAATAGAAGTAGAGGGGTGTTACTGACATGTGGTGAATAAACTATAATTACTTGTCATATGGTCGGTAGCTCCAGTCAATGATCCAAATGGAGGAAAATGACATAAGGCATGTGTTGGGTTTACCTAACTCGACATGTTCAGTGGTGGGAGTAGAAACAGGCTTCAATAACTTGGCAAACTCATATGTAAAAAGCACAACTGATTGCTCTAAGGTATTACTTGTAGATGCAACGTGAGCATATTGAAATCTTCGATTTCGATTTAGCAACTTCCTACATTCCCGACATGTATGTCTTGGCTTATGACAATAATAACATTACCACTCCCCCTGAGGGCTAACCTAGAGGCTCAACAGCCGATCCACTGCTCTTGGTTTGGTGCTTCACTGACTCATAGTTACTATTTTTACTAGCTTGATGCATTACTCATGCGAGATAGATGGGGAGATCTCTGTACGTAATAACCGACTGAAAATTTCCTATAGCGAGGAAATCTTACGACTTGAGAGAATCTGAGATTTGGTCGTATCAAATTCTGAAGGAAGACTAACTAGAAAACTCATAAATGTCATCTGTTCTCTTTGAGTTTGCTGGACTTTGATATTGGCACATTCAACTCCTCATAAGTTTTCTTGAATTCCATGAAGTGGATAGTAAGAGACTTGTCCTATATTTCTGGTTGATGAAAAGTCTTGCATACCTCAAATATTCGTGAGACATTCTTTTTCCCAGATTATAGAAACTCAAAGTAATCCATTAATTCTTTAACAAATTCACATTGATTAATTAAATCGATTACTTCACTGTCAATGGAATTATGAATCTGTAAATAAAGGCAGACATCTTCCTCCATCCACTATTCTTTTGAATCATCAGTTGGTGGGTCCTTTGTGAGATGAGTAGCCATACGAATGCTCCTTACATAGAGGCGAATTGTTTTACTCAACTCCAAATAATTGAGTCCATTCAGTTTGTGTTCTGTGATTTTGGACATCATCAAAACCACTTCCGACACTCAAGTAGGATTCTGATCATCCAACACCACAATAGACTTCTTCTCGGCTGTATCACTCATTAGAACAACTGAGAGAGCACCCTAGAAAGAAGAAAAAAAAAATACCTTGAAGAAACCCTAAGTCCCACAGTGATTTTTCACTTAAAACACCAAAAATAGTTAGAGTTTGGCACCACAAACCAAATGGATGGACTCTGAGGCCAAGAAGCACCCTTCTATAGTCGTCAGAGATTGACCAGAGAGGCCACGCAGCTCCCACGCACGGTGCGTGTGAAAGATGCTGAAATCAGTGGAGAGGAGCGTGTGGCTTATGCGTTGGGTTTTCGACCACCAGACTCGGTGGCGGTTGTCGTCGACGACTGGCGCTCCTCCTCAGGTGTGCGGTATCACCCCATGTTCCCTCAAAGTTGGTGTTTAAAAAAAAAAACACCCCCACAGCTCTTCCTGCTCTTCTGAAAATCCTTTAAAATTTTGCCTTTTCTAGGGCAAATTCAAAACCTTGCTTTGATACCATCAGAGATAATTGAAAGAAAATTATGTTTTTCATTGATCACAAACAACCTATTTATATATAAGACAATCCTAATCAAATAGGAAAGAATATGAAGTTTCCTAAGTTTTCTAACTCTACATGAATACATGTTTTATTTTCCTAACTAGTTAATAGTGGAAGTGGATGATAAGTGTTGTTGCAGTTAATAGTTATGATGGATTCTGGAGTAGCTTTGGATGGGTTGCAGCATATATAGAAGAATTTATATCAGTTTTTAAATGGGAAAGAAGGTGCTGAATATCTGGACGCAGGCTTTCTAATGCTCTTCCACAGAGAGACAAAACTTCTGGTCTGGCCTTGCTGCTACCCTGCACCGGCCCTCCCTGTCCTTCGTAATGGACGGCATGATGACTGATAAATAAATACAACTCCGGTTAGTTCTTAGTATCTGTTTAAGCGCGCACTTAGGAGGAAGGAGACAGAAAAATTGAATGCAAGCATGGTTTAAGAAAATGAAAACATTCTTACAGGAAGTCGATGAGATCTGCTATTTCTGATGCTTCAACAGGAGTTGCTGGCTGAGAATTCCTCCCAAAGACATCCACCATTATATTTAAAAGCAATGACAGGGTCTGGAATACAATGACAACGAAATTGTAACAGCTATTATAATATAGGGATAGACAGATAGCAAGTACAAAACATCAAAAGATCAAAGCAATGTCCCATTATTGGCATAAAAGGAAGGATTAGGCATAAAACCCCAACACATTCCAGCAAAATCCAGGTAATACCTCCAACTTGAAGGTTCATGCGGTTCATAATTCTAGCATTTTTATTTTTATCTAGGATGGATCATGAGATATGAATATCCAAATTGGGCTAATACGGTGGTCCATATTTCTTGTCCATGTCAACTATATGGATGTCGATGTTAATATTAGACCTCTCAACCACTAGAAAAGCCATTTATTCATTTATTTCATTCCATCTGATCAAAACCATGCAGAGATGAATGCTTGCTGGCAAACAATAACAGAAGGAAGAATCAAACAAACACCTAAAAAATCAGAATGGAAGAAAAAATGGGACAATTTAACTTAAACATTGTGCAATACACCTTGTACATTAATACAATCCTCGACCACAATGATATTACTCTGCTCACACAATGCATGAGTTTGTGAACAAAAGAGCAATGAGAAGAGAAATGTGAACATAATAATAGATGTGACAAGTCTTATCAGACACCATGTCACAGTGTAAAAATCAAAAGATCAAAGGAACATGACAGGAAACACAGAGGCAGGAATAAATTATGAACCAAATAGCACCCCTAGAGGATGTAGAAAACAAGATGAAAGAATTTAAGGAAATAATTCCTTGTGATTTTTCATTGATCCATCACGCGTATATATACAAAAGCGGCTATACAATAGGTAAACCAATCTAACCTTTCTAATTTGTTACAACTCTATAAGACAAGTTTCCTAACTAGTTACAATCTATCTATATGTAAAGTTGATATATACTATAACATTCCCCTTCAAGTTGGAGCATAGACATTAATCATGCCCAACTTTTTAAATAGATAACTAACCTGATCCCCCACTTAGAGCCTTTATGAAGATATCTCCCAATTGTTCTCCAGTCTTCGTAGAAATCAAGTCGAGTTATATTTTCTCACGAACAAAATGACAATCTATCTCAATATGTTTAGTTCGTTTATTGAATACATGATTATAAGTAATATGAAAGGCAACCTGGTTGTCACACTAGAGTTTTTCTAGGACTCGTATCTCAATGTCGACTTCCATCAAAAGTTGATGAAATCACATGATCTCACACACGGACTGTGCCATTGCTTTATATTTAGACTCTGCACTCGAACAGAAAACAACCCTTTGTTTCTTACTTTTCCATGATCTTTAGGTTTCCCGTAGCAAAACGCGTAGCAAGTGGATCTCCTATCTTCCATTGACCCTGCAATCAACATTTGTGAAACACTCAATTCTGTTATGCCCATGATTATTATATAGAATACCTCGTCCTGGATCTCCTTTCAAATAACATAGAATTTGTTACGGCTGATAGTCGAATGTTAGGCGGACGTATGATGACTCTGGCAATGAGTGAGAGCAATATTAGGATGAGTTACTATGGTAATTCAGCTTCCCCTGACTAGTCTTCTATATCTCCAAGATCCTCGAAATGTTTTACCTTCTCTGCAATGAATTAAGCAGAGCAATAGGGAGCTTCGTATGGTTTATACCTGACTCGATCTCCAAACAATAGATCAAGCATATTTCTTTGAAATAAGAAGATTATGTTTGCTCGCCAATGCCGAAATATCACGAGCATCCTAAGTCCTTTTGTATGGAAGGCGGTATGAAGAAAGGACTTCAAAGATGAGATACCTTTAGAGTCGCTCCCGAATTGATATGATATCGATAAGTATACCTGCAAACGGAATGATAATCTGCAAACTAGAGTTCCTATAGAAGACGGAGTGGTCAGATTTACTCTTCTGCATGCCAAATTTCTCAACTGCTTGGCTAAATTTACCAAACCACGCACGGGAACTTTGTTTCAAACCATATAGAGACTTTCGAAGACGACACACCTTCCCTATCTCCCCTAAGCAACAGACTTTGGAGGTTGCTCCATATACACCTCCTCCTGAAGGTCACCATGAAGAAAGACATTCTTAATATCAACTTGTTAGAGATCCTAATTATAAGTGGCAAGGAAATAAAAAGCTGAATAGATATCATCTTAACAACAAGGGAAAAGGTGTCATAATAGTCCACACCATAGGTCTAAGTGTAGCCCTTAGCCACAAGTCGTGCATTCAATCAAGCAATTAAACCATCGGGATTAACCTTAACTGCAAAAACCCAGCGACATCTAATGGATTTCTTCCCAGCAAGTAATTGTACGAAGTCCCAAGTACAATTTCCATTCAAAGCATCCATCTCCTCTATCATAGCACTACGCCAACCAAGGTGAGATAAAGGCTTCATGAAAATTGTTAGGCAACAAAGTAGAGTCCAAGGATGCAACAAAAGAACAGGAAGACAAATGGTTATAAGAGCAAAAAGAAGAAATCGGATAGGCACACTGTCGTTTACCTTTACGAAGAGCAATAGGGAGATCATTATGGTTGATTAGATCTGATGATAAAACAGGCGGTGGGGGACTCGAGGCTGAAGGGTTTTAGCGCCACTAATAGACCAGAGTGATAAGAGGTTTTACAAACATCAAATTAAATGCTTGAGTTAATATGCTCACAAACATCAAATTAAAAGAGAAATTTAGTAAACTCAAGACGAATGATAAAGGAATAGATGGAGTGGGAAAAATTGTGCCTAACCTAAGAGCACATGAATGTGATCCATCTGCCAGAGTGACAGTGGAAGTAGAAGGTTGTGACTGAAAGGTAGAGAATATACTAGAACTACGATGCATTATAAATACGACTCTAGAAGATCGACGGTCGGAGGACGAAGAAGAGGCAAGGCATTTTTCGAATTTGACTCGGCCAATAGCGATGGTGGAGTAGATGGAGATTTCAATGATTCCTATCTAGTGAAATGCGGCTAGTTCTTTTGCCTCGTGACAGAGCTAATCGATGCCTCATTAGTGGAGGCTACATGAGCAGACGTAAATCTCTGATTCCGACTTTGTCGTTTCTTGCAGTCTCGTATCACATGGCCAGGCTTACGATAGTAATAAAAAAATAACTCCTCCAAAGCTTGTACACATAGAGTTACTACTGAACCACTATTTGAATTATTTGCTTTTTGAATCCCCAGTATTCCCGAGCCAGTAAAGGAACTATTCATGACGAAGGAGGGAGTAGGTGAAGAGATCTCTGTGCGAAGTATCCTGCTGAATGTTTCTTGGAAAGATGAAATCTCAGGGCTGGACAAAATCTGTGCCTTAACAGAATCATACTTTGAAAGGAGGGTGACTAGGAAACCCATCACTACCATCTTTTTCCGTTGAGCTTGCTGAACCTTAACATATGGACTAAATGGTAATATTATATTCAATTCCTCATATGTCTTTTTCTGATCATGAAGATTAAAAATGAGGGTGATCTTGTTCTCAATGCGATAAAGGCTCTACGGACATCAAATATGTGAAATATTCCTTTTCCATAATACACAGAATTTAATATTACATTCATGTAGTTCTTAACAAACTCACAGTGATTAATGAGGGTGAGTACTTTACCGTCAATGGAATTACGAATTTGTAAACGAGCATCATCCTCCAACCATTGTTCTTTCGAATCATCAGTAAGAAGGTCTTTATCAAGATGACTCGCCATACAAATACTCCTCAAGTAGAGGCGGATTGTTTTACTCCAATCCGACTAATTGAGATGTCCTTCGTGATTTTAGACATCATCAGGACCGCCCGAGGCACAAGCAGACTTTTATCTTACGAAATTGCTCATTGGAAACTGACTAAGGAAAGAAGTTAGGGACAAAGTATACTTCCAGTAAAACATGAGAAACCTCACAAAACCATGGAGTGCATAACTCAAATCCATGAAGAAACGCCACGGATGTTGCAAAAGAGTTGAAGGACTAGGAATGATAGAAACTCTGGTAGAGTGGTACATTGAACCAAAAAAATTTGTTTTTCGGCGGTTGGATAGGAAGCGGTGGCTAAGGGGCGTGTCGGTCGGCGACCGCAGTGGAGGAGAACTGCTTCGTCGGAGCCCCCACTCACCCTCACGCGCCGACCGTGAGGGCCGGCCAAACTCGATTTGTGCATGAGCCTCAAGCGCTCACTTTCCGGCCATCGAACTTGGTGGCCCTGCTTGTCAACGACCAGCGGTCCCTCTTGGGAGTGAGGTGTCACCCCACTGTCTCTAGATGGGTGTTTCAAAAAAACACCCTCACGACCCTCTTGCTCTTGATGCTTCTAGTGCATCAAATCCAGGCCTAGGCTCGATACCTACGAAAGCAAGACAGAAGTGGAGGGAAAGAAATTACTTATGAATTTTCATTGATCCATCACGTGTATATATACAAAAGGGTTAGGATGTACAATAGGAAAGTCAATTTAACCTTCCTAATTTGTTACAACTCTATAAGACAAGTTTCCTAATTATTTACAATCTATATGTAAAGTTGATATATGCTATATAATATACCAATTTGCTTCGTACTGTTAAAGCCAAAAAAACATAAAAACAAATAGCTAAAAGTTTTTTTATACTCTATTCCTAAAACGTCTACACTAGCTGTAGTGGCCATTGATATGTGCACATATTTACCAGCTCCTTCTCCCCCTTTTTAACATGAATGTGAAATTAGGATAAGCAACCGTTCATTACTTGGGAAAAGAAATTAAGAGTCCATAAATCAATGTAATGACAATATTTGTTGCAAGGAATCAGAATCATAATAGAAAAGAAATCATAAACCTAGAGGACATGAATAAAATAATAATAAGGATTGTTTAACTCCATATAGAATGGCTAGGGCAACAAATTCACAACACTATACCTGGGAAGCATTTAAATATGAGGTAGAACTGAAAGATTTTCTGTACCTTGTTGAAGAGTGAGTGAGCATTAGAGAGTCTTGGAAGCAATGGACCCATTACACGGAATGCTATTCGCAACATTCCAACGGATGTTAAAGGTCTAAGATGTTTGATAATGAGATGTGTCCCTTCTAGCCATTCCTGTGGAAGGTTACTGAAGAAAGCATGAAGGAGGGCGACTATATTACCTGGAAAAATGCCAATTATATGACATGGTCAGAGTTTTAGACAAGATAATGTAATCTAAAAAGCAAACTGCCTTGAACTTGATTGACACCACAGCAAGAGACTTCATTCGACCTTAAAAGAAATTACCAGAACTACCTTCTATAAATGACTCTTGTTATTGTGTTGTAAATTTTTTACTGATAAACAAAAGAAAAAAAATGGAAGACTAACAGTGATGCAAAAATGTTCATTGGAGGAAACACAAAAAAGGAAAACATGGCATAAACTAAAGAAACTATCTATAGTGCTAATAAGGTCCACCAGGGAACACATTTTCCTTAAAAGAACCACCTTTTTGTGCAAGACTTAAGCAAGTGAAGCACCTTATTTTGAGCTACAAAATAATAGAATCAATTCCCCAAATGATCCTTTTCTGCTCTTCTATCCAAATGCACTGAGCTACATAACGCGAACAAGGATCCCACCTTTCTCCTAGGTAGCTAGATATCCGAAAGAGAGAGAACCAAAATTCTCAAGCAACTCAGCAATGTGATTAAAAGATGATTCACTGATTTTTCATTTCATTCACAGAAACAGCAACTACTCACCAAACTTCATCCTCGCACCTTATCATCCAAGGTCAGTTCCCCACTTCTCAAAGTAGCATCTGTTTTAGTAGTTATTTGGCAGGGAAAATAGCTACTCCTTGTGAAGTTAGCAGGTGCTAGTGAGATTTCATTGACACACTCCCACTTATTTGGATACTTACAAGTTCTCCCTCTCAACGAGATTGCACACCGTCAATTGCTTCTATGAAGTTTCCCACCATCTCTAATTCAAATTCCTGAAAATCTCCAACAAGATCAGGATTCCTGAAACCTTCAGCATTTGAGAAGTTCAGATAATACCTAGTCCAGCTACAAAAAATAACTCAGGGAAGGCATTTACTTATCAAAAAAAGCCTGGGAAGCCTGGCTCAAGTGGTAAAGGGATGGGATGGGGCTATGGGAGGTTCCAAGTTCAAGTCCCAATGTGTACAAAAAAAGAAAAAAAATGTTTACCTATCAAAAAACAAAAAAACAAAAAAACAAAAGAAACTCAGGGAAGGGCTGGAAAGTACAGAAAAGGCAGTTCATCACACCATAAATTACACCAAAACTCACTATCTATACGTATCTAGAGTAAAAACAAAATAAATAAATAAATCAGAAAATTACCCACCCCTCTTAATGTCCTTGTGTACCTGTTTCCCATGGGAGCACCATAAATTCAGAGGATCATCAGCTCTTTTCTATATGTGTTAATACTAACCCTTGAGATACTCTATCCTCTCAATAGAAAACCTTCTTGAACATTTACTAAGGTGGGGTTTATTTAAGATATTCAGCCTTCTAATTCTTAAGTATCCCATTCCCTTCTTTTAGGGAAGGTACCCCGTATTCCCACAAGAGACCCTCCCTAATTCCCTTTGTAATGCTTTGGTAATGCCCTCCTAATGCCCCTCCGACCTCTTTCACAAGAGACTCCAAGCTTCACTAAATCAGAGGATCATTCCATCTTCCCTATACATGTCAACAACCAGTCATGAAAGTCTGTCCCCTTCTCAGTCGGAAACTTCTATAACCATTATACATAGGCAGGGTAACGTATTTAGCCTTCTAATTCCCAAACATCACTCCTCTGTTGTTCCTCTGGGAAAGGCATACCGCATTTCAATGAATAAGACAAAATTCAGTCCCCTTTAGAATCACCCGAAGAAAACAATGCAGAATTTCTCCAAACATAAATCAAAGCTACCACAATAAGGGACAATAAGACAAAAATGATCCTCAATTAGCTTTCCCTTAGAAGATGCTCCCAAGGGTAGATTGAGATAAGTGGTAGGCAAACTAGGGATCTCACAAGCAACAGCTGCCAGTAAAAAAGAAACATCATCCATGCTAACCACCAAAATTAGCAGACCCTTGTCCATATCAATGTTCAAACCAGATCAAGCCCTGAAGAGAGTAGGCAATCCAAAGTTCAAGCTGATCCAAACAGTGTAAGTGCTACTGCTTATTGAATACGTTTGCTTCATGCAGCAACAGAAAGCCATAATGGAAACAAAAAGGTTTGTAGACATACATACAGAGTTGTAAAATTGCTTCTAGCACTGGAATATGATGTTCATTCTTTAATCAAACAATCCTTCAAGTACATCAATCAAATCATTTCACTGAAATACTATTTATAAAGTTTAGGGTTGTATTGGTTGTCAAATAAGGTCAATGTAATCCGAAACATTAGTATTTCTTCTAGGTTTGGCATATTGACTGAAAATTGTTTATGTATGGCCCTTATTACAGAGAATGGTACCAAGGGAATGTGCTACTTAGATCCTCTGCTAGAGCACTATAAGCTAGCTCCAACTGCAAGATTTTTTTTTGGTTAATTTATAAAAAATTATTCAAGGTATTAAAATGTACAGTTTCTTATCTATGTCATCCTTTTTAGGATAGTAGTTATATAGCAAACAATCAGTTACATGTATTGCAGCAACGCTTTACATTTCTAGTGGTTATCTGGTTTTCCATTATTTCAATTTCTGTGTTTCCCTAAAACATCAGGTCAATTAGGTTTCAGTTTGAATTTTCATATGCTTTGTCATATATAGAAATTAAAGAAGAGTAGAGATAAGAATTCTTCAGTTTTAAATCATGGATTTTAGATTTTAGATGCCTGAGGAATGTTCATAAACCACATGGCTATCAACTATGTAATGCTACATACTGACATTTTCTATTTTTTTTTTTCCTTTCTGCCCTTCAACACAAGATTTCAGTAGCATTCAAAAGGAAAAACCAACAATGTGGATGGAGGATGCACTCTCTTTTTTGGTAGGACTAGAGATGATGCAATTTATACATTGGCCTCAAGATCATAGGATATAATAGTAACAAACATTCGTGTGTTTATCATGAGATTATGATCAAAATTTATTCAAGGTTGACAAGGCATTTTAACCTTTGAAAACCAACTAAAAATTTTTGGGGGCATTATGCAGAACATTTTTTTTTCACTATTTTAACCTTTGAAAGCCAACTAAAAGTCTTTGGGGCACTATTTAGAACATTTTTTCACAGAACGAAAAATTAAGTACCAAGCATGTAAAAGAATCAGTAGAGACTCAGAATTTACCAAAGAACGAATTAGAAAAGTTGGGATAAATACTGAATCTAAGGCACAAAGACAAAGTGAAGCATGCCAGTGAATAAGCACCAACTACAGAAGCATACCAATGGCTGTTGAGGTGTTGTCTTGAGCAGCCCATGTTGGATCTAACAAGGCATAGCCTACAGCAGAGTCTAGTTCCCCCAATGATTTTTTCCCATCAGTAAGCCACCACCGCTCTTTTATTATACGTGATGCCTCTATATAGAGTTGTTTGTGAAAATCTGGAGGAAGCTGAGCTAATAGCACACCGCAAGCTTGGATTAACAAGCAAGATAACTGCTGACAAGTATAACCACTTCTGGCAACAAAGTTAGATGTAATTATTCCTGAAACTGAAGCACTTGATCGGCTTGCACTTAAGGAATCTGTGCTTCCACCTGAAGGGGAAGTAGGTAAAACTGAACCTTGCCCAATACTATTGGGTGGTCCATGCAGACCATTGCTGGACTGAATTAAAGTTGATTGTATATGAACAATGATTTGGACTAGTGATGATACAATCTGCGTTGCAGGTACAGGAAGAGAGAGTATTTCTATGACCGCTGTTTCAAGAACCAGCTGAGTAAATGTACCAGGATCCTGGATTTGATAGAATGATTTCTGGCCATCAGAAGCATTTGTTGGCCCGGACTGAGATGCTGCTGGAGTTTTGCTATGTGGAGCACGCAGTGTATTATTTGAAGTATCTCCCATTGAACCAGATTTTGGGTTGGTATTTATTGGAGGTATAACATTATTCACAAGGCCCAATAACAGAGTTGCAAAATAATCCAGAGGTGGGCATATGACAGGATTTGATGAATTCATGTGTTTGAGGAATGATTCAGAAAACGGGATCTGAAAGAAATCGAGGGTCAATAAAGTTGCAGGAAAAAAAGAATAATCTCAAAGGACCCAAAAAAAAATGCAAGAAAAAAAAATAAAAGAATTGGTCTAAAGAAGTAAGAGAAAGTATATTGTTACCTTGCTAAGATCAAGAACACTCAGAATTCGAATGCTGAGCTTTCCTGGAAGGTGTCCATAAAAATATGCAAGTATATCACGGACAAATGTAAATCTGAAAGGGTGGTAAGCAAGAAATTGAGAATACATAGCCAGAACTCTGTCAGCTTGATCTGTGGCTTCATTTTCAATAAGCCTATAAACCACCAAGGGAATGACTGGAAGCAAACGTGCAGCAGCATCATCAAAGAACACAGGATACCTGCAAAGTTTAAAATGAAGAGTGTCGATAACATGTAACCCATCAATTTTAATGAAATTATAGCATAAAAATAAACTTTGTTAGGTTAAAGCACATATAAGCTTTGTTGGGGTGCAACAATCCTGCTATTAGGTCTAAGGATGGGTCACCTTTTAGGGTTTATGGAGAGGAATAAGGATAAAGTTTATAGTAAGAGCAACTCCAATGGGAGTTGCCAAAAATGGGGTGCCAAATGCCATTTTGCAACCCTAAACAGTGTTTTTGCTCCAATAGTAGATACCAAAATGAGGTGCCATTTTAATAATTCAGTGTTTAGGTTCGTGGAAGCTTAGGGTTTAGGAAGCTATAAAAGGTAAGTGATTCAAGGAAGACACAACCGATTTTTAGGTAAGTCTTTTCCCTTTGCTTCTCTCGTATTTTATAGAAATTTGATAGAATATAGCCGCTGAGAGGAACAAATAACCACCAACAGCCTATTTTGCAACGTCCCATTCCTTCAGCCCGCAACATGCCACCCCAAAACCCTGGATGGCATTTTGCCACCTCTAATGCCACCTCCGTTGGAGCCTGACTTTTTGTCGTTGAGGTGTCATTTTAGCGGTTATGGGATGACACCCCTGATAGCAACTCCCGTTGGAGTTGCTCTAAAGAAAATAAAACAAATAAAAAAAAAAGTGAAAAAGATGAGAAGAGAAAAGATTGGAATCCTTACAATCTCACTAAGGCCTTCAAGGAATCTGACCTAGAAGGAAATAAATGGAGATTCACCACTGGAGATTGCAATACTTTCAAAAAACACAATATTATTGTTAAGGATGAGTTTCCTAATCCATTTAAGAACCTTTTCCTTCTTTCATTTTCTCTTTAGTCTCCTAATTAGACGCTAACTTTGTTTCCTTTTTTGCTCTAACACTTGAGTATAAATATGTATGTTCCCTCACTTTGCAAATTAATGAAAATCAGAGAGTTATTTTTCTCTCCACATGATATCAGAGCTATGTGAGACTTGGGTTAGGGTTTTGTCGTGTTTTCAATTCCAGCAACCCATCTAGTGGTTGTACCTCACTTCGGCCACCCCTCCTTTATTGTAGGAAGCTCAGAAATCCTCTGCTGCCATCAGACCACCCCCACCTACCCGAAAAATTTTTCAACGAACTTTTCGATGATTCTGTTTATGGCTAACAACACCACCATTGGAGTCGCCTCGACTTGATCTATCCATCGGAGGAAGCACCTCCGACAACAGCAGAACCACATGCGTTAAAGAGCTCTAGCCCTATCCCTGGCGTGCCGACGCATGAGGGCGCGTGACACCTCCTCCATTCACCGGACTTCACTCCTAGGCTCATCTAACATTAGAAGCTATCTTGTGCCCTGATAACCTTGTTTTCTTGTTGATTCAATTATTTTTTTTTTGTTGATTTTATCTCTATGGCTGACAAAGGACCAAGTTTTTCTTCGTTTTTGTCTGAAACTCCTATGATCACTGTGAATAAACTCAAAGGGAGCTCATCCACACCTCCGAAGGTTATTCTTTACACCCAACGAGTATAAAGAGTACCTCCACCTCCTCACCCAAGAAGCCAAATCTGCATCCATTTCGTCTGTTGCCCAAACCGATAATGTCTCTACTTGCCTTCACATTCATCTGGATCCTGGATTCTATATTCTAGAGCTTCTGATCATCTTTCCGATAATAAGGACATTTTGCTTGTCTTACCTTTCCTTCTCCTTTACCCATGGTTACTTTAGCTAATAGATCTCAAACCATAGCTAAAGGAATCAGTTCGCCATGCTCTCTTCCTTCATTACGCCTTACTTCTCGCTCCCATGCTTTTAATTTCCTTTAATTTGATGATTTGTCAAGTAGTGTTGACTCATTACCTTAATTGTTTGATTACCTTTTCTAATAACTCAATCACATTGCAGACTGTATATTGACGATTGGCATAGGATGAGTTTCCAAGGCCTCTTCATCTCAAAGACGCCTTCATCTTCCACCGCTTGCACTTCTGATACCTCTCATTCACAAATAATTCAAGTAATCCAAACATTACCAAACTTCGAAAAATGGTTCCTCATTTTTCTAGTTTGTCCTCAATTGAGTGTGAGTCATATCAATTTGGGAAACATACTCGTGTCCCATTCCCAAAGCGCCTAGATCAACGGACAAAGTCTCCTTTCGAGCTTGTCCACACTAATGTTTGGGGTCCTTCTTGGACTGAGTCTACCTTATGGTTCCGGTACTTTGTTACATTTATAGATGATTATTCTTGTTGCATTTTGGGTTATTTTGAAACAGGCAACCTCGAGTCGAAGTTATTCTCTATCTTCTAGAAGTTTCATGCTGAAGTTTGAACTCAATCTAATACTTCAATTCGTATCCTATGAAGTGATAATGCCAAGGAATATCTTTCTGGACCATTCTTCTCCTTTTTGTTCTCACATGGGATTCTTCATCGGTCCTCTTTTACTTACACTCAACAGAATGGAGTGACTAAGCGCAAGAACCGTCATTTAGTTGAAACCGCTCCCACTCTCCTACTCTATCATTAGGTTCTTCAACGTTTATGGAAGGATGCTATCTTAGCTACATGTTATTTGACTAATCGTATGTCATCCTCCATTTTAAATGATCAGATCCCTCATTCTATCCTTTTTTCTAATCAAACTCTCTTCTGCCTTCCTTCTCGTGTCTTTGGTTGTGTCTGTTTTGTTCATATTTGTTAACATATAGAGTTGTACATAGTTAGGAAACTTAACATATAAAGGTATATAGTTAGGAAACTTAACATGTAGAGTTGTAACAGATTAGAAATATAGACTACCCCTCCTGTATATATATATATATATATAGTATATATGGTATATATATATATATATATATATATATATATATATATATATATATATCTTAGGTTCTTCAACGCTATGGAAGGATGCTATCTTAGCTACATGTTATTTGACTAATCGTATGTCATCCTCCATTTTAAATGATCAGATCCCTCATTCTATCCTTTTTTCTAATCAAACTCTCTTCTGCCTTCCTTCTCGTGTCTTTGGTTGTGTCTGTTTTGTTCATATTTGTTAACATATAGAGTTGTACATAGTTAGGAAACTTAACATATAGAGTTGTACATAGTTAGGAAACTTAACATGTAGAGTTGTAACAGATTAGGAAATATAGACTACCCCTCCTGTATATATATATATATATATATATATATATGTTAATTCAATGAAAAAAAAACACAATAAATTCTTTCCTCCAATTCTCTCTTGGTTGTTTTCAACAATATTCTTACTCCTAGGCAAAACATGCTCTCTACCAAAGCAACTAAGTGTGTCTTCTTAGGTTATTCTCGACTTCAACGGGGCTATAGATGTTATTCTACTGACACAAATCGGTACTTCATCTCCGCTGATGTAACTTTCTTTGAGGATTCTTTTTTCTTCTCCTTTGTATAGCGTCCTCATATTTCAGATGTCTTACATGTCCCTCTTATCTAACCATCTTCATATTTCCCTTCACCTACGGATGTCGTGACTTAACCACTTCAGGTTTATACCGTCCTCGTCTTCCGACAAGGCCTCTTGTTGATTCCTCTTCTATGCCACCGTCATCTCTTGCTTCGGTTCTGCAACCACCCAATGATCTACCTATTGCCATTTGGAAGGGTACTCGCTCTATTTGTAACAACCTACATCTGCTTATAGTTTTGCCATCGTTATCTTTACCCTCATTTCATTGCTTCCACTTTGGTTTTGTCTCTACCCCTAAGACTAAATAAATAAGACATGGAAAATGGAAACAAGCAATGGTCGAGGAATGATGCTCTTTACTCCAACGGCACATGGAGCTATTCAATCTTCCTCCCGCAAGTCCCTTCGTCACATTGGGCTTATACGCTGAAGGGTGGACCTCGACTCCGCCATGTAGATCGGCTTAAGGCCCATTTGGTTGCCAAAGGGTATACTTAGCAATATGGCTTGGACAATTATTAAACATTTTCTCCGATGGCCAAGATTGCCTCTATTCGCTTGCTTCTCTCTATGGCTGTTATGTGCTCATGGCCCCTTTTCAGTTGGATATCAAGAATATCGTCCTTCATGATGATCTTACCGAGGAGGTATATATGGAGCAACCACCTGGTTTTGTTGCTCAAGGGGAGTCTACTTTGGAATGTGTTATAGTATTGTAGAATTATAAACTAGTTGGGAAAAGGAAACATGTAGAGTTAGGAAACTTTATATTCTTTCCTATTTGGTTTAGGAATTTTCTTGTATATAAATAAGTTATTTGTGATCAATGAAACACACAATTTTCCTTCAATTATTTATGATTACATGGTATCAAAGCCAAAGGCTTGAATTTGGTCAGAAAAGGGCAAATTTTTTAGAAAAAAAAAAATTGAGAAAAAAACCTTCATCACCGACGATAAAACTCTGACGACTTTTCCGACGACTCATCTCCGAAAAGTGACCCTCTCACTTAGACCGTCGTCACCAGATCTACCCACTGGCAGTGAGACCTCTAGCAACAGACCACTCACGCCTCGCCACACGCAACTGCTACTCTCAATCCTCTCCCTCACGCGCCGACTTGTTAGGGCACGTGGAGCACATTCGCCACCACCCCCACCTCCGCTGGGTCATCTACCGCTGAAAAAGCTCCCCAACTACTTTTCTTCGTCTAAGGCCCAGCAGCTGCATTTTTCTCCCCTCTCAGGTCTCTGGCCACCCTTGTTTTAGGTTTCTTGACTTTCTGTTATCATGAAGATCTAATAGCTCTACAAGTGTTTTCAGATCTGCGGGGACCAAAATCCATTCAAAAAGATGTCCTTGGTCCTTTCTCGTAAGATCCATTTTTCGTAAATTTTGATTTCGTAGGCTTGTTTGAGTTAGATCTGCTTCTATGACAAACAAGAAAACCTCAAGAGGAGTTGTGTGTCATTATTGCATAATACAGGACATGTACGCCGGAATTGTAGAAAGTTGCAAAATAAAAATTGAAGATTTGAGTCTAGTAATTATCATAAATCATTTCAACATGCATCTACTTCTATCACTACCCTCGCCAAGTCAGGTAAAACCAACACATGTTTTCTTTTATCTTCCTACATATGGGTCATTGACTTTGGAACCACCAACCACATGACAGGTAATTCCATTTTATTTACTATGTTTCAGTCTCACCCTTCTACTCTATCATAATTTCTCAGATTTGGGTCAACATCTTGTGTCCTCAATGCGGACACCATCCAACCTCTAATCACTTTAACATCTGTTATGAGTTTACCACAATTCTATTTTAATTTAATTTCTGTGAGTAAACTTACTCGTACATTTAATTGCAGTATCTCATTCTTTCCTAATTATTGTTAGATTCTGAATCTTTCGACGAAACGGATTATTGGTAGAGAACGCGAGTCTGAGGGTCTCTTCATCCTTGAAATAGATGTGCCAAAATCAATTGATTGTCCTGGAGTTGTTACCTCATTCAAATTACATTGTCGTATAGGTCATCCTACTCTCTATCACAGCTTATATCTCGCTTAGTCTATCCTTATCGAATCGTGAGTCGGTCAATACGCTTGCCTTCATCATACGCATTTCAAGTTTCGAGTCAATAAACGAGCTTCCGCTCCTTTTGAGTTAGTTCATTCGCACTTCTGTGGTCTTGCTCCAATTATGTCTCCACTGCCCGCATTTCGTAACTTTGTTGACGATTTCCTCTCGCCACTACCACTAATGAAAAGTCGCAGGAGCTTTCCATGTTAGTGTTCTCCCTTTGTTTTTAGAAATTCAAACTCACTCTATGTAATTGCTCAAACATTAAGGAGTGATAATACCAAAGAATATTTGTTGGAACCTTTTCAATCCTTCATGTTACAACATGGGATTCTCCATGAGACCTCTTATGTTGATACACCCTCTCAGAATGGGGTAGCTGAGAGAAAGAATAGACATCTTCTTGAAACTACCCAGGCTCTTTTGTTCCAGATCCATGTTTCCAAACATAATGGGCTGATGCAATCTCTACCGCTTGTTTCTTGATTAATAGGATGACATCATTAGTTCTAAATTAGGCTACTCCTTACCACCAATTGTTTCCAAATAATATGTTGTTCACTGTAGATCCCAAGGTATTTGGATGCACATGCTTGCTCGAGATGCCCATCCTCATGTCTCTAAACTTGATCTAAGTCTTTAAAGCCAGATCTTTAATGATATTCTCGTGTTCAAAAAGGGTATAGGTGTTATTGTCCCACTCTTCAACGTTACTTTGTGTCAACTGATCTTACATTCTTTAAGACTACCCCGTTTGCCCTTTCTTCTCCTGTTACTAGTCAGGGGGAGGGTGATGATTTTATAGTGTACACTATTTCCTCACATGTTCCACCGGGCCCACTGTGATCCTATCTCGACTCCTGCCCTCGTTAAACCTCCCACTACTCAGTATATTCTCGACTTTAAACTTCAGCCTCTAGTCCAACACCGATTGCTTCATTCATCGATCCAAATTAAAATGATGATTTTCCGCTTGCTCTTCGGCAGCGTAAACATCAAAGGCCACCAATCTCTTTGCTTTGTTTCCTATAACCATTTGTCATCTTCCTCTTGTTCCTTTCTTGCATCACTTGATTCTATCTCTCTTCCTAACACTATCCGTGAGGCTTTATCTCACCTCGACGCGCAGTATAGCTGATGAAATGCAAGCTGGCGACAATGGTACATGGACTCGTGTCTTTACCATCGAAAGAAGGTTGTCATTTCGCCGGTGTTTGCCTTAAAGTTTAATCCTGATGAGTTTGTTGCTAGATTGAACATTCGTCTTGTTGCTAAGGGCTATGCTCAAACTTATGGCGTTGATCATTCCGATACTTTTTCTTTTGTAACTAAGCCAACATCTATTTGTCTATTTATTTCTCTTGCTGCTTCTTATAATCGGACTCGTGATCAACTCGATATCAAGAACGTTTTCTACACGGAGATC
Source organism: Tetrastigma voinierianum (assembly GCA_016808115.1). Lineage (NCBI taxonomy): Eukaryota > Viridiplantae > Streptophyta > Magnoliopsida > Vitales > Vitaceae > Tetrastigma > Tetrastigma voinierianum. Next base: position 1,873,290 of record JAEQBH010000220.1, on the reverse strand, counting down.
TTTGCGAAGAGTTTATTACGAGCAACCCTCCTGAGTTTGTTGCTCAAAGGAGATAAGGAAGGTGTGTCGTGTCTTAAATCTCTATATGGTTTGAAATTAGTCCTCAGACTGGGTTTGACAAATTCACTAGGCAAATGAGACATTCGCATGCTATAGAGTAAGTTTCCAATTCACTCCATCTCTATAAGAATTCAGCTCTAGCATCATTCTATTAATAGTGATGCGGGATGATATCATTACTATCGTGGAGCGACTCCAAGCGTATATCTCTTAAATCCCTTCCTTACAGTCAATTTCACACAAAGGATTTAGGAATGTTGAAATATTTCTTGGGTGTTGAAGTCCTAAAAAGTAAGCAAGGGATTATGTTATCTCAACATAAATATGAGCTCGATTTGTTATCTGAGACATGGAAATTAGGTGTCAAACCGTGTAGTACTCTTATGACTCCTAATGTGCAGATCACTAAGAAAGGAGACTTATTTGAAGACCCTAAGAGATACAGAAGACTGCTTGAGAAATTGAATTATCTTATAGTAACTAGCTCGGATATTGCTTATTCAGTAAGTGTTTTGAGTCGGTATATGTCATCTCCCACAATCAGTCATTGGGCAGCTATAGAGCATATCCTATGCTATTTGAAAGAAGCTCCTGGACGTGGAATATTGTATAAGCATGGGCATACTAGAATTGAGTGCTTTTTTGACACAGATTGGGTAGGATCTAAGGAAGATAGGAGATCCACCTCAAAATATTGTGTATTTTTTGGAGGAAATCTAATCTCATGGAAGAGTAAAAAGAAAAATGTTGTCTCGCGGTCTAGTGCGAGTCGCATAGAGCCACACTCAAACCCGTACGCGATCATGCGATGTCAATTATTGATGGAAGTGAACATCGAAACTTCAATACCAGCAAAGCTTTGGTTGATAACCTAGCTACCATGCATAAAGCATCTAACCCAGTATTTCATGAACGGACCAAACATATTGAGATAGATTGTCATTTTGTCTGTGAGAAGATCCAATTAGGGTTGATCTCAGATATGAAGACCTTATAACAATTGCAGATATTTTCACGTAACCTTTCAGTCAGATCGAGTCAGTTATCTTTGTAACAAGTCAAGCGTGATCAACATCTATACTCCAACTTACGGCGAGTGTTATAAGATTAATTAGAAACTAGTTGGGAAAAGGAAACATGTAGAGTTAGGAAACTTCATATTATTTCCTATTTGGTTTAGGGATTGTCTTGTATATAAATAGGTTATTTGTGATCAATGAAACACACAATTTTTCCTTCAATTATCTATCTATGATTATAATATGCAAGCTACGTTGTTTCTTATATGGTCTGAAACTGTCTCCTCGATCTTGGTTTAGCCAGTTTAGCTCAGTGGTTCAAGAGTTTGGCATGATCCAGAGCACAACAGAACATTCTGTTTTTTATCATCATACCTCTACAAGATAGTGTATTTACTTTACTGTTTATGTGGATGACATTGTCATTACAAGCAGTAACCAGGATGGTATTCAAAAACTCAAACAACACCTCTTCAGCCACTTTCAAACAAAAGACTTGGGGAAACTCGAGTACTTTTACGTATTGAGGTAACTCGGTCTAATTCCAATGTGGTTATTTCTAAGAGGAAGTAAAGTTTGGATATATTGACAGACATTGGTATGTTGGACTGTAAGCTTGTAGACACTCCTATTGATTCGAATGTCAAACTTGTACTGGGACAAGGGGAGCCTCTACAAAATCCAGGGAGATATCGACGAATTATAGGTAAAATGAACTATCTCACTATCACTGGTCGACATTTCTTTCCTACGAAGTGTGCTAATGGGCTTCATAATCACCTTGTAATAGCCACTGGGATGATACAGCTCATATTCTCTGTTTTGTCAAAGGAACACCAAGTCAAGGGATGTCAGAGGAGAATGGGGGTCAGTTCCATCATATTACTTGCACGCAGAATGGGCATGTTCATCCACAGATAGACGTGCTACATCAGGGTATTGTGTGTTTGTTAAAGGCATGATATTCATATTAAACCTAAATCTTACAAGTTTGAACTTTTAGCTTTTGGCCGCTTAATACTAGATAAAGCCTGCTCATGTAAGGTCTTAGGTTCAAGCCACCTCTTTGCAATTTATTCCTCACTTGTTGATTTGAATGTTCATGGAGGACTCTATTTGGCTTGTTTGACTCTCCACGTGCGGGTATGGAGCTCGAAGTGAAGGAGGGTGTTAAAGGCATGATATCCATATAAACTCAAATCCTACAAGCTTGAAAAAATTTTTTTTGATCGGTAAATAGCAGTATATAGATGAAAAACGAGCACAAGGCTCCCAAAGAGTACACAAGAGGAGTACAAAAAAAAAGGGAAACACAAACTCACTCTCACCTATACCCCATCCAAGTCAAAAACCCCACCAAAGAATTTAAGTTATCAACACTATACAACTTAGCCCACGACCACAATGTAAACAAAAAGACAGATTTCATCCTGTGGGCAGAGGGGGCCTCATTCTCAAAAGTCACCTTATTCCTTTCCTTCCACAGCGTCCAGAATATATAAAGAGGGGCCACCGACCAAACTCTCTTCCGTTTTTTTGTCGACACTAGCCGCGGGCTGCTAAAGGAGAAGTCATGAACCGGTTAGGAACACCTAGCTAGAATCGCACGACCAAAATAAGATACCACAACATCTTAAATCTCGAACAATGGATAAGCAAATGGTCTATTGTTTCCTCATTCTCTTCACATAAAAAACACATGTTTACTAGGGGGATCCCCCTCCTCTTTAGTTGGTCAAGAGTAAGCACCTTGCCTCAGGATGCTTCCCAAGCAAAAAAACCCAGTTTGGGGGGAATGATTGGGTTCCATATGGAACGACTAGGGAAATCCCTACAAGCTTGAACTTTTAAAAGGCATGAAAGTGAGAAAATAACTCCGAACGATTTTTCATTAAATATAACTATTGAGAATCATAGGATATTCTTTGGTTTATCTCCTTCCTGTCTTATACATTATTTTCCTTCCTTTTTGTACTTTATTTATTTCCTTTCTGTGTCTTCCGGATGTATATAAATAGGTAGGACCTATGCTGTATTTTACTCACTCATTCAATAAAGAAAAGCATTCTTTTCTTCTCTCATTTCACAAGGTATCAGAGCCATGGAAGGTCTCGTTAGCCTCCGCTATGTTCTCAATCTCTAAACCACCTAATGGTCATCTTCATTCCGACCAATCTCTACCTCGGGTCCCAAGAAGCTCCAACCCTCCGCCGGCCACAAACCTCTTCACTGCCTAAAATTCTTCATGAACTTTTTCGACGACGCTCCATACATGGTCAGCGACCCCACCATCGGGTCTGCAGCGCCTAATCTACACGTCGACAAAAACCCCGAAGACAACCAGTCCCTCATGTGCCTCTTCATGCCTAACTTTTCATCTATGGCAACCACTACACACAATATCGACTTTCAAAGCATCTTCTTCCGCTTAGGTCACCAACCGCCAATAGTCACCTCACTCTCGGGGTTTCTCCATTCAGCCCGCATCACATTTTTTCCATTTTTCTCCAACAACCTCAAACCCTAGGTTTTGTGGTGATTCTAATGTGACATTCTCCTACTCCCACAATGGTTATCCTCTGCTTTTCTTGAGCCTCGGCACCCTCCACAAGCTTGGTACTCCTGTTCTCTTGTTGATTCAATTAATTTTTTGTTGATGTTGTTCTTACGCCCTACGGGAGTTATTCTTACGCCCTAAAGGCATCCACACCTATGGGAGTTGTTCTTACGCCCGACGAGGATAAGAAGTGCCTCCGCATCACTCAGGCAATCAAATCTACATCCATTTCTTATGTTGCTCAGACCGGTAATGCCTCTGCTTGCCTTTCACATTCATCTGGACCTTGAATTCTTGATTTTGGAGCCTCTGATCATCTTTCCAATAATAAGGACATTTTTTCTTCCCTTACCCTTCTCTTCTATCCCACGGTTACATTAGCTAATGGATCTCAAGCCATAGCTAAAGGAATTGATTAAGCATTCCCTCTTCCTTCCTTACCCCTTACTTCTGTTCTATATGTTCCTTATTCTCCTTTTAATATGATTTCACGTGTCGACTCGTGACCTTAATTGTTCGACATCTTATGATAACCCCGTCCTACTCAGACCAGAGCACAGTGGAGTGACGTACACATAGGACATGAGCTTCACCTACTCTTTCTTCTTAGCTTGTCTTCATCTTCCATCAAGCTCAGACTTCCATAGATACTCTTCTCCTTATTTACTACATGCTCCACATCCGACATTTATGCCTTTGAGATTTCTCGTTTTTCTAGCTTCATCCTCACTCAGCAGACACGTCACTGGAAAATATACTAAGATCTGGTCTTGAACCTAGATCAACTAGCAAAATCTCCTTTCGAGCTAGTCCAATATATTCAGTTCTTTTCCCTGACCGAGTCTACCTTGTGGCTCTTATTTCACTTTAACGATTACGCACTGCATTAAATATTTTACGAAAACTCGAGTCGAGTTATTCTCTATTTTCTGTGGTTCCATGTTGGAAGTTCAAACCTCTCAATTTAATACTTCAATTCATATCCTAACAAGTGATAACGCCAAGGAATATCTTTCTGCACTCCATTCTCCTCATTTAAGGCCCCATACGTGGATTCTTCATCACCTTTTACACTCCTCAACGTAATGGAGCTACCAAGCACAAGAACCACAGGTTGAAACTGGGCTTCACACTCTTCTACTATATCATAAGATTCCTCAATGTTTTTAGGGGGATGCTACCTTAGCCGCTTGTTATTTGATAAATTGTATATCATCATTTGTCTTACATGATCAAATCCCTTCTTCCATCCTTTTCCAACCCAACCCCTCTCTTCTCCTCCCCAGTCTTTGGGTCAGATTACAGCCATTCATATTCTTACTCTTAGAAGACAGTTCAGCCCAAAGCCAAGCATCTTCCCTTGCTATTCCTCGACTCAACGAGGTTATCAGAGCTACCTCCTGATACACATCGATACTTTGTTTTGCCGATGCCGCATTTTTTGAGAACTCTTCTATGTTTCTTACCACTCACCCTCCCCATTCTAATGTCAAATCTCTACCCCTTATTTATCCCGTCCTGACACTTCATCCATCTGGCTACTCCACTCGACCATTGTAGGTTTATAATGCCGATACTCGATACCGAGCCTCCGATCGACCACATCCTGAGAAGATCCTCCTCCACGACCTACCGCGCATTCCGATCTTCCCATCACATTCAGTATGCACAGCTCCTCTCAGAACCCCCATCCTATTTAGAGACTTCATCACACCGCTTTATCTCACCATATTCCCCCGCTTTTATTTCCACATCACTATTTCTCTTCCTAAATCATGGAGGCCCTCTCTCATCCAAGCCTAAATGTGCAATCGTTGAAGAAATAATGGGCTTCGCATTCTACTCGGCAATATGGAACTGTTGAGAAAAAAGGAATACTCTAATTCTCGTTAATTTACAAATGAGGAAATATACATATTTATACTCAGTTGTTGTAAGTGAAAAATAAAACAAAGCTTAAGTAGCTTTAATTGGGGAGGGCTAAAGAGAAGAAAAAAGAATCCTAAATGGATTTAGGAGTCTAAACCTTAACACTCTCTCTCAAGCTAGAGCATATAGATCAAAAGCACCAAACTTGTCATACATATATTTATCCTAAAGATCTCAAGAGACTTAGTGAAGATATCCGCTACTGGGTCATTAGAGTCATAAAACTAGCTTTCATCTCGATGCAATATCTCTCTAATAAAGTAAGAATCCACTTCACGTCCCCGGTCCCTCTCATGGAAAACTAGGTTAGATGAAATATGTAAGACGGCTTGATTATCACATATAAGCCTACACGCTCATCCTTCTACATCTTAAATTTTCAGGAGATGCTTCAACCATATGAGTTCCACACATGTTGCTAAGGCTTATGTCCGCCACCACCAAATCTAGATACTACATCTGCTTTTACCTTCCAAGATATTAAGTTACTCCAATTCAATACAATACACCATTTGTAACGCCCATCACGGCGAATTCGCCAGATGCATCAATCAGCCCAACAATCCCAGAGATAACTCACACGCATAAACACTCCCTAATTCTGCTCCTTCACATAACTGAATACGAACCGCAACATCCAAACATCATCGCGAAACGCACTAACTATGCTTATTAGAGTTAAACGCTGCGACGGTCGATACGTAGATAACAACACTCATAAGTCTGGTCGATATCTTCCTCGAATCTCATTGTATGCTCCTCCCACCTTTCATGTTTGATATTAGATCCATAATATGTTCATGAAGTTATACTTAATATACCATCATTTTTACCAATATCCAATGTATACTTCCTTGAGAAATAACCATCTTATTTAACTGAACATCTCACCAGTTATTTCAGTTTCTAAGTCTTTGTTTGAAAATGGTTTAGAGGTTATTTCTGAAGCCGAATACCATCCTAGTCATCATCTAATGATAAATGTTATCCATATAAACAATCAAATAAATACACCGGCCCAATGTGAGGCATGATGATAAAAACATAATGGTCTACGTTAGCTTTCAATCAGCTAAACCCCAACCACGGGCTAAACCGACTAAACCAAAGCTCGGCGAGACCGCTTCAAATCATATATATGAACAACGATTCTCACATACCAAACCGACTCCCCGAAGAACAAAACCGTGTAGTTGTCCCATATAAACCTCCCCTAAGGAGACTATGAAGGAAGGCATTCTGACATCCAACTAAAAGGGTCAAGGATCGCGATAGCAAATGAAGGAAGAAGCAAGCAACATGAAAGCACCCTGCCACAGATAAAAGATCATAATAGTCCAGTCATGTTTCATTCACAAATCTTTCTAAACTAAACTACTTTGTCACCATAACATAACCATCAAGTCCTCGCCTTCACTATAAAAACCCAACGATAACCAACTGGAGACTCACAGAGGAAGATCGACAAGCTCCCATGTACACAGAGTAAAGAGCATCCATTTCAACACTGTCGCTTCCACTCGAACAGAGAGCTCAACAACGCTTTGTGGATTGAGATGGTAAGAGATACAAACAGCTAAAGTAGAGTAAAAGATAAACGATAAAAGTCGAGAAAATTATAAACAGATGTGTTGTAGTGAGAAAATCTTTCCTAATCCATAACAGATAGATCATCGACTCACATGAACCGGGTTACAATAACGGAATAGAAAGATGATTTAATCAACTCAGAGAGGACAAGGACTACGAGTATAAACTCAGTCGATCGAAATACCTACATCCGCAGTGGAGAAGGGAAACTGAGATTAAGATAAGATGAATAAATAAGACATCCGAAACAGGAGGATGCGCTGTAGAGGATAAGGAGGAGGAATCCTCAAAGAAAGTGACATTAGCAGAGATGAAGTAGCAATTAATGTCGGGAGAAAAACAATGATAACCTCTCTGAAGGCGAGAATAACCAAAGAAGACACACTTTGTGGTTTTCACAAGAGTCAGTTTCGCTCAAGAAGGTAGTATCATGAAATGCAACAAACACAACCAAAGACACGAGGAGGGAGGCAAAAGAGAGGTTGATTAGGTAGCGGGACTGAATGAGGGATCTGATCATGCAAAACAGATGATGACATACAATTAATCAAATAATATGCAACTAAGATAGCATCCCCCAAAAACATTGAGGAACCTTATGATGGAAAAGGAGAGTGGAGCAGCCCTCAACTGAACGATATTCTACGTCACCACCCATTTGACGAGAAGTGTAAGCATAAGAGGATCGGGTGGAATAACCCCACAGCATATATAGAAGAGAATGGCATAGAGAAATATCTTTCGTGATTATCACTTCTAAATACGAATTAAGATCGAGTTGAGTGCGACTTCAGATTAAATTTTTAAAGAAAGAAAATAACTCACCTCAAGCTTTCATTAAACCAACCAAATACTGATAATAATCGCTTCTATAAAAGCAACAAAGTAACAAAACCTAAAGTGTATGTGTGACCTAGAAGGACCAAATGATCGTTGAAATAACAAATGACTTTGCTTCGAGGATCTAAACGCTTTAGGAATAAGACACGAGTATGTTTCCCAAGCTGACATGATTCACACTCAAGTGAAGATAAACCAGAAAAATGAGTAACCCGCTTCCGAAACATGGAGAGGCTTGGATGACCAAAACGACTGTGGGGGAGGAGAGGAGCTTCCGTGGAAGTGCAAGCAATGGAACAAAGAGGTGAGCTTAGCAAAGAGGCCTCATGTCCACGCCAATCGTCTTCCTATACTCCAACTCTGTATGTCAAAGTTTGCAGAAAAGTAACACAATGAAGGTCACGAGTTAACTTACTAATGGAAAGTTGCAGATTAAAAGGAAAATCAAGAATATAAAGTATAGCGTGTGTATGAAGGAGGGACAAACTGCCATCACGCCTTTAACTATGGTCAATGTCCGGTCAGCTATAATGAAGGCAAAGGAGTACTGAAAGGTAAGAGAAGTTTTTTTTATTACCAAGAGATACGATCAAAGCGCCCAAAGATCAAGGATCCATGCGCATGGAATGTGTAAGGCAAGTGAGACATTACCTGCCTAGGCAATGTGGCTAACAAGGAAGATTCGCTACTGAGCGAGACGAAAGTACCCTCATATTCGTCGCAAGAATGACTCGAGCGTGGATTTGTGCCCGTGCCGCAGCTCGAACTTTGGCTTAATGATTAAAGGTTGATCGGTCAAATGAGCGCATTTTGAGGTTCTGCCATGTAACCGATAAAGATCGATCACTTCCGAGCGCGCCCAAGCCTATGACAGAGGTAACAGACGTCGGTCTCTACCTCGAGTGCTACCACCCACCTTTGGAAGCACCGAGAATGAAACCGAGACCATCACGGGCAACCGTAACTTACATCGCACGGACTCCGAGTGGCATTGAGGCATGAAGTGGCAACCGAAAGCAAGAGGCTCATCAAAGTCGAATAATCACCTAATGAGTATCTGTCGATGCTCTCAAAATCCGACCAAGTTTAAATGTAAGAATGATCAATAAGACTCAATCCATCTTTGATTGTGAAGTCTTACTACAGACTTCGACAAGATAGAGCATGTTGTCATCCCTGGGCGGCAAACATCCGCTCTCACCATAAGCAAGATATATCCACCAAGTTGTTTCAAATTAAAAATGAGGATATTACCCGATGTAGAAGCCGACATCAATAGTAAGGTTTCTTCACCTAATTTCGTAGAGTGTAGCAAGTTTTATAGCCCCAATATTATATGTGAGTTTGCATCAATAGGTTGCTCAAGAATATTACATAGTGCAAAGCATCGCTTTTTTCCACTCATACGTTTATCTTCGTAGGTTCTGCAGGCGAGGGGATGATCCCCACAACCATCACCACAACAAAGGTCCACCAGTCTCACGACTGGCACTTAATTCCCGAGTTTATCCGGGGCACCATGTAACTGATACAAAAGAATTAAAAGTCCAACACCTTTGTCATATAGAGAAGTTTTGTTCAGCCATAGATAAGTTTCTGAATCATAAAGAGGGAACAACAGATCACAGAAGGACTCAAGATCCCGAAGGTGTCGAGAGCTTTAGAAACACTAAAACAATGGAGACGAAGCATGTGACAGGCCAAACAATACCTGAGAAAATGAAAACGAGGGCTTTTCCAAATGCCACAAGAAAGGTGGGCCATGAGTACAAAGTCTGGCTGCTAATAACTGCGAGAGACACGTGGCCAAACAATGCCTCACATGCCGGCAAGTGAATTTCAACGCCGGACTGGAGATTGGCGCATGGAGAAGTAATTTCCATAGGTTTCCAATGAGGGTAGATCAAGAGAGAAGCTTCGCAGTGTGCTCATCGCCTAAAAATCTCGCCGAAAAGCTGTCAAGATGAGTATTCGACAATACGGTGGGATTTGTGGAGGCTTTGCGGATAAATCGTAATGCGACCGGGCGGTGACACGACGATGGATGGGTTGTTTAATCGACTGACACCAAAACCCCAACCCTAGTATTTTTAAACTCTTTAATAGTTGTGATACCATATTAAGAGAAAATGAATACTCTAATTCTCATTAATTTACAAAAGAGGAAACATACATATTTATACTCAAGTGTTAAGGCAAAAATAAAGCTGTAGCTTCAAGAGAGACAGTTATATAATAAAAAACTTAAATACTTAGGAGATTAAACCTTAAAAGGGACCTAGTCACCTTACCTACAGGCAAGTCTCCTGTTAGTTGCCATTGGGTTTATACTGTTAAGATTGGTCTTGATGACCAAAGCGGACTGGCCTTATGGTCGGGGTTTAGTTTTAAGGAGCATTCTAGATATATGGCTCCAAACTACTACTTTACACTTTTTCTCAAGGTAAAAGATGGTTTCATCTCGTCTTCTCTCATCTATGGTTGCTATGGAGATCTGCCCATGATCAAAATTCAGACATAAAGAATGCATTTCTCCATGGCAACCCCTGTCGAGGAGAAAGAGAGTATATAAACCAATCGAACTTCACGTCATTGGGAGTTTGGTTTGGTACGCGTTACGCTGTTCATATGGCTCTGATACTAGCTCCTTGAATGGTTTGGTCACTTTAGCTCAAGCAGGTACGGTGTGTTTGGTCACTTAAGACAGTGCATCTATCTAATTGTTTATGTGGACAACATTGTTATAATAGGCAGTGATCAGGATGGTATTCAGAAACTCAAACAACATCTCTTCAACCACTTTCTCTTAATAAGACTTGGGAAACTCAAGTATTTTCTCGATCGAGATAACTCGGGCTTTAAATCCAAAGGTGGTTATTGCCCCCGTGAGGAAGTATGTCTCGATATATCGAGGAAATCAGTATGTTAGATCAGAACTCAGACACTCCTATGGATCCGAATGTCAAGCTTGTACCTGGACAGGGGAAGCCTCTACGAGATCCACGGAAATATCGACGACTAGTGGAGAGACTACCTCACCATCACCCAACTAGACATTTCATTTCTTGTGAGCGTAGTTAGTCAATTCCTTCAATCACCATGTGATAGTCATTGAGATGTTGTGATCCGTATCCTCCAATATATCAAAGGAACACCGGGTCAGGGGGTGTTATATGAAAACAGAGGTCACACTCTGATTGTTGGATATTGTGATGCAAACTAAGTAGACTCGCCTGTAGACAAACACTCCACTTCCGGATTTTGTGTATTTATTGGAGATAACTTAATATCCTGGAAGAGTAAGAAAGAGGATCTAAGTAATGTGTCTAGTGCTAGTCGGTGTATCAAGCTAAGTGGCTTTAGAAACTCAGAACTAGTATGGCTCAAACAGCTTCTTCAGGAGCTAAGATTTGGGAAGGATGAACAAATGAAGCTTTTGTATGATAACCAAGCAACCCTACATACGGCAAATCCCGTCTTTCACACGAGAGGACCAAAATATATTGAAGTGGGACTATCACTTCATTCAAGAAAAGATCGTCAGATAAATGAGACTAGTGGGCCATCAAACTCAGTGACCAACTACAGACATTTTCACCAAGCCTCCGATGGCCCGAGAATCTCGCACATTTGTAGCAACCTCGCGTGATGACCCATATGCTCCAACTCTGAGAGTGAAAGGTCGAGCATCATAGAAAATTTCTTAGTTTATCTTTCTTCCTTTCTCAGACATTATTTTCCTTTTGTGCTGAGAGATTTGTTACCTTTTCTCGTGTCTTCCATGATATAAATAGGTAGGACCTATGTTGTATTTTACCCACTCATTTAATAAAGAAAAACATTCTTTTCTTCTCTCATTTCACAATACCCAAGTTGTTCATGAATAATCATCAACAAACGTAACACAAAATACCGAAACTCATTGGGGACACAACTGGACATGGACCCGACACATCTGAATGGACTAACTCAAAAGGAGCACCAACTCGTTTATTTAATTTCAGATCTATAGAACTAAGACGATTTTCATGTTTTGCAATTGACAGACTCACAATCTAAGGACGACTAAGTTTTAACCGTGTAATAATTTCTTCAATAAATGAAAGAGGTAGTTCCAATTCCATAATGAGCTCTCAAATTAACAGAAGGACCTCAGATACAAAATAAGTCTCTTGCATTTACAAGATCAAGAATGTAGAGACCCCTAGACTCATGTCCTCTACCAATAATCTGCTTCATCATAAATCCTAGAAGAGACAATAATCAAAAAAGAATGAAACACAACATTTAAGAGCTCGAGTTAGTTTGCTCACAAATACCAAATTAAAATAAAAATTAGGTAAACTCAAAACAGATGATAGGTGAATAGGAGGAGTGGGAAAAATGGTGTCTAAAACTAAGAAAACAGATCATGGACCCATCCACAAAGTAGATAGTGAAAGGTGAAGGTCATGACCGAAATAGAGAAATAGATTGGTAATTGATCAATATGTGATCTATGGCTCCAAATCAATGACCCATTCTGAGGACAAAGAAGAGACAGGCATGTTTAGGCCTAATTCGGGGAAGGATATTATAACCTATAGTCAGATCTCCACAAACTAGTACAAGTGGAACCTCGCAAGCCTAAACATAAGAATTGAACTCGACCGATCGTATGCCCTATTAGAGTAGGGGCTACATGGGCGCATCGAAAATCCCTGAACTTCTGGCTTCCATACTTACACCAGATTACATGTCCAGCTTACCAGCACAACACAATCCTCTCTCCATAATTACGCCTCTAAGTTACTCCCGGGCCACTATTTCGCATCGCGGGCTTTCCGACTCACTCACTACTCATCTAGGCAGATGGAAGAGCTGGCGAGATATTTCTATGCGAGTATCTAACCGAACGTTCGAAAGAAGAAACTCTGTGGCCGGACGTAATCGCACCCGAACGTAATCATACTGGGCCGAGGCGTCTAGAAGCCCATCAGCTACCATCTTTTCCCACCGATCTACTAGACCTAACATATGGACTAAAGGTAAGAGCACATTCTGTAGCTCTCATACATGTCTTTTTATAGTCTATGGAAAATTCCGTGTGTTTTAATGGCTTTTGTTTCTCTGAGTTTATTGGGAGTACTCGACACACATCGTGGATAGAGAAAAATATTTCCTTTCCGTATTAATAAATTCCAAATAATCCATTAGCTCCTTAAAAATGCACAAAGATTAATTAAGAATACTTTACCATCAATGGAATTACAAATTTAGAGAAAAGATTTGCATCATCCTCCACCCATCGTTCCTTAATCATCGGGTGAGGGTCCCTATCAAGGTAATCACATACAAATACTCCTAAGTAGAGGCAGTATTGTTTGACTCCATCCAAGCAATCTTCAGATCAGTCGGCTTTATCCTCCGTGATTTTAGACATTATCGTGGACCAATTTCGCACCGAAACATGCTTTTATCCGTCGACTCATTCATTAGGCAGCCAAGAAAGTGCAGGATCAAGGTCAAAATACCTCCAAAAGACGTGAGACTAAAAAAACTCATAAACCCTAGGTAAGTAGGTCAGTTAATATAAAAACCACTAAAAGCATAGATCCAAGTACCAAACAAGAAACCAAGCATTAATCGGGCGGTCTGGCTTACACCTTGGGCTAAGACCGAAGGAGGAGGCTGAAGCCAATTACCCCACAAGCCCACACGCACGGCGCATGTGGATCTAGCCTGAAACTGTGGGGCGATGCGTGAGCTCCACAAGCGTGGTTTCCGACCACCGAATTTTTCCTCTCGCAAAGCTCCACAAGAACCGACTAAGCTCCTTGAGTCGGGTTGTGAGACCCTACTCACTAAATAGGTCTCACAAAATTTCTCGAAAGATCTAAAAACTACTAGTGCGCCGAAAACTCTCCCAATCTAAGCCCTAAGCTCTGATACCATGTAAAACGATCAACTCTCCTAAAGCTCAACCAGATTTTGGCTAATATGAATATTATACTCACAACAGTTTTATTTATAGGTTTCCATAGAATTCCAAAGTCTATTAGGTTCAACACCTGTCAATACTTAATTTTTAATTTAATTTTCCATAACCTAATTAACTAATCTTAATTTGGCTCCAAATAACGATCCTACTTTAATTCCAATCAATATTAATCCTAATTCAATTCCAACTAATAATTAATCCTACTAAAAGTTATTTGTCTTTCCTTTCTTGATTACACTTTAAAAGGCTTTCCCCTATCACACCATTCATTTGCCAAAACTTCATCCTCTTCCCATTAACCAACACAAAAGGACCACCTAAGAAAGTATTTCACTCCTTCATAGTAGGATTTCCAAAGCCTTACTCACCCATCTCTAACTTCACCAGAATACTAACCCCCCCTCCTCACCATATTTACCCCCTCAGGTCCAAAAGACACCTCTTTCCATGGTCTACCTCCAAATCCATTTTCACAAATGCACTTTATTTAACAAAGAAATAAGTTGAATCCTGACCCACCATTACTCTAAATTTTCTCCAACCTCAATAGACATAAATATAACAAATAGGAAAGTCAAATAAAGTGCTCTTAATGAGAGTAAGCTGCCCCACTAAGAGATGAGTTGTCTTTACTACAATTAAAAACTTTTACGGAACCTTTCTTCCATCCCATTGCAGATTGACACCAATCTAAATGAAGCACCCAGAGGCAACTCTAAATAAGCAGAAGGACGTGTACTTTCTTTGCACCCCAGCTTTGAAACCGCCTTCTCAACCTAGTCCAAATTACCAATAGGAATCAACTCGCTTTTCTCTAAGTTCGCTTTCAACATTGTGCAAACCTCAAATCACATGAGCAACCAACATAAATTAACTATTTTATTTTAGGATTCGTTACAACAAATAATAAATGGAAGACCTCCTCCCCTTCACTTTTACCCCTGAAACAGAATTGCCTGTTGTAGCTCTTCGAAGAAGATAACATATGCTATATTACTTTTTGTATGGTACTTTTTGTCCCTTCTCTATAAGATGGACTTATTGAAATAACAATCCTACACTTTATTTTCGAGCTGGAATTTCCTTGTTGATATAGGATTTTGCTCTATATATTTGTATTCACTCTCATACTGTCTGAGAAAAATATATGAATTTCCTCTTTTATTATGAATGATTTTTCTAGTAAACAAATTCATTGAGAGCGTTCAAGGGTGATCATTCCACCGAAATCCTTCATTGGGGCCCCAAAAATGGACTTGTTTGGTTATAATTTCATTCCACCAGCAACTGAAATTTAATTTTTATAAACCTAAAGTTAGGATACAAATCATGTTACTTGTATTATGTAAAGCATGGCATATTATGTGGTATCACCTTTCCTTCCAAGAGAGATGGTTCCCAAGTGCCTTCTGCAAATCAGCACGCTTAAACATTCCAGAAAAAAGCCAATGCTCAGGGGATCCGCGGTTCGTACAGAATAATTTTACTCTTTGCTGAATTTCTTGCCTGTCTAGTAGACTAATCTGCAAACAGAAAGCACAATGTAACCGTGGCAACAATAGAAACACGAAGTTGACAGAGACCCAACAAATTTGCATTAGTTTAGTAGGATGATATAGTCCATAAGATAAGTTTAGAGCTTTGGACCTATTTAGGTTTTTTACAAAAAAAAATTACTAAAATAGTTTGGAAATGAAAATAATGGCAAAACTAATGCGTGAACAGTAATGCCGCAGTCATTGGCTGCGGCATTGAAAATTATTTTAAGTTAATGTCGTAGTTACTGACTGCGACATTACAAATGTTTTGAAATTTTTTTAAGTTAATGTCGTAATTATTGACTGCGGCATTACTGTTCACACACTAGTTTGGGCATTATTTTCATTTTCATACTATTTTAGATTTTTTTTTTTTCAAAAAAACTAAATATGTCCAAAACTCATAAGTTTATTTACGCTAGATAAAATTTTCAGGTAATCCTAGTAAGGCTAATGACTCATTAATTGTTATTATTATTATTTTTTTTTTTTTTTTTTTTTGATAGGTTATGACTGATTAATTATACCATATACCCACAACAATAGAGAAAGATCTACAGCCTGTTACAACTGAATATAGGTTTGAGCACCAATGGAGTGAGAAAGAAACAGAGAAGGACAATTTACATGGTTAGAATTTTATTTCATTCTTCTTGAAATTTTGGCTTTTGAGTGACTAATGCAAAGCCTGAACTGCCCATTTGAAGAACTAATCAAGATTTAAATGTGCATTCAATTTTAAAATCATATTAGGAAGATTAAAAAACTAATGACTTTTCAAAGAAACAATAGTTGCCAATATTTATCAAAGTGAAATTGCATCAGTAATGTCTCTATCTATCATGAACTAGTTTTCTTATGGACTTCATCATCCAAAAACTTTGAAGCTCATTGCATTTTAGAAATGGAGTTCTAAACCCAAAAAGTATTTATAATTTTCTAAATCATGAACCAAGATAGATTAGTAAACTCTAATCAGCAACAAGGAACCTATGTGATAAAATCAGGAGTCAATTTTGAAATTATATCAACCTATAAGGAGAACCTTAAGCTGCTGATAAATGGTCTAGTGCGAAAGGTTCTCAAATCTAGATTTTTGTGGGATCCTTAGTTAGAGAGGTCTACATTAAGAGATTGCCTCCCAAAACTGTCCCTCAGCACGTGACAAAAGATGTGTCAAGATCAACTAACTTATTACAAATGTTTAGTATTATGTATGCCAGTGATCAGTATGGCATTCAGAAATTAAAGCAACACCTTTAACCACTTTCAAACAAAAGGTTTGAGGAAACCCAAATACTTTCTATGCATTGAAGTAGCTCAATCTAATTCCAGTTTGGTCATTTATCAGAGGAAGTATACATTAGACATCTTGGAAGAAATAGGTATGCTAGACTGTTAAGCCTATGGACACTCCTATAGATCCGAATGTCAAACTTATATCAGGATAGGGGGAACCTCTACAAAAACCAAGGAGATATTCACGACTTGTAGGTAAACTAAACTACCTCACCATCAGTCAGCCAAACATTTTCATTCCTATGAGTGTCATTAATCAATTCCTACATATGTAAATGATTGTTAAATTTGATTATATTTGAGAAAAATACATATGTAGCATAGGGTGCGTCTTACATCAAAAAGCCCACGCCTTAAGGCTCTAAGAGCCCTTGGAGTTTCTTGCGCTTTTTAAAACTATGCATTGGACACATGGTGGATATCATGGCATGTACTGGACACTCAAGAACTTCATATTCTCTATCTTGCAAATATAGCAACGGTCATCACACAATGGACAAATGAAGGTTTTTTCTTTCTTTTTAACATAGAATGAGAATCATCACTGAATAAAAGATGGATTCTTTTCTTTCCCGTTTATGATAAGAAGTATCAAAAACTGTGACCTTTATATATGCATAGGTACATGCATAAACTCCATATGTAGCAGGTGGGTGTACAATATTTCATATTGCTGTGAGGAATGTATTAGGGTGGATAGTTATCACGACACATATAGCCCATCCTTATGAACATAAGAATCTATGGGTTCAGGTGTCCCTCGAAAAAAGAAATTCCAGGTGCAGTAAAGATGCTTCAGGAAACCTAAGGAATTGGTCAGCAGAGAGTAGTGCATGGCTTGAAACAATGAGAGTTAAGGCAGCATTTTGCACACTTCAATTGACAAATAAGGGTAAAGAAGGTGGTGAAAGGGACTATCTTCACAAACACTATGGTTTGTATTGGTGAAATCTTACAAGATAATTGAATATTATATTTATATTCTACAACTAGGATCCTAGTACCAATGTAGCTCAAATCTTCTATAAATTTTCATTGTCAGAGTCCAAAATAACAGTTGGAATGATAGTTGAACATTGTGTTTTATCACAATAACCAAACCATTAAGTGAAGTTCAATTGTTCTTGTTAAAGAACTCATCTATCACATGGAATTTAACCAAGGAAAATCAACCTTGAAGGGTCCGGCCTTGGGTTTGCTCCCCAATGGTCACCAATTAGAATCCCCTTAGGGTCACTAGAGGATTTACCCGGCCATTAACTTTAGGCTCTATGGGATTAGTCGAGGTGTAGACAAGCTAGCACAAACACCCATGGTTATTTAAAAAAAAACATTCATATGGTAAGGAGCCAAAAAACTAATTCTTTGTCGGCCACATGAAAATTAAGAAAATGTGGGTTAGGAAGAGCTTACCACAATACGTAAAGCATGACAATCATCATCACGGTCAACAAGAGCTAGAAGCAAAATATCCAAAGGAAGCAGCTCATGGGTCCAAATGAAAAATGCAAGGTTTGCACAAGCTTTTAATAGAAGGTCCTGAAAAATGAAATACCAAATGAAACTTGGATAAACAGACCATTATGTTTAGAGATCCAAGGCAAAAAACTGGAGCCAAATACTTGAACCCTGTAAGAAGATTATGCTGCAGTTCCAAATGAATGTGATGAAAGAAAGAACATCCACCCAGTGTAAATATTTGCTGTCACTTCTTCAGGAAGGCTGCCAGACTACTGCGTGCCCTGCTTAATATAGGCTTTTCTCTAAAATTAAAATTTAAGAGTTTGTTGGGAAAAAAAATGAAGTTAAAGATGACATGAGTTCTAATCAACAGAGCTGAAAAAAGGCTGCAGATTATTACAAGGTTTGCAACATTAATATTTGTCAGGATACTTATCATCAGCATCATACCTTACACGAATCATATTGCAGTGCTGAAAGCTATGACTGATGTAGGTCATGTATATTAAAAGATCCTTGAATGATATGAAATAAGATTGGTGTGTGATGCAGTTCTCTTCAATAAAAAAGAGTAGCATTTTCAATATTAGAACAATCTCAAGTTATCAAACTTGAGAAGATATAACCTTTCACTCATTAACTACATAAATTCTCAACAAAATCTCCCAAATGCATCCAACCATCAAACTAATAGACTTGGTCACTGAGATTCACCAAGTAAATAAGTAAATTTGCATATAAATATAAAAATAGATTTTAAACCAAAAAGTTCTCAAGACCCAAGAACTGGATAAAATTGCACACATGCTCCCATTCAAATTCCTGTTTCTTGCAATCTCAAGTTCCTCATGGCCATACACAACAAAAATGAGAATCATATCACCTGCATTATGGTTAAAATATACAAAATAAAAAACATAAAGCTTTCATGTCACATCACAAAGAACAGAACATGGAAAAAAAAAATCTAAAATCAAGAGGCTTGAGGAGGAAAAATAAATGGTATAATGAAGACTTAAATGTTAATAATGATAAAAACAATAAGAATAAATGATTTGAGAGAACAGATGATCTTGAGGTCTGCCTAAATGGCAAGAATCTTAGATTGAGAGCAGAAACAAGACTTTTGAGGCCTAAATACAAGGCCACTCAATGAACCATGGATGGCACCTCCAGATACTGCAACTTATCATGTCTCAAGTAAAAAACAGTTGCAAATTTCAATAAAATCAGTGTTCTCTATGGAATGAAAACTCAATTTAAGCTGTAACTCTAAGAGAACCATACCGGTTTTCTTTCTATAAGGAATGTTATAGTATGTAAAAACTTTACTTAAAGGATTTGTAACTAATTTGGAATGGTAGATTAGCTTCCATACTGTGTATACTCTCTCTCTTGTATATATACATGAATTAAATCAATGAAAAAATACAAGAAATTTATTCCCAATTCTTCCCATCTAGTTTTCTACATGTTATCAGAGCCTAGGGCTCAGATTTGAGCCAAAATAAGGGAGAATTCAAGAAAATTCGGAAAAACAAAGAATATTTTTTTCTCTTCACATGAATAAAGAGTTAAATTCCCAACAAGCACAACCACTATATATACTATACACACTTCTATAGATACATACATCTCAAATATTAAAAGTTTTTCCTAGTTTAGTTTTTCCTATTATAGGAGATTTTCTAGGGAATATTTTCCTTATCCATTTAGTCAACAAATTACCTGTTTTAGTGGCTGTAAATAACTGTCAATTACAGTTGTCCAGAGCTGTCAATTAAGTATTGTAAATCCCATAAATATTCTGTCAATTAGGTGTTGTAAATCCTATAAATATTGATGTACTCTACCACTATAGTATGGAAGCGGAGTTCATATTTTTCCCTCAAACTTTCATGGTATCAGAGCCTAGGTTTAGGACTGAAACTCCGTCTATCAACCAAGGCCAGAAACCCAAAAACCAGTCCACAGTTATGTACCAGTTCAGGCCATCACCTCTGTTTAACCATTACCACTAATGTGAGACCCAAATGCCTCCATCCTAATCTAAATGCATTGGGTGAATAGGAATTTTTAGATGAATAACCTTGTGGGCCTTCCTTCATATAAATGGCCTGGGGCTTGGTTTTTCTTTGGGGAAGAAAAAACACCCAAGAATCTGATCCTTTTGTTCCTAGTGGGGAGATCAAAAAACTCCATATCACCACTTGGCCTCAATTATAGGAGGGTCTATTAAGAGCTACCTATTCATGTGCTTGAGAAATATGGGATACTGTCTGCGAAACCTATTCGGCGATGTTCACAAACCTTTGAGTTTGTTTGATGTGGAACTCAAACAAGGGGAGACTGATATTACCACCTATTATAAGAATATGTTGGCTCTTTGGCAGAACTTGACCTTTGCTACAATGATGAATGGAATCCCAAAAGATTTGCAAGGACTGAAACTTGAAAGTGATTGAGTTTTTTATGTTTTTAGAGTGTAAAATGCAGGTTTGATGATGTTAAAGGGCGTGTTCTAGGCAGGCGTCCTCTTCCTTCCATTCAGAAAGTCTTTATCCGACTCAGACAAGAAGAGAGTAGGAAAAAGGTGATGTAGAGCCTCTCTTCCACAGCATAGATGTGAAGGCTCAGCCTTAGCCACCTGTGGTGCAAACCCTACCTCTAACAAGAGAAAAAAACCTTGGTGTGATCACTGTAAACGTCACTGGCACACTAAGGAATCCTGCTGGAAACTTCATGGGAAGCCACCAAACTGGCAGCCGGGCTGGAAGAAAAAACTGGAGGACGGCAAGGCACTAAACACTGTGTTTGA
Organism: Tetrastigma voinierianum; assembly: GCA_016808115.1. Classification (NCBI taxonomy): domain Eukaryota; kingdom Viridiplantae; phylum Streptophyta; class Magnoliopsida; order Vitales; family Vitaceae; genus Tetrastigma; species Tetrastigma voinierianum. The sequence continues at coordinate 1,852,199 of JAEQBH010000220.1, read as the reverse complement.
AACCCCTGCAGAGCCTAATTATACCTCAGGGCAGTCTCAATATCCATTCACAAAGGAACAAATTAAGCACCTCTTTAAACTCTTTAAATCTCCACTGTTTTCTCATACTTCTGATATACCTTCTGCCTCTTACGCTCATCAAGGTAATCAAGTTCCTTATGCCTTTCTATCCTCCAATTTTTCTAGCCCTTAGATAATAGATTCGGGTGCCACTGACCATATGACCAGCTGTTCATATTTATTGTCATCTTATAGTTCGTCCCTGTGCAGGAAATAAAAAAATTAAGGCGGCTGATGGCTCATACTCAGCCATAGCAGGGACTGGTTCCATCAAAATTTCTTCTTGTCTAACATTGAAAGATGTGTTACATGTTCCTAGATTGTCATGTAATTTACTGTCAGTCAGTAAAATAACTTTTAATCAACATTGTTGTGCTAATTTTTTCCCTTATCACTGTGAATTTCAGGACTTGGCCTCGGGGAAGACGATTTGCAATGCTAAATTAAGTGGTGGACTTTACTATTTCGATGATGGATCTCTTCCGAAAGATTATGTTTCAACCTCTTGTTTAGGTGTTATTTCCTATTCTGGTAAAATTGATATTATGTTATGGCACTTTAGGCTTGGACATCCTAGTTTTCACTATTTAAAGCAATTGTTTCCAAGTTTATTCTCAAACAAAAATCCATCTTCTTTTCAATGTGAAATTTGTGCTTTGGCAAAAATGCATAGATCTCCTTATTTTTCTCGACCATATGTTCCTTCTAAGCCATTCTCTCTTGTGCATAGTGATATTTGGGGACCATCTAGGATTTCAACAATTTATGGGAAAAGATGGTTTGTCACATTTATAGATGACCACACACGTATGAGTTGGATTTATCTAATGGAACAAAAATATGAAGTGCAAAATATTTTCAAAACCTATACAACATGGTCTATAATCAATTTGAGACTACAATCGAGGTTTGGGAAGTGATAATGGATGTTCTACCAACATTGAGTGATTTTCTCACGAGGGTGCCAGGTTCTTGTGTTGGAACACCCCAACAAATCGTATTGCGAAAGGAAAAATCGACACCTTTTGGAGTTGCTGAAACCTTTGCTTTTTACTCATAAAGTCCCAGTGCTGGAGGCATTAGTCTTAATAGCCTTTTAATTAGCAAGATGCATAAGTTTTGGTACACAACCCTTCTAAGTTTAATTTTGACTCTAGACTTCGATCTACTTTACCTATTAAAACCTTTGGATGCACAATTTTTATCCATAATAAGGACCTACACCAAGGTAAATTGGATCCTAAAGGAACAAAGTGTGTTTTTCTTGGATATCCTCCAAACCAAAAAGGGTACAAATGTTATGATCCTCAAAAGGCACCTTGTGGTAAAACAAATATATTGATCCAAAAACCTGAGAGCTCCAAAGTACACAAGAGGAACACAAGAAGGAGACGAAAAAATCACCTCCACTATACCCAGGCAGTCAAAATCACTTAAAGAATCTAAGTTATCAACAATATACAACTTAGTCCCTATACAAGGTACCCAAAGTGATTCATCCCTCTGTGAGGCAAAAAACTCGATCCTCAAAGTCGCCTATTCCTTTCCTTCAAAGTGTCCAAAATAAACAAAGAGGTTGTCATCATACGTTTCTGACATTAGCACCTTGCCAAGTAAGAAGGAGAAATTAGCTTGGTGAAGACACAGTTAAGATCATGTATTGAAGATGCGCCAGCATCTGCTCTCGAGCAATGGATAAGCAAATGGTGTTTCTCATGTGTACACAAAAAACACCGTTGTGAAGGGATCCCTCTCTTTGATTTGGTCAAGTGTAAACCTGCCCACCTCGAGGCGCTTCCCAGCGAAAAAGCCCGAGTTTAGAAGGGACCAATTGGGTTCTAGATGGATCGAAAGGGGAAAGCTATAGGGAGAGAATGCTCCAGTTTCCGGTACATGAGTCTTACTGAGAAACCATCAGTCATAGTCTCCTTCAATAACAGCTGATCCTTTTGAAAGGGCCTAATTTTCTTGTTGTGGAGAAAATGTAGGAACCTTTCAACCTCTTCTACCTCCCAATCATTAAAAGGTCTTAAGAAAGCGGGACGATCATGTTAGGAATACAAACACGCTCTGCGATGTCTTTGTATTTGCAATTGAATAGAATGGGGAAGGCATTGCACAATGAAATCTCACCGCACCAAGAAGAAATATTTTGTCACCTTTGATGTTCAATTTTTTGAGAATCATTCTTATTTTCAGCCTCATCTTCAGGGGGAGAAAAAAAAAGTAGATTCGGCTTTAGGGGGGAGAGGAAAATTCTATTCAAGGGGATTTATTTTTCCTTAATGAATAATTTTCTCCTTAAACTACCTTACATACTTCGGATTTTTTACCCTTTTTTCATGGAACTCAAAGATTCTCAAGGAATGGGCAGATTTTAAAAATGTGTTTATTTATGGATCTTCATGAAATAATTCTCCAAATGTTCTAAACAATGAAAATGTGGATTCACCTAATATCAATCCCACTAGCACCGAAAATAACACTAGGAACAAATTTGGGATAGTTTTCTCAAGAAGAGAACCAAAGTTGGGAGGATTGTCCGATAACTTGCAACATGGTCAAGAAAGTTCCCTGTCGCCAAGCTCTGAAATTCCATATTCGAATCCACTTCTTGAGAAAGATGACCTTGATTTACCTATTGCACTCAAAAAAGGAACTAGAGAATGCACTAGGCGTCCTCTATATCCATTATCCAATTTTGTGTCGTATAAAAATCTATCTCCTTATGTTCATGCCTTTGTCACTCAACTCTCACATGTTGAAATTCCAAAAAGTATTAAAGATATGATGCAGGTTCCAAAATGGAAAGATGTTGTTCTAGAGGAGATGAGGGCTCTAGAGAAGAATCAAACATGGGATGGGAGTTGATAGACCTGCCAAAGGAGAAAGCAGGTAGGGTCGCAGTGGGTGTTCACGATTGAGAAATTTAAGTCGTGGATCCTTAGAAGATCTGAGAGGCTCGTTTGGTTGCCAAGAGTTTCACGGACCCTATGAGATTGACTGTCGAGACCTTTGCTCCGGTTAACAGCTTAATATGATACGTGTTCTTCTCTCTATTGCCGTAAACTTGGATTGGCAATTGCAACAACTAGACATGAAAAATTACTTTCTAAATGGTGATTTGAAAGAAGAAGTATTTATGGATGCCCCTCCAGGTTTTGAAGACAAGTTTGGCTCTAAGGTATGCAAATTAAAAAAGTCCCTTTACGGGTTGAAACAATCCCCACGACCATGGTTTGAGAAATTCACTAGTTCAGTAAAGAGACAAAATTCCACCTGAGCTCAGCGAGATCATCTGTTGTTCTTTACAGAATCAGAGTGAGGGAAGGATAAGCAGTTCTTATTGTCTATGTGGATGACATTATTTTGACAGGTGTGATCCCTGTGAGAGATGGCTTGATTAAAGAAAGTTTGGCGGATGAGTTAGAGATCAAGGATCTTGGAAGTCTCAAGTACTTCCTAAGGATGGAGATAGCTAGGTCTAAAGAAGGAATAGTAGTCAGTCAAAGGAAATATATACTAGACCTTCTTGAAGACACTGGCATGAGTGGGTGTAGACCAGTTGATACCCCAGTTGATCCCAATGTGAAGTTAGGAGATAGCGAAGAGGATAGTGTTGACACTTCACGATATCAAAAACTTGTTGGCCGACTTATCTATCTATCTCACACAAGGCCCGATATTGCCTTTGCGGTGAGCTTGATAAGTCAATTCATGCACTCTCCACGGAAGAGACACTTGGAAGTAACTTATAGAACCCGATATCTTAGATTCTCGAAAAGATTACATTTTTAAGGCTTGAGCAGAAGGAGTGAGATCTATACTAATGTTGATTTAGGTAGGTTCAGTCACTGATAGAAGGTCTACAACCAGCTATTGCTGCTATGTTTGGGAGAACCTAAGCAAGAAGCAAAATGTTTTTGCTCAATATGGTGAATTTAGAGCCTGTGATGGTTGTGAGTTGATGACTACAGCAGGTCATAAGTCTGAGTTGAATAAAACCCGATGAAACTGTGTGATAACAAGGCAGCTATTAGCTTTGCTAATAATCCGGTGCAACATGATCGTACCAAGCATGTGGCGATCGATCTACACTTCATGGGAAGCGAGTCCGTCGTTTGTCTGCCATTGCCAACTTCCCTGGCTGGACGGTAGGCATCTTTGGGGTATTTAAGCTGGGTTTGGCTCATGAGTGGCAAGTTGGGTTTTGAAAAACATCTTGACCCAACTTAAGGGTCTCAAATATTAAAGTTTTCCTAGTTTAGTTTTCCTATTATAGGAGATTTTCTAGAATATTTCCTCATCCGTTTAGTCGACAAATTACTGCAGGGCATCCAATAGGCTGTCAATTATAGTTGTCAAAGCTATCAATTAAGTATTGTAAATCCCATAAATATTCTGTCAATGAGGTGCTATAAATCCTATAAATATTGATGTACTCTACCACTATAATATGGTAGCAGAGTTCATATTTTTCCCTCAAACTTTCAATACATATCATATATACATATATATATTATCAGATTTTGTGACTGGAATGTAAAGTTTGAAATTATAGAATAATTTGTGGATGTGGCTGGAATAGGAAAATGTTGATTATAGAAGATTAGGTAATATTCTGATTCAAATACCTTATCAATTGTATATAAAGTTGGCTAGTTTCCTAACTTATAGAGAAGTATTTTAGGCTACAACTTTGTATATATATTCTCCTCATTGTAACCAATATTGAATATACACGCGAAATTCGGTCTTCTCTTATCCAATTTTTCACATGGTATCAGAGCCTTTGGCTCTTTCCTAAGAAGTTCTGGAATTTCTCCATCTTATCTTTCTAGAATTTGGAATTCTATCACTGGTGATTATATCTTGTTTATCAAAATATTTTTGTCCTTTCCCTTATATTCTCTTATCCATATTCCTTCCCTTCAAACAAATATGTCGAGTCCATAAATGCAAGCCTTCTCTCTGGACCACTCACCACAGCAAAATGTTTATTCTTTGCCTCAACCGGGGATTTGCAAAACATCCAAGTGACATATCGATTGAACGGGAAGAATTATTTGAAGTGGTCATAGCTGGTACGCACTTTTTTGAAGGCCAAAGGGAAATTAAGCCATTTGTTGGGCAAAGGACCTTCAAAGGATGATCCAAATTTTGTGGCATGGTATGAACAAGATTCAATGGTGATGTCGTGGCTGTGGAATTCGATGCTACCAGAAATTAGCGACATGTGTATGTTCCTTGGATCCACCAAGGAGATTTGGGATGATATCCAACAAACTTATAAGTTCATGATGTTTGCTTCAATCTATGAGATGAAAAAATTTTAACTGACAGGAACTTTCGAACTGTCACTGTATATTTAGGTTTCTTGCAAGGCTTGTGGCAGGAGATGGGCCATTATCAATGCATTCAAATGCAATGCAGTAAGGATGCTATAGTTTTGGAGCGATTTATGGAGAAGGATTGCATCTATGATTTTCTTGCTGGCCTTAATGTTGAGTTTGATGCTGTAAGAGTGCAGATTTTGGGAAAACAGGACCTGCCCTCCTTGAATGAAACGATTTCGATCATAAGCACGGAAAAGGGACGACGAAGTGTTATGCTTGAGACCCATGAAGGAGATGGATCTGCCCTTGTGACCCAAGCAACTGGATTGAAGGAAACCAGCCTGAATAAACCTATTGTCTAAGCAAAATCCGTTCAAAGTCATCAATCGAAATTCTTCATTCTGCACATACTGCAAAAAGCATCGTCACACCAAGGAACGATGCAGGAAACTCCAGGCCAAGCCCAACCAAAGTGCAAATAATAAAGGTCAAGAAAATGTGGCAAGCACTCAATCAAATAATGAAGGAAGTTCACAAAGTTCTACCTTCGAACTAATTAAGGAGGGGATTGAGAAGCTAAAGAATGAATCCCTTAGGAAACATTCCGCAGCGGGTATAGTTCTAGCATTTCAGGTGTCTCTTCCTCCTCTTTAGTTATTATATATCAGAAAAATTTTCTATAAAGAGATGGGTAATAGATTCTGGAGCAACCGACCACATGACTTGTTCTTCCAAAGCTCTCTCTTCTTATACCCCATGTTCTAGTCACAAAAAAATAACCATAGCAGATGGGTCTGTTACCACTGCAGCCCGTCAAGGGGACATTTATATAAGTGATTCTCTCACTCTAAAAAATGTCCTTCATGTTCTGAAATTGTCAACAAATCTAATTTTGATTCAAAAGCTTACCAAAGATTCCAATTGCAGTGCTGTACTTTTCCTTCATGTTGTGAAACACCAAGAACAAACTGAGGAAGAAGATTGGACATGCTAGTGAGATAGACAGTCTTTACTACTTAGAAAATCAAAGTGGAAGAACTAGTTGAGGATTCCCTTCGTTTAGGCCATAAATAAGATTTGGCTTTATCATCGTCGTTTCAGCAATCATTCTTTTAATGTTTGTAAGTTGATGTTTCCTTCGTTATTCAAAGGGTTTGATTTAGAGTCTTTTCATTGTAATGATTGTGGAATTTACTTAACTCAACGATGCTTCTTTTCAAAAAAAAATACAGCTCCTTGTCCTTCTCTTTTATTCATGGTGACATTTGGGGTCCTTCTACTATTTGAAAATATTTCTGGTGCAAGGTGGTTTGTGTCATTCATTGTTGTTTGTACACAAGTGACGTGGATTTACCTTTTGAATAATAAATCTAATGTTGGATTTGTTTTCCTCAATTTTTACAACATGATCAATACACAATTTGATGTGAGAATTAAAAGGTTTCGTTCTAATAATGGAAAAGAGTTTTTCAATCAAATTCTAACTCCATTTTTTCAAAAAGAAGGAATTATACATGAGTCTTCTTGTGTCAATGCACCACAAGCAAGTGGCGACATCAAAGCGATTATCTTTTTGGATGTCTGAAGACATATTGTTTAAAAATGTTTAAACAATAGTGAGACAGACATTTTTTAGCCCATTATATTATAGTAGACTTCCAACTCCAGTCATGGCTTCAAGTCCAGTCCATTCTCATAAAAATTTTCCCCATTTTAGTACCTCTTTCAGTAATCTGCTAAATTTGGAAGTGTTGCTTTTGTTCATGTCCATTCTCAAAACAGGGGAAAACTTGATCCACGTGCTTTTCGATGTATTTTCATCGGTTACTCCTCTACACAAAAGGGATATAAGTGTTTCAATATCCACCTACTAGAAAATTCATGTGTGGATCATTTGTTTTGAAAAAAGATCCTTTTCCAACATTCATATCTTTTGGGAGAGAACTTGATTAAAGATAGAGCAAAGGACCTATTTCTTCTTGATTTTTCTAGTTGGCCTAATTCACTACACTCATCAGACTACTCTCTATTCTCGTCTCGATCTTTGATTATATTTCAGTAATACATTCAGCTATTCTTCCATCTCAGTTCAGTCCACTTCCTTAAAGTCAATTAAGCCATCCAAGTATGTGAGGTGATGAAAAATAAGGGGAACCAAGACATTACTCAACCACTACAGGTTTATTCTAGGAAGAAAATCCCAGTCTCTCAATCGGTACAGGTACAATCTCCTATCCATGTTGTTGTTGAAGTTCCTGAAATTGTTCCTATACCCACCAAAAATGTCACACCATCAACTAAGCCTAATAAATCCATAGATGAGTGTGAAGAACCAAGTGATATGGATCTACCAATTGCTCTTCGGAAAGGAACTAGAGCTTGCACTGAACATCCAATATCCCTGTTCTTGACCTATCAAAAACTATCCCACACCCATAGAGCCTTCTTAAGTAACCTCCATACTATACCCATTCCGAGAAATCAATCTAAGGCATTAAGGGGCAAGAAGTGGGAGGATGCCATGAAAGTGGAGATGGAAGCCCTTGTGAAGAACAATACATGGGAGTTGGTCAAATTGCCAAAAGGAATCAAAAGATGGGTGTTTACCATGAAGTACAAGTCCGATGGTTCTATAGAGAGATACAAAGCGAGGTTGGTTGCTGAGGGGTATACACAAACTTATGGAATTGATTATCTTAGGGCTATTTACCTTTGTGCTTAAAGATGAATATAGTCACAGGCCTTGCATTATTCATTCACCATTTGGTGGAATTACAACGTTGAATGTTAAATGTATTTCACACATTGTGACAGAAGAAGAAGTTATCGAAGTTCCTCCAAGATTTGAATCAAAAGAGGGAATGGTATGCAAGCTAAAGAAAGCCCTCTATGGACTCAAACAATCACCAAGAGCTTGGTTTGGAAGGCTCACTTAAGTGTTGCGATTACTTGGGATCTACAGACAAAGCAGTGACCACTCATTGTGTAGTGAACACTTTGATTTGGGGAGTGACAGGCCTTGTTTGAGCTACACTGATCTGAACAATCATTGAGGATCATTATGGATGATGGAAGGAGTCCAACCTCAGGATACTGTATCTCTTGGAAGAACCTTGCAACATGGAGGGTATGAGAAATTGGTAGCAAGATCAGAATTAAAATCTGGTTTGAATCTATTGGCATTAGATTAAATTGTTACGGTTTAAGTATTGATGATTTGAGAGATAGTAGGAGGAACAAATGAGGTTGTCTTTGCGACAACAAGTCTCCCCATCAGATGTTGTTTCATAATCACGGCATTCTTAGTGAGACAAGCTTGAAGTTGATGGGCGCACATTGGAAGAAACTTGAAGAATTGGCCTCATATACACCATTTATTCATCAAGGATCAATTGGCAGATGTTCTTACGAAGATTTCTTAAGCATGATTTGGACATCATATGCAGTGAGAATGAGGACATCCCGTGCCAAACTTGAGGGAATCAAATTCTGTGAATGAGATACAAGGGTTTTAATTATGAGCTCAGGTATTTGGGATCAGCTACTGTGGAAAGTGGTGATTATGAAGATTAGTATATTCTGGATTCAGCCACTTTATCAATTGTATATATAAAGTTGGCTAGTTTCTAACTTGTAGAAATGTTTTAGACTAACTTTGTATATGTATTCTCCTCGGCCCAAACCAATATTGAGATATGCATTAAAATCAGTCTTCTCCCATCAGGTTTTCATATATGTATACACATGTACACCAGTGTGTGTGTGTGAAAAAGAGATTGAGAAATAAATAGATGGATAGATAAAGAGCAACCAAGAATGAAGGCAGTGCAGCAGCTAAAACAACAATAACACCCATCTTTTAGAAAATGAAGTGCAATGACTAACCTGCTGCCATGCTTGAATTGCCAGGCTCTTCTTATCTATCCGCCCAATCATTGCTTCACGAAGAAGGGAAGGGAAATAACGTAAAGTTTTTTCTGACCATGTATGTTGACTGGTTGCCATTATTTGTTCCAACATAGTTTGTATATAAGGCATGTGATCAGCTTCAGCAATTCCACGTGTCTTAATCATGATGGCAAGAGTGATTATTGTTATGCGATTCAAAGTTTCTGTAAATTCAGTTGGACCCTAAAATAGTAAAGACAGACACATTAACTTTTTGGTTAAATACAGCAACAGAACAAAAAGTTGCAGCTTGGAAATGAAAATATCTACCTTCCCTTCCTTTTTCACTTGAAAAGGGTCTCTCAATGACAAAATTAGATTCATGCACAAGTTTTCTGCCAGCCTAAATGCACGATGATCTCCACGTTTCCCTTTAAGTGCAGAAACTATTTTTGTAACATCATACATTAAGGTTTTGCCTTTGCCTTCATACCTAGAAATGAAGCAACTATGTCAACTTAAAAAATTAACTGGCCACATCATCAAATTATATGTATGTTCAAGAGAGACTCAATCTATCTGAAAAACTCTATAATAATGGAAACCCATAGAGCCAAAGCGGCAAGAAGCAAAGTTCAGAAAATAAATATGATATTGCTTATAATAGGGAATTCCCAGTACTCTTCTGGTTTTCAACATGCTCAGATTTAAACTATTGCTGACCATGATGAAGAGCCATTTCACCCCAAAGAGCAGATAGAAAACTCACCTGTAGAGAGGAAGCAAACGGTAGTTCAAAATCTCAAGCACCAAAAGGGTTCCCCCTGGCTTGCTTAGTATTGTAGGATACCTCTGTGACAAAGTGCTTCAGAAAGTTGCAACTTTAGAACAGGCTATCATAGTATTATGAGCAAAATTGCATCTTAATTTAAAAATAAAAAATGAATAAATAAATACATACATACATACATACATACATACATACATGTGGATGAGTAAGAAATATGAACTTCACATAACAATCAGGCAACAATTCACACTGCATCTAATCCTGTTTTACATAAATGGACAAAGCATATAGAGAGATTGACCGAAATTTTGTTTGTGAAGAAGTCCTATCCCAAGAGATTTCTGCTCTTTGGTTTGCTCTTCAGATCAGCCAGCTGATGTCCTTACAACAACTCTTTCTAAAATGGCCTTGCAGAATACTTTGTCCAAGCTGATCTTGATTGTCCTTCAGTATTTAGCCTTTTTAGTTCAGTTCTTTATCCTATAGGCAAAGTTGTCAACTATTAAATTTCCCTATAAATACAAGGAATCACCAGCCAAGTTATGTTGATAACATGGTTGACAGTTATTTTCTCATTCTCAGTTAAACATTGTCTAGAGCTAAAGAGAAAATAGGTTCTCTGTATTTTCTTTTTTCTTTTTTTTAAATGAATATTTTTTCTTTTTCCTTTTTTGTCCACATCAAGACTCGAAGCTCCCATAACCCCATCCCTTTACCACTTGAGCCAAGTGTCACGAGCTCATTCTCTAGGCCTCACCATCATAGGGGAAGAATCCCTCCATGGGCACAAGTGAGCCCCTCAAAGCCATATATAAGAAGTTGTTAAGGAGCATTCTGAGAGAGACTTGGAGATGTTTGATATACAAGCGTGTGGAGGTTCTAGAAGTGCTGAAGTCATAGGTGTAGAAGATGCTAGAGATGTCCACAAATATGTGGAAAAATGTGGAAGGATATGAAAGGATGTGGAAGGGTGTGGAAGGATGTGGAAGGGTATAGAAGGATGTGGAAGACTATAGAATGTGGGAGAGTGATCTAGAGTCTTCCATGTGTCTTGTATACTTGTACACTTGCTAGGATCTTTCGAACATTCTTGATTGCAATGAGATCAAGCAGTTCTACAGAAGAAATTCTGGAGTCTTTCTATTAGAGGGGCCTCATTTGGCCAAGGCACTACCCCAACCAACCAGAGTTGAGAGAGAGAGCATTCCAGCGTTTGTAGGCTATTCATCAATAGGAGATTTGCCTTCAGAGTGTTCTCTTATGTTCTTTTGGCATCAAATTGTGGTAAACTATATGAGGCTGGCTGGAAACCTTGGAAGTGAAGCTTGGCTTGAGCGGGAGGCTGTCTAAGTGCCGCATGGAAGCTTAGTGGAAAAGGCTAAGTCCGTGACACAAGGCTCAAGGGCTTCCCTGTATTTTCCATAACATTTTGAGAGTTCACAACCCTATTAATATTTAACACTTACAATAAAGGAATAGTGTATACAGGGAATTTAGCCTACGAATTAGACTAAAAAAGGAACTGCTATATTTTAAATTAACATAAGATTTATAGGAGATGATTCCATAACTCTCTCCTAATCTGTCACATCAATCTTTCCTAATTTATTGCAAGAAATCTGTCAGCACTTCGCCTTAAGCTAGCTCAAAAATAGCTTGAATTCCTAGCCTGCACATAAGATAATCTAATTGCCTTTTCAACAATCCTTTAGTAAGATCATCGAACAATCATTCTTCAGTCTATTTTCCAAATTCTCTTTACTAAAATGTCAATCAACTAGTTGTGTAAGAGGTTCCAGGCAAAAAATTTACCAATCCAAAATCAAAAATCTCAATCAACCTTCACATGTTTGGTAATGTCATGTTAGATTGGATAATTAGGTAAGCTGATAGCCTCTTCACTGTCACACTAGTGGTTCAAAGGCAATAAACTAAGAATTTTCAAGTCTTTTTAAGTAGATTTTTCAGCAAAATAACTCTTAAAAACCATAATCAGCAGCTCAAAACTCCCTTTCAGCACTACTCCTGGCTACCACCATTTATTCAGTTACCTCTAACAAAAAGTGCAATACCCTGATATGGATCTTCTATTTGTTACCCTACTTGCCCAAATGAGCATACATTTAAGCTTCAAGTTAAAGACTGATTCTCAAACAATAATAATCTCTGGGGGTGTCACTTCGAGATATTTGAGAACCTGTTAGACAATTCAGTGTTCTTCTCTTACTAAGAGCGCGGATTCACTCACTACCTTTTGGATGATTTCTCTCGTGTCACTTGACTTTATCTAATGAAAAGTCGTTCTAAGCTTTTTTCTCATTTTAGTGCCTTTTGTGCTGAAATTCAAACACAATTTCATGTCTCTGTTCAAATATAGAAAAGTGATAATGCCAAGGAATATTTGTCGGAACCTTTTCAGTCCTTCATGTAACAAAATAGGATTCTCCAAGACCTCGTGTGTTGATTCACCCTCTCAAAATGGGGTAGCTAGGAGAAATAATAGACATCTTCTTGAGACTGCACGAGCCCTTTTATTCCAAAAGAATGAACCTAAACATTTTTGGAAATGAAGCCTTGATCTCCACATGTTTTTATTAACAGGAGCCTGTGGTTCTTAATCGGGCTACTCCTTACCACCAGTTGTTTCCAAATAAACCATTGTTCCCTATTAATCCCAAGGTAGTTGGATGCACATGCTTTGTTTGGGATGTTCGTCCTCAAGTCTCTAAACTTGATCCAAAGTCCTTAAAGTGTATCTTTTAGGATATACTTGTGTTCAAAAAGTGTATAGGCGTTGTTGTCCCACTCTTCGACGTTCCTGTGTCTACTAATGTTGCATTCTTTGAGACAACCCCGTTTTCCCTTTAGGTGTTCCTACTGATACCAGGTAGGGAGGATGATGATTTATTGGTTCATTATGTTTGCTGCGGTTCTCTCCGCTCTGTTCTGTTAAAGCTCTCATTACTCGGGTATACTCTCAGCGAAACCTCCAGTCCAAGGTCAACAGGCTCTTCAACATTAGATCTGTCTCGACTACAGTCTTCACATTATCTTCTTAAATGTAAACGTCAATGTGTTCACCTAATTTCATTATTTTGTTCTTATAACTTGTTCTTATATAGTATTTTATCATCATTCTGTTCTTTTTGTTGATTGCGGTTTTCATCTCTGCTAAAAACTACCTATGAGGCTTTATCACACCACAGGTTGTATTGCTATGTTTGAGGCTGTTACAGTTTAGATGACAATGGTACCGGAACTTTAATTACAGATTATAACTGGAAGCCGTGGATCTTTGGTGTTCGATTAAAGTTAATCACCAGCGGTTCCTATTACTCGATTGAAACCACGACTTGTGCAAAACAAGAGATGCATACAGACTCTGGCGTGAACTATTGACGCACCGGTTGCTAGATGACGCTTGGTGGCTTTGCTGCAGCTGCCACTTATCGTGGGATCTGCTTTGACAATAACAAGATGTCTTTCTTCATGCGACCTTAGGAAGAGGTGTATATAAGCAACCTGCAGTTTGGCTGCTTCAGAATAGGGAAGTTTTGTCGATCTCTGAAGTCTTTATCTGGTTTGAAATAAATTAAATGTGGTTTGACAAGTGTTAGCTATTGAAGGTGGCATCTGCGAAGAGTAAATATGACCACTGGTCTTCTCTGAGACTCCGAGTTTAGGTATCATTATGTTGGTAATGTATATGGATGATGTTGTTGTCTGTGGGTGCTCTGAGTTATCTCATCTTAAGTCCTTCTTGGAGAGACGGAAGATTTAAATCTGAAAGGCAGAGGATCTTCAAATCATAACGGGCGTTGAGTTGTATAATGAAACAGAATCTTCTTATCTCAAAAGAAATATGTGTTTGCTCTATTGTTTAAGACTAGAAAGTTGAGGGTAAAGCCATGCAGTTCCCCTATGGTTGGGCACACACTATTTGAGAAGGCAGCATTTAGGATACCATGAGATGAAATTATTGGGAAGGCTAATTATGGTGTTCAGTCTTGATCTGTAGCCCTCATTAATATTGGCAAGTCGATCAAAATGTTAAACTCAGCGTTGACCATTGAGCGTTCATTGAACAGTATGTTGAAGAACAGAACATTGTTTTATAAATGTCGTGGCATACTTGAGGTGTGAGTGTTTTCTTCTGCTTGATTGGGTAGAATTTTGAAGGCGAGATCCCATGAGGAATCTTTGTGTTTGTGGTTGGGAATCTAATTAGAGAGGAGTAAAGCAGAGTGTTGTCTCGATCTAGTGAGTGCTAATATAAAGCGATGCTGATATTATGCCAGATCAATGTGACTTTCATTGTTAACTCTTGATAAAAGTCGACGTGAGATTTTAAATCTCTGTAAATGACTCTGAGTGACAACCGGGTTGCCCAGCATATTTCTTCAATCATGTTGTGAGCATTCAAGGATAATAGATAGATTGTTATTTTGTTAGTGAGAAAAATTCAAACTTCGACTTGATTTTATGGATGAAGACTAGAGAACAGTTGATATCTTCAAGAAAGCCCAGCGGGGTCAAGTTGATTATCTATAGCGATTGAGGTATGATTAATATCACATAACCAGCAGCGGGAGTATCGCATATATATTAAAACTACATATAGAGTTGTAACTGTTGAAACATCTTGCAAGTTATAATCGTAGAAAAGTTCAGTGACTTGCCATCATATCATTATGTGGATCATAGAAAATAAAGATTATTTTATCAAAATTCTCTTCTTGTTCTTTGGTGTCGATTCAGACATCAAATGACTGCCACATGGCGTGAGAGGGTCATCTGGAACCACAGGTTTGTTGCTCCAGGGAGTCTGGTGTCCTCTGAGCTCATTATATTATTTTAACGGTCTCGAGCTTGGTTTGGCAGTTGAGATCCGTGGATTAAATTAAAATTATGACTGTAAATCATAGCGAATCACTCAGTTTCTATCATCAGTTGGAGCGGTGCATTATTTTGATTGTTCATTATTGGATGATTTTGTCTGACGATGGCCGGGATGGTATTCAGAGGCTGAAACATCTCTTTAGCCACTTTATCTGAAGGACTTGAAGCTAAATGTTAAGGATTGAATGCTCGATCTAAATCCGATGTAATTATGAATCAATGTTTTGGAAATATTAGAAAGCCAGTATTGCTGGAATTTTAGCCTATATGAACACTCTATGGGTTGATGACTCATGCCCGGGACCAGAGGAGCCTCCCAAGTATCAAAATATCAACTTATTGGGAAAACTAAACTTTCTTTATCACCAAAAGCCAGGACATTTCCTTATTGATAAGTGTTGTTAGCGAGTTCTTATAATCCTGTATGGTATGCTGAGATCTGTGGTCAAGTTAATCACTTAGTTATATTAAAGAGAACACCGAGCGATACGTTATTATATAAGCGAAGTGCACCACATTATGAGTTATTGTGAATTTTAAACCAAGGTTCACTGAAAGACACTTCACTTTTGGTATTATATATTTGTGGTGAAAGTATGGAAGGTAAAGAAAGCAGGATGTTGGCAGGATCAAGTGCTGGCGAATCTTGAACTATGGCTTTGGCGACATCTCATATGTTTAAGAACATCACCTTCCAGAAAACAAGATTTGGGAAGGATGAATAATCAGAAGGTATCGTGATAATCCAGCACTTCCACATGTATCTGACTGGATCTCGCATAAGAGAGGACCAAACTATTGAAGTGGTGTCACTTTATCGGAGAGAAAATCATCGGATAAAGTGTGTGGCTACTGATTATGTGAGCAGGTGACTATGTTATATTTCACGAATCTCTCTCGAAAGGTCCGTCATTGATAGTTTGTAAAAACAGTTGCATTTATTTATATGTGACTTAGGAGTTTGAGAATCAAAGAATATTCAGCATGGGTTATTATAGCTATCTTTGCTACCTTTTGTACATTATCATTCATTTCCTTTACATTTTATTTTGTTTCTTCTTTGTTATTATTTGTATATCTCTTGATTATTATACTATGTAAACTCTTCAATTCGATAAAGAAAAGTATTATTTTAACTTCCGTTCACGGGGTCCTTATCCGAGTTAATATCTCCATTGTGGATTCAAGTATTTTGATTACTTTTTGTTGACAATTTCTCTCTCGTATAATTAGTTTATCTAATACCAGTATTCAGAGCTTTTATTTAGTATCTTTATTAAATTCTCTTTCTGATTTGTCTGTTCAAACATTGAGAAGTAATAATGCCAAGGAATATTTGTCGGAACCTTTTAGTTCCTTCATGTTACAATACAGGATTCTCCATCAGACCTAGTGTTGATACACCCTCTCAGAATGGGGTAGCTTAGAGAAAGAAACATCTTCTTGAGGCTGTAAGACCCTTTGTCAATGAATCATCCTGTTGTTTTTGAGTGGCGTGATCTTCGCGACTTTTATAACAAGATGCCCTCAGTGGTTCTTAATTAGACAACTCCTTACACCTGTTTGTTTCCAAATAATACATTCCCAATTGATCCAGGTATTTTTGATGCACATATCTTTGTTTAGAATGTTAATCCTCAAAGTCTAAACTTGATTTGAAGTCCTTAAAGTGTATTTTTGTGGGATATTTTCATGTTCAAAGGGGATAGGTGTTATTGTCCAACTCTTCGACATGAATTTGCGTCTATTGATGTTGCATTCTTTGAGACTACCCCATTTTCCCCTTCTTCTACTGTTATTAGTAAGGATGAGGATGATGATTTATCGGTCCATATTGTTTCCTCACCAGTTCCTACTCCAGCTCATTAAGTTCTCATCAACCTCCATTACTTAGGTATACTCTTGATGCAGAAAACCCTTCGTCTCTGATCAAACATAGCTGCTTCATCGCCAGATCACGGTCCATAGTCCTTGATTACTCTCTGAAAATTAGCGTTAGTGTGCTCTTTGATCTCTTAGTTTGTTTACATAACCATTTTAATCATCATCCTCTTGTTCCTTTGTATCCTTGGGTTTCTATCTCTTCTAACATTCATCCATGAGGTTTATCTCTGATTGATACCAGTGCTGTATTGGAAGAAATGTAGGCTTTGGATAGCAATGGTATGGACTTAGTGCCTCCCTACTCAAGAAAGCTATTGGTTGCCGTGAATTGTTTGTTGTAAAGTTTAATGCGATGGATCGTAGCGTTGAAGGCGTCTTGATCTTCTGGGTTATATTATAGTTGATTATTTTGTTTATAATAGTTGACATGTGGTTGTTTATCACCACTAACCTTCTTATGATTGGACTTGCATCGGCGTCTCTCGAAATGTGCTACGTGGAATCTTGAAGAAGTTTCCATGGACAATCTCTGCGGGTTTTATCCTTGGGAGATGGGAAGATGTGTAAACTCGGAAATGCACTGTATGGGTTTGAAGGCATGATCACTATGCTTGGTTTGTGAATTCATTAAGGCATTGGCATCTGAAGGTAAGTCAACACTTGTCTTGTCAAAAATTCCAGATTCGAGTATTTATTCTACTAGTAGTGTATGTGGATGATGTTGTCATCAGCTAGGGTGACTCAGAAGACTGTCATCTCTTGATTCCTTTCTTCCTGACTAGTTTCTAATGGGATTAAGAGGATGTTTGAAGTATTTCTTGAATTGTTGAGTGTGAAGTAAGCAAATATTGCTTTATTTTTAACGAGCTATATATTTTTATATGTTATCACAAGACGAGGAGATTAGGCCCCATTACATTCCATGTGCTCTCATGGCTCCCTAATGCACAAACTCACCACTAAGAGGAAATTGTTGAATATCTTAGAGATTCATAGGCACAGTTAGAAGTGAATTATCTTACAATAGCTGTGGAATATTCTTTATTAAATTCGTCGTTTTGGTGGTATATGTCATCTCTCACAGTCAGTCATTGGATAGTCGTATAGCATATTCTATGCTCTTAGAGGAAGCCATGGACAGATATTATGCAAACACTGACTGCAGGGTCAAAGTGCTTTCCCGGAAGCAAGCAGGCGGGATCACAGGAGATAAGAGATCCCACCTCGGGATGTGTGTCTTTGTTGGAGGAAATATGATCTGAAAGTAAGAAGCGAAATGGTGTCTCAGTCAATGTGAATAAAATATAAGCCATTTGTATAGTGTATACAAAGATCATGTGAATCACGTCCTGTGTTGATGGAGGTAGACTTGACTTGTTCCCATTAGCTTTGGTGTGATGTTAAGCAGTAATGCAAAGCTCGAGCTTTGTGGGATTTGGTTTCATCATGATCATATCAGTAATAACTTTTATTTGCTCTCAAGTGAATACATCACAGTGGTGAGGTCAAATAAATAAAATGAATCTCATGGACTCCAGTAATAAATAGGGGAATAAATTGTAGAGAGGTGAAACGGGCAGAGCTCCTTGCCCAGACGGGACTCACAATTACCATGTTAAAGCGATGACTCTCCTAAGAGTTCAAACCATAAAGTTTGGTTAATATGAATCATACGTCTTATTTAATAATAGCAGATATATTTTAACATCCCAACAGGGTAGCTACGAATAGACTAAACATGTGAGATAGATTGTCATTTTGTCCCAGTGAGAAAGATCCAATTTGGAGTTCTCTATATAGGATATGTAAAAGACTAGAGAACAATTAAGAAATATTTCTGAGCTTTGAGTGAGATAAGAGTTAATTTATGCTAACAAGTTGGGCTTGATCAATAATATTTAGCTTGAGAGATATTGCCGTATTGTGAATTAGAAACTAGTTGGGAGAAAGAAATATGCCATTTATGTAGAGTTAGGAAACTTCATGTTCTTTCTTTATTTGGTTGGATTGTCTTGTGTATAATAACATAATAGATGATGAAAATGCGATTTTTTATTCAATTATCTCTTGCTGCAAATCCTGGTCCATTCCCAAGGAATTTTTTTTTGTAAAGTATGGTTACTTTTCAATGAATGTAGCATCTATACTAACGAAAAAATGTTAAAGGCATAGAATTATAGGGCTTGCACCCCTTTTTCAAGAAAAATATCCTGAATACAAAATTTTTAGATCGAGTTTAGAATTATTTTGTTTATGAATATGCACAAAAGCCACAAAAACTGAAATCTCAAAAGAGATGGTAAGGTGAAGAATTGAGTATGAGGATTTTCACTTCTAATAAACTATTTAAGGATTTCCAAACTTTAATATATGCTATAGTATATATCATAATTTACATATAAGATTGTATCTCATTGGATATAACACATGCAGGTTATGTAATTCAGGAAAATATAGATTGAAACACTTGATGATATATAATCTTGTGTATATATGTATGATGAATCAATGAAAAAACATAAGGGAATTCATTCCTCCAACTCTTCTCCTCCCAGGTTTCTACATGGTATCAGAGCTTTGAGCTTAGATTTGAGAAAATTTTATGGAGGAAAATTCCAAGTCCCTCGGCAATATTAGCGGCGATAAATTGCCAGAAACACACTTAGGGCTGTAAGTGACATACAGTGTGAGAAGGCATTGTACGACGAGCTTCGTCCTGATCGATGATTAAAAACTAGAGTGTAAGCCACATCGTCTTCTCACCAGTTATGCTGTTTCTTACCACCTTTGTGTGTCATGGGGCGCGTGTGACTTAGGTCGACCTCGATATACCGCAGTCAGTCTTCAGTCGATTGATGTGGCTTGTGGTCTTTATTTCTGGTGTTTTGAGGATTTTGACATTCATGAGACCTGGGGTTTCAGCGATTTTTTGGTTCCTGTTCTCTAAAGGTAATCTTTGTCTTTGATTTCCTTCCCTTCCCTTTCTAATGAGTAGTTCAAATAATAAAAAGCCTGTTTCAATGCCTATAATGGTCCCGTTGATGTCCAAAATCACAAAGGATAAACTAACTAGTCCCAATTACTTGGATTGGACAATCCGCCTCTACTTGAGGAGTATTCGTATGGCTAGTCATCTTGATAAGGACCCTCCTAGTGATGGTTGAAAAGAGCGATTATTTGGGGGATGATGCCATCTCTTCTACAAATTAAGTGATTCTTAGGAGGTAAAGTACTTGCTCCTTATTAAATCACTCAGAGCTTCAGGAACAATGGAATATTTGGAATTTGTATTATACGAAAAGGAAATATTTCTGTATATTTGGTAATGTATAGCTTTATGATACAGAAGCAGATAAGTCTCATGAAATTTCATGGATTATAAAAGGACATGAGGAACTAAATATGTTATTACCCTTTAGTCCAAATGTTACGCATTTCAGCGGAAAGATGGCGGTGATGGGATTTCTGTAGCCCCTTCCTTCTATAAGTGTGGATTCTATTAAGGTCAGGGTTACCTTGACCACGAGATTTCCTTCTAAAAGTGATAGGACGCTCCGCATAGAAGTAATCTCAGGCTCTTCCCTTACCTTGAATATGAGTGAATTATGTGTTGATTGAAGCATTGGTGGTGGGAATAGCCACAATCAGAAATGTCAGGAGGTACATTGAGATTGACTCTGGGTTGTTGTTGTCCACGTGTAAGCTTTGGATAAATGGCATAAGTGCATAGTCAAATGAGATTTAAGTGCTCATACATGGCCTCTTAATGGGCATATTGATGATCTGATCCTGACTCTCACCGACAGACACAGGTTAATTAACCACGGAATCATTGAGTCCATCTACTTTCCATTTACTCTTTTATTCTTTGAGTCATATAACCCAGAGCACATGTCTTGTCTCTTCTTAGTCTCCTGCTTAGGACATTGAATTACAGGAATTAAATCATGACAGTGCTCTAACTATTTTTTGCCTTTCAGATTCACCTTCACTTGTTATCCTTTGGCAATGGATCATAGTCATGTCGTTTCTTGATTAGAGCAAATCTTTTCATCCTTTTAATTCTATCATCTATATTGAGTTTACCTGGTTTTTCTTTCAATTTGGTATTTGTGAGCAAACTAACTCGAGACCTTAAGTGTTGTGTCATTATTTCCTGATTTTGTCTTTCGGAATCATGATGAAACGGATTATTGGTAGAGGGACATGAGTCTAGGAGTCTCACATTCTTGATCCCCTCACAATCTGGGAACCTATCGCATGTTACGGGGTTCTTCTGGCTATTTGAGGCAACGTGCAAATTGGGCCATCCCTCTCTTCCCTTGTTGAAGAAATTGTGTCCCTAGTTTTCGAGCTTGTCGTCAGTAGATTGTGAGTCTTGTCAATTTTCAAAACATCATCGTCTTAGCTCTCGTCCTAGAATCAAAGAAAAAACCATTAGTCGTTTCCATTTGCGTCCAGTTAAATGTGTGGTCAGTGTAGTTATGTCCCCATTTCTGGTTTAATATTTGTTACTTTTAGTGATGATGTTTGAACAACTTGGTTATATTTAATGAAAAACTGTTCTAAGTTATTTTCTCACTTTCGTGTGTATTGAGTTGAAATTCACACTCAATTTCATATTTACATTCAAAGTGAGTGATGTCAAGAATACATTAGGAACAATTTCAGTCTTTCATGCTTCAAAGTGGCATCTACATCGATTCTCCCAGTGTTGATCTCTGAGAATGGGTTGCTAAAGAAAAAAATAACTTCTTGAAGCAGCTCGGGCTCTATTGTTTCAAATGCACGATGCTGACATTTTTAAGTAGATGTTGTTTCCACGAAACCTTGTTTGCGGTTAATCAGATGTCTTCCTCTGTCTTGAATTTGGGTGTACTTGTTTTGTTCGGAATGTTCATCTGCATGTGTCTAAACTCGATCCTAAGTCATTGAAGTGTATCTTCCTTGGCTAATCTCAGGATCAAAAGGGATATAAGTGTTATTGTCCTAGTCTATGCAGGTACATGGTTTCTGCTGATGTCACTTTTCTTAAGAATGCCCCTTTTTCTCAATCCCTTATCCATACTAGTCAGGGAGAGGATGACGATTTGCTTGTTTATACTCTTGCCTCGCCACCTCTTGCTCCTTGTTCCTCCTCCAGCAAAGCCTCCTATCACTCAAGTCTACATTCGACGCCAACAGCCCCCAATCTTGAGCCCTCCACCAGTTGTTCCGACATTAGATCCAATTCTCAGTGATGATCGTCCTATTACTCTCCGAAAAGGTAAACGTTAGTCTGCTCAACCAATTTCCTCATTTTGCTTTTATAACCGTTTGTCATCACATTCTTGTTCTTTTATTGCATCCTTAGACTTCTATTTCATTGACTAACAAGGTTTCTAAAGCTCTAGCTAACCCTGGTTAGCGTAGTGATATCAGGGTTTAAAATTTCGGATATATCGTCGTTACAAGTCAGAAGGTCGAATCTGGCAGCAACTCACACAACAACAGCAGCAGACAATTTATTAGGGACCTCTGGCGTGAGGCAGCCACACTAAGCGTGGCTGCACCCCCTACCTTGCAGCTGAGCCTTAGCACGAGCTCAGCATGCTGACAGCCATTGGCCTGGCTTGAATTTTAGATGGCCCATATAAAAGGGGAAATGTTTCCAAACCTAAAGAAGAACGAATTTTTGGGGTGTAGAGGCCTTGGAACAAGTCTCAAACACCTTGAAAGAATAAGCTTGAAGAATCTAAGCTTTTAGGAGGATTAACACATGTGCTGTGAAATCATTGTTTGCTTATTCTCTCCCTTTAACCATAGATTTGTTGAATATTCTTATGTTTTGGTTTGTATTTGATATGGATAGCTAAAAACTCCCTCTAGGGGAGATTGTTTGGGATCTAATGTGTTAGTTTCCATGTTTTATATGATTTATTTTTCAGTTTCACATATCTTCATGTGCTTGGGTATTTATTGTTGTTTAAATCAATTTGAATGGATTGTTTTAGATGTTTAAGGCTAATATATTGAGAGTGGAAACTAAAATAGATTAGCTAGACCTTCAAGACACATTAGGAATGATATGGAAGGTATATCTTCACTCAAGTCCTTTCTTCATGGCCAATTCCACATAAAGGACTTTAAGGATGCTAAAATATTTCTTGGGTGTTGAAGTTATGAGGAGTAAACATGGAATCCTCTTATCTCAAAGGAAATATGTGGTAGATCTATTGTCTAAAATAGGAAAATTGGAAGCAAAGCCATGTAATTCCCTTATGGCACAAAGCTTACATCTTACTAGAGAAGGCAAACTGTTTGAAGACCCTAAGAGAAGGTTGGTTAGGAAGCTGAACTACCTTACAGTAACACGCCCTGATATTGCCTACTTTGTTAGCATTGTAAGCCAATACATGTCTTCTCCAACAGTTGATCATTGTGCAGCTGTAGAACAGATTATATGTTACTTGAAAGGAGCCCTGGGACGTGGTATTTTATATAATAATTATGGGCATAATAGACTTAGTGTTTCCACACGGTTGCTGGTGGGCACGATCTAAGGAGGGCGGGAGGTCCCGCCGGGTTCTTGTGACTTTGTTGAAGGTACTCGTCTCATGGAAGAGTTAGAAACACAGTGTGTTCTCTCGATCTAGTGCAGAGTCTAAATATAGAGCGATGGCACAGTTTGTGTTTTAGATCATGTGGCTTCATCAACTTTTGGTGGAAGTCGATATTAAAACTTCAATCCCAGCAAAACTCTAGTGTGACAACCAGGCTGCCCTTCATATTACATCTAATCCTCTCTTCCATGAATGAACTAAACACATTGAGATACATTGTCATTTCATTCGTGAAAAAATACAACTCGGTTTGATTTCTACAAGATATGTGAAGACTGGAGAACAGTTAGGTGATATATTTACAAAGGCTTTAAGTGGAGACCGGGTTAGCTATCTATGTAACGAGTTGAGCATGATTAACATCTATGCTCCAACTTGAGGGGGAGTGTTATAGTATTGTATCATACGCTACATATAGGATTGTATCTCATTAGGATACTTTACTTGTAAGGTTGTAACCAATTAGGAATAATAAATTGGCTTGCCTAATGTATAGTCTAACCTTCTTGCATATATATGTATGATGAATCAATGAAAAAACATAAGGGAATTCATTCCTCCAACTCTTCTCCTCTTGGTTTCTACAGGATCCAAGTTGGCATCCTATTAATCAAATATGAAGTTGTAAGAACAGCTTCACCCCATAGATTTTAGGAACTTTCATGGTGAACATTATTAAGAAGTATTGTCCATTCAATCTGAGTGGTAATTTGCATAGTTGGATTGTCTCCTGCACCCAACAATATGATCTATGAATTCTGGGTAGAAGTTTGCTTCGATGAGTCACCCAAGAACTCCTTGTCAGGAATTCCAGACATGGCAATTACATATATACAAAAAACCGATTGAAGAACAATAAAAGGATAGTCTTCAACAGATCTGGCAAACAACTAGAATAAAAAAATATAACTAACTCAAAGAAACAGTGAACATATGTTGCCAGAAAGGGATTCTCTGATACCATGTGTGCAAGCTAGAAACAAAATATCGTTTCTGTAACATAACAATTTAAAAGTTTACAATCCTATTTATTTACAACCCTTGCTAAAGAGGAATAATATGTACACCTGGATTAGCCTAAAAAATAGGAACTGTTATATTTATATTAAACATCTGGCTTGTAGGAGATAATTCAGAAATCTCTCCTAATATGTTTTTCCTAATCTGTTCTACCAATCTTACCAATTTACTGCACCAAATTCTTAGTTAACAACACCCATTAAGGCAGTGTGGCCCTGTATTTCCAACTTCATGAAGTTCAAATTTCCCTATCATAGTTTTGGTGCATCACATCAAAATCCAGATATATGCTCATTTTGATCTCATATTCTCCTACCTTTTCAAGTAAAAAAAGATGTTCAGATTTCCAATGCTTCTTTTTCCACTACAGCTAAAAACATGATGGTAATGATGCTGAATATCCATAAGATAATTGTTTTGGTTCCCAATTGTGAAATGATAGAAGAAAATAATACTTTTCTTTACAGAATGAGTGGGTGTGTATTACATAATATAGAGACACCTATATATATATAAAAGAATTGAACAAAAAGGAAACAAAATAAAGTGTACAAGGAGGATAATGTACACAAAAGGTAAGAGATAAATCAAAGAATATCTAGAGAATATTTTATGATTATCAATACTCTCTCTCAAGCTGGAGCATATAGGTCATATGCACCAAGTTTGTTATAAAGATGTACTTAATGGTCGTGAAGAAGATCAGGCAGATCCCGAAGGAGAAAGTTAAACGGAGAAGGTCTGGCGAAATTCAGACGAAGCCGCTGGGAAGAGAGGTCCACCGAGAGAAGGTTTGATAGAGAGGTCCACTTGGGAGAGAGAGTTAAGTGAGAGGCTGGCCCAGGAGAGAAGATGCCGAGAAGAAGAAGATCCACTTGGGAGAAGATGCGCCAAGAAGGTCGCGAAAGAAGGTCCAGAAGAAGGTGCATTTAGAGAAAGGTTCGATGAAGAAAGGCGGATTGGATAAGAAAGATCAGACGGAGAAAGTCCGGAGTCGAGAGAAGGTCAGATAGAAGACGCCGAGAAGAAGGATAAGTGAAGAAGATGAGGCAGAGGGCCAGGCCTAGAAGAGAAGGTCCTCTGGAAGAAAGATCCACTAGGAGAAGATGGTTCTTAGAAAAAGAGGCACTCGAGGAACTTGACCATGGCTCTGATACCATGTGAAAGGATAGAAGAAAATAATATTTTTCTTTATTGAATGGGTGAGTGTGTATTACATAGTATAGAGACGCCTATATATATACAAAAGAATGGAACAAAAATGAAACAAAATAAAGTGTAAAATGAAGGAGGATAATATACACAAAAGGTAGGAGAAAAATCAAAGAATATTTAGAGAATATTCTATGATTCTCAACACCAATGAAGCAAGCGTCCATGTTGAACTATTTGCAAATGTCAATAAGATGACCTTAATGATAAATTCAAATCAATCCTACTTAGCTAATCTTCTTTTAACTTGGGAGAAACTCCTAATTCCCTCTGTATGCATTTATTAACACAAAGGCATGAAAACACAGTAATTCATTTGAACAAAAGACTACATAAGAAAAATATTTCCAGGGGAAAGAGGGAATTACACAGTAGGGTGAATGAAATGAAGGCACAGTAATTCATGAGGAAAAAACCTATAGAAGAAATAGTTCTAGAAGGCTAAGGGAATTACATTGAAGTGTGAACGAAATAATGAGTGTGGTGCAATTAGCAGCAATCGAGTATATGTTTCAACCAATGAAATGCTAGGCACAACCTGCAGCACAACGTTAAAATTATGCATCAAAATACATTTGGTTAGATTCATAAAAATCTCATGGACCCATACTCCCAATGATGAAAGTTGTACATCCCCTTTGCATTCATTCATCCAGAAGGAAATTGTAACATAAAAAATATCAAGATTCAATTTCATTGGAGTCAACTGACTAGTTAATGTTGTCAAAAAAGCACAGATGTCAGAATGAGATCAGATTGATGAACTGAAAGATGCCATAGTAATGTGCATTCCATATTAGAACTAATATTTTGAATTGATTTCTGTTTTTTTTTGGATAGGTTTGAATTGATAAAGTTCTTACTAGACTTACCAATCAAAATACTTATGTAGTAGACTTGAAATTGGAAACTTAGTGTAAAGCATGCTGGATTAGTCTCAATTTGCAATAAACACTCACCAAAAGGTCCATAATTGTAGTTGATTACATTTTTTGGATACTGGAAAAATTAGCTTCAAAAAAAATCAGGATGATCATGGGTGGGGACTTTTTATCATAATCAAGTGGATTTTTGTTTTTTGTGTTCTGGGATTTTGTGAGGCATACCAAGCTGAGTGTAGTGATAAGAAGCCGTATGAGCATTTTATAGATGCTGTTGGCTGAGGAATATTAGGTTTTGAGGATGAGAGGGAACATTTGGTTGCTTATCAATAACATACATTACCTCACACTTATTTGGAAAACAGAAACTAGAGGTTTCTGTTATTCCATTTGTTTGATTATGTTGAATGAAGAGAAGTTTGTTGCAACCTTACATGGAGATTGCTAGGGAATCAGAATCAAGTAATACTGCCCTTCTCCTCCCTCTCAGGTTCCCTTGAATGAATTTGGATTATGGTTCTTCAGGTAACCTGGGACAAATGGGGATTGGTGTTGTGCTCAAATATCATCAAGGTAGAGTGAGAGAGTTTTTTTTCTCAGCCACATAGATCCAGTTTGATCATCAACCTTCTTAATTTGGGGTCAGCAACTTTCAGGTAGAGAGGCAGGACTTGAATATTGATCTTTCTTAGGTGTCACAGACTCATTCAAGAGTCTTGGAAGGTTAACGCTCGGATTAGCCAAATTGTTGGCTTTTCAGGATGTTGAGGATGTTCCTTCAGTAGGAAGACTAGGTTGGTTAACTAGGAGTTGAAAAGCCTAACTAAGCTGGGACATATTTGGTGGTGTTTTCTGTTAGATACTTCCAACCATGTCCCACCCACCTCAACCCCACAAGGGCTTCTCTTTGAACTTTTGGCTTCTTCCGTTGGGCTCTTCTAGTAATTCTTATAAAGAGGTCCACTTTTTTGCCCTTCTTTTCTTTTGGTTTGCTTGAATGATAACTCATCCTTACATGTAATCATTCTCCTTGCTTCTTAAGGAAGTGCTTCACTGCCTTCAAAAAGAAAAGCTATCAGTGGAGAGATTGAGTGGCTCACTTCAAGGATAATAGTCTAATTTAAGTGGGTTATGCATTTTTTTTTTTTTTTTGGATAAACAAACAATTAATATATATTGACAAGCAGGTCCAAGCTTGCAGTATCACAGGAAGTATACAAAGAAAAGAGAACACAAAAGGTAGAGGAGCAAATACCAACCACCCTAACAAAACATAGAGTTTAAGAGTACTAGAGAATGCACATTAGCAAGTTTACAATAGAGTACTCGCCCTCATAAATAATGTTTGCCCAGAGTGAGATCAGTGATGAAAATTTTCCAGCACAATACCGGAAATATTATAGTATCGAAGACACCTATTTCTTTCCTTGAATTGCGAAAAGGCTAGAGTACCGCCTTCCATGATTTTTCTTTCTTCCTAAAAGGAAAAGTTGTCCAACCCTGTCAAGTCATTAACCCAAAGAGTGACAATCCATTCCTATATATGAAAGAAAAATACATTTACCCAATAACCCCAAACTATAGTTGATAAACATGCTAGCCCAACCCATTTTGGGCAGCTGGCCATTCGAACATGAGCTAAAGCGAATTTAGGTAATGCAGTGATTTCTATTCAAGTAGCTTTCGGTAGCCAATACGGTATGCGGGTTGTGAGCGAAATGGGCTCAAACAGGCCAAAACCTTAAAAATACTAAAAACATTAATTTTACAATCATTCTTCAAATAAAAATAAATAATATATAAATATATAAAATAATTGAGTCTAAAAAATATAGTAATATTAAACAAACTTAAATAAATAAATAATGCTAAACCTTTGTTATATCAAAGTACAAGCGATTAAGCTAAATAGTACCAAACAATAAAGTAACAACTTGTGTCTCTTAAAAAAAATACTTCAAAGTATCAAATAAATCTGCATATGCTTCTAATCTTCATCATCTGATGTTCTAATTGGTGCTCGAATATGTATGTAATATGACTGCATTAGAAAGATGTACATCCTCAATATTGGATGAGTCATCATCACCATCTATTAATTAAATTTTTAGAATGTTAACAATATAAATTTCATCTATATTTCGAATTAAGATATATATATTTTTCCAAGAATGCATCTCAATCATATAATAATAAAATATCCTATTTATTTTGAAAATTCATCTTGTTATAATCATACTAAGAAAGAAATAAGTGCATAATTTTTGTTAAAATATCGAATTTTATAGATGAATCGTGAAATCTCATTACTAAGCTAGTTGCCAAAATAAATAAATAATTTGGGCCCAAACGGACATATCGGGCGGCGGATAAAGCCCACGCCACGAGGCCAATTTGACCCGATTTTATTCGGGCCTTAAATTTTACAGCCCAACCCTCCAAAAAGTCGGGCTAAAGTGGATTGGCCCATCGGGCTCAACTCATATTACCAGCTCTACCTCAAACTAAAGGGCAGTGAAGCAATAGGTGGTCTAAGTTTTCCTCGTCTTCTAACCTTTGCCACGAGGACATGCATGTAGCTCAAACTGTTTTTAGGCGATTCATAGTCTTACCACCAAACCTCCCATGTGAAAGCTTACTCACTTTGAGGCGAAGCAAATGTTCCATATAAGGTCTGCCTCAATTCGCACGAGGACATTCGGATTCAACGAGACTTGAATGCGAGCCATCCTTTTTGCTCATTTGAGTTCCCTAATTCACTAAGATTTTTTGTCAGGGTTCCCATACAAAGTCCGGCGGATTTTCTCAATCTAAGCTTTGCACCTTTTGGGATTCCCCAACGAACATAGTGTAGATGGGCAAGTTAGAGATTGTACTTTCTTGGTTAAGTCGATCTTCCCTGCTGAATATAGTATACATGAGTTTCTTTCTAAATCTTTCCTCCACTCCATCCTAAACCTGTAGGGAATTTCGCCTCATACCTAGGGGGAGGCCAAGATAAGTGTAGGGCAAAACTCCAATCCTGCACCCTAGTTCACAACCTTACATCTAAATTCACCACATCACCAGCAGCGAAATTGAGCTCTAGATTGATTTTCAGCTTGAAGTTGCTTCGACAACAAGATCAATGGATAGGACCCTTGAGTCACTACAAAACACTAGTATAAAAGCAAGTGGATAATCTGCAGCTCTTCACCATCTCTATTCGCAAGCTTAAGCACGAAGGAAACCCCCAGCGACCTTGTCTGAGGATGGGAAAACTTCCATGCCAATGACAAACATATACAGGGACAGGGGATCCCATTGCCTCAATAATCTAGTGTTGTTAAAAAAACCAATTGGACTACCATTAATTAGTATTGAAAAAGATGTTGATATGCATCTCTTAATCCAATTGACCCACTTAACCCCAAACCCCATTTTTTTAAGGACCTTTATAAATGCAATTCCAGTTGATCTAATCATATGTTTATTCTATGTCCAACTTGCACACAACACCCCTTTCTCCTTCCTTTTAATCATCATATCTATAGCTTCATTCACCATCAAGGAGGCATCCATGATCCGTCTTCCTTCAACAAAAGCGTTTTGAGCTCTGTTTATCAGTTTGTGCATTACCCTTTTAATCTATTTACGAGGACCTTTGCTATTAGCTTCTATAAGCTTCCCACCAGACTTATAGGCCTAAAGTCCTTGAAGTCCTCAGCTCTGCCCCCCTCTTCGACACTAGAACTAGAAACGTAGTGTCTAAGTTCTTCACAAATTTTCCCATCTCAAAAAAATCCTTGAACATCCTCATTATATCAACCTTAACAATCTCCCAGCTAAGTTTCCAGATAGCAAACGTGAAACCATCGGAGCTTGGTGCCTTATCCCCATTTAGATTGCTCAGAGCAATGAACACTTACTCAACAGTGAAAGGAATTTCCAATCTTGCAGCCTCCTCTTCATAAATTCTACGAAAGAACACCCAGTCTTCTCTAAACTTATCTCCTCCATGTGAAGCTGAGGTTTAAACACAGTGTTTGGAGGATCATGATGCTTGAGTGAGATGTACTTTCTCTTGTAAGAAGGGCTGGTTATTTCAAGATTTGTTTCACCTCATGTATATTTCTTTCATAAATTCTAGTTGTTACTTTCTCATTTTCTTTAACAAATTTTCATTTTGTATCAAGAGAAGGGAGAAATATAAGAAACCCTGCATGTAAACACTCAAAAAATAGAAATACACCAGCTATGCTATTTATAAAAGCCATTTTTTTTAATAAATAAACTAAGAAATAGAGCAAAAGCTACAACGTATACAGGAAGTATATGGGCTGCCAAAAATCTAGGAGACAAGGAAAGCAAAAAACCTCACCACCCCCCTCAACTTGAGGCCATCCACTCCATATTTCTAAAATAGAAGAATTCAATATTATTTTTTTAACATACGTAAGGCCACTCAAAGGGCTTATCATTCCTTCAGCTTAACAGGGTCACTCCTACCATAGAGCATAAAAATGTGTATTTCTTGTAACTCTTCTACTCTCTACAATCAAATTCTGGACTTATTTTGGAGAAAGAACCACTAAATGGAATTTGATTCTATCCATTAATTCAGCCTAAAGTTAGCAACTCCTTCCAATATCTAACAATAAGAGAGATACAAATACCTTTTAACTCTTCCATTATGAAGGCTAACAACAATATTAAAACCCGAACATCTCCTATATCAACCATGTCCCACTATTGTTGAAAAAAAAAATCTATCTCATATTCTCTATATATTTCAAATGAAGTACCAATGATATCTATAAGCCTATAACATAAAATCTTTCTTTATGGTCTTATCTATCAAAATAAAATAAAATAAAATCTTTCTTTATGGTCTTGTCTAAATTCTCAAATCCAATCCTTTATTTCCATCCAATTTTGTTTGGAAATCAAATGTCCCTTCAAAGGTCAAGGTCTTTGCTTGGTTGGTGGTATATAAGAAGGTAATACGAATGACTTGTTATAGGTGAAAAGACCCTACAAATCCTTTAGTCCTCATTGACACGTTTTATGCAAAGGAAGTGAAGAATTGACCATCTTTTTCTATATTACCTTTTAACTTTGGGTCTTTGGCATACGCTCTTCAGTTTAGTCAATTTAGCTAGAGGGGCACCAGGGAGTATAAAAGATATGATGTTTATCTCTTTTAGTAGATTAGGGATTTTATTGAGAGGTAGGACCCATTGGCAATCACTTGCCTCACTATCATTTGGATTGCATGTCAACAAAAAAATGCTAGACTTTTATAAGACAGATAGAGAACGAAAGAGACGTTATGGGATCCAATTCATTTCTACATCTGCCTGTGGACCTCTTATTTCATTGCTTTTAGGGGACTTTCAGTCAATATTATTCAACTAAGTTGGCTTTCGGTCTATAATCCAAAGTGGAGGAGTGTACTCATGCTTTGATCAGGTTTCGCATTTTAAGAGAAGAACCCCTCATCCTTCTATCTTTCTTTTATCAATAAAAATTCACCCTTGTTTCTGATAAAAATAAATAAATAAAAGAAAATGTAATAAATAAAAAATATTCCAATCATTTCTCTTACACTCCCTCCAACAATTTTTTCATTAATCTCGACACCCTCCCTCAAGTTAGAGAGTAGATATTAACAACTCTTAGCTTGCTACAAATAGAGTCAAGAACCTCTTAGAAACGCTTCAATGAAGAATTCAACTATTTAGTTTTCAGATAAAACCAAGTTGAATAATGATTTCCTTAGAATCCATTTTTGAGTGAATAAATTGACAATCTATCTCAATATGTTTTGCTCATTTATTACAATATAATAATTATTGGTGCTATTATTATAAAAAAAAATTAAAAAGGAGTTGCTAGCAATATTAATGGCTTTTTTATTGGAGCAATATAGAGGAATTGGACCTTAAATTGGAAAAAGGGTTTCAACCAAGTCAAATCATATGTGTTCATCATGGCTCAATACTTTACCTTTGTACTAGAATGAACAATGACCTATTGTTTCTTGCTTTTGAATATTACAAGATAACCACCATAAACTGCTTTGCTAGCTTAGAGCCATGCCACAAGAAATTTGAGGACTACTTTCGCTGAAAATAATTCTTAGAGATCAAAGAGTAAGTATAATGTTAAGGTTTAGTCTCCTAATCCATTTAGAATTCTTTTTCCTCTATCTTTAGTCTCCTAATTAGACTCTAACTTTGTTTCCTTTTTTGCCCTAACACTAAAGTATAAATATGTATGTTTCCTCCTTTGTAAATTAATGGGAATTAGAGTATTCCTTTTCTCTCAATATGGTATCAAACTCAAAAAAGAGTTTAAGAATACTAGGGTTAGGGTTTCGCTGTGTGGTCAACTAAAATGACCCATCCCTTGGCCGTGTCACACTCCAGTCAGTGTTTGGGTGATCGCAAGGAGCCCCTCACAGAGCTGGCCAGCGGAAGTCGGAATACCACATCTCTGGCTTTTCAACAAGATTTTCCGATCGACAAACGTAACGAATACTCCCCGATCTACCCTCCGATGGAAGCCTCACCGGAAAATACTTCTCCACACACCGACACGCGCCAATCTCCAGTTCGATGCTGTAATTCACGTGTCAGCGCGTCAAGCACTGTTTGGCAACACGCCTCCTCTAGCAAGTTCGTCTACCGCCGACGAGCCTGCCCAACCACTCCACGAGCCCCGTCATCGTCGAAACAACCCTCCTTTTCCACTTTTCTTCTTCGATGACTATTTCTGAGTTATTATGTCGCCCGAATCTCCATTGTTTTTGTGTTTTCTAAAGCTCTACAACACCTTCAAAACCTTGGGAGTTGTTTCTGTTAATTCTGTTGACCTTCTACAGATTTCTCATCTCTATGACTGAAAAAGACGTCTCTATGACTGAACAAGACGTCTCTATGGTTAAAAAGTGTCAGACTTTTAATTCTTTTGTATCTGGAACTCTTATAATCACCTTTGATAAACTCATGGGAAGCGAAAACTATGAGTCATGGGCGGACTCGATGGACCTTTGGTTTATTGGAAATGGTTGTGAGGATCATCTAACTATTGCGGATACAAGTATTCCCGAAGATAAACGTACTCGGTGGAAAAAAACCGATGCTTTACTATGCAATATTCTTAACAAATCTATTGATGCAGACTACATATAATATTGGGACTATAAAACTTGCTACACTCTGCGGAATCAAGTGAAAGCGATTACACTAATGATATTCAACGTCTTTACCGGGTAATATCCTCCGGTATTTATATTTGAAGCTTATTCGAGGTATGGATATATCTTCTTATGGTGGACCGATGTCTACCCTTAAGGATGAACTTGTATCTATCTTGCCAAAGTCTTCTGCTTAACCTCAGGCAATATTTTGAGAACATCCGGGAACAGATACTCATTGGAGCAATTATTCCAAACTTTGATGAGGCAGTTGCTCGGTTAATTCGCCATACCTCCACTACCACTCAGTCCATGTGTTGCGAGATTGCCGTTGCCTTCTATGATACGTCTCTGGTTTTATACCCTGCGTGATTCAAGGTGAATGGTGCTTTGGGAGTAGAGAGACGACGTACCAGTGCACATAGTGTCATAGGCTTGGACACACCCGTGATAGATGTTGTCAGATACATGGCCGACCTCCCAATACTGTTTATTTGGCTCAGTCTTCTGATCATTCAACGAGTTTGAGCTCTGTCTCAGGGAGCTCACCCACACCTTAGGATGTCATTCTTACGCTCAACGAATATGAGGTATGATCTCTTCGAAGCCAAATCTTCCCCCATTACTTACATTTACCAGAGTAGATAATGTCTCTCTTGCCTAACACATTCATACGCACCTTGGATCCACGATGCTGGGCGCTGTCATATCTTTGAAATAAAGACCTTTTTCTTCTCTTATCTTTCCATCTCGCACCCACTATTACACGCTGTGGTTTCAAACCATAGCTAAAACGTCAATAAACATCTCGCCCCTTGCCCCTACCTCTATACTTTATGTCCACGATTTTCCTTTTAATGTTTCAAATAGTAGTTGACTCGTGACCTTCATTGTGTACTTACTTTTCACACAGCTGCGGGGCCGGGAGCATGGGGAAGACGATTGGCATAGGACATGAGTCACAAAGCCTCTTTCACCTCAGCTCGCATCTTTGTTCCACTGCTTGCACTTCCACGAAAGCTCCTCTCCTCCTCCATAGTCGTCTCAGTCATCCAAACCTCTCAAAGTTTCGGAAGCCGGTTACTCATTTTTCTGGTTTATCTTCGCTTGAGTGTGAATCATGCTAGCTTGGGAAAAATACTCATGTCTCATTCCTAAAGCGTTTAAATCCTCGTCTGAAAGTCTCTGTATGGTTTATCACCAACGATGCTGGGTTGCTTCTTTAAGTCTACATCTACTTTGAGGTTGGTCTTTTATTACTTTTGCCAGACATTCTCGATGAGTTGTTTTAAATGAAAACTCGAGCTAAGTTATTTTCATATCTTTCAAAGTTCCATCATTTAGATTCACAAAATAAACCTTCTATTTGTGTTTAGAAATGATAATGCAGGGAATATTTCTCGTCATTCTCTTCTTTGTATGTTATTATAAGTTCCTTCACCCGATCCTTTTTGTCTTTGCTCAAATAAACTAAATGGTGTTTGAATCAAAAGCAGTCATTTAATTGAGACAACTCGCACTCTCCTCCCTCATGTGGGTTATCTCCCGATGTTTTAGGAGGATGTTGCTCTTGTATATGTTATTTGATTAATCGTATGTCATCCTCTGTTTTGTATGATCAAATCCCTCGTTATGTCCTACTACTTAATCAATAACCTCTTGCCTCCACTTCTGGAAGTGTCTTTAGTTTGTGTCTATTTTGAACATATTCTCACTATTGAACCAGGAACAAACTCTCAACCAAAGTACAAGTTGTCTTAGGTTATTCTACTTTATAGGGTTATCGTTTGTTGATACTCACACGACATTAATCATTACTTCATCTTTCTTTAGAGTGTTCCTTTAAGGTTATCATATTCTCTTTTATAATAACATCAGTTCGAATGTCTTATCATTCCCATATCTTACCATCTCTGATTTTCCTTACCTCCCGGATGTGTGACTGTTACCAGGTTTATGCTGCGTTGATCATATTAATCCTCTGCTGAGGTCTCTTGTTGAATCATCTTCTATGCCAAAGTCACCTCCTACTCTAGTTCCTCAATCGTCTGAAGATCTACCTATTGCCATTCGAAGAGTGTAGCTCACACTAAATGCATTACGTTTATAATTTTCTCGACTTTGGCTGTTTATCTTTCTCTTCTTTGTTATAATATCTTCTATCTCTTCCACTTCATCAAACTCTCTCAACCAGTTCACTAATATAGCTACAAAGGAAATGGATGCTCCGTAACTCTGCACATGAAGATATAATCACCTCACACAAGTCTCTCGTTGGTTGTCATCGGGTTTATACAATGAAGGTGGGCGATGGTCGAGTTGATCGACAAGGCCGTTGGTGCGCGAGGGCACACTTTCGGCAATATGGCTCTAATACTTTTCTCATTAGCAGTTATTACGTTGCAACTGCTTCTTTCTATGGCTACTGTCTGCTCTGTTTACTGGTTGAATATGATATCTTCCTTCATGGTGATCTCAGCGAGGTTAATATGGAACAACAGTGGTTTTGGAAGTACAGTTTGGTATGCAAGCTACGCGTTCCTTATATGGTTGGCAGATTCTCACCGAGTAACAGGTTTGATGGGTTTAGCTCGTGGTTAAAGTTTCTGGCATGATTGGCGAACGTTGGTTTTGCCGTGTCATCTGGCCGACGATTAATATTTACTTGATTGTTTATGTGGATGGCGTTATCATTCAGTGTGGGATCATTATTCGGGGAAAGCTGAGCAGCGCTCTTGACCACTTTGAATAGACTTGGGAAGCAAGTATTTTCTAAGCATTGAGGTAGCTCCGGAGTCTAATTAAAGTGGTTGTTTCAGAGGGAAGTATACCTTGGATATCATTGTAAACAATGGTATGTTTGGTTTACCAACACCATGAACACTCTGTGGATGAATGTCAAACTTGTACCAGGTCAGGGGGATCAACGACTTATAAGTAAATCGAATTATCTCACTATCACTCGGCCTGACATTTCTTTTACTGTGAGCATAGTTAGTCGATTCCTATAATCACCTTGTGATAACCATTGGGATGTTGGGTTGGTATTCTCGGGTTATCCGAGGAACACCATGTCAGGGGTATTATGAGGCAGAGGACATACCAGTTGTTGGCTGATTAGTTCAGCCAGAGCAAGCTCACCCCTGAATAAACGTTCTACATCACGGTATTTTGTGTTCATTAGAGGTAACTTAATATCCTGGAAGAGTAAGAAACAAGATGTAACCAAATCTAGTGTTGAAGCCGAGTATTGAGCTATGGCCTTAGCAACATGTGAAAACTCATGGTTTTGGCATCTCCTCAGCTAAGATATGGGAAGGATGAAGCAGGATGAAGGTTATGTGATAATCAAGTAAAACTGCATTATTTCATCTAACTTGATTTTCATGATGAGGACCCGAAGCACCTTCGAAGTGGATTGTCACTTTATCAGAGAGAATATTGCATCACGATACATGACTACTAGTTTTGTCAACTCTAATGATCAGCATGGATGTCTTGCTCTTTAGTCTCTTTGGTCCTAGGATAAAGTATATATATAATGACTTGGTGCTTTTGACTTATAACCGGCAGCGAGGGGGTGTGGGTGGACTCTAATCCATTTAAGTTCTTTTCCTTCTCTCTTTTGTCTCCTAGTGGACTCCGGCTTTGTTTTCTTTTTTTGCCCTAACACTAGAGTATAAATATGTATGTTTCCTCCTTTGTAAATTAATGAGAATTAGAGTATTCCTTTTCTCTCAACATATAAAAAGATTAAGAAGCTATAATATAATAATAAATCAGCAACCAATAATACTCACCACCCAGTTCAACATGATCAAAGACAACATGTTGAAATGGACCAAGGAACTATAAGGTGCAAGTGAAGATAAAAATGATAAAGTCTATCCCTTAGCCTAGTCTATATCCAAAGTTGATGCAAATCTGTATTGACAATTCATTGAAATTTGTAAACTACTTTGCCTAAAGATAATTCTTGTTGATCTAAGAGTGAAGTAGACAGAATTATGAAGCTATGCTACAATAAAAAAAAATTTCAACCAATATTTTTCACAGCCTAGTTCAACATAATCATCGAAAACAAGTTGAAATGGATCACAATTTATCAAAGAGAAGGTAGATAGTGGACTAATTTATGCTCCTTAATGATAGACGACTTATTGTTATCTTAACAAAGGCCACATATTAGAAGATAACTAATAAGTTGGGAATGAATGAATGATACTACTCATAGCTTAAGAGGGAGTTCTATTGATCTATTGAAGATATCAAGGAGTTAGCGTCTCGATTTTCAAGATTTGATTGAAAATACTAGGGAACTAATTCCTTGATTTCCTAAAATTATAATAGTTGTATGATTCCCTGATTTACGAGTCCATCCAGAAATTTAATCCCTTGATTTATGAGATTGTACAGCTATATAATTTCTTGGTTTCTAAGGTTATTCCTTGAAAGGAATTCTTGTTTTCTAAAAGTAGTCTCTTACGAATAAAAGTCTGTAAAGACACAAATTAGGTTGGCTCTCTTATGAATAAAAGATCAATGACAAAATATTGCACCTTAGGTAAGCAACATAAATGGTTGTGGCAAGATCCAATGTTGAAGCTGAATTTCAAGTTGTGCCTGAAGTCTTATGGATTAAAGGATTTACTTTAAGAGTTTAAATTGGAGCCTAAAGAACCAACAAAGATTTATTGTAATAATGAAGTTGTAATTATTATTGTGCATAATCCAGTTTAACATGATCTAATGATAGTATCAAACATGTGAAGATGGATAGACACTTTATGAAAGAAAAAACTGAGTGAACAAAATTTTCACACCTTTTATGACAACCAAACTACAGCTCGTAGATATCTTCACAAAAGGAATCTCAATAATATAATTTATCAATTATAGTTAGCAATTAAGTACTAACATGTTCACAACATTCAACGAAGTCATTAGCGGAAAGATACAAATTGCCATATTAATTGGATCTGTTTAAATCATCATTTATTACCATGTGGGACGAGATGATATTGATATTTGTGGGATTGGATAAACAAATGTTTATTGAACTTCACTTTAATATTCTTCAATTATATCATTTTATGAAATTTTTTGATGATCATTGATGGTCATTTCTCTCTTTCTCATCTTCTTTGAGTTATATCCTCAAGTGAATGAAGTGAACTCTGTGCATACCAGTAGCGGTAACCTTGCTTTAAAGGGCTGTGTTAGATTGTCACCGGACCATATGTTCTGTTGGATAAGAATCTGGAAGAAGATAGATAGTGAACAATTATTAAACATATAATTTTTTATAGTGTGAGACAAGTTATATAGCCTCTTCCCTCATTACCACAGCTGAACTAATTTGTAGATATTATTTACTTCTTTTGATTGCAAAACATAACATCTAATGCTCAAATATCAATTATAGTATAAACAAGATAGTAGTATTGACTACCTGTCCTGAAAACAAAGAATCTTCCATTTGAAAGGCCAATTTCATACATAAGTGCATCGAAAATCCAGATAGCAATGACATCGGCAATGGGATTATTTCCTTCATCACCATTACCCTCTCATTGGACTGCAAATTTGATCCTGGTATCAATTCTGCTGCTCCAACAGAGGTGAACCAATTCATTACAGTGTCACAAGCAGGCTGCGCCATGGTGTAAGACATAACCCAAAACATTCCAATTGATTGATCATTCAATTTCATATTGTCCATCATGCATTCCCCTGACACAGGAACAAGCATGTCAGAAAAGCATAGAAGCATCCTCATTATGAGTTCACATGCATTAGCTGAATGATTATTACTATTGGAGAGTTCATTTTATTTCCGGAGTTATTTATTAGTTAAATACTACATGAGTGGCCTATTCTTTTTTTCATCTAGGTCATTCTCTAGAGCTAATTTTGCATATCTGGTTAATCATCTTTCTACTCTAATTTAAAACCTATTAACCATCATGTTGTTTTGGCTGATGGATTTTTTAACTTTGTTCCAAGACAAGGTGTCGTACATCTTGCCACATTTTATCATTACATCATTACCTTCTAATCTTTAAGACCTAACTTCCCATTTAATTTGTTTTGTTGAGGATATTATACTGATTCTATTCAAAAGATCATGCTAATCCCTACTATAAATGAGAATTAGTTATAGATATATTTCTAATATACTCCTAGAAATCAGAACATAATTGGGGTATGACAACTATTTTTAGTTTTTTAGTTCTACTAAGTCAAACTAATTTTTATTATTTGAAGTATTGTACACATTAAGAAAAGTAAGAAAGAAATTCTCCAAAGCTTTCTTCAGCTTTCTTCATTGAATCAGAGCCTATGATGTAGGACAACCCTATAACGATTGCCTACACCTAGAGTAGGTGGGCTAGGGTTTCTATGTTTTAGGGACTAAGGAAAAGAAAGAAGGTGCAGCATGCTCTTTTTGTCTTGTTTGGACGATGTAGTGAGAAAGGAATAGAAGAGCTTTCAATAACAAGGAAAATTTTGTTCATTAGATTAAATTGAATTTTTTTTGGATAATCTCTGGGCTTGCACCTTTGTTTTTATGTCTTAGGGTCCCTCCTTTTTCATAGATTTTGTGGATTGGTTAAGGCCGAGTTGAGGGGCTTTGGTTGTTTTGGGCTTGGGAGACTTTATTTTTTCTGATGTGACATATTTTTTGGTCATTGTATACTTCCTATATACCTTGGAGCGTTGTTTGCTTGGCGTCTTTCTTTAATCAATATTTGCTTTCTTACTTATCAAAAAAATAAAAATAAAAACGTATTTAAAAAAAAAAAAAATTTATTTTTGCGCATAAAAAAAATTAAATTAAAAAATGTTGAAAAAGAAGATATAAATAGAAGATATGAAAACCTTAGAGTCTCGCTAAGGCCTTCAAGGATTTCAACTAAAAAAATTAAATCCATTCATTTATTTGATTTACATCAATTAGCCTTATTTATAGGTTTCTCTAAAAAATTCGAAGTGTCTTAGGTAATGTTTGGTTCCTATTTTTTAAAACTGTTTTCTGTTCTCAAAAACAAGGAGAACAAGAAAAACAGAAAGAACAAGTTTGGTTCACAGTTTTTTTTTTGTTCTAAAAAACACAGAGAACCAAGAAAACACTAAATTCAAAGAACAAAAATAGTTTTCAAAGAACACCAAAATGGTGTTCAATGTGTTTTCAAAAACTGTTTTCAAGAACGGTTTTCAAAAAAAGGAACCAAACAGGCCTTTAAAATTAAGTAACTTATAACTCTACCAGAGATAAATTTCATCAAAGAAAAGAGCAAAAAGAATAAGATGAAAGCAAAGTATTTAATCGTTCAGCCAATTACAATTATTATCAAGGACGCTACCATGATAAAACATTTCCTCATGGATAAGACTGACCAATTTAAACAATTTGTAAATTTAAGATACTTGCAAATTCAACATAGACACTTCAATAACAACAATGCTCAAAAGGATTTGAACTCATAACACATGGCCTCCAAATTGACAATCCCAACCGCATTTTATAATAGAATGAAATCTGTGAGATGTACCTTTGCTTGCTAGTCTCCACCATTCATCTATTTGTTTCCCTTTCTGAAGCTGCTCATTGTTCAAATATTCTCTGGTCGATGTATTCAAGGACCAAATTCGTAAATTTTGACAACTGCTTATAAAGTCAAGTAGGATGCCTTGAGGATTGCTAGGATCGGAGCTTCTATCTTCTTTATGAAATGATAGAATCTTTCTAGTTGTCTCCATCTATCAGCAGAATTGGAATGCATAAGTTAAAATATGTCAATCAGCACAAGCAGAAAAAGGTAATAAAAAACTATTGGCAAACCATAGATTCTGAATGTGAATTAAAGAAGATTCTCAAAGAGGTTGGCAGAATTATGTGGCAGCAAAGACAACCTTTCTAGGGTCAGAGGTTAAGGCATTCATCACAAGCTCAACCCGAATAATCTGTGCAAGCAGCCAAGTAACATGATTCGTCCGAAGAATATGGTTATCTCCCTCAATCAGGCGTAAAACAAGCTTGTCCACAAAATCAACAAAATCAATGCATCCATTTTTCATAAGAAAAAAGAATATATCTGAAAATACAAGCCACTCCTGCCAGCAATTTATCTCTGCAATAGATCAGTATGAAAAAATGTAAATTAGTTTATCAAAATCAATGCTATAAGAAGTTACCAACAATCTTTGCTACTAATTTCTACTCTTTAACTTTCCTGAGCACATTCACCAGGTAGATCCATTTATTTAAAGCAAAGTCGCACCCAATCAGTAATACTAATTTCTAAATCAACTCTTAACTTCCCTGAGTACGTTCACCAGGTAAAAATCCATTGATTTAAAGCATTCAACTGCTTCGCTGAATTCTTCCAATTTTAGGGGAGATTAGGGATGCTATGGTATAATTTAATTAGCAAATAGACCTGAAGCATGCCTCAGGTGGCAAGGATTGTGGTGAGACTATAAAGATTCCAGATTCATTTCC
The DNA here is from genome assembly GCA_016808115.1 of Tetrastigma voinierianum. Classification (NCBI taxonomy): domain Eukaryota; kingdom Viridiplantae; phylum Streptophyta; class Magnoliopsida; order Vitales; family Vitaceae; genus Tetrastigma; species Tetrastigma voinierianum. The sequence goes on along the minus strand of JAEQBH010000220.1, from coordinate 1,809,941 downwards.
ATGAACCCCATGCCACTTTACCACCCAAAGAAAGGAGAGGACATGTTCTATTAATATTAACACGGTTCCTACAAAAGGGCTGCAGGTTAGCAGTGTCAACAAAAAATTTCATAAGGGAGAAAAAATAAAAATAAAAATAAAAAAGTGAAATACCTGTTTTTACCCTCAACTCTTCATAATATCGACAGTATACTAATATGTTAAGGCTTCTGCCTTAAAATAATTGTGCACTCTTCTTCAATAAATCAACCAAAACCAAATAGTTTAACTCGAGGTGGGACCATGATGCTGCAATGAACAAACACTGTATACCCCTGTTTGCCCCAGATTTCACCATAATGATTTCAAGGTGGATTTTTCTTTATGGAAAAAATGAAGATTGTTAAGTTAAATGATGCCAAACAAAGCAGAGGCCACAATCCAAATACACATAAAACTTGTGCCAAAGCCAGTAAAAGACAGCCTAATTCCACTTTCCTTAATCAACAACACCAATAGAACCAAGGAAAGAATATCAGGAACCCTCACAACTACAGCATTCCTCATAAATAAAGCCTTCAGCAATAAATCTTCAATCTTAGAATCAAGTTCTTAATCCCTTCAAAAGTTCATTTGCCACAATCTTCCCTGAACCAACCTATGTGTGTTGTCCTGAGGACAACATATGCATCTACATAAATGTAAGGGTCTCAAGGTGGGTTTTGAAAAAAGTCTACAACCATGCCAAGTAAGATCTTCCAGGTCAATGTTTAGAGCACAAAATTCTGACACTAGATGGCACATATAGATGTAAGGTTCCTTTCCTCGGCCAATTTATTATTTTACTAGGAGAGGGCTAGTAATTGGAATAAGGCTCTATAGGCGTTAGCCCAAGAGATCAATTTTCTCCTTCCTGTTCATGCTTGGGGTGAATCTCCTTAGTACAATGTTTCTTAGGGCTGAACATCCTAGTGAAGGGCTTTCAACCTTGCAAAGTGCAGATTGGGGATCCTCCAAATTTCTGTAATTAGCTGAAGAACTTTTTTTTTTTTTTTTTTGATGGAGTAATTAACTGAAGAACGTGAGAGAACTTAAAAATAAAAATAATAATAATAATAATAACAATGCAGGTCAGGGGATACGAGGAACAGAGCTGCTTTTCCTCAACTGTCTGAGTTTTTTTGACCAAGGAATCTGTGTTTCAAGCTTTAGAAGTATAGACGTAAGAGCTGTTTACTCATGGAGGCAAGGATTGAGGTCTGACCAAACAGCAGGCCCATCTCCAATGGGAGGTTAAAACAGAACTTTGATAGCTGGATGAAAGTCCCTGGGGGACATATATAAATACATCTAACCAAATACAACAATACTGCAACCTAATCTGTAAGACGCTATCACAGGAAATTTGATCAACATTAAACCCTCAAACACCATGAGAACAGGTAATCAAATGAAGTAGATAGAGATTATTGCCTGATTGTGTCAACTTCAATAGTTCAACGATTCTATCAATTGTTGCCTCACAAATCATTTCAGAAGTAAAAACAGCACCAGCAGAAGGTCCTTGAGGATGAGACCTATAACAAGGAGCCACAAGCAGCACACGCTTCCACCAGTCAGGCGATGGAGTAGTTCGAAGAGCGTGTCTTATACAACGCAAAGCCCTCTCCCAATCCAGACTCCCTCTCTGAATAGAATTTGCAAGATCCTGCACTAATAAAAAGAAATTAGTGCAACCAACTCTTTTCAGATGCTTACCTCCATCAATAAATTAATGAACGTCATGTCATTTATCATAAATTGCTGAGTAATACAAATTGCACTGTGCAATAACAAATACTAGAAGAACAGGCAAAGGATATTGCCACTACGTTTATTTGAAAGCATGTGGAGTTTCTTTTTCACGGGTTGGGCATAGAGAGGTGGGCTTAGTATTCAAAGAAGATTCAACAGAGAACAAAACTTAGTAAGCCAAACATGATCATGCCGCAAAAAAATAACAACTAATCTTTCATTCACAATAGCCACTCACTCAAACAAGCCTATGGCATGAATAACTTAAAACTAGGCAATACCATGCCCCTTTTTTTTCTTTTGATAGGTAAGCCAATACCATGGGCATTGTTGGAGAGCATTATATACATTGTGGGCCCAAATCCCTACAAGCTTAAACTTTTGATAAAATTGGTTATCGAATGTAGTATCAAAACCTCATTTGATGGGAGGTCGATTGTTTGCACCTCACCACTGTATTTTTATTTTTTACAATCTATAGTAAGCCAACATGTAAGCCCAAAAAATGGAACTTAGACATGAGATAGTAAGTTGGAAAGCATGATACAAGAGAGCCAAGCATATAAGCACATAAATCAAAACCAATAAATGAAGGTATAATCACATCAAAAATCAACCTTCTATGTTTCAATTACAAATACCATTTTCTTAAATAAAATATTAACGGAATCCTTTTTTTTTCCTTTTTGCACATAACATTTTAGTCAGTGATGGGATAAAAGAGGAAGAACTCTGATAGGCACAACAATGAAGAAAAAGATGACAAAAAAAACATAAAAATAGGGTGAGTGGAAAAAAAAAACGTGAGCTTCAATTGATAAGGTGAAAACAAAAACTAGTCTTATATGCTTTGAAACACCTATAAGAGCAGAATCACACTAATCTACCGAATTTAAATGGCATCTAAGTGTCATATATTTACTTAATGTTTACCAAAAGAAACACATCCAGTTTTCATGGTATTCTACTTTTAAAATCTATAAGAATGGGAAAAAGAAAGTGGAAAGACATTGAAGCAGTGTGACTAATAAGTACCAGTAGAGCTGAAATGTGTCCTGTATTGGGTGATTTTATTTGTGTTGTTAACGATTTGAAAATGACAAGAAAAGGATGACATTTTCAATTGACAACACTAAGTGAAAAAATTAAAATGTATTAGAAGAAACCATATAGGTTTTAAGAGGGATTAAAGTCTCAAACTTATTTTACAGACAGCCAGATATCAAGACTGTTTCCCATTGGACATTCCATTGCATATCATCTAACAAACAAAACCATGACATCAAGAATTGTAATAGTTATTAAACTCAGAAACCTTATTGCTACATTCATAGACATGTACACAAGTATATAACATCTGTGCATGTGTGCACTGCTACTACATTCCTTAGTACAGACTGCATGGATATGACGACCTGTGCATATATGATTAGTGCCCAAATAGTGCTGTTTTAAGCCCTGTTTATTGCAGGTTTTGAGCACTTTTTGTATACTAATCAACTTAAATAACCCAATTGATACATTAAGGTCCCGGCTATACTATTGATCATATTTTGTGGATATTTTTGTAGTTTTGCATACCAATTACACCATATTCTTCATGTGGAGTTATTGAGCATCAGTGACAGGCCAAACTGTTTTCTTGGAAGGCAAATGAGAAAATAAGTTGAGGCTAAATCACGAAGAAGCGAATTTTACTCGGTGTTCTGCAATTCGCAACCTCTTTTGCCTTCCTTGACTGAAAATTTGTGAGTTATCTTTATTGGCCCCTTTTCTGCGTATTTTGTGACTTTATACCAAAATGCCCTTAATGTATAATTTTAATTTTCTTTCATACTTTATGTAATTTCCTTGACTCACGAGCACTATATAGCTCGGTCTGACTCATGTATGAGTCTTTTAATTACATCATTAGAGAATTAGTGAAAGTGAAGAAAACGACTTTCCACGCTTCAAATACCAATTGTCACTTTCTCTCCCTTTCTACGCATTTCTTACACGCCAAAACAACCCTTGAGGATGATGACTCAAGGGATGCTTAGCTAAACCCTCTCATCCTTGAAAGAGGAGGCGCTTGGAAAGTTTACGGGGTGGTAAAAATACGCATCCTCTTGTTGCCAACGCAGGCATTTATCACCACTTATGTTTATGTCCATTTGGTTTGAATCACATGATGTACCACAGTGGCTAGTACTTAGCAAGCTTTCAAGGCTGGTGGATGCCATTTTATAGATCCCGCGATGCTCAATAGTTATCATTTATTGGCTCTGCGGGTTAGATCAACGGATGGTTCCTAAACTGCTTTGAAACATTAATGGATGCCAATGTTGTATCTTGGAAAGGCTTTTGGGTTGGATTTTATAGCCAGTCTGAGTGGAAGGCTAGTGATATGGGTCATCCTCTCAGTAGAGGAAGAAAGGGCGAGGACATTACAGTTACCTTAGAACCACACAAGCCTAGTGAATTAGAAACTGAGTTCTTTTACACTTTATTTTCTCTGATTCTGAGTTTACAAGCCATCAACCTCATTGTTCTTACCAAAACCCCAAATCCAAAAGTGGAAACACTGATTTCAATCAAGCTGTGACTCATTTTAGCATGAAGAAAACCCATCCTAAGTTAGGCCTTGGCCACTATCTTGCAGTAGCTTTGCTGCGTGGTCACGAATCTAGGATAAATTTTATTTGATTCGGTACACTGCGTGGCATGAATCCAATATAGTATCCCATGAATCCACAGCTCGAGTGTGAGTCGGTCGGGGAGGTTCCGGAGTTCAATCCCAACATACGAGGGAAAAGAGACAAGAAGGGAATTTGCTCAAAGAAAAAATGCTTGGGTGGACATATAAACACACCATCATAACATGAAAATGATTAAAACTATCTTTGAAATACACACACAAACTATCTCCATCCCTAATCTCGGCTTATTTCCTGACTAAGTTTTTTGTGAATTTCAAAAGCCCTCAAAGTAAGGCCTTAGCGGTAGAGTAGATCATAAGAAGGTAAACACCAAAGACTGGTGGCAGTTGAGACAACCTAATAAATCCCTTAATCCTCAGTGGTGTACTCTTTGTAAATGAGATGGAGAGTCGATCGATCATCTTTTTCCTCATTGTCCTTTCACTATGGAACTGGCACAAGATTTTCAGTACAACAAGCTTGATGTGGGTTTCCCAATAGAACATAGAAGATATGTTAATTGTTAAACGACCAACTCTCCTAAAAAGCTCAAGCTTGTAGGATTTTGGTTTAATATGAATATCATGCCTTTTGACATTAATCATTGCTTTTAGAGGTTTCGGAAATTCAACTAGAGGCAAGACTTTGTGGCGAGTTGTATGCCTTTCAACTAGAGGCAAGACTTTGTGGCGAATTGTATGCCTTTCAACTAGAGGCAAGACTTTGTGGCGAATTGTATGCCTTTCTTTGATATGGTTTGTTTGGCAAGGGAGAAATGTAAGAATCTTTTAGAATAGAGAGAGATCTAAAGAGTAGGTGTGGGATACTAGGATTTATTTTGCTTTTATTGGTCTTCGTGGGATTCTTGTACCAATGTTTTTAGAGTACACATTTCAATCTTACAGCTTAATTGATTAGCGGTTTGTGATTCTCCGCTTTAACTTTGTTCTTGTAAGCCCTTGTTATGAAGGGTAGGTGTGTGTATGCCTTTCTATGTACTTTTGCTTTTTTTCTCATCAAAATAATAATAATAATACACACACAAAGTATTCATCGAAATGAAGTCACTAAGACTAAATAAAAGATGCACAATCTTCGTAAAATCACATTTTTGCTCTCTAAGGAATATGAGCTTGTACACTTAAGGCTGGTTTTAGTAGCACCTACGTAATTGAACTACAAGAAGTGCCGGTAAACACTTCAGTACAGCACGTCATTTTAGATGTAAGTTGTAGTAAACAAAGTCCATCATCCGGATTTGAAGTTATACCACTACTCTCATCACCAAATTTGTTTGTTAGTTCAATAACATCATAGTATTCCATTCACGTTAAGTATTACACTATCTTATTCACGTAACAGGTCACCAAGAATTTTGTTACCTCTCCATGCAAAGGTTCTCCAAGCACACTTGGATACATGATTGGTGAATATCGCAAGTTGGATACCGCTTCACTGGAAATAGGAGAAGTTGTCTGAGACAGAAAACGATGAGTTCCAAATGTAGGGCAGTGGAGATGTTGATCTAACATTTGCATGTGCATGGCCATCATATCTCTCCTCCTATGGATCTCTAAGATAAGTGTAAATAAGGCTTCATCATCCGGTATGTTTTCTATAAACTGCAAGCCACTGCGGAGTAATTCATAAAAGGGTACACGGCACTTATCCTCCTCAACCAACAGCCAAATTACTTCCAAACAACTATGCAACCATTCAATTAGAGCCTTGTCAGGTCTCCATGATTTTGCTACATCAGGTTCCTGTTGTCTTTGGTCCCAATTAACCAGCCAACTCAGCATATGATTGAAAATTTCAGCATAAGTCACTGGCTTTAAATTGAAGTCCAGACCAGTTAAAATAATCTTACAACAAAGCTGACGTAAACTGCTCAGAGTATTGTCTCTTATGGTTGAATTAACCCTCATTGCAGACTGTTGTCCAGTGCAGGATATATCAGACGATTTAACAGGTGACAAGGCCACACAAGGTGATGGATCAGTTGCTGACTGTGCAGGAGAGCTGATACCATGAACTGAAGGCAACGGGGATGCAGGATTTGATGACTGAAAAGCAGAACTGTGAATTGCGCTTGAAGATGGCAACATCCCAGATGGTGACAAACTCGTGGACGAGACAGGAGTCATTGCTTGATTCCCCGGACCAACTGACATCTCTGCAGAAGAAACTGAAGAAAGAAGGGATGGCAAAAATGTGTCCCAGTTTATGTATCCAATGCTGCACAAGCTCCGTAAAGCAAAGAGAAGAAATTCAGCCCGTGGTGCATGACCACTACAAGGCACAACCAGAGGTATAAGAACAGATTCTGTTACTGAACGCAATTGATCCTGGTCCTGAAGAAAATGCCGCAGTCAATCAACAAAACCATTACCAGTGGTTCTCCACATTGCAAAAACTATGTAAAGGTAAGATAGATGGTAAAAATGAATTCAAGTTCAAAGCTTTGCAATAGCTGTTCTGAACTGCCCCGATAAAACTGCTCATTTGAAGGAAGGCTCTCTGTTTAAGACGATCCGCGCTGTTGATTTCTGCGAACACAAGGTTTTCAGGTGGATCAATATTAAAATAGAATGGCAAAAAAGAGACTACAACAATGAAACTTCAAAACCATATCCTGTTGGCCTTGGTTCAGGTGGTAAAATTTGGTAGCTGGACTTTGACCATATATCATCTTTCTTCTTTTTCTTTTCTCTTGATGGAGCTATGGATCAACATGATGGTGGGTCCTAATTTTCCAATATATTCCAAATTTCTTAATTCTTAATTACTAATCATTCCTAGTTATCTTATTTATTATGTCTGCATTAAATTAGACTATACTTGCTGATCCAGACATTTGAACTGCTGACTGCTGAGCTAGACCCCAGTTTGACAAGTTTTACTCAAATATCAGCAGTTACAATATTGATTCCAAGTGATATGTGAGACATAACTTAGTTTGTGTAGGAAATACATTCAGAGAAACTTCCAAGATTTCAGATTTTAGACCTATCAGCCTGGTTACAAACTTACAAGTATTTATAAGATCATAGCTAAGGTCTTATCTTGGGAAGGTGCAAAGGCATCATAGAAACTGATACAGTTAACAGGACTTTTGTTGAAGGGAGACAAATTTTGGATGTTGTATTAATGGCCAATGAAGTGGTAGAATGAAGGAGATCGAGAGTGAAGGGAACGAGTATTCAAAATTGGTTTTGAAAGGAAGCATGATCATGTGGATTGATTTTGAGCATGTCTTGAAGGAAGGGGTTGGCCAAATTGGATCTTGGATGAGAGCCTTTCCTCTGATTCGACGATTCTGTGTCAAGTACAGGTTTGGGGTCAATCAAGTTTGAGGCAAAGGGAGACCCTCTTTCTCCCATTTCTTTCCCTTAAGTGGTTGATGTTTTAGTGATTGATGTTTAGGTGAAGGAGAAAGAAGTTAACTAAGGGTTTTGGTTGAAGAAATGAGACTAGGAGTATCGTCTTGGTTTGGAAGGTCCCATTCTCTTCTCCAAAGCCTCTTTGAGGCGATTAACCAAATATGATTGTATTATTTCGTTTTGGACACTGGGGCTTGAAAGTAAACTCAATTTAAAGCTTCCTATTGGGTATTAATACGGATCGGGGAGTAGTGTCCACTTTGACGGTCCTGCTTCATCGAGTCGTGGCCTTTATCCTATTTGGGTTTACCCTCAGGCGAGAACCCAAAGTTGAAAGTTTTCTAGGATCCAGTGGTTGAAAAAGGAGCAAGTAGATTAGACGGATGGAAAAAGGCCTGTTTGTCGCTTAGGGGGAGAATTACATTAATACATACCTATTTGTCTCACATTCCTAGCTACTTTTTACAATTGTTTAAGGTTCCAGCCTTAGAAGCTTCAAAGTTGGAGAAATTGCAAAGGGATTTTCTTTGGTCGGGGATGGGGGAAGGCAAGAAAGACCATCTTTTAAGTTGGGAGATTGTGTGTAGACCAAAGGAGAGATGCGGGCTAAGTTTTGGGAAGATCTCATTGAGAAATTGTGCACTTCTAGGAAAATGGCTTTGAAGGTTTCCTCGGGAAGAGGATGGTCTTTGGCATAGGGTTGTAGCTACTATTTATGGGACACATCCAAATGGATGGGACGCCAACATGGTGGTTAGATGGTCTCACAAATGTCCATGGAAAGCTATAGCACAAGGTTATAATCAGTTCTTTCAATTCACCCGTCTTGTGGAGGGAAATGGGGAGAGAATTTGTTTTTGGGAAGATTGGAGTAACCAACCGCTTTATGCACAGTATCCAGACCTTTATAGAGTCACTTCTGTTAGGAATTTGCCCATTTCAATGGTTCTTGGCCCTTCTCCTTCAACTCTGAACCTACAATTCCGATATAATCTCACATAGAAATTAATCACCTTCAAGGACATTTTGTTTTTCATTGCTTCTGTGCATCTCTCCCTTTCTACTACAGATTCAAATCTTGGTCTGTGTCACCCACAAGCTTGTTTACTGTTAAATCATTTTCCTTGGCTTCATCTTCATCCTCTAACCTTACCTTGTTTTTAACCAAAGAATATTTTCGTGGAAGCAAAAAGTTCCTCTTAAAGATTACGCCTTGCTTGCTTGGTAGATCATAGGAAGGTAAACACCAATGACTTACTACAGGTGAGACGACATTTCAAATATCTTAATTCTCAGTGGTGTATTCTTTGCAAAGGAGAATGAGAGGCGATTAATCATTTTTTTCTTCATTGCCCATACACTATTAGGCTATGGAATAAGCTTTTCAATTCAGCTAGATTGGTATGGGTTTCCCCGAGGAGAATGAATTGAAGATATGTTTACCATTGCCTTTAAAGGTTTTGGAAGTTGTACTAGAGGCAAGACTTTGTGGCAAATTGCATGCCTTTCCTTGGTATGGTTTGTTTGGTAAGAGAGAAATACAAGGATTTTTTAGGATAAAGAGAGAACGGAAGAAGTGTGAGACTGATTATATTTTTTTTCCTCTTTGTGGGCTTCATGTACCCATGTATTTAGAGGAGTGCCACTTTCGTTTTTACAACTTAATTGGTTGGCGGTTTGTGTTTAACCACCCAAACAAGGGTAGAATGGGTCTTGGGAACACTTGTTGTTGGTTGGGGTTTTAAACTCCAGGTTCAGGTTGTATGTATTTTGGAAGGACATCTCGTCCTTCCTCTATAATGTGCTTTATTTTATTTTTATTAATACTATTCTGGTTGTTTCCGCTCAAAAAATATATATATTCAAAGAAACAACTCAATAGCAGGAAATCGTCCATGAACAGTAGCACATAACTTAGTGAAGTAGGCTCATAAGAATCTATTATTCTCATGTAGAAAGCGTCAAATCATCCTCCTTTGGTGCTTTGATTGCACCGGTTCAGTAGCCTAACTCTCTCACATGAAAAAGGAAATTCTGCCCACAAAGCTTAAGGGTAAGGATTCTAATTGTGGGATTATCGTCAATTTCAAAGGTAATAGTGTATGTATGTATGTATGCATATGTGTGTGTACTAGTGTATTATTAACTTCAATATACAATATATATATTTGTCTTCACATGGTATCATAGCCAAAGAGTGAAAAACTTTTTTTTTAAATAGGGTTAAGTCGTGTAATCAATTAGGCAATATATATATATATATGTATATATATATATATATATATATATATATATATATATATATATATATAGTATATATACTGTTGTTTTATGTAATCAATTTGGCTAAATCCATTCAATGATTGTGTTTCATTTCGCTCACATCAATCTCATCGTGTCTCTGGAAGCCACCGTGGACGTTCACTTGTAACCTTCTCTCGCAAACTCCATTTCAGTTGGCAACCACACCACTCAAGGCGTTATAGGCTAGTCGACCCACCGGAAAACATCTCTCACACGGCACCAAGCGTTGCATCTCTTCATGGCACTATATTTCACAAGCCGTCACATGAGGGCAGTTGAGCCACTGTCCAACCACACTCCTCCTTCTTGAGGCTCACCTGCCACCAACGAGCACTCCTAGCCCTTCAGTGGGACGCCTTAAAGCTTGGATCTCCACTTTTTTCCCATATGGTAATCCTATTTTTAAGGTTTTTCGACAAAGGACAATAGTCACTCTTCCATTCTAGAGCCCCGCACATGTCCTGTGTGTCATGCCATCTCCTCCCCAGTATTTTTCTCTATCATCTAGATCCCTAACGGCTGCAATTTCTTTGGTTATTCGTCTTCAGCCCTAATCAAACATCCCATTATGGCTCTCTTCAATCCAACAATACTTCGAACCTCTAACTCGTATATATGGCTACAACAGCTACGATTTTTATTTCAATATTATATGGATCCCCTACTGTTACATCAAAAACCTGGTCATGAATGAAATTACCTATCTTGGTCAAGCTTTATGGAACTCCGGTTTATGGGTCAAGGTTACGAGGATCATCTTATTACCCATGATATTGACCAAGGCAATGGAAAAAGATAGATGCACAACTATGTAGTGTCCTATGGCAATCAATAGATCCCAAACTTTTGCAACACCTTTAGGCCTACAAAACATGCTACAAATTTTGGAATCATACGAAAAGTCTATACATAAATCATATTCAATGCCTTTGTAAGGTAGTTTCTGCTATTGTCGATATGAAACAACAGTACTAGGACTTATCTACTTATTTTGGCCAGATTGAATCCCTCAAAGAAGAATTCTTAGCCCTCATGCCCTTTACTACAAATGTTGGGACTCAACAATCACAAATTGGCAAGTTCTTCATGGTTCTCACTCTCATTAGTTTTCATTTGGATCTCAGGACTATCAAAGACCATATTCTAGCTAGCCCCTTAGTCCTTTCCCTTGATAAGGTATTTGCTCGGTTATTCCGTATCTCCTCCAACCAGACTCAAATCCATCACATGATAACACTTCAAATTCCCCTGTGTTAGTCTCTCAAACTAACCCACCAGGGCGAACATGGTGGAAATAGGGACAAAGGCCAACATCCTCATTGCACCTATTGTCATAAACTTGGCCACACATGATCATTGTCATCGGTAACATGGTCGACCTCCTCAACCTGCCCACATAGCCTGATCCTTTGATCCTCATCTGCATCAATCTCAGAGCTCCTCCACGACTCTAAGGTCCTTCACGCCTCAAAACATCACTCCCACTGACAACGAGTATAATGAGTAACTTTGCTATCAAGCAACCAAATCGGCTTTTGTTGCTTCCATTACCCAAACCAGTAATGCCTTTATTTGCCTTAGTCATCTTCACTTGGCCCATTGCCTCTCAATTCTAGAGCCTTAGACCATACCTCCAGTAATAAATATTTATTCTCCTCTCTCATTACTACATTTATTAAACCATTACTTTATCTGATGGTTCTCAAACTATAGCTAAAGGTGTTGGTTTGTCACATCCTCTCCCCTCCTTATCTCTTATTTTGTCCTTTACGCCCCATAATGTCCTTTTAATCTTATTTACATCAGCAAGTTAACTCAAAAGTTTAACGGCTCTATTAACTTTTTTGATAAATCAATGACCTTGCAAGACTAGAGTATGAGGGAAACAATTGGAATAGGACATGGGTCTCAAAACCTCTATCACCTCAGCTCGCTTTCACCTCTTACTATTTGCATTTCCAAAGTTGCTCCTCTCCTCATCCACAACTGTCTAGGTCATCCTAGCCTTTCCAAGCTTCAAAAGATGGTCCCGCATTATTCCACTTTGTCATCGCTTGCATGTGAGTCATGCCAGTTTGGGAAACATACTCATGTCTCGTTCTCAAAATGTTTGAATAATCAGACTAAGTCTCCTTTTGAACTTGTCCATATTGATGTTTAAGGTCCTTGTTGGATTGTGTGTACTTAGGATTTTAGACTTTGCCACTTTATTAATGATTACACTCGATGCATTTGGTTATTTTTAATGAAAATTTGAGCTAAGTTATAATCTGTTTTCCAAAGATTTTATGCTAAAATCCAAACTCGATTTAAGACCTCTACTCATGCACTACGCAACAACAATGTGAGGGAAAATCGATCTGCACCTTTTACTTCCTTTATGTCCAAACATGGGATCCCACATCAATCATATTGTGTTCATACTCCTCAACAAAAATGGAGTTGTCGAACATAAAAATCGTCATCTTATTGAGACCGCTCATATTCGCCTACTCCATAGTCATGTTCCTCTTTGTTTTTGGGAGAATGTGATTCTCACATGTTACTTGGTTAACCATATGCCATTTTCTGTGTTACACAATAAGATTCCTCATTCCATCCTTCTTTATGACCAACCTCTATATTGTCTTCCTCCTTGTGTCTTTGGCTACACTTGATTCACATTCTCTCCTTTGAACAAGACAAACTCTCTACCAAAGCCACGAATATATCTTCTTGAGATACTCTTGATTTTAGAAAGATTATCGTTGTTATTCCCCTAACACACATCAATATTTCATCTTCACCAATGTCACCTTCTTCGAGGACTCCTCATTCTTCTCCTTTATATAGCCTCTTCCTGTTTTTGATGTCTTGCCCCTTCTTGTTGTTATATCACCATCTATAGAATTACCTTCTCCATCCCTCAATGTACCCTCACATCCGCTCCAAGAGTATAATCGTCGTCCTTGTGCTGATGATGAGATCCTTGCTAACTCATCCCCTATCTAGTCATCCTCTCCAGCCCCAACTCCACCTCCTATTGATGATTTACCCATTACTCTTTGGAAAGGTAATTGATCCACTCACAATCCTTATGTTATTTATAATTTCATGAGCTATCATCATTTATCATCTTCATATTCTACATTTGTTTCTACTGTATCATTAGTTAACCTTCCCAAGACTACCAGTGAGGCTCTCTCTCATCCGGGCTAGTGACAAGCGATGGTAGACGAAAGGGTTGTTCTTCACTCCAATTGTACTTGAGATCTTATCTCTTTACCCTTCAATAAATCTATAATTGGTTATCGTTGGGTTTACACAATTAAAGTTGGTCCTAATGGTCAAGTGGATCGTCTTAAGGCCCATTTAGTTGTTAAAGATTATACTCAAATTTATGGCTCTGACTATGGTTACACCTTTTCCCCCACTACGAAGATTGGTTTTGTTTGTCTACTTCCCTCCATGGCTATGTGTTTTTGGCCTTTTTATCAATCGAATATTAAAATGTCTTCCTTCGTGGTAATCTTGAAAAGGAAGTGTATATTAAATCACCACCTAGTTTTGTTGCTCAAGGGAAGTTTGGTTTGGTATACAGGTTACATCGTTCTTTACATGGCTTGAAACAATCTCTTCAAGTTTGGTTTGGTTGGTTTAGCTTAGTTCTACAAGAGTTTGGCATGCTTTGTAGCAGAGCAAACCATCCAGTCTTTTACCATCCTAACTCTTCGGTGTAGTATATTTACTTGGTAGTTTATGTGGATGGTATCGTCATTACAAGCAGTGATCAAGATGACAGTCAGAAACTAAAGCAACATCTTTTCAGCCACTTCCGGACAAAGACTTGGGGAAACTCTTAAGTACTTGCTAAGAATTGAGATAGCTCCAATCCAATTCCGATGGGGTCCCTTTTCAAAGGAAGTATGCTTTGAACATCTTGAAAGAAACAAATAGACTATAAGCATGTTAACGCTCATATGAATCTAAACATCAAAGTTGTACCACGATAGGAGGAGCATCTACGAGATCTTAGGGGATGGCGGTGACTTGTAGGTAAATTGAACTACCTATCCATCACTCAACCGAACATTTCTTTTCCTGTAATTGGTGTTAGTAAGTTCCTACAATCACTTTATAATAGTCAATGGGATGCGATAATCCACATTCTTCGATATATCAAGGGAACACCAAGCTAAGGTATGTTGTATAAGAATAAAGGTCATACCTAGGTTGTTGGCTACATAAATGCAAACTAGGCAAGTTCACCCACAAATAGATGTTCCACTTCAAGACACTACATCTTTATTGGAGGTCGCCTAATATCCAAAAAGAGTAAGAAACAAGATGTAGTTGTCGAGTATAGTGTTGAAGCTGAATATCAAGCTACGACCCTAACTACATATGAACTTCTATGGCTAAACAACTTCTCAAGGAAATGATGAATAGATGAAGCTCATATATGATAATCAAGTCACTTTGCATATTGCATCTAATTCAGTCTTTTATGAAATGACCAAACACATTGAAGTTGATTGTAACTTCACTAGAATGTATGACTATTAGTTATGTCAAGCAAATATCTTTACTAAATCTTCCAGCTGGTCCACCATTAAATATTTTAAGCAATGTTCTCACGCATACGTAATTTTATATACTCCACTCGAGGTGAGTGTTAAATAGTTTAGTCTTTCCCTTTTCTATGTCAGTTATATATATATATATATATATATATATATATATATATATATATATATATATATATGTGTGTGTGTGTGTGTGTGTGTGTGTGTTGTGTACTAGTGTGTCATTAAGTTTAATATACAAAAGAAAATTCTCTTTACAACATGCAATGTCAATTTTCTTAAAATCATCCTCTCCTTCTAAACTAATCAAAAGTTAAAATAATACCTCACACTATCTCCTAGCTAAAAATAGTATATTTTTATGAGAGACCGCCAAACCAAAACTTGCTTTACAAGAAAGACTACACCACATTCTAACTCTAAAGAAGAATCAAAAGACTTTATGAGATCTCAGATCTAGGATTGTCTCATTCATTATCAACAATCACCCAGATCTCATTCCTATCTGAGCAAGGCTTATCTGAGAGCACGAGCAGAGCAGTCCCGGTCAGGCAACACTCTACAGCACAAAGGCGCCAAAGGCATGCGCCATTCTGCTTGAAGCTCTCCAAAGGCGCGCCTTCGAGCAGGTATGTCTCCTTCCCCTTCTTCTTCTTCTTCTTCTTCCTCCTCTTCTTCTTCTTCCTCTTCCTCTTCCTCTTCCCCTTCTTCGTTTTTTCATTTTTTTCGTCGACATTGGGAATGCAAGAACAAGGGTTCCTCTTTTCTGCAACCCACTACCAAAACAACGTCGTTTGGTCTCTGTAGAACAGGAAATGACGTCGTTTGGTTTTTTTATTTTTTTTTAATACAACTCAAAACGACATCGTTTAAAGCTGCCAAAGTCCAAAACGACATCGTTTTGGATAAGTTGTCACTTACCCAAACGACGTCTTTTTGGATAATTCACTTATCCAAAACGACGTCGTTTTGATTAGTTATTTAAATTAAAAAAAACTTATGATGGATAAAACGACGCCATTTTGGCCCCGTAATTGGCCACAACTCCAAGCTCCTCCAAAGACTATTTTGCCCTCGCTTTCCAACCAAAAAAATACACCCTAACCCTCCCAACCTCAATATCAACCACATAGAAGAGAAGAAAAACCAGAAAAGCAATAACATTAGCCAACAAATTGTTGTAAAAATTATCTAAAAATAGGAAACTCTTTAACCTTCAAAATTTTATATGTTTATAATGATTTGATTGAAATTGTAGATGATATTTGATAATAAATATTGTTATATTTATATATATTTGAGAAAAAAATATATAAAATATAAGGAGCGCCTTAGATGAAAAAGCCTGCGCTTAAGGCACGCCTTGCACCTCAAGGCTCCAAGAGGTCTTTGCGCCTTGCACCTTTCACAACTATGCTTGGAGCCATCTTTTCAAACATCTTATACTATCCAACTCCCAAACATAAGAATGTGTTACAACAAAGCAAGTGTATTTCTACCTCTCTCCATCCAATGCTGCACGAATGTGCAGAAATGGAATCAATGAGGGAAAATAAACATCTATAGTTAGCCATTTTCCAAACACCAAAACTTAACTCTCTATATATTATCAATAGCTAATTTGAATTTATCATGGAACTCACTTCGAACACTTCTAATTGATTTCCACAACCCAACTTCCTACCTCGCCTTCCTACAAAAGAGTTATTCCTTTTAGATACAAGCCTCCAATGTCATTTCCAAGCAAAGCCTTATTTTGATAGAAGATAAAGCTCAAATACCAAAGTTCATTTTCTTTTTATCTACAAAGATAATTGACCAATTCACTATTTTTTTTTTCTCAAAAGCAACACCCTCTTAAACAATCATCCCACTTAAGCATACAC
Organism: Tetrastigma voinierianum; assembly: GCA_016808115.1. Taxonomy (NCBI): domain Eukaryota; kingdom Viridiplantae; phylum Streptophyta; class Magnoliopsida; order Vitales; family Vitaceae; genus Tetrastigma; species Tetrastigma voinierianum. The sequence continues at coordinate 1,793,349 of JAEQBH010000220.1, read as the reverse complement.
CTCATCTTTTAACAGAACGATCAACTCTCCTAGTGCTCTCGTTTCAGAGGATTTTTTAATATTAATATCATCTTTTAACCTCCCTCACGCAAGCTTCATACCTACACGTGGAGAGTCAAACAAGCCAAATAAAGTTTTGATTGGACTTTCAAATCAACAAATGGGGAATAAATTGCAGAGAGATGGTTCGAACCTGTGGACCTCCCGCAAACTACAGCCCGATACCACGGCAACCATCAACTCTCCTAAGCCTCAACCTCTTCAGATTTGTTTAATGGTGAATTGTCATGTTTTACATTTACCAAGAGGTAAACAATGAGAGACCCTCTTGGTATTCATCACAAGCAAGCATTTCAGTTATCTAAACATGTATTTAAAGCATCTGCATCCAAAAGAAAGAATACTCTGCAATTGGAGGTATGTAAAAAAGAACATAGACATTTCCATGCATTGGAAAGCAAAGGTAAAATGCATCAAGCATCATGTTAATGGAGAGTGATCTAGAACATTTACAACTAAATATCAAAATAAGTGACTCTCAGTAACTTGTTGAACCATGATGAAGTTTACATGACACAAGTTTTCATGCAACACTATGAATGGTTCACATTGACTTTGCAAGATAAGACATCATTAGAAATAAACATTTCCTATGTTCTCCTTTTCTTTATTATTAAAAAAAATTCTAAGGAAAGGAAATCTATTTTCCATTTCTGTTACCAAATAGACCTTTATCAGAAGGACTGGCATAAATTTCTCTCTTAAAGCAAGATTTACATTGCTTTGAATTCTTCAGGTCAATGAAGGAGCCAAAAAATTAGCTCAACTGCGGCAATATTGAACCTTACTTGAAGGGGGCAAAAAAGGTCAAAACTACATAAGTAGCCTTGTGATCATGAAATGCAAGTAGAAATAAGATTTGATAAGTAAAAAGGGCATGAAGCCGTAATTCATTGTTAGATAATGGATTCAGTCTCCTCCCTCTGTTCTAGATTTTTTATCATATCCTGGGTTACTCCCCAGTATTATGCAATGATTTTTTATGGCTTTCTCATCATATCCTATAATTTGAGCCTAACAGAAGCAAACAACATCAGAGATTCCAGGCAATTAAACCACCATTAATATAAATCAATTAGACGCGAATTAACTAAACATCAGCTTGCCTAACTACATAATACGATCTCATATTGGTTCCACATAAAGAAACAAGGAGCCAGAATTGAGCCAGATGCCCTCCCACCTATCGCCTACTTCGCTAGTTCATCCACAGCCCTTCATATTCTCGGGATAACATTCACTCCAACCCACCCACCCAGAAATTCTCTCCGCTACTTCTGCCACTATCACCAAAGCACGAATAATGTTAATTAACCTGAGAAACAAACCCAAAAAACCGGGATCACATACGTATAACCTCTCTAAAATGAATTTATCACTTTCTGTGACTCGTGCTGAACCAGCTGTGATCACTACATTTCAATACTAACGTACAAATTATCAGCCTCCTGCAACTTATCCATATCAAATCATAAACCCTAACAATTAAAACTCAACACACAATTTGAGAAACATCTTGAGGACACAAAACTTACGGAGGTTCCCGACTTGACTCTTCGGGTTTTTGCCGAGAACTTCTCTGCGGAAACAGGAGAAATAATCAACAAGAAAAAGAAAGAACAAAAATATATTTACAAACGCAATTAAAATGAGGGAACGTTAAAAGGAAGTGGGAAGTACTCCTAAAAAGAGATTGAAGAGGTCGACGATGGAGGATCGCGCAGGGTGAAGCTGGTAAGCCCTAGAAGATGGTCTCGGATTCGGATCCATTTCATTTCGGGCGAGAGTAGAGGTTCAAAACATGGTTTTGTCCTTAGACTCCCTGATTTACAGAGTCGAAACTTGCCAAAGGAGTCGGGTCGAAATGGACCGAATTAAGCCAATCGGATTGGTTTGGGCAACGGATAATTGTCAGGTGCTTTTAGACTTTTACGCTAATTTGGTTCTGGAAATTTCAAAGGAGATATTTTATTTTTTTTTAAAAAAAGAAAGTAAGGTATATATGAATTATGATTTTCTCAATTATAAAAAGTAACCAAATATTGAATATAATTCAAATTAATTGAAATTTTATAAATATTTATATTATTTAATTAAACTGTATGTATATAATTTAAAATAATTTATTAATTTTGTTTTTCCGTCATTTTTGTTGGCGTGATTTATGCAATTAGCCAGTTAGGGAAATCGTATATTTAAAAAATCCTCTAAGGGGCACATACGATTGTAGTCAGAATATTATTTAGACATGTAGTAGACTTCAAAATAATTTTTCTTTATCTCTATATATTGTACTTATTTTTATGAACAAATAATAGAGAAAAATGTAATGTTTGATACAGATTGTGAGCAAACATTTTGGGCTCCTTTGTTTGACTTAATGCAGAGGTCAATTTTCGTTGGTCTCCATGGTCGACTCACATAAAACATTCGATAATTTAACAAATGACTTTGCGCTCATTAAAGGCCCACGCTCCTCCCATCACTGATTCCCCGTTGGTTCCAATCAACATCAAGTCGATGGCTCCAACTATTGACATGGTCCTGTGTTATTTATGATACATTCAAGAAAAGACAAACTCGATACATTAATGGAAACCACCTCTCAACCAAGAAGAAAACCGACCTCCTTTTCAGAGGCATGACTGAGAATGCTATGGTGAGTTATTAGTTGACTGAACTCATGACCATTCCTTGGTCAGGAACTTTATTCACTTACCCAACTGGCCAAGGTAAGGGATTCACACAAAGATACTTTGATGGAACTAATAATTCGCATACGCAGCTCACGCTTGTATCTTGAATGAAATAAGGCATGGATTCATAGAAAAATATTATAACGATCATGGCTCAGGCTGAGATCGATTTTCACAACCGAATCCAATGAAATGTGAATCGATATACAAAGTTACAACTCCATAATGTTACAAGAGAGCGTAGTAGTATTTTTCTGGACTGATCAGATGATCGATCGATCTTGTTCTAGCGATGTTCTTCGCTCTGAACCCTTTCCTCCACCTTGATGCATATGCTCACGCTCAAGGGAAGATCCCACAACTGTGATGATATCTCGGGATGCAAGGTAACTAGTGGTGTCAAGCAGGGCCACCAAAGGCGTGAGATCCGGCCGCCACTACAAACTTTACTAAAGTCCGGTCTTCCCTCACGATCCAGAGGTCATTTTGATGGGAATAGTTTGCACTCATCAGGGGAGTAATAAACATACCTGTGAGACTTGTTTCAGCACATGGCTACCCAGACCGTGGCGGCTGAATCACAAGCTCCGAAAGAAACGAGATGCATCCGTGAATCAAGACGCCGGTAGTCGAAACATGTTGGCCACTACCATCTCAACTATCCCTTATTCCGCGTAACCTTTCCGTCTTAACCCCAGATCAAGGTAACAGGTCAAAGTTTTTTATAGCTCCACCTACTCCGTAATGATGGTGCTCGGGATTATCGACTATAACCCGACCATATGACATTTGACCCAAATGACTTCTCCAACACGACTCCTCCACGGAGGACTTGCATTGCTAATGCCAATAAGGCAACCTACCCAAATTGTGGTTGAACCGCAAGCATTGTCTCCCTCTCTTTCTTTAGCTCACACTTTGTTCCATCTCTCTCCAACAAGTTGATGTCTCAGGGAGTCTGTCACCAAAGAGCTTAATTGAAGTAGAATCGATTCACTCAACTTTTGTCTCTTCATATTCTCATTAAGAAGATTATCATGGTACTAAGAGGTGGGGATCAGACATGATGATTTCCAAATTTCAGGCAAAGCACACTCAATACACCATCAGACCAAGAGCCACGAACCCGATTTGGCGACAGCACTGGGGCACCCATCACTCGCTATCTCCTGCGATTCATTCCCATCTTTATTTTCCCGTCTGCAGAATGGGGACTTTAAATGTGATACATGTATCGCGCAAAGCCAACGAGTCTCTATCATCCGGTTAGCTTGAATAAGACTAATACTCCATTTGCATTGATACACCGATGTGGGGACCGTCCCTGGCGAATCATCCTCCGGTCACCGCTGGTTTGTAATTTTGTTGACGACACTCGTAATGACATGGCTCTATCATCTAAAACTAAAGATGAAGTTTTCACTCATTTTTCAAGCATTTCATGCCATGGTTCAAACTCAATTCTCTTCCAAGATAAGAGTTCGATATGATAATATAGAACTCTCACCAACCAAGATTTCAGTGCCTATTTTTAAATAACATGGCTTCTCTCCATGACCTTTCATGCTCCCAAACACCACAACAAAATGGGAGTCGCAGAGAGGAAAATCAGCATATTCTCGAAACATCCCGTGTTTTTCTCCCTCGGCGCATGTGGCCGAGTTGCCATTGGGGGATAGTTAGGCTACGCCGTACCTAATCGAATCGTATGCCGCCTAAAAATTTTGCACTTTAAAACCCCTTACAACTTTCTACCCATATATCCCTTCCTTCACATGATGCTTCCCATAATTTTCTGTGTTGCTTGGCTCCATCTCCACAAGAATCAATGTACCAAACTAGACCCATGTGCTATTCGGTGCTTGTTTTTGGGCTATGGATTACACAAAAAGGCTTCAAGTGCTATGACCCCAATACCAACGAACCTATATCACCATGGATGTTACATTTCGAAGTTCGAGAATTTTTACCTTCAATTGCATTCACTCTCCTCTCTTCAGAGGAGACTAAAGTAGAAGTGTTAAATTGGTTGATGGCCACGGAACTCGAAATAGAGAGGCTGGAGCAAGATGAGACACCACCAGAGTGAACTCCATCGAATTGAGAAAATGAAGCCGCAAATGAAGAACCTGAAATACAAGAGTATCCTACCCTCACTCCAGACCAAGGCCCACCCTCCGAGAATGTCCTGAGGTAGTGATCTCATCACCACACGCTAATATCTTGATTCTTCACGTTGTTGCAGGTTGCCTTTAATAATCATGGGAAACCAATCAATGACATAACCCGGGATGAAGAAGAAAGAAAATCCAAGTAACCCAATTGCAAAATTATGTATCTACTCAAGGTCCGTCTAAGCCATTCAAGACTTTCACTCACACTATTCTTCCCACTGAGATTCTGGTCATTGTTGAGGAAGCGTTATCTCGATCCAAAGTGGCAAGTAATATAAGAAGAACTAGAAGCCTCAAAGAAAAACAATACTGAAAGTGGTCCACCATTGCAGGGAAAAAAGATGGATGCGAGCAGGTGTTCTATAAAATACAAGGTCAGATGATCAATCGACCATATGCCAGGCCTGTGGCGAACGAAGCCACCAAACGCATGGCACGACTACTCAAAACCTTCACCAAGAGCTAAACCGACACTCTAGATTCAATATCTTGCGCACTGATCGCACACCAACCCACGAAGAATGCTTCCTTCACGGCAACCTTTGATGAGGAGGCATACAATGAGGTTCCGCTTAGATATACAGATCGATTGAGACCTCAAAATTGTTTGTAAATTGAGAAGACATTGCAGCGGATTTAAAAACAAATAACACGAGGCATGGTTTGGATGATTTAGTTCACCTATGAGAGTGGAGTAATATCGCGAAGCAACTCAGATCATACTCTTTTCTCAAACATCGACAAAGCAAGGTGGCAGACATAGTCTATGTGATGATATGATAATTACTGGAGATGATGTCGAGGAGATCTCGAGGTTACATAAGAACAATTGTCTCGAATTAAAATGAAGCATTTGTGGAGGCCTAAGTATTTCAGAATAGAGGTGGCGAGGTCAAAAGCGGGCATACTCCTCTCTCAACGGAAATATGTACTGGACTTATTGACGGAAGTGGGATTACTAGAGTGTAAACCTGTGGATACGCCAATTGTGTAGAACCATAGGCTTGGGAATATCTTGATCGTGCCAAATTGATAAGGTGAGAGGTATCAAAGGTTAGTGGGGAAGCTCATTTGTTTATCTCACACTCGTCTGCATATTTATTACTCGACGAAGTGTGTCAATTTATGCATAATCCGAGTGAAGACCATACGGGTGCCGTAATCCACTCCTCCGCTATCTAAAGTCATCCTGTGGAAAGGACTACCGTTTCAAGAATGCCGATCCCGAATATTAAAGGAATACAGATGCGACCCTGGCTCAGAACATCTTGAATAAAGTCTACCTCAAGCTACTTTACATTCATGGAGGAAACTTAGTGGTTATGGAGGAGTAAAAGCAAAAGGCAAGTGGGCATTGTCCAGCACTCAAGTTGAGTTTCGGTGCATGTTTTAAAGGATTATGGAGCTTCTTGGCTTAGAATTTGTCACTATAGGTCGATTTTCCCCCTCGCTTTGCAATGAATTTATTGGTGCGATAAATAAAGCGGTTGGCTGACATATCTCACAACCCAATTCAACATCACCGCACCAAACATGTGGAGGTGCACTGGCACTCCCATCAAACAGAACCCGAAGAGAAGATTATCTAATTCCTCATAAACCAAGATCGCCGCTGACATACTCCACGTGCCAGCGATTTCCAAATAACTTCAATGATTCACTAGACAATAGGGTACCATAAGACACACCAACTCGAGGGGGGAGTGTCGTGATTTATACCATAAACCACTCATGGGTACAACACATGATTGTAGCCATAAATATTGTTTAGACATAGAGTAACTTCCTAAAATAAATTTTCTTTTATCTCTATATATTGTACTCTATTTTATGGAATGAATAACAGAGAAAAAAGGTATGTTTGACAATTTTTTCTATTTTCTTCTTTTATCTTATTTCCTTCGCATTTTTTTTCAAATATTTCTAAAATCAGCGGTCATTATTTCGAGTGTGATAATGATCATATTGTTCCTTTACCATTAGTTACAAACGGATTGAGCGATCACAATCAAACTCCACGATGTAAGGTCCAAATCTTTATTCGGTAATACGTATATAATAATGTTTGTTAAAAAATTATAAATATTTACTGAATAATTTGGTGTATCGATCTTTCAAAATTTTCAAATATTCTACTATTTTAATTTTATCTCATCTCAAAGGTAGAGCTAGTAAACAAGTCAACCCAGTCCATTTTGGACTAGCCTATTCAAGCTACAAGTCAAAACGACTCATAATCCGACTCATTTCTATCTTGACTTGGGCTGACTTCAACCTAAATTCTAACCTAACGTATATAGGTTATTACGGGCCAAACAGCTAAAAATGGTCAAAACCTTAAAAAATGATAAAAAATTAATTTTACAAATTCATAATTCTTAAAATAAAAATAAATAATAATTAATATATAAAATGATTGAGGTTAAACAATATAATAATAGTAAATAAACTTAAATAAATAAATCATACTAGAATATTATTATAACCAAACTACCAAACTAACTAACTAAATAATACCAAAATAATAAAATAACAACTTAATAACATATATGAAAAAAAACAACTCAAAAGTATCAAATGAAATTTCATATATTTCTAATCTTTATCCACATCCTCATTATATCAAATAATTACATGTGATTCCACATTATAAATATGTATATCTTCGATGGGGATTGAATTATCATCATTTATTAATTAATTTAGAATGTTAACAATATAAATCTTATTTATATTTGAAATAAAAAAATATTTTTTTTCAAAAATGCATCTCAACCGTATAATAATAAAATATTTTATTTGTTTGAAAGTTCATCTTAAAAAAATATAATCATATTATAAAAGAAATTATATAATTATTTTTGTCAATTATTTTAAAATAACATTATTTTTGTTATTAACACTAGTTTAAATAATAAAATTATTTAAAATATATCGACAATTTAGTTATTTAATTAATTTAATTTATAAACTAGTATTAATTTCATTTTTATCAAAAACTTATATGATTGAATAAAGTTTATATGATAAATAAAAAAAATTGTAAATATTTAAAATATGATTAATGAGATAAATAAAAATATATTCAATATTAAAACTATAATTTATTTAATTCAAATGCATTTCAGTAAATTTCCATACAATATTTTTTAAATATTAAATTATCATATAAATTATATTAAAAATATACATTTAGAAATAAAAAATAAAATAGTTAAAACAATAAAGTTTAATATATTAATCATATATAGTAGTAATAATTATTTGTAAAACCCCTATGTTATAAAAGAGATAGCCAAAATATCAAATTTTATAAATGAATCATTGAAAATCTCAATAACTAAGCTAGTTATTTAAAAAAAGTAAATAAAAACTTCAAGTCAATCGGGCTAACCCGAGTCAAACCCACATGGGCCAGTAAGGGCCAAAACGAGTCAGACCAAATTGGTCCGGTTTTATTCGAGCCTAAAATTTTACAACCTAATTCTTAAAAAATTCGGACTAAAGTGGATTGACCCATCAAGTTCAACTCATATTATCAACTCTATCCATGAGATCGATTATAAACAAGGGGAAAAATATCGTACAAATAATAAAATCTAAATCTAAATATAGAAACTATTATCGAAATTACTAGTAAATGATTAAATGGCCCAACCAATCTTTTAATACATTTTGCTTAGTCAAAATGTAAACATTTTAATATCAAGTGAAATATTATTGACATTTTTTTTATATTCTTAGCATTTTAATTAGGGGTTTGACGGATTTTTAGTTCACTTTTATGCATCTCTGATTTGGTAATTACATAAGAATGTACATTGGGTAAGAAACGTCTCTTAATGGAAGGGACCATGGTTTCGAAACTACTTCTTCAGAGCGGATTTCTACATTGTTGAGGAAGCGACGCTGATTGACTGGAGTCACGGGAGTTGTCGGGCAGATGTTAGGCCGACCGACATACAACTCCGCACAGAATGGTGGTCCTACGAGGAATATCACCACCTCTTCGATGTTTGCTAGTTTCTTTCTCACGCAAAGGGAAATAGGATCAACCGTTGGATGGTTTTGTAGATTACGTGCATCTTCTTTCGTGGAATCGTCATTTATTATGGGTGATCGCGATGACTTTCATTGTTAGACGGCGATAAGACATCTTCCCAATCGGGTAGGGAATCTCCTCTTCCTTATCGCTAGCTAAATATTAGAGGATAATTTGGGAGCCGTAATCGTGGGGGATTCTTCTTCCCTTAATGAGTGGATATCGGATCATGGAGATGAAGTGTTCTCCTCTCTCACGTCACAACTGGTGGACAGCGGATTATCCCCGTCACTTATCCAGCCCACTGGACTTAGTTTCAACCTTGGGCTCACGCCTTAAAAGTAACCAGGACGTCATCATGGGTCGAGTCCCCACGTGAGGCTCTTCTTCCAACCCCACAGAGGATGCTAACCCACTTTAAGCTTTACTGACGGTTCGTTCCCTAAGCTTGCGTCCTGAGCCTATATGCTGATTTTTTAGGCACTATCATATACCCCCCAGCCCTTGGTCGAAGCGAGCTTGGGCAAGGGCTGCATCATTTTTTGGATCGAGTAGCGAATTCCAAGTGGTCGAACAGGGTTTGTTGGTCTAGGCTTGTCGTCGTCAATCACATCACGATAATGATGGGTTCTCTTCGACTTTTGTGTCCGTCCGTTTCAGCTGGTGTTTCTAGTGCTTTAGAAGTATATCACGATTGATTGGATCGTTTTCCCCTATCCTCTAAACTTCTCTCCCAATGGTCTCGTATTTTTTCCTTCATATATTCTCTAGCCCTTACTTAAAGTTGTACCCGATTTTGGGGGTTTATTGGTCTCTCGACATTCCCCTCTCTAGTTAGGTACGTCTTTCTTCTTCCCTTTCTTTTTGTCCTTTTCGGATCGGGATTTTGTGGGTCCTTAGGGTTGGTACTTGGTCCCTGTGTCTAAGAGCTTGCTTCCTCCTTATTCCTCGATCGAGTTTTCTCTTGAGCGATTGTGACCAAGTGGGAGCAACTATTCTGACTTCTAGTGTTGTTAGGGTTTGCTCTGGTCAGACGCTTATTCTTTCGATCCCTTTTTCCTCTTCTCTAACTATGCGTGACTGGTCTCAATCAGTCCTCCCGTTTCACAAGATAGGGTAGTTCGTCAAGAACTTGATTTAAAGGCACAGTGAAGGGTCTCTACTGGTCCACTCATTGTTAAGCCGACTGGTCCCTTTACGGACTCCTTCCCGCTTGGCAAAGGCAAGAGCAAGGCGACGCTGAGACGTACTCCCGGCTGCCTCCGACTACTTGAGGGTCAGTCAGGTAAAATGTCGGCAAAGGGGCCCTAGTTGAATCGAGCCCTTTTTTGGAATGACCTTCGCCGCTCACTATAGGCGCCCCTTTAGTGTTCATGTTTGGTGCCTCGATTTTCTCACTTCTTACATTGTCCAAGTGTTGAAGATGGTTTGCTTCTTTGAGGCGGCCTTCGAGAACAACATTCGCTTTCCTCTGCATCTCTTTATTAAAAGCGTCTTACAGCACTTTAACGTCTGTCCGTCCCAACTTTCTCCTAATTTTTAGGGCGTTCTAGTCGGGTTGCTGCTCGTCTTTAGGGATAAAGGTCTCGGATGCTGGACTTCTTTAATGTGAAGGAGGCCGCATAGGGCTTTTTGTACATTTCCAAACGCACCAATGTCAAGATGATCATCTCGATTCTCTCCGCCCCCACAAACAATCGAAGGAACCCGGCTTTGTTAGTGGTCAATCGTATGCATAATCCCGCTTGACCGAGAAGATACGCCAGGCACCCGACCATTCGACCGCCCCGAGAACCCACGTGAGCCACGCTCGCTGCTAATCGGGTTTAGCCTTCCGGAAAGTCATGAGGTGCTTTAACTTTGATTTAATTCAGCGCTCCTTCAGTATTCGCTCTAGTTCCAACTCCGAGGATGAAGAGGTGAAGCTGAGTCGTTATATGTGTTTGTGACATATTCCGAGCTTATTAGATCGGATATTCCCAGGCCTTCTGGCGCGAAATCTTCTCGACGCTCCGCTTTGAGGCCATCTCAATCTTCTATCATGAAGCCTCTTCAAGAGCTCAAGCCCAAGTCAGCTTTGGCGGCAAAGCAAGGCTAAGCGCAAGGTCCCTGGTCGCACCGGAGCCATGCGCCGAGGCAAGAGTCCGGTCAGTGTCCCTCCGCCCACTCAACCACCCCAGAGCAAGGCTGTCGGCAATTCTGGGCGAGAGGTCACACACCTCATCCTGTGGCTTAGGTGTCAGAGGTGACAGGTCCACAGCTACGCTCTCCCCACCGCGCAGAACCAAGAGCTCCCGAGGATCGCCGAAAGCCTCCCCGAGGATCGCCAGCCTTTGATATCTTGCCTATATTCGTTGGCCCTCAGCGCAAAGTGCCAAGCTTCTTTCGAGGCGCCTCGAGGGCAGGGAGCAGCCATCTCGATATGAGGGATGAGGGACTGCATTGCGGCGTAATGCAGAGTCGGGGCCAGTTCGGGGGCCTCTGTCGTTTATCCACAGACTCACCTTAAGAAGGCGATTCTATGTCACTGGGAGGCTCGCCTTGTCGCTTTAGGGAGCGCTTGGCGGTATGTCCGCATGCCTTTACTTGGTCCATCTATCATTGATTTCGATTGGTCCTACCTTTGTTTCGCTTTCTCACAGGGCACTGAATGGAAAAGCTTGGTGAAGAGAGTTTTGTTTCTCCGAGGGTCTCCATGTGGCTAAGAGAGGTGGCAACCTGCAGGTTGCTTCCTTGACCCTGAGAGAGCCGAATCTACAAGCTCAAAAAGTACACCCGACGAGGATGCCGTGAAGTATAAATCCGACCTAAAGCATACCTCGATGGCGAAATCACGAGCTAAAGAACAGGAAAAGAAGGCCTTAGAAGATCAGGCCACTATCATGGTTGCTATGGTCAGGATGAGCCGCAGACGCTGTGAAGAGCTAAAGGCGGCCAGGGTGAGCCATGGGTAGTTGCCGGGCAGCAAAGTGGACAAGGAAGAACTAAGGTGCGGCTAGGACGAGTCAAGGCCTCAAAACCACGACATTGAGCTGTCCGCTTAAGATGGTCATCAGGCCGAGAGCACCGCGGGGTGCCTGAACGAAGAATGCCACAGGCTTCGTGATGATCTCTAGAGGCAGTAGGCCTTGGTTAGTCAAAAGGAAAGGGTGATTGCCGAGCTGAGGGACGAGGCGTGTACCTTATTGGCCTCCGGGTAACTCTCTTTTCGGCGTAAGGCTTCTAAGGTCTTCTCGAGTTTGAGCTTCAATATTCTGGTTCCCGTTGAGGACGAGGTGGGAGAATTTGACTCTGATGAGGAGGATGGCCTTGGGGCGTCTTCGACTGTCCCTAGCACTGCTCTTATTCCTGACGACCTCGTGGTTGAGGCGGCCCAAGCTCCAACTTCCGATACTTAGGCTTTTTCTCGTCATCCTTCTTTGCTTTCATGGGCCAGTTCTCATAGAATGACGATTTCACTCTTTATTGAAACACCGACATGCATTCACATTTTCAATCTTTTGCCTTCATTCCCTTTATGGCTTCAAGACCTTGTGCCATGTAATAAATCGAACTCAATGATTACTGCATGGGGCTACACACCCTTTTGTAATGGTTTAGTTGGGCTGCTCTTAGATACCGAAATGCCTATGGCTCTTTGAACCTGCCATATGGCTCCTTCTGGACTTTTTGAGCTATGTGGTCATTTAACATCCGAGCTCCTAGGGTTCTCATTGAGGTCGTATTACGCGGCCTCGCCGGGTCGCTAGGCTCTTAAAAACTGAGCTCCACAACTCTTTTGAACTGAGCTACATGACTCCTTTGGATTGAGCTACATGGCTCCTTCAAACTCCAAGCTACGTGGCTCTTTAATATCCGAGCTCCTAGGTTTTCATTGAGGTCAAGGCTACACGGCCTTCTGAGTTGTTGGGCTCTTAAAAACTAAGCTCCACAACTCTTTTGAATTGAGCTACATGGCTCGTTTGGACTGAGCTACATGGCTCCTTTGGACTTTGAGCCACGTGGCTCTTTAATATTCCGAGCTCAATTTCTCATTGGGAGGTCAAGGCTCGCGGAGTTCTATGAGTCGGGTCAGTTTCATAAACCGAGCTCCACAAATCTTTTGAATCGAGCCATGGGCCTGCCTGACTTTCAGCTTTGTGCTTTTTTTTCTTTCTTTCCTTCCTTAGAAAACGAGCGTAGTTTTAATGCCGGTCTATGGAGAATCGGAACAGACTGCATGACTTCCCAAGGTGTCCAAGCTTCTTTATAGATAACCGCCTTCCTTCGAGGGTGTATGTTCTACGTCGCTCCCGTTTTCCTTCCTGCCTTTGCTAGCGCCCTGAGTTCGCATATGACAGCTTTAGGTTTGATTGACTGCACTAAGTTTGTTTTAGGTCATCACGACGCTTAGTTTCATTGTTCTCGCCATTTGTCGGAGTTATGTTGTCTTTAGTCTCGCTTACTCTGATGGAGTTGGTCGTGGACCACGTTTAGGGGGCTGTTTTTCCAGAGGGAATGCTTCAAGTCCCGTTTCTTATGTTATACCTCTCCTCCCTTTTTCTTTTTCAAAACGAAAGAGCTTTAATGCCTACTCTTTATGGAGAATCTGAATGTGACCGCATGACTTCCCAAGGTGTCCAAGCTTTATAGATAACGCCTTCCTTCGAGGGTGTATGTTCTACGTCGCTCTGCTTTTCCTTCCCGCTTTATAGCCGAGTTCGGGACATGATGAAGTTTTTTAGGTTTGATTGTTAACGCGCTTAAGTTTGTTTCAGGGTCATCTACGACGTTCGTTTCATTGTCTGCTAGCCTATTGAGTTATGCTTGTTCCTTAGTCTCGCTTATTTTGGAGCTGGTCGTGACCACGCTCTCTGGGAGGGGGCGCGTGTTTAGAGGGAATGCTTCCAAGTCCTTTGCTTATGTTATACCTCTCTCCTCTTTTCTTTTCGTTTCCCCTTCTTTCGTGGTTTTACCTGGAAGTATTGTCATCGATCGTAATTTTCTGAGATGTAGAGAACTGTTTTGTTGATTGTAATTTTCTAAAATGTAGAGAACAATTTTGCTGATTGTAATTTTTTGAGTTGTAGAGAGTGGTTTTGCTGATTGTAATTCTTTGAAATAAAAGTACAATCTTTTGGAAACACGTATACTTGTATGATGTTTCATGTAACCTTCTAAGGCCCTTCCGAGCCCCGTGGATTTCTTATAAACCGAGCTCCCTGGTTCTTTTTTTATGATTTACGAGAGTAGGCAGGCCGAAAATAAACACAAAAACTATTATTTGAATGAAAGTCGAATTGGAGGGTTTTATTAAAAGATATAGTCCAAGTCTATTGAAAATCGGGCCGGGGGTCCGTGGACTCAGATCCCAGTGACTCCGAGTCCGACCCCATAGGGTTACACCCGGATGCCAACCTTGTATGCCCATAGTACCTCGAGAATGTATTCTACCCATTTTCCCTTTAGTCCTTCTAGTTTGGTCTTCAAGGCCGCTCTCGAGAGTCCTTATGATCTCTACTTCTGCCTATTGGGACCGCTTGATGAGTCAGAAGAGAGTAATTTTCGATTCCGAGTTCGATGCAAAAATCTCTGAATTTTGGGTTGTCGAACTGCTTTCCGTTATTAGACACTAAAGCTTTAAGGACTCCAAACCTGTCAGACAGGACCGGCCAAACAAGTCGCTGTGACTCATTTGATTTGTCAGCCACTGCTCTACCGCCCATTTGGTGAAGTAGTCTACTCCTACAATGGAAAATTTGCATTAACCTCTTCCAATGCGTAGGGGGCCGAGTATGTCTCATCCACACTGCTGAAAAGGCCAAGGCTTATGATCAAGTCGTGGTTCTAGTGATGGGGAGATGGGAGATCTCGCATGCTCTTGAAAATTTCGTGATCTTCGACTAGTTCTATGGAGTCTTGAAAGACTGTGGGCCAATAATATCCGCCAAAGACTTTCCGCCAAAGTTCGAAATTGATATTATTGTTGTATGCCTTCGCGGTACCCCTAAGTACGTAGCCTGCCTTCCCTTCCTATGCATTTGAAGAGGGTGCGTAAGTTCCCATTTATAAAGGGTTCCCCATAAAAGAACGAATCATCGATTCAAGGCCGATTCGCTCTCACTTAGATGCTCTCTTCGATCGCTCTGTGAGGTATACCCACATAGTCCTAAATGGGTCTATCCAGCCTTGCAAGTATCATTACTGTGGAGGACTCGCCATCGCTGACGCGCATCAAGGTTCTATGAGGTGCTTGACTTGTACTTATCTGTCCAAGTCTTCTTGCGGCGTCGTTGCCTGTGAATTCTCCGTTCTTAGGACGTGTCTGACCTGAACCCATACGAACTTTTTGAGATAAAGGATCATTTTTTTCGCCTTTCGCTTCGTAGGAATCTTCTATATGTCTCACCACCAATTGGGAATCACTGCATACCTCTAATTGCTCTACCTCCATGGAGTGGGTGAAGTTAAGCCCAGCGATGACGGCCTCATATTCAACTTCGTTATTAAAGGCCGGGAACCAAAATCTGAGTGCATATTCGACGTCGACCCCTTCTAGGGAAGCTTCGTAATCAGTTCGTGATCGCTTCTTTGAGCATTAAGGGCTCCCATCGATCGACGTCACGCAATAACCAAAGAAACGCAATCTGATTGCGTTAATATCCATTATTAAGTCACAACCGCCTTGATTACGTCGGTTGAGAATCTGATAACAACCCGCTTACGAACCATCTTAGTCATCCTCCTCCAGCCAGCGGTACTTCGCTTCGCCAAATCTGCCGGACTTCGGTTTGAATGAACATGGTCAAGTTCGGCGCAGTCACCACGCCATAGTCAGTCATCTTCGCACATCTTTTCCAAATCTCAGCCCATTAAAAAGATATTCAACGTCGCATCGACTTGCTTCCAACTGTTAAGACAGCTTCAGCTTCGAACGTTCAGAGCGTAGTTCCTGAGGTCGTCAGGTGCAGTTAGCGTTTGTCAGTCGCTTGAACAAACGTGGCGTTCTTGAACTGAAAGAACATCATTCAGCTCTTCGACCGATGCGTGCCGCCACGGTTATCTTCTCAACTAACTTCAGTCCAGTACGTAGCGCCGTTAACACTATTTGATAATGCGGTCTTCGTCCGCTGAGACATAACTCCAAAGATCTTTCCAAATGATGATCTAATATGTCACCTGAAGCGCTTAATTTCATCCATCTGACGACTCGAATGTCACTAAAGGTCAACGTTTCGCTTCGACCATCACTGTCATGTTCAATAAATCCCCCAGAACATTAGCTCATATCCATCTACTTGGCCATCCTGAATAAAAATTTCTCGTAACTTCATCCGGGCAATATCAGATAAACACTCCCCAATCAAACACAAGATGTCTTCCTTGTCGCATCCATCCAGAATCTGATCAGCCTCAACAAGTTCAGACTGAGATTGCGGTCGCAATAAAACCATCATAGAGGTCCATCCGGTAGAAGTCGTCTTTAAAAGCCTAACATCACCAGAACAGACGCCACTGTTATTTGTTTTATTGATTATTAACCAACAGTAGTTCATTTCGAAGAACATTCGATATTTGTCAATCTCAACATCGCTTCGCTTCAAGGGATAACAAGATCTGTCCATTAACGAACTGAGACCTTGATCAACGAGTATAATCCTTCTCAAAACAATCAAACAAAACTATGAGTTAACTCTTTATAGAACTTTCGTTACAATTTTTTAAAAGAAGAAACATACAAACTTTTTTTCAAATGTCTTCACTTTTAAAACAAAGTCTCTCGTCTGATCTAATGCCCATAAAACTGTAATATCAAAACATCTCAACTAATTTGTCTCACGACACTGATCAGAATCAACACAACAATATAATAAATATAATATTGATTCATTTAATCATACCAAACATTAAACTTTTAATCAAAATACAGCTGATTTAAAGATTCGGTTTATTTCCAATCATATTTGTTCGTTTATACACCCTCGCTAACGAAGAACAAAGTCGGAACCTTTTGAAATACATATATACATAAGAAATATCAACAGAATAAATACAAATAAAAATAGATATATGGTTACTCTTAAACATGTAAGGCGCCGCCTTCCTTCCATATTTAACACCGTTGTTACAGATGTCCAAACCGTTAATCCCAGTCCGAAACATTAACAAAACACGCCAACGTTATCAAATAAGTCAATGATACGATTATCTAACATGTTATTTCGAATATCAAAAATGAACAAAGATTAATCGAAAACCAAAACACAGTCAACTTCGAACGAACCATAGCAACAACTAACAAACATCATCAACGATATGAGAGATGCTCTGATCCAATTATAATCATCACGCACGACAAGAAAACTGATTTACGATAGTATTCAACAACAAATCTTATCAATAATAAAGATATTT
The DNA here is from genome assembly GCA_016808115.1 of Tetrastigma voinierianum. Lineage (NCBI taxonomy): Eukaryota > Viridiplantae > Streptophyta > Magnoliopsida > Vitales > Vitaceae > Tetrastigma > Tetrastigma voinierianum. The sequence continues at coordinate 1,775,983 of JAEQBH010000220.1, read as the reverse complement.
TCTTAGCAACTCAGAACGTTTGTGATGAGCGAATGAAGCCGATGTCGCGTCGGTTGGTTACTGATACGAATGATCGGTTTCAAACAAGACCATCGCCCAGCGCAAACAGATATGCCACACGCGCCGCCAAAGCGGCGCAGACGCGTCAAGAACCAGACGCCCGTTTGAATGTTGTTACAGAGTTAAACAGAACTGTTAGCGTTACGCATATCAAAGATCCGTTGAGCGCGCGGTTGAATGACGCGACCTTCAACCAGCAGCAACACACATAGTTATATGGACTCCAATGGGTCAAAACACAGTATACAAGCCGCCAAGAACACAAGCTTTATAAGTTGGCGCGCATCGTTTACAAGTTTACAAGTTCCCGGTTATACTTGATGTGTTTAGGTCATAACCGATAAGAAACGGATATTACAAGCATCGTGATATAAGAAATACATATGAACCATGAATGTGCCGGTGTTTGATGTTATGAATTATTAAGTGCTCTCATTTGATGATATGAATGGCGTGAATATGAGAGTTATAGTAAGGCTGGTTTGATAAAGTGAATGGGCTTATGGATGATGTGATGTGAATGTGTGTGGCTTGGTATCATGGGCTTTTATATCCTCATTGAGTAGCATCCTAATAAAGTGCACATTTTAGGTTCCACGAAGTCAAGAAGAATATTGAAGCCATTGCCATCAGACACATGAGGATAGTCTACTGGCGCATTTCCCTCTCCTCTCTCTCATCATGACAAGTATATGTATTCTAGGAGACTTTTGAATTGTATATGTCAATGTATATATGGTTACTCCTAAAATTTTTGAGGCATGTTTATGAACAAGAAAAATGTGTATACAAGTGTTTTTGGTTGAGTTTTAATGCTTTAAAAAAAAAAAAAAAATCCTAATGTTTCTATTATGAGGTCGTAACTTCCCTAAGAGACGTTTTGTGGTTAATTGAATTTTCTATAATTAGGATGACTTAGTTTTTCTTTAGGGTTATAAAGAACCAAGATTAGGACATTACAACATGTATTAGAATCTCAAATTTTAGAATATATGTTCAGAAGAGGATGTAAATTAACTCTTGGAACTGTATAATACAGGATTTTTTTGGTGAGTATTGATGTATGGGTCTAAGTGGCCATTTTTACTCATGTATGAGTCTCATGATATGAGACACACAGGTTTTCCGCGGGTTGACGGGTTGTCAATGGACCCCCGGGGATTGGGGCGTCACACCTTTTCCCTCGAAAATCCCAATAAGTGGGCACTCACCGGTTCTAGCTTCTCCCTTCCTATACCCATCTTGTCAAATGCTGACGCGAATATGATGTCCGCTGAACTCCCATTGTCGATCAAAACCCTGTGCACTGTCTTGTTGGCCACGATGGCCCTTATCATTAGGGGGTCATCATGGGGATGTTGGCGCTCCGCTGCCTGAATCCGAAGGTTTCGCGGTGGTATCCAAATGCGGAGATTTGGACACGGCCTTTACCTCTAGCGTATATCTCGGACCGATGTCGCTGTAGGTGAGCCTTCCCGGGCTAACCGGACTCGCACCTGCGGAATCCTACCTAAAATCACGCGATTTCCCGAGGTTGCTAATGTTGTAGTCGAGCCTACTGGACAAGGTGGCGGAGGGGTGTCCGTGGACGCGATCTTTAGGCTACAACAACGCAGATGCCCTTGTCCGATCAAGTATTCAATTTCTTTCCTCAACTGAATGCACCACAAGGTGGATGACTGGTTCTGGCGGAACTCAGCACTTGGTCGCATTCCCTCACGGTCCGACCATGAGGGCCATTGCAAGAATCTATTGTGTTGAACCTCGGTTAGGATTTTGGACACCGAGACGATCAGGGAGGTGAACTGCTGAGGCAAGTGTCTTGGCCGCACTCGGGCGTATGGTCGACCCAATCGATCCCGCATTTCTCGACGTCTCGTTTTCCCGCCTCCGCTACATCTTTTCGCTTCTCCGACTCGGGATTCGATCTCTTTTTCTGCCCCGACTTTTTCTTTTCGTGTGGAAGAGCTTCCCCGTTTAGATAAAAGGGCCTCCTCGCCGTTGAAGTACTTTTCTGCTTTGGCGAGCACCTCGGACATGCTCGCCTGTGGGTTCTTCAAAAGGGAGAACATCATATCTTTGGGTTGTATGCCCAGCCAGACTATAAAGGCGGTGATGGGGAACTTTTCATTTGGAATGTCTACCCTCAATGACTTCGAGTTGAACTTATGGACGTAGGACCTTAGGTTTTCTTGTGGGCCTTGCTTTACGGTCAGCAAGTGGTGGCTCGACTTCCGATACGTCTGGGGCTCCGATGAAGTGGGACACGAAAGCAATGGAGAGTTCTTTGAAGGATGAAATCGAGGCTGATGGGAGCCTGTTGAACCATGCTAAGGCCGAGCCCTTAAGTGTGTGGCAAGGCTCAGATCACACAGATCTGCATCCATGCAAATCAATCTGGGATTCTCAGAGGTGCTTTCGAGGTGGTTTGTTTAGGTCTTTTGTCTGGCCGAAGTTTCGATTTCATGCATTCTGAACTCGCTGAGAGGGCGTGTAACCACGCCGCGGAACGGGGACTTCGCTTTGGCTGCATCAGAGCGCCCATTGAAACCGGGGTCCGATCTTACACAACTTTTTTATGTGGCCGAAGCCTGTCACTGATGCCTTGAAACGCTGCTCCTAAGACTCAGCCCCTTTCAGGTCAGCTGGGACTGGATTGTCGCCTTCATCCTTCCTGCCATGCGCCTCCCTATCGTGGCCATCACCGCGGGTCTCGTGAGTTGCGCTCCTGTCCGCTATTTTCTCCTCATTCGATGTTCAAGGGGGGTTTCCGAGGTGTCGTCCCACGTGGGACAAGATTCGCCCGCTGCGGATTTGTCGACCTCGGGGCGCCTGTGAATGGGGTGAGTTCTGCTACTTCCCTTTAGCAGAGCCGTTGTTTAGGGATGCAGGGTCTCCATCTCGCTGTTGGCGCCGGCGTCTTAAGAGGGCCGCCACCCGAACGCCGCTCCATTGTCAGTTTCTGCCACATGCGCTCGATCTTGCACCCCGAGGTTGGTCGGCTCATCTTCCTATTTCGAAATGAAACCATCGTTGTAACACCCAGAATTTGTATAGGTATGTTAGGGAAAATAATAATGACAGAATTTGTATAGTATAAGTTAATGAAATAATAATTATTGTGAATTTTATAAAGATACGTTATGAAAATAATAATGATAATTCAATTAGACGTTATGAAAATAATAATGTAATTCGTTAGTAATTAATTAATTAATTTAATGAAAGAGGTAAAAGGTAATTTCCAATAGATACCCTGTATAAATTGGAGTAAGATAAGAAAATCCTTTTATTCATCTTCAATTTCTCTCTAACTGTAGAATTTTGAGGACGTACGACTTTCTGATCTAGGGCTCAGTTGTAAATTCTCTAGGTAGGATCTTCCTTATTTTATTTTTTTAGATTTCTTCGATGTAGATCTTTAATTTTTTTCAATTTGCATCAACCTCGAAGAAGTCGATTAGACTCCCCACTCGTTTAAAAAAAGTGAAATAAAATAAGAATTGTAGGCCATATTGAATTACTTTGAGTATGAGAATGAAAAGTATTTAAGGACAATTTGAAAGAAAATAATGATAAACAATAGATAAATTGAAAAAGGCCGACCTCAGATAAATATTCAGATTTGATAAAGATTTAATGATATAAGGGGGAGTCAAGTAAGAAATATTTTATTAAGGATTGAGATTTTATTAGATAAAGAATATGGATTAGAATAATTATTTAGCAATTATAGGAAATAAGATCCAAGTAATAATACTTCCATGTCAAGTATGATAATTGTTAGGTAAAAGGCTAGACTAGTATTGTGTAATAATATAATTTGTAAAATAGTATTAATATTATTTCTTTCTAGTAAAGATTTAGTTCTGATTAAAAGCATAAAATAAATAAATTATTAAAATAAGATCGTAAAGGAATATGAGTTTTTATAAAATTTGTAAAACTACCTAATCTAAATAGTTATCATTTGAACATTGTCAATATGTTTGAGGTAACAAAAAATAATATAATTGTTAAGAATATCAAATTAGAGTTTAAGAATAAATAAGTAATGATGATAGTCTCTTCCTATTATTTTAGGAGAAATATTTCATTGGAAAGGAATTTTTCGATAAATTTCTTTCAAAGCTTTTGAGTACCCTTGAGGTAAGGGACTTAATACGCCTTTTCAAAAATTATTATTTTATATATGTACTGTAAGGGATATTAATGCAGATTTAAAAGAAAATTATTTTGTTTTTACTTCATTTGAGGATGAAAATTGTTTTAATTGAATTATATATAATATTAGTTTATGAAAAGTGTTACTTTTTTATTTATTTGACATCCATGGATCAAAAAAAGTAGTTTTGTATGATTGTACTTTTGAGATTTGTTTCATTTACGAAAGAAATGGAGATATAATGTTTTTGTAATTGAACTTTGAATGAAATATTTGATTCAAGTTTGTTCGGTCTCGCTGGGTCTGAATAATAGTTGACACCATAGGCCTCTGTCAAGGATATAATAGTCAGCTTTACATTTTCTGGTAGGGAATGTAATTGATTTGAACCTGTTTCCTCTAGTTTGTTGTATGCCAAGATAAAAGGCTTTTCTGGGTCATTCCAATCTTAAAAGGAACAATTTATGCCAAATACCCATTTGAAAGTTCCAGCCATAACCGGCACCATTTGACATTTGATGACCAGAGAAAAATATATTTTAAAAATGCATTTTGATTTTGATTTGATATGAAAGTGTTTGAATCGAAATTTGATATGAAATTGTTTGGATTACATTTGATATGAAACTGATTTGAAATGGATTTGAGAATGTTTTGAAGTAAATTTTGTTAATGTTCCAACTTATTTTTGAATCGAAAGTTTTGATGAAAAACATCTCCTTAGCTCATATATGATTGAAAACTTTTTGATCCATGAAAATGCATAGTATTTTATTGGCTTTGAGCTTCTACCCTTTTATTCTTTTTAAAATTTTTCTCAAAATTTTAGTTCAAGTAGGAGTGTATGAAGTAGGACGAGAAATTTGCTTATTAGAATATTTGTTTAAACTTTCGGGACATTGTTTAGATGTTAAAGTTTAGTTATGTTTGGAATATTTGAGTTTCTGAAGTTATTTTGATAAGTATACTTGCTGATGTATTATTTCAAAGTTGATATTTCGAGGATTTAGAAAGTCAAAATTTACTTTGAATAAAGCTGGAAATCGACAAAATCCAGCTTATAAAGGAAGGTTAGTGTCGCCACACTTCAAACCTTCGCCAAGGCTTATGGTGAATTGATGTCATGCTCCTAAGATGGGTTTTGGAAGGTGATAGAGTGGTATCGTAGCTATAGGTTTATGATCTTAATGGAACTGTTTAAGTTTGTCTATGGGGATAGTTGAGTGACGTGTTATTAATAGCTCATATCCGTTTGTGTATTCTTAGCATTCTTTTGCTAAATGTATGTTAGATAATTGATTTCTGCGACTAGTTAAAGTCTACTACACTCTTTGCCTTTTGTTTTGTTTGTTGGTTTAGTGAATATACTTTTAATAATATATGAATTATAGATTTGAATTTGTCACTTCTGGGACATGTCATTATGGACAATATGGCTCAAGTTATTTTATGATGATTAGTAAGGAAGAATATTGAATTGACTTAATACTTCTTTAAACATTAAGGTTTTTGTTTGATTTTGAGGATGAATTTTAAGGAGCTTACTACCTTTTATTTGTTGATTAAGTTTTGGGAAAATATTGAATTTCATTTTAGTTATCTTTGAAGCTTAGTTGAAGGGAATCATGTGATAAATTGTTAAGGCATGTTAAGTTCGAAGGTAGTTATTTGCTTAGAAATGTTGTTAAGTCTTTTAAGTCAATGTGATGAGCGATGAAACAATTTGAAATTTGGAAAAGGATCTAATATTGTTATTAAAGTTTGAAGTTTCGGGATTTATTTTGAGTACCACAACAAATTATTAAGAGATCTCTAAGATTATCTTATATTTCAAGTCAGACATAGAAAGCAGTTAAGTTTGATTGATCTTAACTATGATGATAGCTTCACAAGAGTTGAAGAGCAAAATTGCAGCAACTCTTATTTTGATTATTTCATTGTCTAAGAAAGATTTGTTTTGTATCACTTTCATTAGGATTTATGTTGTGTTCTTATGCAACATGGAAAAAATTGATATATACTTATAAACATTTGAAATTTTAAGATAGAGAAAACAACCTTATTATGATTTGAAGTTAGGTAAATGATTTTGCACTCTAAGATATGAAGACATTTTTTTTATTATGATCTACTCATAGTTTATGAGAGTTTTAGTCTTTGCTCTCTTAAAAATGATTTTAACAAGAAATAGAAGATATTGATACAATTACTTAAGGACTATGATGACATTATTCAAGACTAATAAAACAATGAGAATCTTGTGATTTATGCCTCAAAGAGGAAAATAATTGACTCATTGAAATTATTTAAGGTTGTTAAAATCATTATTATATGATTTGAGATGTTTATAAGTCCATGTCATAATTCTTGATTTTAATAGAGTTCTTATGTCAGTATTATAAAGGCAAACTAAATTTGTTTGGAGAATTAAGATCTTGGCAAAGAATTATTCAAACTACTTGAACTTTTGGAACAATTGTTTGTGTTTAATAAGATAATAAGATCTTGAAATTTGGGATTAGACTTAATGTCTTAAATAATGAAGACATAAGGAGACAACTTTTGAAGGAGGTTTATTACTTTAAGCTTTTGATCTACGCTAAAAGGATACAAAAGTTTAAATATTTAAGACAGAATTTTGATGGTCATATATGAAGTAAGGTATTACATTATTTGTGACTTTGAGTTTAGAGTGATTGTATATGGAGGTTTACATCAAAGACCTAATAGTACTTTGCAACTACTTTATATTTCTAAATGAGTGTGAAAACTTATTACCATGGACTTTGTGATAGGGTTACCAAGAACCTTAGTTAGATGATACAATGTTCATTATGATGGTTTGTTTAGCGGATAAAAGTCTAATAATTTTTCTATTAGACTAGGTTCTCGATATTAAGGAGATTTTGATAATGTATGAAATATTTGATTATATGGTATGTAATAAGAATTCTTATTTTACTTTTTGATTTTGACTTCATCAAAAAAAAAAATAAAAATCAAGTACTAAGTTAGTATTGATAGTAGCTTCATACTTAGAATTAATAACTAATTGAGGAAAGTAATCGTGAAGTTGGAAATATTGGTTGAGATATATTGTTCTAGACTTGAAAGTAATCGAATTATCTACCTTGGTTAAATTCTTTAGTAGAATAGCTTTAAGCTAGCAATGATTATAGCTTCAAAGGTTTATGGTAGAAGTTTATGATCTCCTATGTGTTATAATCATATCGAGGAAAATAAAATAATTAACACATGAACTTGTGTAATTGACTACTCCAGTTGATAATCCCATTGGAAGAGAATTTGGAAGAAAATCAGTATACACAAAAAGGCATTGATAATCCCAAGCAATATTCCTATTTGAATTTCAGATTGTGTTACTTTAAAGTTTGCTTATTGAGTTAAATTGAGATATTTGGAAGTTTGAAGATTTGTTGAGAAAAGGAAAACTCAGTCCTCGATTTGTGGGCTTATTTGAAACATTAGAGAGAGTAGGTACCTTAGCATATAAAGCAGCCTTGCCCCATACCTGTCTAAGATTCATAATGTGTTTTATGCTTCGACCTTGAGGAAATATGTTTCGATTCTTCCATGTCAGTGGAGTCGAGCTCATTTAGATTTATGAAAACTTGGACCTATGAAGAGATGCCTGCTCAAATTGTGGATGTGATGAATAAGGTTTTACCACATAAGCTGTTGGCTGTTGGTAAAGTCCTCATGATAATCATAGTATCCAAGAAGCCACTGGGAGCTATTGGGATGAAGAGATGAGAGAAAACATCCCCAATTATTTCAAGATTCATTGTAAGTCAAGTTTAGAGGACTAAACTTTTATAAATGAGGGGAGAATGTAACACCCATGAATTTGTATAGGTATAAGTTAGAGAAAATAATAATGATAGGAATTTGTATAGGTATAAGTTACGGAAAATAATAATGACATGAATTTTTATAGAAGTCAGATTTAGACTTCACTCTCATTCTTAAAAAAAAATAAAAATGAAATAAAATAAGAATTGGTGGTGTCATATTAAATTACTTTGAGTATGAGAATGAAAAAGTATTTAAGGATAATTTTTGAAAGAAAATAATGATAAACAAATAGGATAAATTTGAAAATGTCGAATTCTCAGAGTAAATATTTGTATTTAAGGTATTTAAAGATATATGTATTTTGGCAAGTAAATATTTTATTAAGGATTGGTGATTTTATTAGATAAGGAATATGATTAGAATAATTATTTAGCAATTATAGGAAATAAGATCCGCTAATAATACTTGTTGTCAAGTATGATAATTGTTAGTAAAAGGCTAGGACGAGTATTGTGTAATAATATAATTTGTAAAATAGCATTAATATTATTTCTTTCTAGTAAAAAAAAAAAAAAAAAAGATTTAGTTCGGATTAAGAGCATAAAAATAAATAAATTATTAAAATAAGATCAGAAAGAAATATGAGTTTTATAAAATTTGTAAAACTACCTAATTCAAATAGTTATCATTTGAACAGTTGTCAATATGTTTGAGGTGAACAAAAATAATATAATTGTTAAGAATATCAAATTAGAAAGTTTTAAGAATAACAAGTAATGATGAGGCTCCTTCTTATTATTTTAGGAAAAAATATTTCATTGAGGTGAAATTCTTCGGATTAGCTCTTTCAAAGCTTTTGAGTACTCCTGAGTAGCTGATTCTAATACGCCTTTCGAAAAATTATTATTTTTATATATATGTACGGTAAGGGATATTAATGCATTTTTAAAAAGAAAATTATTTGTTTTACTTCATTTGAGGGATGAAAATTGTTTAATTGAATTCATATAATATTGGTTTATGAAAAGTTTTACTTTTTTTTATTTATTTGATTATCCATGGATCAAAAGTAGTTTTGTATGATTGCATTTCGAGATTTGTTTTTAGTTTTACTTAAAGAAAATGTGGAGTTATGATGTTTTGTAATTTGAACTTTGAATGTGAAATATTTGACTCTGGTTAGTTCGGCCTTGTCAACGGAAATAATAGTTGACACTATTTGGCCCTTGTCAACGGGATATACAGTTGTCCCACATTTTCGTGAATGTAATCGATTTGAACCCCACCCTCTGGCTCAAGCTGCAGAGGTTACTAAGAATTTTAGTAGTGTTTAATCTGTCCACCTTAAAAGGAACAATTTGCTGCTAGCCACCCATTTGAAAGTTTTGTCCCATAACCGGCACCATTTGATATTTGATGACCAAAGAGAAAAATATATTTGAAATGTATTTGATTTTTGGATTTGATATGAAAGTGTTTGAATCGAAATTGATATGAAATTGTTCGGATTACATTTGATAGAAACCGATGGAAATGGATGTGAGAATGTTTTGAAGTAAATTTGTTAATGTTCAAACTTATTTTTGAATCGAAAGTTTGATGAAAACACTCCTATTTGTTATATGATTGAAAACTTTGAGATGCATGAAAATGTATTAGTATTTCTTATCGGGGGCTTGAGCTCACCCTTATTCTTTTTAAAATTTTTCAAATTCCTTAGTTCAATAGAGGATGGTTAGGACGGGAAATTTGTTTATTAGAATATTTGTTTAAACTTCTCTTGGGACATTGTTTAGATGTTAAAGTTTAGTTATGTTTGGAATATTTGAGTTTGAAGTTATTTGGATAAGTATACTTAGGTTGATGTATTGGTTTCTTAAAGTTGATATTTGAGGATTTAGAAAGTCAGTATTTACTTTGAATGTGTGTTGGAAATTGGACAAAAACCAGCTTTATAAAGGGAAGGTTAGTGTTTGCCACACTTCAAACCTTCAGTCAAGGCTTGAGGGTGTGGAATTGACGCTACGCCCCTAAGGTGGGTTTAGGCGTGATAATCAATCACAAGAAGTCGTTTATTTGTATGAACATTGCTTCACAGACGGTATAAATCGATGGTGCCTTTTCTATCAGAGTAGGCTGGGAGTTTCACTGGAGTCGCTGGCCTCGTTCGGCGGCCGATCGGTACAACCTGCACAAAAAGGGTGGTCCGACGGGGGAAAGTCGACCGCCTCTCCGATGCCTAAGTCAATTTCTTTCTCACGAAAGGGAAAGAGATCAACCGTTGATGGTTTTGTGATTGCGTTCCTTTCTTTGGTGGAATTGTTCGGTATTTATCATGGGTGATCGCGATGACTTTCCTTGTTAGATGACGATACGACATCTTCCCAATTTGGTAGGAAATCTCATTTTCCTTATTGCTAGCTAAATATTAGAGGATAATTAGGGAGCCATAATCGTGGGGGATCCTTCTTCCCTTAATGAGTGGATATCGGATCATGGAGATGAAGTGTTTTCCTCTCTCACGTCACAACTGGTGGACAACGGATTATCCCCATCACTTATCTAGCCCACTGGGCTTAGTTTCAACCTTGGTCTCGCGCAATAAAAGTAACCAGGACGTCATCATGGGCCGAGTCCTCACGTGAAGCTCTTCTTCCAGCCCCACAAAGGATGCCAACCCGCTTTAAGCTTTACCGACAGTTCGTTCCTTGGGCCTGCTTCTTAGGCCTATACGTTGATTTTTTAGACACTATCAATTGTAATTTGAAGTAAATAGTTCTTAAAAAAAACATCTCTTAATTGGGTTAATTAATTAATTGAAATTTTATTACCTTAGTTAATCACTTAAAAACTTTGATGGGCTAGATTGGTTAACCTAAACCCATAATGGACTTCAGTCACTTAAGCATAATATAAACCATGTAAATACCCTTTTAAAGTTGAGGATTTATATGTCTTGTTATTCTCTCGTATGGTTTGTATAGTCTAGAAAGAGAACCTTAGTCTCCGTTCTTAAGATCTTCACCATCTTAATTTTTAAAATCAAGGAAGAGTCATCAAGTGAAAGATTGATCATGCGTTAACTAGATCCATGATAATTTTGGAATATTTTACATTGACTATAATCGATTTGGAAACATTCAAATCAGTAGTATAAATATTATTTCTCTATATTTTTGTATAATATAACTTTTATAAGTGTATGTTTCTACTGTAATAGGTTTGAAGAAGGTTGGTATAGTTTGCATGCACCTTATAAAAACCGAGGCATGGAAATAGAATAATCAAGGGTTCTCAACAATATTATCGCACTATTAAAAAGATATTTAACAAAAGCCTTTGTAAATAATAATGAAATATTTTTGTAAAAGATCTTTAAACCCTATCCTCTTTTTATCTCAATTTTTTTTATCTATTAACGTCTTTTCTTTAAGTAAAGAAGGATGATTTTTTTATCATTCTTGACCTAAAATCATTGTCTCTATACCTATTTTCCATCTTTTTTTTCTCTCAATAAAATGGTTATTCCATACAAATCTAGGTTTTTATATGTTTTTTTTTTCGCGATTTAGTCGTTGCCTTGATGCGTGTGTGATTGTCATCGCCTTCGTGTGTGTGTGGTTGTAATCATCCCAGTGCGGCAGGTGGTTGGGTCGTTTTAGTACAACGATTTTGTTTTCGTCGACGTTTATTTGCATTTGGGTGATTCAAACAAACAAAGTATATACGATCAGAGATAATAAATCAAATCAATGGTCGTTAATATGTTACAGAACTAAAGTAAAATGTATTTTAGTCATAATAGTAATATCAAATATGTAGACTTAACTATCGAATGTATAGGTTTTTAATCGTTTAATTATTCTATTAACTTAGATACTGTTTAATCATTTATGGTTTTTAGCGGTTTTGATTTTATATTTCTATCAATATATTGTTAATTTAAATTAATTAAATTATTTTTCCCTTAAAAAAAAAAAAAAAAAAACGAGAGCCTTTGTAAGTAAAGGGGATTATCGATAATCGAATTCATGACATATGATAATAGACGATAAAGATTAGAGGTATGTGGGTTTTTTTAATGCATTTCTTCCTTCCTAATCAGTGGATGTAGCGGGCTTATCATTAGAGAAGTTTGCTCAAAACCCATCAAAACACTCTTTTATAGGATATTCATAAAGAATAAGTTGGGGCAATTACAATAGGAAGGTCGCACAAAAGAAAATTGGAATAATGATGGTAATGATTAGTTTATAACATAATCTTATTTAACAAATTTTCTCACAAGGTTATAATTTTAAATGAAATCTTCTCATGAAATATAAATAAGTTTCACTTTGCCAAAAGGAAAGTTAATAGTTATAAAAAGAGATGACGAGACAATTAAAAAGTCCATATCTCATATTAAAGAAGTTATTAAATTTATGAAAATATAGAAGATATATAATGATAATCATATGTAAGTCAAAGTGTGAATAGAGGATACATGCATTAATATGAACACAAAAAGACGCTATGAAAACCAATTAATGAACATAACCTTTACATATGCTAGGAATTAAAAGGATAAACAAGCTAACTAAGCAACTTAATAAGAAATATGATGATCATACCAATTTATTGGATAATTTAATATTAACTAACAATAGCTTATGACTTTATCTTCTCTCTTATTTTGGTAAACTCATTGGACTAAAGATATAAAACCCGGGAAAATTTGAACTTTACCGAAAAAGAGGCAAAAAAAATACTACATAATACAAATAAAACTCAAAATTTTCTGTATCTGATTGAGGAAACTAATTTCACATTGATTCACTTTGCAAAATCTAGTTACCGAAACGACTTCGTTGAATCTGTATGATGGTTTGATTTTTCTACATTTTCGGGGCAAAAAAGAACCTAAATGAGTAAGCAACACATGGGATGATGCATACATGCCATGTGGATGACACATGGCATGATGCATGCATGCCATGTGGATATGTCTAGCTTCTGCAAAAGGATCTGAGGAAAACAGAGATGAAAGAAAAGAAAGAGAGAGAAAGAAGGGAGAGGAAGGAAGATCGCAGCTTCTTCCTTCGACGGTTCCTTTAATGGCCGGAGTTTATCTGCCAAGAGTTAAAGTCCATCTACTCGATGAGGGCTACACTCCAAGATGTAGGAATTTTCCTACTTTGGTTGATTGCCTTCCTTTCGACCAGCAAGTTCAAAGGACGGGCTGGGACTGCCAGGACCGATTTCTAATGTTAACTGACTCGAAAAATCTATACTTATCGAGGGTTTGGTCAGTCGGGTGTTGGCTAGTGGTTTAGTCTCAATCTGGCTGTTACACTGGCTTAACTACTACATTGATTCTATATCGCTACGACAAATTAGTAGAACCCTGAATTGGGACTAAATTCTAGACTAAGGTTCAAGACTGTCCCGTGGCCGTGTGGGGCTGGATGTGTGACCTGAGTATGGCATTTTGTGGCCCTATTTTGGCTTGGATTTTGGCAGTCTTGGGGCTAGATCTGGGATTGTTCTATGCCCGGGTTATGGCTTGTGGGAGTGGCTGGGGGATGTGGACTCGCCATGGTATCTGTCTTTATGCCACAATCGTCTTGAGAACTGTTGTCTTTTGGTTGCTTTGATTGACTTACTTAGCATAGTTAGCTTTAAGGATTGTTAATATATGAATTCCCAATATATTGATACAGATGAACCTGCTTAGAAATATATGCCTTCATATAATTGTCCATGATACATGATAAATCAGCCCATATACATGCATTACATATGTGATGTGACTACATCGCCAGCATAATGCATTGTATTTGCACCGAGGCACGTGATTCATGGGTGTGGTGATGAAGCATCACACACCATCCTCGTGGCTGATGAGCGGGCTCGACACGTTGAACTAAGTTCACAGCCTCGTTGTTCATGAGTATAAATGGTGCCATCACACACCATCCGTCGTCACGAGTAGTTAAGTACCGTTGAACAAAGTTCAACGGGGTTCCACTGTTCTCAAAGCATGAAAACTTGTGTCAAGTAGTAGCAAGCAGGGACAGATACCCCCTCAGGTGAAAGCCCCAGTATTTTTGGTTATACATATGTGTCCAACTAAGAAAGCTCTGCGGAAAGTGTAAAGAAGGCGTGCTAAGCCCGGTAGATGAAACCCCGAAATTCTACTACCTAAAAAGACATGTTGTTAATAAACATCATCGAAGTTAAACATCCAATAAGTTTTGATTTCTAAAACTTGATTTTGTTTCAAAGTGATCATTTGATGAAATTCATCGACGATGGATGTTAATACACATCGCTATGCTTGCGTGATGAAAGTCTGTGATGACTCGGATTTTTCAAGTATTGAGCTTTAGTCTCATCTCATTTCACTTACGCGCATGTAGTATTCTATTAGAATAACATCCTTCTATTGAAATGTTGATATATATATATATATATATATATATGTGCATGTGTCCAAGTGAACATTGCATGTGCATTTAGGGGGATAATAGCCTCTGTAGGAGTCTCTCTACTGGGCATGGCTCACCCTTTATGGGAAAACTGTAGGATTAATCAGCGGAAGCAAGAATCATCATGTGATTTAGAATATTCAATTTAATTACTAAACTAATATAACCAGTTAGATCATACCTGCGGATTTGGCAGAGAAGATAGACATAAGAATCATAGATCTTCCAAACTATCCTCGAGGGTGATGGAGCAATATGGTGACGCTGAATCACTAAGAAAGGATTTATTTTCTGCTATTCTCTAAAACTAATTCAGATTTTATTTATGGTTGTATTATCTTTACCTCATTTATAGAAGACAAAACCCTAGAATACTCTAATAGCCATTTGGTCTCCACACCTAGGGGCCCAAGTCCAGAACTCCATTTGAAGTGTTTTTTAAACAACTTGGACTCTTGTTTCAGATAGCAAAAATCCAATCTCTCACTCTCGCTATAAAAAAACAAGTTTGAGTTCTTTCAGAAATTGTGATATTATGCTCCACCCATTTATCTTGAGCTGCCTGGGGATCCTACGGTTATCATTAATCATAATTCTAATAATTGCTAAGCAATTATCTAATCCGTGCTATTCCACTAAAAGCCCAAATTAAACTCCGAGATTAATAATATTAAATATTAATATTATTTCCCTTTCGTAAATATCAATAATTAATCGATAAGATTTTCTATCAATCAATCAATTATTTATTCACTTGATTTATTAGTTTCTCTAATGGATAAAATGCACTGGCTAGTGACTTCATAACATCCAAGTACTGAAACATATCAAGAGGATACTTCATACAAATTTCATATTGTTTATTTCATAAATACCGACAATTAAATAATCTCATCCCCAAATCATCAAGATATCGGGTCGCTCAAATGTGTAATTTCACTTATCGATACAACTCAAAGAACAATAATTTAAATACCTATCTATAATAAACTCGTGGATTGAAAGAAGAATAATGTTCTAAATTTTGCTTGAGATTTATTTTTACGTAAAATTTAAATCCCTTAAATAAATCTCACTTTGATCCTATCAATGCAAGCATAATTTGCAGTTCAATATTTTATAACAACCAAGACATATTATTTCATAAATATTACAAATTTCAAATAAAGCTCCCAACTTTGTTTAATGACTGTGAACTTATTCATTAATTATATGAATTCATGACTCATGTTCTATGAACGATTCATAAGGATCATATACTCACAATTAATTCGGACTTTATGCGCAAAATATCAAAATAATAATATGAAGAATACCTCATTGTATTAAAATTAAACTTAGAAAATATAATAACACATCTGTCTTGTTCTAAAAAAAAACACAAATAAACTCCCACTTGCCTTAAAACAAGTCTGCTAGACTCTTAACACCCATATAATCAACATGTTTCTCGAAAACTCGAACAGGTAGTGTCTTTCTAAATGGGTCTGCAAAATTTTCCTCTGATGTTGTTTTAGTAACCATCGATTCTCTCTTGATGATATCACAATCAAATGGTACTTTCTCTATGTGTTTATGTTTTTGTGATACTGCTTTCTGGGATCAAGGCACCCCACTATTGTCAATAGTGGTAATATCGATTCGCACTTCTAAGATCACTTGAAGATCCATAAGGAACTTCTTCGCCCATATCATTTCTTTCACGCTCGAAGCGTGCCACATACCTCGCCCCGCTTGTGGAGTCAAGAACGCAGTTGTTTGACACTCCTCCAACAAATGGCTCCACCATTTAGTGTAAACACATATCCGTATGGATTTTCTCAATCAATATCCCTAGAAACTGGTCCTGTGATAACCAATAGTTTCCAGACTCCCACTAGAATATATTAGCATATAATCTCTTGTTCTCCTTAGATATTCGAGAATACGCTTCACCGCAATCCATCGTTCTTCCGGATCGATCGATACCGACCAACTATCTCACCCCCTGCAGCGTATATCCTGCCCGGTACATAACATGACATACATGAGACTGTTACCTATTGTCGGCAAAAGGTATCCTACTCATAATGCTCTTTCGCTAAGAGTTTTTGGTGATTGCTCCTTAGAAAGATGAACCTATGCCCGGGCGGTAAGTTCCTCTCGGAATTTTCCATGCCGAACCTAGCTAGAATTTACCTATATATAAAGTTTGAGATAATGCCAACACCTTATTCTTCCTGCCTCAGAAGTTTGATTCCAAGAATATAGTTGGCTTCTCCCAAATCTTTCATATCAAATTTCTTTTGCAGCCATCCTTTTACACTTGATAACACCTTTATGTCGTTTCCGATTAGTAAAATGTCATCTACGTAAATGACTAGGAAAACTACTTATGTACCTTGGATCCTTTTGTAAACACAAGGTTCATCAGGACTTTTCTCAAAACCGTATAAAGTTATGGCTTGATCAAACCTAATGTTCCGTTCTCCGATGCTTGCTTAGTCCATAAATGGAACTTTTGCAACTTACATGCCATGTGTTCTGCCCTCTAGCTATGAGCCCTTATGGTTGCTGCATGTAGATGTCATCTTCTAAACCGCCATTTAAAAATGCTGTTTTGACATCCATATGCCAAATTGCATCTAGACTTAGAAGCATAAATCAAAAGAACTTGGATGGATTTAAGCATGGCTATTAGCGAAAAAGGTTTCTTTAATAATCTATTCTCTTTGGGTATAACCTTTTTCCACCAATCTAGCTTTCATGTTTCTACCTTCCCATCTCGGGTCGTCTTTTTTTCGCCTACCAGACCAAACCAAAGTTAGAATACATAGATTCCATCTCACGGTCCATGGCTTTGAGCCACTCCTGTGCATCAACATCCTCCAGTGCTTCTTTGTAATTTACGGGATCCTCTTCGCTATCAATGGTTATAGCTTGGTACGATTTGGCTAACAAGAGATATCTCGATGGCTTGAGTGTCGTTCTCCCACTACGCCGAAGCTCCACTAGTTGTTGTGGTTCTACAGAAAGATCCTCTTGATCATTTTGAATTTGATTTTCTGGTTGTTTTGGTTCCACTTGTATATCTACATGTTGTTCTACTATTGGTTCCACTCGTGCTTGTTTGCAACCGGTATATTTCATTTTCCCTCTATTGAACACGCCTTTAGAAACAATGGCACGATAGGTCCAAGATCGGGTGGTTTAGGCAATTCTTGTTTGAGTCAAGCTACTCGAAATTGCACCTTACTCTTGGGCTTGAAATTGTTTACATAGTCTTCATCTAAGAATTTTGCATTAGTGCTCACTGTAACTTTCTTCTCTAAGGAACTATAAAAAAGTCCACCTCTCGTTCCTTTAGGGTATCCAATAAACAAACATACTTTAGTACGAGATTCCAACTTATGTGGTTCCTTTCTCAAAGTTGTGCTTTGGAGCACCGGATACGAATTATGGTTTAAACTAAACTACGCTAGTTCCACGGTCGAGTGGGTGTCTTAGAAGCGAGTCTTAGAGAGGAATCAATTCAACCAAGTATGTGATCTCTAAGACAAAATCCCAAAAGCGATATAGGTAGAGATGAATAGCTATGCATTAGTCTCACCATGTCTAGGAGGTTCTATTTCTCCTTTCTGTGACTCCGTTTTCTTTGAGGTGTTAGGGTGATAGTTTGTGAAACTATCCCCTCTTGGAGATTAAGTAAAACTTAAACTCTCCGAGATAGGTATTCCTTCGGTCGGTCAGTATTTGATATGGACACCCTACTTTGCTTTTCTACCTCAGCCTTATATTCTCGAAATTTATCAAAGTTTCAGGACTTTTGGGCGCATTAGGTAAACAAACCATATCTTGAGTGGTCCATTTGTAAAAGTGACAAATACTCATACCCACCTGCGGCAGACACGCGTAGGCCGCATACGTCGGTATGCACCAATTCTAAGCGGTTTGGTTCATTGATATCCTTTGTGAAGGGCCTCTTGGTCATTTACGCTTCCAAGCGGGATTCACAAATTGTATAGGTTCAAATGCTAGGGAATTCAAAATCCACTTTTCACGAACCATGTATCTATTAGGATTAATATGACTAATCGCAAATGCTAAAAGGTAAGTTTCATTTATACTTTCCTTTTCTTGGCAAGGTGATTATGTTCATTTTCAACAATTTCAATGGCATTTATATCATAGGACAAGGGACTTAAAAAATAAAGATTATTCATAAGATCACCGGAACAAATAAAAAAAGATTTACTTCTTATTGAAACTGAGGAATTAAACTATCTTAGTCAAGCAGGTGTTCAACTAAACAAGCCGACATAAACCAAGTCCTCTTGAAATCCAGGACAAATAAGCAATCTTCTAAACATAAAGTCCTATTATTCTCAAAAATAAAAAACAAGCGGTCTATGGCCTTTATAGAGATTAGCTCCTCGTTCCCGAGTTTAGTATCTTTATCGCTTCTTCAATGAAGCGTGCTATGTTTGAACCATTGCAAGAGTAACAAGCATGATTAGTGGCTCTTGAATCAATGATCCATTGATTATTAAAATTCTCCACTAAACAAGCCTCAACAACAAGTAAATCACCCATACCTGGATTTTTGGTGGCCTTTGGGCAATTCTGTTTCCAGTGTCCTTTCTGTTCGCACTTGGCGTCTGATTTGGTAATTGGTATCACTGCCTTCTTTTTCTTGTTCTTGTTTCCACCCTTAGGTTTCCCTTTAGGTTTAACAGAACCCTTCGTAAAATTGATACTGCTTGGCTCTTTGAGAGACTGTTCAACACTCCCAAGCTCATGCATCAATTGAACTGGAGTCAGATCCATCTTATGCATATTGTAATTGACTTTGAATTGATTGAAATGTTTAGGTAGTGATTGCAAGATGAGATCTATCTTCATCTCCTTTTGAAGTTTTGCCCCCATCATTTTCGCTCGACTGGTATGTGAAATCATTGCCAAATAATGATCCTTCACACGCCCACCAGTCATACATGTGTTAATCAAATCAATGATAGCAGCTTATCTCTCAGAAGCAGTACTTTTAGCAAACATCCCTTCGAGAGTTTGGAGCATTTCTACTCATTTAGTGGAATGTTATTTCTTGCCTAAATGACCCTGTCACGGCAAGAATATAACACCAAAGTGAAGTGTTTGCATTCTCCCCCAGAGTCGCATGTTATTTTTTGTTATATCATTAGCACCGGCTTAGGGATATAGCGGCTTAGGGGTATCGGAATGAGCTTGATTTTCTCATAATCTGGAACGATGTATAAGTTCGTTTTCCAATCTTCAAAGTTATTTCCATCCAATGGTTTTTGGTTCAAAATCATAGCTAGAGGGTTGAAAGATGCCATTTTTTGAAAAAAAAAATTTATACATTGTGCACACTAATATTAACTCGTATATTATACAATAAACATATATTTAGTAAATCCAAAACAAAAATATATTTGATGTTTATTGTAAACAATAATTTAGTTTCCATAATAAATGCTCACGGTGGGCAAGACATTTATAACAAACTAAAACTTGATCATAAAATGAATAGTATCCAACTAAGTCAGGTCAAAAAAATAAAATAAAATTGGGGAGTCACTTATCGGACTACTTACATCCCAATCTTCTTAGATAGAACCTTCCTAGATAATACGCTTTCATTTCAATCATTGTTCATATGACCCATAATAATATTATTAGAGCCTCGTTGGGAGGTTAATAAAATTATCGTGGTTTTTTTTTCAATCCTTGTTTAATTTTAAAATTCTCTTAATCTCTAAGAGTTGCTTGTGGTGGACCGTTCAATCTAATTAAGATTTTAAAATTATTTAGGTCCAATCTAATAAAACCTGATCATGATTATCCGATGGGGCTTCACATGACCATTTTATTATTTGGACCCACAAAAATTAAAGGATTTTTCATAATTATATTTATCTAGATTTAAAAAAAACAAAATTTAATTATGCACATGTATATCATTGATGCAAGATAATATGGCAACCACCAGTCTATATGTCATGTTATCACAACTAAAGCATGTTACCAAATATAAATTAATCATCCATGAATAAAAAAATAATATATGAATAAATATAAAAGCCCCAATCCATGGTTTTCCTAAGAAAAGAAAAAAAATCACAAGCCCAATAACACTTGAGCCCACTATTATTAACTCGGCCCAGCCTTTGGTCCAAATTTTGTCCATTCGTTCAATTTTCCCGGGCTTGAGGCCCAAAATTGAAGAGATTTGAGTTAAAACCCAAAACTCTAAACACACACAACAACATGAAACCCCAGCCAGCCAAAGCCATCATTTGTGCTTCGCCACTGAACGGAGCCACCCATAGGAAGCGCGATGTCCTGAGGAGGAAGCTCGCAAAACTGACACGGGCCAAACCCTCCCACGCGCTCTCACGCCGCGGCTTCTTGAGTGGAGGCTGAAGCCCACTACCATGCAGCCGCTAGGGGGCGCGTCCGACCTGCGTCCGCCTCGAAATTTGTCCCGGTAGCCGCTCTTCTCGCTTTTAACCTCTGGTGGGTCGCTTGTCATTTGATGTCTATAGCTCAGCAACGCAAATGCCTTTGTGTGTACAATATTCTTTGCGGGTTCTTCTTTTTCTTCGCTTCTGTTCTTCATTAGTCTTCAAAATTTTACAAAAAATAATCCTATACCCTAATAAAAGGGTGTACAAGAATTCTAGATGATAGAGAAAATAAATCAAGAAGGAAATCCCAATCTTACTAAAACACATTTAAAAACTCTATCATGGATTGAAGGGCAAAAACCACTATCCAAAGAACCATCCATAAACAAAAAATCATATTAAACATGCAAACATGCGAATCAACAAATATAGAAAACCTAGGTGCCATATTGTTAATCAAACACCAAAATACATGAAATTGTTTAGATCAAATTGAAAATTAATCACACACATGCTCGACACCACCAGAGGGATTAATCGGAAGCAAGAATCATCATGTGATTTAGAATATTCAATTTAATTACTAAACTAATATAACCAGTCAGATCATACCTTGTGGATTTGCAGAGAAGTATGCACACAAGAACCTCAGATCTTCCAAACTATCCTCGAGGTGATGGAGCAGCGTGTGGGTGCTTGAATCACTAAGAAAGGATTTCTTTTCTCTAGCTATTCTCTAAAACTAATTCAGATTTTCTATCTAAGGTTGTATTATCTTACTCTATTTATAGAGTACAAACCCTAGAATACTTAATAGCCATTGGGCCTCCACACCTTAGGGCCAAAGTCCATGTGTGAACCCATTTAGTGTTTTAAACAACTTGGACTTGCTTATATAGAAAAAATCCAACAAAACATTTCAAAAAGTGTGGTATACATCTCGTGGATCTAGCTTCCTCACGGGTCGGTGAGGTCAGCAAACTTGACTGGCTGGTAGTTCTTTTCAGAAACTCGGGTTAACTAGTTTTGCATAAGCCCCGTGTATGTAATAGAATTGTAATTAAACTCACAGTAATATGTTTTGAAAATAACTTAAAAAGTTTATTGAATGTGGCTAAACGTATCCCGGTAAATGGGATTGGACAGTGTGGTACCGAGACACACGATATCCACAGGAAATTTTGACCCTCGCTTCACAACTTGGTGTCTGGGCATAGGTATGTAATTACCTAGGACTCGATGAATGAATCCCAATTAATGAGATTAGATAGTGTGGGTATCGATATATACGATATCCATGGGTATTTTCGCGAGTTGAGGGTTAGTCAACAGACCTCCGGATTTTAGGGTGTCATAAAAGCCCAATTATTCTCTTGTGTTATACATATATATAGAGTTCTATAATTTTATGAGAGTTTTTTTAAAACACATTCGAGGGAAAAAGGAAAAAGTCATCTTCAACCCTAACTCTTTTTTTATCTCATCTTTTACAGATTTGAGAAACAAATGATAGTCAATAATTTCGGATCCATGCCAAATATGCTTTTTTTACCCATTATGAATTAATATGCCTATTTGGTCAATAAAGTTTATATTTTGTAATGCATTGATTTTATAAAATAATTTAACAATTGGTATGCCTATTTGGTCAAAATTTTGTTTTTATGTATTTTTGGAAAAAAAAGATTTTATGCTTTTTCTGCATTCTTTTTTTTGCATTCAACCAATAATTAATAAAAAAAAAGGATTATGTAGTACCATGGAATGACATAGAAGCTGCCATTCTATGAAATCCATGGAAATTCATGAATTTGAGAAGCCGTCGTTCATGGTTGAGATACGGAAAATCAATGGTTCTATCTCATGCTTGTTTGGAAATTAATGGAATTTTTTTTTAATCTGATTGACATTAATGCCACAGGGAGAAAGTATTGGATTTCTCAATGAAACCCTTATTTTTAAAATTTCCTTTTGGATTTGACATATTAAAATTTTTGTTTTGAGAATTTCTTTTGTTTGAGAGATTTTTTGACATATTGATTTTATTTTTTTAAATTCTTTGTTCCATTGATATGGGAGATTTGTTATATAAATATCAATCCAAGAAGAATGTGATAAAATGATGTGAGATGGCACCAGCAATACATGACGGGCAAAGAAGATCAAAGATGATCAAGAGAGAAGAGAAGTCAGATGCGTAGGGAATGAAGAAATTTCGTGTGGGAGGAAGCAAAGAATGTGGTGTGGAGCAAAGAATGTTGTAACAAGTAACTCGTACTGTAAACAATATCCCGGAGATGCAGTGATCTAAAAACCGTAATCGAGGACTCCGAGGTTTGTATAACACTGCCCTGTGTGAATTTATTTCTGTGTGATCCAAAAGTCCAGAGTCGAGAGGTCCGATCAAACAACAAAGTGAGAAGAAAACGTAGATTCAAAATCAGAAGAAATGAGGTTGGAAAAAGTATAGCTCCCAAACTTAACCCATTTGAATTTATAGGCAAAATTATGGTCATAATATTAAGAGGATTTAATTTAAAAACGCTACGAATTAAAATGCAAACTTAATTGTAAGAATTAAAGCAAAATGTTATGAATTAAATGCAAACTTAATCAGAAGAGTTAAAGCGAAACGCTACGAATTAAAAAAGCAAACTTAATGGTTAGAATTTCAATTCAAAAATAAACCCGTTGTTTTATTTAGGTAAGGTAAAACCAAAATTAATCGGGAGCAAAACTAAATGTGTCCTGTCTAGTCTGGCGTAAGGAGGGGCAAATCCACCAATTTGCACCGGGAATCGGGCTGCCCATTCTTGTAGCGCGAGGCCTCCCCTTTACTCAATCCATGTATAAGTTCATAAATGGGTTTTAATATATAAACTCAAAAAAAACTTTGTCTCAAAAAAACCTTGTCTTTGTTCCATGTGGGACACAACTTTTTGTTTTTGTTTTTATTGAAAAACCCATTGTTTACAACAATCCCCCACATTTTTCAAAAGAAAGAAAAACTTTTGTATTTAAAACATATTGTTTGGAATATGGAAGAAGGTGTTAATGCCTTAAGTTTGGTGTTCAATGAACTATGAACCAAACATAGATGAATAAGGTTTAACTTACAGAGCTTGGTGGAAGCTTTATAGCTTCTAAGTGGAATCGTAGTACTTAACTGTGAATTAGAGACCTTATCATCATCACCACACACACGATTCTTGCTATTCAACATTGTCATACAAGAATTAGCCATGCGCGTGCCTGATTAATTCGTAAGTGCTCTAGAAATCTTAAGCATACCACTTCATAGAGCGGTCCCACTCCACACTTATGGTGATTTCATCAAATACATATCAGATTTATATGTACCACCCATAAGGGGATAAGGGAAATCATTAAGAATATTAACTCAACCTCTCAACATAATCTCTCTTGAAGACCATAATCACACACCATAGAAGGGACCATTTCTGTTTGGGTGCTAAAGTGATTAACAAGTGACTTGTTATTACCCATACGAACCTTCTTCTACGTGGATCTCAATCACAAAGGTTGGGTTTCCATCACTGTTAATCTCATATTGGCTTAAGTCCAATTCCACTCGATGTTTCCAAAATTAATTTTCTTCCTAAAGGCTTAGTTAGAGGATCGGCCAAATTCACTTCTAACTTTACATAATCAATGGAAATGATTCCATCTTTCAACAGCTGTTTCACTACCTCATGTCTTAGACAAATATGTCTGTTTTTCCCATTAAACGCTTTATTCTTTGCGATCGATATTGTTTCGCTGACAATCAATGCATGTATTAATCGAAGGTGGTGGGCCGTATTCCCAAAGAATTTAATAGGAAGTTCTTTAACTACTCAGCTTTTTTACCCGTAGATTCAAGAGCTATAAACTCTTATTCCATGGTAGAAGAAGCAATGAGAGTTTGTTTAGATGATTTCCAAGCTACAACACCACCTCCCAAAGTAAAGACAAAACCGCTCATGGATTTTATCTCATCTGAATCAGAGATCCAGTTAGCATCGCTATATCCTTCCAACACAGCGGGAAATCCACTATATAGATACCATGTCTATGGTACCTCTTAAGTATTTCATTAGTCTAGCTAATGAACTCCAATGATCATTATTGGGATTATGTGTATATCTACTTAATCTACACACTGCATATGTTATGTTAGGTTTAGAAAAGTTCATCAAATGCATCAGACTCCCAATAATCTGTGCATACTCAGCTTGACCCACAGGATCACCTATATTTTTCATTAAATGAGTGTTTGCATCATAAGGGGTACTCACAGGTTTGACATCAAAATGACTGAACCTCTTGAGTATTTTCTCAACATAATGTTCTTGTGATAGCATTATACTATCACCCATCCTTATGATTTTTACACTAATGACCTTAGCTTCACCTATATCTTCATGTCAAACTGTGAAGCTAGAAATCTCTCGTACTATGTACCATACTCAAAGCTAAGTACAAAGATCAACATATCATCTACATACAATGCAATACTACACATTCTTTTCGTGTACACTTTGTATATACACATTTATCCACTTCAACAGATAAAAACCCGTTTTTTCAACAAAGCATTATCAAATTTCTCATTCCACTGTTTAGGTGCTTGTTTTAAACCATATAGAGACTTGTTTAATTTGCAAACTTTATGTTCTTTTCCAGGTGTAATACAGCCTTCAGGTTGTAACATGTAAATTTTTTCATCCAAGTCCCCATTTAAAAAGGCCGTTTTAACATCCATTTGATGGATAAAAAATTTATGAATTGAAGCCAAAGAAATTAAAATATGAATGGAAGAGATCCTAGTAACAGGAGCAAATGTATCAAAATAGTCAATATTTTGTTTTTGTGAAAACCCTCAAGTTACTAACTCGCTTGTAGATTTTTCAATGGAACCATTTGGAAAGTATTTTCTTTTGAAAATCCACTTGTAACCAATGGGTTTTGCTCCTGAAGGTAAATCGAATAACTCCCATGTTTTATTCTTTAAAATAGAGTCAAGCTCAATTTTAATGGCTTCTTTCCAAAGTAATGTGTCAGGGGAAGAAATCGCTTCAAAATAAGATGACAGTTCATTTTCAGTTAAATAAGTATAAAAATCATCTCCAAAGGAAACCTCTTTTCTTCGTCTCTTACTCCTTCTTAACTCATCATGAGAGCTTTCCATATCATCCACACTAGTGGGCACATGCTCATCATATGATTTTTCAGCATCCACAATTGTGGGTGTATGAGAAATTTGTTCAGAAAGTGGGAAAATTTGTTCAAAAATTTGGTATTTTTTGTCTCAATAATAGTGTTGCTTTCTAGAACATCACTTTTCAAAACTAGAAATCTATAAGCTGCACTATTACTAGCATACCCAATAAACATGCAATCAGAAGTCTTTGACCTTATTTTCCTCTTTTAAGGATCATGTAACATAACCTTGGCAAGACACCCCACACTCCTTTAAATATTTAAGGTTAGTTCATGACCTTTCCATAACTCATAAGGTGTTTTACCGCTTTTCAGATGGAATTCTTATTTTGTAGACGACATGCAGAGTATGGCTTCACCCTACGTATTGTTAGGTGTCAAGCATTAACAAGTAGAGAATTCATCATTTCTTTAAGAGTCCTATTTTTTCTCTTTCAAAGAACTCCATTTGACTCTAATGGAATATGAGGAGTCACTTCATGAATTATCTTCCTTTTCACAATAATCATTTAAAGGGATGTATTCGCCTCTATCATATCTAATCCTTTTGATTTTTCTATCAAGTTGATTTTCTACTTCAGCTTTATAGCTTAAGAACATGTCAAATGCTTCATCCTTACTTCTAAGTAAAGAATCTCTAAAGAAACCTAATAATCATCAATAAAGGTTACATAGAATTTCTTACCTCCCCTAGTCATGGTTTGTTTTAAATCTCCTAGATCAGAATGAATAAGTTCTAATAACTTTGTTTCTCTAGTCACTGAGCTACATGTCTTTTTAGTTAGCTTAGAAGTGGCACATATTTGGCACTTACTTAAGCCTGAATAATCAATATTATTGATTAGGCCTAGAGTTTGCATTTTCTTAATATATCCACTATTCACATGTTCTAATCTAGCAGCCATATCATACGAATCAACCAAGTAAGGTAAGCATTCTCATTCATAACTTCGTAGATACTAAGCACAAAGAGCCCCGACATAAAACTCTTTTCCTACAAAGATATTATCTTTTGTCATTATAATCTTAATGTGATTCAAATGACACTTTAACCCCCACCTTTCCTAATGTGAGTTACCGAAACTAAATTTGCTCTTATATCGGGGAAATGCAAAGACATTATTTAAGGCCGTAGTCTTTTCATGAAGCCAAAGATGACTTTGCCTTTCCCAGGACTTAAGGTGAGGAGTCACCAGACAACCTTTCATCATCCCCTCACTGTAGCGTAGAGGCAAGATCTTTGTTTGCACAAATATGCCTTGTTGCACTAGAGTCTACCACCCAATTCTTGGAATTAGTCACCATATTAGCTTGTGAGATAACAACAACTATTATGTCATCTTCTTCGACCAAGTTGGCTTTAGGAGGATTTCCACTATTTCCAGTTTTTACTCTCTTTTTGCACTGTGGTGCATGATGGCCTGGTTTTCCACAGACAAAATAGGTGCCTCTCTTTTTGAAAGCATGAGGGTTAGAAATTTTGGGTTTGTTCCCTGAGTTTTGAGATTTATGTTTAGAAAAGACCTCAATTCTGGAGATGTCCGAAATGGCTTCGCATAAGCAGGGAGAGCAGGAACTAGTGGTATAGTAGTGATTGGTGGAGTTGCGACCGATGCCGGGAGTGATGCAGTGGGCAAAACTCAGCTGTATTGGTAGAAGCAGCGAGGGAAGTTGCTGGAGCATTTGTTTCCATGATCAAAGTGGAGCAAATAAATTTCTAAGATTTTTATATAAATATCAATCCAAAGAAGAATGTATAAATGATGTAGATGGCAACTGCAACGAGGATGATGTGCAAAGAACAAAGAAGATGATCAAGAGAGAAGAGAAG
This sequence comes from Tetrastigma voinierianum, assembly GCA_016808115.1. NCBI lineage: Eukaryota > Viridiplantae > Streptophyta > Magnoliopsida > Vitales > Vitaceae > Tetrastigma > Tetrastigma voinierianum. The sequence goes on along the minus strand of JAEQBH010000220.1, from coordinate 1,748,011 downwards.
CCATGCATGTGAATAGCAAATGTCGTGGTGGAGCACAGCCAGTCGTGGTGTGGAGCAGCAGCAGTGTAACAAGTAACTGTACCTATAAACAATAACTGGAGATGCAGTGATCTAAGAACCGTAATCGAGGACTGAGGTGTGTATAACACTGTCCTTAGGAATTTATTTCCCTAGGATCCAACAGTCCTTCAGAACCGAGAGGTCTGGATTAGGAACAACAGAGTGAGAAGAAAAACGAGATTCAAAGTTGTAGAAGAAATGAAGTTGAAAAGTATATCTCAAACTTAGAACCCATTTGAATTTATAGGCAAAATTATGTGGTCAAGTAATATTAAGAGGATTTAATTAAAAAAAACGTTACGAATTAAATGCAAACTTAATTGTAAGAATTAAAGCAACTCCGTTATGAATTAAAATGCAAACTTAATTGTAAGAGCGTTTAAACGTTACGAATTAAAAGCAAACTTAATGGTTAGAATCTGAATTCAAAATAAACCCATTGTTTTATTTAGGTAAGCAAAACCAAAATTAATTGGGAGCAAAACCAAATGTGTCCCGGGTCTATTCATGCGCAAGGGGAGGGGCAAATCCACTGATTTGCATTGAAATCGGGCTTTCGGCCCATTCCTTGTGCGTGTGAGGCCTCCCCTTTACTCAATCCATGTATAAGCCTATAAATGGGTTTTAATATATAAACTCAAAAAAAACCTTGTCTCAAAAAAACCTTGTCTTTGTTCCATGTGGGACACAACTTTTTGTTTTTGTTTTTATTGAAAAACCCATTGTTTACAACAAGATTTCCAAGAAAGATATGTACATGTAAAACAATGGTTTTATTTGTTTTCTAACATTGTCCCGAAAATCAAATAGAATGTGTAACGAAATATTCTCTTATTCTATTTATTAATTTCATTTTTTTGGGATTTTTTTATTGGGTATTTTTGAAGTTAAAATTTTACGTTTTTATCCCATATTTTTACTTTTCTACCCTATTAAGCATTAAATTTGGTTATGTTCACTAGTTTTTATTTTTTATTTTTTATATATTACTTTAGCAAATTTATGTTAGTGCTATTTGTGATTATTTATAGCATCATATTGTGAATAAAATTAAATGCTTATGAACTTAGGTAACATTGATAAATATTGAATGCTTATGAACTTATCTCTCGTGAGTCTAAGCTTGTCAGATATTGTTTAAATTGATGTTGCAACCGCAATATCTCCCGTCTTGCCCATCAATTTTGCTAAGATCCATACAGATAGTAAAGTTATCACATCGATTACTTTATTATTTGGTAGGATGTTTGGTTAGCTTTACCAAGAGATTTTCACTAAGTGTTTATGAACCACACACTTCACTACTCTATTTAAGTGGAAAATCACGTATTTCGCTATGACGGTTGGTGAATTGCTCTTATTTGTGTATGAGTCTTTTGTATTTTATAGATTCTAACATTTGGTGACCACTTTTGTGAGTCATTTGGTAAGCTAAAGAATGGAACAATTTGCGTGTTTTTGTTTTACATGTATTTTTGACATTGCTCTTTTGTTTATTCTTCAACTTTGAGTTTTCCTTAGTTCTCTGCCATCACGAAACTTAATGGGACTAATTACAAGCAACGAGTTAAATCTCTCATGATTAATTTGACAATTATGAAACAGAACTTGACCTTGAAAGTTGAAGCTCTTCCAAAACCCCACTACTAAGAGTTCTGTAAATGAGAAAAAGTTCTATGAGGACTGAGAGTATTTTAATAGTTGTTGTTTGATGATCATGGATCATATGGAGGAATCTATTTATGCAAGCATTCCCAAGATTGAAAATGCAAAAAAGTTATTGGATGCTATTAGTAAGAAATATACAAAGTTTTCAAATAATGAGAAAAATGAGTTATTTGATAATCATCAAAAATGTTTGTTTCAATCCTATGTCACTCATGCCATCCGATACTGGTGGTTAGATAGTGGTGCTACCATTCACGCTGCACTTACGCGCGGCATGTTAGTCCAACCACTTGGGAGCAATACGTGTACATGGGAGATGGTACAAGAGTCTAAGTTGATTTTCTAGGAGTTGTTAGATTGCAGCTTAGTACATAAATTTTTTTGGAATTGCAGGATGTGGCATACATACACTTGATCAGGAGAAATTTGATATTAGTACCTATTTTGGATAGATTTGGATATAATTTTCTTTTATAATCTAAAAAAGTTAAATTATACTAAGATTTTTTATTGATTGGCAATAGAATACTTTGTGTGGAAGTCTTTAGAGATTAGAGTTGTCTGCTTTGCTTTTTTTTTTTTTTTTCTGCTCCCCTTAATGTTAATACTTCTAGTATCTCTAAACGTTTGAAATTGAATGAAAAGTCTTATACTCTTTGGCACAAGCATTTGGTCATATTACTAAATAAAGAATGGAGAGATTAATTAAGGATAAGATTATTCTGGATCTTGATTTCTCAGATTTTGATACCTGTGTAGATTGCATCAAGGGTAAATTGACTGTCAAGGTTAGGAATGTTAAGATTGATAGATGCACTAAGTTGTTTAGGGTTATTCATATAGATATTTTTGGACCATTCACTCCTCCTTCTATGGGTGACCACAAATATTTCATCATGTTCATTGATGATTATTCTCGTTATGGTTTTTTCGAGCTCATTCGTGATAAATCTAACTCTTTGGAAGCTTTCAAAGCAAAAGTTGAGCTCCAACAAGGGAAGAAAATCAAAGTGGTTCATTCTGACAGAGGTGGTGAGTATTATGGTAAATATGATGAGACGGGACGCAACCTTGGGACCATTTGTGAAGTACCTTTAGGAATGTGGCATTGATGCTCAATATACAATGCATGATACTCCTCAACGAAATGAGAATGTGGAGATGAGGAATCTCACACTTCTTGATATGGTGTGATGTATGCTATTTAATTCCTCACTACCTGAGTTCTTGTGGGGTGAAACTTTGAAAACTATAGCTTATATTTTGAACAAAGTGCCCAGTAAGTCTGTTCCTAAGACTCCGTATGAGCTATGGTCATAGAAGAAGCCTAGTATTTGTCACTTCCATGTTTGGGGTTACAAAGTAGAAGTGAGACCGTGTCACACCCCGATTCCTGGTCCAACCTGAATGGCGGATCCAAACCTGGTTCAAGGCGCGAGACTATATACTGGACTGGGACTCTTTACCTGCTTTATCAGACGTTGGTGTGTTCAAGTCTTATAACTGTATCAACATATCGTATACAAAAATACAAAATAAAACTACCATCGTAGTGGTCTTTACAATGTCACATACATACAGTCCTGAGTCCCATTTACATATACAAAAAAAACTATACATTTACCGATCGTGCCATGCCAGTAACCTACAAAGGATGAACCCCTACCGTGGTGTCGCCCGCCAGAACGCCAAGATTACTGCTCTTCAGAGACCTACACCTGACAAAACCCGTGCTAAGCTTTACGCCTTAGTGGGAAACATAGGTAATATGCATAAGGCCACGCTATAGTAAGCGTATAACAATGATATCGAATTTGTATGCATTCCCGATGAATAATACTGAGTGATAATTACAGAGAATCGAGCACATCTAAGTCACTAAATTTACCCACATTTGGTATAAGAATAGGTAATTTCTAATTTCTTCGTGTTTTTAGACTTGTGCAGTCTTTCAGTTTAAAACGTAAGTGCACAAGGATGTATGTCCGAAGCCAATATGAAGCACTATGGATGTGGGTGAATTAATTGACAAAGCCCAGAACTCCAAGAAAGCAAAGAAAGACCAAAGGGACATATATCAGACGGCATTAAACTTGAAGTCAGACTCAGACAACTTGGTCGGGAAAAGTGGCAAAGGGATTATATTGTACTGTACAACTTAAACTTGTACCGGTACAACTTGCTTGAAAACCAACAGTGGTGAAATTGTACCGGTACAACTTAAACATGTACCGGCATAACCGTCTGAAATTATGGATTTGTCTCAGCCAACTCGATCCGCACGCGGCGTGGCACTCTTGTCAATTTAATTCAAAATGGGAAAATCACATTAGCGGGGATATAAAAGCAAGAGGACACAAGTAATAGGCAGCTTTTGACTTCTAGGGTTTAGGTTTTGAAAGGAGAAGAGTTTTCTCTCCATTTTGAGAGAAAGGGAATCAGGATCCAGATTTAAGATTTCTTTTCTATTGGAAGTTTTAGATTCAAGCGTTTGTAATCTTTCAGCAGAAATACTTATCTTGCTTTAAATCCTAATATCTCTTATTCATCCTTCTCAGTTTTATAAGTGAATTCTGATTTCCAAAAGGTACTGTTTTTATGATTAATCGCTCTTTAATTATAATTGTTCTTATAAGTTTTATGGAGTTCTAAACCCCTACTGCTGAATTCACGGGGGAAACTCACCCCGATTAAGGTGTTAGTCCCTAAATTCCTCTTGATCTTCAATGGATTGTGTAATATTTAATCACTTGTGCGTAAGAGTTGTAAATCCTTAGTTAAGATGTTCTGACAACGTGTTAACGAGATATCCCTGCACACATTGCGGCTTCGATCATGAATGTGCTTGGCGGTTCGTATTAATTGAGAACAGTGTTTAGTATTAATTGCGATCATCTTTATTTTTCAAAGAGCATTTAAAGATAAATCTTCCTCAAAGACCGGGCGATCAATGGTTCCCGGATGAGTTTATAAAATAAGAGGTGGACTTGCTGATCGGGGAGGAATGGAACCTAAAAATCCCAAGAATTTGGTTTTCTATTAAAACATTCAAACTAATCATTTGAACAACCAACACAACCTTACAATTCCTCTTTAAATCACACCCTTATTGGAGAATAGCTCCTATTGGTCGATAAAATTAGACTCACTCCCCAGGAGATGACCTCATGGATTCCCACAAAGATTACAATGCTAGACAACTGTAATTCCTACGCTTGGGAATAGAATTCGGCATACGAATAAGGACGAAGCACATTCATATAAGGAACTTATACAATTACTTATGCTTCTAACAGGCTTATGCTTATTCGGATCTCCCATATGACTCATACTTGTACTTATAGCAACTTTATGCTTGTTTAGATCTCCCGTAGGAGTTACAGAGCCTTATCTGTCCTGCAAGCACCCAGGCTACAGATTCTAACCCATTGGCTACACATTGCTTTACCTTATTCCCTCACACAAAGTTATTATCATGACCTGTAATGTGTACTCCTGTAATTTCTAGCATTAGCAAACAGCAAGATTACAAACATACAAGTATCCAAGATATTATATAGTATTTAAAGTGCCGTGAATAGATGTGCGTGATGCCCATTGACCAATACAGAAAGGTCATCAGACTAACTGAGAGTACCCATATTTAAACAGAGTAACTCCAGGCAATAACTCAAAGACCAAGATTAACTGAATCAAGATTTAACTAGAGATTCATGATCGTAATTGAGAGATAACCAAGTCACACTGAGAGAGGCACCAAGACTGAATGTGTCAATAATCACTGAGAGGTTTCGCCACCACTTAATTAGAGAGTACATTCGGCAATTAAGACGTTAAATTCATCACAACATGTCGTATCATTAATAATCTACTTGATATCTATATGTAGATTCAGAACTATTCGATATATAAAATAAAGTCATACCATTAATCAACTTCCATCCATGGTATGTATGATTTCACTACTCTTCTACTTAATCTCGCACCATTGATAGAGTTCAATACTCCCCGATGCTAATTACAGCTCAATCATGCAAAAATATCAAACCGGTTTGGAGAATCAGCGGTACCAAAACACCGTTGTATAACGGCAACACCATTAAAATCGCATCAAAACCGCTCTGAGATGGCATCAGCACCACTGGATGGCACCGGCACCACTTATTTTGATATATACCGTATCACCTCGTTGAACAACACAAAGATTCGCCAACAGAATTCAAATCATTTTCACAATTTTTCTTCACACTTTCTGATATTCGATCCTTCATTTAAAACTGACGATGACTTCCAAATAACTCCACAACGACGACGAATAAAGAACTAAGATTCATACCAGTTCTCCAAACTTACAAAACTGATACACTTATTACGGATCTGGCGATTCAATGATATGCAATTGTGGATTTCAACCAACTTCAAATCAGAAAAGTTGTGGATATTCAACAAAACCCCAGTGGAACCCAAAACTAATATCCAAAGAAAACCCTGTCTATATCCAAGTATAGCTTCAGGTACAAAATCATACTAGAATCCATACAAGACTTTAGAATTTCCATAAAATTCCATACCTTTGCTTTGCTCCTCCTTCTTCCTCTTCTTCTTCTTCTTCTTCCTCTTCCTCCCAACCCGTATGAGTTTCTGCTTCGAGACGAAAAATGGTGCTATTTTTGTCTCCCTCCCCTTTTTATAATTCAACTTTATTTTATTTTCCTTTCAGTCCTCCTCATTCCATTAATTGCACTATACTTTATGTTATTTCCACTTTGGCCTCTAATCTTATCAATTCATGACTTTTATGCTCATTTTTGACAAATTACAATTTTGTCCTTAAATCTTGTACAATTTCTGGGTTTCTCAATTACCATTTTTCGCATTTAATTTACGAAAAATTCAATTTATGCCTATAAAATACCCTAAACATGTTGAAAACAACTAGGGTATATTTCGGGGTGTTACATACCGTACAACCCGCAATCAAAGAAACTTGATCCAAAGACCATCAGTGGGTACTTTATTGGTTATTGTGTGGGATTAAGAGGTTCCAAGTTTTATTGTCCATCGCACATCACCAGAGTGATTGAGTTAGATCAAGCTATCTATTTTGAGGATGATACTGGTACAAGCCAAGGGCCAAGAGAAATTGTGTTCAAAGAACACCTAGTTTTTATTCTTATGCCTATTGCTTTCGCTTCGATCTCTAGCTCTATTGTTAACCAGCATCTAGTAGCCACTCTTAATAATGAACCAATTGAGGATGTAGATCCAGTAGCCCCAGATCTAGACCTAGTAGCCCCAAATGTAGCCATATATACCCTTGAGGAGGTCAAAGAGCATGAGTATGATGTTAGTGATGTATAAGATTCGACTACCTACAAAGACAGTATTACTAGTCTTAAATCAAACTTCTGGATTGATGCAATGAAAGATGAGATAACTTCCATGTCACATAATAAAGTGTGGAGCTTGGTAGATTTTCCAAATGGTTGTAGACCCATTGGGTGCAAATAGGTGTTCAAGACCAAGCTCAATGCCAAGGGACAAGTAGAGAGATATAAAGCAAGATTAGTGGCCAAGGGTTATAGCCAACGAGAAGGTATTGATTTCAAGGAAACCTTCTATCTTGTGTCCATTAAAGACTTTCTACGCATTATTGTGGCTATAGTGGCTCATTTTGATTTGGAGTTGCATCAGATGGATGTGAGGACAACTTTCTTGAATAGAGACTTAGTTGAGGAGGTTTACATGTCTCAACCTACTGGTTTCGAGGAAGTTGGTAAGAAACACATGGTGTGTAAGCTTCAGAAATCCATTTATGGTCTAAAATAGGCTTCCAGGCTGTATCTCAAGTTTGATGAAGTTGTCATTGCCAATGGTTTTAAGGTGAACATCGTTGATCAATACATATATATGAAGGTTAGTCGGAGCAAATACATATTCGTTGTTTTATATGTTGATAATATTTTGCTCGCAACCAATAATACTGGCCTATTGGTTAAGACAAAGTAGTCATTGTTTAGCCATTTTAATATGAAGGATTTTGGGGAAGCATCTTATGTCTTGGGCATACAGATACTTCGCGATAGACTTAGTGGCATTATGAGATTGTCTCAACAGATGTAAATTGAGCGCATTCTGAAAAGGTTTAATATGCAATCATGTTCTTCTGGTAAGACACCAATTGTAATATTTTCCAAAGGCCAATGCCTTCATAATGATATTGAGAAGGATCAGACGAAAACAATCTCTTATTCTTTAGTTGTTTGTCTGGTGTATGCTCAAGTATGCACATGCCTTGATATTGCTTTTGTTATTGGCGTGTTGGGTAGGTATTTGAGTGATTCTGGTCAAAGTCACTAGAAAGTAGCTAAGGAAATTTTGAGGTATCTTTAAGGTACCAATGATCTCATGTTGATATATGGGCATACCGACACTCTTGAGGTGGTTGGTTTTAGTGATATGCAGGATGCGTGGATGATAAAAAGTCTACTTTTGGTTATATCTTTATGATGGCTGAAGGAGCTATTTCGTGGAAAAGTGTCGCAGACACTTACAACTTCTTCTACTATGGAGGCAAGAGTACATGTAGTGTTATGAGGCTACTTGTCATGCAACATGAAGTGGAAACTTCATTTTAGCTTTGGATGTTGTTCACTCAATTTCTAAACCACTGAAATTGTTTTGTGATAATTTTGTAGTTGTATCTTTCTTTAGGAACACTAAGAGCACTTCTTTCTTCAAGCACATTGATGTGAAGTTCTTTTTTGTTAAATAGAAAGTTTCAAAGTCCCTCAGTTCAGTTGAGCACACGCCTACGACTAGCATGTTGATATACCCACTAACCAAAGATCTACATTATTTGCACAAAAAGTTTTTAAGAACATGTCACCGATGAATTGTCAGAGCGGACTCTTTTGTTCCTTTAGTGGGAGTTTTACCTTTTCATGTATTTTATAAGGCAAGCTCATTTTTTTTGTTATTACATGCATATTTTGACGTTTGTCATTATCTTATGATTTTGTATCATTTTGACTAGATGAATGACATAATGATGTTTTTTTTCTATTGAATCAATACTCTTGTCATTGTAATGCTTCAAAATTAGTAGTGTCTGATTATGTATGATTTATGCATACTTTCGATGTAACACCCCGAATTAGACCCTAGTAATTTTATTATAGTTTTGTAGTATAAGAAAAGTAAAATTTGTATTTTTTGGAATTTAAGTGCTAAGAGTGAAAATGGATAAAGCTGGAATTAATCCAAGAGTCAAGGGTAAAATGATAATTTTTTAGATTAAGGACTTAAAGGTCATTATGTAAGAAGAGTATATGTTAATGTAGGAATTGGATAAGTTAGAATTGCAAATAGAATAGAATTAGAGGACTAAATAGCAAGGGCTATATTTGGGTCCAAAAGAGGATAGGGTTGACATGGCCTTATGATAAGAGCAAAATATCTCATTTTGGGGATTATCCATTTTAGGGCTAAAGGAGAGCTAAGGCACGGTTTTGGGAGAGAAGCCATTATAGGTTGTTTTTCTCCATTTATTCAAGGTTCTATTTGGCTTGTTAAGAAGAGAAGAAGCCTGGTGTATGAATACTGCATGAAACCTGAGATGTAAGGAAAATTTCTCATTCAAGTATGACTTATTAGGTGAGGAAACCCTCCTACCTCTCTTTGCCTATGGTTGGGTTAGAAGAACACTATCTCTGTATAAAAATGATTTTTGTTAGTGTTAGTTTAGTTTATTGGTTGGTTTTGGATTTTGGTTGGAAATTTCGAGTGAAAATAGGCAAACCTACAGAAATCGCAGGTGAGTATGTACCCATTTCTAATACGAATAATTAATATTCATTTAAAACATAATTATTTATGAGTATATGATATCATGACCTAAACACATTCTTTGACATAAAAGAATATATATACATTCCTTAATTCAAATAGGGCCCATAATTGTTCGTGAATAATGCATTTATACAAATTGGCATTCCATGCCTTTTCAAATACATTTACAAAATGATATTCTTAGAGTTCACCTCTTTAAAACACATTCCATAAATATCCAAAACAAAGTGAGTCAAAACTATATTCTTTTCATGAAGACTTTTACATCATTGAAATCAATGCAAAATACTTACAAAATATCATGAATGGAATGATATGCATGGGACGGAGCATTTACTTATACTCCGCTCTGTTTGACGGTGACTCCGCGCCCGACGATCTTTGGTCCTGCTACTTTCTACTTGGTACATGCGCGATGACAAAAACAACGCGCGTATGCGTTGATATATATATATATATATATATATATATATACATTTGTATGCAAATAAAACATTTTCACCTTCATGCTAATTTTCTGTCTTAAATTGCTTCACAAGTACTGTCTCAAATCACTTAAGACAAATCATTTCAAACACAAACTGACACTTGTCAATCATTTCCAATATTCAAATAATTTCATAATTATTTAAATATTTTAGAAATAGAGAGAGTTTGAGAACAAAACTGTAATCGTTGCTTTGATTCCCAATCTTCTAATCTGTACTTAATCGCGGCTTTATTCTTCACACTCATTCAAATACCATGACGATCACATATTAGTCGGTTATTCTAGGAGTTCTATTTCAGTAGGAGTTGGAATCATCTCATTTGGATAACCCAAACTCAAGTTACGACATTTCAATGCCAAACTAGTCGATATGCCCAGCTCATTGGATCGCCCACTGTTTTTTTTTCGATTTTTGGGGTCTTAACTCCATAAATTGGTAATGGTGCCTTCACTCATTTGAAGCTATGGTTCTAAGGTTTCTTCTCCAATTGGAATCATCCAATTTGGATGATTATAACTTAACCTATATAGCCAAAACAAGAATAGGGGTTTTGACAAAATTTTGACACATTTCCTTTGAAAACCCAACATTTGCCTTTTACAAACATTACACAAAACCAATCCAATCAACAATACTCTTCAAAACTCAACCCAAAACAACCCCAAAGGCTAGAAGACCAATACAAACCTCCCTTTTACTTGTTGTGGTTTTTCCCTAAAATCAAAATCACAAAAAGATGAACTTTGGTTTGATTTCTACCTTGAATCTCTTCAAATCTTCTCAGGTTGCTTTGATCTCTTAGAAGCAAGAAATGGGAAAGATTGCCACCAAAAACTTGATCTCTCTCTTTGCCCTAGCTTCTCCCCCTTTTTCTCCCCTTTTTCTCTCCAAAAACGTTTTTGCTCTTAATTTGGCCTAAACCAAAATTTGGCCTTTAAACCCCTATTTCCTCAAGACCTTGTTTGGCTCACCAAAAACCATTTTTGGGTTAAGTTCTCCCAATTTACTATATAGCCCTCATTTCATTTTATTTGCACTTTGAATCTCAATAATCACACTTAGACATATAACTTAGTCTCAAATGACCCTTGTTCATTTTCCTCCTCTAAGCCTTGTTTGGTTTTTCTCATTATTTCATTTCTATTTTTCATTTTAAAGTAGCTTAAGTCCATTTTCATTAGACCCTTAGGTCCTTATTTATCATTTTTACCAAATTTATTTGGCTCTTGTAAAATTTTCGAGTTGTATATTTTTTTCGTTCTTAGGATTTAAATTCTAGAAAAATTTCATTTACTTTATTTTATACCCTAAACATGTTTTGAAACCTGTTGTGGTATTTTTAGATGCTATTGCAGCACCTGCAGACGAAAGTCAGTACCGATACTCAAAGTTGTTTTTGGTTTAGAGGATATTGAGTACCGGTACTGAAAATTGAGTGCTGGTACTCAAAGCCATTTTTGGTCCAGACTAACAAGATGTTAAGTACTGGTACTGAAAGTTGAGTACCGATACTTAAAGTGGTTTAGGTCCAAAGGATGTTAAGTACCGGTACTGAAAGTTGAGTACTGGTGCTCAATGTTGTTTAAGGTCTGAGTACCGGTCATGCAACCCTGTTTTTGTTATGTTCTTCCGGTAATTCCGAATGAAAGGGTTAGTACATGTATAAAAGTTATATGAAAATGCTCAGACTCGCTTCACTACGATCCTCGTTGTCGGGCAAATATTGTTCGCCTCTTATTTACAATGTGATTAAAATAAATAACAAGCCTGAAATATTATAATTGTATGCCTATTGGAGACCGGATAGTGAATGAATAGGCACGTCTGTTCAATGCGACGACACTCCTGCATTGTGCTACGACACCTCTCTTACGTGGGTAGGCACGTATCTGATTAGTGCTAGGACACTTCTATTACGTGGGCATGCACGTATTGTGCTTCGCACTTATTCAATACATCGTACAATTCGTGCCCCATAGCTATGGTCCCTCTCATTCATTGTTACTGGTCTATACATGCAAACATTTGTATGAAAAGTATCTGAATAAAATGATGTGTGAAACATTTATATGATAAGAATCTGAATAATGAACAATAAGAAAGCATAAGTAATCAGTTTTGTTACGTTCTGTAATGTACCTACGGGTACCTTTTGTACAAGATCTCTCTGCTCAACATGAAAACTCAAGAGGCGAAACACCGACATATGCATTGGTGTTATATGTATCCACACCGTGATCACTCAAGTGAACATGTCTCGTTATTCAAGTCACTCAAGCTATGTTTAGTATGAGTGTTTCATCAGTGTAGGTATTGAAGAGGACATCAGAGGCATTCCGCATACAACAGGGCCAACACAGCAATAGGAGTCCACTTGATCTAGGTTTTGCTTTTTGGTTTTGGATTGTAAATGTAAAAGTTTGTGTAATAGTGGGGTTTGTGTAAGTACAAGTAAATGGGACTTAGGCATGTATATGTACATGACATTTTAAACACCATTATGGTGGTAGTTTTACAAGTTTTATTTCATTATGAAATTATATATGAAATGGGCCCACCAATGTCCGAAAAGCAGGTTAAGGAGTCCCAGTCTCGTGCCATGTTGCCTCTCTCTGCCCAAGCAGGGGTAAGGGCGTGACATTCGATGTATTAATTGTACATGATTGGTTATGGCTATGTAAGTCTCTTGTGGAAGCATTCAAGCTATGATTTTGATTAGTAGCTTCTGATTATGCACAATTTATATATCCTCTCGGTATGTTAATTATATATGATTGGTTATGACTATGTAAATCTATAGAGAAGACATTTGAGTTTTGATTATGTCGTCCAAGTAGAAGAATGATATATTAATTTATTAATTATAGACTAAACATAATCATATTACAATTTTAATTGTGTAGTTGTGCATGTTAATTATGGGTTATTTATGGGATAGTTTAATAATAACTAACTTTGTGTCCATGCATGCTTCTATCTTTTCCCTTGCTTTGGTAAGCCCATTGGACCAAAACCCAATTGTTCCCTTATGCTATATATATATATATATATATATATATATATATATATATAAAAGTAAATAGAGTCCTAAAATTTTATTAGGGTTTTTGTAGAACACGTTTGGGGGAAAAGGAAAGAGTCATCTTCAACCTTAGCTTTTATTTGATCTCATCTTTTGCAGATTTGGGAGACAAATGGTTGTCAATAATTCCGGATCCATGCTAAGTATGTTTTTTTTTACCAACTACGAATTGATATGCTTCTTTATTTACTTATATATATAAAGCATAAGGGAACAATTTAGCTTTGGTTAAATGGGCTTACCAAAGCAAGGGAGAAGATATACAAAACAACATGGTTATATTTAAGATTAAGTCAAAAACTTTAAAAGAGATGTAATAAACGAACTTTGTAAATAAGAAAATAGATAAACTTACCAAAACAAGACAACTAAAATTATCATGTCAAGTACTTTCTTATAAAATGATTGTTGTGGTGATTTTTTAATCTCACACAAAACATACAAAATATAAGCATGCAGACATGCCAGGAAATTAAAGTGTTTCCAAACTTGAATGACTTGTAAGATCAAACTTTTAATCGGGCTATGTAAGTTCCTTGGTTCCCTTGACAGTTCCTTAGAATCAAAGTGGAAAACGTACGAATGGAAATCTAACATGAATTAATCACTGAAGAAAAGTGTTAGATTTCCTTAGGAGTGAATGAAATAACACAATGCTGAAAGTTGCTAGACTTGAATAATACTTGCAACCATAATGCTGAAATTGTTGAAGTAAACATTGGATTTGACTGTGAAAACAATATTATGCTTGAAAACTTAATAAACTTGAATAGAACTTGCAGCCATAATGCTGAAATTGTTAGAGAAAATATTGGATTTCACCACGAATGAATGAAATAACACTATTGGAAATTTGCCAAAAACTTGGCTATAACTAGGAATTTAAATGCTGAAATTGCTGAAAGCTTGGTGAAATCATTGAAAGCTAGGATTTGCTGATTGACATTGAGTCGATTGATTGTTTGATTGACTCTTTTTTTTACATCATTATCTACTCCTTTTATAGACGTAGACGACTTGTTGCCTAAGTCTCAATTTCTCCACTCTCTCCACTTTCTAAAGTAACTGTCTATTTCTTCCATAAAGGAAGTTTGTTCCTCAAAAACTCCTCCACGTCTCCATAGTGAAGTCTTGATCCTCAAGAATTCTTGCATGTCTCCATCATGGAGACTTGTTCCCTAAGAATATTTCACATTAGTACATAACCACCCCACTTCTCTGCCACTTATGATAATGCTTCGTTTGACTTCCAAAAGTTTTAAATTTTTAGAAATACCCTTAGACTTCTTCTATGGGCTTGTACAAATGGATTTGGGCCCATTTCTTTTTTACTTTTATTCATGAGCTTGGGCTTAGGCTTAACCCATTATTGGATCAGGCTAAAATTTCAATTTGGGTGCAAATAATTGCCCCTCGCATACATTGTGGTCCGTGGGCCATATTGTATGTATTAAAGCCCCAAAAAATATTTCTCTAGGCTTATTTCTAACCATGAGACCCAAAATTAAACTTTTGGCCCATGATGTGAAGTTCCGACTGAAAGAACTAGCCAAGTTAGATCAAATAAAGAAACAACTGTTGATTTCCCTAGAAAAAGTTTCTGCCATCATCAAGTTTAAACCTCTAACTTTTATTCTTCCTCCACTAAAGGATATTGTTATTCCAAAGAATACCTATATGACTTCTCCTCCAAGCAACTTAGGTTTTCCTTCTTTTCTTCCTAAAAATAATTTATTTTCTCTTTCTAAAATAACCCCCACTTGTTTGGAGAAAGAAAACTCTTTTATGTTATCTTTTTTATCTTTTTCTTCCTTCCTCTCCATCGTCGCCGTCTCTTCCACCGCCGTCGCAACTACTGCTCGTCGATCGACCGGAGCCGCTATTTAGAAGACGTTGTTGCCGTCGTCGACAACGACACCGTCACCCCGTTGTCCGGCATCGCTGCCACCGGCCACAACATTTGTGCCTTTTCGGATTGTCAGCGCTGCTTAAGGATTTGATTTTCCTCTCATCTCTGTTGCAGTTCATCCATTCGTCGTTCGTCGTTGGTAGAGAAGGAATTGTCTTTGGTAAGATCAAATCTTTCCTACTTTCCTTGATAATGAGTTTCTGATTTTGAATTTATTCTTGAAGAAATTTGTATTTGATGATTTCCAAGGTTTCTTAGCTTTCTTTGATGCCCAAAAATTGAAAATTTTCCTTGATGTTTGTTCGAAAATTTTCTTGAATGCAGATTTTTTCTAATAATCATCTTGAATGCATTCTTAAAAAATTCCTAGATGCTTTCAACTTGTTTTGAATCATCTCCACATCAGTTTTTTCCAATATCACCTTCTAAGCTCTGCTTCCTTCAGAGGGTCCAATGGTGATTACCCTCTAACTGTGCTTTTCCTCTGTTGGCAAATGTTTTTT
Source organism: Tetrastigma voinierianum (assembly GCA_016808115.1). NCBI lineage: Eukaryota > Viridiplantae > Streptophyta > Magnoliopsida > Vitales > Vitaceae > Tetrastigma > Tetrastigma voinierianum. The sequence goes on along the minus strand of JAEQBH010000220.1, from coordinate 1,732,447 downwards.
CTCTACCTCTACTAAACTTTCCTCCATATCTTTTGACTTGAAAAAATATGGTAAAGTTAGAGAAATAGTATAACATTTTAAAGAAATAGGAAATGTACCTATCAGAATAGTTCTCAAATCCATTTCTTCATCAGATCCATTACTAGACTCCTCATCTTCCGTAGCTTTCCTTCCAAATTTGGTTTTCTTTGAAGTAGGCCTCACTTCTTCTCTCGGATTCTCTGCTTCTTTTGGTTTTTCCTGTGGCATTTCTTATGGTAATTTCCTTTTCTCCATAGCTTTCAATCTTTGCATCCTTCTTTTCTGAGTTCTGGTGAGCTTTTGAGGAAGTTTCTTATGTTGCATTGCATGCCACTTTTGTTCAGGTGGAACAAGAGGAGGGACAACAAACCCTGGAGGTATTTTCCTCCTTGAAGTGTTCCCGCCCTTTCCCTCTGGCAAAGTATGTCACTCTTTTGGAGGAACATTCTTTTCTTTGAATGGTTTCTCCTTCTTGATTTCATGTTTTGAATGTTATGGACACCTTCCATTCTTTTCCTTTTCTCTGGCTATAGACACGTTTCCTTTTATTGCCAATTCACCCTTATAAACCAAATATTGTTTAGGGATCCATACCTTTCTTATCTTGACATTAGGAGAAAACTTCTCATCCTTATTTTCATTCATAACTGCTCTCAGATCCGTAGTAGTTATGTTAACTGAAACCACTGGTGGGAAAGAATTTTCATCAACCACCATGACCTCTTTTTTCTCAAAGAACTTTAATATTCCCTTGTTGATCATGTCTTGGATAATATTCTTGAAACTCTAACAAGAATTAGTACCATGATACCAAGAGTTATGATACTTACAGTATACTTTCCCCCGAGTTCCTCTTTGCTAGGGAGTTGGGAATCTTGTGGAAATGTGATGAATTTCTCCTTCATAAGGAAATCATCCTCAGTCTTTGGCACATCAAAAGTATATTGTGCTTGTGTATTAGAGGTTTAAGACTTCTTCCACAAGTCAGAAGCTTTCTTCACCAGTAGAGGACAGATGAAGGAACCTATACTTGGGAGATCTGCTACTGAAATTTCTTTAGAATTGACCTCTTGACAATAAGTTTGTCGCACCCCTACCCCCGCCTAGGAGAAGAGTGGGGATGCAGCACGAGACTGAGACTTTTCAACCTGTTTTTCATTCATTGGTGGGCCCAATTTATATATATTTTCATAAAGAAATAAAACTTATAACGTATACATATAAAACAATCACCGTAGTGTTCATAATATTCTGTACATATATCTGAGTCTCATTTACTTGTTCTTATACAATTTCACTATTACAAAACTCTACATTTACATACACAAAAACAAATCCAAAACCTACTTAGGGTGGGCTTCTATTCCTGTGTTGGCCCTCGCGGATGCGGAATGCCGTGAATTTCCTCTTCAGTATCTACATGGATGAAACACCCATGCTAAGCTTATAGCTTAGTGGGAAACATATAACATATATGACCACTTGCATTGATCCTTAAGTTCAATATACATATTCAATAGCTTTTAAACATCCACTTCTTTTACATATCATATGCAACTTTCGTATCATTTGCATATTTCATGCCTTTTTCATGTGTCATGTTTCATATTCTCTTATATCATCTCATATCATTTTGTATTATTTTTTTATGCTCAGATATTCCAAAGATGCGGGATACTGAGATAATCAGATATACCTGAAAGTATCATCACTGTGCATTTAAACAAGGGATCAAGGCCCAGAGCCTTTATACGACCTAAACTGGGCAGATATACCCGCGTATCATCATTGTATGAGACAGTGACCTATGCCTATATTATGTGACCCAAACGGGACCGCTTTAATAACTCAAACATAACTTTATAACTTGTAACTTATGCCTAATGTGCCTACTTGTCCATCCACTTTGGAATATATGCAGGAAATCAAGCTTATGAGGTTTTTATCTGAGTTAGAGATATCATACTAGTCATTTACATGTTTGTATTACTGTTCATGTGTTCATATTTCATATATCAACCCTTCTTTTATTTATTTACTTCAAATACTTTACACCAAAATATTTCCTACAAACAACGCTTCACTTTAACGAATTTTCTGGATCCAATGGGGTCCAAATTTGAATACACTTATTTTAAGGAGATTTGTTCTCCTAGAAGTCTAGTTTACCCAAAAATTTGAATCACTCAATTTGGATGAGTGAAAATCAACTTATGGCCTAAATACCCAAAATTGTACCAAAACACCAAACTGTGACGAACCGTCGAAAATGGTCACTTTTGACGACTTCGGTTCAATGGGTTCAAATTTGAATATACTTATTTCAAGGAGATTTGTTATCCTAGAAGTATAGTTTACTTAGAAATTTGAATCACTCAATTTGGATGAGTGAAACTCAACTTATGGCCTAAATACCCAAAACTATACCAAAACATCAAAACTGTATCAGAAACTGCTCGAAAACATGGTTTCAATTTGATGAATTTTCTGGATCCAATAGGGTCTAAATTTGAATACACTTATTTCAAGGAGATTGTTATCCTAGAAGTCTAGTTTACCCAGAAATTTAAATCACTCAATTTGGATGAGGGAAACTAAACTTATGGCCTAAATACCCAAAACTGTATCAGAAACTACCCGAAAACAGGGTTTCACTTTGCTGAATTTTCTGGGTCCAATGGGGTCCAAATTTGAATATACTTATTTCAAGAAGATTTATTTTCCTAGAAGTCTAGTTTACCTAAAAATTTGAATCACTCCATTTGGATGAGTGGTGGCTAAGACAAAAACGTGGGGTTTGGAAAATTTTGACAGCATCTCCCCTAAAACCCCAACATTTCCTTTATACAAACCTTCCTCAATTGAGGACTACAACCAACTCAAGAAACTTAAAAACAACCACAAACTGAACTAAAACAATTAAAATCACACTTATACAAGTTAGGGTTTGATGAAACCCAAACGAAATGCTCAAAGAAGTTAGGATGAGTTCCTAACCTTAATATTTTCTTCAAACTTGCTTTTCCTCCTCTCCTTCCTTCCTTCTCTTTGCTTGAACAAATAAAACCTAAAGATGACTTTTCCCTTCAACAACCGTCTCTCTCTCTCTCTCTCTCTCTCTCTCTCTATATTTTCTCCACATGAGCAAATGCTTATTCAATAGACCATTGTGGTCTTATCCCTAATTTTGGTCTAAGGCCTTGTCTAGCCTTGCATTTTTGGTTAGTTTTCCCATTTACCAAAAGCCTCTATCTCTCTTCATTTCAGACTTCAAATTATCTCATTATTCTATTTTGGCATATAAACTTTGTCTTATGCCCTTTGGGTCCTTATTTTACAATTTACCCTTTTACCCTTGATTCTTGAATTTAATTTCTAGGTTGTTATTATTTTCACACTTAACAAAGATAAATTCTTAAAATTCACTTAATATATATTATACCCTAAATTTGTTATAAAACGATTAGGGTATATTTCATGGTATTACAATTCTCCCCCCCTTAAAAGAATTTCATCCTTTGAAATTATTACTCCGAATCGAATAGTTACTGTACTATGCCCTCATACTTAAGTCGCCCACGAGCTTCAAGCCCCTACATGGTGTTGTTAGAGTACTTTCTACTTCAATCTGTGACTCGCTTATTCCGCAATTGTTTCACTTCTCGAGTTAATATAGCTTTTGGCTCTTCATCATAGGAGAAATCCTGTTGCACTTGCACCTCTTGCACAGGCAGGATATGCGATTCGTCTGATATGTATTTCCTCAACATGAAATTGTGAAAAACATCATGTAAGTGGACCAACTCTAGAGGGAGTGCCACATGATAAGCAACATGGCTAATTCTTTCTAGGATTTCATAGGGCCCAATGAATCTTAGACCCAGCTTTCCTGTCTTGTCAAACCGTAGAATCTTCCTTCACGGTGATACTTTCAAAAATACTTTATTTCTGACTTCATATTCAATATTTTTCCTCTTCAAATCGGCATATGATTTTTGTCGATCACTAGCAGTCTTTAACCTGAACTTTCTCTTATGTTTCTTTCACTATATCAGGACCAATAACCTTATGCTCGTTCATTTCTGTTCAACATATAAGAGTTCTACATCTCTTGCCATACAAAACTTCATAGGGGGCCATACAAATACTGGACTGATAACTGTTATTATAAGAAAATTCCATAAGAGGAATATACTTATCCTAACTTCCGAAAAAATCTAGTGCACAACCTCGAAGCATGTCTTCTAACACTTGAATCACTCTCTCTGACTGTCCATCTGTTTGTTGATGGAAATCTATACTAAAATTCAAATTTTAAGACGGCATCGTCTCAGAATTCCTTCCAAAACTCGACGTAAACCGTGACCGCCTACGACACTATAGATATCGGAATACCATGTAACATGATAATTTCATACACATACAGTTTTGCTAACCAATCCATGGAATAGTCAAGTCGGATTGGTAAGAAGTGAGCCGACTTTGTTAGTCTGTCCACAATTACCCAAACAGAATCATGTTTCTTTTGGGTGAGGGGAAAACCAGATACAAAGTCCATAGTAATGTTGTCCCACTTCCATTGGGGAATTGGAAGATGAATTAACAAACCGGACGATACTTGATGTTCAGCATTTACTTGTTGACAAGTCAGACATTTAGACACATACTCTATCACATCCTTTTTCATCCCTTGTGTAGACCCTCAATTTTATCCCTCGACACTTGCATTTATCCTATGGGTGTCACACTCACCCATCGTTCTCATATAGCACCATTATGGCCCTTTTAGGCTTAGTCTGGCCTGCTTCCTGAGGGCTTTTATGTGGTCCATTGAGTGCGTATGTAGTTCACTTCAGAGTGTCATCGTGGCTTCTTTTTTTAGTTATTAGCATCATACCATAGGAAGCAAGTGGGCCCCCCCCAAGATTTTAACTAAATCGGAGTTTATTGAAGTATGTCGAATTCGGAGCACTTGGGCTTGTTTCGATCACATCTCCCTCATCCAAACTCGAAATCATGCACCGTTTATTTTGTTAGATTCCCACTATCAAGAATTCTTTGAAAACTCAGAATTTTTATCAACCGGATCGACCGGTTAGGAACCAGCTCAACCAGCTCAATGGATTTCAGTTGAAGTTCATTATTTGAGCAGGTTCAAATTCTGAGCACCCAATCTTGTTTTGGTCATATCTCCCTCATCTAGACTCAAAATCATGCACCGTTTCTTTTGTTGGATTCCTTACTCTTCAAGGAACATTCTATCAAATTTTCAAATTCTTCCTCAACCGTCTCAATCGATTGGGAACCGGTTCAACTAGATCATTGTGCCAGCTTGTATGGAGCATTGATTTTGGTGATTTTAGAGCCTAAATCCTACTTGGTTCGGGCCCATAAGCTCCAGATCAGTCCTAGGCATGGTTTGGGCCCAGTTGTGGGCCATTTTGTGGGTTGATTTCAACCCACCTTCAGTCCATTTGGATTCTTGGTGGTCAAGCAAAGGGATACCGTGGCCAGCTGACTCGAATAGAGAAGTGTTTATGGAGCCGAAGTCCGAGACTGACAAAGTGTAACGCCTAAAAAAATACTCTAACGCTTTTAAGGATATGTTCAGGTATAAAATAAATTAAATTATATTTTTTCACATTTAAATGGCTAAAAACAAAATGATAAAACCTAAAATTTTACAAGAGCTAAAATAAATTTGGTAAAATGTTAAATGAGGACCTAAGGGTCGAAATGAGTAATGTAAGTGCCAAAGTATAAATGAAATGAATGAAGTGGAAATGAAAGTGAAATGAGGTTTAAAATGAGAAAATGAGAACAGTTTCAATTAATGTGGTTAGCCATGGCATTACACATGACATGAGAATAAAGACCAAAGTGGTATATGGAATGCCCATTTGGGCATTCACATTTTTGAGAGGAGCAAGGGGAGAAGGAGCTAGGGCTTGGGAGAAGCACAGATTTGTGTGTTTCTCTCCATTCTTGGTCTATCTTTGTTCAAGAAAGAAGGAAGAGAAGATTTGAAGAGAGCTAAGGTGAGAAAACTAACCCTAACTCCCTCTTTGATGATTTTGGATTTGGGGAAAAACCCTAACTTTATGTAAAGGTGATTTTGATTGGTTGTAGATCAATTTTGGAGTTTTTTTAGGTTAATTTTCAAAGTGCTTTTGGGTTAGGATTGGTTTTGAGGAATTTTTGTATAAAGGAAATGATGAAGTTTCAAAGGAGTAGCTGTCAATTTTTTTTCAAAACCCCTATTTTTTTTTTGGCTATAAGTTACGTTATAATCATCCAAATTGAGTGATTCTAATTGGTAAACAACCATAAGAGCTAGATCTACAAATGTATAGAAGGAATCAGGAGCCAATTGTAGCTCTAAGGCTCTCGAATATGGGCTTAAAGGTGAGTTTTGGGTAGTTGATGGGTATGCTCTGTTTTGGGTGTAGTTGTGGTGTTTTGGCCGTAAGTTGAGTTTCACTCATCCAAATTGAGTGATTCAAAATTATTGGTAAACTAAAATTCTAGGGGAATAATTTACTTGAAGGAAGTGTATGCAATTTGTAACCCCAAAGTGCCCAGAAATTCGTCAAATTGGATGAACAATCTGATTTTGCTTTGCAAATTAGAGTAGTATGGATCTAAAATGCAATAACTTTTGTTTTGGTGATCCAAATTGGATGATTCCAATTGGAGAAGAAAAATTAGAACCATAGCTTCAAATTAGTGTAAGGAACCATTGCCAATATATGGAGTTAAGACCTCTGAAATTGAGAATAACAGTAGGTAACCGAGTGAGCTGGGCATACTGACCAAATTGCATTAAAATGCCGTAACTGGAGTTTGGGTGATCCAAATGAGATGATTCCAATTCCTAATGAAAATAGACTCATAGAGCTATCCTTTTATTGAAGGAATCATGAGCAAAATATGGCTCATGTGTCCCCAAAATAGTTTTCAAGTGAAGGTGTACTGGGTAGACATCAACCCTAACCAAAAATCCTAGAATGCACAACTGATTTTTTTTTTCTTGGGTTGTTATTTGATAGTTACATATTTGTGATGGATTAGGGGTTGGTAACGAGGATGCTTGACCCAAGAACGAGATTCTGAGAATAGGAATTGAAGAGCGACAACCTTTTTGGGTTTGTTCTTCACACTTCCTTGTTTCAGTTTTGTGTTTTTTTGACAAAATAAATCTAAAGGGTTGTATATGAAGGCATGTGTGTCTGCTTCGAGCTATAAATGAATTGGTTTGTTTTCCACTTTCTTTATTTCTAAATGTTTGAAGGATTGGTGAAATAAGTGGATTTTATTGAAATGAATTACATAAATTGTATATTGGTTTGTTTTAAATTGATTTGATACAACCGACAGAATGAATTGCACATGACAAATTGCAAAGGAGTATTGAAACCAAGTATTTTTGGATATAAATATATATACACTATTGTAATTTGTTATGAATGATTTGAGCACTTAATAGAATGTTAAACTGCTAAATTCGAAGTTAAGGATAAATTGGTATACCAATAAGGGTCAAATGATGCGACTGCGTCGAACGACGATATGTCACTCCAATCCATACCCCAAAGGGGATGCGATCTAAGAGTGTTCACGAAATGATTTTTAATAACCACAAGAGCCTAGTGGACCGTGTGATCAGGTTATAAACCTTTATCGGCCATAGTTTCAACCCGGGACCGTAGGCGGTGATTCGTTATCTCGTGCAATCGAAAGCATATGCACCTACAGCTGGCAAAATGAAAAGAAAATTGTGAAATGCATGTTTTGTGTTTGAATAATTTATTGCATATGAAACTGCATGATTGAAATGACCAATGAATTGTAATTTGAATGTATATGAAATGAAAATATACATATATGTATTATACCGCATTGGTCATTGAAAAAATTATACAAAGGCATCGATTTAGAAAAATGCATGATTTACTTAAACTGAAATGAAGAGAGAACTGCATAGAATCACTAGGCATGAAAATGCTTAGTGCGTTGTTTTATCATCTTCCAGGTCCTGAGTGAACAGTACGAAGTACCGTAGTCAACGCCAAGGCTCGCCGTAGTCAAGTAAAGTTCGACCGTATTCATGAAATATATTTGACACTTTTGTACAAACTCTGATTTTGTTTTGTAAATATTTTGGTATTGAAAACAATTTTATAATACCGTGAATAAGTAAAGGTGGTAATGGACCAAATAGGCATGTAATGCCATATTTAATGGAAAATGTGTATTTAAAACAAACGAATGGTCCCTTTAAGTCGAATTAGTATATACAAATATATTTTCATAAAGATAAATGTTCTTACAAAATGAGCAATGGATATGTGTTTTAATCGACAAAAGAAAAATGAATTGGATCTAAAAGAGGATCATGCCCTATCTCTAAGCTCGTGGCCGGCCTGGTCAGTAGGGTCGTAAGCCGCCTATGTGTGAGTTTGGACCGGCTAAGGTGTGCAAAATGGAGTAAGCTCAGATGTTTATGAAGGAAAAATAGAAGAAAAAAAAGGTGAAAAAGAAGGGGAGAGAGGAGAGGAAAAGAAAGGAAAGGGAAGAGGAGAAAAAAAAGAGGAAAAGAAAAGACGAGGATTTCCAGACCAAAGGGAGTGCTCTCTCATTTTGAAGGGAGATTTCCTAAAGTTTTGAGGGAGTGGATACTAGGTTTTAGAGGCAAAAAAGAAGGAAGACAAAGGGGGAGCAGTTGTGAATCCTACAGGTATGAATGTTGTGTGCTTCTCCCATTTCTTTTGCGCTTGTCTTTGCATTTGATGTTTGCACTAGTTTTAGGGTACTAGGCATTGTTTGGATCGGTTCTCAGTCATTCGGAGTTAGAATTGTACTCCAATTGTTTTGTTGGATTCCTAACTCTATGAGGAAGATTTTGAACAATTTTGAGAACTGCTCTCAACCGGCTGAGTTTGGGAAACCCGACTAGCTTGCCCATTAAGCTTTGTTTTCGGTGAACAATAGCTAGTACTCAGCAACATTTGTACGCTTCACCCATTCGTAGCCTGACCAGATCACTGCTTGTTAGATTTTTGACCCTTTGAGGAAGATACTAACAAATTTTGAGAATGGCTCTCAATCGGCTGAACCGGTTGGAAAATAGGATCAATTGGTTCATTAAGTTCTATTTTTCGGAATAGCAATTAAGGTACTAGGCATTGTTTGCATCGGTTCTCAGTCGTTCGGAGTCAAAATTGTACTCCATTTGTTTTTTTGAATTCCTGACTCTGTGAGGAATATTCTGACAAATTTTGAGAACTGCTCTCAACCGGATGAATCAGTTAGGAAACTGGATTAGCCGATTCATTAAGTTCTATTTTACTAGAACAATAGTTAGGGCACTCGACATCGTTTGTGTCAGTTCTCTCTTGTTCGAAATAAAAAATGTACACCTTTTGTTTTTTGGGATTCCTTACTATGTGAGAAAAGTTCTGAAAAATTTTGAGACCGGCTCAACTACTGAATCCACGGGAAACCTGACGCCCTGGCTCATTAAGTTATGTTCAAATAGCAATTAGGGTACTATACATTGCTCAAGGCCTACTATTTGGTGTCTGAATTGTACACCGTTTGTTTTTTTTTTGTTTCCTTACTTTGTGAAGAATGTTTTGATAAATTTTTAGATTTTTTCTCAACCGGCTCAATCAGTTGGGGAATTGGTTCAACCGGTTTGTCGAGTTTTGTAGGTAGTCTCTGATTAAATGACTGGGAGCCTATGACTCAGGAGCTGCCTATTCACTCTAGACTGCTGTAGGCTAAGGGGTCTGAAATGGGATTTAGTCCAGGTTAATGTGTTTCCATTTTGGATTCGTAAGAATTAGGGTCTATGCGGGTCAAAGAGTGGTTAGTTAAGCACTACTAGTCTAGTGTTTTGTCGAGCCCGATTCTTTGAGATGAATAGACGTGTTTGTATAGCTGCACAAATGTTGTAGCATTAATGAGTGGCTGAGATGCAATGTATGGTTTCTCCTGGCTTCTTTTTTTTTTGATATTTAATTTTGAGAGATTGTTGTATGCCCGAAATGTGCTAATTAACTTCCTACACAATGCTTGGCTAGGGACTGCAGGTGTATGTGCTTAATAATGTAGTGAATTTCACATGGATGCTTGGTGTTTGAGTGTCATGCATGCTTGCTATGTTTGTTGGCTAACCTTTGATGTAGCGCGTGGCAAGGGACCACAGGTACGCGCCATTTTCTCTTTTGGTTGAGTGTTCTTAAGCATGTTAGATACCAATTAGGTGGGTATGATCCAAGTTGTATGTTTAGCCTTGGAGGTTATCTGATCTTTGACCCATATGCTCCCACATACCCAATTTACTAGTAGAGACCGAGTTCTGGGTCTAGAGGGGTGCTTCCTCATATGAGATACCTTCCTGATAGGTAACCTGATCCCTGAACCCAGAAATCTAGTTTTCGTGGACCGTTTTTTCTTGATTAGAGTCAATGAGGGGTTTTTTGTTCTTACTTGATTTTCCCCGTAATAAATAAAAATAAAAAGTGGGCGGCCACTCTAACACAACCGTTTCCTCACTGGGGGACTCCACCCTTTTTTTTTCAAAGCTTTCTGAAATTCAACTCACTTTTTCTATTAATAACTAGTCGCGCCTACCATGGACTGGCAGGTCCACAAATCGCAACCCGTTGGGGCGAACCCAAAGATCTCTCGGTTTCACAAGACTTCGCCAAGCTCAACTCAGTCAAGTATATTTCGGCACATGACTATCACTCAATAGACACCTCGTGCCACAAATGACTAATGATCACTTACCTGGTTGGTATTTGGCATGCACTTGTGGTTTGTTTGTGCTTGTGTGTTCACCTGTTAGGATTCTAGCATGCTTCGCCACGGTTGATTTTAAGATCAGCCATATTTTCATCGCATGGGATGGTTAGGCTCGTGTGTATATTCCGTGGTAGGCTTCTGCTCTCTTTACGCATGATTGTTTATCGCGATGATCACCCTTGCACATGACCGCTGATTTGTTTTGTGTTGGGCGCTTGTATCCTCGCTTTCCAAATCACTAGCCTCGTCGACTATTCCCTTTATAGATTGCTCGAAGCCGTTGGGAGTCATTCCACTGTTGCTTTCGACCAAGTTAGGAGTTTGGAGTAGGGTCTAGCGTAGGGGCTATATCGATGTTTAGAAGCACTATGGAAATGACAGATATTCGGGCAATGAAGACCTCAGATAGCCCCGAGCTGATTTCCCTCATGGATGCCCGCTGCTGTGTCATTCGATTGGCTGCCAGATCTTAGGTTACGATCCCGTCTGGGTGCAACCATTCAGCTTTTAGTGGCTCACCTTTCCCATTGTCATCTTTTGAGCTACATACCTTTATGTATCACCGTGTCGTAATCCCGCCTGCTTAGAAGCCATATCAGTTTGGCTTGTTGATATCACATGTTAAGTTCATTCTCTCTGAGGATTTTAGTCATACATTACTAGTTCGACACAGGATCGGAGCAATCACGGACCGGCTACCTTTTCCTTCAAGGATCAAGTGATTAAGACCTTCACTGTCCCGAGCTGATCCGATCGAGGTAGACTTGTTAGAGGATCAGATTCACTACGCCGGCCAGGTTTATATTGCATCATAGAGATATGGACCCCAGCACGCTACTCACCACCGGGCCGAGATTGACATACCATGGCATCTCTCCGGGATGCCATATTGGGACTAGGACAAAGGATTGATGGGCATCAAGCCTAACCATTGACGATTTCGGGGAGCACCCCGCATGACTCTACTGCACCTCTACCACCACCACCATCATCTGGACCCACTATACCGCAGATTCATACGCCCACCTCCACTACCACCACTTGTCTGTCTCAGCCCCACAGGCCGGAGCATTGTACCGCACGATCAAACCAAGACCACGCCCACATTCGGTAGCGGCCCCCCGCACGCATTACTGGCGACACCCCAGCCCGTATTGATAAGATTGAGTAGAGGATTAGGTCTCTACAGGTTTCTGATGGAGTTATAGTCGGGATGGATATGGATGACTTTCCAGCTATGGGCCACAACAGTTCCACATGCCTGACATCGAGAGATACATGGGGTATAGGTGCCCCGTATTCACTTTGCGCTTATACAACGCATCATATGCGCTAGCATGTAATTAGACAGGCAATAAATGATTATGCTATTCCCTCCGGCCACCGGAAAGTGGTGTCGCTAGAGTCGGGTTCGCCTACTGACCCCTCGAGACATTACAGACACGGGCTGATCTGGGATGTGATATCATACGCATTCTTTAATAATGTAAAGGACGATCCCGCAGGAGCTGAGGCCCTCGTGCAAGAGGCCTACGAAGCCGGCCACTTCATTTATCTCCGGTCGGAGGAGAAGATAGGCACGATTATAGATGTAATCTCAGAGCGCGGATCGGGACAAGATGATTATGCGCAAATTCCTTCACCCGATTTACGTAGCATCTCAGCCGGCTTCACATACAAATTTGATCATCGTTCAGCCCTCACATGGTATCGGGCGGGCGCATGATGTGCAGAGGATTACAGTGCATTCTTCCCTTCGCATTCAAAGGAACAAGCTCGTGGTCGTGCCCCCAGATCATCGTATATTGGTGCTATTGGTACATCTAGTCATATAGACCGCTCATAGACAAATCACAGATATTCTCACGATGGTACAACTCGGATCAAGATAAGACCAGTTGCTCCCTATAGGCCGACAGGGCCTACTTATCTACATCCACCACCACAACCAGTATATGCTACACAAGTACCTGTAGGCCAACTCGTACAGCACATCAAGAAGATAGAGCACCGCTCCACCGAGGCCGACTAAAGTAAAGCTACATAGCCCCAGTTGCCACTAAGTCGAGCATTCCAAGAGGATTAGCTGAGCGGGCTCGATCGCCCACTACCACCCGTGCCACCACCAATATCCTACCCTACTGTGATTCAGACAGATCTTCACCGGTACTCATCACATCAAAGAGAGTGTGCCATGATACGCATAACAGGTAAATGCCGGTGATGATATTCAGGACTTGATTGATCATGGTTTGGTTGATTTGGGACAGACCCGCTCCCTACTCATTTATCGCTGAGTCGCAGCCCTCCACCCACGAGCGGTGTACATTCGATTAAGTTTTCAGAGATGAGATATTCATATGATGGATGGAAAGGCTCCATACCCGATCGCTTATACACGAACTCGATTTTAAATGTGATACACATCTAACCAGCGATCCATAGCCATTCGGGATTTTATCCCGCATGAGGTTCCCGCATGATTTCCACTTCACCCGTATACTTACAGCATGTTCCGCCCATGACACCCTTTCCATTCCGTTCCTAAAATGGTAATGGGCCTTTCATGCGGATACCGTGATTGCTCACGGTTGGGAGGGTACTGGCCTCCACCCGCTGATTGTGCTATTTGCTAGCACATCGCCTAAAGAGGATGTTCATAAAGAACGATGAGATTCTACGCCACGGCGCACTACATACTGTGCTCTCAGATATCCATCCTGGAGCCTATCGGGCCTCATCCATTAGCTCATGAGATGCATTGATCGTAACACCGAGTCGATCGAAGGACATTTCCACTACCCCGAGAGGGCTTATTCACTTTTCGAGCAATGATTTACATGCATTGCTTTTTTTGATGATGATTTGTAGCACCCCTTCTCCGATCCGACCTGATTGGCGGGTTCGAACCGAATCCAGATGCTCTGATATCGACTAATCGTGGACACTTCCCAACCCGCACCCCCGTGCGGTCAAGAGGTGTCATTTTTCTTTTTTTTTTCTATGCACTTATAAACTCTAAACTTGTTCATTATATAATGCTAAACATTTCACTGTATTAGAATCTGAAAGGGATTACAAACTATGTACACTTCCATATATGGAAGTGTTCAACATTTATTTCTATTTACATTGTTTACAAAATAAACAAAATTTCCATATACAAATAGGACCAAAAGGTCTTCCAAGGCACCTAGTGATGCGTGGCCTTGGACTCGCGATGGGATTGTCCTACTCGGTTTCCTCTTTCTCACCTACACCTGATGAGAATCCGTGCTGCTTTACGCGTAGTGGGAATTAATACATATGGATGACGACACTTCTATACAAATGCATATACTTATCATTTATCATATTTCATATAATATTCAAGTCATCTTGTACTTTACTTCTTGTTCTTGTAACTCAGGTACTATCCTCGCATAGCGTTGTTATGCTTCTCATATCATGTCATATTTCTATACATTTCATTTCCAGATATACTTGTCATTTTCTTTAGGTTTCATGTCCCAGAATACCTTAGCTGATAGGAGAATAATCGTATGTACTAAAGGTATCATCACCGTATCGAGACAAGACGAGACAAAGGTCTTATGCCATGTAATATGTGACCTAAATCCAGTCAGATATTCGAAGGTATCAACACCAGCAGATAGTGTCTTATGCCATGTAATATGTGACCTAAACGGGCCGTATATACCCGAAGGTATCATCATTGTAAGAGACAGTGACCTATGCCTGTAATGATCCAAACGGGATCTATGTCATCGACCTAAACAAGGCCTCGAGCATCTCAGAACCTGGGATGTCGCAACAATCAGTCCCTATAGGCATGCTTATCTATCCTTCTACCAGTTCTAAGGCATAACTGTATATTTTATGTTCAGTACATATCTCATATCTCGAATAATTATAGTCATTCCTAAGAATCATATGTGATATGTATACTCATTTATTCGAATCTTTGTATTTTTCATATCTCATTATATATGCATGAATAACTATGGTTACCAAGCAGTCTTACTCTGTTTCATGATTGACCTAATATGATTTCCAATTTCATCAAGCTATATAGAATTCACTCAATGGGATTTTCATAGAGTCTAAGAACATCCTAATCGGAGTTCGAACGAAGAAGTTATGACCTTCCAAAGTTGGAGGTCTCACATGAATAACCAGCCTTACCCGGCTAGCTCTACCCGACCAGTCTTGCCTGATTACTTCTTTCAAGCCGGCTCTAGTACCCAATGCCCTCCTATGGCATATAGATAGAATATTGTCTCAATGATCTTTCCATAGAGTCTAAGAACACCCTAATCGGAGTTCGGACGAAGAAGTTATGACCTTCCGAAGTTGGAGGTCTCACATGAATAACCAATGGTGTCTACATGGATATGGCTGTAATCTTGACTCAATGGGCTTTCCATAGAGTCCATTACTCATTTCAATGGGTTTCATTGATATAATTATCAACTAAATTCTTTACCCGACCACCTCATCGATTACTCCTTTCCGTCTACTTTAGAAAATTCAATTTTAATTTACACATGGATATGGTAATCTTGACTCAATGGCTTTCCATAGAGTCTAAGAACACCCGAATCGGAGTTCAAAACGTAAGAGTTATGACAACTGCTTGAGGTCAGCACATGAACTCACCACCGCCCCAACCGCTTAGTCGGCCGTCTAACCGCTTAGCCTTCCGGGCCGCTCCTAATCAAAGGCAGTTGGCCTAACCATTCCTGGATGACTCCACCCTAACTGCCCAAATGGTCCTTAAACCACCCTGGATCAGACCCCTAGCCGGCTGTCCCAACCGCCCGGCACTTCTAGCTACCGCTCTAACCGCTCTAAGAGACTTAACTCCGCCCGACTCGACCCCAGCCATTACCTTCCATTTATAATTGCTTAGCAAATGGACCATAATCAGTTACAGAGGTCCGAATTGGGAAATTCAAAAGCCTAACATCAAGTTCACTGATGTGGCTATAATTTACCTGAAGGACTCACTACCATATTTCCTTTATTTCTTATCTAAAAACTACCCAAGACCCTATTAACGATAGGATCAAGATAGGTAGCTTACCTTAGTTCAAATGCAACCAAACATTTCAAAACACATATAGGGGAGTCTAGAGTTCTCTCACCAACCCTACTAAGAAATGAGTTCGGGGAGTTTCCAAACCAACCCATACACAAAATAGAGGGTTCCAAAACCACATCCATACTTCTATACTAAAACTAGACAATTCCATACCAAATTCCATACCTCGTGACTTCTTTTTCCTTTTCCTTCTTCTTCTCTTCTCTTCTTTCCTTCCTCCTTCTGCCTTTCTTTTTCTCTTTCTCCAAGACAAAAATGAGATATTTTCTTGGGTCCATCCAGACTTGATCTTATCCTTCTTTTGTTGTACTCATGCTCATTTACTCATTTTTGTACTTTTACTTCCATTTCTCTCTTATTCTTACTTTAACTTATGCATATTCCTACTTTAAGATAATGAAGACAATATTAACACACCCTCATTATGATCATAAATCATTGTTCACCCTATCTTGCATTGTCCTACTTCTGATTTATATCATTTTTATCTTTATTTATTTCTAAAAAACATGATTTATTTTTATTATAATCTCAAACATGTTGAAACCCATAGGCACACTCTAAAGTGTCATTGATTTACCAACTGAGGCCTGACTCACACCAACCTATTCATTGGATGTTATTGGTTCCAAGCCTGTCAGTGTCGTCTCATTCACTGGATAATCATCCCACTCTCAATCTAAAAGATCTCAGTTTCACCTCATCATCTGATTTCAATCAATTACTCATCATCCTCCTTCGGCCATCCACATTCTATTGATGCAGAATCCGCAGTAATACACAATAAAGCACACCACAACGACGGAGTTTACTGTATGTCCACATTTGTGTTTTGAGGATTCAATCATCCTTTAACTCGTCGCCTCGATTCGAGATAGTGCTATACCATCTTCCCTTCATCACGTCGTTAAATGGCGAGGCATTATCACTACAAACAATGTAAAGATGTTGTTAATTTTCCGAGCCCGTTATCAATATAGTGTGACGACCAACGCCACCGCTTACTTTCATGAGGTTCAGGTTGCCATTTTTAAAGGATGATACAAAGACCAGCGCCATGTTCTTCACAAGACAAAGAACACTGTGCTTAGTATGATGAGAGGCATTGCCTATATGCTTGGCTTAGGGTTGGGTCGCCCCCAAAGAGGGGTCAGCCGACTTCTTGGCACGATCGCGACATACCCACACAGTTACACTCCTATGAGGACCATGCACGCTACAGCTGGCGCGATCTATGCTCAGACAGGCGAGCTCGCCGTCAGTCCACTATCATCCCTTCGCCCATATACTTTCGGGCCATCGAATTACTTGATAGAGGATCAGAGCATGCACCCTACACAAGGGGTACTGATCACGCTGAGACAAAATGGGATCCATGCATCCACAGTTTCAGACAAATGTATTTTAGTTCGAGAGATCATCAAATTCCGTGCCAAGGATAAATGCACTCCACCACCCGGGTCGAGCTAATGTAGTTCTCTAGCGGTGTTTCCCGAGGAGGTCCCGGATCATGACCTATCTATGACTCAATGATACTAATGCGACTCTTCCCCGACACTTACAAAGACGACTTCATTGACCTGATGGTGCCAGATCCCTCGATGCAACCCACGAGCCCCATTATGCTTTCGATGTTTAGAGTTTCCTCGCTATTGATTTCAAGATGACACTTTATGATGCCTATGTCGGGTGATGGACATGATTCCAGATCGCCGTGATTGGATGCAAACCCACCGGGCCCCTCTTTGTTTTCGATATGCCTGGGATTCTCATGTTAGAGATAAATGATGATGAATTTAATCTATTTACACTGATTCTTCACAATATCATGAGGCGAGGGAATAGTCCGAATCTTGGACCCACCTCTTCTTTTCGACACTATGTCCTGGTTTGTTACCCGCTGACATGTTTCTAATGGTAATAATGATACGAGTATTTGGTGCATTTGCTTCAGGCGTCACAACATTTTCCTTCGATTACACCACATCAAAGACTCCACAAATACATATATATGATGTTGATGTGGGAGACACAGACACCACTCAAACCAACAGGTGATTCCTATATTGTGAGGATGTGAAAGTTATACTCCATTAACGTAGCACAGAATATAGATTTCGGGGACACCAAATCAGCCTATAGGAGATTAGACTGGGTCGTCTCACCCCATAAGAGGAGTAGACGTATTTAACCGCCTGTGTCATACTCTCGATGCATTTGTCGGGTCATATGAGGACATGCTGGGCCTTGACTCTTCTATAGTAGCATCACCCGCCTATGCCACTCACATGTTAAACGCATTTAAATCAAGAGACCCACCCCAGCAGCTTGTAAGTTAAGAAATCTCAGAAGAAACTTAAGTGTCGTTTCTTATTGGTCGAGTATCCCGAGTGGCTAGCTTAATGTCGTGTTCCTATTCCCAAAAAGATGTAAGGTTAGAGCCTGTGCACTTCTGATCTCAACAAAAGACAACCTTAAGGATGATTTTTCCCTCCCACAAATTGATTCGCTGTCAGACAAAGACTGTGACATTCGATGTTGTCTCATGATGGATTTTCTAGGTATATTATATTATGATGGCTCTGTAGGATGGCGAGAAGACTTCGCAGAGTGGGCACTTATTGCCACCGGGTTATGCCATGTCAAGAATGCAGAGTCGCTCATCAGAGTCGCTACTACTCGCTCCATGATATGATGCATGTGAGATGTCGGATGTGGTTATGATGACATGATAGTGAAGTCCCGAGACAAGGCAAATCACTTAGCATCCTTGGCTGTAGAGGCCTTTAAGAGATTTAGACGTTTCAGCCGAGGTTAACCCCAAGAAGTGCAATCTTTCAAAATTTCCAGAAATTGCTAGGACACATTGTTAGTGAGTGGGGTATAAAGGTTGATCCTGAAAAGATCAAAGCCATACTTGACATTTCCCCGAGGACTGAGAGAGAGATCAAAGGCTTTTGAAGTATTACAAATATAGTCACTGCCTATTGGCCAAACTGACGGTGTATTACATGTAAGCCTATCTTCCTTTTTTCAAGGAAGAACTACCACAATTTAGAATGATGATCACAGCTTGCTTTGAGAAGACAAGAGCGTCTCCTTTCCTTCGCTTTTTAAATGCCTCCAATACTAAAGGCACCTCGTCAGACGGTTAGTTCTGATACTGGCCTTAGGGATGCATGCTAGAGTCACCACGATTCATGTGAATATGCCTGGGCCTCACATATCCGCAGAGTAAGAGGATGGTAGAATATGGTAAGTATGCTACTACACTGCGCCTGCTTCGCATTATTCGGGGCCACTACTAGATCGGGACATTATGTGACAGAGTATTCCATACTTTGGTCTCACGATTGATTCCACGGTATCATCTGGCAAGTCTGTTTGGACCTAAGAGTTCCGCGTAGATGGTTAAGATCGATAGAGCTTTGATATTCATTATGTCACACAAAAAATCAAAGAAGCATTGTCAGATCATCCGCTTCTTCCTTCGTGATCTAATGACATACCACGGATGATTTACTGATGAGAGTTTGTTTCTATGACCAATATCAGAGGATGGCTACTAAGATTTACGGCATTTTTCAACTGGTCGTTTGGTAATGCAGGATCCATCTATATCACCTCAAGGTGATCATATCGCATCATCCAATGATATTTCCATCATCACTCATGACGAATAATATATTGAGTATGAGGCTTGCATTACAGCCCGTGAAGACCACTTATCCAGATATAATCGCGAGATCCACTGGGATTCCAACTTGCTTATTCAGCAAACTCAAGGTATTTGTAGAGGGACCAGATTTGCAGCTGAAGCCCTACCATGCTTACTGATTTGTCAAGTTGATAAGTTTGATGAGTTGAGATATATACACTGTACAGAGTAGAGAATTAGCTCATTTTGATGCATTAATAGCCACTTTCAGCTTGCAATTATGATTCTCTGAGTGATCGTGCAACCATTGTTGATCAAGACTATGGCATGTGCCCTGGCCATCAATGGCTTTGATCAGATATTGAGGATCGAATGAAATACCTCGTACCACACGATATTTATCGCCGTCATGCCACGCCTTACCCGCAGTCAACTTCGCCATGGATAAGTGCATCGAGACATCTGGGCCACCGTATTCTGCGGTTCAGGAGGATGCACCCATAGAGATCGTCCGATGGTGTTGTTATGTCTGTGATCGCCCCCACATCGAGCGATAAGAGAGTTTCATGCAGGAGTCTGTGGCCCACACATGGGAGGTCATATGCTAGTGTGTAAGATCATGAGGATCGCCATTGTTTACTCACGAGACAAATCTGTCACATTGTACAGAGATGTCGAGTTTGCCATGTGGTCGTCAGAGATTCACAGCACGCGCGCTTTCACCTTCTGGATCGGCCCGGTAAAAGCCCTCTTGTCACAATATTCGTGACATCTTTCAGACTCTAATCGGAGTTACCTTGGTGATCGGGTAAGGGCACGCTGAAAGTGGTTACCACTGACTGAGACTGATCTCGAGTGGCACTAGAGCAAATAGATATTCGAGGCCAAGGACCCAAATCTCCCATTATGATCACTAGCCTTGATGAGAGGATTGAGGGCAGCAGATCATGTTCAAGCTTATAAGAGGAAAATGACCTGTGCATTCAAAAAGTGGTCGTCTGTGAGTCGTGCCACCCAGCCCCCAAAGTCCTTGGGGTGGGACACTGGATTGGGTGACCCTAGAGGCAAGTTTAGACCGACTCAGAGTGGTCCCTATGTTATTCGAGATTTGACCCAAGAGCGCGAGCAAACACACTCAGATTTTAAATCTCATTCACTGAAATACTAATCTTGATTAGCTTCAAGAAGTTTTATGCGTGATCATGATTGAGTGATCGTGGGCCATCACTGAAAGAATATATTCCCTATCAGTACACCCATACATTGATGTATCCTCGCTATAGCCCTGCTCTCAATACGCCGCTTATTATGGGCCTTTTCATTTAGCCTCAGATACCTTTTTTTGACTTCAGTTGTGGGCTTAAATTGCAAAATTTCAGATTATTAATCGATCCGCGAGTATCAGGTAATTCTTCTGTTTATTCCTTCATCATTAATGTTCTTCTTCCATTTTGCATCTCTTCACTTTGTCACTTTGTTTTGCCTCATCACCTCGTTTCTTCACTTATTTTCCCTTGTGATGATGACACGCCTATGTCGCTATTATGAGTTAAAGCCTGGTCACCTTCACCCACCTCTTGCCTGATCCAAGAGTCTTGGGGCTTCTTCAGGACCATTCGCTCGGGATTTGAGGTTCACCGGTTAGACTGTGCTTAGTATGGCATTCCATCTAAGTAACTTGTTGGTTATTCGACGAAAAAAAAAAAGAAAAAGAAAAAAGAGTCACTCTATTCAATATTCACTCTTACTGTATTCGGATTATGTTATTACGGTTTGTCGACAGATCGCCGTCACTCATCGTGAGGTCATTTCTGGATCGAGGGACTTATTTTTCTTCCAAAAGCAAAAAGAGAGCAATACATCATTTTCTCCATGATCCCTATATTACATTCTGAGGAGGCTCGTATTCTTCGCATACATCCATATATCAACATTCCCATCTTACAGACTTCATTTCACGCAGCACTCCCATTATGGGTTCGTCATCATCACACATTGCTACACTTATATCCCACCTTGTTTCTACTTTCTTCTACATCCCTTTTCATTTTCTTTCATCCTCATCATCTGCCTCACCCATAACAACTGTTCTGCAATACTTCCAATCTTTTTTCATACTCATCACTTACGCACAGTCGAGTCATTGGCCACACGACCTCCCATTACTGCATTGGGCGCATTGTCAGGTTTGCATGATCTACTGGGTACAGCCTTTAAGCTCTGAATTACTTCATTCACATTTCACCCCGCCCCATTACTATCCGAGCCATAAACCACCTCGAGGCCAGTGAGATCTCGTGCGTTCATTTTCGACGATTTTATACGGATCACCCGCTTACTAATCGGTACTAACGTCACGCCCTCGCTTCAAATATTGAGAGTCATGATATTGCCTTCCATTCGGGCCATTACTTCAAACCGCGATCGTATACAAATGATACGTAGAGTCGGACCGCGACGCGCCTTTAGCTTCATGCTTGACACGCCTATTAATCGCACACCCCCCATCCCTATGTCGGCTGGCTCTGGCACATGCACCACACAGTAATTCAGCGGTCGTCAGCCATTTCGCATCAAAGCTGGCGTTTCGATATTTAGCTTTGGTTTCTTCATAAGGATCGCTTTTAAGAGTCGACCAGTGATCAATCGATCATCGCCAAAGAGGGTGTGTGCATAATCGTGCACTCATTCAGTTGTCCTATTTGTCGCGTAGAATTACCTGGATTTCGCTATTTCGTGGTTTTCATTGAGATATTCGAGCTCCAATGTACATACTGTGTTAATAACCCCATCACCAAGTGCTCGTGGATATCAATGCCATGGACGCCTGAGCGAGTAGGTTTTTCAAGAATGACTTTTCAACATTTCGCTTCTAATTTCACTTCATGCAAATGGTGGGTTTCTAATATGGTATTGATGCCTTAGATTGGGGCATAGCCCTTTCTTTGCGCCTTTGGACACGTTCAATCCCTTCGTTTTGTTTCTGCCCTCCGACATCAGCTCTGATTCAATCCCTTTATTTCAGTTCTCCAAAGATCGTGCGCCCGGATTCGATCCGCCTTTTGTTTCGTGCCTCCCATCGTGCTTCAAATTTAATATCTTTTCTCGTGATCGTGTTCGCTTTTCCTCATCTTCCCGCATTGTGTCCAAGCATCGCTTTATCTTTTTCAGTGATCAACCCACTTTCAATATCTTTCCCATCGCAATCCTTACTTCTCATCTCCTCAATGATCGTGGTCCCAGCATCGCTTATTTTATTTGATCCAAACACATCTGGTTCATCAAGCTCCATTTTCCTCTGTCTTCCTCAGATTGTGGCCTGAGCATCGCTTATCTTTTCGCACTGTCCGACTTTCATTTTTTCATTTGACCTGATTTTCTATCTTCCTAAGATTGTCCTAGCATCGCACTCCAAATTTTCTCCCCAATTTCAATTTGAATTCATCCGATCACTCATCTTCCTAGGCATCGTACTGGGTTTCTTAGTCCTTCGCCGTGGCGAATTCGGGCCTGCGACCTTCAGACCGGTAAGGGACAAAATTGTCGGGTCATCCGGGTTTCACCATACCATTTCCCACTCTCAGACGCTTGTACTTCAATCCACTTATCTATTTGTCATTCCAATTTTACCACCAAAGAGGGCATATTTAGACCTCAATTTTGTCCCTCAACACTTGCATTTATCCCTATGGGTGTCACATTCACCCATCGTTTCACATAAGACCATTACGGCCCTTGTAGTTTATCTGGCCTCCGAGCCTCGTGGGTTGCATGTGTCCATCAGTACGTGAGTGTAGTTCACTTCGAGGTCATCGTGCTTTTGCTATTGGCATCATGCCATATGCGTCCCCGGCGCGAATCTCACCTGAGTTTATTAAAGTATGTCGAATTCGGAGCACTTAGGCTTGTTTCGATCATATCTCCCTCATCCGAACTCAAAATCAAGCACCATATCTTTTGTTGGATTCCCTACTTATTTGAAGAATTCTATGAAAAAATTTGAGAATTTTTTATCAACCTGACGATCGTTAAACCAATTTCTCACCGCCCAATGGATTCGCTGAAGTCTATTATTTGAGGAAGTGTCTAAACCTATAACTTTGTTCTTACAGCCATTACATTCCTCTATTCCTAATCTTCAAATCACACCGTTTCTTTGGTTGGATTCCCGCCTCATGAACATTATTGCAAATTTCAAATTTTTCCAACTTTCTCACCTACCAAATGATCATTGTGCCAGCTTGTATGGAGCATTTCTGATTTCAAAGATTTTGTTCAACCTACTGTTCAGCCCAAGCTCCACAAATCAGTCCTAGAAGTATTTGTTCCAGTTAGGCCATTTTTTTGGTTTCTAAACCTTACCTTGAGTCAATTTAAATTCTGTGGTTGGGTTAAAGGGATAAATGTGGCCACTTTTCGCCTCGTGAATAGAGGAGTGCCTATGAGCCAAAGTCCCAGTGACTGGTATCCCTGGCACTGAAGGTGTGTAAAATGGAGGTGCTCCAGACATGTTTCAGGAAGGAAAGCTATAATAAAAAACCCGAAAGTTAGGAGAGAGGAGAGGAAAAGAAAGGAAAGGGAGAAACAGAGAAAAGAGAAAAAGAAAGAGGAGGGATCTTTGGGATCCCAGCGGGAGTTATCTCCACCTCAAGGGGGATTTCCTGCTCTAAGGGGAGTGGATACCAGGTTTTGCAAAAAGAAGGAGACAAAGGTGAGCCAAATTGTGAATCCTATAGGTATGAACGCTGTGTGCTTCTCCGCTTTGCACCACTTTGTGTCTTTGATGTTGCACCAGTTTTAGGCACAGCATCGCTTGACTCCGCTCTCACCACGGGGTTAGAATTGCACCCGTTTGTTTTTTTATCTTTGACTCGTGGAAAGATTCTTCGACTAAATTTTAAGAATCTTCTTCAACCGTATGAACTGGCCATTGGGAAACCTGATCAACTAGTTCATATTAAGTTCTCGTTTCCGTAACATCGCTAGGTACTAGGCATCGCTTCAGACGCTTCTCATCCATTCGTGTGTGAGTCGTAACTTGAAAATTCCGTCATTTTGTCGATTCCCGACTCTACGAGATTTTGAAAATTCCAAGAACCGTTTCAACCGGGTAATCAATGGAAAACCGGATCACGATTCTTAAGTTTTGTTTTTCTGAACAGAGTTAGTGCCTGTGTGTCAAGCTGATATGTTCTCGTCATCTTGTTTTAATTTGTATCATGTCGTTTTTTTCACCCCACTTCTATGAGGAAGATTCTAACAAATTTTGGCAACATGTTTCAACCGTCTGAACCATAGTTGGGAGTCCTGATCAGCTTCTGCTCCTTAAGTTCCGTTTTCTTTCGGAATGTAGCTAGGGCACTCTAAGATCGCTTAGGTCAGGGCCTCACCGCTCAAATCAGAACTATACACCCTTTGTTTTTTTTGAATTCCTTACTATATGAGGAAATTTTGAAAATTTTTGGGAACATGCTCTCAATCTACTAAACTGTTCATTAAGTTGTACTTTGTAAATGAGTTCGTACTTAATATTCGTTGTCTTCACCATCAGGTCGAAACTAAACACCCACATTTTTTCGTTTCACTCTGTTACACTGTTTGAAAATTTAACTCTTTTCCTCTCTGAACCCACTCGACAGCTTGGGAAACTGGATTGGCCAACTGGGCCGGCCTCAGGGCAGTCCCCACTTCCACTGAACTGGGATTCATGGACCAGGAGTCAAGCTCCATCCACCCAGTGACGCAGGCCATGTTTGTGGTCCCAAATGGACTAGTCCAGTTACTGGTGCCTGCCTTGATCCAAGAACTTAGTCATCCTGGTGCGGTGTCCAAGGGTGTTAGTTACACCACTAGTCTAGTGTTTTGTCGAGCCCGACTCTTTCGAGATGAATAGAAGTGTTTGAAGTTAGGCCGCACAAATGTTGTAGCACCAACGAGCATCAGAGATGCACACGGCTCTCTCCCGCTTCCTTTAAGTTTTTGATGATATTTATCTTGGTGAGATTACAAATGCGGCGATCAACCTTCCCTACAATATCGCTGGGACCACGGTACAGCTTTAATGTCGGGTAGAGCGAACACTTTGGCCAATGGATGCTTAGCTGAGCGCCGCGGGCCGCCGTTGTGTCGGCTGCTAACTTGATGCAGTCACAGGCCGTGGACTCACAGGCGTCGCCACTCGCTTCTTTTCGCTGAGTGCCCTGGCTAATGTTAGATACCACTTAGGTGGGTATGATCCAAGTCAGATGTTTAGCCTCGAGGTTATCCGATCTTTGACCCATATGCGCCCTACATACCCAATCATTGTAGAGAATCGAAGTTCCAGCCTGTAGAGGTGCTCACTTGCGTACCTTCCCGATAGGTAACCCATCCCCAAACCAGAAATCTAGTTTTCAGTCACCTGCTTTTTCCTTATCGAGTCACTGAGGGGTTTTGTTCTTACTGATTTTTCTGCAATAAAATAAAAAATAAAAAGTGAAGTGGCTAACCCAAACACAACTGGTTCTCACCTGTGGATCTGATTTTTCAAAGCACAAAAATCAACTCACTTTTTTCTATTAATAACGAGTCACGCCGGCTCGTGGATCGAGTAGGTCCACACCTCGCCACCAATAGTACTATTTCAACTCGGGCATTATCTTGTTACCCCAAGATGCATGGTAAATACTGTGACAGGCTTATACATCAACTTTTTAACCCATGTCATTCTTATTATTAATTCGCTTCAAAACAAGCCCCACTATCTATGCAAATATCACTTGCTCGATTAATTAACCGTACTACTAGAGTTTGACACGCCTTCCTGAGCATCTCTTATCATACTTTAAATCAGAATAATCCTCAAATGCATATCACATATTCTCATCCATTCAAATCTCCAATCACAAATTTTATCTGGCATAGAGCGTAAATCATTTTTCTACTTAAAGCATCAGCCACCACATTAGCTTTTCCTAGTGAACTCAATTATAATCATAGTCCTTAAACTTAGTAGCCACCACGCTTCAAGTTCCACTCTTTATGAGTTAATAGGATACTTAATACTCTTATGATCCGTAAAGATTTATACAATTTTCACTCATAAATAGCTACGCGATATTTTCTCAAAAGCTTTAACACAACCACCGCAATCTCTAAATCATGATAATTCGCCATTCGGCTTTCAACTGCTTCGAGGCATATGCCACCACTTTTCCATCTTGCATCAATACACATCCCAAAACCAATTTTAGTCACCACTTATACATGGTATATTCTCTACCCGGCAGTTTGAGGTCAACACCTCGCCATCAAATCGTGATTTTCTCAAACCATTCAAAACTGACCACACTGTCATCCACTTAAACTTTACTCCTTCAGAGTAACTTTGTAAGCTTAAGATGCTATGATAGAAAATCCCTTTGCATAAACCGGGTCGATATTATCCCGTTTAAACTAAGAAACCTCACCTCGACAGATTTCGAGGCGGTTTCCAACTTAGAACCGCGCTTTAATTCTCAGAGGGTCAACTCTAATACCCTATGCAGATACAATATGGCCTAGGAATGACACTTCCTTAAGCCAAAAATCACATTTGCTCAACTTTGCAAACAAATGTTTCTCTCTCAAAATTCGTGACACTATCCTCAAATGTTGTTCATGTTCCTATGCATCCACTACAAGAAAAAAGGTTTTCAATGACAGATAATTTCTTTACTTAGATAAATATAAGTCATTGTTAGCTATTAAAATTGAAAACAACAACATATATAAGCCTTTGAAAGTTACCTTGCCAGATGTTCAATTTAGGGACAACAATATTGACATATGATAAACAACTTACCTTGATAGATATTTTTAAGTCAAGGTTAAAATTTACAAACTATAATACATTTTATCAAGATAACTTAACATTTAATTTATATGTCATGCAGAATTATTAATTTGTTATCATTCAATGTATTATAAAGGGGCACTTAGCTTTCCTTATATCATTGTCTCAAAAACCAAATCTTTACATAATTTCTCTTATTAAAACATGATTCAATGTCATGATATTTTTCATTGACTCGAGGGTCTTGAGTGCACATTTTCCTAAAAACAACAACAGGTCCTGATCGATAACTCGTCCTGCAATGTAATTTGAACGACTAAAACGTATAATATATTAAAATAAGAATTTCAAAAATTTTAAAAGAGCTTTTAAAATTATTACAAAAATCAATTTAATCACATGAATAAAAATTAATAAAATATATATATATATATATATATATATATATATATATATATATATATATATATATATATATATATATAGGTATATATATATATATATATATATATATATATGTATATATTTGAAAAGTATATTTTATATTATTAGTTGACTAGAATAGGTTGTACTCATTTTATCATCTCATGCTAAAATATTAAATAAAAAGCCAAATACTTTTTTTTTTTTTTAGTAAAAACTGACTTTTCAAAAAGGAAAAGAGCAGAATTTAGATTTTCAACAAAATTATAATTTTGAATAAAATCCTATTCCTCTATTGATTGATTTATTTAGAAATTTAATATTTTTTCTTTCCTAAAAATTAATGTATAAATACTAAATACATTAGTTCATCATGCCTAGCTAAACTGGTTAAAGCATTAAGCATTTAAAAAGACAAGACAAAGGGAGGAGGTGAGGGGTTCCAAGTTCGAGTTCTCATAAAGACAATTTACTATAATGTAATTAAAAGTGATTAGTTGGAAAAAAAGTAAATACATTAAAAAATTAATTATAAAAAGAAAAGAAAAAATAATTCCACTTGATTAAACATTACCAAATTCTACAATAAATAAATACCATCCACAACGATTTATTCAAACAGGGGACAAGCCTAAACCCGAAAAGAAAAGTAGGGTTGGGCATTGGGGGTGAATACATTCGGATAAGAATATAACCTGGAATGACTTCATCATTAGGGGTTAAAACCCTAGCTTTTGTTTATCTCTCCACACTTTGGCCTCTAAAAGGTGAATGACACAGTCTTGCTTTACAGCCAAGTAACCCTAACACTAAACTTCTTTCATCATATCGTCTTCTTCATTGTCAGCATGTTCTTCTTCTTCTTGTTGTTTCATCATCTCCTTTGACGCTTCAATAGCTTGTATCTGTTTACGTATTTTTTGTCTGGAAAATTGAGATTGGGTCTATCTTGAGGGTTTCTAAGCATCCGTGGATGAGAGTACAATCGATTATAGAATTATCTTGATTTCAGCTAGGCATTCAAGGATTGGGAATTTTTGATTGAAAAATTTTATGATTTGGTTGTGGACTATGGTTGATTTATTATCGAAGTTATGGTGTGAGTTTCAAGGAGATAAGAGAGCGGATGAAATATTTGGCTGTAAATTGGATTCGAAAGCCCTAAGTTTAAATTGTGGGATTTAAAAATCTTATGTTGAAATTGTGGGATTTGAGAGTTCGTTTATGTTACAATGAAAGTTAGGTCTTTTAAGCATATTGATGAAACCCCACTTTGTCGATTTTGGTAACACTTCGAAAAAAAATGTATTCGTTACTTTTTGTCCAATCCGGTTCTAGGTTTCTCATGAATTCTAACATTGATAAAACCCTTTTTTTTTTATTGAAATACAAAAAAATTGATTTTTTTCCAATTGTACTTATTGAATTTAATTAATGTGCAATATCCAAGACTTGATTTTTACTCAAAATTATGAATGAATACGATGATGGCTTATTGCATCAAGTTTGCTCTTATTTGGTGGCATACTGTTGGAATCTAGAACATAAGAACAATGAAATAAAAATTTAACGCGAACTCGCATCAGATCCAAGCTATTGATGAAATCCAAACAATGAATCATGGAAATCCAGATCTTACCTCAGAGACTCGAATCCTTTTCGACTAGGGTGCACTTTGTTTCGATCACACAATATCAAACACAAATGTAACCTTTGAAATACCCACAAAGAACGAGCCAAGACGATGTAGTAAAACGCTCTAAAGGTATCCGATCTAATCCACTACGATGGGATGACGCTGCTGAAGACTCATGATAGGTCTGTCTCCACAAAACCAAAGACACCTTAGTGTCTTCCAAACTCTAAAAGAAATTTCTCTCAAAAACGCCCCACTTCAAGTTAACCACATCCTTTTAGATGATAAACCATATTTATATCAAGCCTCCCAGCCTTTTATTAAAACGAATTTAAACCAAATCCATTAACTATTAATGGGCTCGGGTCGGGTCAGTCCAATCATGGCTGAAGAGAGCCTTTCTAACATCCCATTATAGCTCATTCTTATGTATGACTCTACAGTTCACTCAATGTCAGTACGTGCCCAAATCATATTCTGCTTCTCCATAAGTTATAATTACCTCTAGCAAGACATTATAACTACCTAAATTCAAGGAATTCGATGACTCAAAACCTTACCATAGTATGATAGTAGTCATCTATCGCACTGATGTCCTCGATTGCCACAAAACATGGATAAAGTCATCTTTATACAACTTTAACGTTTTCGATTCTCAAGTAGATCGACTAAACAAATGATATTGACAATTCCTATCAATCCTATCTGCTATCACGCCGCATTTCGGCCTCACTTATCAAGAAATAATGTACATCTCTACCCCAATTAAGAGCGAGATAAATGTTGGAATAAATGACATTCATTGTCATTTACTCCTTGAGGAGTCCAAAAGGCAGGGAGTCCAACGTTTGGCTTGCCAAACGTTGGTTTCCTGAATGTTAAGGGTCTCACCTTAGCCCCATAGCGTGAGACTCCTTTATCTCGTAAAAGAGAGGTTTTTTTTTTTTTTGGTTTTTGAATGACAAAAGAGTGTGGTGTTTCAGATAGCCTCACTGCAGTTTCAGCCGTTTTATGTTGTCTGTGCTGAGGCATCATTGTCCACTACAGTATTCTGTGTTATTTGTTATGACTTCTCCTGGCACCAGTGGAGATTACTAACTATTTTATGAGATCGTGACGCCACGTGACTCGACATTTTTTGTATTAATCTGTTTCCGGTTTTGTTCTCAGAATGGTCTTTTCTCGCAGCCTTTACTTTCTCTCTCAGAATCCTCAGAATAGATGTAACACAAATTCCTTCACTATCACTACATTCCTCCACAGATTTATCAGAGGCCCAACCATAGCTTGTATTACTCATCCCAAGAAGACGCTCATTGAGCTACGCCTAAGACACTAAGTTCCTCATGGTGGAATCCATGGTGAATTCAAGTCAAAGGACTCAAATACACTACCGTAATGAGAATTACCGATGACATAATCCATGTAGTATTTCATACGTTAGTCCAATAACATGAACTTAACATGCATTTATGCCATGAGTAACATCTTTACGTTCATGACTAGCAAAATGTGGTCTTTTCGTAAACATAATAGTCTTACTTCATTATTATTCCCACAATAATGATCGACTATGGACTATTTAGAATAGTGTTCTTATGCCTTAAAGTTTTACTATCAAGTCACATACTTGATGACATGTGCTTGAGCCAATCCATTCAAGGATCCGATTTTATCAAGCTGTGTCCGCCCTTAAAATAACAAGATAAAATGATAAATGTCTCATATATAAACATAGCAATGACAATGATATGCCACTGGGCTAGAGCATATCACTAACACATACATGCATGCAAGTCTATCTCACCAAGTCGTAATGCGTTGTCCGAACTTCTGTGAGTTTTGCACTCAGCACTAAATAAGACTGTCTTATCCAAATGAAACTTCAATCTAATTGGTATATTTCCCATTACGTATTTATTAAATATTTTCTACTACTCTGGTGAATAATTATGTAGATTTTTACTTTTCGTAATTGTTCAATATAAGGGAGTAGGATAAAAAGGAAAATATTTCATAAACTTTCACTAATATTTCTTAATTTTTAGGAAGAAAATACCACTTTGGATAGTTGTTCTATCTATTAAACCAATTTATATCATCCATGATCAAAATTTTATGAAAGATGCATTCACTATGGATTATGAAAATGATACATATCAACCTCGGGGTTTATGTGGATAACTATAGTCCTATATTAGATAAGAATTGAGATGATATGTTCTAGCATCCTCTTTTATCATCTACTTCATGAAGCATTTAAATTATATATATTATTGTAATTTCCTTTTATTTTATTGAATAAGAAAATAAAAGATGTTGATTTTATTATTTATTATTCCATTTTATTCATGTTTTTAAATAAATACAAAATATTTTCACAATTAATTTGTAATGGCAATGAACAATATATATATATATATATATATATATATATATATATATATATATATATATATATATATATATATATATATATATATATATATATATATGTACACACACAATACGTATATATTGGTGAACAAATGATGGATTAACCACTAAAAAAACCAATATGCATGTATTAACCACTATGCATATTGGACCAAGACCATAAATTACAAATGAAGGAACTCTACATTATGTGCACCTAAAAGACCTTACTATCAAAAGCCACTATATTCCTTTAGCATCAAACAGTCCAAAAGAGGTATATATATAAAGTGAAACCACATAGGTCAGCTAGGTCATGCCTCAGGTAAGACCCGAGAAAATTCCACTCTTGTGGCAGTAAAACAAGTACTTTGCAAAATCCGAATTTTTCAGATTCGATGACGAAATCGATTTCACTGGCCGTAACCGTCTCGCGAATCTGAATTTACTATGTCGACTCACGACTCGAGACACTGAATTTTACTGCCGAGGTAACGTACTGCAATCGTGAAAACGGCTCGAGAGACATGCGATATGAAAAAGTCACCTAATTACATGTACTAATGTACATGTCGCATGATTAGCTTATAAATTAAAACTGAATACCAGATAACGCCAGTTATCAAAATCATTAGTGGATGATATAATTAAATGAAATGTTAATGATAATAAGACATGATGAACAATGTTCATCTTCCAAAAGACCTCAAAAACAAGAGCACAAACTGAGATGCAGCTGGCCGAGATCTGATTTTACAGAGTAGGTGAGCCTTATTCTCTAGATTTCGACCGACGGATCGGGTTTGCTGACAGGCAGATAAAGAGCTCACAAGAAGAGGCCATGCCAGTGACACTGATGGTGGAGAGTTCCTACACCTAAGAGGTAGGATCTTTTTCTCATTGCACCTTGGCTAAGAGCTGTGTGCCTGTCAGAACACCCGGAGGCTCTGTTCACCAAACCCAGCCTCAAAAGCTTGGAAAACAAGTGGAGAAAATTCCTATTTGAGTCCTCGTGAACAAGAACCCGAGGGGCTCTCACACACCCCGATTTCCACGGTGATTTATGCTATTCTACCATCTTTTTTTTCATCATGAGTCCCTAACATAGGACTCCTTTCAAAGTCCAACACTTCAGATAAAAGAGGCTACCACTGTACTCTACACACCATATATATCAACCTCAGATTTCAAACCTCGAGTCCAAACCCACTGAGAATCAAGAACGTAATTAAACTCAACTCCGTGTCTCAAAATGATATATATATATATCCAGATCGAGGTAAGTCCCACAAACAAGACTATACACTTACACTTGATCAAAATAATATTTACACAAAAATCCCAAACTTCTACAAGTGTCCAAACTAATGGCCATAAGCCAAATATAATGACCTATGATCGATATGAACTCGGGTCTTAAAATATACAGAACTCAGCTACTAACACCAGAGTTCCTCAAAATGTATGCCCAACCACCAAGATATATCGACGCGAGACAATTCCCCCAACCTCCCAAACCCCGCGTCAAACTCTCAAGTCACGCACCGTCTCGTACCTACATCTGGCGCGAGGAATAATGGGGGTGAGTTCGGATAACCCAAGAAAGGAATCCCACAATGTAAGCCATGCTTATAAAAACATTTCAAAATACAAATAATTCAACACATCTCAAAAAAAACATGAGCATTTTCTAATTAATAGTCGATGTGGAAACAAACGGATAATACCACCATCTCGAATTTCATCGCGTTGACTCTTTTTGGGGCTTTCACCCGCGTGACTAGCCGATCATCCCCGAACAAACGACAAATTGGCCGGGACTTACTACCCGTGGATATGCCCACATCCCGTATAGACAAAATTGCTTGACTTACCACCCAGTGATATGCCCACATCCCGTATATCCGTGACCTTTCCTGACTACAAACCTGTGGACTAGTCATAGCCTCGCACCACTACATCAATCCGACTCACGCCTCCCATACCCATGTCATGCTTAAAACAATTTCA
The DNA here is from genome assembly GCA_016808115.1 of Tetrastigma voinierianum. Taxonomy (NCBI): domain Eukaryota; kingdom Viridiplantae; phylum Streptophyta; class Magnoliopsida; order Vitales; family Vitaceae; genus Tetrastigma; species Tetrastigma voinierianum. The sequence continues at coordinate 1,698,555 of JAEQBH010000220.1, read as the reverse complement.
CAAAGCATTCACCCACATGGATATTTAAAACAACATGTACCGCTTAATTCAAAGAATTCCATAGATATAAAAATATACACATTTATATATGTCATTAAAAATCACATAGCCTAAGCATGGAATGGTACAGACTTCGCCAACCATGGTATAAGCAGTGAGAAGGTTAAGAAGATCCCCTACCTTCCTCCTTGATTCAAAAATCCACAAGTCTCCCAAGGAAGTCAAAACCAAGGCTACTCCAAAGGATCTCGCAATTAACAAGTCATAAGATTTCTTAGCCTCTCAAACAATCCGGTTACATAAATTACCCAACTAATATTACTACTTCACCACTCGAATCACACATATTCTTATACCTACCAACATAAACCTTGATCCTTCAAGATCACTCTCTTTTACACTTACTAATATCAACATTTAAGTCCCCTTATTAGGGTAACACGAACAACACACACAACACTTGTACTGTTTCAAATTTTCATCTCAAGACCCCCTTTTTTTTATTTTTTCCTTAACTACCATTTTGACCAGCCATACATGTTTTTTGTTCACTATGGTCTTCTAACCAAAAGTTCCCCTATCTCTTAGCTTTCCATAGCCTCTTAAATCAGGTCATTCGGACCTAGGAATCAAGAGTTATGGTTTTTACACTCTGACCTCCCCTAGACTATTTCCTAGGGATAGAATCTGTGTCCTCACTTCACCCTTACTTTAATGAAATTATGGGAACAAATGAGCCATAATTTTGGCCATACTTTCTTCATGAAGTTACGCCCTATGTGGCTACTTTGAGAAGGATTTTGAATCACTCCATTTGGATCAATGTAACTCAACTTATGACTAAAAATGTGTGAACCGCTTCCATAACAGTGGGACAGAATCTGTATCTGACTTTCAACCTGAATTCAAGGGCCTTATGGTAGGTTTTAGTTCTTTCGGCTGTTTCAGATGATTCGAAGGGCTAGGTCTTGGGTTTTCTCCAACTGGAATCATCCAGTTCGGAGTTCTTTAGGCCAGCTTATGGTCAAACATCACATGGGGTCAAGGGGAGCCGATAGCACCTCCTTGACACACACACACACATGCCATCTCTACAAAACTGGTCTTTTACAATTTAGGGTTCCACCCAAACACACCTTTCATCAAATCTAGGGTTAGGATGTAATCCCAACAAACCTAAGAATATAAGCAAAAAGTCCATAAGAAATACAACTAAGGCTCCTTAAAGATCATGTTTACATACCTTTATGAACTTTCCACCAAAACCAAGCTTCCTTCAAGCCTTTCTCCTCCTTCCTCTCTAGCTTCTCTCTAGAACTCTCTCACTTTCTAAATTTCCAGAATTTTCCACTTCCTAGCAAGAAGTTGGTCTAGCATCCAAACCAAGAGGAATTGGTTTGCCCCGGGCACATGGCAAGCTCTTCTCATGCACTTGCATGTCAAGATCTCCTACCATGCATATATGAGGTGTCATGCCCCTCAAGGATGCCACATAGCTCATGCGATATTACACTTTAGTCCCTCTCCACTAACAAGTTTTTCAAAGTGGTCCTCTTCAAGACATACCTTAATTTCAAACCTAACAAACCACTAAAATCCTTGCGCCTAATTGCATAATTAACCCATGCCATAAAAAAATGCAATCTAACACACTTTGCTAATCCCTCTGACTTTAAACCAACCATTAAGATGGCTAATCTTAATCACAATTTAAAATATCATAGGGCATAAGTTGCATTTGCTCCCCAAAAATCCTTACTTGAATATAACAAAACATATACCAGGTGTTACAGTTTCACCGTTTACATGAATAGTGACATACAAATTTTTGGTGTGAAAATGTGTTTGGTTGAGTGATTCAAAATAAATTACTCGTGTTTGTTAATTAACCCATGTGAGCTAATTTTGGCGTAATTGATTGTGAATTTGCATAACATGTTTTATGTGATTTAATTATGTTAATATATATGCATGTGAATTATATTAGCATGAACAAGTGTTGGAATTACATCATGCATTCACATGTATCGTACACTCCCTTAACATTAGAGCCGAGTGCATGACATGAATTGAAAGAAAACGCAAACGCTTTTGAAAGGAATTTTGGGCTGGAAAGGATTTTCCGAAGAAAGGCTCTCGGGAGCGGACGTCCACCGTATCACTGGATGAGGACCAGCTGACTATTTTATGAGTTATCCAGCCAAATTCGCCTCGAGGGTAGTCCAATATTTACCGAAATCCGGTGAGTGAGTTTCGAGAATAAAAAGCTTTGTTTTGAAATCGTAATTTTATCAAGATTCTACTTAGGCATATGTGAGTGAGTCGCGAGGACTCGATTAATGGGATCGGGTCGTAGACATTCGAGTAGGTTCATGAAATTGCTTGAATGTGATTGTTTGCCATGCATGTGCACTTAGGTGGGGAGTAATCCATGTAAGAAATTATCACTACTGGGCTTTGCTCACCCTGTCGAGGGATCATTATTTCAGGTACAAGGAGTGTGCACGAGGACGGCTCTCACTAGAGGCCACGTTTAGAAGAAATCCGGGTTGTGGCTTTGGCATTTGATTTTGTATAACATGTATTAGAATTGTAAATTTTAATATATGTTGAATTAAGAGTAATTTATTAACTCTTGAACTATTGTATATAGTTGTTGTATTTTGTGAGTATTTTCGACTAGGCCCAAGTGGCCATTATTTTACTCGCATGTGGTCCTTAGGTGGTCATTGTAAACTTATCGACATGTTTGTACTCGGGGCAGAGCTCCCCGTACAAAGGAGACTCGCTGGTGATTTTCGTGGAAGGGAAATGGGTTACCCGACATCCATGAGTATTTTGCGGGTTGACGGGTTGTCAATGGATCCCCTGAATGGGGCGGCCACACTGCATTGGGAGCTAAGGTAAACGATTACCTCGGGAGCCCTGGGTGTAGAGCTTGTGTAAATGGAAACCTAGGGATCGGGAGGGACTCGAGCCAGGCCATGGTCATAAAGTGTGAGAACATCACGCCTGGTAAAGCCTCGATGTTAGGCATAGGCGGTTTTGATTACCCAGGACAATCACGGTGACAAAGAGCAAATCACTACATGCACAGTTTTATGTGATTGTGTGATTGATGTGAAGGTTGTATGAATTGTGATTGGAAGTTGTATGCTTGGTGAATAGCATAGGAAAGATGTTGAACACTAGGGTTTAGTGTGAGAACAAGTTGTTTGAGGAATTTTGGGCAAATAGTCCAGAATTAAATGAAAAAAGGCTGGTGATTTTTTGGGCAGTTTTATTAAAGGTGGTAAAATCTGAAAATGAATAAAATAAATTTTAATTTATTTGGTTTATTAGAAAATGAAAAAATAATTAAAAAAATAAAATAAATAAATAAATAAATATATATATATATATATATATATATATATATATATATATGTATATATATATATATATATATATATATATATATATATATATATATAGTACTTTTTTTTTTGGAGGTTTTTCAAGAGTTGAATGTCACGCCCCGAACCCTTGGCCCGACCCTATCATGATCCGACCGGAGCCGACGCGGCACTTCATATAATCTGACTCTTTACCTAATTCTTTTTTCAAAGTCAAACTTGTACCAGCGTGCATTTGGCCCACATCTTATAACACTAAAATATCATATACAAATCAAAAGAACTACCACCAGAGTGGTGTCCATCAAAATCTAGACATATCACTGAGTCCCATTTACTTATACATATACAAAAACAACTTTACATTCCACTACATATTCAGAGCTGCCAGACCCACTCGTGATGAACCCCTACCGGTGTAGTCGCCCACCAGATGCGGATGTTTCGTATCGCCTTCTCTCGTACCTACACTGACAACCCGCTAAGCTTTACGCTTAGTGGAAAACATATCTATACGTAAAACATAATTAATGATAACAAGAATGTGCATCGTAATCTTCGTGAATTCATATCACATATTTACATACATAATTGTTCTGTAATAAACTTGGCTTGTTCGTATCTCTCATCTACGGTAATCGAACTTATACTTATATCAATCTTATACTTACTCATAAATTACTCTTATATGCATTTATCCTTATTTGATCTTTGCCACCATAGAAACTTATTCTTATCCTGGTCTTAAGTACTTATAGTATCTCGATCTTATACTTATAGCAAGACTTATTCTTATCTCGCATTTTTATTCTTATTCGTATTCTCAGATGTCAGATCGAAGCTTATACATGTACTTATACTTATCTCAAGCTTATACTTATTTTGATCTCCCGTAGGAGTACAGAACTTATGCTTATACAGAGGTACTTATATCTATCTCAGATCTCCCGTAGGAGTTTACAGAACTTATACTTATACTACGGAGTTTACACTCGTTCGGAGGTACCCGTAGATATCACAGAGATTACGGAATGTATACTGGTATTGCGAAACTTATTCTTATATGGATTTCCCGTAGGACACATACTTATTCTTGTATCAGACGTATACTTATTCAGATTTCCCAAAGGACATATACTTGAACTCTACTTAATCGGGATAATTATCCGATCTCTCGTAGAAGCTGGCGCAGAGCTTGCATCTTTACCGATGTACCTTTAGGTACTACGTAACTTATCCTGTACTCAGATCTTATACTCGCATTCATGGAGCATATCCTCGTCTTTACGGATCTTATTCTTATGCTGGCATTCGTGAGATACGATAAGCCCACGCATCGTGAATCATATCACACACAAGGTCACGACTTATACGCATACTTATTAATAGTCTTTCGTGTGAGGTACGCATCACATCAAATACATATACCAGGTTTATACAGATTCAGAACATAATCCAAAACAAACAGAGTTGTCGGTTCATATCAGAGTCATATTTAGACTTATACAATTTGTTATGCTTATAACATGCCTATGCTTATTCGGATCTCCCGTAGGAGTTTCATAGCTTATTTTTATACAAAAGTGCTCGTAGGCACTACATAGATTCATTATACGGAAGTACCCGTAGGTACTACTGGACTTATACTTATATTACAGGACTTATACTTATTTTACAAATACGGGAGTACCCGTGGGTACTACAAAACTTATACTTATTTTACTGATACGAGAGTACCCGTAGGTACTACACATATTCATTATATGGAGATACCCGTAGGTACTACTGGACTTATTTTTATTTTACAGAACTTGTACTTATGTTACCGATACGAAAGTACCCGTAGGGACTACAGAGATATTTCATGTACAAAAGTACTCGCAGGTACTACAGAGCAAATACAGAGGTACCCGTAGGTACTACTGGACTTATTTTTATTTTACAGAACTTGTACTTATGTTACCGATACGGAAGTACCCGTAGGGACTACAGAGATATTTCGTGTACAAAAGTACCCGCAGGTACTACAGAGCAAATACAGGTACTCAGAGAGGCTTACTGCAGAGATTATGGTAACAAAAGTACCGCAGTACTTTGCACATCGAAATATCTCGGTAGGTACTACAGCAAATACTGCAGTAATTCGTGAGGTACTACGTAACATATACGCGAGGTACCAGAGGTGCCATTCAGATCTTTACTATATTCATTTCTTTATTCTTATTAATTATTCGTAGTCTATCATATAATTGTTTGATTGGCGCAGACTCAAGAGTACGGAAATGAGTAGTGACACAACACAATAAGTACCAAGGTACAAGATAGCATCGAGGTGCCGTAGCTGACAGAAAGCAGAGTGCCAAGACCGATGCGAGAGTGTCGCCGCACTAATTAGAGAGTACCGGTACTAATGCGTGCCGGCACGACCGTGAGTGTCGTCGCACTAATCGTAGAGTACCGGCATCACGTGCCAAGCACGACGTGAGAGTGTCGTCAGACTAATCAAAGAGTACCTGAAGATTCATACGTGCTCCGCCCACGAACATAGGTGCCATGTCATTCAATAACCGGTCTTAGGAAATTTTACAATTATTTTAGTTCAGTAACTCACTATCTTATAATAGGGGCCTTCTTAGCCACATTATGTTTTTATGACATATTTCCATTTCATGTTCATGTTCATGTTCATATTTCAGTTCGTTTTCATGTTTCCTATCAAATTCATGTTTCATGAACATATTTATACATATTGCATTTCCTATACTTTCCTTATTTCATGCCTCTTACATATGGCATTTCATTTACTTATACAAGTGAATACTTTATGTATTCACACATCATTCCATTTATTCTGGGCTCCTCGATGAATCAACTTTTACTTTAGCAATTGGAATCATTCCAATCGGATCATCCAAACTTCGTTATGGCATTTTCATGCCAACTAGCTCTGGGCTTACCGATTTTACCTGAGGAACAGTTTGTATTATTCATTTTCCAAAGGTCTGTCTCCATATTTGACACTGGTTCTTTATAATTATTTATATTTAAGGTGCTATGGTTCTCCGAATTGAATCACCAAATCGGAGCACCGAACTCAAGATACGTCCTAAAAACAATCCTGACTACTCTATGAGCAACCTGGACAAAATTTGGCTGGAATTACACCATTTTGAGTGAATTTTTGGGTCAATGAGCTTCAGAATATACAGGGGGTCTATTTCTCAGATGTTTGGTTTTCCTGAAGTTCAGTTTAACAAATAATTGAACTCACCAACCTGACAAGAAAATGGAGGCTATGGCTAAAAATGTTTAATACTTGGTCAAAATGTGAAAGGTAAAATTAAGACAGTCTAACATGTACCGTACATGTTGGCCAAAATGACTGGGGATCCAATCAACAGACTGAAGATGTTCAGGCATCAACATGTCAAATTTAAAAATGCCCAGAATGTGTATTTCTCCCTTTTTTTTTCCATATTTTCCATCCTAAACCAACCCTATACTTCCAACACACATCAAAACCATTCCATATTTCTCAGAATCCTTTTCTACTCAATTCTCTTTCAATACTTATCTTATTTCAAAAACGAGATCATGAAATCCTTCCAAAACAATTCTAATATGGGTCACAACCCATACATGATCCAAACATAGAGATTTTTTAGGGTTTGTTCTAAACCCTAACTCCATTACATACAATTTAACCATGAATCCAACCTCAAAGGGAGGATTCTATACTCATCTTTTTCCTTGTGGGTTTTACCAACCTTAATTTCAAGAAATCTATGGTTAGGATGCAATTCTATCAAAACCCTAGATTTGGAGACAAACTAATAACTATACAAACATGGAAATTCATACAAAACTTTAGAATTCCATGTAGTTCCATACAATTCCATGCTCAAGGTTAGTTTCCATACCTTTCTTGGCTCCTCCCTCTTCTTCTTCTTCTTCCTCTTCTTCTCCCCTTCTCCTCTCTCTCTCTACGGTTTGTTCTTCTTCCAAAAATGAGACCAATTTTGGTCTTTAAATCAAAATATCTCTTAGGCCTTGTTTGGCTCTCAAAAAACCCATTTTTTAAGTTAAGTTTCTTATTTGCTTTTTTCGTCCTTAAACTCCTTTCTTTTTGCAAAGAAACTTATGCCATGATTCTAATTCTAAATCCCACACTCTTCCATTTTATGACTTTCTCATAACTTTTTTTGCCAAATTACAAGTTTGCCCTCAGATCTTGTAAACTTTCCTAAGCTTTTCTAATTTCATGTTTCGCATTTAAATCACGAAACATTCAAATTATGCTATAAATACTCAAACATGTCGAAACGACTAGGGTATATTTCCTTGGTGTTACATGGAATGAGAAAAAAAAACCCGATCGTAGCAAAATTGTGACGGGCTATCGCCCATTCTTCGCTTTCAGTCACGACACAGTTAGGACCGATCGTGACACAGCGCCGCAGGGCTTCGCTTGACAAGGTGGCACGACCACGATACGCCCGCGACACCTGAGGAGAGGCCACGACACCCGCCCATCGAAGACGAAACAGCCAAATAGCGGGCTACGGCGAAGTGCGCAAAGCGCACGCCGCGTACGGCCTCAAGAGCGGGCGTGTCACGATACAATTGTTGTATCGTGGCTAAGAAGAGCTTGACTGAAGAAACACATGATACGTATACCTGGGTCGGGCGTGATATTTCACCTCGCTTCTACCACGATACTTTACAGCATCACACGGCCAGAGTGCTGCGGCCGGACCAGTAGTCACGATACAAAGATTCTCAGAAGGCCGAGAGGGGCGACTCTGCCCGCACACGATGAAGATCGCCATGACATACAAAGGCAAGAATGGGCCACAATATGATCGCAGGAGGCTTCGACACGGCCAGCCTCAAAGCCTTCAGACATATGCCAGCTTGTTCGCGCAAGTCACGTGGTGTGCACCGCGCACCTAACCCTGCCGACTCTGCACCGTTTCTAAGTCATCGCTTGGAGACACTGCTCATGAACATCGCGAACAAGATTTTTCAAAAAATAAAATAAAATAAAATAAAATCTTTAAAAGGGAAATTTTCTAAAATAAAATTTTTGTTGTTGATTTTGATTTGAATATATTGAATCATCGTCTCAGATTACCTATGAATGCAATGCGTGGATATCAGGCATAAAATATTTTTCTCAGAGAAGTAGTCAAAGGTCTCGAGGCCGTGTTTATGCTCAGATACGCATTGAATTTTAAATTTTGGCTATTTGACTTGTATAGATGGCTACGCAGGGTGAGGACGTATACGCCCATACTGGGTATCAATGCACCACCAGCATTTGATCGCCAGGATTTTGGCTGAGGCAGGTATCAGGGTCACTGCGGCTGCACAAGCCAGTGCAGCAAGTAGCCAAGGAGGTTCGAGTAACCTCCGCAGGTTTGCAGTACATCATCCTCCGACATTCACATGTGGGGAGGAGATCCTGGATGGTGGCGTATCATTGGTCTACGCAGGGCTCAGAAGGTGTTAGAGTTGCGAAGATTACCTTGACACTAGATTAGACTAGCTACGCTCCAAATCAGAGGGTGAGGCCTAAGTATGGTGGACTGGCAAAGACTCCTAGAGACCTGTGAGCAATGACACGTGCAGTTCCAAGAGCTGCTCATGGTAAGTATTTTTCTGATACCGGCGAGGCATGCGAAGGCTCGGTGGAGTTCCTGTAGATCTCGCAAGTGACGCTGACCTGTGATGGATTAATATGTGGCTAGATCTCACTTGAGCAGCCCTCGTTTGTTGATGGATTACGTACACACATGGCCAAAGTCAAGATTCAAGAATGGGCCGAAGTTGTCTATTCGGTAGATAAGAGGGACTCGCCATAGACATGACCATGGTCAGATAGCCCCGACCATAGAGAGAGAGATCGAGATGCTCCTGAGCACACTCGGATACGTGTTAAGAGGGGCAAAGAGGAGGCCGAGAGCCTCGCCCTTCTTCTGGGCCAGAAAGAAGAAGAGGGCTCAGTTCACCTAGAGCTCCCAGAGCCGCGCCATCCTGCCAGTGACGCATCGTGGTTGCCTGGCCGCCTCGGGCATGGTGTGTTATTATCATTGCCACAGCTGACATAAGGAGTGGGAGGATTGTCCCCTGCAGACGTGGATCCTGGTTTCGGACACAGTCTCCGCTAGCTGTGAGGACAGAGAGGATACAAGATATTCCTCCACAAATTTCCAATACAGCCGATCCAGCTGGGCCTTGTGGAGCTGCACCCGGCACCTCCTGCTACACAAAGTGTGCCGAGAGGCCAAAGGCTAGGCCGGTAGAGTAGACGAGGTCCACAAAGTGTGGACGCCAGGGTTCAGGGCGTGTCTACTTATCACACTCGCAGCCGAGTCACAGATCACCCGCTATACAGGTACGCTTTGCTATCTCGCCTATGGGCAAGAGTGTTATTCGACCTCGTGCTTCTCGTGATTCATTTATCGGGCCGTGATCAACAGGATAGAGTCGAGCTAGAGGTCGAGGCCCTGGAGAGCTCCTCTACAGATGCGAAGTTCTCCTCAGTGATTAAAAAGGTAAATGGTGGATGATATGTCAGAAGGCGAAGTTAGAGATCCTCTGGGACTCTACCACAATGGACCTTAGGATCATGGATAAATGAAGTTCGACGTCATCCCGATGGATCAGTCGACAACTTATGTGGTCGTTATCGATCAGGAGTGTAGAGGGTTACCTACACGTATGACTCGTGACTGCGGTTGTATCGTGGGGACAAGATGATATTTTGCCCTGCATGAAGGTACAAGTCCAGCACAGGTGGATTGGCCATGTCAAGCAGCGTTTCATCTCTAGAGGACGAGGTGAGACCGGACTTAGATCTACCTCGAGTAGTCTGCGAGTACGAGAAGATAAAAGATGTATCTATAAATTAGATAGTCAATAGTAAAAGATGTATGTCATTTTGTTTTCAATATTCAAATGTATATATAATAAGTTTTTGCTATCTTTTTCTTTTTTCTAGTCGGCCCTCTCTCTTCTGCTCTCTTTTGCAATCCCTCTTCTGATTTCAAGGAGGGGTGATTTTTAGGCCAAGAATGGCCTGAAATCATCCCTTCACATCTTTTTCTTGGCCTATCATCCCTCCGCATCTTTTTCTCATTTTTTCTGTCAATAATTTGGGTTTTTCCCAACATATATGGATTTTTTTTTAAATAAAAAAAATGATTTTTTCACACAAATCTATATGGCTTTTATTTTGTTTTTTCATGTTTTTTCACACGTATTGCAAAATGTGGGGTGGTATTTCAAATACAGGATTCATAGTATAAAGGGATGCGTCGCTCATAGAAGCTTTTGCTGCTTTCAACGCATGTGTGGTTGTTGTCCCAATCTGAATCCGACTCGTGCAACCACTGATTTATTCGCTTGTTTTTGTTTAGTTTTATGTTTTGAATTGCGAACATGGTGGCTGATGCTCTTGGTATCTTCCTCATCAAGAGTTGGAAGTGGTAGGGTTTTGTATCTAAGACTATCCAAGGAAGGGTTGTAAAGGGTTGTTCCACCCCTCTTCGTCATCGATCTATTATTTCTGGATTCAATTGAATGAAAAACTTTGATTATTGTCTAAAAAAAAAAAGTTTTTGCTTGACAAGAGTTTATTTTACATTGCTGAGCATTTAATTATTATTATTATTATTAGATTAAATAGATACTAAATATAATTTGGAAAAGATTAAGAACTATAATAAAATTAATTTTTGAAAAGCAATCTTGACAGATTGTCAATACCCAACATTGACATTTATTAAACTAGCAAAGATTCATCATTGGTAAAAATCAAATTATCTTTGACAATTATAAATGTCAAGGTAGTTTTATACTTTTCTTGACACTGGCATCGATGACATATGAGAATAGTACCCTACTTTAACATATATACCCTATCTTGACTGTGAAAAATTATCAATATAAGCATTTTTTCTTATAGCGATCTTTAGAATACACCAGGATGTCATCAATGAATACCATTACAAACTGGTCCATATAAGGTTGGGAATACCTTATTCATCAAGTCCATGAATGCAGCCGGTGCATTAGTCAGCCCAAATGGCATTTCTAAAAACTCATAATGACCATATCGGGTTCTAAAGGCTGTTTTCGGAACATCAACATCAACATCTATCACCCGAAGTTGATAATATCTCGATCACAAGTTTATCTTTGAAAAGACGCTTGCTCCTTTCAATTGATCAAAAATATCTTCTATTCTCAGTAACGGATATTTATTCTTCACTGTCACTTTGTTTATTTGTCGATAATCAATGCACATCCGGAGAGTGCCATCTTTCTTTTTGACAAATAAAACCGACGCACCCTAAGGCGAAACACTAGGTCGGATGAAACCCTTGTCTAATAGCTCCTGTAGTTGAGTCTTCAACTCATTTAGTTCAGTTGGAGCCATGCGGTAGGGTGCCCTAGAAATTGGAGTCGTTCCATGTACAACTTCAATAGACGCGTATCTACTTCTTTTCGTAGTATTCCCGCACCTCGAGAAAACACATCAGAAATTCCTTTACTATCGGAATCTTTCCACATCTACTTGACTCCTTGTAGTCAAGCACCAAAGCCAAAAAGGCTTCAAAGAACCTTTCCCAAGAATCGTCGATCATAGCTAAATTACATTCGACATGACTCAGATTGATACCATGTAACCTTTCCTAATAAGCTAAAGAGATGTTTCTCGTATTTTGGTGTGTATAATTTGAAATTTTCGTAATTTAAATGCAAGACTTGAAATCTGAGAAACTCAGAAATAAGCAAGGGTAAATTTGTAATTTGTCAAATTGGGACACAAAAGTCATAAGATAAAAAAGATGTGAGGCTATTATAAAAAATACAATATAATTCAGGGAGCAAATAGAAAAGTTGAATGACCAAAGTGCACAAAATGAAACTTAAGTCAAATTAATGCATTTGGTGGCCAAACAAGGCTTTTGGCGGAATTAGACCAAATACATTCAATTTTGACTTCTCATTTGGACATTTTGGAGCAAAACGTGAAGGAGAGAAAGGAAGAAGAAGAAAAAGAAGAAGAGAAGAAAGGTATGGAACTAGGATTTTGTATGGAACTATTTGTATGGACTCTCGACCTTTGCAAGTATGAAATCTAGTGTTCGATGCTATGACTTATGATATGTTTGGTCCAATTTCTAGGTTTAGTTAGGAATTCATCCTAACCCTAGATTTTTTGAAAGTCGGGATGGCAAAACCCTTAGTTTGTATAAGATTGATATGGATTGTGGCGGATTCTGGTTTATGGTGTTTTATATATTGCTGAGTGTTGGGAATTTGACCTAACTTATGATTAAGTTTGGGGCTTTGAACAACCCTAATTCATCTCTATGTTTGATTTTGGTCAAAGAACTCAATTTCGAGAGTTATTTTTGGAGATGCTTTTGGTTTAGTTTGGGATGGTTAGTTGGATTTCTGGAAAAAGGGCTGAAAATAGAAAAATCTGGGATTTTCGAGGGTCCTACGCAGTGGCGTAGCTACCCCACGCAGCGACGAAGGTCCACGCCGTGGCGAGTAAGGGTAGACACGCTGGCCACGCTGCCGAGAAAGAGAAAACGGCTAGTTTCTGGGTTTGTAATAAGAGTGCTTTCTGTCAGCAAATGGTTATTTATTCATAAATACGTAAATTTCTGTGTTTTGTTTGTTTTGTTTCCGTTGCTCCGAGAACTCTTCTATTAGATTAATGAGGATCCTATAAGTGTATGAAGTGGGTCCAATTCCATGTTTGTAATGTAAAGGAAAAATTATATCGCACTCCTCACACTACGGAGTGAGTTCGATGATGGCAAACTAAATGCCTCTATGATAATATCCTAAGTTCCTGAACACATATAATTGTAGGAATACCTAAGACCTCGTATATCACGACATAAGACTCTCTGCTACGCGGCGTGCACGTGCTCGATCGCTGCTTCAAGACTCGCTAAAGGTTACGACACTTCGCTACGCGGGCAGACACGTTTCGGACGTTGCTTCACACTCTTGCTAGTGCTACTTACACTTCTATTACTCGCGTGCACATTCCGACGTTGCTTGACACTCGCGCAAGTTACGACACTTCGCCACGTGGGCAAAGACGTCATCAATGCTCCATCCCGCTTGGTGGATAATGACAATTCCGGCGACTGCATCAGACTTCGCAATATTGTGTTGTGTCTTACCATTTCTTATTACGGGTCTAGGTAGTCAAACAAAGCTATAAGGATAACGAACCCCAACTGATTTAATATCAAGAGCAAATAAATGTACGTCAGTTGACGAAAATTCACGGGTACTTATTACATAAGCTCAGAGTAACTACTGGGCATCATCATGCGATAACTCCAGAACTCCACTTTGAGACTGAACAAAGCAAGATAGTCTAGGCAACAGCCACTCCTGATGGCATGTCGGCAACCCCAAGATCCGTGATACATGGCAGGGTCTCACAGCAGTTTAAGGTGTTAATCATATAAATCTGACATCTCACACTGATGATCTCACTGTTAGCTATCACAAAGGAGCATCATATAAAATATTAAGATAAGTCATAATGTTTCTCCCAACAGTTTTAAAAGCCAGTACTCTGCCTGAACCCAGGGGCAATGGTGGATGATCGCCCACGAATTTCTCCCATCACTACAAGAACACCGAGTTGGTCTATCACTTATAGGTTTTGGGCATAAATGTAAAACGTATTGCAGCCATTTCATTTATTTATTTCGCGTAGTATGTAAATGGAACTCAAATCAGATGTATTGATACCAGAACACCACTAATCGTGGTAGTTCTTACTGTATATGATATTGTAATTCCATTTATAAGACTAAATTGCACCAATGTCCGTGCGTAAAGAGTCTCGCACAAATTCGCACCCTTCATTCGCCCAGCAGGGAATCTGAGCATGACATACCATGTAATCGCTACTTCAACAGTCGTAATGACTTGGCTTCATCGCTTTCTTCTTACCACAATCAACTATACCTGCGGTTCGATAAATTCAATCCATTCGCAAAATTAAATCAAACTCGGCGAAACCACAAAGCGTGCAGTATCAACGTAGTGTCCTCATCATGAGTCATTAGACGACAGCTTATTATACACTTTGGCTGACTCGAAATTATGCCCTAGTGGACTAGTAACAAGTATATCATATGGTAAATTGCTTTGATCGATGTAATTCTATCAAACACATGTCTCTGCATATTATATATCAAATAAGGTACGCGCCCATCAAAGCATGCATCTCAATATCATAAAGAGAGAAAATACCAGCAATCACTTCAGGAGCATCCTGATCTAAGCTCGTGCTGGGGCTGTAGGCATAGGACGATCCACTGTCTCTAACACTGTACCTCCACGTCCCCTATGCTGGATCGGGCCACCTTGATCCCGAGTCGAAGGTGGTGCAACAGATCTCCCTCTGCCACTACCTTGCAAACTCCTATTATCCCCTGACTCTCGGGGACAATTCGCTATCAAGTGTTTAGTGCTTCCACATCTGAAACATCCTCTTATCAATAATCTACACATGCCCAAATGTCGTCTATGGCAATGAGGGCACTATGAGACTTCTCCTCGCCTAGTCAAGCACCTCACTGCAACCAGCACCACCTCCACCCTGCCTCCCACCCTCAGCCTCAACCCCTCGTGACCGACCACTGGGACTCTCCCAAGCTCTTTCCCGAGAGGAGGAAGAAGCTCCTCCGAAAACTTTATTCTAAACCTTTCTTTACTACTTACTTCGGGATCTTCTTTACTTTCATCATTACACTAACCGATAGAAATTTACTATTAAATATTATGACAGCGCCATATATCTTTTATGGACTCATGTCAGCTCCATCTTCGAACTGCTCATTACACCGAATGCCCTGCAGAAGAACTCGACTCCGTGACATACCATCGAGATGGCTAAATTCTTTCTCATTCAGCTACCGATAAGTTCTTTGCTTCAAATTTGTGAACTCTTCCACTTAATTTCCCTGATATCGTAAAACATATTTAGCCTTGAACTCTTGAGCAAAGAATTCCCATGGCATAAGATCTGGAATCCTTGGACTCCTCAACACTGGCTTCCACCAATCATATGCCTCACTTTGCAATAGTGAGATTGCACATGATACTCTCTAATTGGGGTGCATCTAACTTCCTCCAATATTCTTGCGTTTTCTAACCGTGACTCATGATCGGACTCTTCCATGTTTGTCCCATGGAATTCCTCAACCCCATGTCTTCTTACCATGTCTATGGGGGCTTTCGGAGCTGTCAATCTTTCCAATACTCGAGCCATGTCCTGAGATATCCTCAACAAGGCTTCATTTGGCTCAGCGGGGGCATTGCTTTTAGAGGGCTCAAAAGTTGATAACCCCTGATCTCCAGGGTTAACACTCTCCGCTGCTTCTTCAACTGAATTCGAAGGATGATCCATCTATAGAAAACACAAGACACAAGGACATCCACATTAGGCCAACATATTACTAGACACATGCTTTTCTATCCTATACTCTATGCTAAAGCTGTCACACACCCCCTCCTCCCCAGGGCTGACGGGCGGGGTCACACTATACCGGACTCTTTAATCAAGCCGCACATTCGTGAGCCCACCTCTATAACCTAATCAAAATATCATATACAAAGATACAAATAAACTACCAATCAGAGTGGTGTTTATAAAGGTTAATACATACAAATTCCGAGTCCCATTTACATATACATATATAAAAACCTGCATTTACATTTACATAACACTCAGAGCGCAAAAAACTTACAGTGATGGACCCTCACAAGTGTGTCGCCTGCCAGAATGCGTAAGATCACTGACGTCCTCCTCTCTCGTACCTACACGATTAAAACTCGCTGCTTTCTAACGCTTTAGTGGAAACATATGACTTATACTTACACACATGCACCAATACTCATTTACAAAGAAGCAATGCTAATGGCATATACAATGGCAAGATATCGAATTTTTCATGAATCTCACATAACAAACTTATACATACTTGTACTTATAGTGAGATTTATACTTGTTCAGATCTCCCGTAGAGGAGTTACATATTTATATCAGACGAGGTACCAGAGGTACTACAAAGCTTTATACTAGGCTGTAGGTACCCATAGTACTGGCGTAGCTTATATTTGCACGCAGGCATTCGTAGTACTGGCAGCATAACTACGTGCATTACTTAACTCTTATTTTCGTCATCTCGTGATTCTTATCATATAACCTGCTTTCGACTACCTAGACCAGTAATAAGTAATGGAGTAGACACTTACAATAAGCACCGGGTTGCAATGACACAAGACTAAGGTGTCGTGAGCATAAAGCAGATACTGGGCACCTACAAAGATGTCGCCACACTCAATCGTGAGTACCAAGTACTATACGTGCCTCGCCCCACGTATCAAAGGTGTCGTGTCATTCAATATCCTGCCTTAAGCAATTCCCAGCAACTATATGTTCAGAACTTATTATCTTATCATGCGGGCATTGGTGCCACAATATCAAAATTCAAGCTTCGCCTCGCGGCCAGGGTACAGGCGCTTCTCACTAGTTTCGCCTTATTTGAACCCCGCTTAGTCATTTATTAGGGTCCTATACTATCTGCGGTACGAATATGGGACTTAACACGCATAAGTACAAAATAAGGTTGTCGGAAGCTCTATGACGGCATTCTCAATTGCATCTGCACCAATCCTCTCCGATGAACGGGGTACCCAGACCCCAATCCGTACCTGCACCAATTCCCCTCCTCAGACTACGGGTATCGGCACCAATTCTTAATTCCAGATCATGTAGGTTCATCCGTGTAAATGCTAGATTTTCCATTTCTCTCCCACAAAAAACTCAAATAAACTTTATCCAAACTCACAAAAATTTATAACCCAATTATGGAATCCTACCCAAACCACTCCAATAATGGGTTAGAACAATAAAAACCTCTATTTCCCAAGTTAGGGCTTTTCCCCAAAACCAAAATCACATAAGAAGAGAGTTAGGGTTTGTGTTCATACCTTAGTCTCTTCAAATCTTCACTTCTAAATTGTTTGATCACAAAGGAGCAAGAAAATGGGAAGAAACCCAACCAAAACTTGATCTTCTTCAAGCTCTAGCTCTTCTCTCTTATTTTCCTCCCAAAACTGATTTGCTAAAAAAAAATGAGCTCCTGTAATTACTCCTTTTTGGTCTTTAATTCCCTAAATCCCATAAGGCCTTGTTTGGCTTTCTTTAAAAATCAATTTTCCATTTTTCTCACTTAAAACTTACTAGCCTCTTAATTTGCGCCTTCACTTATCATCTAATTGTTCATAGACATATCACTTCTTTTCATATGACCCTTAGGTCTTCATTTTACAAATTCCAAATTTGCCCTTTTTACCCTTGTATCTTATATTAGCTCCTGTTTCAAATTTTCACTCAAAGAAATACACTGCGAAAAATTTCAAAATGCACTTATAATATACCCTAATTATGTTTAAAAACGACTATGGTGTATTTCGGGGTGTTACAAGAGCCGCCTAAACCTAGACTCTGATACCACTTAATTATCGCGCCCCTACTCCTGCCTAGGCGAAGAGTGGGGACGTGGCACAGAATTGTGCCTCTTTAACCTGTTTTTCTGTTATTAGTGGGCCTAATTTATATATATTTTCATAAAGAAATAAAATTTATAACATATACATATAAAACAACCAACGTAGTGGTGTTCATAATATTTTGTATATATATCCGAGTCTCATTTACTTGTTCTTATACAATTTAACTATTACAAAACTCTACATTTACATATACAAAAACAAATCCAAAACCTATTTAGGGTGGGCTTCCATCGCTGTGTTGGCCCTGATGAATGCGGAATGCCGTGGATGTCCTTCAAGACTCATACGGATGAAACACCGTATTCGCTTATAATTAGCTGGAAACATATAATATATATGACTTCACTCTTGTAGTAGATCCTTAATTTCAAGATATACACAGCTTATAAACATATACTTCATTTACATATCATATGCATCTTTCATATCATTTGCATTTTTCATGCCTTTTTCATGTGTCATGTTTTATATTATCTTATATCATCTTGTATCATTTTGTATCATTTTTTTTATGCCTGTATATTCCAAAGACGTGGATACGGGAGATAACTATATATACCCGAAGGTATCATCACTGTACAAAACAGTGACCTATGCATGTACTGTATGACGCAAACGGGGCCATATATACCCGAATGTATTATCACTGTACTAGACAGTGACCTATGCTTGTATTATGTGACCCAAACAAGGCCGCTTTAATGACCCAAACGGGGCCAACTTATAACTTGTAATCCCTCATAGGCAAGGCTTTCTTGTCCATCCACTGTGGAATATATGCAAGAAATCAGTCTTATTAGGTTTTTATCTGAGTTAGAGATATCATACTAATCATTTACATGTTTGTATTATTGTTCATGTGTTCATATTTCATATATCAACCATTCTTTTATTTATTTACTTCAAATACTTTATACTGAAATATTTCCTACAAACAACACTTCACTTTAACGAATTTTCTGGATCCAATGGGATTCAAATTTGAATACACTTATTTCAAGGAGATTTGTTTTCCTAGAAGTATAGTTTACCCAGAAATTTGAATCACTCAATTTGGATGAGTGAAACTCAACTTATGGCCTAAATACCTAAAACTGTATCAGAAACTGCCTGAAAATAGGGTTTCACTTTGACGAATTTTTTGGGTCCAATGGGGTCTAAATTTGAATAAACTTATTTAAAAGAGATTTGTTCTTCTAGAAGTCTAATTTACCTAAAAATTTGAATCACTCAATTTGGATGAGTGACACTCAACTTATGTCCTAAACACTCAAAACTATACCAAAACACCAAAACTGTATCAAAAACTACCCGAAAACAGGGTTTCATTTTGACGAATTTTTTTGGATCCAATGGGGTCCAAATTTGAATATACTAATTTCAAGGAGATTTTTTATCCTAGAAGTTTAGTTTACCCAAAAATTTGAATCACTCAATTTGGATGAATGAAACTCAACTTATGGCCTAAATACCCAAAACTGTACCAAAACACCAAAACTGTATCAGAAATTGCACGAAAACTGGGTTTCACTTTGATGAATTTTTTGGATCCAATTGGGTCTAAATTTTAATACACTCAATTTGTATGAGTGAAACTCAACTTATGGCCTAAATACCCAAAACTTTACCAAAACACCAAAACTGTATCAAAAATTGCCCGAAAACAGGGTTTCACTTTGACGAATTTTCTGGATCCAATGTGGTCCAAATTTGAATAAACTTATTTGAATGCACTTATTTCAAGGAGATTTGTTTTCCTAGAAGTCTAGTTTACCCAAAAATTTGAATCACTCAATTTGGATGAGTAAAACTCAACTTATGACCTAAATACCCAAAACTGTACCAAAACATCAAAACTGTATCAGAAACTGTCCGAAAATAGGATTTCACTTTGACGAATTTTCTGGATCCAATGGGGTCCAAATTTGAATACACTTATTTCAAAGAGATTTGTTTTCCTAGAAGTATAGTTTACCCAGAAATTTGAATCAGTCAATTTTGATGAGTGAAACTCAACTTATGGCCTAAAAACCTAAAACTGTACCAAAACACCAAAACTGTATCAGAAACTGCTCGAAAACAGGGTTTCACTTTGATGAATTTTTTGGATCTAATGGAGTCCAAATTTGAATACACTTATTTCAAGGAGATTTGTTTTCCTAGAAGTCTAGTTTATCCAGAAATTTGAATTACTCAATTTGGATGAGTGAAACTCAACTTATATTCTAAATACCCAAAATTGTACCAAAACACCAAAACTGTATCAGAAACTACTCGAAAACATGATTTCACTTTGACAAATTTTCTGGGTCCAATGGGGTTTAAATTTGAATACACTTATTTCAAGGATATTTATTCTCGTAGAAGTCTAGTTTATCTAAAAAATTGAATCACTCAATTTGGATGAGTTATGGCTAAGTTATGGCCAAGACAAAAATGTAGGTTTTGGAAAAAATTTGACAGCATCTCCCTTAAAACCCTAACATTTCCTTTGTACAAACCTTCCTCAATCAAGGACCACAACCAACTCAAACAACTTCAAAAAACCCACAAACTAAACTAAAACAATTAAAATCACACTTATACAAGTTAGGGTTTGATGAAACCCAAACGAAATGCTCAAAGAAGCTAGACGAGCTCCAATCTTAATCTTTTCTTCAAACTTGATTTTCCTCCTCTCCTTCCTTCCTTCTTGTTGCTTGAACAAATAAAACCCAAAGATGGCCTCTCCCTTCAACAACCGTCTCTCTTGCTCTCTCTTTTCTCCACATGAGCAAATGCTCATTCAATAGACAATTTTGGTCTTATCCCTAATTTTGGTCTAAGGTCTTGTTTGACCTTGCATTTTTAGTTAGTTTTCCCATTTTTGCTCAAAAGCCCTTCATCTCTCTTCATTTGCACTTCAAATTATCTCATTTTTCTATTTTGGCATATAAACTTCTTGTCTTATACCCTTTGGGTCCTTATTTTATAATTTACCCTTTTACCCTTGATTCTTGAATTTAATTTTTAGGTTGTTATCATTTTCACACTTTAATGCATAAATCTTGTAGCCAAATTTAACATATATTATACCTTAAACTTGTTATAAAACGATTAAGGTATATTTCGGGGTATTACAAAGTTCCCATGGAGGTCTTTCTCTGTTGACTTTCTTCCCTGAGTAATTGTTCATACTTTGTTACCTTAGCAGCAAACTCATAAAAGTATATGAACTCCAAACCTTGAAACTTCTTCCTCAATTATATATCAAGTCCCCTATGTGCTATCTTCACATACTCTATTTTTGTGAGATGGATTTTTCATCTATTCCTCATTCTATTGAAATGAGTGATAAATGACTATGTTGATTCTCCACCCCTTTGGGTTACCCTTGATAATTATGCTATGCAAATCTCAGGTTCTACTATGAAGAATTGTGTGTGAAAATGTTTCTCCATTTCATACCAACTCATGATAGAATTCCTTGGAAATGTTGCATACCAAGTAAAAGCAGCTCTTGTTAATGAGTTAGGAAATAACCTGAGTTTGAGATAAGAGAAATTTTCATAGTTGGCCAATTCCCCACACTGTACTATGAATCTAGCCACATGCTCCAAGGTAGACTGTCAATTTTCTCCAAAGAATAAAGAGAATAAAGAGAATAAAGAGAATTCAGGAATTCTATACCCTATTGGGTAAGGATTCTCTCTATCTATTGCTTATGGATATGACTTATAAAATTCTGGGCGGCCAACCTGTCTAAGGCCAGGCTCGTATAGTTCATGTACCGCTTCCCTTATTGCCTCAAAATTTGGTGGTGGTGGTGGAGGTGGCTGCATAAAAGGCTGAGGAATTTGCTGGCCTTTATTAATACCTACCCTTAAGGGTGGTGAAATAGTGCCCCCGTGCCTCTAGCTAAAGGAATCGACTCATTATAAACTCCAATTTGTGTAATCGGGTTAGTGTTAGCACACACCCTTTGAGGAGTCGTTGTCTTAACAGGATTAGGACGTTTTCCATTGGAATTTTTTTAACTTTCCTTTGCCCTCATATAAGGAGGAAAATATCGATTTTCAACCTGTTTAGGAGAGCAGGGAGTTCCATATGCTTCTTAAAAATTGTCGAGCCCTAACCCCCGCCTTAGCTGAAAAGGGGGAACGCGGCCACAGGACTAGGACTCCTTTACCTGAGTTACTGACATTAGTGGGTTCATTTCGAAATATAACTGAATGTATCATAACATAACTTAAACTTAATCCATGAGGAAATAAAACTTCTAACACTATCACCATAATGGTGTTTATAATGTCATGTACAAATATCTGAGTCCCATTGACTTAACATATACAAGTCCTATTATAAAAAAAAACTTTATATGTACATATTCAAAAATCAGGTAGCGACTCCATAGGATGCTGGACTCCTATCATTGTGGTTGGCCCTCTTGTGTGTCGTGACAGCCGGGATGTCCCTCAGCATCTACGATGAACACTGCGGCTGCTTATAGCCAGCTGGAAACATATAACATATATGACCACTTGTAGTGGTCCTCAATGACAATATACAATTAACACAATTCCTATTTGCACATTAGTTATTCATATATCCGACTACTTGTACACTTTGTCATTTATTAGAGTTCTCACGTTCATTATTCATAATACATAGTACTTTTTATATTACTGTAGCACTATCACATTTTTTAATTCAAATCATTGTTTTCATGTTACATGGTTCTTATAACCATTTCAATCATTTTATCTCATCTGCATCTTGCCTACATCTCAAGAAATGGATAATGCGTATAAACTCCACGGCATCATGCGTACTATCACCGATGAGACGCTGATCATGTACTATATCGACTCAAACAGGCCGCTGTAATGACCCAAACGATACCAACCATATCACGTATCCCTAATGCACGCTCTACCTATCCATCTACCCGATGACATATGCGTATTAATCAATCTTATTATATTTTATTCGTGGTTCAAGCTATGCACACATCTCATATACATGGATAATGTCAATCACATGTATTCACATGAGATAATTTCTTGCATAACATTCCTTTATACATATACTATAATCAAGTACTTTTATCATAACTCGTATGATCATGTTCTCAGTATTGCTCGTATTTCTATTCATGTAATCATAGTTCATATAGCAATCACTTTTATAATTATTTTACAATTTCATTTATTCACTTGAATATCTTTATACCAAAATATTTCCTGCAAATAGAGCTCCCTTTAGACTGATTTATGGATACAATGGGGTTCAAATTTGAATACACTTACTTCAAGAAGACTTGTTCTCCTATAAGTCTAGTTTAGTCAAAAATTTGAATCACTCAAGTTGGTTGAGTGATGGCCAAGTTATGGCCTAACCACTAAAGCTGTACCCAAATAAACTAGAAACTGCCCGAAAATAGAGCTTCACTTGACGCTGGGTCCAATGAGGTCTAAATTTGAATACCCTTATTTCAAAGAGATTTGTTTTCCTAGAAGTCTAATTTACCCAAAAATTTGAATCATTCAATTTGGATGAGTGATGGAAAAGTTATGGCCTAAACACTAAAATAGTACCAAAACAGACCAAAAACTGCTCTAAAACAGAGCTTCACTTTGACAAATTTTCTGGGTCTAATGGGGTCCAAATTTGAATACAATTATTTTAAGGATATTTGTTCTCTTAGAAGTCTACTTTACCTAGAAATTTGAATCACTCAATTTAGATAAGTGATGACCAAGTTATGGTCAAAACAAAAACATAGGTGTTGGAAAATTTTTGACAGCATCTCCCTTAAAACCCCAACATTTTCTTTATACAAACATTCTTCAATTGAGGATCACAACCAACTCAAACAACCATATAATTGAGCTAAGACCAACAACCATCATTATTATGCAAAGTTAGGGTTTTCCCCAAACCCAAACCATCAAAAAGGGTTTTAGGTTTAGTTTCTATACCTTAATCTTTTTCTTTATCTTCTTTCTTTCCTTCTTCTCTTCTTGATCACTAAAATCTTATTACATGGAGCAAAATCACCAACTCTTCTCTTCTTCTCTCAACCGTAACCCTAAGCTCTCAAACCCAAACGAGAAATGTTCCTTTACAAGACCAAATTTGGTCTTATCTTTTATTCTTTCATAAGGCCATGTTTGGCTTGTCATTTTTGTTAAGTTTTCCATTTTTTTTGCATTAAAGTCCTTTCTTTATCTTTCATTTACACTTCTACTTATCAAATATTCTACAATGACATATAAACTTATTCATTTATGACCCTTGAGTCCCTAATGTAAAATTTTACTATTTTACCCTTGACTCTTGTATTAATTCCGTTTTTTTCATTTTTCGTTCTTAGTAGTATAAATTCCGAAAAAAAAAAATACAATTTTAACTTATTTTATACCTTAAACATGTTATAAAATTGCTATGGTATATTTTGGGGTGTTACAAAAATTCCTAGTGTGAGCCGCCTCCAGTTTAATTGGATACTGCCTTATCGCTTCTAACTTGCTGGCCCGATGAATCGAGAAGTCGGCCCGACCCCATGGTCTGTGCATCTCCGAGATCGCTTTAGGATAGCCTTATGCCCGAGCTTGTTCTTCTCGCTTTGTCGCATTAGCCTTAATTCGCTCGGATGCTTTTCTAGTATCTTCATCAGCTTCATCTATCAAGGCTTGTGCATACTCCAACATGGCTTTAGTTTTCTCAGTAAGAACTTTGAGTTGTTTAGACTTAGCCTCTACTTGAGCAACCATTTTTTCATCAAAACGTTGTCCAGCCAACGAGTTCAATCTTTGTAGATTCTCGATCATTGCCTGAAACTCAAAAAATTAGGAACATGAATATCATCATCATCATCTATATTACCTATGCCTGCTTCCTGCCTGATGCAAATTCTCCTTGGAGAAAATCTATTGCATTTCTCTCAAACTATTCCACCATGAATGGAACAAGTCCTTCATGTGTTGCTTCTACAGCATCAGATACTAAGTCCTGAGACTCCAAGATGGTTTCACTTCTCAATTTTGGTGGCATCTGAATGCACCAGATGATGTTTCACAAAGATGTGTCCCACCGAGCTTTGTTTCACAAAGATGTGTCCCACTGAGCTTTGTTTCATAAAGATGTGTCCCATTGAGCGTGCCAAAAAATATGTTGTGATGATTTTATAATCTCACACGAAACATACAAAATATAAGCATGCGGACGTGTCAGGAAATTAAAGTGTTTCCAAATTGGAATGACTTGTAAGATCAAACTTCTAATCGGGTTATGTAGGTTCCTTGGTTCCCTTGACAGTTCCCTAGAATAAAAGTGGAAAACGTACAAATGGAAATCCGGCAAGAATTAATTGCTGAAGAAAAGTGTTAGATTTCCTTAGAAATGAATAAAATAATACGGTGCTAAAAGTTGATAAACTTGAATAATACTTTTAACCATAATGTTGAAATTGTTGAAGTAAACATTCAATTTGACTATGAAAACAATATTGTGCTTGAAAACTTAATAAACTTGAATAGAACTTACAACCAAAATGCTGAAGTTGCTAGAGAAAATATCGAATTTCACCACGAATGAATGAAATAACACTATTAGAAATTTACTATAAACTTGGCTATAACTAGGAATTTAAATGTTGAAATTGCTGAAAGCTTGTTGAAATTGTTGAAAGCTTGTTGAAAGCTATGATTTGCTTATTGACATTGAGTCGATTGATTGTTTGATTGCTTGATTGGTTGATCGACTCTTTTTTTTTCATCATTTTCTGCTTCTTTTATAAACGTAGACGACTTGCTACCTAAGTCTCAATTTCTCCACTCTCTTTACTTTCTGAAGTAACTGCTCATGTCTTCATGTCTTATTCCATTAAGAAAGTTTGCTCCTTAAGAACTCATCTACTTTTTCATTGTAGAGTCTTGATCCTCAAGAATTCTTCCACGTTTCCATCATGGAATCTTGTTCCCTGAGAATATTTCACATCAACAATTAACTATCATATTTCTCTATCACCTTTGATAATGCTTTATTTGACTTCCAAAAATTTTAAATTTTTTAGAAATACCCATAGACTTCTTCTATAAGTTTGTACAAATAAATTTGGCCCCATTTCTTTTGGACTTATATTCATGGACTTGGGTATAAGCCTAATCCATTATTGGATCAGGTCAATTTTCAAATTAGGTGCAAACAGTTAAAATATTTTGTTTTGATATATCATTACTTGCTTCATAGTAAAGGTTTCATATAGCCTCTCCCCTTATCATTGGGTTAAGTTTTAATCGACTTTATTGACATTGACATAAAAGCTTATGGAGATAAGAGCGGATTTTTTAATAGCAAGTCAATTGGTATAATCATCAAGCATGTCTAAAAGCAGGTATACTTATTGGTCTTTATTTTAGATTGAGGTGATTTGATGCACCCTCACAACTATTTTCCAAATGAAGCATGTATGCTTGAGTCTATAACAACTAGGTTTTCTCGATGGTGTTAGCTTATTGTAGTTTAAAGGTTTATTTTATAGATAATTACTAAATGTTTGTGCTAGCCTATGGTGTTTAGCTAGTTTATATGGTAGAATGTTCAATATTTTTAAAGATAAAGGTATATGAAATGGTGAGTCCCGTATTCGAGTCCTAATACAAGATAATTTATTACATTGTAATTAAAGTTTTAACTTTAAAACAAAAATTAAATAAATGTTTGTGCATAAGAATATCTTCCACTACGTTTGCTATTGTTAAGATCGATCCAATAGACAAAGTTCTCGTAAACATTACTTGATGATATTGGACTTATCGAGAGATAGGCTGAACTTTCATTTCAAAAAGGCTAAATATTGTTTTTCAACCATTACTCTTCAATATAATTGTCATATATTTACTCATACTTATACGGCAATTCAACATAATTTCCACAAAGTATTAACAAAAAAAATTAAGAAAAATGGTTTTCTCATGATGTTTGATTGTATCATGAAAAATACAAAAAAAAATCAAATATTATTTCATCTTTATATAATACAATTAATGAAACAATTACCGTGAGTTAAAGAAGCATATAAAATTAATTTAATAAATTAAAATATATTTTTATTTTCATTGACCTTTTTATTGCCTCCCACCTTTTTAAGTACTATACCGGTTCAAATTTTAATTACTATACCGGTTGCTGATTATTGAATTTATTTGGCACATCCATATGAAAATTTTAAGAATGGATGATTCAAAGAAAATGATTTAGAAGACATGTTGTAGTTATAAATCTCTCTCTCTCTCTCTTTCTCTATCTCTCTCTCTTTTTCACTTTTGTACAAAAAGTAAATAATTTAAAAGTATGATGATGTCATTCAACCTGAACTGCTGGAGCTGCATAGTCGCCTGGCTGGACCCGGATCGTTAAAGGACTAGGATGCAAAAAGGCCCTGGGATTGTGCGGGCTGGAGGTAGGATCGTCGCACCGCCGCTAATCCGCGGCCCACGAACCTCCTCCGCAAAGCAGCAGGTCGGCGAGGGCTGTGCCCGTGGCCGCTCCGATGCCTAAGTCAGTTTCTTTCTGAGAAAAAGAGACTGCTTTAGAGGGCGAGTGCATGCGTTAGAATTGGCGTACCTTTCACCGATGGGTGGTCTTATATTTATGTGAGATGTTCCACCCGGGCCATGGTAATTAGGAGTCTTTCCCATCGACGGGATATTTCTTATTTTAGTCCGTATCGGATTCGGTATAGGATATAGAAGGAGCTGCTTGCTCGAGATAACTCTCCTCATCGGGAGGAGATCCAACTCCGCGATGATCTCGTTATTTTCCCTTCCTTATCAAGACTGGGTCGACCTAAGCAGGTAATATATGGTTAGGAGTTATTCTATTCTCTCGCTGCTAGCGGGAGTCTTCCCACAATTAGTTCGCCTACCTTGGTTTGCCCGTGGATCACGGGCCGCTAAAGCCATCCTCTAAGCGATTTTGGGCCCCAACCCTCAGCATTTAGTCACAACTTTAATACTCAAGCTGCCTCGCTTAACTGACGGCCTCCGCTTTCTCCCTTCGGGTCTAACGAGTAGTTCGCGCTTATTTTCCAAACCCTATCATTGTCGCCTCACTCTGCAGGGTATCGCCGAAGGCATCGCGCAAGGGCCGGTAGTCTTCTCAGACGGCCGCGCTTCCACGCGACCGCTCGGCCAAGGTTAAGGCCTCATCACGTCATACGCCCTGTGTAGAATGACGAGACTCTTGCGCTCGCGCCGCTTTTTCTCACTCCTTCCAATTTCCTTATGTTTCATGTATATCTTCTGCCTTGTCTCACGTCGCTCCCGGACCTCTTTCTTTCTTAGTTCTATTTTCCTCAAGGCTCATGCTAGCCTTCTCCGCGATTCGGGTCCTTTTCAGGTCCGTGGCTCATTTCTTTCTTTCGATTGTTACGACGAAACGCTTCGCCTCATCCGATCACTCTTATTTGTCGCTGCCTCCGCCATGGGTCCAGTCGCTTCTTCTTCTTAAGTGATTGGTGGTGATTCTTCTATTGTCGCCAAGATCGCGGGATCGAGCTGAGACCGACCGCCGACCGTGGTCGAACCCGAGATGTTCCCGCGCCCTCTTCCTGTGCAAAGGAAAGGGGAGGGTGAGCCTGATTGGATCATCCCAAGGATCCGACATCTCGACCGCCGCTCAAAGATGCTATGCAACCGGTGAGGTGGCCTTAGCGGCTGCCTGGCCCTTCATACGGCGCCACATTCGCCGAACGCTCCGACCTCCTTTGCGCTCGGTGTGGTCCCCCGATGTTTTCGACCTTTACGTAGTTCCCGTACCAAAATGGTGTATTTCTTCGGGTCACGCCTTTGAGAATGGTCTTCGCTTTTCTCGCACCCTTCATAAAAGCGGGTTTTACAACATTTCATCAGTTCGCCTTCCCAACTCGCACCCAACTGGCCGTGGTATTTTTGGTCATTCACTGGGTCTTCTTTTAGGGATGCACATCTTGGGTATCTGGGGCCAGAAGCTGGGCTTTATCTTTTTACTCCGAAGGATACCACCGAGGGCTTCCTTTATTTTTCTAGGCGTCCTGGATCTCCTTTGGTAATTTCCGATCTCCCTTCTTCTCATAGGTCATGGAAGGGTCATACTTTTGTTAGTGATCGAGGTCAAACACGACTCCTCTTTAACAAAGATGACACATCATGCTCCGCGGGCTCGACCACCCTTGAGAATCCGTAAGTGTTTGTGTCGCTTATGGTATGACTCAGGCGAGGTTGTCGAATATTTCCGACTACATGTCCTTCGCTTTCCTAGCGCCATTGATCCCGCATCAAGATACGTCGGTGAGTGGTCGAGATTGGTCGAATGTTCGTCATTTCCTACGTGGAGCTAATTAACCTGACATTGCCGGCCTCGAACAAACGCCGCTCATGTTCAGGCCCCCGCTCCTCCTTCCAAGAAAATCTCTCCCGTCGGGCCTTCCGCAACCACTCCCACCCGGGGAGAGGTTTTTGGCCACCGAAGCGCCGGTCCCTAAGCCCCGAGTGTGAAGAAGAAATCGGGCTTCGTTGATAGGATGTAGGCCGACTTTGTGGGATTCCAAGATTGGGGAGTAATCCTCGTCTTCTCGATGCATTCTTTCGAGATTGGATGAGATGCGGTTACCGCGGCGAGGCTCCTATAGTTTTGAGCTAAGCCTCCTTCCGCGTCACATTTGCGGCGAAAAACCTCTTAGGTGAATCCGTCGAATAAGCTAGTTGGCGGTTGCACCATCCGTCACGGAGTCCGTAAACGGAGAGCATCGGGTTGCCTCGCGAGGTGGAGGGTTGAAGAAAAAGGCCCGAGATCGAAACCGGCGAGGATGGGGACTCCTTAGCCCCTGTAATGCAGGCTCGCGGCTGGTGCCGTATCATCCATCTGAGGATTCCGATCTTGGGGGAGGTCGGCGTTTCTGTCGACGGGCTCGGCTGCGTCTCTTCAAGGTGTTGCCTCGGTAAGTTTCTGTGTCTCGTTGCGTCTATTTCCGTGCTAATCTCGCGTAGGATGTTGACCCCATGTTTGATGTGCAGGTAGCCACTCATTTGAAGGGCTTGGCTGAGAAGGCCAAACTGAATGAAAAACATGTGAAAATTGCTCGGATTTATAAGGCGAAGGCGGCTTCTCTGCCGAAGCGACCAGAACTGGAAACGGCGTGGCGTATTCTTGAAAGAGGTAGAGAGGCTTAAGTCCGATTTAAGGCACACCATGTCGGCCCGTGCTCGGGCGGAAAGTAGAGAGGACGAAGTTCGGAATAGCCTGATGGCTGTTGAGGGCGAGCTTTGGGAGGTTCGTGGCGAGTTGCGGAGTTCTGTGAGGCGACTTGGGCGAGACCCGGGATGGTATGTCGGCCCGGTCACGAGCCTCAGCGATAAGGGAAGAACTTATTTCATCTCGGGGTGAGTTGCGGGAGTCTCAGGAGGAGCTGCGTGCAGTCAATGGTGAACTGGGTGATAAGCTTGCGCAGCTAGATGCGGCTCGTCGCGAAGCTTCCGAGGCCAAGGTGCTGCTAGAGGTAGCTCGTCGGGAGGCCTCCGAGGCTGTAAGCTTGGCGGAGGCGTTGAAGAAGAAGGAATATCACGGATTATAGGGACCTACATCAGTAGATTTCTTTGGTTGCTCAGAGGGACAAAGTTATCGGAAGATTGAGAGACCAAGCTTGGCCTTCCAGTGGGCTTGGGTGGCTCGCCTTTGTGACAGTGTGCTTATGGGCTGGGCTTCAACCGATCTCCCTAGTGACGAGGGAGGCGGAGGTCTTTCTCTATGAAATTATTCTCGGGCCAGGGCCTCTGCGGAAGCCGACCCCTCTTCTCAGTGTCCTCTGCGACGCCTAAATCCTTAGCTTTCGTCTACGATTTAGACTTTCATACTTTCCTTCTCATGTATACTTGTTTGTCTTTGTTTGGGCCTGGGCCTCGAGACATATATGGCCTCTACTTCAATCAATATTCATTTTTTTTTTATTTTTTTTTTATTTTTTATGTTGTTTTTGTCTCTGCCGGTGCATTCCGCGCTTTCCTTTTTGAACAATCTGAATCGAGAGTTTGGGTTGAGCGAACAAGCTCGTCAAACTGGGCTGCTGCGTGGGCTATTCTGGCGAGTCGAGACGAGCCCTTATGCCGCGTGGCGTGTGTAGAATGATGAGGTCGTCAAAATGAGTGTGTAGGGCTTCGTCTGCTGATTTGCCTGAGTGGCGATGATTCCTTGGGTTGCGTGACTTGCTTTTGGTTGAACTCGTCGATTGGTGGCGCTATGGGCTGGTTACGATTGACTTGATTCCCTTAAGTTACGATATCCACGTCTTGGGTAAGTGTAATGCGAATAGGTGGAGTGGGGAGCTTCGTCAATGTGAATGGCTGGCGGGAGCTCGTCCTCGTGAACCGAGAGGAAGAGCTCGCCGGGGTGAATAGTTGATTAGAGCTCGTCCGAGTGATCTGAGAGGAAGAGCTCGTCAATGTGAATTGCTGCGTAGAGCTCGTCCGAGTGATCTGAGAGGAAGAGGCTCGTCGTGTGAGGTGGCTGCGTGGGGCTCGTCAGGTGGGCGAGGAAGTAACGTCGGGTGAATAGTTGAGTAGGGCTCGTCCGAGTGATCTGAGAGGAAGAGCTGCGTCGGAATTGAGGTTGCTCTTGTGAGCTACGTCCAGGAGTGGAGGCGGAGGAAGGCTCGTCGGGGTGAATAGTTGAGTGGGAGGCTCGTCCAGGTGATCTAAGAGGAAGGCTCGTCAATGTGGTTGCTGCGTGGGGCTCATCCGAGGTGGGGCTGAGGAAGAGCTCGTCGGGATTGAATGGATTGAATTAGAGCTCGTCGGTGATGCGAGGAGGAAGAGATCGTCAGTAATGAATTCTTTACGTGGGGCTCGTCAGAAGTGATGAGGAAGGCATCGTCGGGGTGAGTTGCTGTGAGCTCGTCCGAGTGGGCGAGAGGGAGAAAGGCTCGTCGGTGAATAGTTGAATAGAGCTCGTCAGGGAGTTATCGGGGAAGAGCTTGTCGGGGTGAAGTTGGCTGTGAGAGCTCGTCCAAGTGGCGGAGGAAGGCTGTCGGGGGTGAGATAGTTTAGTAGAGCTTGTCAGTGATGCGGGGAGGGAAGAGCTCGTCGGGGTGAGGTCTTTGCTTGTGAGCTCGTCCAGGAGTGAGGCGAGGAGGAAGAGCTCGTTAGGGTGAATGGTTGAGTGGGAACTTCGTCCAGAATTGATCACGAGGAGGAAGAGCTCCGTCAATGTGATTCGCTGCGTGGGGCTCGTCGGTGAATTGAGAGAAGAGCTCGTCAAGGTGAATGGATTAGTGGGGCTCGTCAGGAGTGATCGGAGGAAGGCGCTCGTCGATGGTGGCGTTCAGTAGGTGGCGATGTAGGCGGGGTGAGTGGCTGGTACGGTCGACTCTCTGAGGTGCGTGGCTGTGCGGTGGGTGGGCTCGTCGATGGTGCGTTCGGCCAGTGGCGATGTTCTTAAGTGTATGTAACTGGCGATCTGACTCCTCGGGTGGCTTGTGCTGCGAGTGAGCGGGCTCGTCAAATTGGCGGCGTGGCTCGGTACGGTGGCGCTTGGTAGCAATGTAGCTGGCGGATCGGCTCCTCGAATCGCGTGACACATGCGAGTAAGCGGGCTCGTCAAATTGGCGATGTGAGCTCGAGCGTAGCCTTGGTAGCAATGTAGCATAAGCGGATCGAAACTCCCACCGGGTAAGCGTGACTGTCTGGTGACGACCATCAAATTGAAGTAAGCGTGGCTCGAGGTCTTTGTGGCCTTGGTGGCAATGTAACTGGCCGGATCGACTCCTCGGGTAGCGTGACGTCTGCAGTAAACGGGCTCGTCAAATTGACGGCGTGGCTCGAGTATTTGTGACCTGGCGGGCTGCTGGCGGATCGACTCCTCGAGTGGCGTGACTGTCTGCGTAAACGGGCTTCGTCAAATTGGCTCGTGGCTCGGCGTGTAGCCAGCGCCAGGTAGCAATGCCCAGCACGGCGGATCGACTCCTCAGGCGGCAGCCGGCGTGCGGACCAGAAGCGGGCTCGTCAAATTGACGGCGTGGCTCCGGTCTTTGTGGCCTTGGTAGCGTGTAACGGCGAGATCGACTCCTCGGGTAGCGTGACGTGCGAAGTAAACGGGCTCGTCAAATTGAAACGTGGCTCGGCCTGGCCTTGGTCAGCAATGTAGCACGGCGGATGTCGACTCCTCAGGTAGCGTGACCTGTGCAGAGTAGACGGGCTCGTCAAATTGAGCAGCGTGGCTCCGTCGTCTGACTTGTTTGAGTCGAACCGATTCCTTAACTGTATGACTCGTC
This sequence comes from Tetrastigma voinierianum, assembly GCA_016808115.1. Classification (NCBI taxonomy): domain Eukaryota; kingdom Viridiplantae; phylum Streptophyta; class Magnoliopsida; order Vitales; family Vitaceae; genus Tetrastigma; species Tetrastigma voinierianum. The sequence continues at coordinate 1,665,240 of JAEQBH010000220.1, read as the reverse complement.
AACTCTAAGCGGCAGATCCCTCGGATTGGTGACTTGCATGTGTAAGTGATTCCTTAGGCTGCACGACCTGCACGAGTCCCGTCTTGACTTGTGGAACTCGTCACCGTGAACTATTAAACAGAGCTCGACTATGTGAACTGCTGGGAAGAGCTCGTTGATACGTATTGATGGGGAGAGCTTGTCAAAGTGAGCTTAGGGACTCAGAATGTGGCCTTAGTTGATTGAAGAGTTTGATATCTTGAAAGCAACGGGTTGCTAGTTAATTTTCAATTCTTGGAAAGAGGCGTCTTTAATCTGCCGGTTATGGAGGATGGAGCGATTGCAAGAACTTTTCGAATACTCTGATTCTTATAAACCAGCGGTTTTCATTCTTTGTAGGCTTGTTCTTTGTATATTTGCTTTCTGCGATGCCTGGCCAAATCTGCGTGGAGTGAAGAGTCCTTGATTTGATCGTCTTCGCCGGTCTTCGAAGGTTGGGTCGAGCTCTTGTTCTTAAATGTGGGGTTATGTTTTTCCACTAGTCTCCTTGCTAGATTATCTTATTCACCAACCGTCTTCAGGGAATGCATCCGGAGAGGTGGCGCATCTGCTAAACTCACTCTCCATTTTGTCTTCTTCTTCCTCCTCTTCTCTTTTCTTCACTCACCCCATCACCCTCCTTTTACGCTTCTCCGACTTTTTCATTCTCTTTCTGCTTTTATCTTTTATTTATTTCCATCTGTTTCTTTTTTTTTTTTGGTGGGCTAGCATCTTAGATACTTCTCAAGATGTAATCAGGATACCCTTGATTATGTGAATGTGTTCAGTTGGAAATAAAGAGAAACTTTTCCTTTATGTCTACATATCCTTCTTTGATTGCCTTTACACCGAAGAGAAACTTTTCCTTTTATGTCACATATCTTCTTTCGGTGCCCAGCACCCACGTATCACATATATATAAAAATGTTTGAGATGTCTAATCCAGTAAGGCACTATGACACATAAAAGATCTGATGAGGCACTATTTAACTTTACAAGCGGGTGCTTCTTTGGTAAAAGCGTTTAAGATAAACTGCGCATTCCATGTATCTGTAAGACTTTCCCTCTCTGTTTTTGAGTTTATAATTGCAATTAAATGACTCGAAGGATATGATCTTGGGGACCTTCCCGGTTGGGGCTAGTTTTCGTCTGTTGGATTCTTCACCATTTGGTACAGACTTCTTTAAGACTAAGTCGCTGGCCAAATGCTTTTGGGGTTGACTCTTTGATTATAATTACACAATTGTCTTGTGATATTCCTCAATGCGCTTTTGAACTGCTTTCGGCGCCTTTGGCCCAGAGTTCTAAGTTTCAGGCGTGGGCTCGTCATTATGCTCCTCACGATCTTTAATTCGATCACCGGGAGACTTGATTCAGGCGGGGATACGCGCGGTGCCAAAGGCTAAGAGCGGGGTTTCTGAGTTCTTTGTCTTCACGTGGCGTGCATGAGCCTTAGTACCTCGGTATTACACCGATTCCTTCCGGAGTCTTCTAACCCAGTCTTCAAGGCGCTTTAAGGTTGATTGTGACTTGGCTGTCCATTCGATTGTGGATGTCTTTGAGGGCCAGTAATAATTTTTAATTAAGGCTTCGGCACAAAAATCTCACGAACTTGCATTGTAATTTGCTTTCAGTTTAATAACGATGCGAAGGACTGCAGGGATGCGAACCTTCCATATGATGGCTGCGCCGCGCGAAGTGCGTATCTTTTGCTGCGTTATGGCTAAGGCTCGGCCACGCGGCGGTGCGAAGTGATCCGCTGCGGCGATTATGAATTGCGCCGCTGCGGACTGGGGCGGGTCCCGGTATATCGAACCCGTTGTTGGAAAGGCCACGGGACTTGTGATTGATGTTGGGGTTACGGCGGGAGGCGGCGAGACGGCGTGCTCTTGGCGGTCTGCGTCTTTCTTGGCCGTCGGTTGCATCCTTTGAGTATGGTTGGCCCGATGGTAGTATCCCTGCCTTAAGACTTTTCTGCCCCAATGCGAGCTGGAGTATGATTCACGCCATACGCCGTCTCTTTGCCTCTCTCGGCTGCGTGCTTGGTGTCCTCTCATGATGCATTTGAAGAGTGTGTGAAGAAATCCTGCAGCCATGAGGCTTTAACACTATGATTAGTGAACTGGTTATACGTACTTGCCCTTATTCTGATGGCGTGCGTAGCCGAGCCTGAGCGCCTATTTTAATACGGATTTGCCTCGATTCCCCGTGGTTGACTATGAAGCCCGAGAAAATTTCGGTGACACGCCCGAAGGCATTTAGGTGGTGACACGTGTTGTAATTCATAGGATCTGGAACACCTACGAGAGATGAGCGATGTGGAGACAGGTTTGTGGTGGATTTTCTTAGCATGTGTCGTATACCTCCATAGTTAAGCCTATGCCTTACGGAACATTCGATTCACTAACCTCTGGTAGGTAAACCAAGCGTTCAACGAGTCGAATGGCATCTGCGATATGAAATATACAGTTCCACGGTGTGTGAAGAGGTCTTTTCTTGACCGTCACGGAACCCGGTACTAATCACGATTGTGGCGGGAAAATGCATCCATGGCGAAGTTCGTGGCCGCGGTGGGTGCAATGAGGTCGATCCTTAGCGGTGGAAGTATCGCCGAACACTAACTTTATTTATGTGATGAAGTCGATCTGATGCGCCACTTTTGACGCTTTTGGCCGAGCCTGACGCCCATTAGCGACCACTGCGAGATATTCTACCTCTCTGTCGCTCTGCTTGGGAAGTTTATCAAAACATCTCGTTGATGGCTTTACTACCGCCTTTAAGTGTGGCTCTGTAACTTGTTGGCTGGTTTGAAGGGCGGATTGTTGTTGATCTATGAGTGATTACGCAGGGCTGATTTCGCCCCGTATACGCTGACTTTATCGCGAAATGCTGTCATGCTAAAAGCGGGTGAGGAGGCTTTGAGAGTCTTAGTCGGTTGGAGTAGATGTAGGCGGATATTCAGTCGTCCGCAGTGACCACCGGTTCTATATGCATTCTCAGGGGCACAGATTGGTTTGACATATAAATCACCTTTAATCATCGAAACTCGTCTCCATTCCGTTATGGGAGGGCACTTTTTAAATACTTCGGCCCGTGGCGGCGCGCGCATTTGCGACTGTTTGTTGACGCCGCTCTTTGTTTCATACTGTTTGTCTTAGCATTCACAGCCACCGTGATCTCTGGACCATCCAGCCGGTATAAGGTTAGAATTTGATTATCATGTATTGATATCTTTACGGGGATGACTTTGTGCATTAAGGAGGTCTGCTAACAACATATTATAAGTGTGAAGTCATGATGTCAGGAACCTTCTTTGTGTTGTCCTTGCACAGCAAAGACTCGCCGAGTGAGCTGGGTGGATGAAACCGATAGGTAATACCTTTTCTCGAAATCCTGCGGATGCGTGTTGGCCGGATTACAGCTTTTCTCCACGATGCCCATTTTGTGAAATTCTTCAGCGAAGATGATGTCGTACGGAACTCAGTTGCTCGATTAAAACCCAGATGGGCTGACGTTGTGTTGACCGGCGATCAGCCTTGAACCACGATGGTCGTCATGGAATCTTTGACATCGCTTCGGTCACGGTCGACGTGATGGTGATGTCGATCGGTTGAATCTTTGCTTGTATTTCTCATTCTGATTTGAGTGCTCGCAGCAGTGGGCGCCGGTGAACTAGATTCTCCTCCTCCTGCCAGATCCTCCAGAGATCACGTGGATTTTATCGAAGTTCTTGAGTCTTGGAAATCAGCCGTTCGCAGCGTTGTTGAGTTGGGGCACAGTTCACGATTAAGGCGACTTTAGGTGATTACGACGATTCCACACAGGTGAAGCCGGAGAATATCGCGTTGTATTAAGTATTCTATTTCTTTCTTTAGTTGTATCTACGATTGTAAGTGATCGATGCCGCGTCCTTCCATATGGAACTCATGATATTTAGTGTTGTCCATTGTAGCGGGATCGATTTCATACGAGTTAGCCATAAGGAAGCCTCGATTGTTGCAAAAAAAAAAGGCACCTGAGTGCGGGACACAAACTGCTGGCCGGATGGGAGTGTAAGCCAGTGGGCGAGTAGTCGTCGTCTTCAGTTATTAGTGGGCGGGCCCGGTCTCAGATTCCCCTCCTTTTGGGGATCGTTCCGATCTCTTCCCGATGGGGGTCCACGGTCGTCTTGTCTTTTGGGAAGCCGTCACTCGTAGTTTATCTGTCGTATTTCTCTCTTTGCGAAGGTGGAAGAGCTCTCCTTATGGATCTGAGGGCTTCGTAGTTTATGGCTACAACTGGCGACTACCTCGGCCGTGATACTTGCTTGGGGATTCTTGAGATGGAAAACATGGATCCTTTGTTGCACTCCCAATCCTGATGAATGACTGTAATGGCGAATTTTCATGGTGCGTCTCATCTTGAGGGGACTCGGCGTTGAATCTTTGTGCGATATGACTTCGAGCTTCCCTGCGAGGCCTGCTTCGGCCCGGTCGGCCAGATGGTAGCTTCGGTTTCACCATGCGTCCTTGCTCGGAGTAAAAGTGGGAAGCGAATCTGATAGATAGTTCCACGATCGAAGAATCGATGAAGAGAATTCTAATGCAAACCAGGCCAAAAATTTGGGCCTTTGATGTAGTGGCGAAAGCACCACAGCGTCTGGATCTTGATACCGATACGACTGTTTGGTTCTTGTAAGTATTGAGATGGTCGGCGGGATCTGCTGGCTCCGCGAAAGTTTCCACGCCGGCATTACGAATTTTCTTTGGGAGGCGGATAAGTAACATCTGACGGTGTGAAGGTGATTCGGGTTTGTTGTACCAGGTATCCATGGTGTCGGCGGCGTCCAGCTAACCACCTCCTTCACACGGCTGAGCTCCTGTTGAAGACTCTACGAACCTCACACTCCATGTTGCTCTCTTATCTGGTTGAGGAGCGTGTAGTGCTTAGTTCGCGACGCCCCGTATTAGCCGTTTCCTCTCCATGGCGAGGAGCAGGGGTGGGGTCAGTGCCCCACTGGATCGGTGGACTGCGCCTGTTCCCGTATACCTCGAGGAATCATTATGAAATAGAGTTGTCTTATGGGAGAAGGTCATGGCTTCCTGATTAATGAGGCGAAGTGCTTCCGCCAGTTTGTATTGGTTGCATTAGCTGCTTGTCGGTGCGCTATCGCATTGCACTGGTGGATCTTGCATCCTCTTTGTGGATTAAGCGTTACCTCCTGCTTGTGTTCCTTGTTATTCACTTCAATCTTGAAAATACCGATTATATTCTCTGTAAAGGAAGCTATCGTTCTCACGAAGATAAGCCTTCACTTGATAATCTGTTCCAATGAATTATTTGGAAGCGTATAGAAGTGTGTTTTGGTTGGATCATTTAATTTGAATGCGACGTACAGTTAATAATGGCGAGGTAAGGATACTTTGCGCTCGCGTCTGAAACTCGGGCATCTTCTGCAACAAAGAAAAAAAAGAAGAGGGTAAACAGTGTGCGTGACGCTCAAATACTAAATCGATTTCTTTACGCCGAGAAAAAGCGCTTCGACGAGTGCATCGCGTTAAATTAGGCGTACGCTGCGAAGATGGGAACCATATATTATAATAGTAGATGCCGGCCAGTTGGATGGTAATTAGAAGTCTTTCGATTCGGATGAGATGTTCTTATTTTAGGCGCCGGTATCGGATTGGTATCGCAGGACCTTGAAGGGTGTTTGCGAGATCATCCTCCTTCCGCCGTGGGGGAGATCGGTGGCGATGATCGTTATTTTCCGCTATAGTGGCTAGATTTTGTTGAATACAGCGAGGTAATATGTGATTGAGATTATCTGCATTCCATTGCTGCATAGTCTTCCATGGTAGCTCAGAGCTTACCGTGGTTTTGGTTTTACCGTGGAATCATGAACATAAGCTATCACCAAGCGTTTGGGCTGAAACTTGGAGGGCGTGATCAGCCAATCTGAATACTTTCGACGGGCTTGCTGTGGATTAAGGCACCAAGTTTCTCATGAGTGCGCGGGGTGGGCTGTGGCAACAATGCCAAACCATCCGGCCCATAGTTTTGGTATCCTTTGGTTTGTTTTTTATTGTGAAATTAAATATAAAAATCATTTTACACAATTTAAAGCGAATATACCTTTGGCGTTATTGCTAGATTGTGAAAATTTACCAAAATGTCAAGACCTTTTATTACTAACCCCATAGATGGGAGTGGCATCATCTGAATTGAGTTATTCCCATAACATAGAATGTCAATTTATAAGGATGGAATTTTGGGTTCAATCAATGTGATGTGTTTCCCGTATAAACATGCAATTAGAATTATATGGGCGATTTGTTGTTACCATTTTTTTGTCTAATTTTCGAGATATGAGCGGCGCAATATGAACACCGCAAAGGCAATCTAAGCCGATGGTGGGCCGAAGCGCCTATCGATGGTCAGTGCAGCGACAATTTGGAGAGGAAGAAGAAGGAGGTTGAGATAGTTGGAATTTGCACCGCTTTTCTGTGGGGATCTTCCATTTACCAGGGTTCGGTTCCCAATCTAGTTCCCATGATGTATATGAGTGAATGATATGAATATGTCTCGAGCAGTTTGGGAGTAATATCTATTTTCACTGTAATGAGTTATCCTTTTATAGGATAATATATGTTTTTCCTTATCGAATTATCCTTTAAGGGATGATATCTATTTTTCATGCTCCGGATTACCGCTGAAATAAAGTTTAGAAGTAAGGAAGTGAGGGGATAAATATACCGCCTGTATTTTCCATGCTCAGTCTCACCATAAATTGAGATCGTGTGGGGGGACCGGGGATGATCCACGAGTGGGTTCTATGTGAGGTTTTAATATGGGTGGAGCCTCTTTGGTACAGCTTTCATATGTGAGCGGAGTAGTGAGGACTCTTGGCGATGGCCGAACTGTGACGATGGGTGCGGGGCACAAAGCCATAGTATCCCGCAATGCCCCTTTCCGGTGAAGGTTGGTACTTTTCTTGATCGGGGGAAAAATACGATGTTTTAAACCTTAGTGGAAAGTTGAAGGATTGAGAGAATTAATCGTGCATTGAACATGTGTTTGGATATAAAGCACGTGTGACATGTTTCTCGACAACCGATCGTGATGGCTTAAGATCGTGAGAGGAGGCCGCGGCGAAACTCCTCTGTATGTGAAGAGCTGCGGGAGTTGGCTCAAGCCCCTTTCTTTCTGTAGCCCCGTCATTACCGTCAGTTGCGAGAGAGGTCGTTGAGGGTAACATTTGTTCTTGCTAATCTTTTGATTAATCTAGGAGGTGTTGGCGCTCTGCCCCAGCGGGAGTGAAGCTCCGAAACCTCTCGGCAGGAATCGGCCCCGAGAGGGCTGTTAGCTTTGTTCGGCACGATCAGTCACCTTTGAAAGACTCAAAGAACCCCAGTGAAGCGGCGGGCTAGGAAGTCTAAGTTTGGTCTTTAAAAGTGCGGCTGAGCCTTAGAACCCGCAGTGGTCTTTGAAAGTGTCCAGAACTAGCTTCGACCGAGAAACCATCATTAAGAAAGTGCAGAGACGGCTTAAATGGAAGTTTGGCGTCGCGAGTGCAGAGGCGGTAGGCCGATCATCTAGCGGTAAGGAAGTGCCATACGACGAAGCCGGTCAGCATTAAGAAGAGCGGACGACTTGGAGCGGAAGTTTGGCATTAAGAAGTGCGAATGAAACCCAAAGTCGGTATTAGCGAGTGTCAGACGACCAGAGCGGTCGGCATTAGAAAGTGCCCGGTGACCGTAGGAAATCCCGGCGTGTGATGCGGATTGACTTAAAGCGGGAATCTGGCATTAAGAAGAATGCCAGACGGCAGAGCTACCGAGTTTGGCACAAGGAAATGATGAGCAAACCGCGATCACGGCGTGGGAAGTGGCTTTACATTTATCACTTTATTCTTATTTTGAGCAAGCCCATTTTGTTGTTTAGTGAAACTGTTTGTTTGTCTTAATTTGTGAAGTTGTTAGTTGTTTTTAATTTGCAATTATAGCCATTTATTTTTATATACATACTATATAGCTCACACTTACAATTTTAAAATTACACCCGTTTTTGTGTGTTTTGCACAACTAGGTTGAAAAATTGAAACTTTGTCCAATGCTATTGATGTTAGATTGGTTCCATGTAATTAAGTGGACTGATCAATTCGATTCTTAGTGCTTTCAACCTTTTTCTTCCACCTCCCCTTCATCTACACCTTACTTTATTACATAAGGTTTTAAACTGATGAAGTTGAAAAACCACTAGCCTCTAAACTTTGCAAAAACCTATTCTAGTTTCGTTTTGACTACCTTTGTGGAGTTAGGACCCCCATGAAAAGAAGGCGATGTCTCTTCAAAATAAAAAGAAGTGGAAAAAGAAAAAAGAAAAAGAGAAAAGAAGAAAAAAATTGCAATGCAGCTTTGCCTTGAAACAGGAGAACATAGATCAGGGTATATGGCAGTCTTTAAAAACCTAGTCTTAGTATAAGCCGTGGTTGGGGTCTGAGCTTAGTTCTACGCTACATAGGTGGATAGGTAAGGTTTGTGAGTTATAGGTGATGGAGTTCCAAAATCATTGGTAAGGTGGAAACACGAAGAGTTGAGTGGTGAAAGACCATATGGCTTGATGCTAAGCCCTTAATTGGTGCAAAGTCATCGGAGTGGATCCCCATTACATGGACTTTGGTGAGGTCGGTTTCTCGGCCATTGCACCCTCTGACCTAAAAGAGTTGTGGAATAAGGTAGGTCCCGATCTATTTAGGTTGGTTAGTATCTAGGTGGAGCGATGGCGCATAGTTGGGGAGAGTGTTGTTCGGCAATTTATTGTTGAGAATTGATCAAACAAACACTTAGGTTTTGGTGGAAGTCTTTGGTGATTCACCAAGAAGGAGGCTCTTTTGATACTGAATTTTGTATGGCATCCATTCTCTCGTGATGGTTATTAAACGAGGTTTGATGATTCTCATTGAGGTTGGCATTTGCACTCATGTCCACACCTTTTGAAATACCATTTTGAAACATAATTTTATTATTATTTTGTTTGCTCTTTCTTTCTTTCTTTCATTGCTAAGGGACTAGCAATGTGTCAGTTAAGGGAGAGTTAGTACCCCAGTGCTATTTTGAGCCATGTTATTGTAGGTTTATTATTTTGTGTACTAATCAACCGAATCTTCCGTTGCACATTAAGACCATTTATTCTTCGATCGCATTTTGTGGCTAATTTTGCTGTTTTGCAAGCTTATGCGCAAATTTGTTGAATCAATCAAGCGATGAATCGAGCCAAGACTAGCTTTCTGATTTGAAATCGGGAATGAAGAAATAGAAAAGAGACGGAAAACGAGCAGAAGTTTTCGCATCCTGTGCGAAATTGATCTTGTCGCGAGTCTTCTCTCTCCCTTTTTGTTGACTTTTTGATTTTGTTTTCTCCTTTTGCCACGCCCTCCTTGTTTAATGTCTGTTTGAGGGGCATGATGGTACCCCCTCTCATGGAGCTCTATAAAAGCTCAGAATCTTGTAGAAAATTGTAACTTTTTGGTGGGAACTCTTGGCTTTTGGCAGAAAATCAAATCACATGAAGTTCTCTTTTTCTTTTCTTTTTCTTGTATTTCTTGTATTCTTTTTCGCACTTTTCATTTAGTTATTTTCTAGGGTTTCTAAACATCCTTTGAGATGGTTGGCTAAACCCCTATCATGTGAAGAGAGGAGGCTACGGGAGCCGAGGGTATGGGGTAAAATGGCGTTCTCATGTATTTGTACAAGCATTCATGGATGTTATGTCTCTAGTTCTCATGATGCGATCAAACTCTCTTTGATATACCTTGATTGCCTACATGTTTGAAACAAGTTTTTAGGAGTTCGGTGGATGCTTATTGCTGGGTCCAGATTCGTCAGTTGTCATTATTAGTTAGATGTTATCTATAAGTGGATAATTTTAAATATGAACTTTTTAAATGAGACTACCAGTTAGATGTTGTCATCACTGACAGGACATGTCATTCTATCAGAACTTTTAAAGTGGACAGATTTAGATGTTGTCTAGGCCCGGGCCCGGATAGTTGTTCTCACATTATCTGGACTTTTTCATGACTAGTTATATGTTATCCTCCTGGCGGATAGGTATTTCTTTTTTTCATCAGGGCTTTTAATGTTGACAGTTAGATATTGGCCCTCTTTGGTAGGATAGCGGTGCATTCTGCTGCCATCAGAGCTTTTAATGTCCCAGACAGTTATATGTTATCATCTTTGGTCGAACAAGTCATTCTTGCTCATTAGAACTTTTTAATGTTGACCGGTTAGATGTTATACATCTTTGGCGGCACAGACGATCGTCGGGCTTTTAAGTGGATCGGTTAGATGTTATCTATCTTGGGCCCAGGATATGGTCATTCACCCGGAAGCCATCAGGCTTTTTGTGGCTGGTTAAGATGTTTGGCATCCTCTTGGGGCTGGGCGGAACAGCTGCTGCGCCGACCAGGGTTCTGAGTGGACCGGTGGGCCTATTTGTCCCATCTGCGGGCGAACATGTCATTTCTTGAGCCATCAGGGCTTTTAATGTGCTGACAGTTAAGATGTTATCTATACTAGGCTAGATAAGTCATTCTTTGCTCCATCAGGGCTTTTAATGTGTGATTAGATGTTATTATCTATCTTTGGTACGAAACGAAATCATTCTCTAGCCTTAGAGCTTTTAATGTTGTAGGTTAGATGTTATATCTTCCGGGTGGACAGATCATTACCTACGCCGTTCGGGCTTTTAAAGTGGGCCAGGTTAGATGTTGTCCTGCACAGAATTCTGAGCAGATCATTTACTCGCCAATCTGGGGCTTTTTAGTGAGACCCGATTAGATTGTCTTCCTCTGGTAGGATATGTCATTCTGCTCAGTGGGCTTTAAGTGGGCCAGGTTAGATATTCTGCGAGTGATTATAACCTCCTTAATAAATTTAAGTATTTGTGTTATGTGACTTTTTAGAGCTTTTTGTCGATCAGGCTCTTTCTACTCTTTTCTCTTCTTTTTCCTGTTGGGTTTTTATTTTCTTCGAGGGTAGAAGCTGTTTGTCTTAAAACGTCTCAGAGATACTAAGGCAGCCGTTGAATGTAATTCTTTGTATTATTCTTGTAGCTCTTTTGAAATAAAGAAACGTGTCTTTGATCATCGTTTCTTGCACCTAGACCCTTCGAGCAGCGGACTTTATCATTATAACTTATTGTTTGGCGCCATAATATTAAGCGACTTGAAAATGGTACATAGAGTGTTATTCGAATCGAGACGGTGGATCTCTTTTATTACGGTGTTAAGTTTTATTGGTGACGTTTGAGGTGTTGTTCCATGAGTGGGGTGAGGTTTTCCTTCTTAGTTCCAGAGTTCATAGTTGCCGGTCGGATTATCGCGAGAAATCACGATGTAGGGCCCTTCTAGAAATTAGGTCGGCACCGTGCTGCGGGATTACTCGCTATTTGGCCAGTTTTTAGAACGGTCGCTGGCTTGTAATAGGCTTGACCTTGTGGTGCCGGCTGTCTCCATTGTCTTCGGTGATAGTTCTCAATACGCTTAGGACACTCAGGATTTTTCTTAGGAGATCCGAGGTTTGTGGCGAAGGACCTCTCGTTGTGTTCGATGTTTGCTAGTTGATCCTTGGTGATTTTAATCAGGCCTCGGCCAGGATCTGCCGGTGCCAAAGGCCGGAGTGACAGGTTTCTGAGTTCTTGACTTCTGGCGTGGGATTCCACGTATGCCATATGCCTCGGGAGGCGCTCACCCGATTTTCCTTTAGATCTTCGATTTGGTTTTTGTACCTTTAGAGTCGCCTGGTGACTTCTCACCTTGCCGATACGGAGGCTACGGTAAGTTGGGAAGCGAGTAAGTAGTCTTGATTAGAGCTGTGAAATCATAACGGATTATCAAAGCTGTTTCCCAGTTATCGGAACCGCAAAGGATACAAGGGATCACGAATCTGCGTATTATAGAATCTGGAGCGAGGATTCGTACCTTACGTTATGTGATTGTTGCTAGGAGTTCGGCCCTCGGCCCATTTAGTAAAATAATCCATGACCACAATGATAAATTCCGTGACCTTCCGATGGGTAGGGTCCCGATATCTCTAGCCCGGTGGAAGGCTGGGAGCTTGTGACTAACGTCGGCGGCTTAGATGGGAGATAAGAGATCTTTGGCATACTCCCAACAAGCTTTGCATTTTCTAACAGTTCACGTAAAATACTAAGCATTGTGGACGGTAGTACCCTTGCCTTAAGGTTTGCTAAAGGTTGAGGCGCTCAGATGTGGTTGCCATATGCCCTCGTGTACCTCCCTGAGTATGTAGTTGGCGTCGCTTCCCCTCGCACTTAGAATGGCGTGAAGCCTCGTTTATAGAGTGTTACGATGAGCGGTGGAATCTTAGGCCTCGCTACGAGTTTGGATCACTCCTTTGGGTCGGCAGTGATGGCATCCGCAGTAATCCCGGATGGAGCCATCGATTAGATTCGAGACGCATCCTGAGATACTTCTCAGTGCCGAGAAACTGCGGGGTTAAAGTGCCTTTCAGTGGTATCGATCTATTTAAGGTCTTCTGTGAAGGTATTGCCCGATTTCTTTAAAGCGTTCATTCCAGGAATACAAATTAACTGATACATGTTTGACTTGCACTGTATGAATTTTCATGATTCTCGCACCTTCTTCCGAATCGGGATCATCTTCTCCGCCACGGCTCGTCACGAGTCTTTTATCTGTTTACCCGCGATTGGAATCATTTGCTCTTCAATTTGATCTGCTTCCATGGGTGGGAGTTTAAGTCCGACTATGACGACCTACGTACTCGGCCTCGTTATTGGGGCTTAATGAATCGAAGGGCATATTTCCACATCTATCAGGTCTGAAAGATTAGGAATCGATTTCCTTAGCTTCGCAGGCATTGTGGCCCGAGTCCGAATAATCCGGATGAGGAGGTCAGTTAATATTCAGATTGCTTCCAATGCCCAGACCACCTTAGAGGCTACATTCTCGATGATCTGAGGATGCCCTTTTATCAGTAGTCCTTGGTTGTGCACGATGTTGAACTCCTTTCGGCTCATAGCCCATTTTATTAGCCTTCTGAGGTTCACGGTTTAACAATGTTTGCTTCATCACAGGATATTGGTTGGAACCGACGATTATGAGCTTGGGTAAGGTCGGAGTTTTCTAGATGTAGTTACCGCGCCAGAGACCAGACTATCATTTTGGATACCTCTTCTCATCATCTCAGGAGCTGGGTTGCAATATGGGCACCTTCTCGTACTACATTAGTTCTGACAGGGTGCACTGATTGAGAAGTAAAGCAATGATCTGAGTGAGGAGTTCTCCTCGAAGGACTTACTAGAGCAGAGGGGAGAGCTCGGAGTGGGTTTGAATGTTTGTTGAATCTACTCTGGCGGTGGCATCAGCGGAAGGCCTTTAGAACACGAAAAAAGGTGAGCATTTGTTAGCTATTGTTGATCGAACCAAGAAACACATATGGAGATTTATGACAAGCATTACGAAGGGTATTGTCTAATCCCGACAGCAGTGATAAAAGCCTTTGTTCAAGTGAGGACAAATAACATTTGCACCAATTTATAACAAAGAAGTGCGAGGACTATTATCTAATCCGGAGTGATCTTGCCATAAACACATTGACATTATCTTGTATAAACCAAATATCTCTAGGTAAATCATTTTGGTTTGGTTTAGTGCGATGTCCCAAGTGCCTGGGTGACAAGTAATAAAATGGTTAAGAATCTAGGTCTGATCCACAGGAAGTCTCGAGAATTTTAAATCAACTACCACGACTACTCGATTTCCATACTATTTGGACCACTAATTGATAGTAAAGATCCATTAAAGTCTTTGGAAAATTAAAAGCGAATCGAAAGGGAAATAAGCCCGAAATGAACAATAAAACTTGAATATAAAGAATAAAGAATAATTTATAGTTAGGAAAATGAGGCAATTAGATAATTATCGTTTGGAAGCATTAGTCAATGCCATTGTGAAGTATCAATTCCTATTGTCAACTTGTAATTTGCTTGTGAATTTGATTTCAAAATGCAATCCAGTAGACTAATAGTTCATTTGGATCTCTCCCACCTCATTTCATTATCTAATTTTTGACTGATTCTCTCTCGAATAGGGAATTAGATAACTACTTTTAACGAGGACTTCCCTAATTACAGGTATTTTTCTTTCATGATACTTCTTACCCATTTTATGGTACATATACCTTGGCTCCAGTTATCGGTCTGACAAGGATATCTGACTTCCAGGTTACTCTTCCTCAATTAAAATAGATCACTATTGATTAGATACCATTGCCACGAGGATTAGCTACGCTATTCGAATTGAGGTGAGACTCTCTTGCTTGTTTAGGTGATAACTCATTGACTCGTTCTTGATTCCAGTGAGAAGAGGATTTATCGAAGTAAACTCACAGCTCATTAGATCTAATAGCAGGTTAATGAGCCACTTAGTATTCATAACTACGGGATTGTCATCTACCGTCTGAGAGGACCTCCTTGAAATCGAGCAATGGCAGCTTCTTATCTGGGTATAAGCGTGCCGAATCAAGCAACAAACCATGCTTAAAAAGTAAATTCATAAATGAAATTATGAATTCTTTGGAAATAACAATAGGAAGAATAATTCGACAATAACATTCTCTTAATGTTCAGGTTCCTCGATAATTGAATTACACACCTCTGACATTCCTCGATCATAAGAATATTGCATTTGGCCGGAGAAAAGCAGAATTCAGAAATTTAATAGAACTGACATTCAATTAGTAATTTGAAAAAATTGAATTACGCATTCGACTGGCTTCAAGCGATAACATCAAATTTCGGAAAATAAAAAAACTCGAGCGACCATTCTAATCTAATCTATCCATATTAAGAAATAAAAGGAAAGGAAAGAAAAACTAAAAATGAAACCCGGTATCGATTATCTCGTCGTAGCGTAGCTCTTTTCCACTCTTACGGTGTGCGCTCTTTATAAAGGTTTCCAGTTGGGCCACACAATCGATAGTAGCTTCTTGTCCTTTTAGAGTATCAGGCCAAATCCTTTGATATTGCAGGCACCAGATTCTTTGTCGCGACATCATATATCGCGACCTCGAATCTCCATGCGACCTTAGCTTCTGTCACATAAAGTCTTAGAAGAATACATTGAGTGATATGTGACATCGTTCTACGCCCGACATCAACCACTTCTTTTGTGAAGCACCACATGTGCTCTGATGTCGCGGCGTCATTCTCTTATCGTGACATCTGACTAAATGAAATGCATCTTTCAGCTGACCTCTTCGATGTCGCGACATCGATCTCTTTATCTGGCAGTACTTATGGAGCTTATACTCCCCGTGGCGGTCTACTAATCTTCGGCGACGATCATGGTCGCGACATCGACTAATGGGGTTCGCGATCTTCGCCGTGGCTTTTGGTGTGTGACTTGAAGCCTCTTGTTGTGGCGCCGACTAAATAAGCTTCCATTTATCAGTGAATCTTCCGATGTCGACATGTGATCTCTTGTCGTGGCAATGATTCATTTCTTTTGACTTTCATGCGAAGGTTCCAATATCGACGCCGATCTGCTAGCGGAAACGCCGACGTTCTGGGGCCTTCAAGCTGGCGGACGTTCTTGGTGTCAGCCGGCAAATCTCTTATGCGTGACATCTGTGCGCCACGCATATTTCAAGCTGAGCTTTGCTCTTGATGCCGGAAGCGCCGATCTGTCTGACATCGGCTCATCTTCTGCGACATTCAACTTATCGCGAGATGTTTGCGACATCGATCTCTTAACCGTGTTTGACATCCTTCAAAGAATCTGGGTTTCAAGCATTTCTCTGCGATGTGCGGAAGCGCCGATATGTTGTCGTGACATCGATTGATTCTTTGCGCGTGCTTGATCTTGTAAGCCACTTGTATCTTCGCTTTGGTGTCTGGCGTGACATAACCGATCCATAATGGCGACATCACTTCATGCCTCCGCAAATTGACTATTTGTTCGATGTAAACATGGTATCTTGTCAGCGACTTAGTTTCGCGGCTACGCTGGCTTTGAATGAACTATGGTTCTCGATGTCCACGACTTGATCTCCGCACGTCGCGACCTCGGCTCATTTCTTTGGAAACTTTCTCA
Organism: Tetrastigma voinierianum; assembly: GCA_016808115.1. Lineage (NCBI taxonomy): Eukaryota > Viridiplantae > Streptophyta > Magnoliopsida > Vitales > Vitaceae > Tetrastigma > Tetrastigma voinierianum. The sequence goes on along the minus strand of JAEQBH010000220.1, from coordinate 1,649,108 downwards.
TGAAAATGGTCTAGTCGTGACCTGAAGTATCTTGTATCATGTGGCATGATTTCACTTCAAATTTCACGATGTGACCTCATAGTAATTGTGTAACCAGCCGCTATGACATAGAAAAAACAGCGATTCACTTTCATTCTACTGCTATTTTAATTTTACTGCCCGATTCTTGCATTTTCTTTGCATTCTTCTTTCTTTTATCTTCTGCAAATACAAATTTGGTGGTTTGTAACTGCCTCTCCGTCAATTATTATTTTACATTAAATCAATGGAAAAATATAATTTAAATAGATGACTGCAAGCTCATCAAACTCCTCGAACTTAAAATTTTGCTTGTCCTCAAAGCAAGAAAAAAGATTGTTTGTCTCAAACTGAAATAAAGAAAAAAAAAATTTTCAGGACATTTATAGATTTGATCTGCGGTGGCAGCTGATTTAATTGCAATGCAAGGTATGCATAATTTTAAGCATAAATACCGAGATCCGATTCGAGTTGGTCTCTACTCTTTATCTTATGCAAAACTAAAGCTGATGAAATTGTTTTCAAACAACCCTTATTCATTGGATCATTAGACAATAGATTATTTTCCTTTCTCATTTTCATATTGAGTCATTTAACTCCTAAAGTCCTTCACAATTTTGATTATTTCTATCTTTCAAATTCCATGAGCTTGACCTTGAGTCTACTCATGTAGATGATTTCGACCTCGAATCAATCGGGTCTTTTTGGGTTTTTATTGTTGAGGCTGGTAATGATGGGATGGAAGGAATTTTTAAGGTTAAGATTACTGAACCTTTTCTCTCCTCTTACACTTTTCTTTCTTGTAGTTTCTATAATAAACTCAACTTCACTTGCTGGGACATCTCTTTAATTTCTTCAATTATTTGAATGCCCAGTAACCGCTTGTAATTCCTTTGGGAAACTTCCTTGTTGTCAACATTGAAGATAGTTCACAAATATTTCCCAACTTTTAGGCTTTCTAAACACTCTTAGCGAACTTTAGGGTTAATCAGCTCTAGCACAGGATGGCATTAGGTACTAGATTATTTGGAAACTTACCTGAGCTTAATTGGCCAGAGAGGGTTAGACCCGCAGATAAAACTTATCTATAAACTTTCTTTTCTATTGCATTTTCTACTCTTTGTCTTTTTCTTTTTCATTCCCTTATATGGGGTTCTGAAAATCTATACTCCCAAACTTCATTTCTTTCTTCCCTCCTTGAATTCACGGGTAATCATGGGTTCTTTCTTGGAAGGATTAATGTTTTTAGGATGAGTTGGGGTTTCCATTGGTCTATTTTGAAAAATAAAACATTGGCTCAATTACGGAACTCTTGTATATGCATCGGCGCGAATAGGGATAGGTAGAATGGCATTTGTCGAATGGCTGCGTCATCTCTTGACATTGTATCACAAGGATTTGCTGACACCCGATAATCTAACAAATTAAGATTTAGTTTGAGCGATTAATGACTAACGCCAGAATTACGCCCGACTCTCATTTTTGTTAATGAGCATTTAAGGATAGTGATATAGGGTTCCTTGACTTATTGTTCATACCACAAACTCGAAAATATGTTTTGTTCAGCTATTGTATTACCTTTATAGATCACGACTTTAAACTCTGACTTAAGCTTGCTTTTTGCACCTTGTGTTTCAATCAAAGCGTATTTATTTGGCCCATATTCTACTTTTGACTCATTCTAATCTAAGCGCCCAATTCCAGTTGCTTCATTATCTCGGTTTTGTCGGACTAATTTCTACTTTGGTTTCCTAATCATAATTACAAAAGCGACACAATCATGGAATGGCTCTTGCAGCTAGTGCTTTAAAACAATTGATTTAAATTCATTTTATTCTTGATTTAATTGCGACGAGTTGGATAGTATGAGAGAGAGGATGGTAAGCTATGAAAGTTAGGGGAGAGATACATTTTTCTTTTGAAATAGCCGGGAAGCGAATGTTGGGTAAAGTCACAGAATTAATGTACCTAAATGGTGGAAGTCGAGGAATTTTCATTTCTCTTTCCTTTCTCTTCTTGGACTTTCCTTCTCCGTTTGTTCTTCAAGGGAAAATCTCTTCGAAGATCAACCTTTAATTGGCTCCATCTGCCTCTTTGAAGCCATTCATTGTATTTTCCATTTCGGTCATAACCTCACAAGGAATTTAGCGAGATTGTTGTTAATCGAGATCTAAGTTTTCGACCATTCTTTTACGCTTTATAGGATGCGCATACATGCGCTGCTATCTACATCATCGATTTCTTTACAAATCTTTGTGAGACTTATCAAAACTTGAATCTTTACTTGCTCCCGAATTTGGCTTCACAGTACGTATCTCTTTGCTTATCATAGTTAAAGAGTTGAGAGATGCCTTTCAGCGGATTTGTTATAAAAAGCTTCATGGCAGGTTTGAGTTTACTGCAATGAATTGTGATCTCTTCCACTTCATTTCTTTTAAAACTCTTCCACTGCACCTTGAAATTCTTATATGTTTCCTCTTTTCTGTTGACTCTTCTCTCCTTCTTTGTTCTCTTTCTTTGTAGCTCTGCTTCATGCTCCTTTTCTTTTCCTATTTAGCTCTTTCTCCACATTGTTGGTCTCTTCTTTTCAATTCTTTTCATAAAAAAATGCTTCTCTGAATTCACATTTGTAGTTTCAAACCTTCTCTCTTTCCGCTCCCCATTCTCTTAGGCGTTGAGGCTTCGATCTTGAAGTTTGTTCTCTTGTGTCCCCTTGAGCTTTCTCTAGGTTGGAGTTTACGATGCACAGGAGAGGCGGCTAAGGGATGGAGAAGTCTGTGTTTGCCTTCATCTTGTCTGCATTATGCAAACATGCAATCATTGTTATGTGGGTTAAGGTGCTCTATTCCTTGATCGGCCAACCCTTGGAGTCTCAACACCACGGCTCTTGACAGGCTTCTTCATTCTCCTGACTCCACTAACCCCGGGTTTCTTGGTCCGCACACTAACTCACAGCCGGAAGAGTGGTGAGTCACGGTATGTTCTTCCGTCGAATTCCTTTGACGCCTTGAAACCGCACTGAGCAGTGATTGTTCTTTGGGTGAGAATCGAGGTACTCCTTTTGTTCCCTTCAGCGATATCTCATGATAGAATTCTCGATGATAACTCTATGTGATCTTATACCCCTTGAGTATGGCATCGACCAACGCATTTGCATTTCTCTCAACGTGCATCCCATGTTTTGTTGGGACTGAAACGAAGCGGAAAATAAAACCGGCCATAGCCTCTTGGTAAAGGCTTCCCTCTACAGCTCCTTGTTATGATCTTTCCTTCTTCTTAGTTCTTTGCACTTCTAGTTAAGTGAGCTTCTTAGCAATCCTTCCAAACTGGTTTTCCAACAATTCTTGAATTTGGAACCATGTTTGTGGCCCACAGCATCGTACCATAGGCCTCGTTGATGGCTTTACTTGGAACCCCGTAAAGACCCGGACCCCTCTGCTGCGCCATCCTTCCTTTACCACATATTTTGAATAGAATTCTCTTACCGATCTTTGTATACCTGCACGGTGTGCGAGAGACTCTCCCCGTCCTCTCACTCCCATCATCTCCCCTTGAAAGGAGTCACGAGGGTTTTGAATCTCGCCCCCTGCCATGAGCCCCCTTGTTAGCATAATACTTAACCCTTGGGAATAAGCTTCATCTGAGGCAGAAATCTTAAGCTACCTTTCTCTCTCTTTCCCTTTCCTTTCACCTTTTTCATGATCGTCCTTGAGGCTCCGGGTGCTCGATGAGTATTTCTCCCTTGTTCTTTGAAGCGAATCTCATCTAGTTGTTCCTTAGCGAGTTTCTTCTTCTTACGATTGTTCGTGTTCCCTCATAATCTCCGTCCTAGGTTAGGACCCGGGTAATTTCAGCCATTAGGCTGAGAGGAAAGCTTTTGAAAGTTGGAATCTTGGGTTTCGAGGAGTTGAGATTCGAAGGAAGGCAGGTGAATAGTTATGTAATGGGTTGGAGTAGATAAATAGTTTCCAAGCGTTGCAATTCGATCAATGTTTGTGGAGCTATTAATGCTTCAATTAAGACATGTCGCGACTTGATTCCGCCTCTTTTTATTTGAGATCATTAAATTTAGGGTTTTTTGAAGTGAGTGGTTGGCACATGTCGCGCACATCATGACTTATGCCGGGATGTCGCGGCAATCTACGAGTTTTTCGAGGATTTGTTTGATGTCGGGCGAAATCCTTCTCCATTTTGAAACTTAATTCATTTGTCGCGACATGCCGTGGTGTCAGCGACATGTATCTCCTTCTCTATATATAATTGTTCTTTCCAAAGCGAGTGCGACATATTGATGTTTTTTGTAGGAATGACTGACTTTGTCGAAACATAACCCTTACATCGTGACCTTAGCCTCTTCAGTAATTTCAAAACCTTGAATTCTCTTATTGATCCTTATCCTTTTAGGGCATTTCTTGAGCATATTTTAAGCAAAGATTTAACAATTAGATTCAAATATATCTCTGAAATTAGATTTGAGGAGAAGGTTACTCCTTCTCATGTCGCGACTTCTCTTATGATTCTTGGAATTATTTCTGTAGTTGCCTTCTTCATTCTCATCTTTAACCATGCGGGAAGATCAACGCAATATTCAAGAAAATTCTAATTAAACTACAATGTGATTTCTAAAATTAAATCTATCCTTCAAGTAAATCGACCTAGTGTCGACAACGAAAGAAAGAAATATTTAAATTTAAATCAATTTAAATCCTCGTAGGTTGCCTCAAGATTCGTGCTTTCGATTTTGAGTCTTAAAAACTGGTTTTCTTTGTTGTGGTACTTCTTCTTTTTCCTCGAGAACCAGTTGGAGTTCTTCAATTTCCTCTTCCTGTTGAGATATAATGCTTTAACCTTTGTCCATTGACCTTGAATTCTTCCCACAGTTAGTCTTGATGTTCTTTGCTCAAATGTAGTATATCTACGCATGTATGGCCACATCAGATTGGATTTAATTTCCGAAACAACCGATCTAGAATTAAAAAGCGAGAACCTATTCCCTATTCTAGATTCTTTTCAAGATTCTCTGATCATGCCATTTCTTTGTCTTATCTTTTATATTCTATAGCATTATCATAGGCTTCATTTCTGGAGTTCTTCCCGATTAGATAGTTGGAACAATCTTTTCTTCACTTTATGACTTTAAAATCGAGTTTAACTTCTTAATGGCCCATGCCTTGTATTCTAATTCAAGGTAGATGACATGGTTTGCAACAATGACTCGTATAGGGGCATTCGATGGGAGTGCTGTATGCGATCTGTGGCAAGTGCATACATCAGAATTTGGAGAGAGACCAATCCTTTCTGCAGGCTCACGATCACTTTCAAGTATTCTTTTGATCTCCTGTTAATTTACTAGCATCCCATTGATGCGGGATGTGAAGCTAAACTCATTATATACTTGATCCCTGCACCATCATGAAGGTTTGCAAATATTTGTTTGCAAATGGGTTCTATCCCCATCACTAATGATGGATTAAAGGATTAAATCTATCAAAATATTCTTTTTGCAAAAACTTACAGCTTTGTATTATCATTCAGTAGACCAAATAAGCTGCTTTACCACATTTGGAAAGCGTAATCTTGCTAGCGGTATCACCATAAGTTTCCAAATGATGATGAGAAAGAATCAATAAAATCTATTCCCGGAAACATCGAAAATTTGCTTATCCCACCATAATACCTTTTAGGGGCATTTCATTCCTCATTGATATTTGAATCCTTTGGCATCGATCACACAATTTCACCCTCTTGCACAATCTCTACGAAGATAGTGGTGATAAAATACGATTAGAACATCTTGTAAAAATTGTTCTTTCTCCAGAAAAAATATCCCTATATGGTGATGCATGACATTCATTAAAAAAATGTTGCCTTGTTCACATGGCACACATCTTCTTATTATCATGTCGGCACACTCTCTTAAATAATAATTAGGTCATGAAATATAATATCTAACTGTCGGGATTAAAGTTTCCCTCTTGTTGGTAGCACAGATGCGAAGCGTTACTCGAAGCAGATAATTCACAGTATCGATACCATGGAAGTTGGAAGGAAACCTTAAATAATTGCTCATGCGGGAAGTTCTACGTGCGAACATTTTTTCTTCTTCATCCTTGCGCTGCTTTCTATACTGACAAGTGATAAATATCTTCGCCACATCCACTTTATCCTTAGTTTACGAATCAAACTCTTGCAAGCGGCGCGCCACCTTATCGATCTTAAGCTTGCTTCCTTTTTCGGCATCAAGTATTTGATTCTTTTGCATGATTAGTGTGAATTACCACATGGGATCCCAAATGTATTACTAAACTTTTCTGACAAATACTATGGCCCCAGCATCTCCTTTTAGGTTGTTGATAATTCTCTTGTAGCCGTTTGAAGGTCTTACTAGCATAGTATATGGCCACCGAATACTTTCTCTTTTCTTTGCCCGACACGACTCCATAGCGATAAATACGCATTATTTCCAATCCACGATCCCATTAAGTGCGACCATTATGAGTGCACATTGCCAATTGAGCTTGATTTAAACCAGCATTCTTGCGAGTCATAAAGTGAACCTTGTATCTTTTTCGATGTCATAATGGTCGCTATTTTGAAAAATCTTTGATGAATCTCTACTGTAAAATCCGACGCATGCCCCGGCTTCTTACTCCTTTTCTTTATGGCTAGGTGGTCTGAAGTTTGTCAATGGATACCTTGGGTCAATTGACTTAGTCGATGGCGAAATTTTATGCGAGAACAATTCATGTCACCATAAGGCATTTCTCGGTCGGTGCTAGCATTTGTCTTGGCATCTTTAAATCTGTTTCCGGATTATTTTAAACGATGATCAAGGCTGGATCGTACACCCGATAAGTCATCCGTAAAATTTCCATCATGCTTCAACCGGTTGAAAATATAGGACATCATACACCTCACCGGAATAGGCGGGCATTACATAGCGAAAAGGCATCCTTAAAAGGCAAATGTACCATAAGGAGCATGTGAATGTGGTGCCTCTTGATCCTCGGTCACGATAGCGATCGATTGTATCTGAATACCATCCAGGAAAACAAAAGTGAGGGTTGTCACCTTTAACTTTTAGCCGACATCGATCCATGAAATAAGGAAATGATCTTTTCACGGTTCTTTGTATTCAACTTCTGTAGTGTATTACATACCCTCCGTCACATCCTTTGTTCTTGTTGTTGGAATCAGTCGTTTCTTTCATTCGATCCACGGTAAGCCCCTTTCTTTGGAACCCACATGCGTTGGGATACCACGAGATTATGCGAGATAGCATAGATAAAACCGACATTTAACAATTTTAGTACTTCCTTCATTGCTTCCTTACGTCTTTTTGGTTCGATCTCTACATTGTTCTCTGGATGGTTTTGAAGTCTCTTCTAGCAGAATCTTATGCATGCAAATTAGTGGGTGAGTTCCCGCCAGGCGCTCTTGATGGACGAGCTAAGCGATTCATATGCTTCCTTAATACTCAGCGTCTTTGTTCCTCATCCTCACTTAATCTTGGTACGAAGCGATCCTTTGGTTTTTCTTTAGTAATTCTAAGTAAGCATACTTTAAATGGCCTTGGCAACTCTTAAAACCAGCCCATACACTTATTGGTTTCTTGATGAATTTCTGCTTTTAACATTTTCCCCATTTGGTTTGTTTTGCTTCAAGCTCAACACGATTTCTACTCAAATGCTTCTTTGTATGGAAATTGAATAGGCTTTCGCCTTCGATTATCTTTGGAAGTCATCTCTTTTCATTGATAAAGCTGAGTGTTCCTGATCATTGTTAACTGTGAGTTGAGTATAGGCAAAATCAGCTACATTGTCCTTAACCCATCTCGCTTGTCTATATTTTGCATCTTTGATCAAATTGAATCTGGCGAAGCTTCTTCGACCCCACTCTCGAGATAAGAACTCCTTTTGCATATCAATCGGGCGCTCGGTAGCTAGGAATGGTCTTCCCGATAGCGAGGGTGGCCAGATCTTCTTTAATGTCGGAATGATGAAGTCTGGAAAACAAACTTTCAACGGTGACCCGGTACATCTTCAATGACTCCTTCGAGTTTTACCATCAGTGTGCCGTTTGAAGAGTAACGGGTTGTGAGTAAGCTCCCGAAGCCCAGTTTCTTGGCGACGAAGAGGCATCAAATTGATACTAGCTCCACGAGTCACGGAAGAGCTTCACGGAATTCAATTCACAGCAATACAAGGAATTGTTGAAACTCCACGGTCGCTTCGCCTTTCTTGTTGGTTCTTTCACGATTCTTTGCACTACAGTGGCGTGAGATTCATATTCATGCCTGTATTTTTCTTTTCTTGCTCATTATGTCATGGAAATTTTGCATAGAGTGGCATTTGGTTACTACCTGAATCAAAACCTTTTATCTCGACAGGTTTTGAAGAACCTTGCAAAGCACTCTTTCCATTCTTGATTCTGCGGTCTTTGTGAAATGGAGCTGAGCTTGATCCTTAGGATGTTGCTTCCTCTATTCTTTCTTTTCTTTCTCGAAGTTCCTCTTCCTTTACGATCTTGTACGTCTGTTTGCAGTCATCTTTCTCTTTCATTCCTTACAGCTCATTCAAAACCAAATTTGCAATAGCATACGATCTTTTTGGGTTCTTCCTTGTGTCCTTGGAAGGCATCTTTCCTCGGCTTTGCGGGGTTAGAGCGAAATTTGCCCCCTTGTGTCTCCAGGGTTCTTAATTTTGCATTGGTGGTGTCTACGAAAAAATTTGAAATTAGTAGTGTGTTGTTTCCGCTGCAAACTTTGCTCATGGAGTTCCAATGACTTCTTATCACCTCCCCGTGAAATCACGACATCACATTCTTAGATTGGGCCCCTCACTCGACTACAGTATTCCATTCACATTGCTCATTTAAAGTCTTTCTTTAACTGCTCTTTGGAACCTTGACATTTCTTGATACCCTTATTTGAAGATTCTGTCCACATACAGGCCTTGAGAAGCCCCTCACCTCTGAAATTCTCATGGTTCCACGATCTTGGGTGACAATGTCTTTGGAAAGGTTAGGATTGGGTTTGAAATGGTAAGCTCTTGGCTCGCCCGAATAATTAACCTCTTGACCTTGCCATGCGTTCTTAGGTTACCCTCTCGGCGCCCTTGATAACCCCGCTTTGTTGCTCCTATTTCATGGCGGTGTGTGTCTTTCTTTCTTGCTTGTTAACCACAGCCTGTGTGGCATCAAACTTGGCTTCCATGGGTTTGTCGTCTTGCACCGATCCATGATCACTTCCCTTGTTGTTTCCTCTTGACTCGGAGTTTTCATACATTTGCCGAGGTCTTGATCGGCTCTTTTGCCTCTTGAAGAGCGCCTGGTTTGGATCTCCGGCCTTGGGCGGGTGGGTTGTGAGTATGTTGACATGAAGCCTGTGTCATCTGAGTTCTGAGATCTATCCCGTACATTGGACATCTTCTCGACTAAGCGTTTGAATCACCCGACTATACAGGCTTTCATCTTCCGCTTCTTTGGTTTCCTGATGATTTCCTTCTTCATGGTGAAATTTGGAAAGAAGATCTACCTAAGTAGGCTTCCATTAATTCTCAGTATCAACGAACATATGTAAAGATTCCTTCCATGTGAACTGCTTGTATCTCTTAGAGAGAATGGAATAGATAGTTTTATGACCACAGTCTCACCGAATTCGAAACATGAGTATTAGCCGTTACGGGAGGTCTTCCAGGGTGCTCATTTGGATCTTAGGTGGGATGACCGGATGGCGATCTTCTTTGGACCATTGTAATCGATCTTGGCCGGTTCAGTGTGCTTGCTCAGCTGAGGCTGTCTACGATCGGCAGGCATTCTTCTGTATGGTGGTCCTCGAAGATACTCCATTGTATCGGTGGCTGGAGGCCTTAGCTTCTTCTATATGTATTTGACGATCACGCGCTTTCATACGCCCATGATTTGAGTTTTACGCCTTCTTGATTGCCTCGAAGCAGGCGTCCTCCCATTTCCGTGTCGCATTTGGAATCAGATCGGTCATTACGTTCGGCCATCAAAGTTTTAAGCCAAAGCACTCCGTTAATAGGATTGATCAAATCATCAAAATATATTGATGTGTTTGGTTAAGGTTAGTGGCGAAATGGACCAGCGAATCTATTTTTGTTCTTTTTCTTTAAATGTCGAGTGAAGCGCTTTCCTTCTTTCATCTGAATATTGATTTAGTAAATTCTTTGATCCTGGCGGCCAAGCGCCATCTGTATTGGTCGAACGAAACACATGTAAATTTATGACCTTTATTCTGAAGGGCTATTGTCTAATCCGGCAGCGATCTTGATAAGCTTATTGCGTGAGACGAATGACATTTGCACGATTTTACTGTAGAAATGCGGACTATTATCTAATCCGGGCAATCTTAGTAAACATTGACATTATTGTGACACCCGAAGGCAAGAGTCCCAAGTGACCCCACCATCAACTACTTGAAACTGTCTCATATCATGAGACGTACATGATAAAATGGCTTGATAGGGCCCATTAAATCACCTACTCGTCCATACGGTTCTAAGACCATACATTTCTATAGATCTAAGAGTTATTACATCACTCTATCTGAAAACATATAATCGTAGGTGGATTCTAATATACAAAACAAGAATCAAGGCCCACCGATCGCACTTCATAATCCGGCCTCGGGAGCGTCGTGCGCTGTACTGTCTGTACGAAAGGGGAGATCATGCGGGGTGAGCTAGCATGCGATGGAAGATAAATCTATAGGGCTATTTCTACCTAGGTGCACACTCTGGAATGATCCTTTCCGCGGTCAGACCAAATGACCCGATCAGTGCATACGTTATGCTTATCATGGAAAATCTACGCCTGCATGTATGAGGCGACCACTTGTACATGGCCCAGTCTGGTCGACCTCGATCACCACTGCTGAAGTGCGATGGAATCGATCTTGAGTCAATTAGACTCCCATCTACGCTTCGTAGTCTATGTGATATTTATTTGATCGTTTACCGTGTCTTTTTGAAGCCCAGTTAAAGAACTTTTTCGGGGTCTAAGCGGGTCTCTTTACACCCTCAGGTATTTTTCGGGCTTTCATGGTGGATCATTTGTCTAACGGGTTGGTTTTTCACTGGGGGAATCCATCCTGCGCTCACGAACATTCCATTTTCCATTTCCGTTCCTGCTTATGGAACTCGATTTGACTTAGTCCCATTCGAGCCACGTGATTCAACACACGAATGCGGTGCGAATCATTACCGCACTCTCATGTAATGCGGTATTTACCGCGCACCAATGCAATGCAATTTGTGCCTTTGCCGCTCAGATTGTGACGAAGATGTATGAAAACCTCTACATGGACATTCTGTACACTATGTCAGCATGAACACTCATGTACAATACTACGACATTTCATATGTTAACATATGGTCGTATTAATATTACATATTAGTCGGTACATCACATAAGCATGCCTTAACTGATTAGTTCGAAAATTCTGTGGCATTCGTCAAAGTAATAACAAGTAACTTTGATTTTAGTCTTGAAAAACTGAAAATAACATGCGTACAACCTTTTTATCGAAATAACCATATTAGTTAGAACGTGCATATTAGTCATGCACATCTGAGATACAGAAACTGAATTTTCTTTGATTTAAAAACCCAAAAACATCTGCATATTGGTCATGCATGAAAGCCCATAAAGTGCATGTTTTTCATGCATCGATAATATGCTCTGAGCGGGTTTTCAGTATAAAAACCTGAGCTTATTCTGCATGTTGGTAAATGCATGGGATACTAAGTGAGTTTTGATTCTAAAAACCTAGATCATTATGCATGTTAGTCATGCATAACCATAAGTCTGCATGTTTTCATGCATACAATACTACACCAAATTCAATTTCTTAATTACAAAGCACAAAACATTATGTTAGGCATGCATGAAAGCTTTAGGAAATTCAGCATGTTTTATTCATATAATACTACCAAATTGGGTTTCAGTCCACAAAACACAAGACATTCACATGTTAGTCTGTTTTACAAGGATACACAATGAATTTTCTTGATCTATAAACCCCAAAACATCTGCATATTGGTATGCGCTAGAAAGCCCATCATTCTGCATGTTTTCATGCATGCAATATCTCTATTGGGTTTTTCTTTAGTATAAAAAGCTGAACAAATTCTTCCATGTTAGTCATGCACACAGGATACACCGTAGTTTCGATCCTAAAAACTGTTTCGTATTCACATATTAAGTCATGTAAAGCCAATAAAATTACGCATGTTTTAGTGCATCACAATCTACGAGTCGAGTTCTCTTAGGTCTAAAACCTAGAACATGCATGTTAGGCATGCATGAAAGCAGGGGAAATCATGTTTTTCTGGAAATCAAAATCAGCTATACGCGAACACATACAACATCATCGCGTAACGTATACCATTCGAGGATCAGCAGGAGCCGTTTCTGATTTTGTCGCGCATAAATCCAGCCATTTCAGTTTTTATCCTCACATAAATCGGTTCCAATAAAGGCCATTTCCAGTTTTTAATCCCGCTAAAATCGATTTCAACAAGTCATTTCAAGATTTAATAAACTCGGTTTCCATGAGGCCATTTCGGATTGCAATTCTACGTATAAAATCGGTTTTAACAGGCCATTTTGATTTAAATAAATCCGGTTTCAACGATGCCATTTCGGTTGCAGTCCCGTGAAATAAGTTTCTTAAAGCCATTTCAGTTTAAATAAATCGGTTTCAAGCAGGCCATTCCAGTTTTTAATTCTCATATAAAATCGATTTAATAATGTTTCTGCGGCCCCGAACAGAAATAACGAGAGGAAAGATCCCTCACCTCTCTTGAGTGTGTAGGATGAGTTCTTGATCCACCAAATCTGAAAACAATGGAGAAAAAGCTTCCCTCCTCCCCTTTCTCTTTCTTTCTGCTTTCTCTTTTCTTTCTTTCTCCTCTTGTCTCACGAATTGCTTGCCATCTCTCCTCACCAAGTTGGTTTGACTGAAACACACACAACATCCATTGTTTGTACCAATTGACTGAGGCGAAGTAATTATCCACGCCTACAACCGCCCTTTTCCATGCTCATGCATGGGGTAAACGACGATGGCCCCCACCCGAAATCTTGGAATCTAGAGGCATGACACTTGGCCCACCTCGCCTTTGGCGTCTCCGTAAAGTGCCAGCAACCCGGCGTTTTGGCCGATTCGTCCTCGAAATCGTCACGAAAACGGCGATCTCGGAGTCGGCGGTCGTTGGTTCAACTAGATTTGAGATGATTCTATGACGTGATTAGTTCGTCATCAAGTCTGAAAGATCTGAGTTTTTGTCGTATGATTAGGGTAAGAGCTGCAATTAGCTCGTTTTCGGAAAAAGAAAAAAGCCACCATTTTCGGGTTTCATTCCCATAAAAATTCGTCGACATTCCCATATATACACACAATCAAACACATGCATATGGTCATTAAAACATTGTATGCCACCTTTATCAAATAAGAAGGATAGTTGGGCGCCACGATTGTCTCGCGGCTCCCGTGCTCTTCGACTCCTCTCGATCTTTGCCACAGGCACCTTTGCAAGCCTCCACACGGTCTTGCCACGCCAAAAAACGCTGCTCTCGGCTATCCATGATCTTTGCGGTCCCTCCTCGAAGGTCCCATCGGCATCGCAATGACTCTCCCCAGTCACTTATATAGTTGGATCTTGGATTGTTCTTCCACGAAGCATGAGATCTTGAAACGTTACAAGTGACGGCGACAAGCTGGTCAGTAGCTGACAGCCCGATCACAGCAGCCGCACCACCCTCTCGGTACCTCAAGAGGTCGATCAATACCTCGGCGACGGCTTTCTCGTTTTAGAATCGATCATACTCTGGAAATGCAGCGAAGACGTGATGCCCACACAGACTCTGAAGTGGTATTGAGTATATGGAAGCGCAACTCTTTTCTTGGGATACGACGGTGGAAGTGACACCGAGGATCATGCCCGCGCTTCTCCCAGGTGTCTCTAATCAAATCTCGGACCCAGTGATTGATGGGAGCTCTCTCACTCTGTCCCGACATATCGATGATCGGCCGTGCCTCAGTAGAGCCTCATGGGTACCATCCAGACCCTCCATGTCCAGCATTGTGTAGGCGAACTCTACCAAGAATGAAGTGCTCCTCCCGGCTGCCCTTGAGATCTGGGACATGCTCGTAGCATGTCCTCTGAAATAGAGCCAAATTCAAAAAACCCTGTTGACCATCTAATCGAGGATGAAAGTGGTACTCCTTCGAAGGCACAAAATTTGTGACGTAGAAACTCTTCAGGCTTGATAAATGGCAGGATCCAGATCAGATCTTATGGAGGATTGGACTCCATGCGGTAGTACTATCTCCCCATATATACAGCCTGCGAATTCTCAGGTCTTGAAGGTCGTCATGCACGGCGGAAAAATGTCTTGAGACGGTGAGTCAGATCTCTTGCTCTTATATCGCATCATGTAGCGATGTGTGGCTGCAGTAAGGTCCAAAGTCAAGCATTGATGTGCTCCTGCCACTCAGCCTCTCACGATGTTTGGGAGTAGCCTGTGGCCTCTAGTGCTCGGCCTTGACTGCAGCACGTAGAACCGTCGGACAATCCCCGACGCCGCCTCGCCATTGACTCCCGGTGCTCACGGCGGCGAGTCGCAATGCATCGCCGTGCCACGGATGCCTGAAGCGGTCGGAGCAATGGAACTCGCCCGAAGTCCTCCTCCCCATAATCCGTCGGCCGGGGGACCGGCCGTCCACTATCAAGAAAGCTACCGCCCGCGTGGCGGATGGCTTTAGCCTTGTCCGGCTATTCTCGCGTACTCGACTGATGGAAACTGGTTACTGCGTCTGCTGGAACACATCACTGCGCCAGCGGCCAGAGCGGTGGCCAGCCATCATACTTCCCAGTACCACTGAGCTTGCTCGCCGTCACTGCCAAATCTGGCCAGCGCTATATCACCGAGCATCCGCCCTCCGGGGCTTCTTTCACCAGCGGTACTCCACTGTGACTTTTCCGGTGGCGCGCCGACCACCACATTTGCCTTATCGGGATGTCTCAGTGAAATCAGTAATCTTCCAAACTCTATCCTACGGCACACGCCTGTATTTGGGGTCTCGGCTGGCGTGAATGTATTGATTTGTGAAATTAAAGAAAAACACCTCGGCTTTGCTCACCGTATAAGTAGTGACGCCCAGTCTTGGGCGGCTGGCGACCAGCTCCGTGTCATGCGTGGGGTAGTGCGCTCGTGATTCTTGGTAGGAACCCGTAAGCCCGCGACGCCCGGTTACGCCAGAACACCACTGGTCAGATCACGCTTGAAGCTATCCACGGTCTGCTTTATTGTACTACATCCCCTTTAGGGACTATTAGGATAAGGCTGAAGTAAGCCTCCTCTTCAATTCTGAGCGCTCGCTCACATGGTCATCCCATACAAAACTTGACCATCATTAGAATTAAATCTTATCATGCCGGAGGTTCTTGGCCAGGAGAAATCCTCATAAACCTCACGTAATACCACCACTTGATCGAGAAACCATTATCTCGAAAGCCGACTTGAGGTCTCTCCTAACTTCGTCATAGCCTACCGACCTTCCTTGGGTCATGACACGCTGAAGGTGACATGATGTCCCGAAACCCGCCTCGTGACAGCTTCGCGCTATTGAACTTGGCGCTACAAGCGTGATCCCTTAAAAGGCTGTGTCACGATCCTCAGTGATCCTCGTTCTCCGCGCCATTGGGAGTAGATCGGGATGTCATCAACAAATACCACCACAAATTGATCTAAATGGGGATTTGGAACACCCACATTCGCGAAACCCGCGTGAATGCTATTTGGTGCATTCGTCGATCGAAAGAGGCATCACCAGTAAACTCGAAAGTGCCAAATGCAGTCTGAATGCTGTCTTAGGGATATCTTGCCTCACTAACTCTTAGCGATGGTGATAGCAGAGTCTTGAAGATTACATCTTGGAGTAGACTCGCGCCCCTCTCATCTGATTAATAAGTCATCAATCCTCGGTAATGGATCTTGGAATTCTTGATGCCAACCTGTTCAAGCATGCCATGTCGATGCATAGTCGGAAGGGTCTTATCCTTCTTCTTCATGCCAAATAGAGCGGAGCACCCATGGTGAAGTACTTGGTGCTTTGTGACACTTGCCCACAGTGACTGTGGGGACGCCGATGCCATGACTCGTGACGATCTTTGTGGGTCGTAAAAATCGATGACGTCTTTGGGATCTGACCTAAGACTGGATCCGCGTCTCTCGGTGGGGAGACGAAGTCTTTGAGTAATAATCGGAAGAAACCAGCGTTATCTTGCGAGCATATTTGAGACCAGATATATTATCTTTTATCTGGTATGATCACTCGAATAAGACTATTGTTGTGTTGCCGTGCCCATGGTGAATGGTACGATGTAGTTGTTTGTGTTTGTTCACTGACACATTTCCACCGAAATCACGTCAGTTGACGATAATGGTCTGAATCACGAATCGGAAGAGGCTGACGTTGCGGGCGACGGATTAAATCGGGATGACCTCAAACTAACGTGTCGCGTGAGATCGCGGTAGACAGAATCTCAGAGTCTCTGCTGCGTCCCGATATCGATCGTTCAAGCTATGATCACCGGGAACTCGCATGAATGGCTGATCACGGATCTCGAACCTAAAGCTGTCACTCTCTGGGAATCGCGGCGATCAAGATGCGTTTTGAGGTCAAATCACCACCACCGCTTGCGGTGACGAAGTGAGCGTTACTGATCGCTGTGATGTTCCTAACGCCGCTCGACTGGATGTGAACTGCCACGGGCCTGGGTGGAGGCGCCGCTGCGCGTGGAGCCTGACCCATGCTGGTGTTTCGCGGGCGTGAAGACACTGGTGCTTCAGTGTGGCACCACTGGGGCGTGCGCGTTACCGTATCGAAGGTGGGAGATATCGAGGTGCACTCGTATCGGATGATGATGGGTTTGTGATGTCGCGGATCTTCCCGACCTGCATCACGAAGACGGATTCGCCTCGTGTCGTCCGACGATGCCGTTGGAAACGTCGTCATCTTTCGACTGACGTAACTGGACTTCGACGCCGGCGCTGTTCTTTGAACCATTACTGAACGCGCCGAACGAAGTGCTTCAACGCCGAGCGAAGAAGAAAGCGACTCCATAACAGCATTGTGCGAAAAGCATCTCAGGATGGCACTGCGGAAGAAATCATCTCCTCTCAGAACATTGAATGTCCAGCGCCATGAAACGCATGGTCCATATCGTGTAGGTTATGTCTCTGATCTTCACGGGATGAATTTGACCCCGACCGATCTCCGACTGCGACATGGCGTGGGTGACATAATCGCTCGACGCGACTCACGATGATAAGCTGTGCTGGCTGGGTCATGGTTCCGCATCTGTTTCGAACTCTTAGAACCGCGTATCTGCGGCGGAAATGCTACGTGAGCCAGTACGAGAAATCGTCGGCGTCTTGAAGTGCCGGTCGCAAGGTGGCGATTGAGGCTCGCTGGATCACGGGACTGCCCTGTGGCGGATGAGCTGGAAGAAGTGTTGTCGGTAATATCGGCCCGATCTCCGCCGCGATCGTCGCCTCGCCTCGTCGATGCGGGTTGTGAAGCTGCCGAGAGGATCCCTTCCTCGTGAGCGTGGAGGATGGTGGTAGCGAACCTCACGGAGATTCTTGGCACCACCTCGCATCCTCATTTGCATGTACGATTAATGAAGTATCATGCGACGCCCGGCAGCTCTTGAAGGCCTCGGCGATAACGGTGTTGATGAGGCCAAATAATGCCGTGGGCGGCGGGCCTCTGGCCCGTCTCTTTGCATCTCGGCGGTCCGACCAGCCAGTTTGAATCGTTTTGTTAGCCGGCCCAGTGTTCTGCCGGCGTGCGTTAATCATCATGTAATATCGACCGTGGTTTGTGTTTTCCAGAACTCTAGTTCGCGTTCATTCCAGTGTTGCGTTCATCTTTGCATCTACTGTATATATCAATTCGCGTGTTGCACCTGGTGGCCGCACATCGATCGACATAAAAGCGGAAAACGCGTTGTGTTTGTGGGATCTTAATCTTTGTCCTTTATTGATTCGGATACTGAGAAAGGTGACCTCACACTGGGCGCGGTAAGCTATAGTTTGATCATCGTTTTGCGGGCGCTGGTAACTCTAACGTTCGGCTCAGCTTTTGACTGCGAGGTTGTGATCTGTTCCTGCACCGCCATTAACGACATTGTCTTGAGCCGTGCCATTGAGCCTAGGTGTTGGCCTCTTTGCTGTTCCCCGTCTTATTGTGACACCAGCGGAGAGGTCCATTGACTCTTCATCATTCTTGAGCTTTCAGTAATGTCTCTGTCATGAGACCATACATGAGGTAAAATCATTTGACCAGGGCCAAAAAGTCATCTCACTAGTGTACTGAGTTGAATATACATTTATGAGAATCCCCAAAGGTGTTAATCGTGTATTGCTGGGCTGTCTAACATTAAGTGGATGTTCTAAACCATATACGCGGCAAGAATGAGGCGGAGATGGGCCGCCATGTCATTTCCAAGGGCGTGTGCTGTACGTATCTGACACGAAAGGGAAGTCCACGTGGCGGTGATCGCGCCGGTGGGGGCATCGATCAACGAGAAGGTATTTACTGAATGGCATGTCGCGGTGATCCTTTCGCAGGTCAAAACCACGACAGCGATCGTGCCTTTGTTATCTATCCGTAGGAAAATCTGTACATCTTAGCGGGCATTTCTTCTGTACGTAATCTTGGTCGACCTGGAGCTTCACCACCTAACGCGAGTACGATGGGAAGTAGTCTTTGAGGAGTGAACCGTTTCCATCTCGCTAAGTGATATGATATTGTTTGGATGATTGATGTCTTTTGATGACAGAGGCTTTGGGAGATCTGTGGATATACCGCCACCTGGACGTTTTTTGGAGGGCTTTCGCCGGTCTGAGATCATTGCGTCTTGGTTTTGGATTTTTCTGCTGAGGGGGTATCGTCACTGCACACTGCACGAACATTCTGTTTTTCCGTTTTAGTTTATTACCATTGTGGGTTTCTGATTGACAGTCACCATTCTGAGCCACATGATTCAGCACCAGTGCGTTGCGAATCTTTGTGTACACTCTAATGTGTGTCTTGATGTGCGCGCACGATGATGCAATTGTCGCCCGCTAAGCTGGTTTCCGTGACGATAACGCCCGAAACCTCCGGCGAACGTCACGCCGCTATCGTGCTTTTGTTAGTTGCTCCGTGCATAACGTTTTCGCGCCCTCATTGCTTTGTGCCGTTAGGTAATCATTGCGCGCATCGATGAATGGTCATCATTGGCGTGCACTAACGGATCAGTTCGGAGAAAATTACCATGTTCAGCGTTCGTTCGACCAATAACGACGACGTTTTAAATCTTCAAAAACGGAAAATATAACGTGACGGCGTCACGATAACGCTGCGATAATATTGATTCTGGTGATGCGTGTTGATGTTGCGTCTGAATCTACGAAGCGATTTTCTTTGATTTAGAAACCAAAGCATCTGTATTGAAATGTTGTAACTATAACAATTACAATGTTTTTCTGCATCGATATCTGTGCGGTTTTCTTGTTAAAACTGAACATTACATGTGCCGTCGTATCTGAATATCATACTCATTAGTTTAGTTCTAAATAGGTGATTTTTATTAAATCATGTGGCAAACAGGTGTGTTTTTCGTACATACAACCCTACCAATTGTGATTTTCTTAAATTACAAAACATTGTCTGTATTGAACAACATGACTGCTGAAGTGACATCTTTTTCATTCGCCCTCAGCCTACACCGGGTGGTTTTGGATCTACTTCAATTGTGCATGTTAAGTCAATTTTTACAAGGGATACGCAGTGAATTTTCTTTGATCTATAAACCAAGACTATTAATGGGCTATGATTATGTCATTAAACCCAGTGAGATAAATGTTTTTCTAGTGCGTGATAATATCTGGTTTTCTTTGTTATAAAAAAAACTGGGTGAGTACTAATATTCCCAGTCATGCATGAGGTGTCTTGCGCGTTTGGTTTAGATCTTTAAACCTAATTTGTTATATTGATGTTATGAAACCCATCAGTCACATGTTTTTTAGTATAATTCTCCACCAGATGGGTTCTCTTAGTCAAACACAGACATTATGTTGAGCATACTAGCTGAAATTAACATCATTTTTCTCTTGCAAATCAAAATCGGCCTCCCACTAGAACACCTTCGCGACATATGGAGCAGCATATCTCATCAGGATATCAAATAACAGGAACATTCTCACAGTTTTCTGTCTAAAACGCCCATAATCAGAACCATTTCGATTTTTATCCTCCATAAATGGTTTCCTTTCAGAACGTTTCCCAGTTTTAAATCCCATAAAATAGATTTCTTTGAAATGTTAAGGATTAATAAATGGATTTAACGATTAATTCTGGGTTGATTTATATTATAAATCAGTTAGGCTCAGGCAAATTTTGATTTAAGTAAATGGAGTTTCATAATATACTATTGGATGCTGATGTAAGTCAGTTTGACAAATATTTCAGTTTAAGTAATGGTTTCAGCGGAGCCATTTTCAGATTTTAATTCTCGCCTTAAAATCGGTTTCAACGTTTGTTTTGAGAGCAAAAGAAATAAGCGAGGAGAGGGTCCGTAACTATTGGGGTGACAGGAGATCGGTTCAGCAGAATGCGCGATAAACGTGGAGAAGAAAACTCTCACCCTTTCTTTGCTGCTCATCTCTTTCGCGCCTTGCTCTCTTATCTGCAGTGGAGCATCTCTCTCGAACGCCAGTTGGTTGACCTGGAGACTGCAGCAGCTGGCATCATTCGTTTTGACGCGTGATGACCTCAGAGACGATGTTCTCGCCTGCTCAACTTGACCGCACCGTGCTGGTGCCATGAAGGTGGCTCCGTTCATTGCCGACTAGAATATTCCCAGTCTAAGGCATGGCGCTTGGCCTCCATGTTGCCAGGGGCTCGCCATCGTACCACGTAGCACCCGTGGTGGCGTTCCGATCCTGCCGAGAAATATGATCAAAACCGGCGGTCTGGAATTGATGAGTTAATTTGGATTTCAACTTCGGTTGAATGATTCTGAAGTGTTGGTGATCATCAGATCTGAAGATCTGCCGGACGTCATCATGGTCACGGTGGAACCTGCTGGATTGGCTGTTGGAAAGAAAACCTGATTGCGCTCAGTTTCTGATGTAACAATAAAACGATCGTCTCTGGAAATACGTCATTTTCAGTTGGAAGTTTTGATACGCGTGTCACGGTACGCGATTAAACAATAATACAAAGATGATTCAAATTAAGATCTGTCGATCGCGAAGTCACGAAAATTTTTTTAAATCAACTACCGACTACTCGATTCCACTTACGGACTTGGTGATGGATCGGGATGCCAGTCTTGGAAGAAGATCGACGAATGAAACTGGTGAATGAATAATACCGGCGATATAAGAATGAGAATATATTCGTGCTGATTGGAAAGATGACGAAGTGAATCAGTTGTATAACTGGTTTGGCAGGAACGGTGTCGTCTTTGGCCGGCGAATGTTATCCGGTCTGTACATGAAACATGAGGTACAGTACGAGATTTTGATTTGAAATCAAATGCGAGTATTCAACCAAGTTGGTGGATCTGTCCACCATCTTGATTTCGTATCTATTTTGACTGGATTCTTATGAGATGGGATGATATCTTTTTTAACAGGGACTTCTAATTAGAATGTACATTTTCTTTTCTATGATATGTGCCCATTTATGGACTGGCGTACTTTTCTTGGCTCTGAGTTCACATCAGTCCAAACGGAGATAACCTTCCCACAGGTGCACCTCTCTTTCTCCAAATTGACCAGAACTTTCCTGTTGATTGGATAGATATCTTCTGGGATTATTCTGATATTAGAACAGGGGTGTTCTATCTGTTTAAAGCTGATAACTCAGACATTCAACTAGTTCTTGATTTCAGTGAAGGATTTATCGAATAAACTCACCGAAACTCATTGAATCTCAATAGCCGATTAATGAACCACTATTGAGACATTCATAGCTCGGTTCATCCATCTGTAGTAATACTCGGATATCATGAATCGCGGAAGCGATAAAACGCTGTATCTTGATCCCATAAAGTGATATGATCAAAGAAACAATGATATAACAGAAATGAAATTCATGAAACTGAAATTGCGGTGTATAATGGAAGTAAACAATGGAAGAATATTTACGTCAATAACGATCTCCTTATTGAAGTGGTTCTCGTGGGCCTGATTGAAGTTGCTGCGCTCTGACGTTCTCTGCAGTCATGAGAATAACGTTTAAATGGAGTGATTGATGTGAACCTTAACGTTGTTGCGGTGTGATGCCCCGAAATTGCGGTGCACGTTAGGCTTTGAGCTGAAACGTTTTTATAACTTATCGATTCGGAAGAAGCTAAGACGCTGAAGCGGTAAATGCGTCGATAAATAAACGCATATGAAAATAAGAAAGAAGAAAAACTAAGAAGCCGAACGCCGACTCTCGGTTTCCTCTGTCTGTGTGTGACATATTTTATCATGCCGGATATTGCGTATTATGAGATTCCAGTTGAATACTGTCCGTCTTTGTGTGGTTTGAACTATCAGATTTTGATCGTTGTTGATGTACAGTTCGCAATGACGTTGCTAATCCATCATGACCTTAGATCTCGCGTGGCGACGCCCGGCCTGCTGTCTATCGGATCGTGACGATCCGTGAAGTGATGTGGCGAACATCATTCTCATCCATTTGTCAGCTTGCTTCTTTTGTGACTACAAGTGACACAGCTCACTGATATGAGCGTTATTGGTTTCTCTTATGGTGACATCAGGCCTGATACGGGCCTGTTCTCTTTGGGGTGGTATCTTGATGTTGAGCGTGAATGCTATAGGCGTGCACTTTGTGAGCTTGATCAGCCAGTGAAACGGATCTTTGGTGTGATTGATCTGTAGTGTGACATTAATTCTGTGGTTGAATGTTCATATTGACACAGGTGTTAGTGACCTGACTCTTGTTGTGACATGAGCTGAAGTAAAACTTCAAGTTTATCCATTGAATCTTACGATCGCCGAGTATCGATCTCTTATCGTGAGCGTTCTGTTTTTCGCCTTTAGGCTTTCCATGCGAGAGGTTCCCAGTGTGCGGTATGGGTCTCTTATCATGATATCCGACTTGGTCCTCTAGGGCCTTCCACCATTGGTTGTTTCTGGATTGATCCGACTCCCGACTCAATCTCTGTTGTGTCTGATCATAAACTATTTGACTTGTTGACTCTTGATGTGGAGTCTCAGATCATGTCATGACGTGACTCTTTATCTTATGACATTCAGCGTCTTGGTCATGCGACATCGTCATAGTGACATCTATCTACTAGATAGTATGAAGAATCACCAGGTTTCGCGACTTTTCTCGTGATGTGCGTGACATCGACCATCATTATCGTGACATCGCGTTATATTGTTCAATCTTGTGCCGCTGTATCGCCAGCCTGATTGCTTTCTCTTCATGCGAACATCGATCCATATGTGACATCTTCTGCCTCACGATGCCATTTGTTCTGTTCTTTGATGTGATAATCGCGGTATCTTGGCGAATCTTAGTTCGACTATACATTGGCACGACTCTATGGTTCTGGGCTGTCGCGACTTGATCTCGCGTCAGCGCGACTCCTGACTCATTTACTTTCGACTTTCTCGTGAAAAGCGGTCTGGTGTGTTTCGATAACAATACTGGCGTGCGTCGCGCATGTATGTTTTTGCGCGTGAGATTTTCTATGATTTGCGTGTGGCGACCTACCATTATTTGGGCCATGTAACGAGAAGCCCGAACGCCGGATGGCAGATTTGCTTTGTTGCGCTGCGTGACGCTGCGTTTTTATACGCGATTCTTGCATTTTTCCTTTGCATTTTCTTCTTTCTTTTATACTTCCTATGAAATACGAATTTGGTGAGTTTCTTCGTATCTACCGTCTTAGTATTCCTTTTTACATTAAAAATCAATCGGAAAAATGGTAAAAATAGATGAACTTTTAAGCTCCATGCTTGCCTTAAATCTGACGGCTTCAATAGCGGCTATTCTCCATCCCGGTAGTTGAATGTCTTTAATGTTGAAGGAGGCAACATATAAGCCTGACCTTTATCTTATTTAAGGTTTGCCTACAATTCCTCGGTGTTATTTATAAAACCCGAACTTCTCGTAGGAGACTCGGCGCATTTGGCTAGGTTTAACTTCATATTGTAACTTTTCAAGACCTGGAACGCCTGAGCTAGGTGGGTTATGTGGGCTCGGCACTAGATTTTACGGCTTATGTCATATGTACTTCCATAGATGCTCCCGATTTGTTTCACGGAACGTCATGTTCGCAAACCTTTGGTAGGTGGCTCCTACGTTCTTGATCAAAGGCATCGCTCGATATGATAGGTTCCCTGACCGGTGACAAATGAGGTCTTCTCTTGGTCGGTGGGGTCCATACTAATACGATTTGTAGCGGAGAAGGTGTCACGTGGTTGGGAGTTCATGGCCGTTTGTGAAGATCCATATGAGATCAATTAGGTAGAGGAAATTATCCTTTGGGGCGATTACTACATTGATGTACCGTGAAATCGATGCAAAGCGCCCTTGCTTAGTTTGCTTTTGGCCGAGCAATGTTAATGACCGTTCGTGTTCCACTTCTCACGATTACCTTTGCGGAGGAGCTTGTCGACCTCTTCGATGTCGCCTTCTATCTTTTTGAAGTAGAAACTCATACTCTTTATTTGAGCGACTTAAAGGAAAGAAGTTGCGAGGCTTTGATGTCTCAACCGGCCGAATACTACATGAAGCGGTGTTACGTTGCGTTCCGATCATTTGCATTGGCTGGTTCTTACGGCGCGGTGGTCGCGACCTTCATCAAGTCTTCAAGCTCATTAGTGATCGCCGCCAGTGTTTTCTTCCCGTGATCGCATGTAACGACTCACAGCTTCTCTGTGGGACACTCAGGACGTTCCACCCAGTTTGCGGTTGGGATTTGATAATCCATGTGATAAGCGGAGAAGCATTGCCCCTCTGGCCATAGAGGAGGGCACCATTAACGTGTGTACCAGCGGGTGGGGCATCTACTATGAAAACATCCTTTGTTGTTGTGGCGTGGCATGGGGATCTCCCGGTAGAGCTCTAGTTATCATGACCAAAGGAGTAATCCTGTACTATCATGAAAACCGCATGCGTGGCGTTGGTGGCGCTCTGAAACATATTTGATTCCCATTTTGTCTGGCGACCGAAAGGATTGATGTCGTAGAGCTTCCATTTAGGCGAGGTCCTGTGGATCGTTTATTATTTACTCTGGCTTTTATCACCGAGTGGTGTCGCAGGGATGTTGAAGTGACCTTCCCGTCTGAAATCTGAAAAAGTTATAGTATTTATTCGGTAGAAGAGTTTGAATCAGGTTCTTCCTTCTAAGGTTCCCTCGTAATATGCGATGGGCCTTCTGGTACGAGTTGGACTCTCCACCTCCTCCCAGGCCCTCGGTCTTCTGGATTTCTCTAAAGGCGATCTTTGGCTGAGTTGGTTGTATGTGGCGGTAAGGTACGGGGTGATTTCACGCCCTTTGAGGGCCACCATCGTGTTGAGATGTTGTCGGTCGATGTGAATTCCTTTCTTAATGTGATCACGAATCATCTGTTCGTGTCCATGACCTGGCTGAGACTCACGGTGTTGGTATCGTCTCTTTGCTTGAGTCCCATTGACCATCCCAGATGGCCGTCGAAACCTTTCATATTTGCGCCCAGCATGGGACACGCGTTCTTTGAGGCTGTCGAGGTGTATTCTTGAGATGAATCACGATTCTTCCAGCATTTCGGTGAGGTGGTCGACGATCTCGACATTCCCTGTCATCTTTTAGATGCGTTGTCCATGAGACTATCCTTGGGATGCATCCCTGTCTGCTCCCACGAGCTTCGTTAGTTTTTGTCGCCTTGCTCTTTTTTATTTGAGTAGAAGCTTGCTGCTTAGATAGGGGCTTATTCACCATTGATATACTTATGTCTGTTTTGGCGGGGACCCCCTCGACCATGCTTACTGAGGTTCTTTGAGATAGAGAACTATTAGGTCTTCGTTGCCTTGGCCTTGCAATGAAAGCGATAATGGCGAACTTCTGGCGGGAATATCTGGCGCGGAGATTTCCGTTAAACCTGTTATGAAATACTCGACTCACGAGGCTACGCTATGGTCGAAGAGTGATAACTTTATGGTCGATAAAGTGGAATGAATCACGATGGGGATTAATGACGATGAGATGGAAGAAGGGAGTGTTCAAACCAGGCGATCGCCACGGCGCTGAATTGCGTCGCGAAGAAACCGTAGCGCTGGAGTCGATATCAGATGCGGTTCGGCTTTGATTTTTGTGTGAGGTGTTATCAGGTGCTGGTACGTTAGAATGTCTGATCTGCCCGGCATTACGACTGTCCGAAGAGGAAGTGTACTGTTATGATCGATTCGATTTTATTACGCGGGCGTCCGCGCGAGGATTGGAGCTTGACCCTTCTTGCTTCGCTTCATGTGGGCGAGGTTCTTTTTCCTTTGGATGTCCACAGACCTCTGCTCCCAACTTCGCTCCTCATCTCTGTTGATAAGATGATTATCGCCTTTGTTGTTCTGCCATACCTCTTTCCTCGATTGCGATCCTCTTTGGGGGGGTTAGTGAGACCATGCTCCCCAGTGTGACTAGTTTCTCCTTCTCATACGAAAAATTCTCGATGGTCGAGTGTTGTTCTTCTCTCTGAGTAATAGGGTTTTGGCCTTTTAGAGACTTTTGTTGCGTCTCTTGGGAAGTTATATTCTGAGTAATTTACTCAACATCTCGACAAACGTTTAGTTAGTGATGCGGGCACCTCACCTGATGAGTGTTGGCGTCTGGTTTCTACGTGCCTCACGAAACCAGTATATGCTGTGCTAGTCTTGCATCCAGCGGAGGATTGGCGTGGCTCACTTTTGTCCCATTAAGTTGATACCGTGGTCGGCGAGATATCAACTTTATTTGTAAAGGCTGTCGTTCCTGAGCGACCTGGCGATGATGCTTTCCAGCAGAACTGGTACGGGCGCCATGCAAATTCTTGGACGTGGACCTACCAAATAAGACAAAGGTGGTAGGGGATTGCCCGTAACTCTAGAATTTTCTGAGTCGAGTTCTTTCAGCGAAAGAGAAGATCGGTAGCTTAGGAATCAGAGATTTTTGTGTGCTGCGCTCACCTGTAGGGTAGCTTGATATTATAATCGTTGTGATCGAACTTTCTAGTTGGATGATGAGTGGAATATTCCTCAGTTAGTGAGATTTTTAACCTTTATCGTGGCCCGATTAATGAGGATAATTGATGAATAATGGTCAGGAAGCCTCTACTTTTTCACGGTGGTGGAGATTAGGTATTTTTCATTATCACAGTGCTTTGATTACATTGTCGGCACTTTTGAAGGGTGAATTTAGGTCCTTATTTTGGGCTATATTTAGGGGATGTCGTGAGAGGGCGCATGTGAGGTGTTTTCGGGCATGCAATCCATGAGCACGGCCTTTTAAGCTCGTGTTACAGATCTACCTTTATTATTTCAGCGATCGAGAATATAATACTACAACTTTGATATGCAGGGGAACATATGTTAAAATAAAAAAATTATCCTATTAACTAATGATGCATGCTATCTATATAATTAAGAAACTAAGAGTGCATATCGTCGTCCGATGTGGACGTAGAGGAGATCATCCGATTTTAAAAAGCAATGCTTTTTGAATGAATATACCTTTTTACAATATAAAAAATTGAATATGATCAGAATTAATTAGTGATTTATAAAGATAGAGCAAATCCTATGAAATTCATTATTTCAGTAATTTATTATTGAGTTCTTTTTACTTATATTCACTTTTTCTATTATGTTGTAGTACATTGTCATTAGGATTCAAACTGTATTTCTTATAACCCTTTCCCACCATTTACCACATTTTTTTAAAGGAAAAAGAATATTATTAATTCAAAAGATACAATAGTTTATAGTATACGTGATGAAACTAATATATTGTAATAACGTAATAAGTGTATGGAATATTGAATGAATACGATTTCGATTCTTGACGTAATGATAGATATTGATATATTGACATTATCAAATTTGATTTGCTCCCACATTTAAATAACTTAACAGACAAGCATTTCTCTGAAGTATTAAGTTG
Organism: Tetrastigma voinierianum; assembly: GCA_016808115.1. NCBI lineage: Eukaryota > Viridiplantae > Streptophyta > Magnoliopsida > Vitales > Vitaceae > Tetrastigma > Tetrastigma voinierianum. Next base: position 1,620,867 of record JAEQBH010000220.1, on the reverse strand, counting down.
ACGGCCGTATTATAATAGAGTTGTGACCGTCAGCTCTCTGGGAAGACTTCGATAAACCAAACCTTCTGATAAGCAACTGATAATCCAAACAGCATAATATAAGAGACGATAACGTGAAAAGCAGATAAAGCACAATATTAATGGAATAGCATGCATTTTTTTCAGCTATATTCGTTAAAAAAAAATGAAAGAAAAATATAAAAATGAGTGATTTTAGGTCAATAATGATAAAAAAAATCACTCATACTTGTTTAAAGAAAATATACTAAAAAAGAATAAAATGAAAGAAAATAAGAAAATAGACAATTAAAATTTTATACCATTTTACCACTTGGGTCAAGGCACAAGGGCAATTTATTATTGAGTCTACGAATCTATTATTATACCAACATCTATAGAAGTTGTTATAGAGGATAATTATTGTGTAGAATTTGATTATAAGATGTTGATAAGAATAGTTTTAGAAAGGGTATCTAAAATTTAGTTCAGAAGGATCAGATTTGAAATGTAAAGTTTGGTTAGAAAATTTTGACTATTAAATTGAGGAATATGAAAATTTTTGATGTATTACAATCTTTGTTTTAGTTTAGAAAATGGTTAAATGCTAGATTTAGGATGAAATGCGTTTTAGTTTTAACGTCGTTTGGTTGGTGGTTGGTGAAATTCAACGAGGAAAAGCGAGCTTTCACCTTGTTTAGTTATTTCTCAAAATGTTGAAAATAATTGGTCGTTTCTTTGTTTTGAAATTTGTTTTTTAGGTACGATACCAGTGGCCCCAGCTAGCGTTTTTAAACTACATTTTACAGAAAGTTTGAATAAAACGAAAATTTTCTTTCTTAACGGTACAGATATTGAAATTAGAGAGGGAAAGAATATAGTTTGGATTCGTCGTCGCGCTACGTCTAATTATATTATAGAGAAGAAGATACGTTTTATAATGAAACCAAATCCCCGATTAGTTTAAAAATATTAATCTCACTGTGTATAAAATAAAAACCAAACTAATTCAGACACCGTGGGACGTCACATGCGATCACACTCGTACCAGACTCCAACTTATATTAACGTTCCAGGGGCAGGAGCCAGGGGCCAGGGGCCAGGGCTGAACTCCCAGGGCCAGTGCAGAGTTTCATATTAAATAAATAGTGAGGAATGAAAATAAAAAAGGAGCTGTCGGAGATATGACCGTTGAATGCTTAGCCGCTGCTGCCGACCAGCACTGGCGTCTCCTCGCGTTAGTCTGTTGAGTCATTTGACTACACGCCAAGTTTCTGACCGGATCTAGTGCCAGCCAGGCAACTTCTTTGTGCTAGTGGGCTGCCACCTGCATGGAGCCCAGTGATCTGGGATACGTCAGATCTCAAACACACCTCTCAAAACTTTATGGTACAATTACAAATCCTCTTTAACTTTCTCATTAACTACTCAGTTCAACTCTCCTACAGCTCTAAGCCTTGCTCTCCCCCCTCGCTCTCTCTGCTGTCTTTTTCCTTTTTTAAGTTTTTAGATTTTTTTTTTTTTTGGATTATAATAGATTTCCTTTTCTGGGTTCTTCTGGGACTGCTTCAGTGGGATGGATGGTTTGAGAAGACTGAGGTTTTGTAAATCAATGGCTCCTTTCCTTTTTCTCCTCCTTTTGGTGGTATCTGGCACCATTGCTGATGAAGGTGAGCTCTTTTCTTCCTATACTTGCTGCAATCTTCTGTATTTCTGTGCTTCTCTTTGTGGGTATTTAATATGCTTGCAACTCAGTTGTTTTTTCGGGATTATTCTCTTTACCCTTTCACGGTTTCTGTGTTATGAAATGATTTGGAATGGGGTGTTTTTCCTTTTCCTTTTCCTTCTCTCTCACTTCACTAATCCATTCTCTTCAAAAACACCTCTTTTCTTGCTGTGCATTGGCGTGAGTCTCTATGGGATATTTTCATATCTGGTTGAAATCAAGTTGTTCTTCTTGTTTAATCTGTAATAACTTTGTGGGTTTCTTCTGGTTGATTTGTAATGATAGTGATTTGGGCCGAAATGGGATTGTGTTGGATAAAGGGGAAGGAGTGATTTTCTGCTCAACTTTTAACTTGCAAAATCTCCCCCTTGCCCCCATCCTTTTTTTTTCTTTCTTCTCTGTTCTTGCAAAAAGCAGGGGATTCTGCAGAAAAATCTTTCCCTCTGTTGGAAAATCTCCGAGCTTTCCTATCACCCCTCCTTCAAATCAGCCCTATTGCTTCCCAGCTCATATGTTCTCTTTTTACAGGTAAAGTACATATACGGATGGATATACCCATTAAACATTCTACCGTATGACCAAAATGCCCTTGCCTGAGAATATCATAGGCCAAACGAATCCACTTCATAGGGTATTACAGTCATTTCCTAGCCCATATTATAGAGTTTGATATCAAAATAATTCAATTAAAAAAAAATATAACGCATATATAAACTTCTTTTCAATAAACTAATCTTTTTGTTTTTTGAAACCGCTTTTAATTTTAATTTTTAATACCGCATTTGATGAATATGGTATTGAAAACATAAAAAGACTATTGATTAATATTTTTAAAACAAGTCTATATGTGTATTTTTTTTCTAAAAAATGAATTATTTTGCTTTAAACTCTATATTATATACACTTGCCCATGCCTTCCACCCAATTGTTCAGGGGATTTTAGATTGAAAACCAGTTCATTCCCCCTCAGATATAGTAGTTATTTAGTGTAGTGCATATATTGTAAGGCCTAACTATTATAAAATTATTGTTTACATATTTGGATATTACTTATTCTCAATACCATCATTAAAGGGGGTAGGATGGTTTACCAAGAGTGGCCCATGTTACAATGGTCAGCTACATAAATTGTATGATGTGGTCCCCCTTATTATTTCTTAATATGTATTATGACTTTTAATTCAAGATTTTGCATTTCTATGCTGAGGAGATTAACTTAATTTTGTAGTGGGAATCAAAGACCCTGAAAACGACATTGTAGCGTGCTTTGAATGAGACATCCGCCCATACTAGCTTGTAGGCCGAAAATTGAGGTCAAATGTTGTAAATCATCTAGCCATATTTAATTCATGCATATAGTATAAGTTATGACCACTCTCTGGAATGTTGCTCTTTGACATTTGCCATGCAACTGATGCTTCTAAATACTACTGCCTTAAGGAATGTTTGGACATTGGTTTTTTGGGTCTCTATTCTATGTGTGAATTCAAACAGCATTATGAGGAACTAAAGACAAGCAAGGAAGCAAAAGCTTTCCATATGAAGAGGGATAAATTTGTCATTTCCATGGGTGGGGTCTTGTGATATACATTATTTATATATGTCATAATAGAAATTCATATGGCCTAAAGATTCCCCCATCCTTCAACTTGTTAGGTGGGGTTCCCCCACCCATTGGCTGCCACAAATGGCCATCACAGCTGTGTGATTTTATCAGTTTTTGTATGTCTTTGACAGTAGTGGAATAAAGAGAAATTCAGCCCCAGTGTGTAAGAAATGTGAATTATTGTCCTCCATCATAACTTCTCCAGAAGAAGACAAACAATGATGCCTGGCTTTTATGGAATCTCTTGTGTCCTTTGTGTTATTTATAATCAAAGCTGTCAATTTAATTGCATTAATTACTGTAAAATCCCTTTCTCTATCAAAATGCAGAATTTTACAAACACACAACACAAATGTGTATTATTCAATCTCGTTTAAAATTACCTAGACAGTGAGTAGTTAGATTTCTTTGGGGGTTATGTATGGTTAGTTGGCTTCTTTGGGGGTTAGGATGCGCATGGATTCTGCATACTGCAGTTACTACGTATGAACCATGTTTTCCTGTACGAGGGATCTTCTTCCTCTGATTGATGTTCAGGTGTATTATGGTTTTTTCATTAGTTCTGTTTAGTGACTGTTTATTTGTCTAACTCTCATGGGTCTTTCTTTTTTCATCCAGATGCCTTCATTGGTGTAAATATAGGCACAGACCTCTCTAATATGCCAAGCCCAACACAGGTTGTGGCTCTCCTTAAGGCTCAGCAAATCCGACATGTCAGGCTCTATGATGCTGATCGTGCCATGCTTCTTGCACTTGGAAACACAGGAATCCGTGTCCTGTTTGAGATGCAGGCAACTCCTTGGCATAGCCGTCAATACTACAGTGGCTGGAATCAGGTGCGCTTGCCCATGTCCCTGCCACTAACACTCCTTTGGCTGTATTTGGATCAGAAGATGCTAACCTACCTCCCAAATGCAGCACCAGTTCTAGTCTCTGCCTTAAAATTTATCCACTCTGCCCTTGTTGCTGCCAATCTTGATTCCCAAATCAAAGTCTCTACTCCACACTCTTCTTCCATTATACTTGACTCTTTTTGTAGCGTTTTTAACCGCACCTGAACTGCGGGTAAGTTTCCTTTGCTCAATTTTGCAGTCCTGGTTTCATATCTTATGCTCAATGCCATATTGTGATTACGGCGATAAATGGTGTGATCCAGGATTACCATCTTCCGTCCTCTCCTTCCAAACAAGGAAGCCGTGGATGCTAATACCTTTTCATACACACACTAACATGTTTGTAGCCATTGTTGATCACGACCTATTTTTACAATGTGTTCTCTGACACCAATATTCCCTTACCACATAGGGTTCATTCAAATCATTAGCTGGGTGACTCATCTGAGCCTGATGCTGCTAACCAATAATGCTAACATACAACAGCTAACCAGTTAGGCATGTGTAGCGCACAGGGACTCCCAAACACCCTGGTATTGCTGTCAGTACATACATTTACGAATTGTACAATGAGGATTTGAGACCTGATTGATCCTCGGAAGAATTAGGGCTTTGATCGATAGTAATCAGTTTATATACTACATTTGGCGGAGTTGGGGCCGGTTCTGACCGTGACACTGACAAGCGTATTGTGTTGGGTTCTTTGACGAGAAGATGCGACAGCGTGGTTGGGCTTGTGGACCAGGCAAAGTGGATTGCTCCCCTCTGTTGCAGGGGCAACAATGTTATGAACCAGACAACGTGGTTGCACATGCAACATATGCTTTTGATGCATACTATCACAAGATGGCTATAACTCCAAGGAGCCTGTTAGCCATTGGGGTGGCTAAATACCACTGATCCAGTACGGAATCTCTCGCGCCAGGTTGGTGGCAGGAATCATGGTGGGTGATTCATTAATACTGATAACATCATGGGAGAATGAGTTGCTCAGGCTTGCCAGTTATTGGTTATGGGTTTGATGGCATGTAATCTTCCTCATGTACCAGCCATTAGAAATTTCCACAATAGCTAGATGGTGAAAATATGACTTTTGTTTACAGTTACTGATGGAAAATGACTTGTTTGCAGAGTTACTGATGGGTTTTTTTTTTATTCATTGGTGCAGGTCATGGACCATGCAAATTCCCAGGAAGGTATGAATTGAAGATGTCAAAATGTTAATATTTGTAATTTTAAGGTGGCTGAAGATAATCAGCTGAATATTCTGTTTACTCATTTTCTGTGTAGTGCTGGACGAAACAACACCTTCGTAAATGACACATCGCTAGCTCCATCCTCAAATTCAACAAGTTCTGGTTCTCAATCACAATATGTCTATAGCAGCAGCACCTTGATGAGCTTTATGATTTTCGGAATTTTGGTTTGGAGTGCAGTTTTCCTGTAAATGGAGTTCTATCTTGTGCAGTTTTCCTCTATTTTAACTGCACTTGAATCCTTGGAAACATTTGGTTTTCGCACTGTTTAAAAGCTTGCAGCATATGCCCAGTTTTGTTCCATCATGAGAGGGTAAGAGTAGCGAGATTGATTGAAGGCAAGTAGTTGTCAAGTGGTTTGCTGGACTCTGTACAAACCAACCAAAGGGATATATGGTATTTTATTGTTGTAATGTAACCATCTTGCTGGGGTCAGCTTGACTCTCTATCAATGTTTTATTCTTTCATCTGGTTTGCAGTGTCCATCTCAAGATATGATGTGTGATGATTCACAACTGACTCCAGTGTTTATTGCCGCAATTTTTATTTATCGCTGGGTATTTTAGGTTGAAGTATAGAGGTGGATGCGCATGCATATGCTCCCATGGAAATTGATCTGCATTTTGCTTGTAACCTAAATTCCAATAGAAAAATTAAGTGAAAAATTTAATATATAACATACTTCTTCAAGAATGTGATGTGTTCATGTTGGTTACAATGCATTGGAGTGTAGTGGTTTCTGCAATGGGCATTGCTTTGCCACCTCTTTATTATCCTCACCAATCAGATCCTGAATCATGAGAATCCTTAATGAAATTATGACATACAGCACAAATATAAACCTGTTGGCCTGGAGAGGAAATTGGCTGCCAGTTTGGCATTATCAGCTGCAATGACCTGTTACCTTAGAGTACATTTAAGGGATATGAGTAGATCAGAACTGGGACATCTGCACGACCAGCCTTTCTGTTCAGCCTGGTAGTTTACCTTCCACTTTTGTGGAATACAAAAGTAACATCCTCTGCATTCAGTCGTCGCCTTTTCCCTCTTCTTCTTGCAGGTTTCCCTTGGGCAATCAAAAACCGTCCTTACTTCATTGCACCTCGGGCAGATTTCAACGTCGGTGGTGGTACTGCGGTGTCAAGATTACTGGAAGTTCTATGATCTGTGGAGAAAGAGCGAAACCAAGACTTGAACTCAGTCTTTGCTGGGTTCATTTGAAGGTAAGAGCTTAGTGTTTCAAGATGTTCTTTGTTAAATGCAGATACCATTTATCTTTACCAGGCTTTGATGATAATGTTCAGTTAGTGTTCCTGCTTCTTTGTGATGCCCTCAGATTTAGGGCAATGCATGCTGTCTAGCTGATTTGCAACAGCAGGGAACATAAACAAAATTATGATATGCTCTAGTTTGCCCAAACAATAATGATTTGTGTGGTACATCACACCATCGCGGAATGTTAAATTTGATCGACTTTCTCTGGCCGTGAACGCCATCTGGTTGACAGATTAATCATTGAGTTGATGATGCCATGGTGTTAAAGGGATGTGGGAGATTCTGATTTTTGCTTCCCTTTATTGCTTACTTTTCTCTTTAAAAGAGGTAGAAAGCAAAAAAGAATAAGGCAAGACTGATTTTCAAAGACACCGTACCATTAAAGTTCAGCATTTCGAAGACCATTCACCACACATCAGCGCCTTAATAGAATTGCTCAGTTAATGAAGTGTTAAGAGTGCATTATAATCCTACAGACTAAAGCCTACTTAGATTTCCAGGAGAGAAAAAATATATACAAAAAAATTCTAATATAATCAAAATTATTAAAGAAATTTATATTTTTTTTTCAAGTTATTTGGTCTTGCTAAAGAGGAGTATATATGGAATTTTTTTTTTGAAGTAGTACATAAGCAGAATTTATTAACTTTAGTAGAACTATATTTGGTTCTGAAAAATTACGAAGAAAAGAAAACATACTAATTTTTTTTTCTCATGTTTGATTTCATTTTAAAAGGTGGAAAAGAATTAAAATTAATTAAAAATTAAGCTATTGATAGAGGATCACTCCTACTAGCTCTCCCTCCCTAAGAGAACTGCACATGCAAGTTCCCTCAAATATGCATTTTAATTTATTTAATCTTTATATAAAGAAGAGCACAATGTCATGGACTTAGTCTTTTTCACTAAGTTCTCATGTGACACTTAAACAACTTGCTCCTTGGATGTTGCGAAACCAACATTTCTATTGCCTAGCTTGCTATGCTAAGCCTTATCCGCAAATTTTGGATCTTGGTACGGTTAGTTCTTTGAAAATTTTTATTTCATCAAAAATTGAGAATATGAAAATTTTAATGTATTTAATCTTTTGGATTTTAATTTTAGAAAAATCGTTTCGTCTTGAATTTGGTTGAAAATACGTTTTTTAATTTATTACCATTTGGTTGAATTTGGTTGGGTGGTCGAAAGCAAAGGAAAGCAGAACTACGCGTTTCGATTCGTATATAAAATGTTGAAAATAGTGGTCGTTTAACATTGTTTGAAATTTGTTTCGTCTTGATAAGTATTAAGCGTTTTCTTTGTTTTGAAAAGTTTGAATAGAAAGCGAGAAAATTTTCACCTCTTAGTAATTTCAATCTTTGAAGGAAATAACTCTTATTGATGGAAAAAGCTCTTATAATACTTGGAACGCTCTCAACTATTGATTGGTTGGATGGTTTGACTAAATGAGGCCCTCACCTATTTATAGGCTCCCATAAAACACTCTAGAACTTTGGATGGTTCATTACAATTCAAGAATGTTCTAGACTATTGTTCTATGTATAACTATATATAAGAGATTCATGGAAGATTATAGATAACTCTCTCATCTTTTATACCTCTCCATAAATAGCGTTCCACTTATGTGTTAACTCCTTTATGATTTTCTAGAACCTTCTACACTAAGTGCATATACAAGGTATCTTCAAAACTTCTCTAAAATATTCAAGGTGACTCTCTTAGCTTCTCAAATCTTCCACACATGTGTAGAAGAGTGTGAACTTCTTTAGAGTCTTCTAAAAATTTTCAAACTCTTGTAACTAAGAAAGTCTTCATAAGTCTCTAGATTCTTCCATTCTCTTAGGTAAGTCTTGAGGGGCACATTTATGTCTATGGAAGGATCCTTCCTATATAAGGGTGTGTCCAAGAGAATGAGAATGAGGGTGTGACAAGTGAAAAGAATTTGAAATAACATACAAAAATAATTTATTAATTTTAAATTAATTTTTTCTTCTATTTCTATCTTTGATATATATATATTTTAATATTTTCCTCCAAACTATTGAGAAACCAAAGATAAACTGAATTCTTTTACCCATATCTTCATTCAAACTTTTCGAGAACCAAACACAGCAAAAAAAATCTTTGAAAAATTGTTTCTAATTTATTAAGACAAGTGAAAGACCAAAAAGGGAAATACCTTATTGATATGGGGATTTTTCTCTATAACCTGTAGAAGCCCATGATCCGTAATCTTGGTACAGCCAATAAGAGCCAAAGTCCTCAACCTACCATTCGCCCTTGAGGTAAGTTTGAGCATAAGCTCATCGGAAAACATGATGTTCAAAGGCTTTTCGACGATGATATGGAGCCACACCAACACATCTGTGTCCACTGCATCTCTCAGTGACCTGCAGACTGCACTCATGCTGAGCAGCTCCAATAAAGGAAGGTAAGCTAAGACTAGAAACAAAGCCTCGTGCGGCGGCCCTTGCCCTTGCCCTTGCCCTTTCCCTTGCTCATCAACCTCTGGGATGCTAAGTTCCTTTTCCGGATAACCAAACGAAGGCAGAATTGGGCTCCTTAGGGTAGATCCATCAACAAGCTCGTCTTCTTTTCTCTCCATGTATAATATGTGATTTCTTCGTATTAATTGAATGTCAAAATTGAAGATGGAGCTGGGAATTGAAGATTTTAATCAGAAGAAATTGAACACAAATTAGATGAAAGGATTATTCAGATTGGACGTGCAGCAGGCTAGAAACTGTTTGGATATGGAGAGAGAGAGAGAGAGAGAGAGGGAGAGAAATTTGTGAGGCTGAGGTTTAAGGAAGGAGGTGGTGGCGGCTGCTCATTTGGTTCGACTTGAGAGAGGCTGACGGGGAGAGGTAAACATTCAAATAGAGTTTGTATGGACTTTCAAATAAATAAATTGATGATGCTTTTTTTCAACTGGGCGAATTTGGGCGTGGGGGTCATTTGAGGTGGGCTTGGATTGTTGCGGAGTTGGGATCATGATTTCTTGGTTAATGCAGGGCTGAGAGTAGGATCATTGGCTGTTGATCTGGGTGATGGAAGTCTTACTGCAAAAGCGGGAAAGCGGTCGTGAGGAACTGCGGGTGGCCATTCCAGATCTGCGAAGTCAGTTCTTATTGAGAGAAAGAATCTTTAGAGAATTAGTATTGGAGCACGGATGACGTCATATTCCTTGTAGGTGGCCTTGTATTTATAGTGTATATTATTCAGTTGAGGGGGTAGTAAGGATTCTTTCATGTTGGATGGGATATTTATTCTTTATCGGTTTTAGAAAGAGAAATTGAAGGAATAGTTGTGAGAATTATCATAACTTAAGCTTTTTAGTGAGATTTGATTGGATTTGCGGGATAATATATTATTGAGAATTATCCTGTTTTTCTTAATGAGATTTAATTAAAGATTTAGTTAGATTCGGGATAATAAGTTATGAGGATTATTTTTTAACATTGGCGAAATTGATCGATTTCTGCGGGATATGGGCTTCTCAATTATCCATACTTAGGCCTTTAGTAGAAGTGTTGGTAGCCAGCTTTTGGGCGGCGGTAGAGAGGCTTTGGGTGTTTTATAGGGCTGCCTGCCATTTGGGCGCAGTGGTAGGCGCAACGGCGCTGTTTTGAAGCGCCATTACCGGTTGCCCCAGGCCCAGCGTGCACGGTGTCGTGGGGCGAGGGTATATCATTTCTTGTATCGGGTGTGATTTCACGATGTCGGCTCGAATTTGGATTAGTTAGGGCTTTGTTGTCGTCTTGTATGCGAGGTGATGGCCAGTGACCTTTTCGGTTCTCAGCTCATTTCTTCCTTAAATATCCTCGGCCCAGATTCGTCTTGCGTTCCTTGAGCTTAGAATGGCTAAATTGACGTCGAGTTGAGAAATTAAGCTCGTCAGCCCGAGTCGGCCCAGGGCCGTGGGGTGGGCCTGTTCAGTTTGGACCGATTCCTAGGTTGTGCGATACGGGTGAGGTCGCCGGTCACGAGTTCGCGTCTCCATCGGTGACTTGTATGGCCGAATTGATTCAGCGGGGTACATGACACGCTTTTGGTGGTCGTCAATCTGGTATTGTTCTCCGTCGTGGTGGGATTCTTTGAGTTGAATTGATTGACCAAGGTACGCATGGCGTGTTAGTAGATGAACTTCGTCAGGTGTCTGTTGGGCTCCATCGTCAGACTTGCTTTGGTCAGTCTGATTTTTTGGCTGCATGGCCAGTATAGAATGGTAGAGCTCGTCAATGTGAATGGTTGGCAGGAGCTCGTCCATGTGAACTGAGGGGAAGAGCTCGTCAGAGTGAACGGTTGAGTAGAGCTCGTCCAAGTGAACTGATGGGAAGAGCTCGTCGGAGTAAACAATCGAGTAGAGCTCGTCCAAGTGAACTGATGGGAAGAGCTCGTTGGAGTGAACAGTTGAGTAGCGCTCGTTCAAGTAAACTGATGGGAAGGGCTCGTCATAGTGAGCGATTGAGTGAAGCTGGATTCATGAGAATAAGAGCTTCGCCCGTATTGATGATAGGAAATTTCCATTATGAATAGATAATTGAGGAGGAGCTTCGTCCGTATTTAGTGATAGGAAGAGCTGCGTCGGAATGAATAGTGGCGGGAGCTGCGTCCGTGTGTGATGGGAAGAGCCGTTGGATGATGGCGGTGGCGAGTGGCGGTGGCAGTGGCGGTGGCGTGGCGATTGAGCCAGTGCGGTGGCAGTGGCGGTGGCCAGTGGCGGAAATGTAGCCAAGTGGCGATTGGCCGTGGCGGTGGCCGAGTGGCGGTGCCGAGTGGCGATTGGCCGTGGCGGTGGCGGGTGGCGGTGGCCCAGTGGCGATTGGCCGTGGCGATTGAGCGAGTGGCGGTGTAGCCAATGGCGATTGGCCCGAAGTGGCGATGTAGCGTGGCGGTGAAGTCGAGTGGCGGTGAAGCCGTGGCGGTGTAGCGATGGCGATTGGCCGGAGATGGCGATGTAGCCGAGTGGCGATTGAGCAGAGTGGCGGTGTAGCCGAGTGGCGATTGGCCGTGGCGGTGGCCGAGTGGCGGTCTTAGCGAGTGGCGGTGGCGGTGGCGATTGAGGCAAGTGGCGGTGGCAGTGGCGATTGGCCGATGGCTGATAGCCCAGTGGCGATTGGTCGAGTGGCGATTATGGCCGTGGCGATTAATGCAGTGGCGATTGGCCGAATGGCGTGGCCGTGGCGATTGGCCGTGGCGTTGTAGTAAGTGGCGGTGGCCAGTGGCGATGTAGCGCAGTGGCGATTGGCGAGCAGGCGGTGTGGCGATGGCGGTGGCCGTGGCGATTGAGCGGATAGCGATGTAAGTGGCGGTGGCCGAAATGGCGTTATGGCCGTGGCGATTGGCCAGTGGCGGTGGTAAGCAGCGGTGGCCAGTAGGCGTTGTGTAGAGTGGCGATTAAGCGAGTGGCGATGGCAAGTGGCGATTGAGTCGGCGTTATGGCCGTGGCGGTGTGCAGTGGCGGTGAGCGATTGGCGATGGCCGAAGCGGTAAATGATGGCGATTGGCCGTGGCGATTGGCCAGTGGCGTTTGGCCGATGGCGATTGGTAAGCGTTATGGCCGGTAGGCTGATGGCCGGCGTTATGCTTGATGGCGATTAATGCGATGGCGATTGGCGATGTAGCCAGAAGCGGTGGCTAGTGGCGATTAGCCGGTAGCGTTAATAGCGTGGCGATTGGCCGGTGGCGTTGGCCGGTGGCGATTAATGAGGCGTTAGCGAGGCGGTGAGCCCGGCGATGGGCCGTGGCGTTATGGCCGTGGCGGTGTGGCGATTGGCAAGTGGCGGTCTTGAATAAGCGATTAATGGCCAAGTGGCGGTCGCCCAGTGGCGTTGGCCGATGGCATTATGGCCGTGTGATTGGCCGTGTGATTGAGTCGAGTGGCGTTGTAGCCCGATGGCGATTGGTAGAGTGGCGACCTTGGCCGTGGCGATTAGTAGTGGCGATTAATTCGGTAGGCGTTGTGGCCAGTGACGATTGGCCAGTGGCGATGTGGCCGGCCCGGCGATTGGTAAGTGGCGATTGGCCAGAAGTGGCGATGTGGCCGTGGCGGATTGGCTGAAGTGGCGATTAAGTGGCGTTGGCCGGTGGCGATTGGTAGAAGCGATTTGGCTAGTGGCGATTGGCGGGTGGCGTTAGCCAGTGGCGATTGGTAAGTGGCGTTGGCCAAGTGGCGATTGTTAGGAAGGCGTTAGTAGTAGAAGTCATTATTGGCCGGCGTTATAATAAGTGGCGATTAGTAAGTGGCGGTCGATGGTGTGATCTGTAGAAGAATTAAACTAAGATGGCGATGAAGCGTGGCGTTATGCGATGATTGATAGATGGCGTTAACAGAATGGCGGTCAGCGAGCGATTACTCAATGAGGAGCGGAGTCCGACGACGATGACCGATCAGCGTTCTCTGTGAAGTCGATTAGCGGGGCGATCGTTAGAACAGCGGTGCGAATGTGGGTGCGATGGCGATCAGCGGTGGCGTTTGGCGATAACGTCTGCGGCGGTGGCGATTGATGATGTTGAATTGGTCAGTGGCGTTGGCGGTAGCGATGTGAGCGAGTAAGCGATTGGCGATGGCGTTGGCGATGGCGATGTAGCGGTGGCGATTGGCCGTGGCGATTGAGTCAGTGGCGTTAGCCAAGTGGCGATTGGCCGTGGCGATATAGCCGTGGCGATTGAGCGAGTGGCTGATTGGCCCGTGGCGATATTGGCCGTGGTGGCGTGGCGGTGTGGCAAGTGGCGATTGGTAAGTGGCGATGGCCAAGTGGCACTTTGGCCGTGGCGATTGAGCAGTGGCGTTATGGCAAGTGGCGGTCGCCGTGGCGATGCGGCGTCTGGCGTGTGGTCGCGAAGTGGCGTTGTAGCCAAGTGGCGATTGGCGAGTGGCGTGTAGTAGGTGGCGATTGGTAGTGGGCGTTAATGGCCCGGTGGTGATGTAGCCCAGTGGCGATTGGCCGTGGATTGGCCAGAGTGGCGATGTATCCTAGTGGCGATTGGTCGGTGGCGATTGAGGCCCGGAGTGGCGGTGGCCGGCGTGGCGATAATGGCGAGTGGCGATTGGTAGAGTGGCGTTGGTAAGTGGCGGTGTGGCGATCGACTCTCGGGTAAGCGTGGCCTGCTGGGTGGAATGAACTCGTCAAAGTGAGCGATTGGTAGAGCTGGAGTCCATGTGTATTGATGGGAAGAGCTTTCGTCGGTCTTGAACTTAGGGAACTCGTTATTAGGGGCCCCATTGGTGAGCTCCTTCGAGAATCACGTAGTAGGAGCTCGCCCGTGTTATTTGACCGGAAGAGTTCGTCAATGAGTAGTAAGCGAGGCAGTCCATCGAGAAGGGCGGTGAAGGCTGTGATCCTTGAGCTTGTGGGAACTACGTCCATATCGGGGAAGAACCGTCAATGGATTTGCAAGAGGAGCCACGTCCCGTCAGATGTGCGAGTGAAGGCTCGTCGATGAGTTGTTTGGAGGAGCTCGTCAGGTAGAGCCATTGGGAAGAGCTCGTCAGGTAGACTGTTGCGAGAGCTCGTCCATGTAAATAATAGGGACTCGTCGGGTAAGGCTAGTTTGGAAGAATTTCGTCGGGGTAAAGCTGTTGTAAGAGCTGCGCCCGTGTAAATAATGGGAGCTCGTCGGATAAAGGCATTTGGGAGGGCTCGTCGGGTAGACTATTGTAAGAGCTACGCCCATGTAAATAATAGGGCTCGTCGGATAAAATTTGTTGGGGAGCTTCGTCGAATTAGGCGTTGTAAGAGCTCGCCCGTATAAATAGGAGCTCGTCGGATAAAGGCTGTTGGGAGGAGCTCGTCGGGTGGGAGCTGATGTAAGAGCTCGCCCAGTGTAAAAAATGTAGGGCTCGTCGAGATCGATTTGTTAAGGAGGAGCTGTTGAATTGAAATTTGTTGTGGAACCGCCCATGTAAATAATAGGAGCTCGTCGAGTAGAATTTTGTTTGGAGGAGCTCGTCGGTGGAAACCCATTTAGGCTCGTCCGTGTAAATAATAGGGCTCGTCGGATAAATTTGTGGGAGGGCTCATGGGCATTTGTTGTAAGAGCTCGTCGTATAAATAATAGGCTCGTCAAGTAGATTTGTTTGGAGGAATTTCGTCGGTGGAAATGTTGTAGAGCTCGTCCATGTAAATAATAGAAGACTCGTCGAGTAGAAGAGTTTATTTGGAGCTTGTCGGTATTTATTGTAGAGCTAGATCGTATGATAATAGGAGCTCGTCGAGGAGGTACGATTGGGAGAGCTCGTCAGTTATCTTGTTGTGAGGCTCGTCCATGTACATAATAGAGACTCGTCAGTTGAAACATTGGGACTCGTCCAGTTGACACATTGTAGAGCTCGCCCGTATAAATAATAAGAGCTCGTCCGTATAAATAATAGGAGCTCGTCAGTAGAATTTGTTGGGAAGAGCTTCGTCGATGTAAAAAATGAAGTAGGAAGGAGCGGGTCTGTTTGGAGTCGATGAAGGGCTTGTCAATGTAAATAGTAGGAACAATCCATTTGAGTTGAGGGCGAGCCTACGCCCGACGATTATACGATGGAGCCCGTGCAATGGGCCTTGTGAAGGGCTAAATCAGAGTGAATAGTAGGGGCTCGTCGTTACGGGTGAGGAGACCCGAGCCTCGTCGATATGAGCGTAAGAAGGGCTGGAGTAAATGCGGAGCGCGGCGAAGGGCTCGTCGTGAAGACCAGGTAGGGACTCGTCCATCTGAGTTGAGGAGGGCCTTGTCGATATGAATTGTAGAGAAGGGCCGGGTAAATGCAGATTTAGCGTGAAGGGCTTCGATCCTTTGTGAATAGTAGGGGCTCGTCATTACGGGTTGAGGAGCAGGCCTCGTCGGTATGAGCTATGAAGGGCCCGGAATGCGTACGGGCGCGACGAGGGCTAGATCCTTTGTGAATAGTAGGGGCTCGTCCATCGGAGTTGAGGGAGGAGCCTTGTCAATATGGTGTAAGAAGGAGCGATGCATGCGGGCGTGGCGAAGGGCTCGTCCTTGTGAATAGTAGGGGCTCGTCCATCGAGGTTGAGGAGGGCCTTGTCGATATGAATTGTAAGAGGGCAGATGCATGCGGGCGCGGCGAAGGGGCCTGGAATCCTTTGTGAATAGTAGGGGGCTCGGCGTCCGCGTGAATAGTAGGGGCTCATCCGTCGAGTTGAGGAGGGCCTTGTCGTGAATTGTGGCAAGAAGGAGCCGTGCATGCGGAGCGCGTGAAGGGCTAATCCAGCGTGAATAGTAGAACGTCATTACGAGTTGAGGGGCCCAGGCCTCGTCAATATATTGAATGGTAAGAAGGAGCAGATGCATGCAGGTCACGGCCCGAAGGGCTCGTCCTTGTGAATAGTAAGGGGCGTCGTGCGAGTTGAGGGGTGAGCCGCGTCGATATAATTACTTGGCTCTGGCGTTGTGGCCTTGGTGGCGTTCCAGCTGAGTGGCGATGTAGTAAGTGGCGATGGCCGTGGCGATTGGCGGGTGGCGATGTGGCCGTGGCGATTGGTGGAGTGGCGATTGGGCGGTGGCGTTAATGGCCCGGGTGGTGATGGCCCAGAAGTGGCGATGGCCAGAGTGGCAATGTGGTGTTTGGTCCTAACTCCTGGGCGGCGTGGCACGTGTAGATGGGTGGGCTCGTCAAAGTGAGCGTGGCTCAGGGCGCGAGGGGCGAGTGGCAATGTAGCTGGTGGTCGACTCTGGGCGTGGCACGTGGATGGGTGAACAAGTGAGGTGGGCGGCGTGGCTCGGCGTGGCCCAGAAGTGGCGATGTAGCTGAGGCGGGTCGACTCTGACGTGACTGTGCAGTGGGGAGCTCGTCAAAGTGAGCAAGCCCCGGGCTCTGACGTTGGGGCCTTGGCGGCGTTCGAGCCGAATGGCGTGTAACTGAGCTGGTCGACTCTTGAGGCAGCGTAGCTGTCTTGAGTAAAGCGGGCTCGTCAGATCTAGCGGCGTGGCTCAGGCGCTGGCGTGGTGTGTGTAACTGGCCCGATCCTGCATCCTTAGGCGGATGGCGTTGCTCACCTTGTGTTAGAGTTGATACCATCGATGGCGAAATCGAGTTATGTTTATGGAGAAGGCTGTCGTTCCCACGGTGGCAGCCTTGATGATGCTTTTTTTTTCAAGCTGGGCCGGGATTTGGAGCGTGTGAGGGTCATTTGTTTGGACCGGATTGTTTGCGGGTTGGGATCACGGGGCTCTTGGATTGTCACGGGCTGAGGTGGGATCATTTACCTTTGTTGATGCGGGCCAGATGAAGTACTTCTCTGCAAAACCGGGGAAAGCGGGGTCGGCGGAGCTGCCGTAAGCTCCGATCTTGAGTCAGTTCTTCCTTGAGAAAGAATGCTTAGAGAATTAGTATTGGGCACGAGATAGGCGTACCTTTCACCACTGGGGTGGCCACAGTATTTATAGTGTATATTATTCCCGATTTGAGGTAGTAAGGATTCTTTCCCATTGGATGGGATATTTATTGCCTTTATCGGATTTTAGAAAGAGAAATTGAAGTAATAGTTTATTGAGAATTATCCTCCTTCCTTTTTAGTGAGATTTGATTGGATTTGCAGGATAATATATTATTGAGAATTATCCTGTTTCATGTAGAGATTCAATTAAAGATTTAGTTAGATTCGGGATAATAAGTTATAGGGGATTATTCTGCTTTCCTTATTGGCGAAATTCAATGATTTGCGGGATATGGGGCTTTCTCGATTATCCATATACTTAGGCCTTTGGGCGTGGAATTTGAGCCTTCCTTTTGGGCCGATGCTAGGGGCTTGGGTGTTTTATAGGGCCTGCCTCGCTGGCTGAAGTAAGGTAGGCTGCGCTATTTTCAAACCTCATCATAAATTATAAAAAGAGGCGTCAAAATCATGACTTTCATGCCAATAGGATTTAAGTTTAATACCCGAATATCAATCTTCTTTTAACAGTCGAAAATTTGAGGTTTGACGCTTGAGTAGAGGGCGACAACTTTTAACCCCACCCTTCCTCTGCCTTCAAAGGGTTTTTTTATCTACTGTATTTCTTAAAATTAATTTTTGAAATATTATAACATAAATGAATTCCAAAATTACGCCAATTATGAATTTCAACTTATTAACAACGTTAACTCATTGAAATTAAACTGTTTAGATATTGATAGAGTTTAAAAAATAAGGTTATGAAAGCCCTTTATGAGCCCTAAGAGAGCGGTCACAGCGAAAGCAGGAAGGCGTAGTTGAATTCGAAAGAAGGGTACGTGATAGGGCATTGACCTTTTCGACATCATTCGGTGGCACAGGGCCCGGCCCGGAAGAGGTCCAATCAGTTTGGCCCCGAGGCTACTTGTGGAAAAAGTCTCCAGACGAAAATGAACGATTCGCAATAATATATTATTCATGAGTCTGACCCAAATCTCAACAATAGGAAAGAAAGACAATATTATATCGGCCTTCAGATCGGATCCATAATAAGGAAGAAAGATTACCCCGAATAAGCTACTCTTTCTATATCCTATACCATCCGTCACGGACTATAATAAGAAATATCCCATCTAATGGGAATGAATCCTAGTACCATCCAGTGGGAACATCTCTTCTGAGTGGTCACCCCATCGGTGAAAGGTACGCACAAACTAAAGCCATTATTGATACGCATCCTAGACACATTCGCCTTCCTAAGCAGTCTCTATTTTCTCTCAGGAAGAAACTGACTTAGGCATCGGAGCGGCCACGGGCGAAGCCCTCGCCGACCCCCCTTCTTCTTTGTTTTTGCGGAGGAGTGCTACGATCGGAGTTTGCGGATCAGCGGAGTGCGATCTACTTTAGCGAGACGATCCGAGAGCTGTGTGACCGCGACAATCGGGTCGGCCGAGGGCCTGCGGCTCCCGGCCTAGTTGCGGTTGAAAAGCATCATCGATTGGCACCGTCTAACAGGGTAGCGTTCTCTATAGATATAACTGATTTCTCGGTTCTTGTGTGTCGGCCTGGGCCTGGCAGGCAGCCTGTCCTCGAGGGTTAAGATCAGACGGCGCGGGGCAGTAGGCCTCCGGCGTGTTAGAAGCAATGCGGACGAGCGCGCATGAGGTGGAAGCACTCGCCTCACGATCAACGTCTGACGGAAAGTTAGAACAACACCCGAGACAGATCGACGACCCCGGGGCGCAATGAAACTCGGGAAGAATTCAGAGACATTTCCACAGCGAAGAGACTGACCACGATATCGGTACTCCCGAAATTTTGGCGAAGCGAGAAGTCCGGTCGGGGCAGGGGCATGGACCACCTAGCCCCGGAGAGGCCAGCAAACAGCCCTTAGAGCACATCGGGAGCGGAGGAGTGCGCCATCCTCGGCAAAGACATGGGAACGATCATGGGATCGGTGGTTCGAGACCTCCGGCCAGAGCTTGGCCGCGCGAGGGGGGTAGTAAGAGGACGGCGCTCCACGACCTTATGGATACTTTGGTACGCTGGCGGTCGCCTACCCGTAGAGGGTACTCAACACCCCACTTCCGGCGAGTTCGAGGAATGCCGCGAGGTGGGCGTTCGATGTACTGGGGATCCAGTTGATCATCCTCGACACTTACAAAAACCAAATGGAGCTTTTGCATGGGTATCGAGATCCGGTCACGATCACGAGCTTCGCTATCACCCTAAAGGCCACAGCCACGGCATGGTTCAATAGACTTCCACAAGTGATCGATCTCTCATAAATTCAGAGGCTATCCATTGCATTGATCTCTCACTTCATTGGGGCGGGACATCTGAAAGCCAAGTTATCATCTACTAAGCATCAAGCGGGGCTGTGAAAGCGAGGTCTTATGTTGTGATTCAATGCAGGAACTCTAAAGGTAGATATACACGGCAGGAAATTTGCGTCCTTTGTTCGTAGAACGTCTTAGGAGTTCGGTCGAAAGATTTAATGTTTTCCATCTCCAAAAATCCCCCAGCAAGCATGGCGGAGGTGCTCGCAGTGAAATACATTACTTGGTGAAGAGGCCCTCATATCCGAAGAGAGCTCTTCCATTCCACCAGAAAGAAAATGCGGGTCGGACAAGCTTGACGAGGGCCAGAGAGCCCAAAGAGACAAAGCGACCGGGAAGGATCTCGAAAAATGAAACGATCTCAGGCGTGGAAACCTCGGAGATCGATGCAGGTCCATCAGCGTCAGAAGGCGGCGATGTTGTCGCCTGACACTTCCACCCAGCTGACCTCGGTATCCGCAGTCTGAAGTCACGAAGCAGAGCGGTTCACGAGATGACCAACTCAAATGAAGTCGGACCCTTGAGGGCTGCTCGAATACTGCGAGTTCCATGGAATTCACGGACCTTGCCGCGGGCTATTGCTCCTGACTTCAGAGAAATAGAATTACTTAATACGGCGCGGATACACTCAGAGCGCTTCATATCCTGCAAAGCCGGGCTCATAATCAAGCTCAGGCAGGAGGCCTCGTCTGTGACACGCCTCGGCAAATGGCGGCTCGGCACGACAACCCCGCGGTGAAAATCCGGGTAATCTTAGGAGGATTTGCGGCGGGGAGGGAATCTGGCTCGGCACGGAAGGCTACTACGCGGCATCGGGGCAGCGGAGGTAGCGAATACAAGCAATGTCTAAACTACCCGCGACCGACCGTCTGATCACATTCGACTCGAGATCTGGAGGGTGCCAACACCCTCATGACGACCCGGTAGTTCGTAGTGGTGGCCAATAAAGCAGTTCGCCAGTCTGAGTGACAAGCGGGAGTTCAGCGACATCATCTTGGCGTCAACCTTTAATAAAATGGGCATCGGAAGGCTGGAACGTCAGCTCATCTAACGGGGTTCACCTCACGGGGAAAAAGGTATTACCTCTAGGCTCAAATACAAGCTGGTACTCACCTTGGGAGATCCTCCATGTCGGCGGCGACCGGCAAGATTCCTGTCGTGGGCGCCCGGAATCTGCTTACAACATGTTCTTCAGGCGGACCTTCTCCATCTTGATAAGCCATCCCCTCCGTACCACATGATGGTCAGAGTTCCCTCTGCGTAAGCCCAATTAGGGAATGGATTCGAGAGACAGTGTTGGCCGGGAATGCTACTCGTGATCCGTGAAACAAAAGCGGTTGACAGCATACTGGATGGGCTCGGCAGCTGCTTGGCGGGGTGTTCACGGACGAGCCATCGAAGAAGTGGAACGCCGTATTGGAGCGGCGACGGAGCATCTCGCTATGCTCGGATCAGTTATGAAGACCTCAAAAAACCCCCTTATCCATTTTTAAAACAAAAGCAGGCGTCTTGGCGTGGAAGCGGGCGAGATATGGGAGAATCGATCCTACGTGTCCACTCCGCGAGCGACGTCGACCATCCTTTCTTGATCAAGCGAGAGGAGGAGCTTGGCGCTGAAAGACAAAAAGCCATCGAGAGTGACAGCTCCTCCCGAAGCAGGGAAGCGTCGGGGAGGTAGAATATCCTGAGTGGTTAGCCAATGTAGTACTCGTCAAAAAAGCCAATGGCAAGTGGCGACTCTGCATCGACTTCAATGACATTAACAAGGCATGCCCAAAAGACAATTTCCCTTTGCCACAAATCGACCTCATCGTAGATGCCACTGCTGGACATGAACTTCTCAGCTTTATGGATGCCTTCTCCGGCTACAAGCTAGATTGAAATATGCACTGGAGCGACGAAAAGACCTCGTTCGTCCTTGGCCTTGGGGAACCTGTGTTATCGTGCCAATGCGTTCGGACTCAACTGTAGAGACTACATATCGAGGTTGGTGAGATCGGATGTTTGAGACAATTAGGCCTGACTATGGGGTGTACATAGATGACATGCTAGTAAAACCCACCTCAGAATTTGGGCTCCCATAGACCATGCGTGGAAGTTCGGATCTTGAGAAACTACAACATGAAGCGAACCCGGTAGTGTGCCTTCGAATTATCGTAGGAAATTCACGGGTTCATAGTCAACCAGGAATTGAAGCAAATCCAGGACCAAGATAAAGCGTACTTCGACATGCCTTAGCCATCAAGCATAAAGGAAGTTCGGCAGCGGGAAAGTTATTGCCTTAAATAGGTCCATTATCCGAGCCGTGATAAATGCCGGTAGCTTTCTTCCGAGTTACGAAGAGGCCTTTCAATGGGATCACAGTGTGAGGAAGCATTTTTGAGCTCCCTCCCATTCTAGTAAGTCCCTCTTTTGAAGGGAACTCCTCACCTATGCACAGGCGTATTAGATTTCTCAACTTGATCTTTGTCCTCGTCAGAGACAAAGAGCGAGTACAGCATCCAGTTTACTATTACAGTTGAGCTTTGAGAGGTGCGGAAGAGAGGTACCCAAAGATGGAAAAATTAATTTTGGCCTTGGTATTCTTATTTCGGAAACTCAGCCCTTGCCCGAGCTCACACGCAGTTCAACGGAATTCCCAGTAAACAGAAGTGTTACATAAACCCCCCGGAAGTCTCGGAAGGGCGATGGAGTGGGCCGTAGAAGCACGAGTTCGACATCGAGATACAAGCCCAGCGCAATAAAGGGCGGGTTTTAGTAGGCTTCGTCATGGAATTCCGCTACGCGAGGCTGAGTGAGAAACCGCTCAAATAATGAGAACGATCTCCCAGTCGGAAGCTCTCTCGTAGATGGAGCCTCGAATGCCTGAGAGTGGGCGGTCGATCACGACCTCTCGGAAGGAATAGATATTGAGTGCGCACTCAAATTCGGATTTCATTATCAATAATGACGGTAAGTATGAGGCCAGTCATAGCGAGGCCTCGGCGCGCATTCCTTTGGAAGTTGACCGGCTAGAAGTACTGCGGTGATTCCCGGTGGTAGTAAGGCGGATGAAGACCTCTGAAGCGCGGGAGGATGATCCTGTATCTCCAAAAGGTACAAGATTTATTAAAAAAATTCGTGTTGGTTCATGTCAGACATGTCCCCGGAAGCGGCCTGGCGGCGCCATGGCAAAGTTAGCAGCGGCCTCACGGAAGACCTCAGGTAGATCGACACGTCGAGATGCACGGCGAGCCACTCCCCATTGATCTGCGGCGTGGGGTCACCCAGGTCGAGTTCGGTAGGTGGATGGACCCATGCGGGATTACTTATGGACGTCTACACGGCGACAGAAAGACGGCTAAAATAAGGGCCAGTGCCGCGGGTTCACAAATCATAAAGGCTTTATCCTGACGAGTTCTTCCTCATCCTTAAATGCATCGCGGGAAAAACATCGAATACGTCTTAGGGTTCACGAAGGTATATGCGGGAAATCATATCGGGCTCGAGCAAGCGGAAAGGTCTTGAGACAAGGATATTACTGACACCACAATGCCAGATGCAGCAGGCCTAGTCAAAATCTGAGATTTGCCGGGGCACGCGAGATCTCACGCTCCCGTGAGGCCCTTGACATCGATCGACCCTGGCCGCTTCCTTGATAGGGTCTTGACATCACGGGACCTGCCCACAGGAAGGAATTTGATATAAGTTCATCATCGTCGCAGTAGATTACTTCACCAAATGGGTGGGGCCCAGGAGCCTTTGGCTTTCTGATCCTTAGAGACAAATGATGCCTTGATTTTGTATGGCGAGCCGTCCTTATGCGGTCGGTATCCCGAGGAACGGTGTGGAGACAGGAAAGCAATTTGACAACGCCAAATTCAGAGATTTCTGTGCTGAGCTCGGAATTAAGAATTATTACTCGTCAGAGCACATCCACGATCCTAATGAATGGGCCCGAGTCACCGCCAGGAGACCCTTAAAGGCGCATTAAAGACCAAACTGGAAGACCTTAAAGGAAAGTGGGTAGAATACCTCCACGAAGTGCTATGGGCTCTGGGACGACACGAAGTCAACGCGAGGAAACCCCCCGTTATACTAGCCTTGACATGAAGCGGTAGCCCTATCGAGATCAGATTAAAGTCACCAAGGATCGAGTTAGCGACGGTGGAGCCACGATGGCGAAGAGCTCGGAAGTCTAAATTTGGATATCTTAGATGAAAAAGCGAGGCAAGTACTAAGGCGTATAGAAGCTACCAAGGAAGACGGCGAGGTACTCTGACCAAAGTCAAACCCGGGGCTACATGTCTGGGTGATACGGTCTTAAAAGTTATTGCAGTGAGGAAGAATCGGCACACATGGGAAATTGGGCCCCATTGGGAAAGGCCTACATCATGCTCGAGTCGTCGGACCCGAGCAATTCTGAGCTCCTAAACGAGAGGAGGGAAAAATTTTAATGGGAGCGAACATCTTAAACTTTTATCAGTGGGCGGTTTGTAATCTTAAATGGAGATTTATGATTTTCAATTAATGATTCAAGTTCCTTTGGTCATTTTATTAAGGCGTCGTAAGCAACTGGACATATAATGCTTTCGAGGAAAAATTACATGCAATAGAATGAAAACTCATAGACAAAGGAAAAATCTCTCTTTATTCCAATCGAGATTACATTAGTTACAATCAATGGTGTCATCGATTGCATCTTGAGCACTGGTACAATGGTTCCCTCAAAAAAAAAAACTTCCAGGAAGAAAAGAGGAAAGAAAATGGGAGAAGACCGAGAAAGGTGGAAAGAGGAGAAGAAGGGATGGAAGGGTTTATGCGAGAAAAAACCCAAAAAATGGGAGAAAGAGATGTGGAAAAAAGATGAAAGAAGGAAAGGAGAAGGAGAAAGGAAAGAGAAGAGCGAGAAAATGGAGAAGGCGCCTTGAGAAATGCATCGCCCTCCCCCAGGGAATGCATTCTAAGCGAAGCTAGGGAATAACATGACTCCCATAAAGGGAGACTAGGGAAAAACACAACTCCCACAAGCAGAAGTTCAACAAAACTAAACTAGAATCTTGGTGGATCACGCGAGAGCAACCGAGACGTCGTAGCTTCATCTGCCTTGATTTGAGTGGCCTTTTAGAAGAAGCTGAATATCACAAGTGTAAACTCCATAGCGATGAAGCATGCATTTATAAGAGGCAGAAACACTCTAGTCACCAGACGTTCCAAATTCTCCATAAATCGGCATTAAAGGCGTTCGCACCTTTCGAAGAAAATCGGAAGTCAGTGGCGCCGCGCAGCAGCTCACTTTGTGAGTTCGTCTTTGCGCATGTCGCGTCTCGCGAGTCGGTCATTTCGGCTACATCGCCCTTTCGGCCCTGGCGCGAGGCCCAGCGGCTCACTTTGAGTTCGTCTACTCACGCATAGGTCACGCTACGGTCGGATCATTTCGTGCTACATCACCGCTCAATTTCTGATGCGAACTTCGCGACTCAGCAGCCCGAGTTTGTCTACTGCGGGCGGGTCGCGCTCTGGGAGTCGGATCATTTCGGGCTACATCGCCCTTTCGACCCACGGCTCGAGGCCAATGACTCACTTTTGTGAGTTCGTGCACTGCGCACGAGTCACGCTACAGGGAGTCGGATCGGCTCGGGCTACATCGCCGCTCGGCCGCGGGGCCGAGGAGCCCGGCCGGCTCACTTTGACGAGTTCATCTACTCTTCAGTCCGCATTTGCACGAGGTCGGATAAGCTCGGGCTACATCGCCACTCGGCCCGGCGCCGGGGCCGGCGGCTCACTTTGGCGAGTTCGTCTGCACAGACAGAGTCACGGCTGCACCGGGGAGTCGGTTAAGCTCGGGCTACATTGCCCTTGGCCCACGGCGCGGGCCGCGGTTCAATTGTGAGCTCTTCCAGTTCCACATGACGGCTTCTACGCCCAGCGAGTTCCGCATTGGCGAGCTCGACCCAACTATTCATATAGGCGGGCTCTTCCTAAGCCGATTCATATGAAGCGAGCTGCGCCCCCGGCCCGAGTTCATATTGACGAGCTAAACCATTCACCTCAGTCCATGCAGCCTAGGAAGCAGTTCATCTCAAACCTTTCCGGTAAGCCGGAACCCGGTAGCTAGCCCAGCGGAGTTCATCAATCGACATAGGCCGTCAAATTCTAAGTCATTTCAATTCGAGCGACTCGGTAGGCGAACGGCGGCTCCGTTAGCAGGCTAAACCATTCACCTCGGGCCCGTGCGGCCTGAGGCGGTTCGCATTTCGGTGACTGGCCGTCGAACCCCGGTAGCTTACTTTGGCGAGTTCGACCATTCCTACAGGCCCGCATGATGCAAGGAGTCATTTCAACTCGAACTAACTCGGTAGAAGCGAACCCGGCGGCTCCCATTGAGCTAAACCATTCACCTCGGGCCATGCGGCCCCAGCGGTTCGACTCGAGGCCGGCTCGGTAGCAGACCCGGTAGCTCACTTTGACGAGTTCATCCACTCAGCACAAGCCATGCAGTCTAAGGAGTCATTTCAATTCAGGCAACTCGTGGCGGGCGACGCTCCCATTGTGAGCTAAACCATTCACCTCGGTACATCACGGCCTAGGAAGCGAGTTCGGCTCGGGCAACTCGTAGATGGAGCCCGATAGCTTTACTTTGGCGAGTTGTCCGCCGGCCTGAGCCACGCGGTCTAAAGGGTCATCTATTTCGGGCACCCCGATTCGGAACATGCGAGACGAAGGCGATTGGAGTGAAAGAGCGCGAAAAGAGCCTGAAATAGCGGCTTGAGTAGAGGTGCAAAATGAGTATTCATCAAAGACAAGGCTACATATATTTTGGGGCCTAGGCCCAACAACACGCCAAAAAAAAAAAAAAAAAAAAAAAAAAAGGTATAAAGCGGGCCTTCGGGCGGGCGAAGGCTAGATCGGAAAGGAGACGGGACGGTGAAGAAGGGAGTGGACCTCGGCGGGGTGCCCGGCTCTCGAGTGTCGAGAGAGAAGGACCCTAATCCCTCTTACCGTCCTTGGAGTCAAAGTGCGTCGGTCGGAATGAGCGTGCTTGACCTTCTTTTGAAGCGAAGCCACACAGAGCCCATTGATTAGAAGCCTCGGCTCTCGGTCTTCCAATAACCGTCTCGGGCCCACTTAAAGTTATTTGCGTGAAGATCCCCACCTTGACCAGCTACGCCTCGTTCGGGCGTTCAGGCTGGCCGCCTCGTTAGCCCTCGCGGCAGGCCTCGTCCGACAACTAGTCTTATCACGAAGATCGTCTTTGATGCACGAGCTCTTGTAGACTCTGAGCTCGGGACGTGAGGCTCGTCCTAACCATGCGGGTTCATCTTTGGGCGGTTGCGGCGGAGTCCTAGCCTCCGTCAAGTCGTGTTCTGCGCGGTCCTCCGTCATACCAACACTCCAGGCTTCGTAGCCGTCGCTCGAAGCTATTCGGACTCGTCTTCCCTACCTTCGGCCCGGGCACGAGTCGAAGTGGTATGTTTCAGATCGACTTGAGCTTCACGGCTTCCTCGGTCATCGTTGCACGAACCTCGCTGACTCATTTCGCTCGGATGTGGGAAGCCACATAACCATAATCGGTACGCTGCATGACCTTCCCATTTATTTAGCCTTCTGGCTAAACCCTTCAATGAGTAGCCACGCATCCGGTATGAATGACATCCAGACTCGAAACACATCTCAAAAGTAGGTCAAATATGACAGGTACGGGAACTTACGGGCGGCCGCCTGGAGAGATAGAGGCGAAAGCCGTCGACGGGCGTATGGCAGGCCTCTTAAAGATGGGAGATCCTTGGGAATAGACGAGGAAGCTGGCGCTGCTTGCGAGCTTTCGGCATTGTGAGTAAGAATCCCCTTCTCATGACTTGGGGCTCGGGATCTTTCCTCTCAGCCTCTTTCCCTCCTTCGAAAGACTGACTTAAGCTTCTCCGTTGGCGGGTTCCAGACGGTAATGGGTGATCATGCTTAATTTTTCAGCCGCCACGCGGGGATCCTGCGCCTCTGCCGGACCACTGAATGGGATCGCGAGCTCAAAACTATAGGAGCCATAATCAGTCTGGTATGAGGATAAGAGGACGAGAGATGAAAGATACTGACTTGAACTTTGACTGAAAAGCTGGAGCTATCTTTCTCGACAGAGTGTGAGGTTTTTCGTTTCCTACTCGGGGTTTCGAGACACCACCTCCAGTGGGCCAGCGGTTCACAGTGGGTTTAGCGTGAGAGGGCTGACGGAGGAACTTTATAAGTGGAAGGAGGTGAGGCCTCGGAGCGGAGAGGATCGAGTGGACTTCGAGACTCGATGGGTGAGAACATCAGGCTTGGTCGACTCAGTAAGGGCGAGAAGGACACTCGGTAGCCTTGGCCTTCACGGTGAGTTATCTTCATGGCCGAGATCAATTCGAGGCACACGAAGCATGTAGGCGATCTGAGTCGAGTGCCCGGTGACCACAAACGAGGTTATAAAGCAGGCAGACACTCACAGAAGAATCTCGGGGTAGTCGAGCCAGGGCCGCGGAGTGTGGAGTCAGCACATCGGGAAGGATCATATTCCCGGTGCGGCCTAACGAAGAAATGGCATCCCTTCCACACGGCCTATGGGAGGAGGGAAGATGGGAAATCACGGAGGAGCAAGACGCTGAAAAATAAAAGAAACTCAGGATGTCTCATACATTTAAAAAGGTAAAGCAGGCTATCTTTGGGGACAGAGCCCCACAATCCCTAAAGAAAACCGGATAGCAAATACCACTAGCAGTTGGGGCGCGAGGTTGGTAGGACACATTAATCTTTGTAAAACCCTTTTATGAAGGGGTGCGAGAGGGGAAGCGAAGGCGGATTATCGAAGGCCACTTCGAGAAGAAACACACCATCCTAGGCACGGAGACCCACGTAGAGGTGAAACATCGGGGGACCACCGGGCCGCGAGGGAGGCGATACTTTGGCAATGGCCCATATGAAGGGCCAGGCCTTCACATGTCCACCCAGTTAGCGTCTTTGAGCAATGGATCTAGGCCAGGCCCCTAAGGTGTTGTCGGGCTCACTTTCCCCTTGCCCTTGTCGGGGAAGAGGGCACCTTGGGAACATCTAGAACCACGGACGAACGGTTGGAGACACCACCAATTCGTCTGAGACATCAATGAAGAGATGCCATCGATCTGTGAGAGGAAGAAACGACCAGGACCCATGATGAGAGAGTGGATAATGAAAACAAAATTCGCTTGACCCAGACAGCTACGTCTTATCACCCGAAAAGAAAAAAAAAAAAAAAAAAAAAAAAAAAACCTGAGACCTTGAGTGGACCCAAAGACAACAGAGAAAGACTACGCAAGTGAGACAGAAGACTAAGAAGGAAGACCGAACTCGCTAAAGGCAAATAAAAGGTCCCAGAGCAATGGCACACAAGGCCGGATGTCATGAAAAGAAAGAGACAAAGGAAGTGAAAGGAATGGAAGAAATAAGCAGCCCAGAAGAGTCATCATTTATCCTGAGACCGATGGCGTGTTTAACTAATCCGATGACGAGACCGTGGAAATTGCACTTTCGATGCTAGAAGCGTTCTGACCCTTACGTACCGCAGTACCTGAGAAATTTGGGGCAAGTGATAGGGTTTGAAAAGAAATAAGGTTCATGACCACACACCAAGCCCGAAAGAGGCCCGACCCAGTGAAACACGAGAAGGCCCACTAGTTGAATTCCAAAGGAGAGGCTGTGATAGGGCATTCAAGCCTTTTTACGACAGCATTCCAGCCTTTTAGGGCCCGGCCCGGAAGGGAGTCCCGATGGTTTGGCCCCGAGACCACTTATGGAAAGTCTCCACGAGGTATAGAAAATAGAGCAGTCCCTAATAATATGTTATTAAGTCGGTAAATCTCACGAATAAGGAAAGAAAAACGATATTGATCGGCATCCAGTCGGATCCCCCGATAAGGAAGGAAGATTACCCCCGAATAAGCTACTCTTTCTATATCACATACCAAATCCGTCACGGACTATAATAAGAAATATCCCATCTAATGGGAATGAATCCTAATTACCATCGGCTGGGAGAACATCTTATAAATACAAGGTCACCCGTCGATTGAAGGTACGTATGAGCTAAAGCCATTATTAGTACGCATCCTAGACACATTCGCCTTCCTAAGCGGTCTATTTTCTCGGGAAAGAGCCCGGCTTAGGCATCGGATGCCCTTGGGGCGAAGCGCCATGGGCCATGCTTCTTTGTTTTACGGAGGAGTGCTACGATCGAGTTTGCGGTCGGCCGTGCGTGATCCTACTTTAACCCCGAGACGATCCGGGGAGCACGTAGCCAGCCCGGCTGATCAGTCGGCCCGTGACCCCAGCTCAGGCCCGATTCAGGTTGAAAAAAGTATCATCAGATATCAAAAAAAATATAAGCGATGGGAATTTTGCTTTTGTTGTGATAATAGATTTATGAAAATGCCATGCTTGATGAGCATACTTTATTTTTACCCTTCCACAAACACTACTCGCTCATTAATGAAACTTTTTTTTTTTTTGACAAATGTGAAACATTTAATGTACAAGAAGATGGAATATACAAATTGTTGTATTTACCCGATAAGCTCCGCTTTCTTCTGTTTCTATCTACTTCAATCAAAGTAGGTAAATCTTTTTCCCACAATTGTTTATTTGAAGTCCCAAATTCTAGAGTTTTGGATTAAAATACTATATATTTTTTAAAATTATAAAAATAATTGATATTTGAAATTACTACCCAATCTAGTATGCTTGGACCATGTAGGCGACAACAAGACAAATACCACTGTCCTCAACAATGACTTCATTATTTTTTTAAAAGTATATGCCGTTGTATGACAACGACTTTATCATTTAAAAAAAAATAAAATTATGCTATCACTAACATTTGAAATTGTATAAATTGATTTTAAAGATTACGTTTGATATTTAAAATGATAACTTTTCCAAATCTTTATGGTTTTTAGTGTAAATAATATTTTTAGTTTAAATAATTTATCTAAAAAAATCCACTTTTACACATTTGTTGAATAAAAAAAAATCAAATAGAAATTATTAAAAATATGATATCTAACTTGATTCACCTATTGATACTATTTACTCACCCTTTAAATAACTTGTTTTTGTGTTTGAAAAAGATTTTTCGTAATAGTAATAATAAAAATAATAAAATTGAAGTCACATTAATTCTTTTAAAAAAAAAGTTTAATAAGATAAATATGAAATTACTGTCATGTTAGTTTTATTATTATTATTATTATCTTTAAAATATTCAAAATAACAAATTATTTAGAATAATGAAGTGATAAGATTTGATAAATTCATGGGTTTGAACTAAAATTAGTTATCATTACAAATTAGCACACAATTGATTTATTAATTTAAATATATTAGTAAATATTTTTAAATTTTCACAACAAACACATCCAACTTAGCCTTAAATCCCAAATAAGTATGCAAGTTTTATTTTAAAATATTTGAAAGTTTTATTTTTATTTCACAAGTTGTATCCAGTTGTGTATTATCATTTTAAAATACAGAATTATGTATAAACAAAATCCATATAAATATAAAATATATACAAATATCAATATATACAAAAATATAAACATATATCGATAGGTCGTAAGATGGTGTGCTTTGCATATTTACATTCTGTAGGGCTGTGAGCTAAGAATACGGCTAATTGATATATAGGGTCTCGTGCAATCTCATATGGAGATGAATGAGCTGAGGGAGCTGATGGATGAAATACTCGACGTCTACGTGGAGCGCGAGGTCACCTAGGTGGAAGTGCACCCAATTCGGATACAAGGTCAATCATGGTCTCATCGGTCTCATCGATGGGAGTCAATGTAGGGGATGGTAAAGTTGGAGATGATAAGGTGATATCTATTGCCATGGAAGCTGGCTCTGGTGACATCGGACAAAGATGTGGTCTATAAGGGGGGAGATGTGGGTGATAATGGTGGGATGACATGTGGAGTGGAAGTCTTGACTAATGTGTAAGTGTGTGGGGCTATGGAAGGTGATGTGTAAGTATGTGGGTGTATAAAAGTATCGGGTGATGTGTAAGTATGTGGGTGTATAAAAGTATTGGGTGATGGGTAAGTATGGGAGCGTATGGAAGTATCGGGTGCAAATATGGGAGTGGGTGATAATGGTGGCAATGTTGGCTCAGGTGTACCACAACCTCCCTCACCATCTTGACCACGATTTCGCCCACCATCTCGACCACGACCTTGTCGATCAACTCTCCCTCTCCCTCTCCCTCTATCTCGAATGGGCTGCATACGAATTGGAGTGGATGACACCGGAAGTCTAATGGATGGTCCATGTGAAGTAAATGCTTCCTGATCGTGTCAAATGATGCGATGCTCATATCCGATCTAGTGTAACATTGATATAGCAATATGATGTAAGTCGTACACCAATCCTATGGTAGCCTAAATACGAGTAATTGTATGTCGTAGGAATGAGGAGATATAAAGACCAAATTTGAACAATTATAAATACGTAATCTATTGATTCAAATTTGAAAAACACTTTATAAACACAAGACTCTAACTTACCAAAAGCTGAGTAGTACCGGTTATAGTACGATACCTCATATCATCCTTATGGAGTGGTGGTGTCATAAAACATCGTGTAATACGATGATACCATTGCATATATGGATCATGGAAGTCCATAATACCCACCATAGGGGGTGAGGTGATGATCTTGTCCGCTTGCATATCCCATAAGGCAACGTATGGAGAATGATATGTCGCCCAATCTCTCCGAAGCTGTCCACGTGCATCCGCTCCATGTAGTTGTTGCTCATAAGAGCAAGATGAAGGTATCTCCCGCTGTAACCCAAATTGGCACAAGACTAGCTTTGGATGATGCCCTGCTATAGCCCAAACTAGCGTAAGACTCGCTCTGGACGATGCCACTCAACAGTCCCAAAACATATAAGCGGTGGATCTCCTGATCAAATAAGCAGATTTCTAGTAGTTGGTCAACCAACTCTCCAACGTATGGTTGCCACAAGACCTACACATTTACAATTTACGTCAATAACGTTGATGTGAATATGAATTAAATTACTATAGAACCATCTACTTTTACATATGTATGTGCATCTAGCTGATCTCGATATAGGAGAAGTACATTGGATGAGTTATGACTCGTGTCAAAGGTATTCTCTACCTACACCCCAATGGCAAAGCTGGATCTAGCTCAGCCACAACATCAACTGGTAATCTATTATGGAAAGCGTTAGCTACGTCTCCATCGACGACATCGACTTCGTCATGATGTGAGGCATGAGCGACTGGAGGTGCTGGATGTGCTACTAGTTGCCCAAAATCAAGTCGTCCCATGTGAAGTCTCTCCCAAGACTAGAGCTGCATATAAAAGAAACATAAAAGTAAGCAAACTAATGATACATTATGTACATGAATCAGTATGTAATAAAATAAAGTTATTGATACTTGTAACAATGTAAAACAACCACTAATACCACATGTACGATCTAAGCTAGCTCAGCATAGCTCTCGATATAACTATATTAAGTACCACTGCACCCGACTATATCACATGTCTGGCATCCGAATCACCATGTGATGGGAGAAAGAACAGATGGACATTCACTCCCTTCTTGTCCGCAAACAAGAAGGATCCAAGCAGTGCCAAGATTAAACCACGCGCACTCCGCTCTAAGGTGACATCGTCTACATCAGGTGCTGGGGTGGATAACTTATCACATAACCATTGTATGGAGAGTAGATCCTGCGAGGCATCGTGAGGTGGGGTGACGCAAGCGGATCCGCAACTCCACCACATCGAACACACATGTCTCGATGAGCTCTGGTCGTGGATACGAGCGGGATGATAGTAACATCACGTAGCGTGTCAAACACCTCGATGGAGTCACGTAAATGTATTGTGTCTCGGCCTTATCTCGATGAGACTAATGATGAGTGACCAATCGATCATGATGTGGCCCATGTGGTATATACCATAGAATCTTGCGCGGATCACGTATGGACGAATACATAGATCCATCCTCCACATACTAATGAAGACTTTCATCTGCTGGCGAGGGTGGAGTACCTCATGGAACTACATGTAACGAAGAAATCAGTTTTATAATTGATTATATATAGATTACACCAACAATATGTAATAGTAGTTGATATTTAATAAAATACATACCTACTCCGTATCTACTAAGTGTGATCTATAAATTTCTTGCAATACCAAGACAGATGGATCTGAAGGATCCGCATCATGAAGCCCTTTGAATGTCATATTTGTAATAGATAACACAAAGACAATCTAATTATTAACAAAAAACTTTGAGAAACTAGTATCATATGCATGAATGCAATTACTAAGGGATATAACAAAAAAACCACGTATAAGAATGATGTCTCATTTACATAAATACGATACACACGTCTTTTATATTCCAAGAAATAAACATTCGTACATAAGTCTTATACAAAGGAACTACAAACATGACAGGTAAAATGCCTTAAAATTTTTTTTTTGAGTTACATCACATATTTCATTGAACTTGATTCCTATTCTTACAAGAGTCTGGAGTTGTGACAGGTTGTTTGCCTGACCATGTGATAGTAGTTTTCCCCTCCCTAACGTCCATTTCATTATGCAAACGGGTTGATTTAGGATGTCCACTGTGTATGCATTTCATTAACTCAGGAGGTACAATCGTAGGACCATCATAACGAGGCCACTCATCTTCATTGAATATGGGATGAAACAAGCTTGCCCAAGTATCATAGTACGACTGCGTAGTGTAGTAGCCTTGAAAAAATAATCGAAAATCAACACAGTGATGCTGACATGCTGCATGATATGGCTACATGGAAATCCATATATAAATGTCTTACCACATGTGCATTTCTGGTTATGTAAGTTGAGTCATTGTGTTCAACCACTCATTGACTTTACATGAAATCGCCCTTGGATGTGATCGTAAAGAACAATTTCCATTGATCCAGCCTTAATGACACGGGCCTTAATCTGAGCGTCAACATAAGGAGTGTACTGCTTATTAGATGTCAATCTGTTAGCTCTTTATTCCCTTTTTGCAACAAAGTAACTATTAAGGCGGAAAAAGGTCAACTGAACTAATGCAGTGATTGGTAAGCTACAAGCTCCTTTAAGAACGTTGTTAAAACCCTCGGACATGTTGGTAGTCATTATCCCATATCTACGACCTCCATCGTGTGCAAGTGCCCACATCTCAAGAGGGATCGCCTCTAACCATTGTTGTGCTTCCGAATTAATTTTCCTAATTATAGCCATTTGCCTATTGAATCTGTGTTGTTTAGTAACTGAAGTTGCTCTGCATACCAAATTCTTCAGGAGTTTATCTTTGAATCATGTCATAAAATTGCTTGCAAGATGACGCATGCAAATCCTGTGATAGGCAGATGATGCAGCCCAACCAAGATGAGTGATCCTCCCTTGCTGGCGCCCATAATACTGGGATGTCACATAAGATATAACACAAATTCGAATCCTTTGAGTTATACATTTAAATACATGCACGAAAGAACCAACTGACTATCAATATTCTCACCCCACGTAATATGAATATGATGGAAGCAGTGATTATTTCCATCCCACCATAGTAATCATTAACGTGCCTTTATACTTCCCATACAAATGTGTACCATCAATACTCGATGCGGACTGACAATGTTAGAACCCTTGATAGATATGGCTTGAATGACTAGAACACGCTTTGAAATATCTCAGTGTTTGGCATATTACTATCAAATGTTTTCCAAATCACAACACATCCAGGATTTTCTTGCTCTAAGGCCTAGAACAAACGTGGAAGCTCTGTATATGATTGAGAAAAGTCACCCAATAAGTGTCTAAGTGCTTTATGTTTTCCATCCAACGCCTTTTTGTATGAAATTTCATATCTCAATTTCTCCATCACACTTGCTTGAATAGCATATACATACCAAGTGAATTATGCCTTAATAATTACCTTGATATGAACAATAACCAACTTTGAGTCCAATTGATGATGGTCCCGATTTAAGCAAGGATTGACACAAGTATGTGGCCCTTTATACTTGTTGATAACAAGTATCTTTTACAAGCATGATCCGAAACTTCCATGGACATTGACATTCCTCGGCCTTCTTACATCTTAAAACTAGTGATTTTTTTGAGGATGCAACAACCACAAACTCTTGGAGTGCTTTAATTAAGTAAATCTTTGCAGCCTCTTGCAAAGTAGATTTGGTATTAAAAACTTGGCAAGCTACAAATTCTCCACTTGATTATGCGGTAGTATGCTTCACCTATGGAGTCCAATCACTTGAAATAGCATTACAAAAGTTTTCAATATGTTCAAATTGAGGTGATGGTGCTAAGTGATATAGTACAGGGGATGACTCATCTGATTCCTTAGCATCTAGGTTATTTGATACATCACAAGATGTCGTATGCGTAGAGACATATATCCCTTGCTCATTCTCTAAAACTTGGTTGAAAGTATGGAAGGATGATACATGTCCATCATCTTGAACATCTAAATCTCCATTAGATTAAATAAATCATTGTCTTGCATCCAGTTAAATGTTAGCTTCTTCATCTTCACAGTCTTCATCATCTCCATATACTCCACATCTATCGATTATCGATCTTTGGACCTTCTGGAGTCCACAACCATAGTCAAATTCTGTAACATTATAATTTTCTCGAACCAATAAATCTGTGTAGGCACCTAGGTGTTGATTCACTTGGCTGACTCGAAAGACCTCAATATACAATTCAATTTCCTCCATGCCAGTTGTGTTAATCAAGTTCAACATTCGGTACACACTACCATTATCCCATATTGAAAAAGATTGGAACCTATTTCCATTTTTTAGGGGATACTTACAATTGAGGACTAATTTGAACATTTGCTTGTCAATGGTTATCCTTGAGTATATCATATCACCCATTGTTCAAGCGTGAGGTAATTGAGTACGTAAAGGCCTGATAGCGACTTTGTTCCCGACATATTTGACATATGTTTCAGTCCTCATTATATTTCCATTGTAATAACATCTCATAGAAATAGTGGAAACATACGTATTTGACATATACAAAATGGTCCTAATAAGTTAAATAATATGAGACAAATACAATAACAATTGATTAATTGACTGAATAACTTGGTAGGGCCTTGTAAAATGGTCCCATGACCATTGAAATATTATATATACTTGGAGATTGGCTCAGTCGTGTAAGTTTGTGGTAAAGGTAAAAAACATACAACCTATTAGCTAACATGTTTGCTCAACCCTTTAAAGATTTTGGTGATTTACGGTTAATCAAATAAGTGGGGAAAAGATTTAGGGCTTCTTTGTTATTAGTTTTTTAAACCGTTTTTTCTTTCGAAAAAAAACAAGAAGAGAAGGGAAAACCCGAATACCGGTATGGTAAGAAAGAATTTTGATTGGTTTCCTATGTTTTGCATTTAATTGAATATGAGAAATGTGAGGTGTCATTTTCCTGCTACTTTCTAAAGTTTAATGTTATTATTCTATGATATAATTATACATATAAAGTCTTATCTTGAAATTGAATGCATAAATCTTGCATTCTTTTTTTATTAATTTTTTTTCATCTATTCACTTTTTTTTTCATCTCTCCTATATCTATCATTTTTACTATTTGAATTAGGCCTTAAGAGAATTTTATTATTTTTAAAATTTACAATATAATAGTTAATAATAACACTTTTCAGAAAACACCAATCTAGTTCGTTTGGGCCACGTATGTGACACCTCAGCAAAGGTTGCTGTCCCGAACAACAGCTTTACAAATTTTTTCAAGATAAAGTCGATGTCCTGGATAGCGACTTTACAAATTTTTTTAAGATAAAGCCGTTGTTTTGGACAACCGCTTTATCATTAATCAAAATATATGTTTGTTAATTAAAAGATATGGATTTGAATTAATTGTTAAAAATTCCTTTTAAAATTGGAACTGTTTTACATTTTCCATAAATTTCATATAACAACTCGTAAAACTAGCTCCTCATCTAATTCTATGGGGCTAACATCTGGACTAATCTCACGAGACTATGAAGTTAAAATTTGGTAAACTTCTAATGGTATTATTGATGGGTAAACCTCAAAAAGGCTTAAATCAATTAAGCTACCCCTAATTTTGTATAAAAAATTATCATTTTCTATTTTCACAAAAAAAACCGAGAAATAAATTTAGATGATATCTAAGTTAAATAATGTTAGAAATAAAAACTAATCTCAAAAGTGGAACTTTATCTCCCTCTAATATGCCATTATATTTTTCAAAGTTTTCATCATGCATTTTAAAGTACTTTTAAAATATAATATTTGTTCTAGTATAAAAAAATAATTGATTTTTTTACAAGCTAGCACTCTGGAAGAAAATATTTTTATTAACAAATTTTGAGTAAAAATGTTATTAAATACATTTTTAGCATATGACAACAACTATTTAATTCAATTATTATTATTATTATTATTTTTAAATTTGAAATTCAATTACAGAATTTCTCATAATGGTTAAGAATAACATATACTGAGATAGAAAAAGTAGGTTGTTTGGATATTTAGAAAGATAATAATTAAATATATCTTATTATTAATTTCAAATAAGATATTATTACCATATCTTTTTAAAATATTTTTATTTAATTTTAATAAAAATATGATAAATGATGTTATTATAATATTAATATCCATATTTAATAATATCAATGAGAATATTATTATCTATATATCATTTTTTGCCGTATCTCATCAAAATCATCATTTGAGCCAAAATATGTCCAATTGATCAACTTGAATATTAGACAGTGTGGCTTTTATCAAGGATTCTAAGGCCTTGACCATAGTTCTCTGATATATAATTGAATCTTTGAATAATGCTTACCAATATTAAACATTAATTATTATTATTTAATATTATATTTTTATTAAGTATTAAGGTTGTTTGGTTTTAGATATTTAAAATCAACATCTAAATATATTAAGAAAAATAATTTAATTCAAAGTCAAGTAATTGTTGTGTAATGATAATATAAATTTATTATTGTGATAAAATAAAATATATTTGTATAAATATATTAACATATTTACAAAAAAAAATTAAAATGATTAAATTATTATGATACATAATTTATTATTATCATTCTTACAAAAAATAATTATTATATTTATTTATTTTATATAAATAAAATAGAATATATAAAATCAATAATTTAAAAATAAGAGATTGATGAATTTTTTTAAAAAATAATTTGAAATATTTTGTTTGGATTTTTAAAAGATTTTAAAATATTTTGTGTAGATTATAAAATATAGCTAATATTTTGACTTTTTCTATTCCAAGAAAATTTTAAATATTAAAAAATAAGTTAATAGGGAAAAAAAAAAAGAAAATTGATTTTTAGAAAAAAAAAAGCCAAAAAAAAAGGCCCCTTTTAATCTACGATTAATAAAAATAAAATGCCCCTTATAACAAACAATTTTGATTAATAATAAAGTCGTTGTCTAGGACAACGACTTTATCTTAAAAAAAATTGTTAAAGCCACTATTTGGGATAGTGACATTTGCTGAGATGTCGTCTACGTGGCCTAAATGAATTAGATTGGACAATAGTTTTAAAAAATATATTATTTCTTTAATTTAAAAAAAATTATTTTAATCCAAAACTCAACTTTGACCCCCTAATTTAAATCGGAAATCTACGTCATTGTGGGTCATTTTCTTCAGCGAAACTCATCAAACTCTAACATCAATCAAAGACAAAATACTTGAATACTTACAACATTTTCCCTCTCATTTGGCCAACTTTTTCTCGCTTGCCAAATAGGACAACCCAGAAATTAAAAAATAAACCGTGACCTTCCCATAAACCGCAACCCTCTAATAGTAGAAACCGCTCTCATATAGTGTATAATAATGAAATGAGGACCACGAGGGATCGAAAGATGCCCTTTTAATTCAAAACAAATCGAAATGCATTTTGGTATGGTGTGCACAACTTGAACCTCTATGCTTATGGAACTCTGTGATAGCCCTCATTCCTTTATTTCTCTTAGTCTAACTATTAAAAACACAAAAAACACTAAATTTAGATAATAATAACACTTTCGAAAACCTGCTGGTGTGTTCTATGTACTGTAAATAATTGTTCTCACAAATAGTTCTAAAAAACAACTACCAAACAAGGCCTTGGCTTTCATATGTTTGTTTCTCAAGAAAATACACATTTAATCACCATATTATCAACAAAACACACCACACCAACAAAAGATTATCACCATAGATTAAAATGGGAACTAAACCCAAATATTTATCACTCTATTATCAATAAAACACACCAACAAAAGCAGCGATGTTGTGAAACCCCGAGAAAATCTAATTTTCTGAAAAAGCGCAAAATGGTAATTTCGGTCAAAATCCGGAATTTTTCTAGATCTCGAATGACGAAACGGACTTCATCGTTGGAATCGTCTCTCGAAATCTAGCTACCACATCGATTTGCCGTGGTGAGACGGTCGGAGTTTGCACGTTCCGAGGCAATGTGGCGTGGTGGGGGACACTTGGCGCATTTTGAGTGGGCTGTAGGTGGCACGCGTGTCGGAGTCTTTGAATCGGCCCAGCAGGCTCAAGTTTGGGACTATGGACATGTGGAAACACATGATTAGGAAGGAAATCGAGGTGATGGATAAAAGGATAAGGAAAATCCTAAGAGCCGTAGAAATTGGACGTGGCAGAGTGAAAGGACAAGGCTCTTAGCCCATCTTGGACCAAGCGGTGGGATGGGGAAAGAAAGAACATAAAGGAAGAGGAATAAAAGAGAGAGTTTTGAGAGAGGGCTTCACCTTCTCTACCATTTCACGGCTAATCGGACATGAGGTTTCGAGGGGCGGAGAAAGGAAGAGTTCAACCTCACAACAAGGGCTTAGCATAGAGACCGGGTTAGGGGTTTGACAAAAACTCAAAGGTAGGGAGTTTTCTCCTGCTTGGTTTTAATCCTTGTTTAAGGTTCATTCAAATGGCATGGGTTGTGTGAGGCCATGGGTGGCCATGTGGTAGTTCGGGCTTTGAGACGGTATCTTTGGGATTTAAGGTGTTTGCGGACCGATTCGAGAGGGACTAATTTTTGGGACTAAGTGATTGTCCTTGACCATGTTCCATTTAGGTGTTAGAGTTAAAATGAATAATAGTGTTGGTTATCTTGCAAGAGATATTTGGTTGTGTTTTGAACCATGGGAAGATTTGCCATATTGTGGTGATACGTGTAGGATTTTAGAACTTGTTTTTGGGTAGGAAATAAAGGGATTTTGGTAGTGAGTCCTTTAGGTAAATTGTAGCCAAGTCAATGAACTTGATGTTAAGCTTTTGAATTTCTCAAATCGGACCTCGGTAGCGATTATGGCCCACGATAAGTCTAATGGAAGGTTGTCTAAATTTGAGTTCACCGGGATGGGTTCCATCCGGCTAGGATCATGCATGACCTCCAACTTCGGAAGGTCATAACTTCCTCGTCCGAACTTCGATTGGGGTGTTCTTGGACTCTATGGAAAGCCCATTGAGTCAAGATTGCATCCATATTCTTGTGGAGGACATTGGGAAATCGGGCCGGTTAGTGCTGGCCGGTTGGTGCCTGTGGACCCAGGTAGGCTAGCTGGTAGAGTACACGCCCTATTTGATTAGCTGACCTCCAACTTGAGTCACTTCTTAGTCCGAGATTAGATTGGTGTTCCTTGGACTCTATGGAAATCCCATTGAGTCAGTATTTCATCCATATTCTTGTGGAGGACATTGGGTGCTGGATCTGGCAGGAAAGGGGCAATCGGGCAGGTCGGGTAGGCTAGCCGGGTAGGGTTGCTTGTTCATGTGTGACCTCCAACTTCGGAAGGTCATAACTTCTTCTTCTGAATTCCGATTTGGGTGTTCTTAGACTCTATGGAAAGCGCATTGAGTCAAGATTCCAGATAGGTTCCTGTGGAGGGCATTGGGTGATCATAACCTTATTGTAACTGATGTTTTGCACCGAGTGTGTAGGTTGCTTGGTTGTGTCAAAGTGAATAATCGGGTTTTAACATGACCATTGCATGGCATGTGGTAGAAAACATTGTAGGTTGTCGGATCTTAAGGACAGGTTTGGCCCCAGGCGAAGTTTCTAGGTTTTATGGTTTTGATTTTGTATGGATGATTGGGCCTTCTGCTTGGTTCATGATTGTGAAAGGTGAAGTGAGCTACCTGTTGGATGAGTCCAAAGATTTGTGACCTTGTTGTGGCTGTTATTGCTTGTATATGAATAACATGCGGTGTGAGTATGACATGTGTACATACTTGATATATTAACATGGTGTGTGAAAGTAACAATGCATTTCACATGCACGGGGCAACCTAGAAAATTAGGTGTGAGTGCATGACATAAAAGAAAAAATGGAAATGGTTGTGAAATGAATTTCAGGGAAGATTTTAGAAAAATTTGCCCTTGGAAGTGGTCCAACGGTTCATCGGAGGCGACCCATGACTTCTTTCGGAAAAATGATCCGGCCGAATTAAGCCTCGGGAGGGTGGTCAATATATTTGACTTCGGTAGTGTGTTTTCGAGAACAAAAACCTTTTGTTTTGAAAATGGTATTTTCTCACTCTTGGCTTAGGCATGCGTGAGGGAGTCAGTGAGGGCTCGAGACATGGGAGTGGGTGGGTCACATTCTCATCCATATCATGTAGACATTGAGTAGGAACATATATGTTTTGCTTAAATGTTTGGTGTGCCATTGCATATGCACTTAGGTGGGGAGTAACCCACGTAGGATAATTCCACTATTGGGCATTGCTCACCCTATCAATAGAATATTATTTCAGGTACAGGGAGTGTTCAGGAAGACGATGCTCATTAGAGGCCGCTTTTGAGAAGAAATCCGACATGTGGCTTTGATCACATTTTTGTAAAACATGTATGAATTATTACAATTGAAACATGTTGTATTAAGAGTGACGTATTAACTCTTGAACTATGGTAATATAGTTGATGTATTTTTAGTGGGTAAGGATGTATGGGCCAATATGGCCATTTTACTCATGTGGGTCTCATCTTTATGAGACAAGCGAGTTCAGAGGTTGTGGTTGTCAACGGACCTCGAGGTTTAAGGTGTCTGACTTGGTATTAGAGTTAAGGTGAAAGATTACCTTGGGAGCTCGGTGGGTGTAGAGTTTAAGTAAATGAAAACCTAGGGCTTAAGGGACTTAGGCTTAGGCTGTGGTCGTAAGGTGTAAGAACATCACAGCTTAGTATAGCTCGATGTTGGATACTAGAGTTATAGCATAGTATCCATAAGTTAGGTATGCGATTACCTAGGACTTGATGGGAAATGGGTTAGATCATGCATCCTTTGTGCATTTGATGAATTAAATGTGATGTGTGATTGGATTGTGTGTTATTAATATGTTATTATTGATACTTGTGCTTGGGGGTATAACATGATGTGTGTGTTGCATGTTGTGTACATTTGTCTTTGTGATTAGTATGTATGGAAAACAAGGAACACTAGGGTTGGAAAACATAACCTTAGGGATGAACGAGTTAGTTCAAAATGACTAAGTCTTTTAGTGGTTGGCATGTGCACGGTATGGACATTCACCACTCTTGGTGAGTGTGGGTTGGGTTTGTCTTTGGGACTACGTCCAATGAAGACTCATAGTTCAAATCAGGAAATGAAGAGTAATTAATGTGTGTTGGGCAAAGCAAGAAGAGACTGGGTGTCCCCTCGGGTGAAAAAGCACGGAGTTTGGGTGAAGGGACCGCAGTATTAATATCAGGTCTGTGTGGGTGTAAGGGGGCTCGGGAATATCATGTATTTAATGTGGGTGTAAGAGACAGGGAGATATCCCCAAATTTACGTGTGGGTGTAAGAAGAGACCAGGAGATATCAGAGATTTTGTATGGAGTGTAAGGGCAGGAGATATCAGGAATTTTGTGTGGGTGTAAGAGACCCATGGAGATATCAAAGGAAATTTCTATGTGGGTGTAAGGGCTAGGATATCCTGAATTTTACGTATTGGGTGTAGAGGCAGGGGAGATATCGAATTTTTGTGTAGGTGTAAGAGACCCATGGAGATATCCAGAAATTTCGTATTAGGTGTAAGAGACCTGTGGAGATATCAGAAATTTACGTGTGGGTGTAGAGACCAGGGGAGATATCAATTTACGTGTGGGTGTAGGGCCGTGGAATATCGAATTTACGTGGGTGTAAGGAGCCGTGGAGATGTCAAAGTTTAAATGCGAATGTAAGAGACTAAGCGGTGTAGGCCGAAAAGTTGGATTACCGAGAGAAAACACGAGGTCCTTAGTTATCACGTAGACTTAGAGTTTAGTGATAGGAGTCGGGAATGACTCGAGATTTGGATACCCATTGGGAATTGCATTAGGTGTTGGTGAGACGACAATGGCTTGGTATATGGATGTCATTCAGGACATGGATTAGGTTGATGACCATTAGTTATCGTGGTGTGACCTTGGAAAGGTCGCGTTTACAAACGAGAAAGGATTGTGTAGGGTTACACATATGCACGTGGTTGGATCTTATAATGCGTGGAATTCCCGGAATGAGAAATTCTTTTAAGGGAGAATGTGAAACCCAGAAAATAATTTTCTTAAAGGGAAAAATGGTAATTTCAGTCAAAAATCGAGATTTTCTAGATCTCGAAGATGGCTGGACTTCACCATTGGGATTGTCTCGCGAAATCTAGCTACAAAACCTTAAATTTATTAGTGAACCGTTCGAATTTATATACATTTGAGTGTAAAGAGCTTAGTGGGGACACTTGGCACATTTTGAGTGGCTCACGATGTGGCGCGTGTGGAATCTTGAATCGATCAACTTGAGCTCAAGTGTTAGGACCCACATGGACATGTGGCAGCATGATTGGAAGGAAATCAATTAGATGGATAAGGGATAGGAAAATCCTAAGAGCCAATGAGAAATTGGACATGTGGCAAGTGAAAGGACAAGCTC
This sequence comes from Tetrastigma voinierianum, assembly GCA_016808115.1. Classification (NCBI taxonomy): domain Eukaryota; kingdom Viridiplantae; phylum Streptophyta; class Magnoliopsida; order Vitales; family Vitaceae; genus Tetrastigma; species Tetrastigma voinierianum. The sequence continues at coordinate 1,576,365 of JAEQBH010000220.1, read as the reverse complement.
TTAGCCCATCTTGGACCAAACAGTGGGATGGGAAGAAAAGAACAGAAAATAAAGAGGAATAAAAGAGAGTTTTAGAGAGAGACTCCTGCTTCTATACAAATTTCCCGATTTATAATGTCCAGGACGTATGCGGTTTCGAGAGAAGTGAAAGAGAGGAAGAGTTCAACCTCACGGCAAGGGCTTCGCATAGAGACCGAAGTTGGGGAGTTTTGACAAAAACTCCAAAAGGTAGGGGTTTTCTCCTACTTGGTTTAATCCTTGTTTAAGGTTCATTCAAATGGCATGGGTTGTGTGAGGCCATGAGTGGCCATGTGAACCGTTCCAAGACTTTGGGACAGTGTGCTGGAGTTTCCGGGACTGTTTGCGGACAGTTCGGGGACTAATTTTTGGGACTAAGTGATTGTCCTTGTGTGCCATTTAGGTGTTAGAGTTAAAATGAATCATGGTGTTGGTTATCTTGCCCTAAGGGGAATGTTTGGTTGTGTTTTGAACCATGGGAAGCTGTCATATTGTGGTAGTACACATTAACTAGATTTTAGAACTTGTTTTTGGGTAGGAAATAGAGGGATTTTGGTAGTGAGTCATTCAGGTAAATTGTAGCCAAGTCAGTGAACTTGATGTTAAGCTTTTGAATTTCTCAAATTGAACCTCGGTAGCCCAAGTTATGGTCCGTTTACCTTGAGCAGTCTAATGGGAAGTGTCGAAATTTGGAATTGTGGCCCCGAATAGGTTCACCGGATGGGTTCCGTTCATTTGGATCATGCATGACCTCTAGCCGAAAGGTCACCAACTTCTCGTCCGAACTCGATCACGGGTGTTTGGACTCTATGGAAAGCCCATTGAGTCAATATTGCAGCCATGTTCTTGTGGAGGACATTGGGCAATTGGGCCGGTTAGTGCCGGCCGGTTGGTGCTGGTTGGGTAGGCTAGCCTGGTAGGGCTGCCTATTTAGGTGTGACCTCCAATTTCGGAAGGTCATAACTTCTTCATCCGAATTCCGATTCAGGTTTTCTTAGACTCTATGGAAAGCCCATTGAGTCAAGATTTCAGCCATGTTCTGATTGGCGACATTAGGCGATGTCCGAGTACATTAGTCTTGGTTGGAGTGGTCTAGCGGAGTAGAAATTTGTCTATTTAAGTGTGACCACCAACTTGGAAGGTGCTTGTAATGCGATTCCAGTTTGGGTGTTGCTTGGATTAGTAAAATCCCATTGAGTCAAGATTATATCCATGTCCATGTGGAGGACATTGGGAAATTGGGCCTGTTTGTTCCCGGTGGATTAAGTCTTTGGTTGGATGGCTGTGGGAGTGAAATTTGCCCTGTTCAGTGTGACCTCCAACTTCAAAAGTCCATAAGCTTACAACCGTCACCAGAATTCTGATTTGGGTGTTCTTGTACTCTGTAAATCCATTGAGTCAAGATTGCATCATGTTCCTGTGGAGGACATTGGGCAATCGAGTTTGATTGATCTTAGGCAGTTCATTTTGCACTGTTGGTTGTGATTTCCAACCGGAAGGTGCTTCTTCGCCGAATTACGGTCGGGTGTTCTTGGACTCTATGGAAAGCCCATTGAGTCAAGATTTCAGCCATTTTCCTGTGGAGGACATTGGGAAATCGGGCCGGTTAGTGCCGTCCTGTTAGTGCTGGTTGGGTAAGGCTGGCAGGTGGGTTGCTTGTTCGCGTGTGTGTGACCTCTAGCCCGGAGTCATAGCTGCCGTCGAATTCTGATTCGGGTGTTCTTAGACTCTATGGAAAGCTCATTGAGTCAATATTCCAACCATATACCTGTGGAGGGCATTGGGTACTGGAGCTGGCCGAAAAGGGGCAATCGGTCAGGTCGGGTAGGCTAGCCGGGTAGGGCTGCCTGTTCATGTGTAACCTCCAACTTCGGAAGGTTATAACTTCTTCATCCGAATTCTGATTCGGGTGTTCTTAGACTCTATGGAAAGCCCATTGAGTCAATATTCTAGATAAGTGCCTGTGGAGGGCATTGGGTGATCATAACCTTGCTGTAACTGATGTTTTGCACCGAGTGTGCAGGTTGCTTGGTTGTGTCAAAGTCCATAGCCGGGTTTTAACATGACCATTGCATGGCATGTGGTAGGTTGTTGTAGGTTGTCGGATGTAGGGACAGTTTGAACTAGAAATTGAAAGTTTCTAGGTTTTATGGTTGTTTGATGTTGTATGGATGATTTGAACCAAACCGGTGCATGATTGTGAAGGGGCTGTGAGGTACCCTGTTGGATGGGTTCAAGATTGTGACCTTGTTGTGTGTTATTGCTTGTATGAATAACATGCAATGTGAGTATGACATAGTAATGCTTATGATATATTAACATAGAATTGTGTGAAAATGTCACAATGCATTTCATATGTACTGACGACTAGAAAAAACCAGGAGTGTGAGTGCAGCATGAAAGAAAAGAAAAATGGAAAATGGTTGTGAAGAAAGGAATTTCCAGGAAGATTTTCGAAGAATTGCCTTGGAGAGTAGTCCAACGGTTCATCTCGAAGGCTGACCCATGATTGTTTCAGAAAATGATCAGTGGTCGCCTCGGAGGGTAGTCAGTATATTTATCGAGAAACTCGGTAGTGTGTTTCGAGAACAAAACCTTATGTTTTAAAGCGGTATTTTTCTCACTCTTGGCTTAGGCATGCGTGAAATTCATTTGTGAGGGCTCGAGACATGGGAGTAGGTGGGTCACATTCTCATCCATATCATATAGACATTGGTAGGAACACTTTGTTTTGCTTAAATGTTTGGTGTGCCATTGCATGTGCACTTAGGTGGGGAGTAACCCACGTAGGATAATTCCACTACTGGGCATTGCTCACCCTGTCAATGGAATATTATTTCAGGTACAGGGAATGTTCAGGAAGACAAAGCTCATTAGAGGCTGCTTTTGAGAAGAAAGCCAGCATGTGGCTTTGATCACATTTTTGTAAAACATGTATGAATTATTACAATTGAAACATGTTGTATTAAGAGTGATGTATTAACTCTTGAACTTTGATAATATAGTTGATGTATTTTTAGTGGGTAAGGATGTATGGGCCAATATGACCATTTTACTCATGTGTGGGTCTTATGCTATGAGACAAACAGGTTTTTCGTGGGTTGACGGGTTGTCAACGGACCCCCGGGTTTTAGGGCGTCATAGATGTAAGAAATTTTCAACAAAAAGTAGTCCGATATAGGAGGGTTATCTGCTGTGGAGTCGAATGGAGTACTAGAAGAGAAAATATGGGGTAGAAATCACTTGATTTCCAAGCCCTAATCGATCGCAGACAGAGGAGCATGTAAAGAATAGGAGAGAAATGGGAGAACTAGGGGAGGAAGAAGGGTTCTGCAGATTTTTAATACGCGATAATGCCATTGTAGGTGACAACGACATTTAATTGTTTTTTAAATTATGAAGTCGTTGTTCAAGACAATGACATTTTCCTTGTTGTTGCATACGTGGCCCAGAAGTATTAGATTGGACAATAGTTTCAAATACCAACTATTTTTGTACTTTTTTAAAATAAAATTATTTTAATCCAAAACTCCAAATTCTATTTAGGGGTAAAAGTGTACATTTTTTTTAAAATAAGGATAATAATTAATAAATTAAATCAATTTATTAAGGATAGGAAATCTTTTTGTATTTCAAATACAAAACTGTAAGTATGAATTATAATGTCACACCCTTTTTAGTCACAAAAATTCTTTATGCAAAAGTTTAAGAGATTAGAGAAACTAAATAATTGAAAGTTTAAAGGTTCAAGATTTGAAGATCTAGGAGTTCAAAGTTTAAAACTTTATTTTTCGAGTGAAGAATAAATCTTTATCTTAAGATTATTTGAGGATTCCAAGTTCTAACTCTTTTAAGGTAAGAGATTCTAATACATATTTGGAAAATAAAAATATTATTTTTATATATGTGTAAGACTTTGCAAAATAAATTACTTATTTTCTATATTATTTGGATTGTGAAAAGTTATGATTTTATATATATATTATGAATTCTTAAAAGTTTCATTATTTATTTGACTATCTATGGATCAATTAGTGATTTTACAATAAAGTATGTTAATGAAAAATATAAAGTTTGAAGATATGATGAAATTGTTTTATAAATTTGAATTGGAGAGAAAAGTTTTTTACTCTGGTTTTTGGCCTTCGTCAATAGGTTATAATAATTGACTATGACCCTCGTTAATAGGTTACAATAATTGACTATGACGCTTGTCAATGGGTTACAATAGTTGACATTATGATCTTTGTCAATGAGTTATAATAATTGATATTATGACCCTAGTCAACGAGTTATAATAGTTGACCATTTGTTAATGTTCAACCAAATTTGGGACTATTTGTTATTTGAAAATTAGAGAACAAATATCTTTGAGTTGTTTTGATTTGGATTTATGATTCGTGCCACAGTAGGGTGATCCGGAATCAACAAAATTTATATCCTAAGTTCCTCCTACTACTTGGTAGTCAAACTCTTTTGATATGGCCGGTCTAAGTCGAACACAGGGATGGGTTTTCTTCGTACAAATGATTTGAGTGAAGTAAAAAATGGTGAATTAAATTTGGATTTTTAAGGTTTGGGTAAAAACAGTGGGTTGGTGGTTTACAGGCGAAAATAAATAAAATAAAATGTAAAAATAGAACTCCTTGAAGTTTTGGGCCCCATTGGTTTAGGGTTTTAAAATGACTAACATGTCCTCGGGTCTTTTCCTACATTGGGAGCATGACATATAGTCATTTCCGGAACCGGATCTTCATTTAGCTTTAAAAAAACTAAACCTTTATGATTTTCCCCTTTTGGAAATATGACATTTAACAAACATTCATAGTCCCAGACAGTGAAAACCTACCTCACAGACTCATCTCCGCATTGACAAATGAAGGCGACTAATGGATATCATGAATCTAACGATAAGCATCCAATGAACCCTAAAGATTGCCCGAATCTTGGTGATCAAGATGCATTTAGGAGATTTAAACCTAGAGTGAAGGATAGGAACATAAATGAAAATAAATGCCTCGATAAAAGCAAGGTTGTCGGTTTACCTCAAATCCAAAGCCCTGATGGCCCTCACTCTTCCAAGGAGGAAGAGGTCTAGCCAAGCATCCTCTGAGTTGTCATCCTCAGAGGAGTGTTTGGTAGCCGAGAAAATGAGAGAAAGAGGAGAGAGAAGAGAGAAAACTAGAACAAAAGCTGCAGTGTACTGAAAGATTGAAAAGTTGCTTAGGGTTACAAAGTTGTGGGGGCTTATATAGTCAACCCCAAAGTGTGAAAATACAAAAATGCCTAAAATATGAAATTACATAAGGGACAAAATGGTAATATATCAAAACATGGTCGTTTGGCATCAAGAATTCCAAAAGAAACACAGAATTTGAGATTTTCTTTATGCGGAAATTTCGCTAGCATAGCGAGAATTTCGCTATACTAGAAATTCGCTAGCCCTAATGAAATTCTGAGATAGCGAAATTGAGAAATTTATTTGGAGCAGTAATTTCGCTACCTAGCCCGTAGCAGCGAAGTTTTTGTGAGACTCTCAAACGAAATTAGGTATTTTAAAGCGTAGGAACCGGTGAATTTCGCTAGATAGTGAGCCGCCCAGCCTAGCGAGAATTTCACATAAGCGAATTTAGCTAGGATTGTGAGAAATTTTAAGCTATGATTGCGAAATTTCGCAATCAGTGAGTACAAACCTCAGCGAAAATCTGCTTTACTTTGTTTGCTACTACATCCTCCTGTGACCTAGCTTTCTTCACATCCATGCATTTCTTCATCTTTGATGGTTGAAAACTTTATGAATCCTCGACGTCGGCAAATATCTTGACATCAAACTTGAACTAATTGGGTGAGGCACGCAAAAACACAATGGAAATTACCAAAACAAACTCGAAATGGAATTAGTGAAACTAAGTGGACCTGCACACATCAATTGGCTTAATTGATATGATTAGTGCGCAAAAAGCACTCAAAACCTATCTTGAATAGGGCTCAAAATAGCACTTTTTGGACACTAATCAATTTATATACAAAATAATTTGTTATGAATATTGTTGGATTATGGGTATGGGCCCAAGTGGGCTTGACCCGACTTGTAACCCAAGAGACACATCCAAGGGATGTGTCTCCCTGAAAAGTGATCTTAGATTCCTATAAATACAGAAACTTGAGACACCTTATAGGGTTGGATGAAAAAATTGAAAAATCTATCATCTCCCTCATATAGAAGACCTCTCACATTTGTAAATAATTCTAAAAACTATAGATGAAAAGGGTGTTCGTACTGTGAAAAACTTAGAATAGATTCTATCAAAGTGATCTGATTCTCGCCTAAAGCATTGAAGACACCGAGTTCTGTGCTTCAACAAGTATCGTTTCCTTCTGCTGCAAACCAGTGTTTATCTAACAAATATGAAGCTTTGATACAAAGCTTGAATTTTTGTTTTATTATATTCCGAAAGTTTTTGTGAAATTGATTAAATGTTATATCTTTGTTTTGAAAAGATTGTGAAAAGTATTTGATCCATAAAAATGTATTATTATTTATTATTGGGCTTTGAGCTCATCCTATTCGTTGACAATTTTTCAGGAACCTTTATTTTGGACGATGAGTGACGTTTAAGATAAGAGTTTGACATAATATGAGTTTGGGGGGTTTTGACCCTATTTATTTATTTGGATAATTTTTCGAGTTAAAGTGCAAATTATATTTGGATTATTTTAATTCGAAGTTTTAGATAATGACAAGTTTAGATGATGATTTAGTTTACAATTGGAATTTTGAAGATTAAAGATTTATATTTTATTATCATAATTAGGAATTTGATGATTAGAAATATTTCAATTACAAGAAAATGATGTTTAGTATGAAATGACCATATGTCCTAGTAGCAGGTTTTGGGGCGTGACATTTTCTTTAATGCATGTTTTGTGATTTTATTTGATTGAAGAGTAAAAAAAACAATATAGGAAAAAGGAAACATTTGAATTCATTCTCTAAACCCATTATGAGTTTGGAATATACAAATTCCATTTTTTTAAAGAAAGAATAATATTATTAATTCATAGATCAATAAATCTAAGATATAAATAACTAAAAATCATACGGGATAAAACAATATTCAGGTTAATAATATAATAAATCGGCATAAAACCTACAAATTTGATAATATAGAGACTAAAATATATACGACTCTAGTTCTTTAACATACTGACGATCATAATTTGATATCTTCGACTGATCAACTATGTTTTGCCTGTCTGAATCGCTCTCATATAAATAAAGCGCCAGAATAAGACGATAAACAACACCATATCGTAACAATTGAGCAACAAAACCAAACGCTGCAATAAAATAGCGACAAATCAAACATCAATAAAATGACAACAACACAAAAAACAAGATAAAACCTCAATCTTTATGGAAGAACCATTTTATTAAATAAGAAAATGAAAAAAAGAGATGCATGGGTGATTTCAGGCCAAAACAACAAAAAAAATCATCTCTCACAACTTAAGGAAAATGGACTAGAAAAGAACAAGATTTAGATGAGTAATTTCAAACCAATATTATGACCTTAATGTTTATAAACATAAACTTAAAAATTGTTACCTTAACATAACATTAAGGGTCGATTTGACACTTATTCTTGTAACATCGTTTTAGCTAAAACACTTTTTCTAACAGTGCTTCTATTATAAATATTTTTATAGCAATTTAAAAAATGATTTTATTAGTGTTTTATAATATGTCGCATAGGTATAAAAACGTATTTCTATCATTAAAATTATCAAAACGGACATTTAAAATTTAATTATAAAAATATGATATCATAATTAATCGAATTTTTTATTACAAAAGTATATAAATTTATAAAGAATTTATATTAGTAAAACCTAAAATAACTATTTTTATGATTATAAAAAAATTAAAATATTTAGAAAAATATTTGAATTAATAAATGAACATTCATAAAAATTTGTATTAATAAAAATCTAAAATAATTATTTATATGATTATAAAAAAAATTACAAAATGTTTCAAAATGCTTCTTAAAAACACTCAAAGCATTTTTTTAAAGTTTCAAAAGCGTTTTTGAACATATTACCAAACACTTTTTTTTTTTTTTTTTTTGTCTTATAAACGCTTAAAAGTGTTTTCAGGTCTGGAAACACTTTTAAAAAGCACTGTTAAATTGGCCCTAAAATTCGTCTTGACTTGAAAGTCATGCACCCAAAAGTTTTTAAGAAAATTGGTAATTTAACAAATTACCAATTCAAGAGATCGGGGGGCTCTAGCTAATGCCCGATGGGCCACTGAAATTATTTTCAAAAAAAAAATCTCCATTATAGTTAGGAGTTGAACCCAAGTAGACTCTGCCCCCACTAAAATGTGTGAAGGCCAGTTTGACAGTACTTCTTAGAAGTGTTCTTAAACATAAAAACACTTTTAAGTGTTTTTAGGAAAAAAAAAAAATGGTAATATTTTCAAAAGCACTTGTGAAAGTTAAAAAAACATTTGGACTGTTTTTTTGAGAAGCACCTGAGAGGTGTTTGAAAGTTTGATATGACTTAGCAAACTAACCAAGAGAGGGGAGGGGGTGAATTGATTTTCTCAAAAACTTTTTGCAAATCAATAAAGAATCTTCAATTTAATTCAAGAATAATAAATAAAGAGATAAAGGTAGAAAATGCAAACTTCAGTTTATAGTAGTTAAATTGCTTACGTCATGCTCCTCCAACGCTGGCTTGGTGAGGTTAAAGCTAGTGTCAAGTTCTAACTCGAGCTTCTTCCTTTTTTTACACTTGGATTTGGCTCAATGGTAACCATGGAAATCCTTGTCTATGCGCACTTGAAACCTTCTTCATTACCGATGGGACTCTCTTTCTCTTAGCTATCAAGATAAATAAAATACAACTCAAGCTTATGATGAATACAAAGGTGCACTCTAGAACATGCAAGTGAAATGAATGCACCAAGAATTTAGATTGAGAATTGATTAGTAAGAGAAATAGTGGTTGAGATAATAAATGTAACAAGTCTCGTAAGCGTTAAATGATCACGATAGTGACATTTATAGAGTGGGGCTGACAATAAATTAAAATTTACCAATTGAATTACGTCCGGTTTGACCAATGATCTGACGTTTCATTAAATGCACTAGCCATTGTGCATTTAATGCATTGTAGGTTACTGCTTTATAGCCGTCGGACTTGACCAATTGCTAAACTAGTCGACCGTTTACTTAACCAGTCAATCGTTTGCTCTTTTGGATCTATAGATGATCTATTGCATCCAACCGGTTGATCTTTTCATCGACCAATTTCAGAGATGTTACTGGATCTAAAAGGTTGAGATATGCAGCTCATCCGGTTGGTAACAGGTTGACCCTATAAATGCTCAAACTCTTGTGTTTTTATTTAAAACATTTATAAACCTAAGGTTTTATGCTCAAACTCGAGTTTTCAAAGGATATGCAATTTTTAGATTTAAGCGGAATTTGTAGTGATGCATAATGATAATATCTTAGAATTGCACGATCTTATCACCTTACAAGGATTCCTAAGTTTAAAAGTTTTCATAGTATGCTTGAACTTGGAATCCCGGTTTTGTTTACTTCTTGAACTTGATTTTGATTCAAATGTTGGATGAATGATCTAGTCTTTAAGTTCATAATCGCCTGCTATCAGTCACTCATCTCAAGTAAACCATCAGTAACTAATTACCTTGGTTTGTTATCATCAAAACCTTAATTAGAGGTACCATTGGGCTAACAATTTCCCTTTTTTCTAGGTTATTTAGGAGGAGTGATACTCTCCCTCAACCCAATAATCTAAGTCAAGAAGATTTTAATATAATAACATGCAAACGTGGATTATGATAGAGAATAATATCATTAAAGCGTACAATGAAGTCATAAATATTAAGTCATAAACATGTGTGTGTGTGTGTGTGTGTGTATATATATATATCTCATAACTGAGGAGTAAAAGATTTGACAATACAAAGGATAAGCAAGTGTAAATACATGTGTATTTCAATCAATTAGAAAATATACTTCTAAACTCTTGGATACAAAATGTCTCCCTCTTTTGGCAACATAAAAAAGGAACAAAGGGGGGCATCCAAGTAGTAAAAATGAGAACCAATGGCGCTGGAAGAGGGAATGAGGAGCCAAGATAGGCCATCATCTAGCGATGATCAAGACAACGCTACTCTGGATCACGACGACGCTCCTCCTGATCATGATGAAGCTCCTTCTAATCACGCCGACGCTCCTCCTGATCACGAGCGTAAGACTCCGTGAATTGAGCAAATCGCTCGTCATGATGGTCCAAGCGAAGGGAGAGTGTCTCCATGTCATGTCGAATGCAAGTCTCTAGATCATTGGAGTGGGTCTCAAAAGAGATGAAGTGTCGATCGAGAGTGTCTATAAGCTCGGAGTGGTGGTGATAGAGAGAATTGAATTGCGCTCCATAGAGAACTAAGCTTTCCTCAAATGTCCCACGCAACCCAGTAATGTCATCTCTCATCCGATGAAGGTCCTCTAACAGTGCATGAAGATCGGGCCGAAGCTCGTGAAGAGAGGGCTGCTCAAGTGGCGGAGAATAGTGAGGATTCGATAATGGTGAATAATGCCGAGGATGCTCAAAATGGGGAGGCTGGTCAGAGTGTGAAGGCTTGGTGAAGGAAGGCATTAGAGGTGGCTCAGAATGGTGTGCAAACGAGGTCTAACCGAAGTGTGGTGCGCCATAAGAGGATGGGTACTATGTCTGAAGAGGAGGGATGTGAAGATCATCTTCCATATGATCAGGAGGATCGACTCTGGCCTCCATCCCCTAGATGTCATCCTCCTCTCGTTGAGCCTCAAGCTATGCCTCGGGAGCTAGTATCCCCATACGACTGAGGGTGGATGAGGTGAACGTGTCGTAATAGCAATGTAAAACCCGGGAAAAATTCAATTTTTTTGAAAAATGGTAAAACGGTAATTTCGGTTGAAAACTGAAACTTTTCTAGATCTCGGATGACGAAACGGACTTCACCGTTGAATTCGTCTCATGAAATCTAGTTATCCTATTGAATTTCCTCGGATTTCAAGATAGTCGGAATTTTACGTTTTTCGAGACATCGGGTGTCGGGTGACACATGGCATGACATGTGGTGCACTTGTGTGAATGACTCACATTGAGTCAAGTGTCAAGTGGAGGAAATAATGGGAAAGATAAAACAAGAAAAAAAAATAAATAAGGAAAAAAAAAAGCATAAAAGTCAAAAAGGAAAAAGGGGGACAAAGGGATAGGGAGAGTGAGAATAGAGAGAGAGAAGAAGATTTTTTCTTTCTTTCTTCGCTTCTCTCTTAGATTTACGAAAATCAGATGGTAGGTTTTCGTCGGAGAAAAAGGCAAAGTCGGTCCACAATCGAGAGCTACGCGTGGGTAACAAAATCTTGGAGTTTCATCAAACTCCACGAGATAGAGAATTTTCCTACTTGTGTTATTTTTAGCGTAAAGGTCATTTAATGGCTTGAGGTTTTCTTAGAGGCCGTGAGAGGCCATAAATTTCAGTCCCAAAATTTTGGGAGTTTTTCTTAGAGGCCGTGAGAGGCCATAAATTTCAGTCCCAAATTTTTGGGACTGAGCGTAGGAATTTTCGAGACTGTTTTGAACAATCCGGGCTGAATTTTTGGGATTGTTTTCGGATAGTCCAGACATAATTTTGGGGACTGTTTTCTGACAGTCCCGACTATGTTGAGGTTTGGTTTTGATCTTGGGACTGATGTTTTAGGGTTTTGTGGTGTGTTTTGGTATCACAGTAATTCGATGATGAAACATGAAGGGACCAAGAGGTGCCCTGTTTTATATGGGTCCGAGATTTAGGCCATTTTCTGTGTTATTATTGGAAAAATAAATAACATAATGTTGTGTAAAAATCATGTTAATATATACTTGCTTGACGTATTAACATGGAAATTGTGATAAATGAAAATTATATGTAAGAAATATAATTATCTGAGATTTATAAATGTTGCATAGCTTTTATTATGCATGTGACATGACAGAGCATGAAATGACATTATTGATATGCACGGTCACATCGCGTCAAGTCGGGCGTGGGTGCATAGTATTGTTATTCACCATTCTTGATGAATGTGTGGTGAGCTTAGAAATGGGACAATGTCCAAAATCGAGACTCGCGGTTGTATAAAATAATAATAATAATAAATTTCGTGTGTTTGGGTGAAACAAGATGAGGTAGATCCCCCCCAGGGTGAAAGACCCAAATTTTATTCTTGATCAGACATATGGATCTAGCGATGAAAGTTCGCAAAAGTGTCGGAAGGCGTTGCGAAGCCTGCGGTGAGACCCTGAAAATTCGCAGCCCAAATAAACACACGAGATTTGATAAATTAAAATTGGAGGGCAGTCCAATGGTTTCAGTCATTGGGTGAAACACCCGATGATTGGTTTCACACTTAGTTGTAGGTGTGAGAGTCGATTCGGGACCGGTTGTGGGCATAAGAGTCTCATCTCATGCGTGACCACAGACATTCCATATGGGATTACATTATTTATATGGGATATGGTTTGATGTTTTGTGTACGTCTGTTTCATATCGTTTGAAGAAGAGAAGAGGACAGGCCATTGTGGAGAATTCTACTAAGCATTGCTCACTCCGTTGTAGGACCCCCTTTCAGGTACAGGGGGGTGTACATGGAGACGGCCTTTCAAGCGGGGCAGTGTGAAGAAGGCCCAGACATCGCAGCTTGATACTTTATAAAGTATTTTTATGTAAAAAGAATTGTAATTAAATTCTTTTGGACTATTGTATAAATAGTCGGGTATGTGGAGAAATAATAATTAGAGGGTGTGATTGGACTCTTATGGTTCAATAATTAAGCGTTTATTTTTCATATTTTAGATTTAAATGTGGATGAATGGGTCCGGTAAAGGGATGTATATTGAGAATATGGACGAGATGGACCACAATGAAGTCTGATACTACTTCTGTTGAGACCTTGGATGGGTTATGATTATATTGTTATTAAGTATTTGTGTTGGAGTGAGAGCCTAGAACAAGGAAACTGATTTGTTAAAATATGGATCGATAAATAAGACCGCAACGGTGTAGTAATAGTCACACTTCCACGTCAGAATTGTGGTTGTGTGGGTTGTCAATGGGACCCTGGTTGGGGTGTCTAAACAGCGTGCTGTTGATCAAGCTAGTTTGAGAGATCAAGGTTGTGGAATATGAAGAGACGAGTGAAGAGGTGACCGTCACGAAGAACTGGCAAGCCATGTCAAGCATCGGTCGATGGAGACGACGGCGGCTGTAGGCGGGATCAAAACCCTCGACCTGAGGCCAAGTCTTAGACTTAAAGACTCGAACGCTGGTGCTCGGAACGAATAGGAGCCGACACAATGATAGGCTGATTTGTGCTATGTAAAATGTGTACGCCTATGTGCGCAAGTGTACTTGTTGCCTTAAGTAATATAATGATAAGTGAGTATCGTTCCCACGGAGAATTGGGTTACTAAGCATCGACTCTAATCTAGCCTAGACTTTATTTGGATAGTGAGAAATCTATAGAAAAACTTAAAGACACTAATCTACGCATGCAAGAATGACTCAAATAAGACTAAAAGGCCTTAGGGCATAAATTTCACCTAAACAATTATATTTGAACTTTCTAACCCAGTTAATCAATGATCAATTTCATCATGAAGATGGCAATTTCACTAATGTATATTTGAATATCTCTCGAGCATCCGCACACTACCCTTAGAAAATGTTATACTACATCTCTGCCTCAAACTATCATAACTAAGGATGCATTGAACCCTAGAAATCTTAATACCACACCTAATCTCACTTATATCTCTATCTCATGATAATTAGATGGTAAATAATTTATGGTCTAATTTTAACTCTCACTTCTCAGATCTTGATTCAAACCACAAATCATGCAAATATTGGCCAAATACCCACAAACATTAAGATCCAAATGAAATACTCAAACATAAATATGAAATAAAACATCAGTCAATATAAAATAGGAGAGATTCATACAAACATATCTTTGGCTACAACTAAACCGTAAGAAAACTAACTAAAACATAAGTGGAAAAGTAAATACAACCATCAAAAGAAAGAAAAACGGAAAAGGAAAGAAAGAAAACAAATTTGGCATTGAAGCTCCCTTCTTCTCCTCCATTATCTTCTTCTTTCTCAAGTGTTCTTCCTCTTCCAAGAACACACCCTAGAAGCTCTCGAAACGAGCCACAGGGTGTTTCCACACCCAAAGAACTTGTTCTCCCCCTAAAGCATACAAAATCCGTCCAAAATCTGTCACCCTTAGTGTTTCTAGGGTTTGAGCTTTAAAACAATTATGAGCTTAAAATGGGCTGAAAATCAACCCAAAACCAACCCGAGCAATCGCAACATTGGGCTCTGACAACTCTGCTCTCTGACGTCGTGACTTTCTGACTCCATGTTTTTCACCAACCCGTAGCGCTGCTTTGTCATTCGAACTTCGATTTGGGTGTTCTTGGTACCGTTGGAAAGCTATTGAAGTTTAGAATCTATAAGTGACCAGAAAGAACACTTTAAAAATGATTATAAAGACTGAATATACAAAATTCTAAAACTGGTCACTTTTGAGCTCTCTTCTATTCTTTCTTCAACTACCAAGCGTCATAAGCTGACCATTTGAAGTCCAAATTGAGTGAATAAGGTCTTTTTGGAAAGCCTGGGAAGTATGATATTCATACATATAAATATTGTATCCATTTGGGATCATCTTGTAGTCGAAAACATATAAAACTAGTAGTTGTTGCTGCATGTGTAATTTTATGATTTTTGGGCTTTATCTCTTTATTTTTGTTCCATATTGCCTCATGGTTGACCTAATCACAAAATTGAACATTTAGAGCATTAGATCACTTATTTATATAATAAAACTACTAAAAAAATAAGCAAAACATAGGGATAAAATGAGTATAAGGTATACTCATCACACAGCTTAGAGGCACCAATGTTGAACTGAACCCCTCTCAACATGCTCGTGATCCTCGAGCCAGAGACACGTGTCCGAGTGAAGAAAACTTGGACTAGAGTGGGGTACACGAATGGTAGCCAGCCTATCTCGGAGAAGATTGCCTCAAGTCGAGACCCCTCGAGCGAAAAGAAGTTAATGTTACGACTCGTAATGACATTTTTCTGGCAGAACTCGGAATAGTAGTGCTCATGCTTTGCTGGTAATCCAAACAAGCTCATGTCAGTGTGCACCTTATGGCACCCTTCTCGCTCATGTGCACGCTCGGCCTTGGAGTCAGGCTCAATGGGGCGTTTTCCTAGGGCTCGTGAAGAGGCGGACTCATGTCTCGGTCTCAGTTCCATAACATATGGAATATGAAAGAACTCCACCTAGGGTCAATCTTCTTCGGAAGGAATTGGGAACGCGAATGAGGAGTGTGGGGAGAAGCTCTAAGAGCGCGAAGAGCGAACCCCGAAAGACTGAACTCTTAACAAAGCAAGGAAATGGAACAGAAAGTTGCTCAAATTTGAACTATTTAATGTGAACCAAACGTTCCCAATGTTGCCATACTAAAAAGAAATCCCAAATTTTCTATCTGAAAGGGCATTTCCAAGGTGGACAAAGAGTTTGAAAAACCGTTTCAAAGCCCGGAAATGACGCTGGAAAAGATTTTGCAAGGTGCCAAAAGAGATTGCAAGAGCATTGTCAAAAACAAAATTTTAAAACATGAGCCCAAGCATTTTCAAAACAGAAATGGACCAGTGAAGATCAAAACAACAGTCCATCCTAAAAACAAACCAAAACAGAGGTCCATCCCAAAATGGCAAACCAATAACCCTTGTACCCAGCTGAATGTTAACCACTGTATTGCTTCCATAGCTCTTCTATCCTGGGTATGGATGGACAAGTGCTTTACAGGTCATTGTATTTCACAAGGGTTTATACTCCCAATATCTAAAAGCAAACCCAGCTACTAGTACCAGCACACTAAGTCACCCAATTTTTTGGTTTCCACAGATTATCAGTACCAGCGTACCAATAGAAAACCCAAGACGACCACCCCAATTTCAGGGTCCATCCATAAATAGGAACATGGTCGGATGTAGAGAAGTGACAAGAAAAAAAAATGAAGCGTAACTGTTACCTAATAGCCAAACAAGAAAGCGGAGGGAAAAAACAACAAAGATAGGAGGAGAGAAATGGAATCAAACTAAAAACAACAAAGCACACCTAAAACGAGATGAAGAAACCAAAAATGAAAGTAGAAAAACTTACCAAATAGGAGAAGAATCGCCACTGCAACAGAGAAACCGATTTTTTGATGTTTTTGTCAAGAGATTGAAGAATTTGATTATGATTGATCAAATTTGAATACAAAGCTCATACACCTTATATGCAGAAATTTCAAACAATTTTAATCACTAAATTACAAGGTAATAACCCCTAATTGTCTTCTAATATTGACAAATTGATCCTCATTAAGGAGTTTTGTGAAAATATTAGCGAGTTGGTCTTCGGTTCTAACAAATTAAAGTGTAATATCCCCTTTTATACATGATCCTAAGGAAATGATGTCTAATCTTTATATGCTTGGTCCTAGAGTGATGCACGTGGTTATTTAATATGCTAATGACAATTGTATTATCACATTTTATGCGAACATTAGAAAATGTCAAGCCAAAGTCACTAAGTGTTTGTTTCAGCCAAAGGACTTATGTACATCCTAACTTGACGACTGTGTATTCAACTTCCGCCATTGACAAGACAACCAATTTTTTTTTCTTGCTATGCCAAGACACAAATGAGTGACCTAAAAAGTGACATGTTCTACTAATGCTTTTTCTATCAATCTTACAACCTCCAAAGTCCGCATCCAAATAGCATATCAATTCAAAATTATCACATTTTGGATACCAAAGACCAATATCGATAACGCCTTTCGAATATCTAAATATTCTTTTAACTACATTGAAATGAGATTCTTTAGGACATGCTTGAAATCTAGCACATAAGCATACATTATATATGATATCGGGTCTACTAGCCGTTAAGTATAACAAAGAACCAATCATGCCTCTATATTTAGTTTGGTCAACAAGCTTACCTTTCTCATCCATGTCAAGCTTGATGGATAAGCCCATGGGTGTGCTCTTGGTCTTTACTTCTTCCAAATTGTATTTCTTGAGGTCTCTTACATACTTTGCTTGATTTATGAAGGTGCCCTCCTTAAGTTGTATGATTTGAAGACCAAGGAAGAAGTTGAGCTCTCCCATCGTATGTTGGAGAAGTGCTCTAAAGGCAATCGCTATTAGCATTTATTGTATGCACTACATATTATTTAATATTAAAGGCTTCTTTAATAATTTGATATTTATACGTAGAATTGATATAGATCTTTAAAAATACAAGGATTAGTAGAGGTCCATGATTACACATGGCATACTTGTGAGAGGAGATATCATGATGGGATCTGAGTAATAGATTCTATCATATTGCAATTATGTTAGTATCTAAATTATCCTAGTCATAGGATCAACGAGTGAACATTGTTAATCTGTTGACCCAATGTGTCATATCAGCCCAGTTGGATCGAACGGTGAATGTACAGCTGAAGCTGTAGTCATGGAGTTGATTGGGGTTGAGCTTGTGGATTAACAACTATTAGTGAGCTGCATGGGAACTGTCATAGACGATCATATGGATCATCTATTTAAATGTAGATGATTGTCTCATCATAGAAATGGTGTAAGTATGCTTAGGCTTGAGGTGCTCAAGGATATCTTAGATGTTGATTCTGTACTTTGACCTCGATCCATGTGACACTCTTAGAGGTCGCTCTTTAGATGATAATCGAGTATAGCTTGAGGTGTTCGAAGGTGATTGAGTAGCCAACAAAGGATTCATCACTCCCAATAGAGGGAGAGTATACCTATGACCTCTTGTCATAATCATTACTCGAAAATCTCTGGCCAGAGTGGAAATGTCATGAAGAGTGTCTTCAGGTGTAGAACTGATGAGTAATGAGTTTGGGGACAAGATCAAATATCACTTAGGCTAGATGTGGCGTAGCCAGTCTAATGAGAGATACACATTGTCCGTGCTCTGAACTGAGTGGGGTTATAGATTGGTGAAATGACGAATTACACTGTATTTGTCTATGATATGTAGTCAAACCACTGACTCTCCGGTCAATTGGGGTCATGATGTGTTGCTAGATGCCTCTTATGACTTTCTTAATTCAATAGTTGAATCAAGTGGCCACACACTTAGAAGTGTGTGGAGCTAACATGAAACAGATTTGGATGTGATCCAAATATGAGGGAGTTTATTCTCGAGAATGGAATGCCACAGGATTAGTAGAATCCCAGGTTAGAAGGCCCTCACTAAGAGAGATAACAAGCTTGGGCTTGTTCTTCACCTTAAGGCCAGTGAAGGAACACGCCATAACACATAGGGATGTGTGTAGCCCATCATCACTTATAGTGAGGGGCATTCATTTCATAGGATAGGGTTTTCTTATAAAAGCATCTTTAGGGAAAACCCTAAGAAGATAACACAAGGAAGGCCATGTTGTTCTCTTCTCTCAAATAAGTGTTCAAGAGAGCTTGAGACGGGGTTTTTGGCTCCCTCTTCGGATCGAGACTTGGCAAGCATTGAGACTTTTTTCGAGATTGTTGCCTAGGAGGTTGCCGGATCCACTCTTCGTGTGGATATCGTTAGAGGCGACCTAGGACTTGGTTCACTTCGGACTAAGTTTCCCCGACCAGTAGATCTGTTTTTGAAATCGACTTAAGGTAATCTTGCATCCCTCTCTTTGGTGTAGAATCGAATTTGATGCCCTAAGGGGTCCTTGGATGGGTTTTTGTTGAGATTTTTTTTTGTTTTCCACTGCTTTTGGCATGTGATGCCGTCCTCAACACCCTTCATCATGCTCATCTCAAGTTCGCTATGTATAGATTTGGCAAACTCTTCACAAAGTGAAACATTAGTAGCACCAAATATAATATCATCAATATATATTTGAACAATAAGCATGTCATTATCCTTTGGCTTAATGAAGAGAGTTGTATCAATTTTGCCCATTTTGAAACCACTAAAAATAAGAAATTTTCTTAGCCTTTCATACCAAACTCTAAGAGCTTGTTTCAAGCCATAAAGTGCCTTTTTAAGTTTGAAAACATGGTTAGGGAGATTAAAACTTTCAAACCCGGGTGGTTGTTTAACATACACTTCCTCATTTATGAAACCATTTAAAAAAAACACTTTTCACATCCATTTGATATAAAATGAAGTTTTTGTAATAAACAAAAGCAATCAACATTCTTATGGCTTTTAATCTAGCTACGAGAGAAAATGTCTCTTCATAGTCAATTCCCTCTTGTTGATTATATCCTTGGGCCACTAATCTTGCTTTGTTTCTAACTATTATGCCATTTTCATCAATTTTGTTCCTAAACACCCATTAAGTACCAATAACACTTTGATCATTTGGCCTAGGTACTAACTCCCAAATTTCATTTCTTTCAAATTGATTGAGTTCTTCTTGCATAGCTATTACCCAATCCTCATCTGCTATAGCATCATTTAAGTTCTTGGGTTCAATTTGAGAGATAAAGACAAGGTTATTGCAAATATTTCTAAGAGAGGATCTGGTCATTACCCCAATGGATGGATTACCTATAATTTGATCTTGTGGATGATTTGTGGTAATTTACTCTCGATCATGATTAGATTCTCCTTGCTCAAGTTGAGGAGGTGGAGGAGGGGGCCAAAGGTGATTCCTCTTCCTTCTTTGAATCAATCTCCTCTTCTTGTTGATGAACTCTATCTTCAATTTGTAATCTTCCCATGGAGAAGTTCTTTTCATCAAGCTTGTTTATGTCTTTAAGCAATTTCTCATATTCAATCATAAACTCCTCATCATTATCAAAGTTAGAATTTACCTCATCTTGATCCTCAAAAGCCATGAAACACATGTTGACAACTTCTTTCTCATTTTCATCATCGGATGAATCTTCACTTTGACTACATGTTGCCATCATGGCTCTTCTCTTTTCTCTCTTGGCTTTGTAAAGAGGACAATCATATTTTACATGACCCGACTTTTTGCACTTGTAGCAAATTACTTCTCTAACTCCTCTCTTTTCTTTTTCTTCTCTTGAAGGACCTTCTTTCTTATAGTTACTCTGGTGTAGGTCAGCAGCTCATTAAGCCTTCATCATTGGCTTTTGTACTCTCTTTGTGATGAGGCGATATCATCTTTCTGTGTCATTGATCTTTGTTTCCTCCAAGTAACACTCTTCTTGAGCTTTGAATGCAATGTTCTTCTTTATGCCTTCTTCCTCTTGCATTTCCTTTTCCTGTCTTGCAATTTTCATTTCATACGTCATCAAGGAATCGATAAGTTCCTCAAGAGGTAGCTCTTTCAAATTCTTTGCTTCCACAATAGCCTCCGTTTTAGAGTTTCATTTGAGAGGTAGGTATCTAAGAATTTTAGATACCTTGTCTTCTTCACTTACACTATTTCCCAAACCTTCAAGTCCATTGACAACATCCGTGAACATAGTAAACATCTCAACAATAAATTCATTAGGTTTCATTTTGAACATTTCATAATCATTAACAAGAATTCTAACTTTAGAATCTTTGACTTGGTTGGTTCCTTCATGGGTAATTTCGAATACCCTCCAAACATCTTTAACCCTTTTGCATTGACAAATTCTATTACATTCAATTGTATCCATAGCACATACAAGAATATAAATAGCTCTTGAATTTAATTGAAATTCTTTATTTTCTTCATCATTATATTTTTCAAGAGGTTTTTGGATTTTATCCATCAACATTTTTTGTAGCAAAGTTGTAACCAAATAGGATTATTTTCCAAACATCCAAATCAAGAGATTGCAAATACCAAGTCATTTTGTTTTTCCAAAATTGATAATCGGACCTGACAAAGAAAGGGGGTTTGTTGATGAGAAAACTTTCAATTTGAAAAAGGCTTGAGCTAATTTTAGTGTTAGTGCTAGTCATTTCCTCTTAGACGGTTAGTATTGAAAACAAGAGGTCAAGCTCTAATAGCAATTGAAAGTTTGATATGACTTAGCAAACTAACCAAGAGGGGGGATGAATTGGTTTTTTCAAAAACTTTTTGCAAATCAATAGAGAATCTTCAATTTAATTCAAGAATAATAAATAAAGAGATAATGATAGAAAGTCTAAACTCATATTTATAGTGGTTCGACACCTTGCCTACGTACACTTTTCCTCAACCTTCAATCGGTGAGGGTTCCACTAGTGCCAAGTTCTAACACGAGCTTCTTCATTTTACATTTGGATTTTGGCTCTAATGGGCTCTTCACAAATCCCTTAAGCTATACACACTTGAAGCCTTATTTAATGCTTAATGAGACTCTCTCTCTCTCTCTCTCTTAGCTCTCTAGATGGATCAAACATAACTCAAGCTTATGATGAATACAAAGGTGCACTCTAGAATATCTGAGTAAAATGAATCACCAATGAGAATACAGATTGAGAATTGATTAGCAGAGAGAAATGGTGGTTGAGAGAATAAATCTGTGAAGTCTCTCGTAGTATTAAATGATCCCAAACTATCTTGTTATAGAAATTAGAACTCAACGACAGAGTCAGCTACGGTGGTCGACCATTTAGAAATGCCTTGAATGGATTTGTACATTTAATGCATTGTAGGTTACCGTTTTATAGCTGTTGGACTTGGCCAATTGCTAAACCAGTCGACCATTTGCTTTTTTGGATCTATAGATGAGCTACTGCATCCAACCGGTCAATCTTTTAATGACCCCGGGTTTGAGGAGATCTTTGCTGGATCCAAATGGTGGCGATCATTGATTGAGAGGCTTTGCCTCGGTCAGTTAAACCTATAAATGCTCAAACTCTTGTGTTTTTATTTAAAACACTTCTAAACCTTAGGTGTTTTATTGAAATACATTTTAGGATTATAAAACCTAAGGTTTTATGCTCGAACTCGAGTTTTCAAAAGATATGCAATTTTTAGATTTAAAAACCGAGTTGTGAGTGATGCATGATAAATGATAATATCACAAGTGCACAATCTTATTACCTTGAGGATTCTAAGTTTACAAAGTTTTCATAGTATGCTTGAACTTGGAATCCCGATTTTCTTTACTTCTTGAACTTGATTTTGATTCAAATGTTGGATGAATGATCTAGTCTTTAAGTTCATAATCGCGCAAGTTGTCACTCATCTCAAGTAAACCATTAGTAACTAATCACCTTAGTTTGTTATTATCAAAACCTCCATTAGAGGTACCCTTGGGCCAATAGTGTTTTTTTTTTAAAAAAAAAAACACTTTAAAAGTTTTTGGTTATTCCTAAAATACATATTTGTTTATCCTTAAATGTCTATTTATTTTTCCTTAAAACATCTATTTATTTATTTAAACAATTCAGATAATATCATATACTTTTAAAAATTCAAATAATTCAAATCTTTTTTGTAAATATTTTAAAACAATTTCTATAATCATAAAAAAATATTTTATAAAAATAATTTTTTAAAGTATTTATTAATAAACCTTTTTGCATACATTTATTAATAAATTTAAATCTTTTTGTAAATATTTTTATAATCATATGAATAATTATTTGAGGTTTTTATTAATACAAATGTTTATGAATGTTTATTCATTAGTTCAAATATTTTTAAAAGTTTTATAATCATATGAATAATTATTTTAGGTTTTTATTAATACAAATATTTATATATATTTATTTATTAATTCACTTATTCCTATAAAAAATTTTAAATTTTTTATAATCTTTATAATCATGAAAATAGTTGATTTAGGTTTTATTAATATAAATTTTTATATGTATTTATATAATTTTGTAATAAATTTTTTTATTTATTATGATATCCTATTTTTATAATTAAATATTAAATATCATTTATGGTAATTTTAATAATATAAAAGCGTTTTTATACGTATACGACATGTTATATAAATTTTTTGTAAAATCACTTTTTTAGATTCCTATAAAAACGTTTATGATATAAACGTTGCCATAGAAAACATTTTGGCTAGAGACTAAATATTAAATCAACGGGGTTGAAACCCAAGTTTATGAATTTTACAAAACTTACATTACTTAAACTAGCCCCAAATAAAAATCAATATCAGTTTATTAACTTTATGCGCATACGTGTTCAATCCATCATGTGATACATGCATTTCCTTAGTTTGATGATATAAAAACTTTGTTATTGGCTATTGCTTAGAATTCCCTTGTGCAAATCCACCACAAGAGCAGCTATCTTTCTTGCTTTTACATACCATAAGAAAGGTCAAACAATACAATACAATAAAACTACAACAGAAAAGATAGATACTTTCTTTACCTTTGCTGTTTATAATTTTACATATGAAATGACATTCTTAATTTACGATTTCTGAAATCACATAGAGGTGCATGGTTTTTGAAGTTGTAGTAAGTGTTAATGGTCCATAGGCTCAACAGCAGTCTTGAAGAGGAGGATGTAAACCTTGTCAATAGAAAAATACAGGAAACCTCCGAGGGAATGTGTGACGTATGAGCCAAAGCTAGTTCCTACAATGCAGTGCCAAGCAGGACCGTATAATGAGTCAAATTCCTGTCAAGAAGATAAAAAAAAAAGCATTATAAGCTTTTATTCCATTTATTAAGATTCAAGCAGTGAGATTTGAAACAAAACCAAGGAAATAGAATTTGAGACAATTATAACAAAATTTCTAACTCAAGACAACTATAAATAAGAAATAAAAAGAAACAAAGGTTTCAGCAAAACAGGGAGAATTAGCAACAATCTGTAAGTCACTTATGTAACAACCCATTTGTGTCCCACATTACTAAGTTGAGGTTAAGTGTGGGTTGTTACAACTGTTACACTGCAAGTACATTGAAACGGAAAAGAAGAAAGAAGAAGATTACAAAGGAAAACAAAACAAGGGATGGAGAACCAAAGACGCCGAGTCTCGTGAGGAATCACGATTTCCTTAAAATAGATTCGTCGTCTTCCTGGTGCCTGGAAAACACGGCGACGTCTGTCTCCCAGGATAAAACGACGATCGAGCGGCACCACTGCATCTTGAAACCACTCCGACGAACTGGAACAAAGTTTGCTCTATCACGAGAGGGACAGGGAAGAAGACTGAGGAATATAACTTGACTTCTGTAGAATTATATCTTAGTGTTTGAGGCGCTACGATGCTTTTATGAAACACGGGAGATGAGCGGAAGAACACATGCATTACCGATCGTTTAAACTTAAGCGGAAAAATAAACCTCCATAAATGGCATTAAACCATTTGTGCTACATTGAACAATTAACCCCGAACATATTTTTAATTTAATTGACGGAAGCAAACTCAGCAATTCTCCACATGAATAAAATTAATATCGAGAATGAAGACCAGCGATTCCTCCAGTGATGAGTCACGGCCAGTTTAGAGCTACATAGGAGGTAGGTGTTACCCTTTGAACCTTCCCTTGTAGAAGTATGTTTACTTTACTGACTAAACAGTAGACACGATGTCCTTGAACCGTTTTGTCATTTGTGTAGAGGATGATGTACGTCATATAAGAATCTTCCTAACATTTTCTCATTATCACTTTTATGTTCGTTTTGGCCATGAACATGCACCTGGTTCTATAAGAGTTTAATAGGAATTATGCCAAATTCAATTCCCTTTGAAGCGGCCCCACTTCACTCTTACATAGGTGATCTCCTAACTAAGAGTAGCTCAGTTTAATCTTTCCTGACTTCCCATTGTATAGGGATCATTAAGCGTAACAACCTTCCTTCTGGCATCACTATTTCACCATAGGAACGGACAAGGGAATATTCCCATAGTGATCGTATCCAAGTTCTTACAATTTAGTTGTCCCTTTGAACCTAGATCTTGGGATCTCCAGTCAGCTAGGTTGAGTATCCATTGTATCGACTTCTTTTAAGGGCTTTAGTCCCATTAACCCGATAACTTTTATTGACTCTCTGTTTAACCCTTTGGTTAAGCGGATCCTATGTTATCTTCCGTTTGACATAATTCTGAGAGGATAATTCAGGTTGAGGTAGTTGTCTAATGGTATTGTGTCTCTGACGAATATGTCTAGACTTACCGTGTACATCTTGATTTGTGCTCTGATAAGCGGATTGACTATCGCCAGTGTGCGTATTGGAGCTCGGCTAACCAGCCATCTTGGTAGTATATCATACAGGGAAATGGCGTAACCGATGACCTCTTCCCGCATTTGTCCTAGTGCTATAAACTCAGATTCCATTGTGGATCTGGCAATAACCGTTTGTTTTAAGGATTTCCATGAGACTGCTCCACCTCCTAGTGTAAACACATAACCACTATGGGATTTGGAGTCTTTAACATTAGATATCCTATGGGCATCACTATATCCTTCAAGTATCGCGGGGTATCTTGTATAGTGTAACCCATAATCCGCAGTATTCCAGAGTATCACAGGAATATACTTGTATGATGTAACCACTAATCAAAAATAAGCATTAATTATTTTAAAACCCTGCATGATTCACTTGATGCATGGCCAGGACTACTCGTGTATCTGCTTTCGATCTAATGGTATAAGTATGTTTGGCTTTAGATAACTCATTAAGTATATTAGGCGCTATCCACCACTGGAGTGTTCTACTTGAGACACACTGTCTCCTTTATTCTTGGATAAGTATAGAGTTACACATTTCTTGGTGTTACGGTATCACTAGAGTTATCGCATCAAACTTTCGAGAATATTGTCGACATAATGTGTGACTTAGAATAAATCCTTAATGTGCTTTTGATTTTATTCCTAAAATTACATGTGAAGTCCATGTCTTTCATGTCAAACCTTGAGTTCAACATGTTCTTGGTAGATGCAATCATCTTATCATTACTACCAACAATAAGCATGTCATCTACATACAAGCACACAATGACATATCCAAGTTTCGTATCTTTGACACACACACTTGTCACATTCATATATTTTGATTCCATGTGACATCATAACATTGTCAAATTTCTCATGTCATTGTTTTGATGCTTGCTTTAATCCATATAAAGATTTCACGGTTCTGAATTTATTTTCTTGTCACCGACTGAAGAAGCCAGCAGGAATTTGCTCGTATGAGTCTTCCTCGAATCTCCATTAAAAAAGGATGTTTTCACATCCATCTGATGTACTTCAAGGTTTCTTAATGCAACAATTACCAACACCATCCTATAGAATTTATTCTCGTTACAGGAGAATAGGTATCAAAATAATCCAGGCCCTCAGTTTGTTTATAGCCTTTGATCACAAGTCTTGCTTTGTACTTGTCAATTGATCCATCTACTTTCCTTTTCCTCTTGAAAACCCACTTAGAACTGAAAGGTTTACAACTTTGATGGAAGATCACTTAGTTCCCAGAGGCATGGTTATGTAGTATGAACTCAATTTCACTACTAATGGCTTATTTCCACATGAGACCATTTGTAGAGTTCATTGCCTCTTTATAAGTTCGAGGTTCCCCTTCGAGCATCTAAGTCAAAAAATTTGGACCAAAAGATTTTTCTACCCTTGCTTTCTTACAGCGTCTGGGTTCAACCTCACCATTATCATTTTCATCTTGACTATTTTCATTAATAGTCCAAAAAACGCTTGTTTTGATGAATTTGGCTCTACTTGGGATTTACATGAAAATACATCTTCAAAGAAAGATGCATTCCTTGATTCCATTATCGTGTTCTTGTGAATATCAGGGATATTTGACTCATGAACCAAAAATCGATAAGCAGCACTGTTATGTGCATAACCCATGAAGATGCAACCAATAGTTTTAGGTCCTATTTTCATCTTTTTAAGTGGAGGAACTGCCACTTTAGCCAGACATCCCCACACTCGCAAGGAATTGTAGGATGACTTTATTCCTTTCCATAACTCATATGGAGTCTCTTTTGCTTTCTTTTTAGGTACTTTATTCAAAAGGTAATTAGCAGATAAAATGGCTTCTCCCCACATGTTTTGTGGTAGACCAAAACTTATCAGCATAGCATTCATCATTTCCTTTAGAGTGCGATTTTTCGGCTCAGCCACTCCGTTGGATTGAGGCGAATAAGGTGTTGTGGTTCCATGTATAATCCTATGGTGAGCACAAAAGTCAACAAATAACGATTCATATTCACCACCTCGATCACTTCTCAGCACTTTAATTTTCTTGTTGAGTTGATTCTTAACTTCGTTTTTGTAGAGAACAAATTTCTCTATTGCTTCATCCTTACTTTTGAGTAAGTACATATAACAGTACTTGGTGCTATAATCCACAAAGATAATAAAATATTTATTACCACCTCTTGGACTTCTCAAGAGGTCACCCATCCTAATACTACTCTCGCCCAAGCACGCTTAACTGCGGAGTTCTGATGGAATCCGATGCATTAGTGTTGGTATGATCTCACCCCTCTTTTTATTGTTTCACTGCAAGTACATTGAAACGGAAAAAGAAGAAAGAAGAAGATTACAAAGGAAAACAAAACAAGGGATAGAGAACCAAAGATGCTAAGTCTCGTGAGGAATCACGATTTTCTTAAAACAGATACGTCGTCTCCCTGGTGCTCGGAAAAAAAGGCGACGTTTGTCTCCTAGGATAAAACGATGATCGAGTGGTACCACTGCACCTTGAAACCACTTCGACGAATTGGAAAAAAGTTTGCTCTATGAAAAAGAGGGACAGGGAAGAAGACTGAGGGAATATAGCTTGACTTCTGTAGAATTCTATCTTAGTGTTTGAGGCAACTCTGATGCTTTTATATAGGCGCAGGAGATGAACGGAAGAACACATACATTCTGATCGTTTCAGCTTAAACGGAAAATGGAATAAACCCCCATAAATGGCATTAAACCATTTGTACTACCATTCAAACAATTAACCCCCCAAACATATTTTTAATTTAATTCAAAACGCAAACTCCAACAACTAATCACTATCAATCATTCAATGAATTCTACCATAGGGTGTCTGGGCAAAAGTCTGAAAATTTAAATAGTTATAAAACTCTCCATCGCTCCCTGCATGTGTGCTTCAAGCAATGTTTTTCTTGTCATCAATTCCCATTTTTTGCACAATGCAAACAGTACCCTGCTGCTCTAATCTCCAGAGACTCAGAACAGGAAGCTGTTGAATTACCATGTCCACAATTTCTTCCAGCTATGATAGCAATGGAAAATTATGGTCATTCCAAATAAAACTACGTAGGGTAAATGAAAGTTTATGGGTCTAGTTTAGGTAACACCTACAGGGGTGAATAATAGGTGATTGAAACTTTTTAATCAAAAACTGATTATTTTTAGTCCTTCTAACTTTATTCTTTGATAAGGAAATATAATAAATAAAAGCAACGCAAAGGACACATCACACAGATTATTTTTAAGCCACTCATATAACATGTGGATGAAAAAACCATAGGATAACAGACCTTTGATCGTAAATTTACTATTCCTAAGTACAGCACATGGATTTACTTGGCAGAAGTTATATCTGAATGAAGTCTTACTTCCTAGTGCATATACTGAACTTCACTTTTACAATACAAGTACAACACCATACATGCTCCTAATGGATCTTACCTTAGTGCCCGAGGGGATGAAAATGGCCTGAACCCAATGAATGGAAGAATACACATTTTTTAGAATCTTGAGAATGGGAAGGCAAATTTGTCTTTTGCAATATTCACACCAAAATCTGATTAAAAAAAAAAAAAATCACACCAAAAGCCTAAAACTGTTTTTTATTTTAGTATGGTGTTTATAGGATACAAATATCTAATTGACTCAAATTAGGATTTCCAAAATAAAATTGGTTATTTACATGGAAATAAAAATAAGGGCAGAGATTGACATCTTTGCGTGAACGCTTGAGCACCCTCAGAAGCACTCAAGCACTCCAAGGAAAGCTTGGTTGCGCTTGAATGCTCCGCTCCCCATAATGCTTGCACACTAAAGGAGTTTCGAAATATTTTTCCTCAGTTTAACACCATGTGGTCCACACATGCCTTGACTAAATCCAATTTGATTAGACCTTTTTATATACTTATGTCATTTCAATTGGTCATGCAACAACCTTGAGCCTTCAAAGGAGAGTAAGATAATCTAAAAAAGCTGTAAGCTAGAATATTTGGAGTAAATTGTCAACTTTAAGACAACCTAGCCTAATGTACCAACAATAAAGTTTGAGAGACAAAGCATAGCCATCAAGATGGCAGAAGCAGGAGTGGAACAAATGAATTAACATCATTTCTTTTTAAGAAAATAGAAAGAAAGTTATATATAGCAATCAAGACTTCGATTCACAAAAGAGGAAAAAAGAAGATTGAGGCATAGCAATCCATAAGAGATTTGAGTATATATGAAAGAGAATAGTTGCACTGAAGAGAATACAATCTGATCATAGTGAAGAAGAGAAAGGAAAAGAAGGAAGAAATGGAGAATCATAACAAAGTTTCACTACTGGATAGTTTTCTTGAAAGGAGTCTCGAAGCTACAAGAAAATAACAGGAAGAGGCCCTACTCTCGAGAGGAAAATGCTTCTACAAGGCCTTACCTCCGGCCATCATTAGAAACCATTAGTTCTACAATACAAAATACCGTATGTCTGCCATAAAGAAACTATAAAGTGAATCCCAGAAACAAGTTTCCTTTACTTTTCTTTTCTCATTTTGCACTAAAACCTGGACATATCCATCATCAGAGCCTCTGTGTCCCTTATCCACACCCAAAAATTTGGATGCTATAGAGGCTAAGAGCCCCGCCAGTCTTTCACAGCTTCACCCAACAGGTCAGTTACCTTGCTCAACAGAGCATTTTTAGAGCCTGAATCAGACCTGATTACTAAAATTGGTTTGAAGTTTGTAACCGTTAAATTGAAAGCTCAGATTGCAGTAATGAACTAATACTCACTTTAGAGCACTCCATCAAATTAGCAAAAGAGATTAAAATAACAACAATAAAGG
Source organism: Tetrastigma voinierianum (assembly GCA_016808115.1). Classification (NCBI taxonomy): domain Eukaryota; kingdom Viridiplantae; phylum Streptophyta; class Magnoliopsida; order Vitales; family Vitaceae; genus Tetrastigma; species Tetrastigma voinierianum. Next base: position 1,546,280 of record JAEQBH010000220.1, on the reverse strand, counting down.
GGCAATTCAGGAAAATATGTTGTTTCAAGGAAAGCCCTTCTGATTGGGATCAAATATGCATAGTGCAAGATAGGTTTGTTGGTTCTTACGTGGGTGTGCGTAGCCTTTCTCTAAATTGTAGGCTTATGAATCTAAAAAAGACAGACTTAGCTTTAAAGTATGTTCTAATGTTATTCTCAAAGAATAATTTATATGCTAGTCCTCTAAAAATCAGGAGTCATGCTGATTTCTATCCAAGTCCCTACCACAATGGAGACACTCTAGGTTAAATTTCATTCTAAATGATGCAAGAGAAAAAAAAAATTCAACCTTATAAAAACCTATTGGACAACCCCTAAACATATAAGCTGGATAGCCTTCATAGCAGCTATCAAGAATTAATAATTCATATAACATTCAACCCTAGAGTTAAAATTAAAGATCACTAACTAAAAATAAATAGAAAAATTACATACACTCTACTCAAATCTGACAAAACTGAACCCTTGAACAACCAAATAGTCTATAGGACATCAAAACATTATGTCCACCCACATAGAAATTTCTTGGATAATCTCTACTGCTAATTGGAGAAGAGGATGATTAACACAGCAAAGAATATGAAGAAAAAGAGATACCTTTAGCTTAATCTGACACTGGTATACAATTAGACTGCCCTTACACAAATTTATCGAATACCCTTCAAAAATTTGAATGAAGAATCCACATATAGCAAGAGATAACTATTTTCAACTAAGCAAAGACTAACCAATTGGACCAACCTTGTACTGAGTCGGATATTCCAGAAAAAAAAAAGATGAGAAACAACAATCTAAGTCTAACTAATCCGTTGTACCTTAAACGGAAAATAAAGGGAAAACCTAGGAGAAAAACAATATAAAAGTTCCGAATAAACATATGAAACCATGAATTGATGGTAAAAGAAAAAAAAAAGTGAGGAGGGAAGTAAGTACTATACTTTCTTAAGCCCAAGAGCGAGGCGTTTACTGTCTAGCTTTCCGGGCATGGAGTCAAGGTTGTCACGGGCACACTTGAAGGCGCGGCTCTGCAAAGCAATAGGCATGTCAGAGGCTCTGACGCGGACGTTAAGGCGGTCATTCTGATCAGTAGCTTTCTTCTTCTGAATGAGATTACTGAGGAACTTGCTCCTCCTCTCCAGCTCTTCCTCTGCTCCCCCCATTTCCATCTTCTCTCATTACGAGGGACCAACTACTATCTCTTCTTCTTCTTCCTTCTTCTTTCTTCTTTTTTCTTTCTTCTTTTTCTGTCAATGCATTTGCATTTGCATTTGCATTTGTGGAATCCACGAGGCCGCTGGGGCTCGGCGCAGGAGACAAGATTATAATGTAATTTCCGTAAATAGTGCTCACGAGATACATACGATAGATACAACCCCCCTCCCCCCTCCCCTACGTTTTAACCATCCTACTCGCCGCCCCCACTCCGTACTTGGGTTGGGCAAAATCCCCCCAGAACAAGAGAGAGAGAGAGAGAGAGAGAGAGAGTGAGTGTGTGTGAGAGAAAGTGGTGGCCGGTGGGCTGGAAAAGCAAAAGGCAAAAGGCCGAATGAATGCTGCGGGCTCTAAACTAAACTTTACGAGAAAGTGGCTACAATTACGGAGAGAAATGTGACGACTGGGCCCACATTAACTGAAAACCTTTGAAAGTTGGTCGGGCCCTCCCGCCTCCCCTTTAAAGGACGGCATCTCCACCTTCTAAGTTCTAACTTGTTTATTTCCCCGTTGACCCGTTCCTCTCCGATTCCATTAAGAAACAATTTTCATTGTAGAAAGTGAAGGAGATTGTAGAAACATAAAAGAAATTGATGTGTATTTTTTGTACAATAAAGTATGGGTGAATATACTTAAAAGAAAGGTTGGTTGGTAAAAAGGAATTGGTTCCTAAGCTCAAACCATACATAAATCAAGAGTCAAATATATATAAAAAATATTCTAACAGAATATATAAGAATATTCTAAAATATTCAAATACCCTCCCTCAAACTAAAGGTGGCAATGAATTTGCTAAGTTGAGTTTGCAAGATAAGTCATGAAACCGGTTGGGTGAATGAGTCTTGGTGAAGACAAGAAAGAGGTGAAATTTGAAGTGTACCATGAACAAGTTGATGACAGATGAAGTAACAATCAATTTCAATATGCTTGGTGCACTCATGAAACAGGTCATTATGAGTAATCTGGATGACACTATAATTATCACAATAAACATTTGTATCATTCGATTGTGAGATCCCCATATCTTGTAATAACCATCTCAACCAAATAAGTTCAGAAATAGTGTCTGCAAGAGCTCTATACTCTACCTTTGTACTTGAGTGAGATACTACTATTTGCTCTTTACTATGCTAAGAAATCAAAGAATCTCCAAAAAAGAAACAGTAGCTAGTGGTAGATTTTCTATCTATAGGATCTCCTACCTAATTAGCATCAAAAAATACATGTAGTATCAATGAGGAGTTCGTAGAAAAGTGAAGACCATGAAATAGAGTACCCTTGACATTGAGAAGAATACATAGGACTGCAACAAAGTGAGTAGTACGAGGAGCAACCATGAATTGGCTAACAATATGAACAACATAAGCTATCTCTAAACAAGTAGCAATAAGATAAATAAGACTTCCAACCAATTGCCTCTAAAGAGTGGGATCATCTAAAAGAGTCCCTTTTGTAGGTGAAAGTTTGACACTAGCCTCAAGAGGAGAGTTGGTAGTTTTATTATTTGTCAAGTTGGCACGTGCTAAAAGCTCAGTGGCATATTTGGTTTGAGTAAATTAATAGCATGTATTGTTAGAAGAAACTTCTAGCCCAAGAAAGTGGCTTAAATGGCCAAGATCTTTTATTTCAAACTGAATACTAAGAAATTGTTTTAAATCTTCAATTGCCTGTAAGTAATCCCCAATAATAATCATATCATCTACGTATAACAGTAAAAGAGTGTATCCTTTATCTGTTTTCCGAGTAAATAAAGCATTATCATAGGAACTAGAAGAAAAACAGAGCTTGTCAATTGTAGAGCTAAATTTTGCAAACCATGCTTTAGGAGCTTGTTTGAGATCATATAAGGCCTTACGAAGGTGACAGGCTTTACCAAAAGCATGATGAGAACCAGGTGGTGGTTTCATATAAACTTCTTCCGAAAGCTCCCTATTGAGAAAGACATTTTTGACATCCATTTGAAATAGTGGCCATATTCGTATAGCTGCTACAGATATAAGACTTCAGACATAAGTGAGAAGAGCCATTGGAGCAAAATTTTTTCATAATCAATGCCGTCCTCTTGGGTTAATCTTTTTACCACCAAGCGAGCTTTGTAACATTCAACTGAACCATCTATATGAGTTTTGATCTTAAAGACCCATTCGCAACGCATTGCAGTTTTTCCAGTAGGTAAATCCACCATGTCTCAAGTGTGAGTTTTAGTTAAGGCTTGCAATTCCTCTCTCATTGCTTATTGCCACAAAGGATTAGTGTTAGCTTCCTTATTAGAGGAAAGTTCATGCAAGGAAACAATGGTAGGACAACAATGATAATCACGAAGTTAAGAAGGTGATTGACGTACTCTAGTGGATTTCTCACCAAGAGGCTCGAATGAAGATTCAGGATCAGCAGACGAGGTGGATATTTCAGACATAGTAGAAGAGTGATCATCTGTTTGTCTTACATCAAAAAGGCTAATAGGCAATGGAGAAGACTCGGGAAATAAATCCACAGTGGGATTTGTGAAGAATGGTGAGTGATTGCTGGGTAACTCATACTGAGAAATTGAAGACGACATTTTGTGTTCCCAAAATGTGACATGTCGAGAAATGCTGAGACATTTAGAGATTGAATCCCAACATCTATATCATTTATGTTCAATACCATATCCCAGAAAACAACAGAATTGTGCATGTGGTTCTAATTTTGAACGCTCATGTGGTTGTAGAAGACTGTAGCTGGGTGAAGTACCGTATAAACGCTTATAAGGAGTCTGATTATCGATCACAACATAAGGAACATGGTTGATAGTGTAGACTACCGTGAGAGCAGTTTCCCCTAAAAGCGTTCAGGACAAGAAAGAGAAATTGAAAGAGTTCTTACAGTATCCAAAATATGTCTGTGTTTTCATCGGACAAGAATGATGAATAGAAGTGCCAAGTTTTGAGAGCAGATTGATGAATTCGGTATCCTTGTATTCCATGACATTGTCTATTCGAAGAGTTTTGATAACACAAGAAAATTGGGTTTGAACAAAAGCAAAAAAACTAGCATAAACGTGGGATAATCGTGACTGATGTTTCATGAAATAAATCCATGTAAATCTAGAATAATCATCCATAAAAATCACAAAGTAAACAACACCTCCCATATTAGGTATAGGAGATGGTCCTCGAATATCAGTATGCACAGGATAAAAAATGGTAGAAGAAATAGAATCACTTTTACGAAAAGGTAAAGCATGGTGTTTTCCAAGTTTATAAGAAGTGCAATCAAAATCCTCATATTTAGTTTGCCCTAAAACACCAGTAGAACATAGAATTTTGAGTTTAGAAGAAGAAACATGAGAAAGACGAGAATGTAAGATAGATAGGGTCATAGTAGTAGCAGCCACAAAGGTATTTTGAAGCGGTAATTAAAGGGAAGAGAGTTCAAACAGACGATCAAACTTACGCCCTATCCCAAGGATTTGCCCTGTTTGTGGATCCTATATGTAGCAGCCAATACGAGAAAAATGTAAGTCAAGACCAAGATCACATAATTGACCCATAGAGATAAGATTTAGTGAAAGCTTAGGAACCAGAAAAGTGTTAGGCAAGGATAGATTGGAAGTGGAAACATCAATAATATGACTAACAAGAGTTATCAAAGGTGTATATAACATGGGGATAAGAGACACTGTTTGTACGTTTAAAAAGACGATTGTCAACAACCATATGGTTGTAACAACCAGAATCAAAGAACCAAGAGGCAGATAAAACAGAGGTAGAGGTATTACCAGTTAAAGATTGAGCTAAGGTTTGTTTGAGAGTATTCAAGTCATGGTTCAAAGTAACGGTATCGACACCGACTCGATCGGTCCCGAGACGTATCAATTGCGGTGTATCGATTGTGTATCGGCTGATACACAAAATAAAATGATTAAAATATTTAAAAATTATTTGGATTTTATATAAATTATTAGAAAAATAGATATAATTAAGTAAGCTAAAAATTTAATAATTTTTTTTATATTTAACATTATTTAAATAGTTAACGAAACATTTAGTGAAAGGTATACGCTAATGCTAACAAAAGAAATTATTTTCTAATATAATTGTTCTTCAACAAATATTAAATTGATATCCAGTGATAAATAAATTTACATAATTTTTTCTCTTCTATGTGGTTGATATTGAGGTTGGGAGGGCTAGAGTGTATTTTTCGGTTGAAAACAGGGCAAAAATGGGGGTTGGAAAGCTTAGATATGCAAAATACAGTTTGTGGGCCAAAACGGCTTCGTTTTAGCCATCATAACTTTTTTTTTTTTTTTTTAATTCAAAACACTAATCAAAATGATGTCGTTTTGGTCAGTCTAAGACCAAAACAATGTCGTTTTGTCCTTGTTCTCACTTATCCAAAATGATGCCATTTGGATAAGTGTCCAAAACAACGCCGTTTTGGTCCCAAATAGTCCTAAACGACGTCATTTTGAGTTGTATTAAAAAAAGAAAAAATCAAACGACATCGTTTTATGTCCTACAGAGACCAAATGACGTCGTTTTGGAAGTGGGTTGTTGAAAAAGAGAAACCCTTCTTCCTGCATTCTCGACGACAGTGAGAAAATCAAAAAATGAAGAGGAAGAAGGGGAAGAAGAAGAGGAAGAAGAAGAAGAGGAGGGAGAAGAAGGGGAAGGAGACCTACCTACTCCAAGGCACCGTCGAGTGGTCTTCTTCGGCTCCAGTTCTGCTCGACAATCGGGACTCGGCTCTATAGGAGTTTGTTCGTCAGTCGTCACTTCGTCTTCTCCGGTTCTCCCTCAGGTAAGTTAGGTTTTATTTTTTTAATTTCCTCTTCTTCAATTCTTCTTCGTTTCTTTTTGAGTTGAATTTGAAATTTTCAGTCGAATCTCTGCAATTTTTTGGATTTTTATTGTTTCATTTTGAAATTCCATCATGGCTATCCTCTCATTCAAGTTTACTATGTTGGATTTTCAGAGGAATCTCTGAAAATTTGCATTTTTTGTTTGCTTTTTGGATTGTTCGTAGTATTGAGATTATTCTCTATATTTTCATCGATTATCATCGAGTTGATTGAGTCATCTCGCGAACTCGGCCGAGTCCACCGAGTTTTACCGAGTTTTAGTTGATTCACTCTTTGTCTCATACTTGGTGTAAAACCCATGAAAATTTTAAATTTAAATTTTTCAGATAGAAAGGGGGCAAAACTGTAATTTATCGGAATAGTCCGGAGAAAAGTTGGGATTTTTCTAGATCTCGGATGACGAAACAGATTGCACCGTTGGAATCGATCTCGTAAATCTAGCTGCAATTAAATTCACGTTGAATTAGAGATAGTCGGAATTTCACGTATTTCGAGGCAACGGGTGTCGGGCGACACATGGCGAGTCATGTGGATGACACATGGCGAACCATGTGGGTGACACATGGCAAGCCATATGAGTGACACATGGTGTAATGCCCAGATCCCGGTCCGACTCGAATGACGGATCGAACCGAGTCCGGGGCGCGAGACTATATACTAGACTCTCATTAACATTCTTTCGAGTGAACTTGTACTGTGGTTATACAAAATAATTTCTGTAATAACAAAAATCATTTATATATGCTAACGAACTACCGAGGTGGTGTCCATAAAATCTATATACATATACTGAGTCCCATTTACTTATACATGTACATTTGCTATTGAATATATTTTATAGCTGCGGAATACAAAATATCATCATACTCTTTCATTGGAGTTTACATCTTATACAAACACTTATACATATGCATATCTAATACAAAAAATCAAAGATTACAGAAGCAGTGCGGTGAGCACCCATCTCTGAGCTGGCCTGCTCTGCTGATATGGGATGTCCTGTCCTCTTGTCTCCTCTTCAGTACCTACACGGATTGAACACCCGTGCTAAGCTTTACGCTTAGTGGGAACATAAGCATGGACAACCACCAATGGTGACTGTCACAAGCTTATACATGTGCATTTCATATATCTATGCATATTCATATAACTTTTATGACTTATCATCTTTACATTCCTATTGCATATCGATATTTTCCGTTATATTCTATGTCCTTTGGCATATCTCATCTATACTTTTCTTGTATTCCTTTGTTTCTATACTTTACGTATTCCATATTCATTCTATAACTTATTGCTCATGTCTTTGGCATATCCACTTATCTATACTTTTCTTGTATTCTGTTTCTATACTTTGCATATTCCATATTCATTCTATAACTTGTTACTTTTCATATCATAACATTACTTTAGGATATATGAATTTCTATCACATCTTTTGTATCTCTTAGGAGTGGAGCTTATACTTTACTATCATATCATATACTTTGTCATAGGTTTTCACATATACTTTCATGTGCTTTCATATACTATACTTTTCATATACCTTTCTCTTTTATATACTTTCTGTACTTTTCATGTGTTCATCTTTCATGCTATAGCCTATTGCTTTTCATGTTCTATTATATATTCTTTCATATACCTTTGTACTTTTATATACTTTCTATACTTTTCATGTGTTCATCTTTCGTGCTATAGCTTATTGCTTTTCATGTTCTATTACATATTCTTTCATATACTTTTCATGTCGAGAAATTCTATTTACATCCCAAGAATTTCTCTATACACCCCATATCACACACAACCCATTTTTACACCCCATCTCTCTAATGGGGTGTATAGAGAAATGGATGGGGTGTAAATAGAATCTCTCTTTCATGTCCTCTTATACTGTATTTCTTGTTCTTGTAACGGTATACTATCATCGCATAGCAGTGCTATGCTTCTCATATCATATCATATACTTTATACATTTTCTTTACATATACTTTTCATTTTATTTTATGTTCATGCTACTTGAATATCTTAGAAACGGATCGGGAAATACATGTACCGAAGTCTTATCCTTTGTATGAGACAATGATCTCTATACGTATGTACTTGAAAGTACTATCACATGCGAAGACAGTGATCTCTATATGACTGAGCGGAGGCGTATATACGAAGGTATCATCACCGCACAAGGCAGTGACTGCACAGTATTATGTGATCAAGCGGGATCTATGTCATCGACTAAGCGAGGCCTCGATGTATGTCGTATCTTGCAACAAGCGTATCTTCCTTATAGGCATACTGTCTATCTATCTACCGTTCGTAAACGAGACAATCGGAGTTTTATTACATTTTAACACATATCTCATAAGCATGAATAACTATTGTTATCATAATTGCTTATGCAATATATACTATCATTACTTTAATCTGTATTCGTTCTCATATCTGTAGCTTCATGTTACGGTTCTCATATTTCTCTATAATACATATATTCCTATATTTTTATCATGCATGCATTTACTCATTCATATATTCATATATGCCTATCGAGCCTCATATTACGGTTCTCATATTTCGCTGTAATACATATATTCCTATATTTTGCTCATGCATACATTTACTCGTTTATATATTCATATATACCTATCATTCGTGTATAGGTACTCATTCCTGTGTTTTGTCATCTTTTCCTTATCTCTATCGTTCTTAGCATTTATGCATTTCTATCATGTGTTCCTAGCATGTTCCATCTATTCATTTAGGTATGCCTATCATATATTCATATCATATAATATTATATTCATATCATGTCATCTACTTGTAACATTTTATATTTTGTTAACTTATATCTTCATGTACTTTATCGGACTATCATATCTTATGACATATACCTATACATTCCTATACTTATCGTTTTCTTGTACTTTATTAGTATCCTATCTCAGTAGAATCTGAACGAGACTCTTCCTTTGATACGTAGATACTTGTCTTATCTATGTTCCTTTACATATCAAATCTACATATATTAGCATTTCTTGTTAAGTATCTACATCCTTTCTTACCATGTATTCCAATGCTTCAACTTGGCGATTAGTACACTTGGTATAACAATTCAATTTTTAGACAAGATGTGGGCACCAAATTCCATTAAATGGAATATGGTTAGAATCTAGACTTAATGAGCTTTCCATAGATTCCAAGAATACCCATAATGGAGTCTACTTGAAGGTTATGCAAGTTGCAAGCCCCGTGAAAATCAACAACTTGCGGCACTGCTGACTGCGACAACAACCACTGTCTTTTATCATTTTTTGGGGTCTTAACTTCATATTTGACATTAGTTCTTTGTACTCCTTTGAAGCTAAGGTGATAAGGGTTCTTCTCTAACTGGAATCACCCAAATCGGAGCACCGAAACTCAAGATATGTCCTAAACAACCGGGATTACTCTATGTTCAAAATCGAACCAGAAATTGGCTTGAACATAGCTCCGCTTGGAGTGAATTTCTGGGCCAAATAGAGTCAGAATTTGAAGGTACCTATTTCAGGGAGATTGTTCTCCTTGAAGTCTAGTTTAACCAGTCACTTGAATCACTCAAATCGGATAAGAAATGACCAAGTTATGGCTAAAATACTAATGCTAGTCCAAAAGCGAGAACATTGAATGCCAGTCAAAAGTTGGGTCTTGGAGTGCGGAGCTTTCGTCTTAGGCACTAGTTGACCAGAACACTTATGGTACCGGTACCACCCCTCAAAAATGCCCAGAATGGTGGTTTTTCTCCCATTTTTCCATATTTTTCTACCCAAACTAACTCAATACTCAATACACACATCAAAACCACTCTATATCCATATTGTAACTCTGATACTGCTCGATTAAATGGCACCAAATACTTATCTTGCTTCAAAAACCTTTCGTGAATTACTCCCAAGCAATACATTATGGTGTAACCCGTACACAAACCAAACATAAGGATTAGTTGGGGTTTGTTCCTAGCAAACTCCATTACTTTGCGAACAAACCATGAATCAGCCTCGAATGGAGAATTCCATACTCTTGATTCCATACAAAAATTCATTCTAGGGTTGAGTTTCTTACAACCCGCATACAAACATGTATCCATCTGAAAATCCAAGTAATCCATACTCAATGTTAGATTCCATACCTTTTTGCTCTTCCTTTCTTCTTCTTCTTCTTCTTCATCATCTTCTTCTTCTTCTTCTCCCCTTCTCTTCTCTTCTCTACGTTTTTGGTCTCTCAAAAATGAGAGACCAATTAATCTTATCCATCTTTTTGAGTTAAGGCGCATTATTTGGCCCATTTCTGATTTTAAATTCTTTCGTTTTGCATTTAGGTCCTTTCATTCTTCCCAGAACTAATTCCTTCTTTTCTCGAATTCCATAATGGCATATAAACTTATTGATTTATGCCTCTCCATATCCTCAGTGGTAAAATGACTAATTTACCCTTTGCTCTTCATATTAATTTAAGGTCCTATCTCGTTTTATTTCGAAAATTCCTATTTAACTTTATTATACCTAAACATGTCAGCTACTTTGGAGTATATTTGAGTGTTACATAGCCAAGCCATGTCATAATCTATAAGCAAAGGCATGCATGTGTGACACATGGTAAGCCAAGTGTGTGACACATGGCATGCCATGTGTCAACATGCATGACACTTTTGAAGCCTATATATATGGGGTCTCAAATTCAGTTTGTGGGGGTGGGTGGGGGGGCAGCAAGCTTTAGTCCGTGGGAGCAGCAAGGAGAAGGAGGAGGAAGGGAAAAGAGAAAGGGAGGAAAGGAGAAGAGAAAGGAGAAAGGGAGGAGAGGATAAGAGAAAGGAGAAAGGGAGGAAAAGAAAAGAAAGGAAAGAGAGAGAAAGAAAGAGAGGAGAAAAAAGAAAGGAAGAGAGGGAAAAGGAAAGAGGAAAGAAGGAAGGAGTGTCGGCGTAGTGAGGCGGACCGGTGTGAAGAACAGGAGCTACTTGTTACAAGAGGGTAGGTTTCCTCCTACTCTGGTTATTTTACGCCTAGGGGCCGTGTAATGGCCTACGGGTTTTGTTCGATTTTCCAGGGCGAATTTGTATGTTGTGTGGTTTGTTTGTGATTGTGTGATGGTCAAAGACCGATTTCATAGGGTTTTGGGACTGTCCGAAATAGAACATTGTGTTTTAGGACAGCAAAATCCTGAGTAGAATGATAAACGGGGGTGTGCCCAAATTTACGCACCGCCAGATACTGCGCGACAACTTTGAATGACCATAACTTTCTATGATCAAACTCCGATTGTGGCGTTCTTGGACTCCTCTTGAAAGCTCGTCGAGTCTAAATTTAATAAGATAAAGTACTCAGCAAAATGTGAAACGAACATTAAAACTAGGTCATGGAAAGTTGAGAATAGTCAGTTAAGTTTACGGAACTTTTGTTTTCGGAATCGGTTTGTAACCGAAATGCTTGGGGTACATGGCTGACGAGGTGTGTCATTGGATTTTTATGTGGTATTTACAAAAGCGGGACTTTCTGGACTAAGTCGGATGTTCTAGGCGAGCATGGTAGGATTTATGGCCGGGAATGGCTAATGTGTGTTATTGCCATAAATTCAATGAATTGAATATGTGAAATTATGTGACATGTGTGATGAAGATGGAAATAATTATAGGCATTGTGCTGTATGATTGACACACTATGTCTCAGCATGGGAATATGAATTATAGCATTACTTGCCTAAGTAATGGTTGGAATTATGTTAATACATGCTTGAATGATGTGTTGACATGAATAAATTGAATGATAGAAAAGATGTAGTGCATGCTTATGTGATGTACTGATTTGAATGTATGGAATATTAACATGACTGCATGTATGCTGATGTTAAACTGAATATATGGAATGTTGTGTGCATTAGACATGGGTGTTCATAACGCACACACATAGTGTATGGTGTAGAATGTCCATGTAGGGTCTTGTCACATTGAGTCATTGGGTTTGAGGTGCGGTGTACAAATTGCGTTACATTGGTGTCTTTGTAACACCGCATTACATGGAGTGTGTGTACATGGTCTTGGTTGTAGCGTGTTGGTGTAGAATCTTGTGGGCTTGGAAATGGGACGAAGTCGATTGGAGTTCACGGTGTTAAATGAAAATGGAAAATGAAATGTCGGGCGTAGCAAGTAGGGGATAAATACCCCCTCGGGTGAAAAGCACAGCACAGTTAGAGCAGTGTATCCAGGTGGCTTAGAAAAATGTCGGAGGGTGTAAAGACTTGCGGTGAGACTCCGAAAAGGATTATGTTGCCCAGACAAGCGATTAAATAAATATCACATAGACTACGGGTGGTGAGATGGAAGTCGGGACTGACTCGGTATTGATTTCCCATTGGCACTTGCATTGGGTGGTGGGTCGGAGGATTGACCGTACTTGGGGTGTAAGCAGAGTGTCGTCTCATACATTGCATGTAGTTTTTCCATGATAGGACAACATGCGCGAGTTGGTTGTTGGTTTGATTGTGAAATGATCATTGCATGTGCACTGGTGGGAGTAACCTTGTAGGATTTATCTGCTGGGCGTTAGCTCACCCTCGTTATTAGGACGCCCCGGCTCGGTGCGAGGCAGTCTGAAGATGAAACTCACGGAGGTCGGGATTATGAAGCGGTAGGATTTGTGGCCTTGACTCTTGTTTTGTGTATATATTAGAGCGAACTAGTTTTAATATGTTTTGTATTAGGAGTGATGTAATAACTCTTGGTCTATAGAAATGTATGGTCTTATGCTTAGGTATGGGCAGTATGGATGATGAGCCCCATTGGGTCATTTACTCATGTATGGGTCTCATGAGTATAGGACACATAGGTTTCATGAGTTGATGGTGGTCAGCAGGGACTCCGGGTTTGAGGCGTCATAGCTTAGTATGAGCTTAGGTATATGAGCCTGGGCTCCGAGTGGGGCATGGAGTACAGGACATCTTTGTTAATGTGTAGGAGCATTACAACTTGGTATAGCTTAGTGTTGGAGCTTGAGTTAGAGTTACCTAGTGCTTGGAAAATGATATCCAGATCATAGTTTGGTATCAAGGTCTAGGTAGGAGCTTACCTAGGAGTTCAGGACAGGATTAGATCTTAGCATGCATTGTGTGTTTTCTTGTGTATGCTTTGATTGTATGTGCGTGATTGTGTGTTTCAAATTGCGTGAATTATATACATGGTAGGATGTATATAGGGAATGCGAACACTAGGGCGAGGATTGATTTGATATGCCGGGGATATGAGTTAGAGATCTCTAGGATTCTACTCACGGTGGACCTTTGGGTCATGGACATGTCAGAGTTCGAGGTCATCCTCGAGATGGACTTATTGACGGCACATCAGGTTGTCACATGGGTGTGGCCGTGTAAGGGATTCACAGCTACACACTGGAAGCCCAGTACTTGTGTTGTGTTTGGTGAATAGGCCGCGATGCTTCTGCCCATATTGTGTACGATTCACGATGGCACGAGGTGTAGTTGTGAGGTTGGCTAGCTAGCCTTACCTGGAGGACGGTGAAAGCGATAATTACATCTCGAGTGGTTTGCGAGTACGAGGATGTTTTTCCGAACGAGCTATTAGGATTACCTCCACCGAGGGATGTATACTTCCGCATTGAGTTGCATCCTGGTATGTCATGCGTTTCTGTGGACTCCATAGGATGCGTAGGTTGAGTTAACGAGTCTGAATCTGAGGATTCTTGGGCGAGGGTTTCGTTAGGCCAGAGCGCTTCACCATGGGCGCTCAGGTTGTTGCGAAGAAGAAGGATGAGACCCTTCGTTGTCGCCGTTATAGATGGTTGAACGGGGTTACAATCAAGAATCGGTATCCATTCTGGGGATTGATGACATTTGATCGAATTTTGAGAGGGGCACGGTCTCTCGAGATAAACCTTCGCACTGGTTACCATAAGTTGAGAGTTAGGGAGGCGGACATCCTAAAGCGGCGTTGGAGCGTGGTATGGGCACTTGAGTTTGCGAGTGATGCCCTTTGGATTGATAGATCTGCGGCAGCATTCATGGACCTCATGAATAAAGTGTTCCAACCTTATTTAGATCAATTTGTGGTGGTCTTTATTTGGTGACATCTGATCTACTCCCAATCGAAGGTGGGCGTGAGGATCGCGAGAATCGTACTCTGACTTTAGGGATCATCAATTGTATGCTAAGTTCAGTAAGTGCGAGTTTTGGCTTGCTGAGGTGGGTTTCTTAGGACACATGGTGTCAACTTCAGGCGTGTCAGTAGACCTTGGGAAGGTTGAGGTTGTGATGAGTTGGGAGAGGCCGAAGTCAGTCTTCGAGATTCGTAGTTTCTTGGGATTGACGGGTATTGGGAGGTTTATAAAGTTTCTCATTCTAGCGGCTCTATGGCCAGGATTGACTACGGAAGGAGGTCAAGTTTGTGTGGGATGACTCATGTGAGCGAGCGTTCCGGGAATTGAAGATGAGGCTTACTTCAACTCCTATTCTAATAGTCGAGAGAAAGGAGACGAGGTACCTGGTGTCTTGTGATGTGAAGGATGGGTAGGATGTGTTACGTGTAGTCAGGGAAAGTTGTGGCTTATGGTTCTCGGTAGTTGAAGAATCACAAGCGGAATACCGCATGACATGGGTTAACTGGCCCAGTAGTCTGCCATACTGAAGATTTAGGCGCCGCTCTTATATGGTGAGTAGTTAGGTGTTTTGGGACACGGTGCGGCGTCTTCCGCGTGAGACCTCAACATGAGCGCGTAGGTGGATGAGTTTTTGGAAGATTACGACTTCACTTTGCATTACCATCCCGGTGGAGCAAATGTAGTAACTGATGCGCTTAAGCCCAGAAAGTCACGAATCTCTTGGCTTAATATAGCTTCGGGAGTGGCGGATGCTCGAGATAGTGGGCGGTTCGGGGCTGATGCGATGACGTTGAGTACCTTAGGAAGTTTGATGGCTCACGCCCGTCGCGGCTGGTGATGAGTCCGAGGCAGGATGCAGAACTCTTATCCCATGAGGGACCAGTACGAGTGGGTCTACATTGGACGAAGGCTGGGCCATCCACACAGATGGTAGTCTTCGGTATAGGGGATGGGTTGTGGTTCCCCAGTCGACGGAATTGAGGGAGGAGATCCTTAGGGAGTTCCATTGCTCTCGATTCGCTATGCATTCAGGTGGCACGAAGATGTATCATGACCTTCGTCGCTAGTATCACTAGAGCGGGATGAAGAGGCATGTCGGGGATTTTGTCCGACGGTGTCTCACATGCTAACGAGATTGAGCTGAGCACGGGGAGGCGTGAGCTACTTTAGTCATTGGAGATAGCGGAGTGGAAGTGGGAGCACATCACGATGGACTTTGTGACTTACTTGCCACGGACATCGCGGAAGCATGATGCAGTGTGGGTTATAGTGGACCGACTCACCAAGTTGACACATTTTCTAGCCGTGTGGATGACCTTCAAACTGGAGGAATTCTGCAGGTTGTATATACGGGAGATAGTACGGTTGCATGGAATGCCAGCCTCCATAGTATCGGATCGAGATCCTCGGTTTACGGCTCAGTTCTGGAAGAGTTTCGAGGCCATGGGTTTCACCGATTGTTGATGATCTGGCTTTGGGCGGATGGTGTCGAGAGCGGACTATTCGATTTACAGAGGACATGCTGCAAGCATCGTCATACGAGATCTCGAGGTAGTTGGGAGGAGCACTTGCCCTTGGTAGAGGTTACTTTTCTGATAACGGTTATTAGGCGAGTATTCAGATGGGCGCCACATGAGGCTCTGACGGGAGGCCCATTATGATCACGCGAATCATGTTGGACGGAGGTGGGAGGCTCCATCAACGAGTCAGTTGATTCGAGACACCTCGGAGGAAGGTGGGTGATCAGAGGAAGCATATCCTTACTACTCGGATCAGAGCGGAAAGTTCACGTTGATATCTGACGACGACCTCTCACAGAGTTGAGGCGGGTGATCATTGTCTTCTTGAAGGTGTGCACAATAGAGGTGATCGGATTCAGCAAACAAAGAAGTTTGTCGCGGGTACATTGGACCCTTCGAGTACTAGGCGGGTGGGCGCGATTTGCGTATTGGTTAGCATTGCTCACCCAGGAGTTTGTCGGCGTTAAACGAGGGTATTTCACGTCTGCATGCTCAGAAGTGCGCTCAGTCCAGCTCATATGGTGGATTGGGCGAACTTGTTGCTGATGCGGATGGAACCTTCGAGGAGGGGATCGGTCTACGTATCATGGATAGTCGAGGAAGCGAGGTTTGTGGCAAGACCATGGGAAGCTGTAAAGGTGTTATTAGCCTTGCCCAGGAGTCGAGAGCGACATGGGAGCGCGAGGACACTGTGCTAGTCAACTATCCCTTCTTGTTCGACGGGGAAGGTGCGTTTTCCAGTCATTAATGTTTTAAATGATTGTTGCATATGCATGTGTTTGAATGTGTATGTATGCGAAAATTCGGACGAGAAATAATTTTAAGGGGGGGAGAGTGTAAAACCCATGAAAATTTTAAATTTAAATTTTTCAGATAAAAAGGGGGCAAAACTGTAATTTACCGGAATAGTCCGGAGAAAAGTTGGGATTTTTTAAGATCTCGAATGAAGAAACGGATTGCCTTAGTTAGAGATGCGTCTCACAAAATCTAGCTACCAGACAGATTTCGTTGAATTCGAGATGGTCGAATTTCACGTATTGAGCAAGCGGATGTCGGAAAGACACATGGGCGAGCCATGTGGATGACATAATAAGCTC
This sequence comes from Tetrastigma voinierianum, assembly GCA_016808115.1. Lineage (NCBI taxonomy): Eukaryota > Viridiplantae > Streptophyta > Magnoliopsida > Vitales > Vitaceae > Tetrastigma > Tetrastigma voinierianum. The sequence goes on along the minus strand of JAEQBH010000220.1, from coordinate 1,529,453 downwards.
ATGTGAGTGACACATAAGCAAACCATGTGTCATAATGCATGTAAGGCATGCATGTGTGACACATGGCGGCTTGAAGTGTGTGACACATGGCATGCCATGTGTCAACATGCATGGCACTTTTGAAGCCTATATATATGGGGTCTCAAATTTAGTTTGTGGGGGGGCAGCAAGCTTCAGTCCGTGGGAGCAGCAAGGAGAAGGAGGAGGAAGGGAAAGAGAAAGGGAGGAAATGAGAAGAGAGAGGAAAGGAAAGGAGAAGTGGAGGAAAAGAAAGAAAAGGAAGAAGAAAGAGGAAAAGAAAGGAAGAGAAAGGAAAGAGGAAAAGGAAGGAGTGTCGTGTAGTGAGCAGACCCGAACGGCGAAGAACCCGGAACTGCACTACAGGAGGTAGGTTTCCTCCTACTCTGGTTATTTTACGCCTAGGGGCCGTGTAATGGCCTATGGGTTTAGTTCGATTTTTCGGGCGAATTTGTATGTTGTGTGGTTTGTTTGTGATTGTGTGATGGTCAAAGACCGCTCAGGGTTTTGGACCGGGTCCAAATGTAACATCGTGTTTCGATAGCAAAATCCCGAGCAGAATAGCAAACGGGGGTGTGCCTAAATTTCCGCACACCTTGTGAATCGACCGCTTCAACTTTGGATGGCCATAACTTTCTCGTCCGAACTTCGATTAGCGCGTTCTTGGACTCTAAGGAAAGCTCGTCGAGTCTAGAATTTAATAAGATAAAGTTCTCAACCAAAATGTAGGCTAAACATTGGGCTGGGTCACAGAAAGTTGAGGAATAGTCCGCTCGCTTCCGTAACTCGTTGAACCGCCGAACCAAAATGCCTGGGACCGCATACGGCCCGAAAGCAAGGAATTGCGTGTTGGATGTTTTGTGTGGTATTTACAAAAACTAGACTTTCTGGACTAAGTCCAGATTATTTCTTAGGCCAAGCATGGCCGGATTTATGGCCGGGAATGGCTAATGTGTGTTATTGCCATAAATTCAATGACATACTGAATATGTGAAATTATGTGACATATGTGTGATGAAGATGGAAATAATATAAGTATCATCAGATGATCGACGACTATTTCAGCTGAATGAGAATTATAGCATTACTTGCCTATAATGGTTGGAATATGTTAATACATGCTTGAATGATGTGTTGACATGAATGAACCGAATGATAGAAAAGAGATGTAGTATGCTATGTGATGTACCGATTTGAATGTATGGAATATTAACATGACTGCATGTATACCGATGTTGAACTCGATTATATGGAATGTTGTGCATTGTGACATGAGTGTTCATAGCACACACAAGGTATGGTGTAGAAATGTCCATGAGAGGTCTTCATACATTACCGCTGGGTTTGAGTGCAGTGGCACAAATTGCATTGAATTGGTGTGCGGTAACACCGCATTACATGGGTGTGTGTACATGGTACTGCATTTAGTGCATAATCGTGTGGGCTTGGAAATGGGACGAAGTCCAATTGAGTTCCACAGTGTTAAATGAAAATGGAAAATGAAATGTGCTCCAAGGTAGCAAATAGGATAGATAGCCCCTCGTAAAAAAAGTTCGAAACCCGGTTAGACAACAGATATCCACCGATGAAAGCCCGAAAATGCCTGAGGGTGTAAGATGGGAGCCTGACTGACTCGATATTGATTCTATTGGCACTTGCATTGTGGTCGGAGGTTGACTCGGTACTTGGGGCATGTAGAGTGTCGCCTCATACATGCATGTAGTTTTTTTCCATGATAGGACAACATGTATGCACGGATTGGTTGTTACCTGACGCTCAGAAATGATCATTTGCATGTGCACCTAAGTGGGGAGTAGCCCTTGTAGGATTTATCTCTACTAGACGTTAGCTCACCCCGTTGTGGGACGCCCCCCTTTCAGGTATAGACAAGTACAGGAAGACGACGCTCCTTAGAGGCCGAGATTATGAAGCAGGCTGGACTGTGGCCTTGACTCTTATTTTGTGTATATATTAGAACGAACTAGTTTTAATATATGTTTTGTATTAGGAGTGATGTAATAACTCTTGGATCTATAGAAATGTATGGTCTTGTAATCGTATGGACGAGTATGGATGATGGGCCCTATTGGGTCATTTTACTCATGTATGAGTCTCATGATATGAGATACACAGGTTTCCGTAAGTTAACGGTGGTCAACGGGACCCCCGGGTTTTGGGGCGTCACACTTGGTAACGGCATCGACTCGGTTAGCCCCGAGTCGGTTATGAATCGATCGAGTTGTACCGAACTCGGCCAATTTTTTGAACCCTAATTCAAGTCAACATGGCTAAGAAGATCATTGAAGGCAGATGAAGCATTAGTAGCATCATGAGTATAAGTAGCACCAACAATAGACTTGGATCTCTTATTTAGTAACTTGAAACATTTTGAAATGACATGCCCTAGCTTGTGGCAATACATGCAGACCTTTTTCTGTGAAGTTGCTATACCTATGTCTGTAGAGATAGTGGAGACAGATTGGCGAGTTGTCAAGGCAAGCCTATTCTGCTGATAATTTTGTAACTGCAGTTTCAAGTTGGGAAAAGGATCTCTATGTAGTAGAGAGGACCTAACAGACTCAAATTTATCATTCAAAGCCAAAGTAAACTGATAGACACGCAATATCCCTTTTTAGCTGTCACTGTATGATCATGTGGTCCACTATGCGGTTCAGATATGACAATGATCCTTACACTGTTCCATCCCAGATAAAGCCCATTATCAGGACTAGGTTTGAGTTTTTGGCATGGTCGGTTACGCTACACATGAGTTTGATGAATGATTTCATCAGGCAGATATTATGCTGGACTCATAACTAACCCAGTCTGAATGTCTCAGCCACAACTGAATCTTGATATATGTTATACAATAAAGATTTGATAGGTAAGGATTGTTGTCCCAATCCTCTGTTTATTCTACGTTACTATATTCATCACTTTTCTTCTGAGATTGATAGTTGAATATCATCAACAATGAATGTCAAAACTTCCTCCTTTGTTAAAGTCCTGAGATCTCTCAATCAAAGCACATAATTTGGATCCAATGGAAAATATACTAATATAATGAAAAATGCTCCGAACCTTCCTAATAGTCAGCTATGAATAACATAAAAATACAAAGATGAAACTATGAGCTTGTCTTGACCCAAACAAAAGAAATTCTTTAATGTCTCTTGAAAAGAGGTTGGTGTTGATACTGGAAAAAAAAAAAACTGTGGCTTAACCATAGACAGGGGAAAGAAAATTCCATGATAAAGGACCAAACCACACGAGACTAAAGAAATAAAATTAAGGTGTATAGCAAAGCTCTGATACCATATAAAAAGAGAAGGAGATTATAGAAAGAGAAAAGAAATTGATTTGTATTTCTTGAATATCTTTTGTAAAAGGAAGTATGGGTAAATATACAAATGACAGATTACAATAAAAGGAAGGTTGGTTGGTAAAAAGGAATTGGTCCCTAAACTCAAGATTAAAATAAATACAAGGATATTCTAAAAAAATTCTAACATTCATTTTCATAAATATAATAATCATAACTAAAATAAATTTTCGTTTCTTAAATTTATTTATTTTTGACAGTTAAACACTTTAATTATAATATAGTAAATTGCCCTCACTAGGACTTGAATCCGTGACCCCTCCTTATGCCCTATCTTTCTTAAATTTACTTATTTATATTATATAAGTATTAGATAATCATGAAATTTTCGATACTATTTACATATTAGCTGTTTTGGATTTAAAGAAGAAAATATTTATATGGATGAGTATAAACTATTATACTAAATTCTCACTTTTTATTTATAAATCGTATTTTGATTGATATATAAATATTCACGTTTTTTTTCCTTCATGGATAGGCGATTACTCTTTTACATTTAGAACAAATAAAACATGATTGCGTATGGATTGTGATACTTGGCATTTAGTTTAATTTTTTTATAATAGATTTGATCGAACACAAAACCATAGAAACATAGAATCAAAATCGCTAAAAACCATAAATGATGAAACAACATCCAGGTTAATAGTATGACAAATCGACTCAAAACCTATATATTTGATAGTTAAGCCTATACATTTGATATTTATATTATGTCTATAATACATATGAGTCAAGTTCTACAACATATTGACGACCATTGATTTGATTTATTGTCTTTGATCGTATATACTTTACTCGTTTGAATCGCCCAAACACAAATAAACAGCGCACCATGACGATGAAAACCGAAACATCGTGTTGAGACGACACAACCACTCGCTGCACTAAAATGGCGACAACCACACACGCACGAAGACGACGACAATCATCGATACAACAAGACGATAACTAAATCACGAAAAAACAAATAAAAACCTAAATCTGTGTGGATAAACACTTTATTGAGAAAGAAAATGACGGAGAGGGGTGTAAAAGGGTGATTTTAGGTCAAGAATGACTAAAAAATCACCATTCGTTGCTTAAAATAAAAGAGGATGAGAGAAAAAGAGGCTAAGGTTTTTGTTTTTCACAAATAAGGTTATAATTTTCTTGAAAAAAGGAAAGTATGTGTTATGTTAATAGTTATTTCTTTTACATTTTAATTCGTATTAATAACTTACCTAAAATAAATAACTCTAGAGTAAATAAGAAGCATGCCAACTTATCATACATCTTCAAAAAGAATCAAAATAGAAATCATCATTTTTAATAATTAAAAAGTGGGCTCTTCCACATCATTTAGAATTTTTGGCTACGCTTGCCTTTTGAAGCAAAAAAAAAAACTTAATAATGCAATTTGACTACATAGTGTCCTTTTCGAATAATGAAAAACATTATATTAAAAAACAATAAAATAAAAAAATAGTGAAAGCTTTTGGGCTATGATACCTATAATTGGAGTTTTGATAATTAAAAATCAATGATATTAATAACTAATGGTTAAAATTGAGATAAGATTAAATAAAATTTGAAAATATTTCAAGCTTAAGATGGCAATATTGCACTTGATCAAGTTGTAGGAAAACAAGTTACTCATTCAAATAATAAAAATTCATCTCGAATATGACAAGGAAACCAATAATACTCTAAGTTCAAGAAAAACATGAAGATATTTTAAGTTTAGGATGTTAATATAAGGTGAATGTATTAATACACTTGAAATATCATTTATACATGCATCATTTTCATAACAATTTGTCTATTTTTCAAATGTGTTAAAACCTTTTAAAATCCAAGTTTAGATCTTGAATGAAAAGAAATTGGAATTTTATTTAGAATAAACATGATTTAATTTAATTGCTTATAGTTTAGAAATCAAAATGAGCTTAAATGGAGGCAAGATAACAATTGGAAATGTCATTCGAATGAGTATAGAGGTTATCCGGATGAAAGTGAGCTCATTCGGATGATAAACCAGTTGTCCAAACAAGCTCCTGTAACTAGACATACATGTAAGAATATTGGTCCATATTAATTAAGTTTTAAAGTTTTAAAATTTAAAACTTTAGATTTCCGACCTTTTTATTTAGCATCCTTCAACCCTTGCAACTCTTTGAGAGATTAGCGATGGCTTGAATCTCCATATAAGGAATCGATGATGCAAGTTTTGGGTCCCTAAGCCTACTCATCTATATAGAAAATTTACCATTGAATTTTGATTGAGAAGGGTTTGGAAGAACTAGAAGTGATTTCTGTGACACCCCAAAACCCGAAGGTCCCGTTGACCACCGTCAACCTGCGGAAATTTGTGTATCTCATATCATGAGACCCATACATGAGTAAAATGACCCAATAGGGCCCATTATCCATACTCGTCCATATGGTTACAAGACCATACATTTCTATAGATCCAAGAGTTATTACATCACTTCTAATACAGAACATATATTAAAACTAGTTCGTTCTAATATATACACAAAACAAGAATTAAGGCCACAGTCCGCCCGCTTTCATAATCCCAAATTCTTCTAAGGAGCGCCGCTTTGCCTCGTGACTGGTCTCCGCCAGACCGAAGTGGGGTCCCACGACGGGGTGAGCTAACGCCTAGTAGAGATAAATCCTACAAGGGCTATTCGCCACCTATGTGCATATGCAAATGATCATTTCACAGTCAAACCAACAACCAATCCGTGCATACATGTTGTCCTATCATGGAAAAACTACATGCATGTATGAGACGACACTCTACATGCCCCATGTACCGGGTCAACCTCCGACCCACCACCCAATGCAAGTGCCATGAGGAAATCAATAATCGAAGCACCCCACTCTATCTCACAACCCGTAGTCTATGTGGATACGATGACCGTTGCGGTCTTTCGGGGCAACGAACTTTTCGGTCTCACCACGGCCCTTACACCTCCGACATTTTTCGGGCTTTCACCCGGTGGATACACTGCCTAACCAGTTTTCGTGCTTTTCACCCGAGGGGGTATCTATCCTACTTCTTGCCACGCCTCGACACATTTCATTTTCCATTTTCATTTAACACTCCGTGGAAACTCAATCGACTTGTCCCATTTCCAAGCCCACATGATTCTGCACCAAACGCAGTGCCAAACCAGCACCATGTACACACACCCATGTAATGCGGTGTTACCCCACACCAATGCAATGCAATTTGTGCTTATCGTGACTCAAACCCATGACCAATGTATGAAGACTCCTACATGGACATTCTACACCATACACGGTGTGCTATGAACACTGTGTCTAATGCACACAACATTCCATATATTTAGTTCAACATCAAGATATTATGCGTCATGTTAATATTCCATACATTCAAATCAGTACATCACATAAGCATGCACTACATCTTTTCTATCATTCAGCCTATCTCATGTCAACACATCATTCAATCAATATTAACATAATTCCAACCATTACTTAGCCAAGTAATGCTATAATTCATATTCCCAGGCTAAGACATAGTGTGTCAATCATACAGCCCAATGCATATAATTATTTCCATCTTCATCGCACATATGTCACATAATTTCACATATTAAGTCTGTCATTGAATTTATGGCAATAACACACATTAGCCATTCCCGACCATAAATCTGGCCATGCTTGGCCTAAGAAATAATCTGGACTTAGTCCAGAAAGTCCTGTTTTTGTAAATACCACACAAAACATCCAACACACAATTCCTTGCTTAGGCCATATGCGTACCCTAAGTATTTTTAAGCATAAACCGGTTCCGAAAAACAGGTTCCGAAACTGTAACGGACTATTCCTCAACTTTCTCTCGGGTGGACCCAGCCTAATGTTCAGCCTACATTTTGGTTGAGCACTTTATCGAATTAAATTCTAGACTCGACGAGCTTTCCGTAGAGTCTAAGAACGCGCGAATCGAAGTTCGGACGAGAAAGTTATGGTCATCCAAAGTTGACGCGGCCAATTCACAAGGGTGTGCGGAAATTTGGGCACACCCCTGTTTGCCATTCTACTAGGGATTTTGTTGTCCTGAAACACAATGTTTGGTTTCGAACAGTCCCAAAACCCCATGAAACTAGTCTTTGACCATCACACAATCACAAACAAACCACACAACATACAAATTCGCCCGAAAAACTGAACGAAACCCGTAGGCCATTACACGGCTCCTAGGCGTAAAATAACCAGAGTAGGAGGAAACCCCCACCTCTCAGGAAGGTGAGTTCCTGCCCTTGCCGTCCGGTCCGCCACCGCAACACTCCTTCCTTTCCTCCTCCTTTTCCCTCTCTTCCTCCCCTTTCTTCTTCTCTTTTCTTCTTTCCTTTTCTTTTCTTTTCCTCCCTTTCTCATTTCCTTTCCTCCCTTTCTCTTCTCCTTTCCTCCCTTCCTCTTTTCCCTTCCTCCTCCTCCTTGCTGCTCCCCCCTTGCTTATACGAATAAGCTAGCTACAACCCCCTTATATAGGCCTCAAATGAGCCATGTGTCACACATGCATGCCTTTGCCATGCAAGCCATGTGTCCGGTAAATTACAGTTTTGCCCCCTTTTTATCTGAAAAATTTAAATTTAAAATTTTCACGGGTTTTACAATTTCAATTTAGTTTCTCAGTTTCAACAATTCGGTTTTCGGTTTTCAGTTTTCCAGTTTTCCTTTGTTTCTGAATAATGGTTGGAGGTAAGTTCTGACATTTCACTTCTCCAAATGGAATTAGAGCAGGTGTCTGACCTCTGCATTGTTTTTAAAAAAAATGAGTTTTACCAGAGGATGAAGAAGACCCTGTTCAACAACCTTCCTCCCAAATATTTTATAGGTAATAATCGTTCTAAGGTATATGGTAATAACTACAACAAAAGAATAGATGATGGGTTTATGTTTCTAAAATAGGGAAATGTTGTAGGCTTAGGATTTCAGTTGGATGAGGACACCCAACATTGAAAGGAAGTTTGCATAAGATGCAGAATGCAACATGAGAAGGAATTTATTCCTTGCTCTTTCTCTTTATGATGTCTAGAAAATGAAGCTTTTTAAGTATTTACTTAACAGGTTATTAAAAAAAAAACCAAGGGGAACCATTTTTTGTCAGCTAGGTTGGAGTGACTCGGCTGAAAGTTGAAGAAGATGGATTATTCTTTGAGCCACATTTGGGCCAATTTGAATACTATTGTTTTTATGCTAGTCTATTTTATACATATTTACAAGGATTAAAGTTACCTATAATGATTTTGTTATTAGCAAAATTGATGAAAGTGTGATGCTTACAAGAATTGAACCCTAGTCCTTGGATTCAACTAGCACACACTTCACCATCGAGTTATATGCTAGATTGATGTTGTAATTTAACTGCAGCCAATTTTATATTGAAATGTAGTGACTATATTCCTTATTGAATTTATTATGATTATTTGCATGTATATAATTTTTACATGCCAAATTGAGTGAATAATAATCATGTTGTTAAAATTGTTTATAGTTTCTTGCAATGATGTTGAGTGATCATTATAATTTTAATTAATTAAGGAATATCCACAACATCCTTAGTTAGTTAAATTTATATATTAAGTTTGTAAAATCACATATGATAACATTAATTGTAATAATATCATATGGAATGTAATAGATCTCATCCCACATGAATTTCTATTATATTTTATATGATTAATTAGGATGAGATATCAAATTATATTTTCTAATTTACCCACAGGGATTAAGAAAAAGAATATGATTTGATAGTCTTATCATAAGATTATTTAAATCTAATTGAGTAAGACATTGGTAAAATATGATTTACATTGGTAAAATATGTCATTGTATTTTTGCCTCAATCTTTGATTAATAAGCATGTATATTTAAAATTTACAGTTATTAAACCTACAAATATTTATGATTTTAAGTGTGATACAGTTATTCAACTTGTGAATATTTATGATTTTAAGTGTGATATTCCCGAATTATGGGGTGATAACTATAAGGTATGAGAGGTGAGAGTTCTTCTGCATTTGGGATGGATGTATATTTACTACGCTATAAGGAAAGATGAATCGAATTCCATTATTGTAACCAACACTATAGAAGCTATCAATCTTTATCAAGTCAAACCACTTCTGAAAGCCATCGACGAGTAGTTTGCAACTTTTGACAAAGCTCTTGCTAGCACCTTAATTATGCAGTTTTCATCTAGCAAGCTCACCGGGATAAGAGGAGTGCGTGATCATATCATGCGCATGAGGGATATAGCTGCTCAACTTAAGACATTAGAAGTTACCATGTCGGAAAATTTATTTGTTCATTTTATATTGAACACTTTGCCCTAACAGTACAGTCCCTTCAAAATCTCTTACAACACACATAAGGTTAAATGGTCAATTAATGAATTGTTGACCATGTGTGTGAAAGAGGAGGGGAGTGATGAGTATTAAATATACTCCTTTTGTAAAACCCCAGAAAATTCTAATTTTTTGAAAAAAAGTAAAGTGGTAATTTCGGTCAAAATCTGGAATTTTTCTAGATCTTGGATGATGAAACGGATTTCACCATTGAATGCTCACAAATCTAACTACCACGCTGAATTCGTTGAATCTCGAGACGCTTAGAATTTCACGCTTTTCTCAAGGCACCAAGAAGGTATGGACACTAACAAGATTTCGAGTGGCTCAAGATGAGACACGTGTCAAGTGGAGAGCTAGTCAAACATGAGTTCAAGTGGGACCCATGAGAGACATATGGCAACATGAGATTGGGTGGAAATCTATGGTAGATGGATAAGGGATAAGGTGTAATTCAAGGTGGCTACTTAGAATGAGACATGTGGCAAGTGAGAAGACAAGTTCTCCTGACCCATCTTGACCAAATTGGTTGGAAGAAGAGAAGGAGAGAGAGAAGAGGAAATCGAAAGAGAGAGGGAGAAAGAGAGCTTTTAGAGTGAGAAACTCTCACTTCTCTCTAGATTTTCTGACGATCGGTCCGTCGAATCCTGGCAAGACAAGAGGCAAAGTTGATCCCCATTGCAAGAGCTACGCGTGGGTATTTCCGCATTATGGAGTTTTCCTCGACAACCCTGGCGTAGGGGTCTTTCACTTGGATATTCTTTGTCTAAAAAGCCATGAAAATGGTTTTGGGTGTTGTGAGGCCAGAAATGGCCATGGATTCCGGTTCCAAGAAGTGGAGTCAATGCTTGATGAGGGGGCTGTCCTTGGATAGCCCACGGATTGGTTTGGCACTGTTAAAACCAGTCTTGATTTGCTTGTTGGATCGAAATTGTCTATGTAAAATTGTTTGAATTAAATGGCTTGAAATGTGTATGGAAAATGATATGTTAATGCATTTTAATTGATGTGTTAACATAATAGTTCGAATTATATGAAATATAATTGTGTATGAGCCATTGGAATTGGATATATGAATTGGCATCATTGCATTCATGTGCATGGTGACATCATGTGAGAGTCGTGCTCTGGGGTGCATGGTAAGTGGTTGTTAACCACTCGTGAATGTGGGTTGAGTTTGTCTTTGGGACTATGTCCAATAAAGACTCATAGTTCAAATCATAAAATGAAAAGTAATTAAAGTGTGTTGGGCGAAGCAAGAAGGGGGCCGTTAATCCCCTCATGTGAAAAGCCTGGAACATGGGTGTAAAAGACCCGCGACATGAGCCAAAATTTCTATATGGCTGTAAAAGACCCGCAATGTAAACCGAAAAGTTCTGTTGCCCAAAAAGAAAACACACGGTCATGTTTATCACTTAGACCTAGAGTTGAGTGATAAGAGTCGGGATTGACTCGGGATTGATTACCCATTGGAAAATTGCATTGGGTATTGGTGAGCCTACAAAGGCTCGGTATATGGGTGTCATTGGTATTACTAGTGACGACGCCACACTTGGCATAGGCATGTGTGAGGAGTCTGAGGACTTCGTGGTATGGGCATGGAAACATTTCATGCATGATAGAAATCATTCCATGTACAGGAATTGCAAATCAGATGGAATGTAGACATTTGTGATATTGCATGTGCATTTTAGGTGGGGAGTAGCCCTGCAGAGAATTCAACTACCGGCATTGCTTACCCTGTCGTAGTGATCCTTTCAGTACATGGAGAACAGAAGATGACGCCATTGAGGTCATGGAGAAGAAAACCGACATGTGGCTTTGACTATATTTTGTAAAACATGTATGAAACATGCTGATTGATACATGTTTGTGTAGGAGTGTAATTAACTCTTAAAACTATTGTAATATAGTTGGTTATATTTTGGTGAGTATGGATGTATGGGCCCGACGTGTCCATTTTTACTCATGTTTGAGTCTCGGGTAGAGAGACACTCATTTTGTGGCATTGAGACACTCAATGGCTACATGTATTCCGCGAGTTGATAGATTGTCAACGGACCCCCGGGTTCAGGGCGTCACGTCACACCTTTTATCCTTATGTTTTTGTGTTATTTTTGTACCTTTTAGTTATAAATAAGTGTTATAATGCCCTAAATGTTCATTTTTATGATTAGGTCAACCATTGAATTCATACGAGTGAAATCGGAGCAAAAACAACGCGAAAAAGTGGAAAATTAGCAAACACCGCTATAGCATGCAACAACAACCAATGTTATTCGACCTTTTTCAGCTATAATATGACCTCAAATGGAATCAAGCTTTATATGGATGGATTCTACACTTAAAGAGCTTTCTAAAAGTATCAAGAAAACTAAATTTGGAGTCCGGACAAGAAAGTTATGGCCTCAGCAATCCATAGTCGTGATTGTAGAAATCCACGGTCGCGACCACAAACCACTTCACCAACCACTATATTCAGTATATGCAGTGTGGTCGCGACGACAATGTATTTATGGTCACCACCATGTGATGGTTTGTGGCCCAGCACCAGTTTTTAGCCCATTTTCGGTATATTCTTGGGAGGCTTATAAAAGAGAACACGATCTAGGGTTTAGTGGTTGCCTTTTGGGTGGAAACACCCTAGGAAACACGTCTTTGGAAGGGGAGAAACTAGAAGAAGAAGAAGATGGAGGAATGAGATGGGGCTTTCACTCCAAACTATTTATTCTCCCCCTCTATCTCTGTTTTTCTCTTTTTTCATGGTTGTAATTCTTTTTTTAGTCATGTTTTAGTCAGTTTTCTTAAGGCTTAGATGTAATCAAGACTTGTTTATATCAATCTCTCTTAATTTCGGATTGATGATTGTTTTCATACATGTGTTGAATGTTTCATTCTTAATTCTTATGAGTAATTGGCCAATACTTGCATGATTTGTGGTTTGATTCAAGATATGAGAAGTGAGAATTGGATTAGACCATGAATGAATTATCATTTAATTATAACGAGATAGAGATATAAATGAAATTAGATGTGGTATTTAGGTTTCTTGAGTGTATTGCATTCCTAGGGTTTTAGGGTTGAGTAGAGATTCAAAATACCTAAATCCTAGGGGTAGGTTGTGAGTTATCGAGAGAGATTCACAATTGCAGTAGTGAAATCACCATCAACATAATGAAATGAATATTGATTAATTGAGTTAGGAGGTTCATATGGGATTGTGTTGGTGAAATCTTTGTCCTAAGGGTTTTAGTCTTGAGTCTTTGTTAATTTAGGATTCTTGCATGCTAGTTTAGTGTGGATTGAGTCTTTCACAAATTTTCCATCATCCAAATTGATCCTAAGCTAAACTAGAATCGGTAGTTAATTGTCAATCCTTGTGGGACGATACTCATACTTTTTACACTTTATTACTTGAGGTGACGCTTGCACTTGCTCACATAGGCGTATTATTTTATATACATGCATTCGCGCCTACCAAGTTTTTGATGACGTTGCCGGGGATTGTGTTCTTATTAATATTGATTTGAAATAGTTTTACTCTACTTTTGATATAGTTAGTCTTGTCTTTTTTTTTTCTCTATTTTACATTAGATTTTGTCTTTTGTTTTGTAGGAACTTACTTATAGATGTATGCTTTCACTAATTCAGCAACTCAAGCTACTCTTGCCAATTTGATGGATCAATTAAAGTTTCTTACAAACCAACTTCAGAATATGAACTTCATAATACTGAGTTTGAGGCCAATGATGTCCAAGTAAACCCTACCGCGTGTAGGTATTGTAATGAGCCTCATATGAGCATAGATTGTCCAATGGAGGATCCATTTGCACAAGATCATCTACCCCAACTTCCACAAGAGGAGACACTAAGTATAGTAGAGATGGCCAGCTCACACATCCTATAGATGGCTAATGCTTATACTCAGTTCATGGATGAGAGAAGCCAAGCTCCATAAGAAGAAAATCTAAGTATAGCGGAGATGGTTAATGCGTATACTCGATTCATTGATGATGCTAGGAAAAAAATCCAACAAGTTATTCTTAGTTAACGACAAGAAAATTATTATACAATTAAGTGAACTGCAGGTAATGAGATGGAAACTCACAGATATCAACTGAGATTGAGAGACAGTTATATAAACAAGCAGAGTAAGCTGAAGAGTGGTTATGAAGAGTTAGTTGAGCAAGAGAAGAATGAAGAGGAGTTAACTTCTTCGGAACTGAAAGAGAAGAATGAAGAAGTTGAAACTATTCCAGAGATGACTCCTTGACCTGTTTTGCAAGATGAGTTTCCAAGTGAAGACATACCATACATTTTGGAGGTGGAAGAGCCCATAGTCTCATTTCATGAGATCGAGGAAGCCTGTAATGCCCCAAAAATACCCTATAATTTTTATAATAATTTTATTATATATTCCAGGTATGAATTGAGCCAAACTTGGGTTTTTTCTAGGGGAACTGATAAATTGTTAAATAGTGAAATGTGAAATGAATATGTGAGCATATGATTAAATATTGTATGCTAAAATGAGAAATTGATTGAACCCGGAAACAAACCCAAGTGAAAAATGGCAAATTTGGAATTTTGTAAAATGAGGATCTAAGGGTCAAGAAGAGAATAAACCTAAATGCTAAAGTGAATTAAATGATAAATGAAAGTGAAATTAAGACCAAAAAGGAGAAAAATGAGAAATAGAATTTGTGTGTGTAAGCCAAACATGGCCTTACACTTAAAATGAAGAATAAGACCAAATGTGGTCTTAGAAGAGCACATTTTGTGCATTTGGGAAAAATGTGTTTGAGAGCAAAGTGAGAGAGAAAAGGAAGAAAAGCTAGGGCAAGGTGAGAAGATCAAGATTGTTGGTGTGATTTCTTCCTATTTCTTGCTTCTAAGTGATCAAACATCTTGGGTGAAGAAGATTCAAAGGGATTTAAGGTAAGAACCAAACCCTAGATTTCTTTAAATGATGTTAGGGTTAGAAAAACCCTAATCCATCCATGGGTTTTGCTCATGGTTGGTTTAGGATGATATTAGAATGCCTTTAGGAGTGATTTATAGAGTTTTATTTGGATTTTGGGGTGATTTTTGGAGAAAAATTACAAGAAAGGAAAACCAAAAAAATATGGGCAAAACGGGCTCCTACGTTGTAGTGTAGGGAATCCACGCCGCGATGAGGCCGAGGTGCCCTTTTGGGCACCCCTCGGGTATTCCACGACGTAGCTTTGCTACGCTGCGGCGGAGGGCTACGTCGCAACATAGCAGTGCCAACGTAGATAATGTTCATAGTGAAAAAATTTCGGATTTTTGTTTCCGAACACCTCATATTCGTACATCGATAGTTTAAGGACCCTAATAAATGACTAATGGGGGTTCAAATAAGAATGAAACTAAGTGAAAAACGTTCGCTTTGCCTTGGCTATATTCGTTAAGTATGAGTAGTGCTAGTTTACTAAATGTGATGTGTGTGATTTGCTAGGGGCCGGTGAGGATCACCTAACCTAGGATCGAGATTGGCGGCAAGGCAAAAAGAAAGAGATAGATTGGTTTGTTCTATCTTCTCCTATTCTCGTTTCAAGATTTGAAATGTTTGTTCTAAATATATAACAAAAGCATATTGATATGTTTTAATTGATTTGAGGCAATTGAATGGAGAAAATGTTTGCATAAGAAAATCAGATGTGAGTATTGAAATGAACTGTTTATACAAATGTACATATTGTATTGTATTTTGCTATAAAGGATTTGAACGCCCTTAATAGAATGTTAATCGTTTAATTCGCATTAAGGATAGATTGGTATACCAATAAGGGTCAAATTAGCAGTACTGCGAATAAACGTATTGATGTGTCACTCTAATCAGCAGCCTAATGGGACAGTATCGATAGTGTTCACGAATTGATTTTTAATAACTAGTTAGCAGCCTAGTGGGACTGAACTGTGTTATAAAACAAATGTTTTTATACCGGTCTGCAGCCCAGCGGGACCGTATCGGTGATTCCGATATCCTATATACAAAAAACATAAGTTAAATTCGTTAAGGGTAGAACTAAATTGACTTTGAATTGTTGACATATTGGTATTGAAAAACGTGATTGCAAATTGAATGAAAAGAGCATTGTGAAATGCATGATTTGGTTATAAATGATTTATTGCATATGAAAGTGTATATTTGGAATGATCAATGAACCATAAATGATTGTATATGAAATAAGTATATGTTTTGTATTGACATTGATCATTCAAAAAGATTTGAAAGTATTGTTTAGTACCGCATGATTCGACCTTAAACTCCGAAATGTATATCAGAATTAGAGCAGGAACCACTACATGAAAATGCTTTTAGCGATATTTTATCAATGCAGGTACCGAGTGAATAGGAACGAAAGGCAAGATCGAGGAGCGTCGAGTCATAGAGAAAGAATTGCGGAGTATGCTCCGACATATGCATTCACTCCATTTCTTTTGAACATTGATATTTTGTAAAAACAATTTGAACTCTGAACATCCATTTGTAAAGCATTTTGAAAAGGCTTGAATGCCATTGTAAAATGGATTTTGTTAAATGTAAATGTTTATGGGACTACCAATTGGAAATCGCCTACAAGAATCTGAAATTGCTTACATAATGGTATGTCAGCCTAAACGGTTATTTTGTTTTTGTATATGTTTTGGTAAATGAACTCGACTAGCAACCCGGACTTGGTTCGGATCAGCCAATCGGGTCGGGCCGGGAATGGGGTGCTACAAAGCCTCCATAGCAAATAGAACGACCAAATCATTTGAAGACAAGGTGTTCAATTTGTTAATTGAGCACAATTATTGCCTCTTAGAGAAGGATAGAGGCAAGAATCACCAACCAATCCGTAGTTGGTAGAGTCAAGTTGGATTTGAAAAAACGAAGCAGCTTCTTGGGAGGTAACCCAAGATCAATAAGTTTCCTTTTCCCTTTCTATTTTTTTAATCACCTTTGAGTTTGTTTTTTGAATAAATTTTCATGCTTGATCTTGTTTTCCCTTATTTTATGTTAATTTTTAGGTTTTTGGAGACCCAAAGTTGGCTATGGAGGTGGAGAATCTGAAAAGTTGAGGTTTATACCATCTTAGAGGCTTAAAGAACACAAATTTGAACAAGAAAATCAGTTTCAATATCCTCCCTCATTTCACTTCATATTATCCTTCATATTTTCAAGCCTAACAAGTGAATGAAAGGGTCCGTACCTGTATACAAGTTATATGTAAAATGTCCTAAACCTCGCTGCCTTGGCGAAGCTTCGATTCGCCTTGGTGATCTTGTTTTTGGGCAGACTTTGTTTTCTTGCCCTTATTTGCTTGTGTTATCCAAGTACAAGAATGTGAGTAAGCAAAATAGAATGCTCTGAAACACATATAATTGTATGTTTGCTTAAGATTGAGTAGTGAATGAATAGGCACTTCTAATTAGTGCGACGATACTCATTGTTTAGTGCTTCGACACTCTGTGATTAGTGCAATGACACTCTTTGTCAATGCTATGACACTCCTGCATTGTGCTATGACACCTCTATTACGTGGGCAGGAATGTACCGTGCTTCGGCACCTCTGTTCAGTATTGTAGCGTACCTTCAAGTACTTATTGTGTTGTGTCCCTCTCATTCATTATTTCCGGTCCGTAAAGGCAAACATTTATATGATAAGAATTTGAATAATATGACATATGGAAATAATTATACGAAATTACAAGTAATCGCTTGTTCTCAGAGCGACTCCATGGATACCCTCCGTACAAGATTGCTATACCCTATGGGAGATCGGTATTCTGGACATACGCCAGACATGCCATGTATACCGTGAATTGTGGACCACTGCATGTGGTCATATATGTTATCTGTTTTCCCACTAAGATATAAGCTTAGCATGGGTGTTTCATTCGTGTAGGTACTGAAGAGGTCGTCAGAGACATCCCGCATTCGTCATGGTCAACACAACATTAGGAGTCTCTCTGATGTAGGTCCATGAATTTGTAATTGAAATGTAAATGTAAAATTTTGTCATAGTGGAACTTGTGTAAGTACAAGTAAATGGGACTCCAATATATGTAAAAGACAATTTAAACACCACTACGGATGGCGCTGCGCTTTATCAGTATTATGAATTTATGATATCGCGAATCTCTATGATATCACAAAGCTTGAAACGGGCTCACAAATGTCGCTCTGAAAATCAAATTTTCTAAGAAGTCCCAAATCCTTAAGATCCCATCTCCCGCCACGATGTGTGGATGGGAAGCAAATATGACAGACACTGCTTTAATCCATATATGGGTTTATTAAGCTTGCAAACTAAATTCTCAGCTTCACTAGAGGAGAATCCTTCAAGTTGTTTCATGTACACCTCTTCCTTTAGATTACCACGAAGGAAATGCCTTTCTACATCCACATTTCCATAAATCGAATGTAAGTCACTGGAAAGACTTGGGTTTCGAATGAGGTACTGCATGTTCATAATATTGGAGCAAATTTAGTTTCTATTTCTCTATTAAAAAAAATAGGGGTCAAAGTGTCATTTGAATATGATGCACCTGTAAATGACAAAAATACCCCTTTGTGGAAAAGGGTTTAGAATCAAGGGCTCTTTGTGCTTAGTATTTTGCGAAGTCGCGGAATGGAAATTCCTTTCTTTGCTTACTGGGTTGATTCCTAAGTGATGTTTGGCATGCTGGTTGTGATATGTTAGTAATGGATAAGCATTAAGAAAATGCAATCTCTAGCCTTATAAATAATATTGATTATTCATGCTTAAGTAAATGTCAAATATGTGCCACTTCTAAGTTAACTAAAAAGATATGTGGGTCGGTGTCTAAAGAAACAAAACTATTAGAACTGATTCATTATGATCTAGGAGATTTGAAACAAACAATGACTAGAGGAGGTAAGAAATTTTATGTGACATTCATTGATGATTATTCTAGGTTCACTAGATTTTACTTGCTTACAAATAAAGATAAAACATTTGATATGTTCTTAAGCTATGAAGTTGAAGTAGAAAATCAACTTGATAGGAAAATCAAAAGGATTATATCTCGATGTAGGGCGTAATACATCCCTTTGGGGAATGATTAATGTGGAAAAGGAATAAAAATAATTCATGTGCAATTCCTCCATTCACCTCGAGTAAGTTCGAGTTATGTTGAAAGAAAGAATATAACTCTTAAAAAGAGATGATGAATCTATGCTCGACGCTACTTTAGTTCCCGAGTAATCTGTGGTAGTGCTATACTGCTTGCATGTCATCTGCTATTAATAGAATTCCATACAAGAAAACTGGTAGGACACCTTATGAGTTATGGAAAGGTCATACACCGAACCTAAAATTTTTAAAAGTGTGGGGGTGTCTTGCCATGGTTATGTTACCTAATCCTAAAAAGAGGAAAATAGTATCAAAGACTTATGATTGCATGTTTATTAGGTATGCTAGTAATAGTGTTGCTTATAGATTTCTTGTTTTAAAAAGTGATGTTCTAGAATACAATACTATTATTGAGACAAAAAATACTGAGTTTTTTGAGCATATTTTTCCACTTTATGAGAATATTTCTCATACACCCATAATTGGGGATGATATAGAAAACTCATATGATGAGCATGTCCCTACTATTGTATGGAAAGCTCTCATGAGGAGTTGAGAAGAAGTAAAAGAAAAAGAAAGGAGTTTTCCTTTGGAGATGACTTTTATACTTATTTGATAGAAAATGAACCACGACAGACAACATGAAAGAAGCTGGCTAAAACAGTCGACTCTATTTTAAAAAATAAAACTCTCAGCTAGTCGATTTACCTTCAGGAGCAAACCTATTGGTTACAAATGGATTTTCAAAAGAAAACATTTGTCAAATGTATCTATTGAAAAGTACAAAGCTAGGTTAGTAGCCAAAGGTTTTTCACAAAAACAAAATATTGACTATTTTGATACGTTTGCTCATGTTATTAGGATTTCTTCCATTCGTATTTTGATTGCATTAGCTTCTATTCATAAACTTTTTATCCATCAAATGGATTTTAAAAGTTTCACTTTTTTGTATGGAGATTTGTGAGAAAGAAATTTATATATTGCAACCTATGTAAAGGGTGTGTTATAATTCGCCATTAAGAAAATAAATTATTGAAAATCGCTTCAAGTCTTTGCGCATAGTTTAAAGCAAGCTCCTAAACAATGGCATGAGAAATTTGATAATGCTTTGTTGAATAACAGATTTTTATCCTGGTCATGGGATAAAATGTGTGTATACAGAGTGTGAAGGGATATAAAGAATGTGTAATCATATTGCATTGTATAAATGATATGCTTCGATTTTCAAAGACTAGCCTGGGGATGTGGCACATAATACCAAGAAAATTCTAGATCATAGTTTGACATGAAAGATATGAGTGAAGTTAAGGGAATTTCGGGTATAATCATAAGGATGGGTGATAGCATAATGCTGTCACAAGAACATTATATTGAGAAAATACTCAAGAGGTTTGGACATTTAGATGCCAAACCTGTGAGTACCCCCTATGATCTAACACCCATTTAATGAAAAATCGAGGTGATCCCATGGGTCCATATGAGTATGCACAAATTATTGGGAGTTTGATGAATGATTAACTTTCAGACTCGATATAACATATGCAAAGTGTGATTAAGCAAGATATATACATAATCCCAATAATGATCACTTGAATGCATTAGCTAGACTAATGAAATGCCACTTGTACGGATACCACATGAAACTATGGTATCCTATATAATAGGATTTCTCACGTGGCTCGAAATATATAGCGATGTTAATTGAATCTCGCATTCAAATGAGATAAAAATCCACAAGTGGTTGGTATCTCTTTACTCGGGATAGTGAAGTGCCTTGAAATCATCTAAACAAACCTTTATCACTACTTCTACCATGGAATAAGAGTTTATAACTATTGAATCGACTGGTAAAGAAGCCGAGTGGTTTAGGAACTTCCTGTTAGGAATTCCTTTGGGAATGTAACCGACACCTTCTGTGTTTATGCATCAGTATCAAGCGCAACAATATTGATTATGTTAAATAAAACATTAAATGAGAAAAATGGACACATCTCTTCTGCCTGGGCATAATGAGGATTGTGAAACGATTGTCGAAGATGGAATTATTTCCATTCACATAAAGTCAAAAGTGAATTACCGATCCTTCGATCAACCCTGGGGAAGGAAAAGTTGATTTGAAACATCAAGTGGAATGAGACTGGTTTCAATTAGAGAGACTAGTAGTGATGAGCCTAACCTTAGTGGATCGGAATCCATGAAGAAGGTCTATAGTGTGGGTAATAACAAGTCACTTGCTAATCCTGATAGTACCAATAAAAATCATCCCTTCCTATGGTGTGGTTATGGTGCTAGAATGCATATTTTGAGAGGTTGAGTTATACTCTTAATGATTTCATATCCCTTATGGGTGGTACATATAAATGAAGTATGTACTTGATGAAATCACCTATGTAAATGTGGTGTGGGGCCACTCCTATGAAATGTTTGACAAAATTTATAGAGCACTTATGAAATGATCAGGCACGTGTATGGCCTAATCGCGTACAACAACGTTCAATAACAAGAATCGTGATGTGTGGTACTGATGATAAGGTCCATAATTTACTATCAAGAGTACTCTGGTTCATAGAAGTTATAAGCTTTACCAATACTCTGTAAATTGAATCTTATTTATCAATGTTTGGTTCATAGTTCATTGAACATCAAATTTAAAGCGCTTACACATTCCTTCATAATCCAAGCAAAATGTTTTAAATTCAAATATCTTTTTGAAAAATGTGGGGGATTGTTAGTGAGTAGTAGTCTTTTTCTAAAAGAACTTGTCCATATGGAAAAAAGACAAGAGCTTTTTTGGGTTTATATACTAAAACTTATCTTTGGGCTTGTACAAGGCTTGAGAAGAGGGGAGGCCTCACACGTACAAGAAATGGGCCAAAAGCCCGATTTCAATGCAAATCAATGGATCCACCCTCTCCCCCTTGCATGTGATTATCACGAGTCACATTTGGTTTTGTTCCATTTTTTTTTTTTTTTTTGCCTACATGAAAACCTTGGCTTTTTACTGTTTAAAAATCAAAACGGTTCAGGTCTTAAACCTCAATAAATTCAAAACGGTTTCTTCAACAACTATTTAATTCCCAATAGTTAATTTTATTTAATTCCAGCCTTAATGGCCAACAACCATTTTTCGAATTTCAAACCAATTGTTACACCTGGTGTAGACCCCAAATTTTGATGCTTAGGATTTTTTCCTTTGTGGGAGGCAATCCCACATTGGAAGTAGACAAGGGGGAGAGGTCTCTCTTTCCCTATAAAAGGGGGCCTCCCCCTTTATTTGAGAGGAGGGAAAAAAAGGGAAACCATGGGCTTTCTCCACCAAAAAGTGTGAGACCCTAATGACCCTTAATTAAATATTTTTTTGGAGAATAAATTGGCGACGAGCCTTATATAATTTGTTTCCATTAGTTCCTCCTTAAGTTTATTTTTTTTAAAGAGACTATGTGTCTTCCCCACATTGGAGTGGGAGGTCCTAGTTGGTCTCAAGTAAAGCTTAAAGATTTTGATTTAAAATAAGATTGCCTCTGGGAAATCTCCGCCTTCTAGAGGCAATCAGAGACGCATCCCTACTTTGAGGCAATTTCAAATTGAGAGGCTTATCTTGGCCCCCTGGGAGCTACCTGCCTACCATATATTTTTTTCTTCGACTTTTATTCTTCTTTCATATGGTTATTTTTTTTATTAATCGTCTCAGATATATATTATATTAGTCACGAATTTATATTCTTATTATTTTATTTTCCTTGTAAGTATATTGTTGCTTGTTTATTTAATTAAATTGGTTGTTGATGTTTTTTTAATTCAATTTATTTTTCCTTAACATAAGGAACCTATCACTCCACCCTTAATTTAATAAAATCCCAAATTTTAAAAAATTCAAGTTCTAAATTTTTATTTCAAATTTTATATGTCAAAATTTCAAAATTCAAATTCCAAATTTCTCATTTTCTGTGGAATTCAAATTTTCAATTTTAAAATTCAAGTCCTCAAAATCTCACCCCAAAATTTCAATGTTTCAATTTCAAAATTACAAATTCATAATTTCAAAATCAAGTGTCATAATTTCAAAATTCAAGTTCCACAATTTCCAATTTCTAATTTTAAAGTTTATATATAATTTCAAATTTACAAAATTCAAGCGATCAATTTCAAATTTCGAAATCTTAATTTCAAGATTCAGTTGTCCTAATCTTAAATTTTGAAAATTCCCAATTTCTAAATTTCAAGCCCCCAAAAATCTCAAATTTCAAATTTCAACTTCAAACTTCTAATTTTCAAAACTTCAATTTCAAACCTATTCTTCAAAATCTCAAACACACAATTTAATTTACAAATTCCTATAAAATGGAATTGGGAGTTAATTTGTGTAATGATGTAAATCGTTTAGGGTGGGGTCTTACATTCTATGTATCATTTTAATTTGAATAATTTGACATATGATTTATAACCAATTTTTAATCGAATCGACAATAGATTTGTTATCAGACTAACATCGTTTCCCCAATTGGCAATGGGCTTCTAATATGCCAGCCCCGATGTACACGGACCGCCATTTTTATGATCGTTATTTGCGTAAGTCAAAATATGGGTTTCTTGGGGTAGTTTTCTAAGGCCAAAACAAAGTTATGACGACTTTCGAGGATTTTCAGTTGTGGATGCTGTATTTACTATGATATATGAGAAAAAGGTATTTAGGAAGGTTTTGAAGTGATATGGAACAAGATTTGGAAAGTTTTGGGATGGGGCTGAAAATTGTTATGGAAAGTTTAGAGAAAAGATGAGATGACGATGGAAAGTAGAGCTCAGACAAGAGTGGTTACTTAACGGGTTAATGAAACGAACATCCACACAAGATAGATGACGAGAGTGAAGGCGCCACAATCAACTATGGACAAAGTTGATCGATAAGTTTGACAAAGATTTCGCCTACCAAGGAATCCACCTGTACGGTAATACTTAACTCGTCCCTACGGAATCCACCCAAGAGATAAGTATAATGCAAGAGAGAACTCTTAAAAAGAGAAATCTTAAAATATTATTAAATCCTTGAACCCGATTTTTCAAAAGATTATACATTGATATAATGTACTCCCTTTACTTTAAATCAAATAAAGAAACTCCTACTTTAATTAGGAAAAGAAACTTTCTAAATTACAAATAGCAACTCCTAAAAGAAAACTTTCTAAAATAAATAAAGAAAATCTTCCTAAAATGGATAAAATAAAATATTGGAGCAAATCTTTCTAAAAGGGATAGAATAAAATATTGGAGCAAATATTTCTAAAAGAAATACAACAGAATCATAAAACAAATCCTCCAAAAGATCCTGCGACAAATCTTTCTAAAATCAATATGGCAGCTCCACATTAGGGGTTTGTCCAAGTCTGACCACATTTTTTTGCCTTCCAAGGCCCAAATGAGGTCCAAAAAAGGAGTTTCACATGCATTCAATGCGCCTCGACCTCCCCAAATCAAATTCTTCAATAATAGTACAATTCTAATGTTTCACAGGTTTATGTAAGCCCCAGATCACGTCCAGTACACATTTTTCCTACGACTTTGTTTGATTATTTATTTATATATGCCTTGCATAAGCTAGATTAAGTATCGCATCTCTTATTCATTGGGCCGATTAGTCGTTTCCTCATATTTTTCTTTAGTTTGTTTAGCAGACCACTTAAAGCCCTTTAAAGGGTGCTACGTTTACCGCACCTCCCGACAATCGAATTTCTGACCCACTCTGGCTTTCCCAGATCCGTCTTTCTTATCGTGAGTCACATTTATGCGCTTTTCTTTATTTCGTTTCCCTCAAGATAAAACAACAGTGATGTACTTAAACCGTTCTCAAAAACGATTTTTCAAAATAAAAAACGAGTCTCACCTTTTTAAGTAGGAAAGACATAATAATAAAAAATGTGAGGTCCACACCTGGGTTTCCTTTAAAATCATAGCTGATGTTGAAAATTAAGATTTTCTCTTCCTCTATATTACTCTCTCTCTCTCTCTGCTGTTCTTGCTTCAAAGCCACTTTTTGAAAAACTGTTAATCCTGGGGAATAAAATTCGTAAGGACAGTATAATATGAACACGTCTCAATTATTTGTTTTATTTATGCAACCCGTACCTCCAGTTTCAGGCATACCATCAGGTTGGTCACTCTAGTTTCTGACCTCTAGACTGCCAGCGCGCAACATAACTTTCCTTTGTATCCAATATGTAAGCAAAGCTAGTTTGAATAATTATGTTGTTTTTACAAGGGAAGAAATTCGATGTAAAAGACTTCAGGAGGTACTTTCTCGAAGTGGAATTTGTTGTAAGGACCCATTAAAACCATAATTTAAGTGTACAAGAAAGGACCCATTAAAACCATAATTTAAGTGTACAAGAAAGAAAACTCGATTTGAAAATTGAAGTTAATGAAACCCTCACTAAATTTTAGAAAAGTGAATGCAGGTTTACATGCTGAACCATTATAAAAACTGCATCTCTCTCGATTCTTTAATATTTGTTTGTTATTTCTTATTCCTTTAGCACAGTTGAAATTTCCATTTGATTTACAATTTTTTTTTGGATAAACCTAATTCACCCTCCCTCTTGGGCACCTTGACAAGTCATTTTTTTTTGGAAAAATCTAATAAAAATAGCGAAAAAAATCTAAAAAATATTGAAACAAGTAATATATATATATAAAGAGAAAGAGAGTATATATATATATACATATATATATATATATATATGTAATATATATATATATATATATATATATATATAAGGAGTCTGTTGTTCTGTTGAAATTTTTTTTATATACATAATAAAATTTATGATGTATTACCCTCCATTTTAAATGAATTTAAGAAGCCCATCAAGCCCAGTAAAAATGGTAGAGCATTCACCATTGAAACAATTATAAAGGCATAGGAAGAGGAGGTCCTAGTTTGGAATCTTAGTGGATATAGTTTAATATACCTTAAAACCCGAGTCTATTAAAAAAGATGTTAAGAAAAAAAAAATTAATCTATGATTTTTTACTGAAAAATGTTTGTAATTTTATTTACAAACTTATAATTCCCTTTTAACACAATCATTATAGAAAATATCTATAAATATATTGTTAAAAAATGTAAAATAACTAAAAACAATTTTCTATATTTATTCTTGAAGAAAAAAATGGTACATATGTAAAGAATAAAAATAGAGTTTTGGATATAAAAGTTGTCTAAAAATATTTAAATAGTTTAAAAATAATTCAAATTTTCAATCCACATTTTTATCTTACAAACATTAAATAATAGTTCTAAAAGTCTATCATCAAAAACTATTTTTTTAAGAGAAAAATAATTTTATTGATTCAAACTATCAAACAAATACATTTGATAGAAATATAAAATCAAAATCGTTAAAAATCATAAATAATGAAACAACATCTAGGTTAATAGAATAATGAATCGGTTCAAAGCCTATACATTTGATAGGTGAGCTTACATATATTACTATTGTCACTAGATTACATATGATTCTAGTTCTGTAGAATATTGACAATTATTGATTTGATATCTTGTAGCTGATCACATATGTTTTGCTCGTTTGAATCTCTCATACAATTAAACTTTGCACCACGATGACAATAAACAAACATTGTACTAAGACGACGATAACCACACACTGCACTAAGACGATGACAATCTCACATTGCATAAAGACGACCACTAAAACGCAAAAAAGAAAATAAAATGAAAACCTAAATTATGTGGAATAACTATTTTATTGAGGAAGAAAATGATGGAAAAAGATGTAGAGGGTCATTTTTTGGCCAAAAATGACAAAAAAAAAATCACACATCTTTGTTTAAAGGAAAATAGGCTAGCACATAAAAGGTTGAGAGAAAATGAGTATAAGGTTTTAAGGTTTTAAATATTTGTCTTTTTAACTTTTTTCAAAAACGATTATTTTTTTTTAAAACTGTTTTGGGAAAGATAATTATCACACGTAGGTGTTCATTGTAAGCACGACAATGCTTAACTTAATATTTTGTAAATAATTTTATCTTAAAATTATAAATATGAATTTATTCTAGCAGTTTTCTTGAAAGCTTACACTTTCACTCATAAAATTATTATGAATTAATCCCTGTGTTGTGTTGGCTGAGGCTTACATTAGAGATTTGAGGTTTGCATTAAAAGTGGCTGTACAAATTTAAGGCTAGTCCATTACCATTAGGGTTCGATGGACATTTTAGAAATCGATTAGGATTTAGGACTATATGGAAGATTGGACTCTCTGCCTTTTGGAACTTACTTTATGAAATTTGGGTTAGATATGGATCTTTTTTGGAAACGGTTTTATGGAGTTTAGTTATGGACCTTCTCGAAATGGCTGCGTGGAATTTGGCCCATGGCCCATCGACTTTTTGGAAATTGCATTACGAAATTTTGGCTATGGACCTTTTAGAAACTAATATAGGAAGCTTTATCCTAGAGGCCTTCAAGAAATTTTCTACAAGTTATTGTTGGGCTATTGAAAGCTTGCATATGAAGTTCCATCTTTGTCTTGATACTTAAGGATAGGATCATGTTATTTTTTTTTAAAGGAAAAATAATTTATTGATTCAAACTTACAATAGATCGATAGATCTAAGATATAAATTACTAAAAATCATAAATAATTGTTTACACTAAGAATAAATTTTTGGTCTCAAATGATTTTTAAATAATTTTTCGGTCCAAAGGATAGTGGAATGGGCTAAATGGATATATCAAGCCCAAACGGAGCCCAACCCAATCCGAGAAAGTCCAAGCCCATGAGAATCAACTTATGAAAAGATCCAAGGACATTTATGAAATTTTTAAATAAATTGTCAAAGCTGTAGACTAAAGATATTGAGACTTTGTCTCAAAGGTAGAAGGTGGAGGAGACTTTTTCTCCAAGTCATGACATGGCAGAATACGTGAACAGTTATTAGAAGCGGAGAAGTTGCTTGGGGAACAAGACATTAGTGGAGAAGTGACTTGGAGAACAAGACTCCGGTGGAGACGTCAGTAGTTATTGAAGAAAGTGGCTAAGGCAATTATTTAGGAATGTCTATAAAAGAAAGACTCAACATCAAAGCAAGGATCGGCGATTATCCATCCAGAACCGACTTTCAACAGAGCATTTTAACATTTTTCTTGGTTTTCTAAATGTTCCGCAAACATCTTTTCCAAATTCTTAGCTTAGTTTTATATTTTCTATCCAAGTATTTTGCTTCAGTATTTCATTTTCAGTCTAAGTTTACAATGAAATTTGTTATCTTTCAAGCTAGTTTGTACAAAATTTCTCTTAGCTTTCAATTCAATCAAAATTTCAAAGTATTTTCTGCTTAGATTCTAGGGAACTGTAAAGGGAACTAGGGAATCCAGTTTTTGCTTGAGTAGAAGTTAGATTTCGGTACAGTTTTAGGTTGGAAATACTATAATTTTCTAGCATGCCAGCGCATTCACCAATTCCCATGCTTTTTGTATGTTCTATAGAAAATCCACCGAAATATATTGAGGCATACGTCACAACCCATTTTTACCTAAGAATGCCACCAAAATTGGAGGAGTAAGACAATCAGAGTCTTCACTCACATATGATGCTGTGGAAGTAGCAATGTGAAGCAAAGGAGGGAAGAGTTCCAACCTTGGTGGATCAGATAGAGAACCTGATGAATTCTCTAGTGCGACAGTAGGGGAATCCATCCAACAACCCAACTGAACAAGTGGAAGGAGGTGGTGTAGGTAATGTGGACTTGCCTATTATTTTCTCTAATAATTCTAATGAATTTCAGGCTCTCATCAAGAAATAAAGACCTAGAGAGTGATCATGACTACCATTATGGAAGAAATGAAACAACAATCTTAAGCCATCCTGGAGAACTTTAGAGAGAAAGGGCAACCAAGGCAACAAGTTGCTTCTAAGCATGAAAGGCAATTTTCTAATGAACTCGAGGGGAAATGTTCTAAGAACCTACGTGAAGCTGGTGAATTAATTTTATCGCTCACCTATGCAGGCAGAAGTTAGATACCTTCCTCCTCATTGGAGAGAGGGTTGTATTATGGAGAACATAGCATGGGAAAAACCTAATGCAGTTAGAGCCACAACACCTAAGAGAATTTTTGCTCAAACTAATCCAATTACACAACCGGGAGCATATGAAGGAGGCTTTTCTTATACTGGAGGCCCGGGGAACATCAAATAGCCACCTGCAGGAGTAAATGACAACTAGGGACAACAAGTTCAACAAGTTCCTCAACAAGTTCAATAAGTCCCTCATCACCCTTTTGTGCAACTGGCCTTAGTACTAGATTTAGGGGCAATTAGAGAGGCGGTGTAGGAGTTATATGGGCTAGGTCTCAAGCAAATTGGCCACCTGGAGTTCTACAAACCTTATCCAAAAATGATAGACAGGGGTACAGAATCCCTGGTTTCTCCTTGTTCTCCGGAGAAGATGGTCAATCCGCCTTGGAGCATATTGTCAGATTCATTGTGCAATGTAAGGAGTTGGCTAAATTTCTATAATTTCAAACTTAATCCGTTTCCTAACTCTTTTTCAAGGGCAACATTCACTTGGCATACAACATTGAACAAGGAATTCCATTCGAAGTTGGCAGGAGATGGAAAGGCGCTCACACTCGCTTCGTGTGGTTAAACCTCGGCTGCATTGCGTAGCCGTTAAAGTGACTCAAAGAAATGGGGAGACCGTCGATTTTTTCATCTCTCGGTTCAAGAAGATGAGAAATAGGTGCAAGATCCATATTCTAGAGACAGAGTACGTGAAAATGGCCCAAAGAGGTTTGGACATTGAGTTGAGGAAAAAATTCAAAGGTATGGAATTTAAATATTTTTATGAACTTGCAGCTAAGGTGACAAAATATGAGGAGCTGCTCAATGAAGAAAGCTACTGGAGGAAGAAGTCCATGGGAACCTATTATCAAGAGGTGAACCAGGAGGTGGTAGTGGTAGACTGAGCTCATCTCAAGACATTCACATGTCCTCCGGGTTATGGAAAATATCACTTGATTTGTGGAAGAAGGCACAAATTGTTGGTACACAAGTCTAGTACACTTTTGAGGTAGCAAAAACAGAGGAAATGTTTGATTTCTTGGTGAAAGAAAAATTCATTACCTTCCCTAAAGACTACCGGATCCCCAACAAGGATGAACAAAGGGAAAAGACTTATTGTAAGTACCTCAATTCATGGAACCATACTACTAATGCATGTTGGGGTTTTAGAAATTTTATATAGGATGGGATCAACAAAGGGATACTCAAGTTCCCAGACAAAAAGGAGGCTATGGCAATCGATGAGGATCCTTTCCCACCAGTGGCCTCAATCAACATTGCTAGCTTCGACCTAAGAGCATTGATAGAATCTAAGAAGGTGGGAAAACTCTCTCCAAGAAAGGTATGGGTCCCTAGCCATTATCTCCTGTTCTGTGTTGATAGGTTAAAAGGAGGGCCACAATTTGTATGGATCCCTCATTCAAGAAGAATACCAGCTAAGGGGATACAACAGTGAATAAATCACAAATCCAATTCTCTAAGGAAAGAAATTTTCTACTCTGAAGGTAAGTACGAATTCCCGTAAGATGAATTCGTTCCTCTTAGAGAAAAGGTTATAGAAAGGACCACCTCTCCATGGGGTAGGTTCACTGCTCCAAGGGAGAATGATGCAGGAAAATTTGGAGAATGTTCCTCAAGAAAGAGAGCTTTTTCTCCAAGGGTTAAGTTCACTCCTTTAAATGATAAACATGCAAGGAAAGTTATTGTTCCAAGGGAAAAAGCAGAGGGCATATTTCCAAAAGGTGGATCTGGTGATACGAATCCTATCAACTTGTGAGGAGACATGTAATCGAATTAGCTCGGAGAACCGCTCTCGTATTCGGCTTGGATGGAAGACCTTGGCCAGTTGCTTATAGGAAAGCAAGAACCTTGGTATATGTGAGGACGCCACAATCCGTGATGAAGATTCGATTGATAAATCTTGATGAACGCCACGAAATAACCGATAAGTTCAAAGAGTTTTTTCAAGAACCAAAGAGAAATTCAAGCTCTCAATTTTATTAATGCGTAAACTTAAGAAAGTAAGGGATACCAGCTTTTTCCATAAATAGTCTAAAATATAGAAGAATAGAAACCGTACCCGCCACGCGGAAAGTGGGGCATTTTGGCCAAAAACTAGAAAGGAACCAACATACTTTTTCCTAAAGTAACACACCTAAAACGTCCATGAGGGCTAGCAAAAAAGGAAACTAGATAATTCTAGGATAAGGCTTGGGGATCAAATTAGCCGCAATTTGGAACAAGTCAATAGCAAATCAGGAACAAATCAACACCAAATCAGGAACAAATCGGCACTAAATAAGCTCCAAAATAGCATCAAATCAAGAACAAATCATCCGCCAAATAAGCTCCAAAATAGTAGCAAATCAACAGCAAATTAGGAACAAATCATCACCAAATCAGCAACAAATCAACAAGTCAAAAACGCCTTGGCTCTTGGTCCAAATTCGCGGATTTACTTT
Organism: Tetrastigma voinierianum; assembly: GCA_016808115.1. NCBI lineage: Eukaryota > Viridiplantae > Streptophyta > Magnoliopsida > Vitales > Vitaceae > Tetrastigma > Tetrastigma voinierianum. The sequence continues at coordinate 1,498,037 of JAEQBH010000220.1, read as the reverse complement.
GATGACGTGGACGTGGACCATCTTTGTTTTCTTTCTGGAGTTGAACACGCAAACTTCTTCCACTTGGGCATCTCAGATTCTTGTCATCGGGCCTAGTGGGATTTCAAGCGGGTCCATACTCCATTCCTTAGCCATGCTTCCATCAAATGTTGTAGAAGCTCTTGCATCACGAATCCTTCGTGCTTTGATTCTCATCATCTAGGGATAGAGTTGTTCCTCTAAGAAAAAGAAGGTTTCAACAGGAGGATAGAATCACTCCTGTAAAGGGTAAAATATTTTCCCCAGGAGAGAAGATTGCAGACAACTTCACTTCTCCAAGGGAAAAGGTAGGAAAAGGACATGTTTCTCTAGTCTAGCCTATTTTTCCAAAAGGTGGACCCAATTCTCCAAGGTATAGAATGATGTTCACTAGGGATAAATTCATTTCTCTAAGGGAAAAGGAGGGAAAAGGACATGTTTATCTAGTCATGCCTATTTTTCCAAAAGGTGGACTCGGTTCTCTAAGGTACAGAGTGATATCTTCCAGGTATAAATTCACTTCTCCAAAAGATATGGTGGGAAACAAACTTGTTTTTTTTCTAGGGAAAGGGTTGTAGAGATGGAAAGGCTTGTGAGGTGTATCATTCCTCTTAGGGTTTCTCATGGTCAAAGGTGGCATGTGGTACAACACAAAAAATTTCCCCAAAGACTATCCAGGACTTAGAAAAAGAGGAGTAGAGGCAAAGAGCAACTGATAAAAGACAGCTCATTGATGTACCTGTGGAAATCCAAAAGGAAGATTCCATGGAGTTAGAGAAAGTGAAAGAAGGAATGGTTCCTAGCATGGAAAAAAAAAGTTTGGGAGGAAAGCTACCCCTGGAGTCAATGAGCAGTGAAGATGAAGTAATATACTTAAGGCTTTATTAATAGGTGAGATCCCTATTTCTTTAAATTGTTCCACTATTTCTTTAACATTACCAAATATTTTCAAGTCAAAAAAGGCAGAGGGAGACTTAGTGGAGGTGGAAGGGAAGCACCCAACTATAGAGGAATATGAGAGTCATGGAGGAGTGACCATAGAACCTCTGAAGAATGTAAACCCCAGAAGGTGATACTAGAGAAACCCTATGTGGAAATGATGAGGCACATAAAGACTTTGTACGTAAGATCATCTCAATGGCAGACTAGTATCCAAGGTTATGATAGATAATGGATCACTGGTAAATGTAATGCCATTAAGGATGCTGAGAGCTCTGGAAAGGAACATTAGTGATCTGATAGAAACAGAAGTGACTGTGTCTACCTTTACTGAAGAAGTATCCAATACCTTGGGGATACTACCTATAGATATCATAATCGACAGCAAAACTTCATTATTTGATTTTTTTATGATAGACTCGACTGCAAATCACAACATTTTGCTAGGGAGAGACTGGATTCATGCTAACCGATGTGTGTAGTCCTCTTTTTATCGGTTTTTTATTATTTTGGAAGGGTAACGAAGTGGAAGTGGTGTGGGCAGACAAGCAACCCTTCATGGCAGCTACAGGCTCCGTGGAAGCTAGGTATTATGATAAGGAATTTGGTCCGATCAAGTTCACTGGTAGAAGGAAAGATGGGGTCCCAAGGAAAGCATACATGGACTCAAAGGGCTTTGTGGAAATCCAAAAGGAGGTGGCCAAACTCCTAAAGGTGACTACAATCGTACCTTACTGGCTGATGCGTGGTCCAATCATCGAGGAGATCGATGATGACTGATTACTCTCAAGAAGAAAAGGTAGTAACTACAACTGCCACATTCAAAATGAAAGTGCAGTAGACTGTGGAAAGGATTGAAGAAGAACACCTCTAGGATACTTGTGGACTTGAGATGATTTTTGAAAGGGATGCAAATGAAGAAGATGAAGAAATACAAATGGATGATTTGGAGCAAGCCCCTCCTAAGTTCGAAGACATACAACCTCGCATGACCCCATGAGAAAGTGAACTCCAAGATCGGTGGAAGAGCCAAGGATTGCCTTATATTAGTTCCTTGGTCGCTTCTTCCACTTTGAAGGAAGGGATTATTGCAAATACTATAGGAGTTCAAAGATCGCTTCGCTTAGACCATACTTCCAGATGCCGGTTGGACAAGTTTTTCTGGTGAGTTAACCGCTTGCTCATCAAGCCGAATTTCACCTATTTAAAGCAAAACAAATGAAGAATGTCCACGGAGGTAGAGCTAAAGGTGAAAGAAGAGATTGAGAATTTTTTGAAGGCCAAATTCATTAGACTGACAAGGTATGTGCAATGGTTGGCAAACATTATCCCTTTGATGAAGAAGAATGGGAAACTTAGAGTTTGTCTAGACTTTAGGGATTTAAATACTGCTACTCATAAAGACATGTTTGTAATGCCTATTGCTGACATGTTAGTTGATTCCACTGCAAATAATGAATTATTGTCCTTCATGAACTGTTTCTCTGGGTATAACCAAATCCAAATAGCCCTTGATGATATATCTAAGACCACCTTCAGATGTCTTGGTTCCTTAAGAACATTTGAATGGTTGGTCATGCCCTTTGGTTTGAAGAATGTTGGTGCAACTTACCAAAGGGCTATGAATGCCATCTTTCATGATATGTTAGGCAATCACATGGAGATTTATATTGATGATATTATGGTTAAATCTAAGAAGGCTGTAGAACATGTGTATCATTTAAGGAAAAGTTTTGAAAGGATGAGACTTCATCAACTAAAACTCAATCCACTAAAATGTGCTTTTATAGTTCAAGCCGAAAATTTTCTAGGATTTCTGGTTCACCAAAGAGGAGTGGAAGAGGATTAAAACAAAGCTACGACCATCATTTCATCTAAGGCTCCTCAAAATAAGAAAGAACTTCAGAAGTTCTTGGGTGAGGTGAACTACTTAAGGAGGTTCATTTCTAATATGGCAGGGAAGACTAAGGTATTCTCCTACCTAACCAAGCTAAAAGAAGTGAAAGAGTTTAAATGGGAGGAACATCACCATACAGCTTTTGATGAAATCAAAGGTTACCTTTCTAAACCCCTTGTTTTAATGCCACCTTTGAGGGGTTGGCAACTCAAACTCTATCTATAAGTTGTAAAAGAGTCTATGCCTCGGCAGCTAAACAATGTCAAGGCCATGAGCAGGTCGCTTTACTATTCGTGCAGAGTCCCAAATTCAATGTAGAGACAAGGTAGATAACTACTGAGAAGTTTGCTCGGGCCTTATGGCTCGTATGTACAAAATTAAGACATTACTTGATGAAGTCTCAAGTGTATGTGGTCTCCTAAACTGACTTGATGAAATACATGCTAAGCCGACCCTTAATCATTAGACGAATCTGGAAATGGTCCCTTGCTTTGTCCGAGTTCACCTTGGTCTATTTTCTGGTTGATCATATTTCATTAGAAATCAAACTAGAAAAAGTATGTGGAATTAGGGATATATGAAGTAGAAAGGCGGCCTTGGATTCTTAAGTTTGATGGCTCTATGACGGAGAATTCCGCTAGAGTTGGGATAGTAATTATCTCACCAAGAGGGTAAAGACTACCCTATCTTTCAACTTGACCTTCAAGTTCACCAATAATCAAGCTGAATATGAGGCTTTAGTGATCGGTTTAGAGATCTTGTTGGAACTTGGAGAATAAGAAGTACAAATCATTGGGGACTCCCAATTAGTGCTTCAACAACTAACAGGGGAATATAAATGCAACAACTTATTGTTGGCTCCTTATTATACTGCTTTCACTCAATTGTTATATTCTTTTCACTCTATGGATTTTGAATATGTTCCTAGGGAGTCTAATTGGGAAGCGGATGAGCTAGCACAAGTAGCCTCAGGGGTGAAGATGAGCAAAGAATTGACTCACAAGCTCATTGTGATAGGAAAGAAGAATCACCCCTCAATTTATGAAAGGGGAATCAGATTAGAAGTCGTCAGTACATATGCAAATGTTGCAAGAGATTGGAGAATTAAGATTAGAGAATATTTAGAAGATCCTAACAAGTAGGTTCCCTATAGGGTGAAAGCTCAATCACGGAACTTTGTCTTAATGGAAGGGGAATTTTATAGATTGGGACTTGATGAGTTATTGCTCAGATGCCTATCCTTCCTAGATAACATGGAAGTGATGAAGCAAGTTCATGAAGGGGTCTATGGAGCCCATCAAGCCGGGATAAAAACGTGATGGCTGATTAGAAGACATGACTATTTTTGCCTAACCATCCTAAGTGACTGCATCAATTACTCCAAGGGATGCCAACAGTGTCAAAAGTTTGACAACATATAGAGGATACCTGTTGTGGAACTCTACTTAATTGTGAAACCATGGCCTTTTAGAGGATGGATCGTGCACTTAATTGGGAAAACTACTGAACTTAAGGGACGCAATTTCATCTTAGTTGCTATAGACTACTTCACTAAATGAGTGGAGGCAGTACCCTTAAAGAAGTTAAAGCAGAAGGATGTGATCTAATCCATCAAGGAGCAGATTATCAATAGATTTAGAATTCCTCAGTCTATTACAACATCCTAAGGCACCATGTTCACTGGGGATGGGATGACTTATTTTGCCCAAGACTATGGCATTTAACTTATCAGATCTACTCCCTTTTATGCCCTAGCAAATGGACAGGTAGAAGCTTCTAAAAAGGTGTTGATAAGCATCCTGGAGAAGATGTTGGAGGATAATCCCAGAGATTGGCACAAAATTTTATCTGAGATCTTATGGGCTTATAGAATTTCTAAGAGAGATTCTACAGGGGTAAGTCCTTACTCTCAAACCTATGGGCAGGATGTAGTGTTTCCAATGGAAATGGTAGTTCCTTTTCTAAGGGTATCTATGTAGAATGGCCTTAATCCTCAAGAATATAGTGAGGCCATGATGATAGAACTTGAGGTATTGGTTGGGAAGAGATTACAAGCACTCGACCATGTCACGATCCAGAAAAAGAAGGTGGCTCGAGCATATAACAAGCGGGTTAGAAGAAAGAGTTTTGAAGGAGAGCTTGTTTGGAAGGTGGTACTACCCATCGATGCTAAAGATAGAGAATTGGGGAAATGGTCTCCTAATTGGAAGGGACCATTCAAGGTTCACCAAGTACTGCCCGAAAATGCTTATTGGCTATCAAGCCTCGAAGGGGAGCCACACAAAAGGTTCATCAATGGGAAGTACCTCAAGAAATACTTTCCCACATTGTGGGAAATGCTGGATACTGTTAAGAAAGACTAAGGTAGGGGATGAGGGAGTAACAAGTAAAATAGGTCTCATTGACCATTTTTTATTGGGGAAATTATTCTTAGTAGTTACTTTGAGTGGAAAGTAGGCTGTTTTGGCTAGTCATTGCTCAAACCCTTTGTATTCCTCAATGTCAGACTTGTTATTCTCTCAATTGTTTTATGAATAAATAAAGTAGGTCCCATGACCACTTTAAACCTGGGGAAATAGATATTGATCTTTGATTGGAAGGTTAAAGTAGGCTTTACGATCCCTATTTATCATAAATAAAGGATTTCCCCCAAGAATGAGCTTGTTGTGTCATCAATTCTCTAGGTAGGTCCCATGATCACTTTAGAATTAGAGAAATATGGGATGACCTAGTGATAAAGTGGCTTCTTGGCCATTGCATTCGTTAGCACATTGATTTCTCCAAGGGTGTTCTTATTCCCTCCTCGGATAGGTCCTTGGATTATTAAGGCCATTGGAGAAATAGGTATGAGACAAGTTCTAAGATAGGATTTGATGCAGTAAAGTTAACCTTTGGCCACTTCAACTCGAAAACACAAACTTCTTCAAGATTCTCTATTGATTCCCCAAGGAAGACTTCTTAACCTTCTTAAGATTGGGGAAATAGGAGCGGAAATGTCCAAGCGAATAAGGTAGGCCTCTAGGCCACTAGGTACACATATCCCCAAACAAAGCACCTGGACAAGTTCATGAGAGATTATCATAATCACTCTAAGATTGAGGAATAAGCCCTTATGCTGAATTAGAGTAAAGGAAACTGGACTTTGTAGCTACTATACATTCAAATGCAAGATTTCTCTAAAGAATTGGACTTGTTATAGCATTACACCAAGAGATAGGTTGTCCCTTGGGAAAAATCAGTGAGCAGCAATCAATGTCGCGACGTGGTTGCTCCATGTCACGACATTGCCTCTCAACGTCACGACGTTGCCTCTCAATGTCCCAACATTGCTTCTCTATGTCGCGACGTTAGCCTCTCAACATCACGATGTTGCTTCTCCATGATTAAGAACTATGAAAAGGGATCTAAGAATTGAAGGGAGTCACAATAGAGTTCCCGGGAGAAAAAGAAGTCATAGTGATTGACGAAGATCCATTTCCACTAATAACTTCAATTAACACAACTGCTTTTGACTTCAAGGCAATGCTAAATGCAAAGAAGGCTGAGGAATTTCCACTTAATGCTAAAATAAGAAAGGTATGGATTCCTAAGTAGTACCTTACTTATAAAAATAATTTGGCAGCAAAAATGAAAGTGTTTGCCGTTAGAGAAAAAGGGAAAATGGAAGGTATCCATACCATCCATTTAAAGATTCAAAACAAGAGGCAAAGAGCAAGAATTTCTCTGGAAATATTGTTTCTCCAAAAGAGAGACATGTTTCTCCAAGGGGAAGGAGCATGAATGATCCTGCAAAGAGGAAAATGCCTCATAGGTTTGTAATCTCTCCTCTTGTCTCACTTGGAAAAGAATGGAATTTGGTGAAACACAAGAAATTTCCTCAAAAGTTCACTAGAACCTAAAAGAAAAGGATACAGAGATAGAGAGCCATGGAGAAAAGGAAACTTTTTGGAGGAATGCTGTAGAGAAAGCAAAAGAAATAGGTCGACACCACGGCCTTTAGAGGGGAAGGACTAGGGAAATGGTTTATATCCTAATGTTTTGAGTCAAGGTAAGCTTTTTAGCCACTATTGTTCTCAAATATTCAGTTTTCTCCAAAATAATACCTTTTCTATCCTAGTTTTAAGTCAAGGTAGGCTTTTCAACCACTATTGTTCTCAAGTATTCAATTTTCCCCTACATACAATAGTTCAATATATATATATATATATATATATATATATATATATTCAAAAGTGTTAGTAGGTTTTACCATAGTTTCATCAATTTCTTATAGTAGTACCCGATATCTTTAGTATCATTATCCACACACATGCTACCACTTCCAAAGAGCCCACGCCACCTGGTCCACTAATGCAATGTCATGGCTGTAATCGCACGCAAAGGTGTTCGCAAATCCTCAAACAAGACACACAAGCTCATCACATCCTAAGGTAGGCCTAGTGCCACCTTGGTCCACTAATGCAAGTATAATGCTTGTGAGTGCGTCTATGCAAGTATCAATAAGTTCCCAACATAACAATCAAGAAGGTTGGCCAATAGCCATATAATCAAGAAAGGGTAAGATTGTTAGGCTTACCTAAAAGTATGATGGCAAGATATAAAAGAGATGAGCTAGTATGACAATGTCAAGGGTTATGTCAAAGTCAATGTCTAGAGTGGTGAGGTATCAAATCTTAGAAAAATCAAAAGACCGCAAAGAGTCCAAAAACCCTAAGCATTCTTGGTGGGAAGCATCGATCTGTTGTAATTGGGAAGTCAAATCAGTAGCCTTTCCCCTCATAGAGGACAAAAAATAACCCATGAAAATGGTATTTTGCTGGTGCTTTAGGCCTTGAGCATGAAGAACCTCACCCTATTGCATCAGAGAAGACAACTTGGCTTTTCTCACTCCATTTCTTCAACCAAGAATCTGATTCCCTCTTCCTAGGCATGATACTTAGCTTTTACTTCCTCTAGTTACTAGATGCTTTGGTCAGTAGATACCTTGAATTGCTCATATTCAAATTTTTTCCCTTTTAATTTCTCAAACTCAAACATCACTTAAGAATTCTCCTTTACTACTTGCTCAATTGAAGAAAATACCTCAGGAGCACGGTATATAACTCCAGAAATGAAAGCCCTAGTCTCAGGTTCGAGAGAAGCGGATTGTAGCACTACCATAGCTACGTGGAAAACATTTTTCTGGACAGTGGATAAGGAGAGAAGGTCTAAGCTTAGTAGATAACTAATGGTGGAGCGAGAAACAACTACATTTGATTTGGTAGGAGGTCTAGATGGTGGCTTAAAATGAGGAGTGGCTTGGTCTAGAAAGGAAAAATCCAGGGAAGGAATTGCTCCTACTTCAAGATGCAAGGTAGACCAAGGAGAGACCTATGAAAGACAAAGTTAAAGAAACTAAAAATTGACAAAGAGATGGGAAATGAAAGGAAAAGTGTTCACCAGAGGAATTGAAAGTAAAAGAGCTGGAGAAGTTTGCCCAATGGAGCTGTCACGCCCCGATTCCCGTTCCGACCCGATTGGTGAGTCCGAACCGGTTTCGGGGTGCGAAACCATATACTGGGACTCCTTATTTTTATAAACCAACAATCATTTACAATTAAAAATGAACTACCAATCGAGTGGTATCCATTAAAATTTATTCACATTTACTAAGTCCCATTTCTTTATACAAATACACATATATATACACATGTCTAATACAAACATCAGAGATCGCAGAATGCTGGCTTCTGTGAGCACCTATCTCTCCCCGAGGATGGCCCTCGTACTGCCTGTGTGGAATGTCCCGCCCTCTTTATCTCCTCTCTTCGCATACTACAACGGATTGACCGTATAAGCTTCTTACGCTTAGTGGGAACATATAGACACAATAACTTAATTAATAATAATAATCGTTGTCACTGCTCTTTTGCATTTACTTTACTTATGCAAATAACAAAGTCTATTCTTATTTGACTTCTAACTCATCTCATATTATACATGTAGATTTTATTCTTTCTTATTCCTTTATCATCATTTTCTTGTTTCATATCACTTCCCCGTGTCGTCTTACAGTTGTAACTCATATCTACTACATGTATGGCATATCATATCCTATCATATTCAAACAACGATTCATATACAATGGCAAATCGAACCATATCGCTTCATATTAAATAACCATGTGGTCAAATCAAACCTAATATATATTATTATTGGGACTTACCATTATCACGGCCGAAGCCATTAATCAACCCTGCTAGAATTTACGTTTCATGATCCGGGATGCCCTTCGTTAAACATTTTGTTTCGTTATATTTAATTTTTATTTTCAAAGTGTGTCGCGAATCTCGAATCCCCATCACCCCGGCATGATCCAAGCCGGAGTCGCTTAATCTCGAATGTTTTCAATCAAAACATTTATTTTGTCTTATTAAATTTTCTTTTTCAAAAGTGTCGAGACCCGAATCCCCGACTCAACCCGAAAGGCGGATCCGAACCGGAGCCCGGTTTACTCCGACATTTTCAATTATCTTTCCAAAACATGTTGTTTATGTTATTCTATTTTCAATTCTCTTAATTAAGCAAAAACACTTCTCTTTGCAATCCCATGACTATTTACAATTTCAAACACCTTAACATTCACACTTAATACATGCATTTACTAAATGATGCCTTTTACTATGTCCGTAATGTAAAAAGATACTTATATGGCTAAAGTACACTTTTTAATACCATCGTTTTCCCTTTAAGCTTGTGTTTCCACATATGTTATAGACTCGACATCCACTACGTATTCACTGTGAATCCATCGTTTGTCATTCACAAGAGTAATGTGATTTCACATTCAATATTACCGCCTCACATATGACTATAGAATTCGACATTCACCTACGCATTTCGCTTGCGAATCCGGTCCCGTCTGGTCATTCATTAGCAATGTGATTTCTCGCAGATCTCAATTATTACCGCCTTCACATATGGTTATAGGAAGTTTCCACATTCACGACATTCGCCAGAATCCCGGCCCCGCCTGGTCATTCATTAGCACGCGATTTCAAGATTCACTATTACCGCCTCACATATGGTATTAGGCAGAAGTCGACATTCACGCATGCATTCGCCGCGAACTCGGCCCCGTCCGTCATTCATTAGCAATGCGACAAGATAGACAAATATTCAAGCACTTTCCTCGACGGTAATTCGCTTGGTGAATCCTCGCGTTTCCGCCATTCAACGATACATTTCAAATCAATTTACTTTTATGCAATAGTTTCGCTTATCGTCCAAATACATGCACACATGCATACGTGTGACAGACATTTCGAATAACAATCATTCAAATCAATATATATATATACATATATATATATATATATTTCACAATTAACATTCATAACCGATCATAATCACATTTCAATTCTAATATCACCAGATATCTTTTCAAAGATATACGCACCTATGTACACATTTCATATGCTCATTTACATATTCATTCACGTATACTATTCATGTATACTTATTCATAAATTAATGCCATTCACATATTCAATCACGATACTCATTCATATACCTATTTATATTTGAGGCTCGTTTTTATTTGTTATCATTTTCTGGTTATATGTGATAATAATCATTTATCACTTAACCATTATGTGTTCATGACATAATAGCCTCGCATGTTCACAATCATGTTTCAATTGCCATTTTCATTTTCCATAATCATTTTCTATGTTTCATGAACACATCTTTACATTTTTCATTTTCTACTCTTTTCCTTGTTTCATGCCTATTACATATGACACTTCATATTCTTTGTGAAGTATGATGCTCCAGAGATCACACCTCATTCATATTCTCATTCTTTTTATGAATCTAGTTTACTTTAGGAATTGGAATCAATCCAATCTGATCATCCAAATTAAAGTTATGGCATTTTCATGCCAACTAGTCATTTTACCGATTTTCTAGTGACAGTTTGTATTACCTCATTTTTCCGAGGTCTTAACTTCATATTTTGACACACTATGTCCTTATAGTACTCATTTAAGGTTCTAAGGTTCTATTCCAACTGAATCACCTGATTCGAGCACCAAAACTCAAGTTACGTCCGAAACAACCCAGACTACTCTATGTCCAAAGCTGATGTGTGAATTTTTCGCACACGTTACCACTTTATGAATTTTAGATCACTTAAATCAGAATTTGACGATGACTTCTTTTTTAATTTTGGTTCTCCTTGAAGTCTATTTTACTTAGCCACTTGAATCACTCAAATCGATAAGAAATGAGGAAGTTATGGCCAGGTCACGAAAACTGGTCAGAAAATTGTAAATGAAGTTCTACCGGTAGTGGATTTTGAAGTTCTACCGTAGAACTCGCCAAAAATGACCAGAATCGAAGTCCTACCGGTAGAACTTATCTCTACCGGTAGAAGACACCAGAATGCCCAGAATGGGTGTTTTCTCCCATTTCTCCATACCTTGAACCCCCAATCAATCCTCTTATACCTCATAAATACTTCAAGACCACTTCAAATTCATCTTATGATCTCTTTTCTACCACCTCTATCATTCAACTTTCTTATTTCAAAGACCTATCATGAATTTTTAAAACCATTCTAATATGGGTCTTAACCCATACACATACCAAATAATAAATTTATTAGGTTTGTTCCTAACCCAACCCTTTTTTTCTTGCAATTAAACCGTAAATCCAACCTCAAAGGGAGTGATTCTACCACCTTAAACCCATATGGGGTTTTACCAACCCTAATTTCAAGAGATCCAAGGTTAGAATGAATTCTAACAAAACCCTAACTTTTGGAGACAAGCTTTTTAACTAAACCAAGCCTTAAAATTCCATACTTGTTTCAGTTTCCATACATAAAATCCAAGTTCCATACTCAAGGTTAGTAGTTCCATACCTGGGAGCTTGGATTTCTGATTCAAGCCTTCCTTTTTCTTCCCTCTCTCCTCTTTTTCTCTCTTTTGCTCTTCCCTCTCTCTACGTGGTTCTCCCCAAATTGAGACCAATTTTGGTCTTTAAAACATGGATTTCTTAAGGCCATGTTTGGCCCTCCAAATAAACCCATTTTTGACTTTTAACTTTCATTTTGCATTTAAACCCTTCCATTCATTCCAATTTCAATTCCATCTTTTCTATTTCCATAATGGCATATAACTTTATGGATTTATGTCATTTGGCATATAACTTATTAAATTTCTATTTTGGCATCTCCATCCTTTGGCTTTACCTTTAGTCCTCAAGTGGTAAATTACCACTTTTACTCCCCGGCTCTCGAATTAATTCCAGTCTCGTTTATTTCCCAAAAATTTCCATTTAGCTTATAATATACCCTAAACAAGTCCGAAAACTGCTAGGGTATATTTCGGGATGTTACAGGAGCCTTGACCAACTAAAAAATGGCCATCTTCATATCCTAAAAGATCATTGGAGGAATGACTTCCCTCAAAGGTAGTTGAACTACCTTGCCTTTTGGATTCATCCTCGGTAAAGACTACCTCTTCCCTTTGCATTGATACTTCCTCCTCAACTTCTTCAATCTCTATAGGGTTGTCTTGTGTGTTAGAAAATTCTAGCTTAGGAGCTATCCTATGAGATCTCTGCTTGGGTTTGGAGAAGGTATTCTTTACTACAGCCAGTTTAGATTGCTTAACAATAAGAGGCTTAGACAGCACAACCCCTTTCTTCAATTTTGCAATGGACCTACTGGAAGGAAGTAAAACCTACATAACATAAGGCAAAGTTAGAGATCAAGGTTAAAGTCAAAGAACTGAATGCAAGAAACAATGAATAAAAATCCATGTACTTAAGGAAGAAGGGTAGGAACTGATAAAATCATCAAATCTGATAGACTACTGGGCTGAGAAAGATTCTACATCTGACAGCATAATAGTCTTAAGGCCACAAGTAGGAATATGGTGAGATTGGGTTAGTTGATTTACTAAAGCTGCAGTAGGTGGTCTTGAGGGTAAGGAAGGGAATGAAGGGATAAACTGAGTAAATCCAAACTACCAAGCCCAAAAGCAAGGCAAGTAGGGTAAGAAAACTGCAGAAGAAGAAGACATCTGAGAGAAAAAAGCATAACAACCCCTAGAGATCAAGACCCTACAAACTGTGCTGAGGAATGCTGATGGATATTTAAAATTCAACAAGTAAGGAGTGGAAGAACTCAAGATCTGTTGCTAGGATGTGCGGGAAATTATGTCAAGCTTTAGATACAATTAAGACAAAGAACGGTCTGCCAAGCTCAAGAAAAAAAAGGAAATGGAGTTTATAGATATAATCCTAATGGATTGAGCCGCACTAAGACCCAAAGGCATGGAGGGGAAAGAGTAAGCACTTGATAACCCAGAGAAATAGGTAAAAATCCAAATATGTACAAACCAAAGAGCTCCTCCCACCCTATGGTAAACCTTTGTCACATACTTACCTATGGCCTAGTACAAGGAGGCTTGGAAACTGGTACCTAAAACATAGGGCCCCCCAATGGCAAGGTCCTTAGCCAGAGGAAGATATTCTATCAAAGACTTCCTCGAATGGGGAAAAAAGACAAAATGACAAAGAAGAACCTACAGGAACTCTATATGTTTTGTGGTAGAAGGGACCCTAATAGAAGTTCACCACTTTTGTATGGCAGATGAGTAAGAATTATGGGAGGTAGAAAAGACTTTAAGATGAGGAAGTGATGGGTCATGGACATCTAGAAGACATACGGCTTCTAAACCCTCAATAGGCAACCCATTAAAGATAGAAATGTCCCTCAAGGTAATGGATACGAGCCGAAAGGGAAGATAAATGAATTTAAACCCTTAGACCAAAACCTCAGGGCAATACTCATCAAATCCAAATCAAGGATTACTCTCACCTTGGTAAACTTAATGAATTGGGCAATACCTAAGGATTCCTAATGTCCTTGGAAATGAGGAGATAGCTTGTCTACTCAAGTGATCCAATCCTCAAATGCCCTAGGCCATGACTTGGCTGGTAGAGCCATAGGTCGTAGTTCTTTTCCAAGAAGTATCTCTGATAGTGAAGTCAAAGGAAAAGGAAAGGTCAGGACAGGACAGGAATAGTCACATCTCAAACCGCATGGGCAGTTCCAAACTCTAACAAGGGAGGAAGAGATAGCGGTACACTAGAATGCAGGAAAAGTGTGTCAACAAACCAAGGGTAAGAGAGAAAAATGAAAATGGGTAGAGAAATAATTAGGAAATGCCCTTACCTTGAGGAAGATTGTCCAACCATGTTAGGAAATGAAGTAGAACCTACATAGAGAGAAAATTAGACGTATGGCATACTGAAAGAAATTGACAGAATTAGGCATGACCCAACATATATTCCTCAAAGCAAGGTCTTCAAGTCCATCAAATAGTAACGTTGAGGAGTTACCTTTGCGATGCTTCCACTAATAGACGAGGCGAAAAGATTGAGTAGAGTGAGGGAGAATGAGACCGCTAAGACAAAGGAAAAAAAAAGTTTCGTAAGAACCGCACTCTTTTCGACGCTAAAGACTTTTTTTCTATCACTGAGAATCCATGATCCAAAGTTCTAAAAAAACGAAAATGAATTTTTTCTTGATGTTTAAAGACTTTTCGTTGGAGAACGAAGGATTCGAAGTTCTAAAAACCGAAAAAAGAATTTTTTTTTTCTTGATGTTTAAAGACTTTTCGTTGGAGAACGAAGGATTCGAAGTTCTAAAAAACAGAAAAGAATTACTAGTTCTTGAAAATATAGGGAAAATTCTTTGGATTTCTCTTTATTGAGGATGAATCTTCCAATATCCCTTAGAGATCAAATAGAACATTCACCACAAATAACTTCGTCAAAAAGGGATGGATCTACTCACTGGTGCAAGGAGAGTTCAAGTTATGGAAGATGCCAAAAAAAAAAAAAAAAAAAAAAAAAAAAAAATATATATATATATATATATATATATATATATATATATATATATATATATATATATATATATATATATATATATATATATAAAATGAATTTATGGCAGAAGGATGATTGATGGAGGCTACAAAGTTTGCACATCGGCCGAACGGTCTCCCATCCCCGACGGTCACTCGAAGCTGGCCAACAAAGGACGATGGGTCAAAAGCAGGAACATTAGAAGCGTTGTTCGAAGAACGTTGTCACCAACAAAGCAGGATTTTCTACCAACCGGTTAAGAAGAGAGGGGAGGAAGAAGAGAAAGAAGAAAAAGATGAAGAGGAGAATGTGGAAGGTTTAGTATATAAATCAAATGGATTTCTTCCTATGAACTTTTCAAATCCCAAAGGAGAGTCTTTTGATGCAGAAGGAATTGTTGCGGAGAAGGAGGAAGATCAAAAGTCGCATGTTTGAAAGAAAATTCGACATGAAGCTTTTCTCGAGGTATTACTTTGGGTTTTTTCAACTCATCTAATCGGGCTCGGGTTTTGACTCGTTCTTCTTGTTGATAATCCACATCCAAAGGGGTAAGTTTGGGTCTCATGGTAAAATGATGAGAGAAGAAGAAAGGAAGCCTTTTTGACATATAAAAGCTTTAATAAATATAAACATAGGGCCATATTGTATGCGGTGGGCAATTGTCTACACTAAAAATAAATTTTTGGGCCCAAATGATATTTAAATAATTTTTTGGCCCAAAGGGTAGTGGAATGGGCCGAATTGATATATCAAGCCAAAACAGAGCCTAACCTAATCTGAGAAAGCCCAAGCCCATGAGAATCAGCC
This sequence comes from Tetrastigma voinierianum, assembly GCA_016808115.1. NCBI lineage: Eukaryota > Viridiplantae > Streptophyta > Magnoliopsida > Vitales > Vitaceae > Tetrastigma > Tetrastigma voinierianum. The sequence continues at coordinate 1,482,451 of JAEQBH010000220.1, read as the reverse complement.
TATGAAAAGGTATAGGGACATTTCAGGAATTTTTAAATAAATTATCGAAGCTGCTAGCTAGAGATATTGAGACTTTGTCTCAAAGGTAGAAGGTGGAGGAGACTTTGTCTCCAAGTCATGACATGACAAAATACGTGAACAATTATTGGAAGTGGAGAAGTTGTGTAGGCCCCAATTTATGCCTTAGTAGTGTCAAAAATGTGTAATTGGGTGGTTAAAATAGTAAATAATGAAAAATGAAATAGTCAAAATTAATTCAGAAGTCAAGAGTAAATTGGTAAATTGTCAATTTAGGGACCTAAAGACATAAATTAAGAAGTTTTGTATGTAAATATATGATTTAGAAATAGTTATATGTTAAATGTCTAATTAAATAAAGCTGGAAGGACTAAATAAAAATTAAATAAATTGAGCCAATCAAATAAGGACACACATTTATTTTCTAGAAAAGCAAAGAACGTGGAGGAAAGCTCTTCATGGCTTATCTAAGCCATAGAGGTCGCTTGTTCTAAGGGTGAGAAAAACCCAATTTAATTATCTCTAATTTTAGCTATCCACCTCAGGGCAAACAAGGAGAAGCAGTTGGACAAAGAGAAAGAGAAAGAAGAGAAGGGGAAAGAAGAGAATAAGGGTAGATTCGAAGCAAATAGGAGCAAATTAAGGTTTGAGAACCTAACTCTCTTTAGGTATGTTTATGTACATATTAAATTGGTTATGATATTGAATTGACGGTGTAATTGTGATATGAATCGGTTGTGGCCTTTAATAAGGAGTAAAGATGTGTGAATTGGTGTGTGGATGTTTAAAGGGAAACTCTGTCAAAATTTCATTAGATCCGTGTCCTTGTTTTGTCCATACTTTGGCCTACAGACCTCCAAATTAGATGATTTTAATTGGAGACAAAATTTAAGACCCATAGCTACAAATGTTCATAAGAGACTGAGAACTAAATCCTGGTATAAGACCCTTGAACCTGAGTTTATGCTAAGATACTGATTATGTTCCCTCGACGGGAGCAATTTATGTTGTTTAGGCTATATATTGAGTTCTATTGACCCAAATGAGGTGAATCAAAATTGTAATTAAATTAGACACCCAGGATAGTAAATTTTATGAAGAAAGTATGGTCAAATTATGTCCATGAGCAATTAAATTATGAAGTAAATTTTAAATTAAATTATGAAGAAAATTTTTAAATATTGGATACAATTTTGTTCCTAGAAATTGTCCAGGAGCAATTCGGAATGTCTAGGCCATACCTCATGATTTAAAGGTTTAAATGACCTGATTTTTGAGCAATTGGAAACTTAAGACAGAGGGAAACATTTGGTTAAAAGAGCACTTTGTCAAAAGAAAAAAAAAATATAGTTAGAATTTGACGTGGGAGCTGCCTCGTACTGTTAAGACAGAATTGGATATTAATATGTAGGCAGAATGGGTTTACAAGTTGGGGAAGAAAATTCTCCCCACTATATGCCCCTTCACTTTTGCCCAAATGTGAAATTTTACATGCTGTAATGTTATCGAACCTCACCCAAACCTTCCTAAAGGTTTTAGGCATTGGCTTAACCTTATTAAATGATACTTCATACGAGTTAATACATTAATGTTACATGAATTTAGATAGTTTATTAAGATGATACTAATAAATACATGAAAGAACCTTGTATGTATAAATGTTATATGTTAATGATAATTACATGATAATTATGTGAAATGGACTCAACTATATGCATGATTGCTATACGATTATAATAATTGAATATAGTATGATATGTATGTTACTGATACTAGTATAATCGATATAGAAATGCATATATCTGAATGCCTGCTTATGACCGGGTAGTGGATAGATAGACATGCCTATAGGGACTACTATTGTTGTAGCCTATCGTGCCACAAACCTCATTTGGGTCATTATTTGGACCCCGTTTGGGTCAATTAATGAAGCTAGTATGTTACTGTAATGTACTATGAGGTACCTACGGGTACCTATCGTACTGTAATTTCCCATTATCCACTTCTTCTGGGGTATGCAAGCTAACCTTTATATGAAATGTGTTATGTGTAATAAACAATATGAACATGAAAATGATTAATGAATATAAATAATGATTACATTGCACTTATAGGTTCATGTTATGTCTATCATTAAATGAATGTTACAGCTACGCTTTGTGAAATATATTCATATGTGTGTGATGTTATTGACGATCACTGTGAGTGCTATCTTTGTATACTTTTAACTCATTTATCATCGTTAGTATACCGTGTCTCATCCCAATTCAAAACATATTGATTGGGGTGATTGCTCATGTGAGAGAGCCAACCTCTGTCTGTTAACATACATTTAGAAACATATTTGCATAAGTACCAATAATATATCCAATGATATGAATAACAAATATTCCTATCAATTTATCATGGATAAAGTATCTTATATCCCATCAATGATAATCCATGATATATGATTAACACATATGATAACCTATGCAGTCTATAACTTTACACATCCATTGAACATGTTCCTTGGACTGAATTTTGTGAATGGATCAACAACCATTGCACATGTAGGCAGTTACTCAAGATTATCTATTGTTTGTGCAATAAATTCTCTTATAAGTTTTGTTCATGGTATCTTTTACTTGGTTCTTTCATAATATTTTGGATCATTTTCTTAAGTGATCGTAGTTTGACTGTCCCTATAAACAGTCATTGGCTTAAAACATCCTTAACTATTTCCAAGCTTTCTCAACCATACAACTTCTTATATTGGACTATAGTTGAAAAGGCAACAAATCCAGCTTCCATGGTTCACAAAGCTATACAATTATATTTCTTGCTTCTTCATGAGATGGTACCTTTTATAAAGCAAGAATGTTCATCCAGATGTTGATTTGCGTGCATTTAGGCCACATACCCAATTGACATTTGGATAATCTATCAAGTTCAATTCTTTTTCTTGATAGTAGGAGAAATAGTACATAGTACCTTCTAAATATCAAAGAATCATCATTACTACTTTCCATTGCATTATTTTGGAATTTTCTTAGTACCTTCTTATTATCCCAATAACATACCAAATATTTAGTCTTGTACACATTATAACATATATTGGACTCCCTATAACATTGTAATAGGAAACATTAATCATTTGTTCTCTTTTCTTCTAGAATCATTGGATCCATTTCTTTGCTTAGGCTTCACCTATTGCAAATGAAGTATTAATGAGAATTCAATCTTACATGTCAAATCATTCAAGTAAGGAAGTTCTTGGGAAATAATCACTAGTCAGTTTAAACGATCTCCATAGATCTTTATTCCAAGAATGTAAGATTATTCTCTCATATATTTCATCTCAAAATAGATGATAACCATCTTTTGATAATTTAAGCAAACTCCAAATCATTTATACTCATAAGCATACTATCCGGGTATAAAGATAATAACACATTTTTTCTCATTCATAGAAACATAATGATCCTCATTAATCATTGTGAAATTGATGAGTATACTGTATACTCATTTTATCCCTATGTTTTGATTATATTTTTAGAAGTTTTATTATATAAATAAGTGATCTAATGGTCTAAATGTTCAATTTGTGATTAGGTCAACCATGAGGCAATATGGAGCAAAAACAAATAGATAAAGCCAAAAAATCAACAAACTACACATGCAGCAGTAACTACTATGTTTTGATGTTTCAAGCTAAAAGATGATCCCAAATAGCTACAAATTTATATGGATGGATATGAGACTTCCCAGGATTTCCAAAGAGGCCTTATTCACTTAATTTAGACTTCAAATGATAAAGTTATGATTCTTGGTAGTTGAAGGAAGAAGAGAAGAGAGCTCAAAAGTGATTAGTTGGAGAATTTCGTAAATTCAGTATTTATCATCATTTCTAAAGTATTATTTCTGGCTATATCTAGATTTTGCACTCTCTAAGCTTTCCAACGAGTCTAAGATCACCCAAATCAAAGTTCGGACGACAAAGTTATGTCCTTGGGAAGTTGGTGCAAAAACAGGGGAGAGTTTGAACGTCGCGATGTCCCAACGTCGCAACGTTCGGGGTTGGTTGTGGGTCAATTTTCAACCCATTTTGAGCTCATAATTAAGGGTTTTAAATCCTCAAACCCTAGGAGACGAAAAAGTACGATTTTCATGGGTTTCCTAGGATGGAAACACCATAGGACATGGTTCCCTTTAGGGAAGAAAATTGATTGAAGAAGAGGAAGATTGAAGAGGAGATTCGGGCTTCATTCATCACATTAGGCTATTTCTTCTCCCTCTTCATGTTTTCTCCCATCTTTATGGTTGTATCTTTCCCATTGATGGGCTGATTTGCATTTTCTAGGGCTTTAGATGTAGTTTGTTAATGATTTATGTATTTGAATATTGATTTACTTTCTATTTGATATTTGAAGCAATTTTCTATTAAATTCCCTATTTTATTCTTCATTATATGTTGATGTTTGTACACCATTGGCATGCTTGTGGTTTAATTCAAGATTTGAGAAATGAGAATTGAATTAGAGATGTGTAGGCATCACATTTCACCATTGACAAGAGATTCTCATGGGTTTTGTGTGGTAATTTAGGCTTCTAGGGTTTATTACACTCTTAGGGCTTTGGGGTTGAGTAGAAATGTAAAATACCTAAGTTCCATGGGTAGAATGTGGATTATCGAGAGAGATTCACATGTGCAAAAGTGAGGCTTACCATTAATAGGTGATTAGAATATCAATTGGGGGTGAATTGGACTAGAATGCATAAGGATTAAACAAATGAAATCTAAACCTTAGGTTTTCCATCTTTTATTTCACCAATTTCACTTGTTAGTTTAGGATTTTAGTTTTTTTTAATTATTTTCATCTAAATCCATCATCCAAATAAAGATATGATTATTTTAATTTCGGTACTTAGTAACCCTTCTTCCTCGTGGGACCGACACTCGTACTTCACACACACTATATTACTTGATACAACGCGTACGTTTGCGCACATAGGCGCTTTATACATTTTACACACATGCTTTCGCCTATTAAGTTTTTGGCTCCGTTGTTGGGGAATTAGGTGATTTTTACTTGTGGTGACCCTTGAGCCCAGTCCGACCCGAATGGCGAGTCTGAACCAAAACCCCGGGGATGCTCAAGTAACTCTTTTATTTGGCTAATTTATTTCGTTTTCTTTTTCAAAGTGTCAAGATCTCGATTCCTGCTCTAATCTCTTATGGGCGGATCCCGAACCGAGCCCTGGTTTACTCCGACGTTTTTAATTATCTTATCAAAACATTTTCTTTATGTTATTTCTCTTTAGGTTTTCGATTTGTGCGGAAGCATTTTCAAATGGTAGGCCCATAACATTTACATTTCATAAAATACTACGCTGAAGGCATTCTCATGCCCTTTCAAATGATTATACAAACAAAAAAATTTCTTCGGGAGTTCGACTATTTGTTCACAAAATATCCCATGTTTAAAAAGGAAATGATATGCATATGGCGAGGTATAGATTTATACACCGCAACTTGCTGTATGACTATGCGCTTCACGATCTTGTCTTCCTTCCTGTCTACTTGAAACCTGCGCATAGATAAAAACTATACGCTAAGCATTTTCATTCTTAGTGGTTCTATACAGTTCTATTTCAATATTCAATTTAACTTGACATGCATTTAACATTAAACCATGCCTATTATATCAACATATACTCATGTTATTCCCACTTTCGCATGCTTTCATTTTTACAATTCATTTATCATATCACAACATGTAATTTCAATGCATCAATTCAATTCACAATTCAATTTATGAGATTTAAGCGTATACATAAAATCCCATTTACACTCGTCAATGTTGGTTATTTCACTTTGACTATTCAAATCACATTTCTGACGGATTCCGTTTGATGAATCCCGCCCTTATTATCATTCGGTAATGTGCTTACACATTTACCACCTGTCTCCCCATCATGACGGATGCCGCTTGGTGCACTCCCGACATGTGGTATCACTTAAATGCCACACGCCATCACGACGGATACCGATTGCGCATCCTCGCCAAGTGGGACATTTCTTCACGTCATACGCCATCATGATGGATGCCGACAGCGCATCCCGCCAAGTGAATATTGACAATTTCTTCTGGTGCCTTCGCGATCGATGCCGCATTGCGCATCCCGCCAGACGCTTCATTCAAGATATCATTCAATTCAAGATGTCGTGAATTGACCGATTCGCTTATTACCCTAGCTTATCATTCACATTCATTCGTTTTCAAATATCACATTTCAATTCCATATTCACTTTCGTATATCTTTTCAAAGATATAATACCACCCATGTACTTATTTCATGTATTCATTCACGCATTCATTTCATATACTATTCATGTACTCATTTCATAGTTACTCGCAAACTACCAAAATACTTGAAATAAGAATAGAGTCAGAGAACAAACCGAAGCTGTTGGATCTAGCTTTCTTCTCTTCGATCTCAGTCCTAGGTTAGACAATCATCACCCGTCCCTAGTCAATAACAATCACGCCACTCTTAGTGGATAATTAATTGTTAATTACAAGTTTATTTAGTTATCGCTGGTTGGGCATTTAATTAAGTCTCGCTAGAAAGATGAACTCACTTCACCGGAAAAGGGTGAGGTACCTGCACGCTTTTTCTCACTTAGTTCTATCTTTATTTGAACCCCATTATTCATTTCAGGGTCCCTAAACATTCGGGGGTACGAATGGCCGTGACTTAATCCGGCAAAATATGTCAAAACAGGTCACTGGAAGTATGGTAGCCACTTTGATGGTACCTGGCACTCGCCATCCATCGCTGGTACCGGTACCGCCAGTGGCCGTGCACCACTGCCCACCTATCATGTACCGGTACCACTTTGGTACCGGTACCACTCACGAAGCTTTACTGCTCCATAAATGCTTGATTTTTGGCATTTTCACACAATTTTCTTCCACCAACCTTCTCCAATTCGTCCCATATCAAAAATCCACCATGGAATCCACTCAAAACAACTCCAAAAGTAAAGAATCAATGAAAACCTCTTTTCTTAAGTTATGGCTCCCCCCCCCAAAATCAAAATCATAAAAGAGGAAGTTAGGCTTTGATTTTTCTTACCTTACCTCTTCAAATCATTATCTTCAGGTCGCTTGGATTCTTTGTGAAGCAAAAGTGGGAAAGAATCACACCAAAGCTTGATCTCTTGAAACCCGCTCCTTCTCCCTTTTCTCCTCTCTTCTTCTCCAAAAACGGGATGGCTAAAAAATGAGCTCCCAAAGACCACTTTTGGTCTTTAAAAATCCCACTTAAGTGTAAGGCCATGTTTGGCCTTCCACCTTATTCTCAATTCTCATTTTTCCCTTTTTGGTCTTAAATCACTTGTTCCCCTCATATGGGCCTTGTTCGCCACCAAATAAATCCAATTTTCCATTTTGGTCTCCTATTATACACTTTGGCCATTCATTTATCATAAATTCACTTAGACATTTATTCTTTATAACAATTGACCCTTAGGTCCTCATTTTAAAATTTTTCCACATTTGCCCTTTTTCACTTGGATTTATTTCCGGGTTCACTCAATTTCTCATTTTTAGCATATATTAAGGCTTAAACTCATATGCTCACATTCCTCAATTCTTACATTTCACAATTTGTCAATTTATCAATTTTCCTGGAAAAACCCAAGTTTGGCTCAATTCATACCCGGAATATATAATAAAATTATTATAAAAATTCTAGGGTATTTTTGGGGCGTTACATTACTAATAATGATACCAAGTAGTCCTTCTTTACTTTGGATATTTCTTTTGCTTTTCTTGTTTCCTTTTTGTTTGTTCATATTCATTTTCTCCTTGTCTTTTTTACTTTTCATTTTTGTTTTTTGTTTTGTATATTTAAATCACAATGGATCCTTTCAATGAGTTGAAAATTGAATTGTCTCTACTTAATCAACAACTAAGAATGAGGCAAATGGCCAATGAGTATCATCAAAGAGTGACAAATCAAGTGAGGAACCCGCCTATGCACATGGCTCATGTTCGGTATGGAGGTACCCCATATTGGAACAATTATAATCTGGGTTGGCAACATTGCCCTAGCACCTCATGGAATACAAGCTATACCACTCCGCCCATGCCACAAGTCCAAAGATCAAGCCTAGACAAAAAAATGGTTGAATTAGAAAGATTTCATGTTGAATTGGCCATGGAAAATGCTGAACGTTCAAGATCAAGGGCTGAAATGGACCACTCGCAAGTAGGGTCGCTTAGTTTTCTTGATTAAAAAGAGAAAATTCAATCTCCACAAGAGAGAATGACAAAGTTAAAGGCAACCATGGCTGAATTGGAAAGAGTTCATGCTGAATGTGCAACATCTCAAGTTCAATTCTTGGAATTGACAAGGACTAATGTTCAAATTCAGCCTACGCCATTCAAGAGCATGAAGGAAGAGATGGCTCCAATGACCATTTCTTGTACTCAACTTGCATTTGAGAAAGAACAACCTAAACAAGATGAGACTATGAGTATATAAGAACTAGTGACCAAATACATGAAGGAACAAGAGAGCATGGCTAAAATGTCCTTTAAAGGATGACATGAGAGCTTGCCATCTACTCTTGAGGTGAATGAAGAAGAAGAAAACTTGAACTATAATGAAGAAATCACCTCAAGAGGTAATGAAGAACTTGAGAAGCTTCAAAGAGTGGAGAATGATATAGAAATTTCGAAAGACTTAGCTGAAAAGGAGGAAGAAGAGTCACCTTCTCTAGAACCACATGAAAAGACAAAACATGAAGTTGTGAAGACTATTACGGAAATGACTCTATGGGTTGCAAAGCATGAGGAAGTGAAAAATGAGAAGATGACACCAACTTTCAAGGTGGATGAGTACATCAGTCACTTAAACAACGAATTCAGAGGAATCATTAGAGTTACTTTTCCTAAGTTTATTAAGTTTCCTTTCGCTTTTCTTTTTTATTTTAGTTACTTTTGAGTTTGTTTTTAAATAAATTTTCTTACTTGATCTTGTGTTTCTTAGTGTTGTTTTTCAGGTTTTTGGAGTTCAAAGTTGGCTATGGAGGTAGAGAATCTTGAAAAGTGGAAGTTTATAGCATCTTGGAGGTTCAAAGAACAAAAATTGAACAAGAAAATCAGTTTTAGCATCCTCCCTCATTTCATTCCATTTATTCTTCCTATTTTCAAGCCTCCTTTCATTTCAAACTAAAGTCTATTCCCTCTTATCACCTTTACCCTTTTTAGAAATCAGTTCAAACCTTCTCCATCCCCTTCAATCCCCTTCATTTTCATTTTGAAAGCCATATAATGGAAATTATTAAGGGTTAATTGTTGTGATGTTTTTGAAGCATTGAAGATATTTAGTTGAAGAATGAAGATCGTCAAGAAAGGGTTGTGAGTATCAAGAGAAAGGTTTGTCAAGTTGTGCACTCATTACACATTTCAATCTTTATGGAGACAAAAGACACAACTTGCATGTCAAAAGCTAGCCATATTCATTAGAGCAACTTCTGGAGAGTTGATCAACCTCATGGGAGTATTCATTATCCATTCTTGCTTTTGTTTCACATTGAGGACAATCTTGAATTTAAGTTTGGAGGGGTGAATTCAAGAATTCAATTTTTTTTCAAAAATCCAACTTTTGTATCTCTCTCAATGCTTTAGTTATTTCTTTTGAAGTTGTTTGGTCATTTATTTGCATGTGTTTTTCTTTCTTTCTTTTGTTTATTTTGTGTCTCATATGAGTTGAGTGCGTGCCTAGTAATTCTTTTGAGAATGCATTGGTTTTGTGCTTAAATTGTTTTCTTAGTCAAATTTGGGATACCTTTGCATTTATTTGATTTAGGACTTGAGTGTATCTTTTGTTTGCAGGAGACTTGGCTTGAATAGCCCCATTGTTTCTTAATAAATAATTTCTTAATGAAACTCCTACACACACAGACACTAGGTCTCATTTACACACTTTCACTCCAACCTCTTTTCCTCAAATTGAATTTACCTTGAAAGACCTTAACTTTTATAGTGATGGGACACCTCAATAAAGAGGATTGCCAATGTGCCCCAACCAAAAAGAAAAAAAAAAAAGGAAAACAAACAAGAAGAATGCAAAAAAGAGAGAAGAGCAAAAAACAAATAAGTGAGTTTACTCACAAGTAGGTGCTTTGATTTTTAGTTGAGTGGTCGAGGTGAAGTTCGAGGGGAAATAAATGCCCGATGCCCTTAACCAACTGATGGGGAGTTGCCAATGGATCCCCGTTACATGGACACTTTTCTAAAACTTCTTAGCAATGCTTCCTACTTTTTAGTTTTAGTTGTTGAATAAAAGGTGCATTCTTGTCCCGTTTTAGTTCATTTTCTTCAACAGAAAGTGAGTTGAGTTTTACCCAAGAGTGTTGAACCTTAGTCTATATTTGAGACCTTAAACATCATTTACACCAAGTCCCTTTAGGAAAGATCTATTGAGGCTTGTAAGCAACTCCTGCCTTTAATCACCATACCATTTGAATGCCTGCCTTTGAGATGACAAGTGCTTCTTTGGGGATCCGATTTTTTGCTAACATGTTTTCTAAAAACATTTCTAAGCTTTCTCTTAACTTGTACTAGCACCATACTCATACTCATATCTATCTTAGTGTTTTTGTTTTATGTTTGTGTTTCCTTTGCTTGGGGACAAGCAAATATTTAAGTTTGGGGGTGTGATGAATATACTTTCTACTCATTTTATCCCTATGTTTTGCATATTTTTTTTGTATTTTTATTATATAAATAAGTGATCTAATGCTCTAAATGTTCAATTTGTCATTAGGTCAACCATGAGGCAATATGGAGCAAAAACAAAGATATAAAGCCTAAAATCTCAGTGAAAATTCACACCATGCAGCAGCAACACGTGGTTTTTAATGTTTTTAGCTACAAGATGATCCCAAATGACTACAATATTTATATGGATGGATATGATACTTCCCAGGCTTTCCAAAGTGGCATTATTCACTTAATTTGGACTTCAAATGATCAAGTTATGATGCTTTGTAGTTGAAGAAAGAAGAGAAGAGAGCTCAAAAGTGACAAGTTGGAGAATTTTGTAAATTCAGTATTTATAATAATTTCTAAAGTGTTATTTCTGGCCATATCTATATTCTACACTCTCTAATCTTTCCAATGAGTCTAAGATCACCTAAATTGAAGCTCGGATGGCAAAGTTATGTCCTTGGGAAGTTGGTGTAAAAACAGGGGAGTTGCAACAACGTCACGATGTTGGGAATCAATATCGCAACGTTGAGAATCAACATCGCGACGTTCAGGATTGGTTTTAGGTCTGTTTTCAACCCATTTTGATCCCATTATTAAGGGTTTTAAATCCTCAAACCCTAGGAAGCGAAGGAGGACGGTTTTCATAGGTTTTCTAGGGTGGAAACACCCTAGGGCATGGTTCTCTTTAGGGAAGAAGATTGATTGAAGAAAAGGAAGATTGAAGAGGAGATTTGGGCTTCATTCATCACATTAGACTATTTCTTCTCCCTCTTCATGTTTTCTCTCATCTTTATGGTTGTATCTTTCCCATTGATGGACTCATTTTCGTTTTCTAAGGCTTTAGATGTAGTTTGTTTATAATTTATGTATTTAAACATTGATTTACTTTCTATTTGATATTTGAAGCATATTTCTATTAAATTCCCTATTCTATTCTTCATTACATGTTGATGTTTGTACACCATTGGCATGCTTGTGGTTTAATTCAAGATTTGAGAAATGAGAGTTGAATTAGACATGTGTAGGGCATCTCATTTCGACAAGAGATTCCCTGTGGGTTTTGTGTGGTATCTAGGGTTTCTAAGGTTTATTGCACTCTTAGGGCTTTGGGCTTGAGTAGAGATGCAAAATACCTTAAGTTCTATGGGTAGAATGTGGATTATCGAGAGAGATTCACATGTGCGAAAGTGAGGCTTACCATTAATAGGTGATTAGAATATCAATTGGGGGTGAATTGGACTAGAATGCATAAGGATTAAACAAATGAAATCTAAACCCTAGGTTTTCCATCTTTTATTTCACCAATTTCACTTGTTAGTTTAGGATTTTAGTTTTTTAGTTATTTTCATCTAAATCCATCATCCAAATAAAGATTGGATTATTTTAACTTCGGTATTTAGTAACCCTTCTTCCTTGTGGGATCGACACTCGTACTTCACACACACTATATTACTTGATACGATGCGTGCGTTTGCGCACATAGGCATTTTATACATTTTACACACACGCTTTCGCCTATCAGAAATCATACACAATTATTACACAATGAAAACTCAAACATTATTATTTGGATGATTGCTCAAGGCCACAAAATCAAATTATTTAACTTCCTTGGCTATGAATAATGAAACATGCTAGTTTTTCCATATAGATTTCTTCATTCAACACTACATTGAGGAAGATTATCTTACATTCATTTAATGAAGCTCTAAATCTATATGAGCTAGCTAGAATGAGGTGAATTGAGGCCAACCTAACTGTTGTAGAAAGGTTTCCTCATATTCTATATCCTTTTATTGGGCATAGTTGAGCTTTGTAATTTTCAATGGATCTCAGAATTCCCCTTTCTCTCGATCCGACCGCATTAAGGGTCATAACCGAACCGGATGCTCGATAATCCACTAACCCGGTGACACTCCCAACCTGGCACCCGGTGTCAAGCGTGGGTGTCATTTTTTATTTTTTATATTTACTATAGACTTATAAACTCTAAGCTTGTTCATTCGTATAATGTTAAACATTTAACTTGTATTATATTCTGTAGCAGCGGATTATAAAATATATACAAGCTTCATATATGGTGTAAACCCCTAGTTTCGATCTATAACCTCTTAGGTTAAAAGATGGATTAGAGAGGTAAAATAAATCTCTACATTAGATTAATTGAATCTCATGGCGTTAGAGAATTATCAATTTAAGGTTGACGACTAAATTAGTTGTAACGCCTCGTCCCGAGAGAGTATACAATATATGATGCTGTAGGGGCATATAAGAGCACTAAGTGTCCCATTGTAATATTTTGGAGATGAAATTAGGAAATGATAAATTATGGAACCCGGAATTTTGGTGCTAGTGCAAGGGTACAATTGTAATTGACCATAAAGGACATGTAAGTCATAAACAAGTAGAGATGGGCCATAATAGAAATAAAACAAGTTACAATTGCAATATTAAAGAATTAAGGACCAACTTGCAATTGAGAATTTGAGGCTATAAATAGCCATGAGACAAACCAAAAATCATATTTTTGGTCTCATTTGTTAGGGCAAAAACGTAGGGAGGGAGGAGAATAGAGGAAAAGAAGAGTGTTGAAGAGGAAAGAGGAGGAAGAAGAAGGAGAAATAATCAAAAATCTGTGCATGTGTTTGCCTTGAATCATGGTAATTGAATTCTTAAGGTTTGGTATGGAGATTAGTTGTTCTCGGCTTCCAGTTTTCACAAAGATCACATAAACCTTGAATTTGTTGGGGTTATGAGAGTAAAACCCCCACCGTGCATGAAAATAAACATGGAATCATCAAATTATACGATGCTTAGCATCATGGATCTGCGGAATTCATAAGATTTTCACCTAGGGTTTTGTTGTATGGAGTTCCAAACCACCAATACAAGTGTTATGTTCTGCTAACGACTTTCACGCTGATTATCGAGGTATTACTACAGGACGGGTTGTAAAAACAAAGGAGAATGTTGGGTTTTGTGCTGAATTGCTGTCAAATTTTTTGTAAAACCCCTGTTTTTGTTTTGCTATAAATTAAGTTAGAATCATCCAAATGAATTTATTCACCGGTAAATAACCATAAGAGATAGGGGCTGCCAATGTATAGAAGGGATCAAGAGCAAATTTTCGTAGCTCTGCTGCTCCCAAATATGGACTGAAAGGTGAACTCGTGTAGCTCACTGATTTTGCTCTGTTTTGGGTATGGTTGTAGTGTTTTGCTTATAAGTGGAGTTTCACTCATCCAAATTGAGTGATTCAAAATTCTGGGTAAAATAGACTTCTAGGGGAATAAGTTTTTTGAAGGAAGTTCAAGAAAATTTTAACCCCAGAGTGCCCAGAAATATTTCCAAGTGGAGCTATGTGCAGATTCTGTTATGTCAATTTGAGTAATCTAGATATAAAATACAATAACTTGTGTTTTGGTGATCCCAAATCAAGTGATTCCAATTGAGAAGAAACCTTAGAACCATAGCTCAAATGAGTGGAAGAAACAAAAAGGCAATTTCGTGTGACTAGAAGGTGGGATATAAGTGAACCGTAGGAAGAAGAACGAAGGAAAACAGAGCCTACAAATAAGGCCACCAAGCCTCCAGCAGGGTCGTCCGCTTGAGTAAAAATATAAATTTTTCGTTCCAAGCCTTCAACAATTAAACGGACTGCAAGTGGTGATCCCAAGGGTCAAACTAAAACTTTACATAAAAATCGGGATTGGGAGAGTCTCAGTGAGTGAAACAATAGAGGATATATAGAGAAAATGGTCTTAATTGGAGATTCTTGACCTTATAATGAGAATTGAAAATTTTTCATTACTAGTAATGATGAGGAATATTGTGTAGGTGACTGGCATGGAGCAACCACGAAGCCTCGTGAGAGAAGTTTGACGGGAGTGACGTGAGTTTCAAGGCAAGTGGTTCGCCACTTAAGATCCTTTCCAATTTCACAATTGGTTGATGTTGGTAATGAATATGGTAGTTAAGTGCAATCTAAAAGAAAAATATTTGAAAAAGAGAGTTTAAAGCCAAAACGAGTTAGATTTGTGCTTTTGACACTAAATAAATGTAGTTTTAAAAACCTGTTATATATTCCTTAAGATAGTAACAGATTTAGCGTTATGTGACGACGCAATAAATTTCATCCATAGTCACAATAAAGAAAAAATTAGCACTACCACGCAGAAAATTCCGTCAGAAGTTGCTCGGGCCATAGAAAGTATGTTGGCCGCTATGAAGCGCGTATAATTCCACACGAGTTGGCTATTTGTATAGTTTGCACCACGTACATGGCGCAAGAAATTCGATCGAGTTGCCTAGTGTCGTGCTACAATTCACCGGCAAATTCGTATCGTGAGTTGCTCGCTGATAAGCTTTAGCGCCTCTACGTGCGATGCAAAGAAATTTCAGAACGTATGGGTTGAGATGACTATAGTAAGCTTCACTGCTGGCTGCTATTTTAAATCGCCGTGATATAAAATAATTAAAGGATATACATAGGGGCTTTGAAAAGAAATCATAAACAAATGATAAATGTCATGTTAGTGTATCTCGATATATATCTTCGCTACACTAACTCGCTTGTTCTCATTTTAGCCATTATATTCCATCAGGTGCTAACGCGACTACGTGATAGCCATCATTTTGTTGTCTAGGTGGGCTGACATGACCTATGATGTAAAACTTATATGTATGAGATGGATATAATTGAACAACATATATTTGATTTTGAAATTGTATATTTGTAAATATCCATGCATTTCATATATGATCCATCTAGATATATTCTACTAAGTTTATACGTTTGTATTTATAAATTGAGAATTGAGGTTGATGTGGCATGTTGGTGGAAATATAATGATTATTGTGTTTGGGAATAAAGAAGTTGGAGGAATTGAGGGTTTTAGTATGAAGTGTAAATTTCTTTGACAGTAAATTTTGGTTTTACTGTACTGTACTATATGTCGTCAAAATTTTATAAAATAATTAAAACAAAAGCGCGAAATTTTTATCACTCCCAACTAATTAAAAGAAAATTTAATTTCTGATTTTAAATGAGTAAACCGTAAGTTATAAAGTTAGGTTCACTTCTGATTTCTTTGATCTCGACGAGCCTGGCTTCAAGCGGAGTCCGTTGAAGTGCTCCGGTGTGATCCTCTGCACAAGAGTTTAGATAAGGTCTGGGAAGGGTCTTGTCATATGGAAGTGTTCAACATTTACTATATTTACATTGTTTACAAAATAAACAAAATTTCATATACAAAATAGACCAAAAGGTATTCCAGTGGGCACCTAGTGATGCGTGGCCTTTGGATCACGATGTGGATTGTCTTGTTCCCGGTTTCCTCTCTTTCGTACTTACACTGGGATGAAAACACCCGTGTTTTTACGCTTAGTGGGAATTAATACATATGGATGACCTCTACTAAGGGTCACTACACTTCTATACAAATGCATATACTTATCATTTCTCATATATATACTTTTTTCATAACATGTTTCATTTATCATATTTCATATACTTTTCATGTCATCTTGTACTTTACTTCTTGTTCTTGTAATCAGATATTATCATCGCATATTGCGCGTCTCATATCATGTCATATATTCTATACATCACGGTATAGTTTGTTACTTTTAGGTTTCATTCTGCAAATACCTTAGAAGTGGATACGGGAAATAATCAAATATGTACTGGAAGGTATTATCACCTGTAGACGAGACAGAAGGATCTCTATCCAGATATACCCGATAGGTCATCATCAGACGAGACAAGACCTATGCCCTGTAATATGTGACCCAAACGGGGTCGTATATACTCGAAGGTATCATCATCAGAAGGAGACAATAACCTATGCTCAATGATCCAAACTAGATCTATGTCATCGCACCCAAAACAAGCCTGATATCTGTGAACTGTAGAGGCCGCAAAGAATCGTGTCCCTATAGGCATGCCTCATCTATCCCCCAATGTGTTCTAAGTGTGATAACTGCAGTATATTTTATGTTCAGTACATATCTCATATTCCCGAATAATTATAGTCATCCGGTAATCATATGTGATATGTATAATCATTTATTCGAATCTTTTCATTTTTCATATCTCATTATATGCATGAATAACTATTATTACCAGCAAGTCCTACTATTTTTCATGATTTATGGACCTAATATGATTTCCAATTTTATCAAGCTCTATATGGATGGATTCTTGACTCAATGGGCTTTCCATAGAGTCTAAGAACACTCGAATCGGAGTTCGGATGAAGAAGTTATGACCTTCCAAAGTTGTAGGTCTCACAGGAACAACCAGCCTTACTCAGCTAGCTCTACCCGACCAGTCTTGCCCGATTGGCCCTAACCGGCCTGCTCCAGCACCCAATGCCCTCCACAGGAATATGTGGATGAAATCTTGACTCAATGGGCTTTCCATAGAGTTCAAGAACACCGACCGAGTTCGACGCTGCTTATGACCTTCCGTTAGAGAGGTCTTTAACGACCTGCACTGAATGACCGATTTAGTCTGATGGACTCACGCATTCAAACCAAATTTAACGGATTCCGAAATTCGAAAAGGACCAAACTGACCAACCTAAATGGATTTGATTCAACCGGGATGGACCAGCCAGACTAACCCATCCGACTGACCGAGCCGGATGGACCTTAATCGAATCCAACTCCAAATTTATCGACCCAACTGATGGACCCAAATGGATGACCCACCGACGCTTCCATTTAGAATGCCTGTGTAAACTGAATTACAACTTGAGCTACAGAGGTTTGAATTGAGAAATTCAAAAGCCTAACATCAACTACCCTGATGTGGCTACAATTTACCTGAAGGACTCACTACTAGATTCCCTTTCTTTTTTATCCAAAAACCAGTCCTAAGACCTGCACGTGACAGATCAAGATAGGTGAAGCATCTTAGTTCAAAATGCAACCAAACATTTCCAAAAACACATATATAGGAGTCTTAGAGTTCTTCTCAACTCAACCCTAACAAGAAATGAGTTTGGGAGTTTCCAAACCCAACCCATACACAAAATAGAGGGTTCCAAACCATGTATCCATACTTTCTATACCAAAACTAGACAATTCCATACTCAAATTCCATACCTGTGATCTTCTTTTCCCTCCTTCTTCTTCTCTCTCTTCTTCTTCTTCCTCTCGTTTTTTTTTTCTCTTTCTCCAAGACCAAAATGAGATATTTCTTTGGTCTTATCTAGATTTGATCTTATCCTTCTTTGAGTTAAAAGTCATGTTCGCTTACTCAATTTTGCTTTTGGGAAGTCCCTCTATTTCTCTCTTATTCTTACTTTAACTATGCATATTCCTACTTTGCAGGCGACATATAAATTATGACCTCGGTCTTGAATTAGGTACATTATTTATTTTACCTTGACTTTTGTATTAATTCCGGTTTCTGCTTATATTATTTTTATCTTTATTTTATTTCGTAATATACTTTTACTTTTATTATACTAAACATAAAAGAGAAAAACTATTAGGGCATAATTTGGGGTGTTACAGGATCCATCTACTTTTTGTTTAATCTTAAGAACTTATTTGTTCTGATAAATAGATTTTCCATTCAAAGCGTTAGATCAACTGTCCTCGGCTCGATTGTTTTCAGATACCCACCTTTTTCACGCTTCTATTCATCTTTAGACAAGGAAAAAGTAAGAGTCTTATGAATCAATTTAAGTTCAACATTATCATATTGAGATCACAATATGAACTTCCTCTTTAATCTGAAATAATCATCGATGAACACTTGTTGAGAACTTCTCAACATTTACTCTTATTGTACTTGTTATAAGTACGAGTTTACTCCCACTTGATTCAATCATTAATTGTTATTAAAGTATAGATCTTATATTAAGATTCATCATTTCATAAAGATGTAAATCCTTATAAATTTCACCTGGATATGGGAAATTCTCCTCTAAGAATGTGACACATCGTGATTTTAAGTCAGCTACTGTTCCATCTTCATGCTCACTTATGAACACATAACCCTAAAGGTGTTTGTTGTATCTTATGACGAAATCTTTCATTTCTTTGGCATCTAATTCCCACAATCATGAGAAGGATTGTTACTATAAGCCCTTGACCTCCAAGGTTGCAACTTGCTAAGATCACACTTATTGTTATTTCATAACTCATATAGGGTAAATGGAACATATTCGAAGGGTACAAGATCAATAGTCAACAATTCATCTTCTCATTGCGAAACGAAAGTTATGCATGAGTCATTATTGACCTAGTTATGTTTAACAACATTTTATTCCTCTTCTTAGAAACATCAATTTATTATGGAATCCCTCGAATAGTAAATTGTACATCAATACCCTTTTCATCACATAAATCTTCAAATTGTCTTTGTAGATGATTTTAGGTATGTTCTTTACATTTAGAATTGTATTTAACTGATTCTCAGTTAAATTAATATAGTGTCTGAAGCAACCCAATGCTTCTCACTTATGAGAAATCAGACCATGATAAGTAAAATCATCTATAGTTGTGATGCAACACAAAGCCTCATGCCTTGCTCTAACACTCATAGGATCACATATGTCAAATGAATAAATTGCAATGGTGTTTTCACTCTAGTTCTTTTCTTGAATGTTTTTTCTTACATCTTTATCAACTAGGCAATATTCTCAAGTTGGAATATCAATTTAGTGAATTGATTGAGAAGATTTTCTCTAACTACTTTATTCACTATTTTGTCTTATATACTTAAGTATAGCATGTCATGTGATCTTATTATTATTATCACACGTGATTTTGTGAGCAGCCATTAACGAATATTAAACTATTATTATTATACAGATAAATATTTACAGCTAATAAGATCAAGAACTAGAAATGTGACGTCATAAACTAAGGGTCAATGACAACCGCTCACCGCGAAATAATTCGTGGTCTCATGCTTCAAGACTCCATATTACGAGTAAAAATGGCCACTTGGGCCTATACATTAATACTCACAAAAAATCTAACTAACTATATTACAATAGTTCAAGAGTTATCTAATACAAACATATATTAAAAATTAATTCTAATACATGTTATACAAAACATCAAAGTTATAATCCGACTTTCTTTCAAAAATCCATTTCAATTGTTAACCGCCTTCCGAACACTCCCTATACCTGAAATAATGTTCCTCTGATTGTATGGCAATGCCAAGAAGTCAATTATCCTACACTGGTTACTCCTCACCTGTCGCACACGCAATGATTCAACACAAACACATTCAAGTAAATACATGATCCTACTTGAATGTCTACATGATATGGATGAGGATGTGACTTACCCTTCCTACTTCTCGAGCCTCTCACCGACTTCACGCATGCCTAAGCCAAATGAGAAAATACGCTTAAAACAAAGGTTTCTTTGCTTGAAAACATCATATCGAAGCTCAAGAAATATATCAATTACCCTCTCGAGGCGGTAATTGTCGGGTAATTCTCCGAACACTATGGTCCGCCTCCGAGATGAACTGTTGGACAACTCTCCAAGGTAATTCTTCGAAAAATCTTCCTTGAAATTCCTTTCACAACCATTTTCCTTTTCTTTCTTTTTTTCATGTCATGCACTCACACCTATTGATCTAGGTTGCCCCGGTGCATATGAATTGCATTATGCCATTTTCATACAACACATGCCAATATATCATCATGCATATATCAACAAAATTCACATACGTACCACATATTATTTATTCATGGAAATAACATCAAAATTAGCTCATATACAATTGATATCTAATTCAATGGCTCACAATTATATTTCACATAATTCAAACATCATGTTAACACATTTAATTCCATGCATTAACATATTATTTTCCACACAATTCAAGCCATTCATTTTAAGCAAATTGTTGCTTACAACTCACATGGACCATTTTCGGTCCAATCAAGCAAACCGGGACTATTTTTAACAGTCCCAAACTGAGCAGTGGGCTGTCCGTGGGCAGCCCTCTCACCTAGCATCGGTTCCACTTTATGAAACTGAAATCCATGGCCATTTCTGGCCCAACAACACCCAAACCATAATTTAACACACAATTATAACACAAGGGGACCATTTCACCAGGATCAGCCAAAAATTATCCAAACAGCCCTAAAATTTCAATAATTCAACATCCCAAGTTTTCGACACCCAACTTTACAAAGCTCTTAAAAAGGATTAATCAAGTAGGAGAAAAACCCTACCTCCTGAGTCAAACCCCAAACCAAAGGCCCACGCACAGCCCTTGCCGCTGTAGGAAAAAATCTCAAGTTTTCGTCTAACGCGAACCGATGGTCCGTTCAAAATCTGTGAGAGAAGTCGGAGCTTTCTCTAAAATCTGATTTTCCTCCATTGCACGTACCAGCCCCAAAAACAGAGAGTAGTGTTCCTTTTCTTTCATTTTATTCCCATTTTGTCCCTCACTGGCCATATGTCCAATCACATTGTCTGCTGTGGATTTTTATCCACTTTATCCACCTATTTTGGATTTCTATCCAATTAGAAGACGCCACATGTCCACATGGGCCCCACACTCAGCCTTCAAGTCGATTGATTCTGCACTCGACACGTGGGAGACACTGCGAGCCACCAAATGTGCCAAGTGTCCCGCACTACACTCAAGCCAGCCTAAAAACGTACCACCTGTCTCTAATTCCGACGAATTCGAATGTGGTAGCTGGGGGATTCGTGAGACGATTCCAATGGTGAAGTCTGTTTCGTCATCCGAGATCTAGAAAAATTTCGAATTTTGACCGAAATTACCATTTTATCATTTTTCAGAAAATTAGGATTTTCTCAGGGTTTCACAAGAAAACCATTTTGAAAAAAAATCCAGAAGCAAAGTCTGTTGTTTCCAAATACAACTTCATCATTGAATCATGAAAACTCAAATTGAAACATAGACTAAAAAGGACTAGCATGGAGACGAAGTTCTATCAAATACTTGGAGCATAAAGAACATCATGAAGCAATGAAGAAAGTAGAGCTAAGCAATTCTATTTATTTTTTATTTTTTTTATATTTCAATACATAGACCCCAACTTTAGAGTTGTTTCATACATCTATCCTTCTTGTATTGGAACTATTAATTGAATCTTTGCATATGCTCCTTGATCTCTAACTATAAGATTGGTGAGTCTACTTTGACTTAGTAAACTTAAGAGCAAAGTGACCTTGGTTGCTATGTTATAGCATTTCAATTTGTTCTTCTCCTTCTTATCATGTTCAAAATTCTCACATGTCTTAATTCTTCATTCTTTGAAGCATCATTTGATCTCTTATCCTTTTTTTTTTAAAGAAGGTTTATTTGTTATTTATAACACCTTAAACTCAAAAAGTTTTGCAAGAATTTGATATTACTACATAAGCTTGCTCATTAAACTTGACAAACATAAGTCACTGGGTATTCAACTTAAGAAGATGAACTATATCATCAAAGATTTTGACACTCTTATTATGTCATGTTCATCACCACATGTTTTCAACCTTTTAGGAGAAATTTGATGGCCACTTCAACTTTTTAAACATTAGTAAGACATACCTTATGTCTTAAGTACTTTTATTATTCTTTTCATCTCCCTTGTAATGTTGTTTCATTGTATGGTTCATCATGCCACCTCTGGATTTTCCATTACAAGTTCTCTTTATATATATTTTTATTTATGTAATTTTTTTTTGGTTCAAAGTCTACCGTACTTTTCATTTAATGCTCACTTCAGTTCATGGGCAGCCCTATATACTTCATACTCAAAAAATCATCTTTCATTCAACTCAATAACATGATGGGAACTAATTTTGGTTGGCCACATAATCCTCTTGATCCCTTTTATATTGAGGAAAGTTTATTTGTTTATGTTCTTAGATAATCATGATTCAATGTTTCAAGAGCCTTTTGCCTAGCAAGGATATACTGAATTTTGTGATATCAAAACTCATAGGTATCACCATTCAGTTTTTTTTATCCTTGTCTATTTATGTTATGTTGTTCTATATAGTAGTCGACATATTCAACTATATAGAGATATTGCACAATCTAACTAATTGGTAATTTTATAGATATTGATACTTTTACTTGCTATAATTATCTTATAATATGCAATAACCTCAAATTGCAATAGAAATGAAAGTTCACTATGTTCCTAATCAGCTTCTATCAACAATTTTTAATTATTAAAACTTAGAAATAATCTATGCAAGTATTTCTATTTTTTATAGGTTTGAAATTACTCAAATTTCTTTTAAACCTAAAAAACCTCCCACTTCATTAAATAATGTTGTATCAAGAGTATGTTTCAATGACATTTATATAGAATTGAAGACATGCATGTAAAAGATAAAAGCATACTGATGTAAAATTATAATATTCATGTTTATCTTTTACATATCAAATATTCAAACACTTTTTTTTATCCACAAAACATAAAAAGATAATAAGTAGAAGAAGAACTAATCATCTATATTGAAACTATAAAGTTCAATATTTGAATTATACATAAAATGTCTTTCTTTTAATTACCATATTCTATAAAAAAAGAAGTCCTGGTTGGTATATATAACACACACACACACACACACACACACACACATATATATATATATATATATATATATATATATATATATATATACTCATGCAAGATAAAATTTGTGTATTAAAAATTTACCATTCTTTGGCATACCAACTCTAAATTAAATAAAAAAATTTTACTATACAAAGTAAGACTAACAAGACTCAAATTTGGATCCTAAGCCAAAAATAGGAAACACTCAAGCCAACAAGGCTAACTCAAATTTATGTTAACATGTATATATACCGATGCATATTTAACTCAGCTTCAAATAAAACTCATTTTCATTTTTTTTTTGTTTGGAAAATGAGGGTTTTGTCAAACATTTTTTTCATCATTTTTTTTAATAGCTTTCACACCTGTGAGTACCATAATCCTTAGATCCGCTACTCAATGGCACAAGGCCCGCATTGTGAAACGGCCAGGCCCACTTTCCATATTAAGACTAAGAAGGATTATCCAGATGGGAAAGTCTTGACGCATGTTTGAGAGAGCTAGGGTATCTTCCCATAGACTAGCTTCAGGGCGGCCTATCTAGAGTTTTAAGTTCCCCAGTCAGACATCCTACCGCATGTGGGAAGTTCGTTATGGATAAGCATATAAAGGCAGAAAATACGCAAAAAATATATTTATCAACGGATTTCCCAGTCTCCAAATCCCATATTTCTCGGAAGTTTAATCCTTGATATGGAAGAAGAGATTTTATCCCTAAAACTAAGATATTTTATTCCTAAAATTAAGGGAAGATCATGAATCCATCAGAATAATTTCTTTGCGCCGACCCACCCAGCCATGGATCCGAACCGAAAGCCCGAGGACTCCGGCCGGCTTCATTAATCAAATCCCTTTAGCAATTATGCATTTACATCCGAAACGCCCATTTAATTCCTTTTAGTTATCGCTTTATTAATCTTTTTCAAAGTGCGCGACCCGAACCCGACTCGACTCGGCTATGGGACTCAAACCGGAGCCCGCTTACTCCGACATTTTCAATTATCTTCAAAACATTTTGTTTGTGCTTATTCCATTTTAGACTTTTTAATTACGCTGAAGTATTTCATTTTGGGTGCTTCCATAAACATTTACAGCATTTAACAAAATGCATTTTACAAAATAGAAGTTTAGAGTTCAAATTGTTTTATTAAATATCAATGTTCAAAAGAAATGAGTAATGTATATGATGTAGCATACCCACAATTCTTTCTCTATGACTCTGAGCTTCTCCTTGATCTTGGGTCTTGCTTCACCGCCATCACTCGGTACTCATGCATTGATAAAACAATACGCTAAGCATTTCATGCTTAGTGGTTCCATACGCTCTATTCCATTTCACCAATATATATATCACAATATCAAAAATAATGCTCTTATAATGTCTGTGTAATGTAAAAGATACTTATACAAATACACTTTTTATGTCATTTTTCGCTTTTCGGTTTGTGATTTCACATATAGCTATAAAGTCAACATTCACGCATGTATCTGCTGTGAATCCTCGCCCTGCTTGGCTATTTAGTAGCAATGTGGTTTCACATTCAATATTACCATTTCACATATGGCTATAGAAATATATATTCACGACAGATTCAGTTGGTGAATCCTATCTTGTTTGTCATTCAGCAGCAATGTGGTTTCACATTCAATATTACCATATCACATATGACTATAAAAATCGACATTCACGACAGATTCAGTTGGTGAATCCTGTCTTGTTTGTCATTCAGTAGCAATGTGGTTTCACATTCAATATTACCATCTCACATATGGCTATAGAAGTCGACATTTACGATAGATTCAATTGGTGAATCCTGTCCTGTTTGTCATTCAGTAGCAATGTGATTCCACATCCAACAATTACGGTTACCTTCATGACGAATTCGGGCCAGAATCATGTCGGGTCATTCAATATTACACTTCAAATCAAGTTACTTTATGCAATAATTTCACTGAGGTTCAACACACGCATACATGCAGATATTTGACAAGCATTTCAAATACTTATAATTCAAATCGATAGTCATATATATATATATATATATATATATATATATATATATATATATATATATATATATATATATATATATATATGTATGTATGTATGTATATTTCACAAATAGAGAACAAACTGAGAACAAATAGGGAACAAAGAATAAACCAATTATTTATTCCTTTTTTCTTTCGATATCAATCCTAGGTCAGGTTGTCGTCTTCACCCACACCTAGTCAAATACAAATTCTTCACTCTTAGTGGTTAAGCAAATAATCATACTAAACGAATATCGCTGAGGCGGCGAGGTACGGTACGTTTTTCACTTAGTCTCATTCTTATTTGAACCCCCATTAATCGTTTCTTAGGGTCCCTAAACAATTGGTATACGAATACGGGACTTAATGGTGCAAAACAAGCAAAAAATGTATCGCTGAAGTAAAGGTACCGGACACCACTTTGATTCCAGACTCGCACCGGTCATTCATCACGTCGGTACCGGTACCGGTTTGAGTGGTACCGGTATCGATTGCCCACTGCATCCCGGTACCGGTACCACTCAACTGGTATCGGTACCGGTACACCCTACGGGTTTTTGCCCAAAAATGCGGGATTTTGCATTTTCACTCATTTTTCTTCCACAAATCTTCCAATTCGTCCCATATAAAAAATCCACCATGGAATCTACCCAAAACAACTCCAAATGTGGTTTAGAATCAATGAAAACCCTTTTCTCTCAAGTTAGGGCTTTTCCCCAAAATCCAAATCAAATAGGATGAAGTTAGGGTTTTGATTTATTACCTTAAACCTCTTCAAATCTCTTCTTGTATGTTGCTTAGTCTCTTAGGAGAAAGAAGTGGGGAAAGGATCACACCAAAGCTTGATCTTTCTCTTGCCCTAGCTTTCTTCTCCCTGGAAGTAGTGGTATCTGATATACACTTTGACCTAGCATCGCACTGCTATCCATCGCCGGCCTGGGCATCGGTACCGGTCTGAGTGGTATCGTATCGACACATCGCATCCCTGTACCGGTACCACTCAACTGGTATCGATACACCCTACGGGTTTTTGCCCAAAAATGCGGGATTTTGGCATTTTCACTCATTTTTCTTTCACAAATCTTCTCCAATTCGTCCCATATAAAAAATCCACCATGGAATCTACCCAAAACAACTCCAAATGTTGTTTAGAATAAATGAAAACCCTTTTCTCTCAAGTTAGGGCTTTTCCTCAAAATCCAAATCAAATAGGATGAAGTTAGGGTTTTGATTTATTACCTTGAACCTCTTCAAATCTCTTCTTGTATGTTGCTTAGTCTCTTAGGAGAAAGAAGTGGGGAAAGGATCACACCAAAGCTTGATCTTTCTCTTGCCCTAGCTTACTTCTCCCATTTTCTCCTCTCTCCTTCTCTAAAACGTGATTTGCTCATATGAGCCCTAAGACCACATTTTGGTATTTTAAGTCCCTTGTAAGTGTAAGGCCATGATTGGCCTACACACCCATTTCTCATTTTTCTTTTTTCGCCTTTTTGTCTTAAGTCACTCATTCTTCATAAGGCCTTGTTTGGCCACCCAATTAATCCCATTTTCCATTTTTTTTTTTACATTCTAACTCTTTATTTCACGTTCCTTATCATTTATCATTTATTTCACATTAATATTTATGCTATTATTTGACCCTTAGGTCTTCATTTTACAAATTTCCACAATTGCCCTTTTTCACTTAGGTTTATTTCCAGGTTCAATCACTTTCTTATTTTAGCATATAATATTCAATCATATGCTCACACTTTCAATTTATTTTTCACAATTTGTCAATTTATCAATTTTCCCGAAAGACCCCAAGTTTGGCTCAATTCATACCCGGAATATATAATAAAATTATTATAAAAATTCTAGGGTATTTTTGGGGTGTTACAACCACGCCCTATAAATCGAGAAGATCTCCCACGAAGTAGGGGATTTTAACATTGAAAAACTTTTTGCTTCTTCTTCTCCATATTTTGCTGAATTAATCATCAGAGGGGTGGCCGGCATATCGCCGTCGGATCACCTTTTTTGCAAGTTCACGTTATGCTGTTGATGCCTAGAGGTTCCGGTGATCAAGGTCCTTACAATTGGCGTCGTCTGTGGGAATCGAACAGAAAGTCTCGTCTACAGGTCAGAAAGGCTTGGCTTCAACGCTTGTCTAGTAGCCCCCCGTCACCGAGAACTCTGCTGATTCCCCCTTCTACATTTGATTTACCCGCAACAGCTGCAATGTTAAGCAATCTGATGATCTAATCGCCAGAAGATCAATTCCTCAATTGGCGTTAGGACATGGAGAAGAAACAGGAGGAGCAAGTAAGACAGACGAAGGAGCTACAAGGCCACGCTAAATGCTTGCAGAGAGAGAATGACCAGTTGCAGGCCCAAATAGAGAAAATCCACGATCTTGGAAAAGATGCATGAGATAGCGATCGAGCAGTACATCTGATCGCTCGCAATAGAGGGAAGGAGCCCATTATCCTTGACGATGTTAATACTCCCACATGACATTTGTCCGTA
This sequence comes from Tetrastigma voinierianum, assembly GCA_016808115.1. NCBI lineage: Eukaryota > Viridiplantae > Streptophyta > Magnoliopsida > Vitales > Vitaceae > Tetrastigma > Tetrastigma voinierianum. The sequence continues at coordinate 1,454,544 of JAEQBH010000220.1, read as the reverse complement.
GCAGCTTCTCCATCTTTGGTCTCTCACCGATTAAAGAATGCACCTGAGAGCACAGTGCGCCAATCACAAGAAGAGGCCTCTCTCATTTCTACTTCAAAGTGATGCTTAGTAGCGCACTTTGTAGGCAAGGAGGAGGGGAGGTAGGAGAACTGCGCTGGCCTGTGCCCTTGGGAACGCTGCTAGTATTACTCTTGAAGGCACGGGGTTACCTGTATTACCTTACGTGCATGACGCCACTAACGCCGTTTATACATCCCGTGATTTGGCATGGTGGCAACATTCTATATGCCAACAAAGCAGCTTTAATTCGCGTAATTTGATGACATATGCCTCTTCATAGGCAAATACATTCTTAATTATGAGCCACCTCGCAGGTTTGTCATACCAGCTTTCGCCACATTTAATGGCTCTGATGACCCTTACAATCATATGCTCCACTATAATCAAGCAATGATACTAAATGCCGGCAATGACCAACTGTTGTGCAAAGTATTCCCAACTAGTTTGCAGGGGCCTACGTTAGCTTGGCTTCACAAGCTCCCGCATAATTCAATAAAATCGTTCAATGAACTATGGGCCATACTATATCGGGGAAAGGGTCTTTGTTCTAGCGACAAAAGAGGAACATTAGCCTCTCGCAACTATTTTAGCGCAATGTGAGTCTATTCAAGATTTCACTAGGAGATTTGGGCAAGCCGTTCAGTAGGTAGTCATATAGCATGGACGCGGTCCTCCAAAAACCCCCGTACAGCTTGGACCATCTACTCATTCTTCCAGCCATCACTTTAGACCCGCCAAATATAATGGAAGAGTTATACACGGGCATAAGTACTCGAGGCCGGAGGATAATATCCGTAAAGAACCTAAACAAATAGAGAATTACAACCAATGGTTGAGGGAAGAAGCCGTCTGGGAAGAAGCCGTCCGAGTCTAAGGAAGGTCAGGGTAGAGACCGAAAGCGGTCCTGAGATTAGTCACAGAAGAGAAGTCAGCTCCCACAATTCACCCCCTTGAACATCTCATACAAGAATTTATTACCCATCATCAACAACTTGCTAGAGTTCAAATGGCCTGCATCAATCCAGAAGGATCCCTCTCAAAGAAACAAATCTTTGCGATGCAGTTATCATAGAGATCATGGGCATGAGACCGACAAGTGTCGAAGTCTAAAGTTCTTGGTGGAAAAGTTGATCAGGCTGGACACCTCAAGAGGTATATCAAAGAAGTTGACCATTGAGAAGAATCAGGGCAAGCAACAGATATAATTATGGTCGGAGCAGCAATCTCGTCAAAATCCAGACCAGCCATAAACTATATAATAGGTGGGCTATCTAACGACTAGTATCAGTCGAAGAGCCAACAGAAAAAGCTCTTGGAGCTGCCATAGTTAAGGCCAGGGTAAATACCATCCATACAGAGGACATCCATGAAGAAACCAGTCCAATAGAGGGCCCCATATCCTTTCCTCCTATAAACTCGAACAGGGTCATTGTGCCCCACTATGATGTATTAGTGCTCACCCTCTGTATTAACGGTTTTAATGTGCACAAGGTATTGATAGGCCTTGGTAGTGCGACAGATTTGTTACAACTACCAGCCTTTAAGTAGATGAAGCTTTCCTTAGGTATGTTGAACTCAAACGGGCGAATCATCTTTGGTTTTAATGGGGCAACTACTGCAATACTAGGAGATGTCACTCTCCTTATAAAAGCAGGGCCAATTACTCAGCAAGTTTTGTTGTCGATTGTCGAGGACTTAGGGCCTTACAATTCCATAATGGGGTGGGCTTGGCTGGACGCAATGAAGGTTGTCCCTTCAACATACCACTAAATGGTAAACTATTTGACTAATGTTGGGTAGGTCGACCTTTTAAGTAGTCAGTTGGCATGCGATAATGTTATCAACTATCTATACAAGAATAGAGCGGGGAGAAGAACTCTGAAAATCCTCCCCTCGAAGATCAGACCCCTGCATAGCAATCACAGTTTGCCACCTAGGTTATGGCATAAACGAAGGATCTGCTGGCTGTGGATCCTCTAGAAAAAGTAACACTGGATGGGCTGGAAAAGTTCACTTACGTCAGTTCCCTCCTATCCAATGAAAAAATGGAATAGTTACAACTCGTACTATCGAATAATGTAGATATATTCACCTAGAGCCACTCAGACATGGCTGGAATTAGCTCGATGATGACCTCTCACAAACTGAATATTATTCCCACGACCAAACCAGTAAGGTAGAAAGTGAGGCATTTTCACCCGGATTGCTACCAGATTATTCAGACGAAAGTAAACAACTTGCTGAGAGCAGGTTTCATCAGATGAGTAAAATACCCCGAGTGGCTAGTCATCGTGGTGGTGGTTCTAAAGAAAGGCAATAAGTGGCAAGTATGTGTAGATTACACTGACCTCAAAGAAGCATGCTCAAAAGATAGCTTCCCCTTACTGTGTATAGATCAAATTGTTGGCGTCGCAGCCGGGCAAAAGCTATTGTCGTTTCTAGACGCTTTCTTTGGATATCATCAGATTCCCATGCATCTGCCTGATGCAGAGAAAACGACATTCATTACACCACACAGGCTATATTGCTACAATGTGATGCCTTTTGACTTGAAGAATGTCGGGGCAACTTATTAAAGGTTGGTAACTAAGATATTTTGACCGTTGTTGGGCGAAACCATGGAGGTCTATATTGATGGTATGCTAGTGAAATCCGAAAGCGCTAGTTTAAGCTAATTTTTAGGCTTTATGGTGACCCAAAGAGGGATAGAGGCCAATCCTATCCAACTCAAAACTATAATGGATTCTCAGGTTCGTACCTCCAGAAAAGGAGTACAACGACTGACTGGTTGATTGGCAGCTCTTGGGCGGTTCATATCTCATTTCATAGATCGGTTCATATCTCATTTCACAAATCTATTAAGACCATTTTTTATCATTCTAAGGGGAGCCAAAACGGCCATTCAGAATGAGGAATGCGACCAGGCTTTCATGACAATCAAACAATACCTTATCGAACCACCAATTTTGGCTAGCCTAGAAGTAGGTGATACACTCTATCTTTACCTAGCGATTTCAGAAGTCTCAATAAGTGCAGCTTTGTTCAAAGAAGGTGAAAACCAGAAATAGAGGCCAATATTCTTCATAAGAAAATCTCTATTTGAAGTAGAAACTCGGTATACCTGTAGACCCTCAATTTTATCCCTCAGCACTTGCATTTATCCTTTGGGTGTCACACTCACCCATCGTTCTCATATAACACCATTAGGCCCTTTAGGCTTAAGGTTCCTGGTCTCGAGCCCTGGAGGCTTGTATATGGTCCATTGAGTGCGTATGTAGTTCACTTTAGAGTGTCATCGGAGTGTCAGTTATTGGCATCGTGCCATAGGAAGCAAGTGGGGCCCCCCAAGGGTTTGGCTCAATCGGAGTTTATTGGAGTATGTCGAATTCGGAGCACTTGAGCTTGTTTCGATCATATCTCCCTCATCCGAACTCGGAATTGAGCGCCGTTTTTTTTTTTGGATTCCTTAATCATTGAGGAAGTATCTAAAAAAATTTGAGAAATTTTAGTAACCGGATCGACCAGTTGGAAACCGGATTAGCCAACCTGTCTCATTTCTACCAGTTCACACAGAGGTGTCTCGAATTGAGCACTAAGGTTTGTTTTGGTCATATCTCCCTCACCTGGACTTGGAATCAAGCACCATTTTTTTTTCATGGACTCATTATTCTTCAAGGAATGTTCTCTCAAAATTTCAGATTTTTTCTCAATCGGATCTATTAGTTGGGAACTGTATAGCCGATGCATCGGGCTAGCTTAAGGTGGGGCTAATTTTTGTGGGAGCCTTAAGTCTAAATCCTATATGGATCGGGCCCATAAGCCCCATATCTGTGTCCCAGGAATGGGCCGGATCCAGTTTGGGACCATGTTATGGGGTTGCTTGCAACCCACCTTGGGTCCACTCTGTATACTTGTGGTTAAGCAAAGGAGTAAATGTGGCGCCTATGGACCCTGGGAATGGGAAAGGTTTATGAAGTCGGGGAAGTTCGAGACTCGAAGGGAGGGAGTTCCCGGGACTGGGGCAAATAAATGAGGTCAGAGAGAAAGGGAGAGAGAAATAGAAGAAAAAATGTGGAGAGGTAATCAAAAAGGAAAGGGAGGAAGAAGAGAGGAAAAAGGGAGAAAAGGAGGAAAGGAGTGTTTATTCCAACCGGAGGGGCGTACTTTGTTTGGAAGAGATTTCACGGATTCAAGGAGTGGATACTTGGTTTTGGAAGCGGAAAGAAAGAAGAAAAAGGGGGGAATAGCCGTGAATCTTACAGGTACAACATTTATATGCTTCTCCCATTTCTTTTATGCTTTTCTTTGCCTTTGTTGTTTGCGGACTCGTGTTAGGTCACTAGGCACCGTTTGTGTCGGTTCTCAGTCATTCGGAGTTGGATTTGTGCTTAGTTTGTTTTTTTGGATTCCTGAATCTTTGAGAAAGGTTCTGAAAAATTTTGAGATCCTCTATCAACTGGCTTTGAATCGTTGGGAAACCGGGATTGTAGCCGCCACCAATTCAATTTGCTAGAAATAATGCTTAGGCCTTTGGCACCGCTGTGTCAATTCTCAAATACTGAGTCGATTTGTACACCGTTTATTTTGTTGGATTCCTAACTCTTTGAGGAAGGTTCTGAAGTATTCTAATAGCCTCTCTCAACCGACTGAAATGGTTGGGAACTGCATCATCTCGTTCACCGGGAATGTTAGCTTTAGGTCATTGGCAACCGCTTGCGCTTCTGGTTCTCACCATTCGAGTCGGATTTGTACTTCGCTATTTTTGACTGACTCTTTGAGGAAGGTTTTGAAAAATTTTGACATCCTCTCTCAATCGGATGAATTGGTTGGGAAACTAGATCACGGTTCATCAATTCGCTTTGTCAAAACAAAGAAGCTGGCCCTGGGGAATGCATCAGGCTCGCTTCAGTCATTCGAGTTGGTTTTCTACTTTGATTTGTTTTTTCTGGACTTGACCTCAAAGGAAGGTTTTAAAAATTTTGAGAGTCTTCTCTAACCGGTTGAACTGGCTGGGAAACCAAGATCACCAATTCATTGGGTTCAAGCCCTAATAGAAGTTTTGGTACTTTGTTTTGTTTGTATCGGTTCTTAGTCATTCGGTGTCAGAATTGTACACTGTTTGTTTTTTTTGGTTTCCTTACTCTATAAGGAATGTTCTGAAAAATTTTCAGAATTGTTCTCAATCGATGACCAGCTTGGGGAACCTGATCAACTAGTATTTTTCAGGTTTCAGGCGGGCCAGTCTGGAGCCAGCTTAATTTTTGAAGCCCGTGACCTTGTGAGTCCGGCCCATCTGCCCAGATTAGTTTAGGCTATGTTTAGGTCTGAAATGGGGTTTAGTTCAAGCAATGTGTCAATCTTTGGATTCTAAGAATCGTGGATCTATGCGGGTCCAAGTGCGATTAGTTAAGCACTAATAATCTAGTGGGTTTTGTTGAGCCCATTTCTTCTGATGAATAGATATGGTCACAAGAGTGGTAGCATCAATGAGTGGTTGAGATGCCATGTATACTCTCTCCTGGCTTCCTTGTTTGATATCTAATTTTGAGAGATTATTGTATGCCTCAAAATGTGCGAATTAACTTTCCCTTGCGCTGGCCAGTGGAATCATTGTGTACGCGCCATTCGTTTTCGTCGAAAGTGCTTTACATTCTAGATACCAATTAGGTTGGGGTCTGATCCAAGTTGTATGTTTAGCCTAGGAGACTATCTGATCTGTGACCTATATACTCCCACATACCCAATTCACTAGTAGAGACCGAGTTCCGGGCCTAGAGGGGTGCTACCTCATATAAGGTACCTTCCCGATAGGTAACTTGATCCCCGGACCCAGAAATCTAGTTTTCGCTGACCGCTTTTTCCATACTAGAGTCATTTGGGTTTTTTGTTCTTACTTGGTTTTCCCCTTTATAAAATAACAACAAAAAGTAAGTGGCGACTCCAAAGAAAAACTGTTCCAACTCTAGGACGAATTTTCTAAAATTCAAAAATCAACCCACATTTTTCATTTTAAAAGCTAGGCTGCACGGCCCGATCGTGGTCCACAAATTGGCAACCTGTTAGATCGAAACCTTAATCTCTGCCTCATAAAAGGATCAAGCCAAACTTGAGTTGTGTATATTGGAGCACATGGTTCTCGATCGTGAGGCTCGGGCTACATAGATAACTGACATGATCATACACTTGATCGGGTATTTGACTTGCATTTCCAGGATTTGTTGATGCTTGTGTGTTCACCCGTTGGATTAGCATGCTTTTCCATTATTGATTGGTATCTAGCTAACATTTGGGATTAGGCTTAGAGGATCGTAACTGTAGATTTTGTGGATAGGCTTGCTCTTTTATGCATGATTGTTTGCGCATGACCGCTCCTTCCCTCGTACGATTGCTTACCTCTCGCTCAAGGCACGTGTGTATCCCCTTACTTCCGAATCACTAGTCTTGGTCGACCATTCCTCATGGATTGCTTATGTTGTTTGGGAGTCATTCCCAATTGTCTACCTTCGACCAAGCTAGGGGTTTGAAATAAGGTCTAGCATAAGGGCTATATCGATGTATGGGAGCACTATGGAGATGACTGATGTCCGAGCAATGAAGACCTGTATAGCCCTAAGCTAGATTTCATGGATAACCGCATGGCCAGTATGTCACTTTGATTGTTGATTGATTGTTGATTAGGATCTTAGGTTGTGTATCCTTGTGGGTACGGTCATCTAGCCTTAGACTTGCCTTCTTTGTTAGTTACACCTTACCCCTAAGGTATTACTATATGTCAGATTCGCTCCCGCATGTGGAGCCACATATCAGATTAGCTATTGATGTCACATGTCGCCTCATTCCCTTAGAGGATTTCTGCATTATGGGATTGCATATCGGATTGATTTGATTGATAGTCACAGACTTCTAATTACTCCCTTTCCTTTGTAGATTGTTGGATTAAGAGCAACCTGTCTCCTGCTTGGATCCGACCGGAGGTGACTTGTTAGAAATCTCATATCCACAACCGCTGAGTAGACATCAAATCATAGAGATAGTGGACCCTCGCACACTACCGTTGACCAATTCAACGAGATTACCGATACCATGGCATCTCCGGATGCTATCGACCGGGGACGTATGATTGATGGGCATCAGGCCTAACCATTGCCAATTTTGAGAAGTACCTCGCATGACTCTACTGCACCTCCACCACCACCACCACCATCTGGACCCACTATACAACATGACTATACAGTTCCACCTCCACCACCACCACCTATTCAATCAAAATGAATGCTGTAGCATTTGTACCGCATGGTCGACCGAGACCACGCCACATTCCGCTGCGGGCCCCGGCACCACCATTATTGATGACACTCGTGCCCAGACGAGCAGGATTGAGCAGGATCGTGTCTCGCATGTCTCTCGATGGAGTTATAGGTTGCACGGATATGATGACCTTCCAAAGGGCAAATTTTTGGCTTAATCAGTTCCGCATCGGATATCGAAGACCGGGATAGGGTGCCCTCGTATTCACTTACGCGACAACGCTGCGAGGCGCTGGTACAGATTAGATGAGGCACAAATGATCATGTTTTTTCCTCTGTCGCTGAGTGGTGCCGCTTAGCGTTGGTTTGCATCATTAGACCCTTCGAGGCGAGATATTTCGATTTGGGACAGGAGTCTTATCGATAGCATTCTTTGTCACCGTAGTGGACTGTATCCCGAGAGAGTTAGAGGCCCTCGTGCAGGCCAGATGAGTCAACACTTCATTCATCTCCCACCGGGAGAGAGAAGATTGCACATATTATAGATAGACCCTCGCAGTGGGACAGATCAAAGTGATGATTGCGCAGCCTTCACCCGCTTGCTAGGGATCTCGGGCTCCACATACAAACTGATCATCTGCCCAGCCCTCTATGGTACGAGGAGGCATATCTAGAGGATTATGGGCGCAGACTCTTCCCCTTCGCACTCTATAGCGCCGTGGTCGGATCCACCATCGATGTCGGGTGCCATTGGCATGACAAGACACTAGTCCCCATGTCACCGCTTCAGCAATTTTCAAACACTCCTACCGTATGATACAGCCGACTGCATACACCTGCTACTCCTTCAAGGCCGGTTACCTACTTATCTACATCCACCATACCAAGATATGCTAATGTGCCGCCTCTGTAAAGGCCATACATGTACGATCATCAAGAAGATAGAGCACCGCTCCACCGAGGCCGCCAGAAGTTTATACAACTCTGGACACCGAGCCGAGCATTTCCAAAGACGGCTGATAATGGATTTGTTCCACTACCACCTGCACTCACCACCACAGCCTACCCCACTCGAATTCAGGACCGATCTTCACTGTGCCTATCATCAGAGCGGGCCGCGATACGATAGCTGTGCCGCATCGAGGCATCATCAGACTCTGACTGATCAGGGTTTGCTGATTTGGGACCCCTGAGGACTACGCACCCGCCCCACCTTGCTGACACTGTGAGTTGTACTCCACCCCCAGTGGTATAAGCATTCGATTGAGCTTCGGGAGATGAGATATTCATGATGGACGGATGGAGAGGCTCCTCACCTAATCATTGTGCGCATACTCAGGCTTTAGTGATACACCCATGGTCAACAGGTCTCCAGGCCATTTAGATTGATTCCAGATGATGTTCCTCGACAGACAACAATATCGCCAGTATACTTGCAGCATGTTCCGACCATGACACCCTTCATTCTATTCCCGGAGGAGTATGGGCCAGTACATAGAGATGTCCATATTGTTAAGAGGAGTGGGAGGGTAGCTCAACCACCACCTGTTGATAGACCTTTTGTTGGCACTAATGCTAGAGATGAGATTCAAAGGGAGGAGATGATTTTGCTAGGGGCCGCACCACTCAGCCCGCATCGAATTGGGAGCTTATTAGCCCCATCCACACACATAGAGACGCATTGATCAAAGCTCCTACCGCATTATAGTTGATAATCAAGTACCAATTCTGGGGGACTGATCCACTTTCGACAGCTTGGATAGGCTACATGCATACTGCTTTCACAATGATTTACCACCAAGCGGGATCGTAATCGTTCATTCCATTGTCTATCGATGTTGCTTGTTCAGCCGAGGGTGCCAAATTGGCCTTGTTGACAACGGTTCCGCCCTTAACGCTTCATTCCACTCGGTTACTGCCATTGCTTTTGTAACACCCGTCCTCGGTGAGGCGACGGTATGTGTAACCGCAGCACCAAAGACTCCTTAATTAATTTAGTGTCATAATAGAATTTTTGAAAGTTGTTTTAAGGGGGGTGAAATTGTAAAGTTTTCAAAGAATTGTGGCACTTTTGCAATTAAGGAAGCGGATGGGTGAAATTCTAATTATGTAATTATAAAGGATAATATAACAATTATCGAATCGCTCTGCGGAAGCTTAGGAAAATTTCAAAGCTCGATGACGAAACGGATCGCGCTTTAAGTTCGCTCTCACAAATCTATAACCCAGAAAGTTTCGTTAAACGGTGATAGTCGGAATATTTTACGCACTTCTAGGTGACTGCCGAGGAAACTCGAAACGGATTTTAGAAAATCTGAAAATGGAAAATATTTAAAGAATATTCAATGATAAATAAAATTTTTCTAGACAAAATGGACCTGAATGAGGTAATAGAAATTATTTATCTAAATAATAATAATAATTAAAGAAAAAGAATAATAATTAGAAAACTAAGATAAAAGCAAATTCTGGGATGAGACGAACGGACGGCTGAGCGTGATAACGAATTAGGAGAGAGATTTTTTTATTTTTTTGCTTTCTCTATTTGTTAAATCTAATCGTAGACGTCATCTTGTTGTATTTAAAATTTATGATATCGCAATTAAGCTACGACAGTACCAATATCTTAGCCTTTTGTCAAAACTTAAAGATAGAAAATTTGCCTATTTGTGTTATTTCGCTCAAAGGTTATGTAATGGCTTGAAATTTTTTAGAGGCCGTGGAAAAGTTGTAAAACTTTAGTCCCAAAATTTTTAGACTGAGCTTAGGGAATTTTAGGAATTCTTGACCGTGTTCGACGCTTAGGGTTGAATTTCGGAACCGCTGGACAGCCTGGTCGAAATTTTGTGAGTGTAGTCGCTGTCGACAGAATTTTCGTAAATGTTTTGTGATGACTCTATGGAAAGTCCCTTTAAGCCAAAAGTTGATCAAATATATAGTTTTTTATGGGTAATAATTTGTATGGACATTTTGGTTAATTTCACATTATATTATCATGTCCATATCGAATGGGACTAGCACGTAGTTTTGTTAGAATCAAGTTCGATATAGTCACTTGAAAGCCCCGTATGTTTTATAGTTAAAACGTTAAACTGAAAGTACTTTAGTACTTGTATAGATCAGAGAAGGTCTGACATCCCATTGAATCTATATAGAGTGATAAAGATTTTTGAAAGAAATTAATGAAAAAGGTGAGTACTCAAAATCCTTTCTAAAACGAAAGTGTTTAAATTACAAGTTTGTAAAAGTGCTTCAAAATATAGACTATAAAGCATTTTTTTTTACCTCCCAATTGTGTTATACTCAGCATAAAAGTTTGATTTCGGGATTAAGAAACATGATCTCGGGCTTAGCAAACCCCTAGATGGCACAAATTTCGCCTTGGGCCAGATGTATTTCGGATTTCGTATGGCAAGGTTATGGGATATTATGACTAACTATATTGCCTGGTCGGCAATCGTTTGGGGTTGGGACCTAGCATATATTTATATAGTGAGTCGCCTCTCCCGCATATCTGAGGTATATGTTAGCGCAAATGAATTTAGTACATGCTGATGAGGTGTTGGTTCCGAGGTTCCCTCACCGAGCATTTTGGTTCCGAGGTTCCATTATGTTACAGATCCGCCAGTTCATCGGACCATATTAGCCGTAGTGTTCCAGGTCTACTACCGGCGACAAGTTCCGGCGGTCCCGAGGCATCACGCCTAAGGTATTTCAAAATGGGCCACAAAGGGTTGGTGTACTCGATTTCCAAAGATAGCACTTTCAGATATTAACCACCACTGAAACAGCTTTCTCAAAGAAAGAAAATAGCTTCTGCATCACAAGAGCGTAAAATAGTTTTCAAAGAAGATAAATAGTTTTCAAGACAAGCTGTAAATGGTTTTCATAAAGAAAAAACTCGCTTTCATAAACGCTTTACAACCATTTCTCTGCATGCATTTTCATATTTGAGGTACAACAACAGACAACAAAGATTTAGGAACTTATAAGCATTCACCGAGCCCGCTTCGCTCATAGCTGCTTTAAAATAATTTTTCAAAAAGTAAAGTCGCCAAAGACTCTGTGATCTCACCCTAGACGCCGTATTGTGATTATATAAGATAAGGTGTAAATTAAAACTAGTAAAACTTAAAATGTGACATTTTATATATGTAAATATCTATAAAATATGCACGCATGGTTTTGAGAAAAACAGTTGCAATAAAATTATATCGATCGATTCTTATCTTATATTTCATGAGGACCAGAGGTCTTTACGGTCAGAAATGACATTCGGGAAAACATCGGGGAGTGTATTTTGTTTTATACAGTGACTTTGCGATTTTGGCCGACCAATCGCATCGTTATGCTACCTGATTTTCGCTAAATCTAGCGTGATTTTTGATGTAAAGTGAAAATTTTATAACTCACGTTTCCAAATACGTCAAAGGAATGAATTCGCCAATTTCATGATAACTCATCACGAGCGAGCTCATCGGGAGGTTACCGTGGAGTTGGCCACAGATTTCCCATCACTAGAAGCGGGGTCCGCAGTTGGTATCGAGTAGCTTTTGTGCGATAGTTCACTGCTTTTTCGCTCGTTTTCCACAGTATTTCCTATAGAATTGTTTTTTATAATGATTTTCCTATTGCAACCTATATTGTTTTGCTAAATCCTTGCATACATCAAATATTGAAAAGTGTCACCGAATATTTTAATCTTGAAATTACAAGATTAAGTGTCCGACGAAGTCGTAGAGGTCGATCTAGACTTCCGCACCTGAGGTACCACCTGCAGAGATATGTCGAGCACACCCCTGATCTCCGAAAATGTCATCGAATCAGTTCTCACAGAATCCATCGAGGTCGCACCCAGTGGCGCACCTTGACGATGGATCAAAGTTATACAGATTGTTGGCTAAATGTACCTACCCGTATGACACGTTATTCTTAAAGAGTGTGCGGCATGATGTAACACATTTCCAAAATTAGTGGGCTAAAACCATGATTATATCGGGACACCCAGAGGCGTGGTACTTATGGTTGACAGGTTACGGTTCCAAATTTATTATATGGTGATGGTGATACGAGGTCTTTCCACCATAATTACCGTAGGCGTGACGTGGACACGTAGGTTCTTCCACCGGCACTAGAGACACATGTTTCCCCCTGCGGTTTACTAGATACAAGAAAAGCAAAGCAAGAACACCTATGAAAAGTTCGAGGCCGCACTAAAGGTAGAAAGGATTAATTTCGGGGCTCTAACTTGTGGGCCGTATTAATAAGAGAAAAGGTTCCAAGACTAGTCACTTAATCTCTACACTAAGAAAAGAAAGGAAAGAAAATGGACTGGCTGGGTAGAGGCTCAGATCGAGGAGCAAGATCTACCAAGGATCCGTCTCTATCACCAGCCAGCCTTGGGGAGGTAAGAGATCTTCGTGATCATCTTTCCATCAGGCACTACATGTCGTATGAGGCATCTCTGAGCGAGGATGAACATGATAGATGTTCCATCATGCGGTGAAGGTCACTTTATCCGAAATTGTCCAAGGTATAGTAGTCAGAGATCTCCGAGGTAGGTACAAGAGCATCTACCCTGTGCACTACGGCCCCAATAAAGCCGGTAGGGGCGGTTCAGCAGAGGTGGCAAGACAACACCGGCAGAGGTCAGCAGGGGTGCAAGAGGCAAAGGCAGTACCTCAATTGGCTAGATACAAAGTGGCACTCGTACTCAGGCTGTGGTATTTTCTACCACACAAGAGAGGCGATGCATCACCGTGACGTGATTATCGTATGATTTCTTCAGCTTACGATCATGATTTATATACATCGCGGACCCGTGAGCCACTATCTATTTATTTGTGGCATCATTCACCGAGAGGCGATAGAGTCCCGTACCTTATAGATGGTCGTATGGTGGCTTAGATCAATGGGGATACTAGATATCCAAAAGGATAGTTCAAATGGATTGAAGTATCCAAAATAAGGATTTTCCACAGACTTGATAGTGTTGGGTATCCATGATTTCAATATAATTCCTTGGTATGGATCAAGTTATCCATAGAGCCACTTAGATTGCTATAAGAAGGAAGTAAGATTGGTTCACCCGTAGGAACCAGGGCGATATTTCGGGAATCAAGAGAGATCGCCCTAGTCTCATTAATGCCAAGCGACCACCCTCGAAAAATGCTTCAAAGGTCACGTGGTTATTGGCATTTGTAGTGATAGGAGACAAGAGTGGATACGGCTGAAGACATCCCCATAGTCAAAGTGAGTCTCGGGATGTCTTCCGTATGATATTCGTAGCTCACTTCCCGGGATGTAGAAATCGAGTTCGTTATTGAACTAGCCTGTGGACCGAGCCGATATCCATTCCTCCCATACTGCATTGGCGCCAAGCAGAGTTGAAAGAATTGAAGGCACACTGAGGAATTACTACTGCAAGGGCTTCATCCGACCTAGTACTCTCACCGTGGGAGCTCTAGTTCTCTTCAGAAGAAGAAAGATGGAAGCTTACTTCTGGGCTGTATAGACTATAGACAATGACCTGAAGGACAATACGCAACCAAGATCCGCTTCCTCAGAGATGAGCTATTTGACCAATTGTGGCTGATGTATATTCTAAGATTGACCTAAGGTCAGGCTACCATCAGTTGAGGGTCCGGGAGAATGATGTTTCTAAGATCGCTTCAGATTTGTGATACGTCACTACGAAGTTCCTAGTGATGCAAAGTATTCGATCGACTAATGCCCCAACCGCGCTCGGCGGATTTGATGAACAGGTATTCAAACCGTATGATAAGCTTGTGATCGTATTCATTGATGACATTCTATGTACCTCAGCAGTCCGTAGGGAACATGCGTAGCATCTCCCGAACAAGACATGTGATTCTGCAGAGCGCTATACGCTGTTTAGCAAGTGCCGCTTTGGTCGACAAAGTAGCTTCGGGTCATGTCATTTCGGCAAAGTGTGGCAGCGTGATCCTCGTAAGATTGAAGCTATAGTGAATTCAGGAAGCCACCTTGGCCAAATGTTTCTCAAGTTCAGTAGCTTCTTGGATTATGTGTTATTTACAGAAAATTTGTTGATGGATTTTTCGAAGATATAACCTCATGATCAACTTGGGATGGTGAAAAAGGATTAGAAATTCGAGTGGTCGATACCTGCTAGCATAGTTTTGAGGAGCTGAGACGTAGGATGACTACGCTCCAAGATAGGCACTACCGCCAGAAAGGACGGTTATGTGGTATATAATGATGCCTGTGACAAGGGTTAGGTGTGTTTTTGATGCAGATGGTAGAGTGATACTATGCTTCCCGCCGCTAAAATACACGTAACTACCCACTTACGATTTAGAACTAGCGGTACTTATGTGGCTTTGCTCTAAAGATCCTGGAGACATTATCTATATGGTGTTCCCGCCGATATTCACTCCATCATACAGCCCCGCAATATATTCACTTAAAGAGCTTAACTTAAGGCAGCCAAATGGTCGTGAGCTGATTACATCATGATCGCACGATGAAAGTACCATCCGTGTGGAAGGCCAATGTAGTGGTCGATGCCTTGGGCCGGAAACCTGAGGGTTCCAATAAGTGCTTATCCGGCAGACAAGATATCTCCCATTGTTGATAGAGTTGAGATCTTTGGGAGTTCGCAGCCAGTGTGTAGTCGATACAGTGGACACCGCCGGCATCATTTTGCGTTCGCCCTCTTCTCGGTGGGATCGATCAAGGAAGGTCAAGCTGTGCTCGTAGATATCAAGTCGAGGGGCGTAGACGAGCGGTAGGAAACCAGAGTTCCAGATTAGAGACGATGGCGTAATAGTTAGAGGGAGTCGACCGTAAAATTCAAATAGTGAACAAAAAGGGAAATCATGGAAGAGGGTCACTCTTCAAGATATGCCATGCATCCCCGTAAAGACTAAAATGTATCAAACTCCTCGAGGGGAGCAATGGGCTGGTGGAAGGGCATGAAAAAGGAAATTGCAGATTTTGTATCCAGATGCCTAACCTCACAAGGTAAAGGCAGAAAGCACCAAGCCCAAGTAGAGCATGCAAATTCCCTTCCGATTCCCGTATGGGGAAGGGATAAGATTACTATGGATTTTGTTATCAAGCCCAAGAACTCCTGAGACAACACGATGCCATGAAAGTGGGTGATAGCGGATGGTATCAACTTAAACTTATTACTTTCTCCTAGTTAGTAATGATGACCTATTGACAAGTTGGTCTAAATTATATGGGAGGAGATAGTTAGATTACATGGTGTTCCTATATCGAGGAAGTCCCAGTAATCGAGACCCCAGATTCACATCCATTTCTGGGTCCAATATAGATGCCATGGGGGGGGACTGGACAGCACTTTTTAGCACGCCTTTCCATCCTCGACTCCATGGTCGGGCTAGAGAGAACTATTCGCACACTAGAGGATATGCTTGAGCATGCGTGATAGAGTTTAAGGAAGTCAGGATATGCATTTATTCTGATGGAGTTCGCCATAACAACAGCTTATCAACTAAAGATGCATGGCTCCATTTGAAGCATTGTATGGCCGGAAGTGTCGTGACCAGATGCTGTCGGATGAAGTAGGAGAGAGGAGACCCGATAGGCCTGCAGTTAGTACAGATTACCTTAGATAAGATCCGATTGTCCGAGACAACTCAAGATAGCCGTGACAGATGCAAAGTTATGCGGACAAACGCCGTAGGGATCTGCGCTTGTTGTAGCATGGTTCTCTCAAAGTTTCTGGAAAGGTGTTCTCGCATTTGGAAGACGCTGAAAGCCGAGGCCCAGATACATAGCCATATGAGACACATGAGTGGGACCAAGAGGTTATGTGATTAGACCTTCCTCCATATTGCCTAAGGTTCATAATGTGTTTCATGTATCCATGCTCGCAAGTACATCCTGTATCCCTCCCATGTACCAAAGATCAGCCGTATAACTAAAGGGATAATTTGACCTATAAGGAGCAGCCAATGCAAATAGTGGATCATACAGAGAGTGGCCAGATTTCCTGCACAAGGCCATTCGCTGAGTCAAAGTTTCTTTGCTGGGAATCATGGGATTAAAAGAGGCTACACGAGCTCGAGGCCTCGGGAGCGCAAATACATCCTCAAGGCTGTTTTCCCCGATTAAGGTATCCTTCTTTTATATTAGTTTTGTTCATTTGAGGACAAAATGTTCTTGGGTGTATGAGGATTTGTACACCTCGTCCCGAGAGGGTGTACCAGTATAACCGTATGTGCACCAAAGACTTCAATTAATTTAGTGTCATATAGAATTTCGAAAAAGTTGTTTTAAGGCGAATTAAAAAGCTTTCTAAAGAATTGTGGCACTTTTGTATCACAGAAAGCGGATGGAAATTTAATTATGTAATTATAAAAGGACAATAATAATAATAAATTATCAAGTAATTGTTCAGTAAAGCTTAGAAAATCCTCAGAGCTCTAATGACGAAACGGATCGCGCCGGTTAAGTTCGTTCTCACAAATCAAAGTAACCTGGTGAGCCATAAATCTTATAGTTTAATGTTTACAATTTGTGCATCGTTTAGAGGAAATCGAAAAACGGATTTTGTGAAAATCTCAAATGGCAAATATTTAAAGAATATTCGAATTAGGATAAACAAAATTTTCGGGACAAATGGACCTGAATGAGTAATGTATAAAAATTATTATCTAAATAATAACAATAACAATTAAAGAAAAAGAACAATAATTAGAAAAAAACTAAAATAAAAAAAAGAAGATAAAAAGCAAACGGGATGAGACGAACCCGGACGCTGAGCGTGGGAGGCAAACGGAATTGGGGAGAGAGATTTTTTTATTTTTCTTGTTTCTTCTCGATTTAATGGAAATCGAACCGTAGACGTTCGTCGAGCAGAAGGCAAAATTGGTATACGCAAGAAAGTCACGCATGTACCAACATTTTAAATTTTTTGTCAAACTCTTTAAAGCGTGTAAAATTCTCTTACTTGCGTTATTTCCGCTTCCAAAGGTTATAACTGGCTTGGAAATTTTCAGAGGCCGTGGAAGCCTAGAAACTTTAGTCCCAAAAAATTTTGGGATCGAGCTTAGGAATTGAATTCTTGGGAATCGGTTCGATAGTCGTGGTTGAATTTAATGCTTTGCCGGGGCCTGGGTTGAAATTTTAGAAGTGTAGTTGCTTAAGTCGACATACTTAAATGTTTCGGTATTTCAGACTTTATGGAAAGTCCCTTTAAGTCAAAAGTTGATCAAAACAGATAGTTTTTATGGGGCATTTAATGTGTGGACATTTTGGTCAATTTCACATCATATTATCGATGTCCATATCGAATGGACTAGTATCGAAGTTTTGTTAGAATCAAGTTCGTTTGATATAGTCACTTTGGAGTTTTTCCGTAGTGTTTATAGTTAAAACGTTAACTGAGGGCATTTTCGTAATTTATATGGATTGTGTAGGCGATTGAGCATCCCACAGGAATCTGTAGAGGCTTTGAGACAAGATTTGGAAAAGAAATTAGTCGAAAAAGGTGAGTACTTCAAAATCCTTTCAAAACTGAAAGTGTTTAAATTATAAGTTTGTAAAGTGCTTTGAAAATATAGATTTATAAAGCATTTTTTTACCTCCCAAATTGTTATACTCGCAGTAAAAGTTCGATTTCGCATTTAAGAAACAGCTTTGGCCCTCGGGTTTAGCAAACCCTAGATGGCACAAATTTCTGGGCCTCACGATGTATTTCGATTGTGCATGGCAAGGTTATGGGATATTATGATTAACTATATTGCCCGGCCGGTAATTGGGGTTGATTCCATATATATTTATGTATGCTGAGTCGCCCCTCCGCACATTCGAGGTATATAGTTAGCGCTACACCAGTACATAGCGATGAGGTGCTGGCCCCAGGTTCCTCAATGGCATTTTGGTTCCGAGGTTTCATTATGTTATATAGATCCTGGCCGTGGTTCACCTGACCATATTAGCCAACAGTGTTCCGAGGTTCACTATCGATGCCAGGTTCCGAGGTTCCGAGGCATCACGTCTAGGGTATTTTAGAAATGGGCCACAAAGGGTTGGTACTTTTGGATTTCCAGATAGCATTTTTTCAGATATTAACCACCACCGAAATAGTTTTCAAAGAACAAAAAGGCCAGTTTCGTATCAATTTTCAAAGTTATAAATAGTTCAAAGCAGCGATAAATAGTTTTCAAAGACGCTTTTTAAATGGTTTTCATAGCAAAACCCGCTTTCTCTCATAAATGCTTTACAACGCATTTACGTATTTTCATATCGAGGTACAAATGCTGCATACAGATTTAGAACTTATAGTACCACCGAGCCCGTATGGCCTGGGCGCTCGCTTTTTAAAATAATTTCAAAAAGTGTGTCAAGCCAAAGACTTTCTCTATCTCATCCTAGACGCCGTGTCGTGATTAAACTAGTAAAACTTAAAATGTGACATTTGTATATGTAAATATCTTTGTAAAATATGCATGCATGGTTTGAAAAACAAAGCTGCGATAAAATTATATTGATTGATCCTTATCTTATATTTTGACGAGGACCCGAGTCCCTTATGGTCGGAAGGACATTTGGAAAACATCGGGAGTGTATTTTTGTTTTATACAGTGGATTTTGTATTTTGGGCTTGACCAACAGCAAAATAAGTAGGTCGTCGGATTTTCGCTAAATCTAAAGGTGTGGATTTGATAGAAAAGTAAAAATTTTATAACTCACGCTTTCCAAATTACGTCAGCAAGCTTTAACGGCTTAGCTTCATGGTAACTTGTCAATCGAGCGAACTTGGCTGAGAGGTTACTGTGGAGTTGCCGGCAGATTTCCTGTCACTAGGAAGGGGGTCCGCCTCGCCGGATTTCTACCTATCCGATTTCACATCCATACAGCACTGGTCGAGCTGCAGGATTCGGGACTAAGAGGACAAGCTATGGTACTTACTACACATGTCATGATCGGTCCAATCAGATACTCCATACTCTTTCAGGTTTTGAGGATCTAGTCATCCTTTAACCCGCTTTGGGTCAGCCTGATTCATAGTGGGTGTTATACCATCTTCACTTCATCGAAGGTGAAGTTCATACACGTAGGGGCGCAGACATCACGATACGCCTCGACAAAGATGTTGTTACCTCTTTCGGAGCCAAGCATACAAATCGCCAAGGCGGACGAGACTGCACTTGACCGGGTTTGTTTTTGACGAGGTCCAGGTTGTCAGTTTAGAGGATGACAATAGAGACATGGTACCTATGTCTTTTGATCAGCACAACAGCACTTTGGTGCTTAGCATGATGAGAGGCATGTCTTATATGCCTGCTCGGGATTGGTCACGCGCAGGGGCCGCACAGTTTACTATTACAGTTGATCACGACATGCCATATGGATTAGGTTACACTCCTTCTAAGGATGATGCACGACACATGGTGATGTTGCGTCGAGATAGGGTAAGAGCTCGCTTGTCCGGGGTTCCATTCGATTACCCCCTTCGCCCATACACTTTCCAGTTAGCTGACTATTTTACCAGAGGATCAGAGCATGCACCCTGGCTAATAGTATGAGTTGGACCATGCTCAAGATGGTCGAGGATCTGGTGGCATTCAACAAGTCTCTAAGACATATGTGTTTGAGTTCTAAGACCACTGAGCCACCCGAGGCCATGATAGTTGCACCCTATCACCGGACGGCCGTGTTTCTATGTGCTTTCCCGGCGGTAACTCGACTATGATCTACGGCCGGATTCGGGGGATGATATTTGATGGAGTGACTTTCCTAATACTTACATGGAAAGAGATGGATACGATCGAATCGCGTGATCCTTGACACAACTCGCGGCCCGCTCTACTTTTGACATGTTTAGAGTTTCGGCGATTGATTGCGATGTTGTGACACTTTATGACGCTTGCATTGACACGGCGGAAGTGATCGCATCAGTCGATTCGATGCTACTCACCAGGTCTGATCTGCTTTTTGATGGGTTGATTTCGGCGTGCTTCGGGTTTGATGGTGATGGGCTTGTTGCCACTGATATTACTCATGATACTGCTTTCTGAGGGAGCGTCCGACTCGCGACCCACCTTTCGACACTACGTCCGGCTCATTCACCCGCTGATGACATTTCCGAAGTGGTAATAATGATACGAGTATTTTCGAGCATTTGTTTCAGGTCACAACATTTTCCTTTGATTGTACCACCAGCACCCATAGCACATATATGCGATGTTGATGACGCCAGACATGTATGACCCACTGCGGTAAGTCGAGCCCACTCCCGATATGCAGGACAGAAAAGTTACACCCGTTTCTGGTAACACAAATTTGATAGATTTTGCAACATCACCCAGGAGATTAGGATTGATCTTCCTGTATCTCCGATGAGAGAGAAGTGGATTGATTGACCTACTCAGTCATACTTGGATGTATTTCATGGTCGATGAGGACATGCAAGGCTCAATTCCCACTATAGTTCAACATCACCCCGCCATTCGCTACATGCTGTGACGCTTAAGCAGAATCGGCGGTACTACATCCTCGGCGGAGTTTGCAGTTGGGTGAGGAGATCTGTGGCAACTTTAGCGTTGGCTTCCCGCCGTGAGTTACACGTCGCTTCGCTCCTGGGAAAAAGGATGGGCAAAATTAGAGTTTGTGTCGACTTTCGAGATTTGAATAAGTGCCACTTCTATGATTATTCCTCCCACATCGATATGTTAGTTGACAAGACCGCATGTTCCCATGTTGTCCTTCGCGGATGGGTTTTCTGATATAATCAAATTTTTTGATGGCTCTAGAGGATATGGAGAAGACTCTCTTTCATCATCGAAAGTGGGGTACTTACTGCCATCTATCATGCCATTCAAGTTGAAGAATGCAAGGAGCCACTTATCATAGAGCTGCTACTACTCTATTCCATGATATGATGCATAAAGATGTTGAGGTATATGTGGACGACATGATAGTGAAGTCCCGAGATGTGGTAAACACTTAGGCAAAGATTACGTAGAGATTCTTTGAGAGGATCCGGCCAACTGGGATTGAGATTGAATCCCAAGAAGTGCACCTTGGGGTAACTTCTGGGAAATTGTTTGGTCACATTGTTAGCGAGCACGGTATAGAGGTTGATCCAGAAGATCAAGGCCATACTTGACATGCCCACTCCGAGGAATGAGAAAGAGATCGCAGGCTTTTAGGCGCATCTACAATGCCACTCGCTTCATTGCTAGACTAATGCACATATGCGAGCCTATCTTTCTGCCTTCTCGAGGAAGAACCAAATTTACTAGCTTCGAATAATGATCACAATGTGCTTTGAGAAGATTAAGGAATGTTTACTTTCTCCCCGCTTTAGTGCCTCCAACACTCGCTGCCCTCGCTTCTATATTTGCAGCCGAACATAGCTTTGGGATGCATGTTAGCTCACCGATGATTCAGAAAGGAGCTGAGCCATTTATTATCTAAATAAGAGGATGTCGAATACGAGTGCAAATACATTATGATCGAGCGCCTCCAAGAAGCATCGGCTACCAGAGACTTGACTGGCGACTATGTGACGAGCATTCCATACTTTTAGTCTCTCGAATGATCCATTGAGATATTTGTTCAATCAATTCGTTTTGACCGGTAGGCTCATGAGATGGTTGGTTCTATTGATGAGTTTGATATTCGGGTGATATGACACAAATTCCAGAATGGAAGCATTTACATCACGTTGCAACCGAAAACCCTAGCATTCCAAACCGCTGAAAAGCTTTTCTTGCTTCCAATGGCTGAAATTCTGACCCTGTTCCTAACCTAGACGATAATGAGGGAACACTTAACAATCGTAAGAAGAAGAAACTCGCCAAGGAGAACAGTTAGATGAGATTCGTCGGGAAGAGCAAGCAGGAGAGATGCCATCAAAAACGCCAGAAGTTCCGACAACTTCTCAAGACAGAGCAGAAAGGGGAAAGGGAAAGAGGAGAGAAGAAGAAGAAGTAGAAGATTTCATATCCGATGAAGCTTATTCCCAGTGGAAGAAGTACTATGCTAACAAAGGCTTCATACGTAGCGAGATTCAAAACCCGTGACTCCTTTCAAGGAGATGATAGAGTAGAGAGGATGGGAGAGTCTCACGCACACCCAAAGCAGTATACAAAGATCAGTGAGAGAGTTTTATCTCCAACATGGTAGGGAAGGAAGGACGGAGTCAAGCATGTTAGAGAGTCCGTCTCATTTGGCCAAGGCCATCAATGAGGCCTATGGGATGACACACAAGCATGGCTCCAAATTCAGGAAAATTTTGAAAACCGAATTTTAGGAAGATTGCAAGAGAAGCTCACCGATGGAAGGGGGCGCTTAGACCACGAAGGAAAGCCAAGAACTCCGAATGTGAAGCCCCACCGAGGAAGCCAAGGTATGGTTTTACTTCCTGGCGTCTGTTTTGGTTCCAACAAAACATTTAGCGCACAAAGTGAGAGAGAACAAGAAGCCAGATCGTATGCCATACTCAAGGGGTATAAGATCAATATAGGAGTTATCATAGAGAACTTTATCATGAGATATCATGAAGGGAACAAAGAGGTTCGCTCCCCACCCAAAGAACAATCAAGGCCTATGTCAAGGCCGATGTAAAGGAATTCGGGAGTCAAGAAGTCCCGAGCTTCACCACCTCTTCCGATTGTGAGCTAGCAAGGCCAAGAAATCGAGGAAAAAGGGAGTGCCGGTAGAGAACAGAGGTGAAACCCAAGCTGAAGAACCAAAAGGAGACCCGTGAGGGCCACCGATCAAGGAGCAGAGCACCCAAAGAATACATCACCCCGACCACAATGATTACATGTTTGCAGATAATGAAGAGGGCGGGATCAGAGAGACGACAATGAACTTCTCCATCCTTGGCCGGATGCCTCTGTACCAACGAAATTTCCAACAGGAGAAAGTTCAAGAGAACCTGAGAGGACAATTCAATTGAGCTCTCAGGTGATCTGAAAGAATGAAGAAAGAAGGATTGGAACTATGCTTGGGAATTCGGAGAAGGGATGTATGAAAAAGGGTGAAAAGAAGAGACCAGGTGGGAAGAAGAGTTAAAACAGAAGAGAGAGGGCATAGAATTTGAGTCAAGAAAGGAACAACGAGTGGAAGGAAGAAGCTGAGCTGAGAGAAGAGAGACGGATGGGAAAAAATGTCTTTGAAAGACCGTGAGGAGAAGGTTAAGAAATGAGGGAAAATTAAGATCTTTTCTTACAAAACTCAAAGCTGCAGTCATGAAGCTTATAACAGCGGAGTTTGATGGGCCCACTCAACTCCTACTTGTCAGAAAGATAAAGCATGACACACAAATTTGGGACGGATAAAGGGAGTTCAAATTACTATACAAATCTGAGAGGGAGGCAGAAAAACAAAGCGAACGATAGAAGACAAAAAAGCAATGGGAGGCTGAATCCTACAAGCAGAAAGAATGGCTGGAAAATTTAGATTTACAGATCAAACAACAATCTTGCCAAATTCTTAGAAGTGATGGCCCAGATTGAAAACAAATGAATGAAAGCTTACTGGGAAGAAGCGGAATGAGTTGAGCAAAGAAGGTTGATCTCTCTAATGAGGATTTCATTTGAAAACAGATGGAGAAGGAAACCAAGAAAGAAAGCAAAGAAGAGAAATGAAAATCCCTGAATTTCTGGCCCATCTGAGTACGATGGACCTAAGATCCTTGTTTATTTTGCTCTGACTATTTGAAAAGAAAAAAATATAAACATAACCTTGCCTAACCATTCTTTGTCCCTTCCCCATGCGCCAAAGCATCAAGCAGTTTCAAATATCGAATCAGAAATAAAATGAAAAATTCCAAATAGAGAGGTATTTATGTCTTTATTTCTGATTGATTGTTCAATATTTATGTTTAACATGGTTATGATTAGGAAATCAAGGTAGGAAATAGTTCAGAGACAAAGCTATTTGAGAGAGGACATTATCTTAATTGAATAGAGTGAGGTAGGAAATGGTGAAATAAAGGGAGAAGGGAGTGGGAATAGGACAAATGCATCTGATTTAGTGAAACAGGTCTCAGAAAATTACTTATTTTAACTTGATAGTCCAGTTAGAGGAAGGTAATACAATAGATGGAACAAAACATATTTTTGAGTTTGTGGTAACAAACGGTAAGTCAGAGACACATTGAATAACCGATTAACTAACTACTCATCTGAAAATAAAAATGGGTCAAGACCTCCTTATAGTTAGTCATGGTGATAAATCAGTTAAAATTTGTTAGATTATTGATTGTAGACGAAATCTAGGTGATTAATTTTGTGAGAGATGATGCGAGCCATTCTTGGAATGAGTTTGAGCCATTCAGCATCTATTCATATGCGATGCATATAAAATGAGTTCAAAGTGAAGAACTATAAGCACATTTTTCCAAAAAATAGACCATGGAAACTGACTTATCCTAAGACATCAATCCTTGTTAAAGAACCTCGATTACCCCGAGGAATTCAAAGGGAAGAAAGAAATGAAGTTTGGGGGTATATATATTTTGAGGAACTTCAAAGGAATGAAAGAAAAAAAAGCAAGGGCTTGAGAGAAAATCTATTATTATTGAGAAAAGAAACACAGGGATAAGTTTTATCTTGTGCTTTAACTCTCTTGAACAATTAAGTTCTTAGGGTGTTTCAACACCCTAGTACCTATTACCATCTAGTGCTTAAGTTTACTAACCCAAAGTTCGCTAAGAGTGTTGAAAGCCTAAAAAGTTAAAACATTGCACTATCCCTTGGTGGTAGCAAACTGGGGAAATTCCTCGAGTGAGGCTATAAGAGTAAAATAGGAATACGGTTAAACGAAAAAATCAAGAGATATCCAAACATGAAGTTTGGGGGGAGTTTACTAGAGAAACTATAGAAAAGAGGGGTGAAGAAGAGAAAATGTTGAGTCTGCTTCAAAATTCTTCCATCACCCATTACGACCTATTATAAGCCAAGGTACACAGATTGATCTGTTTGAGATTCACCTACATTAGTGGAATCAATATGAAAAACAAGCCTATGGAATTTGGAAGAAGAAACAATCAAATTGAAGAACTTTGGGAGTTAAATGACTCGTGATAAACTAGAAAGGAAAACAGATTCATTGATAACAGGGATCAATGAGTATATTGTTTGTAAAACCCAATTTCAATAATGTTAGTTTGCATAGCATGGGAGTAGAGACAACATGAAGCCCCGGACTTGAAACTTCAGATATATGAGAAAATTTTGCATTGCCGTGCGATTAAATTGAATGAAAGCTAGAGAACAAATACGGAAAAATGTCCTTAAAAATTATTTTGTTTGAGAACCAAGCGGTGCTGCTGCTTTCTTTGCTTGAGAATGACAAAACTAAGTTGGGGAGTTTGATGGCGACTCAAAGAAGTCATCTCTTTTTTGTCCATTTTTAATTTGATTTCGGTTAAAATTGAATAATTGATATCGAAGTGAAGAAGCTCACTATTTGTCATTACTTGGGTAGACGAGGGAGAAAGAAGAAAAGCGATAAAAAATCTGATAAGTGGAATAAAAGTCACGATCAATTAGCGGAAGCGAAATGAAAGAAGCCGCATTTGAGTCATTGATACGGTTTAGGAATTTATTGATCCAGGTCTCATAGGGTATGACATCACGGGGGAGATTGGAAGGAAATCGATTAGTGTGTGGATAACAAGATGTGAGTCCGACTTGAGACTTCTCTTTTAGAAAGGCTGCAGGGAAATGAAATTGTCAGCGGCGTGGGATGAGGTCAGCGACATCGGGAGCTTGACCGGTTGAAGCCCAGGAAGAACTAAGGCGATGCTTGGCGACATGTTGGAGTGTATCCGCGACTAGAATTTGAAGTCTACATTTATCGAGAACCATCGAGAGAGGCGCAAGCGCAAGGTGATGTAGCGACATAATCGGTAGCGACACGGACACTTTCAGTTGAAGGGTGAAAAGCTTCATGAAGTGAGTCGCGACGAAGATATCGATGCGACATCGAGGAGCGACGAATCAAGGCTGCGAGCGTGAAGGAAGTGGCAGAGATGTTGGCGTCGCGACATCAAGGCGACCGGGTTAAACCTCACAGTTCCATAAGATGATGCCATGACCGAAGTTGATGTCGCGGCGTGTCAGCTCGGTTGCGAAGGCTGGTTGAAATGGCCAGAAATTCAGCGACGAATGTCGACGTGAAACGTCAGGAGAAGAACAATTGAAACACTGCAGGCGTGAAGGAGAGATGTGACAAGATGGTGATGTCAGCGACATCAGGAATGACAAATCAAGGCTACACGCCGATGCAAGTTGATGCCAGCGGCGTGAGATTGATGTATCGCGACAAGAGCGAAGTGCGACGAGCGATGATTTGGGCTGGATGCTCTAAAATCCACGAGGCTACATTGGGATTAGGGCGAATGGAACCTATAAATGCAGCGGTATCTGACTCGTAAGCTGACTTGGCGTACGGTAGAGATGCGGATAGGCAGCTCATTTTATTTCTTTATTTTTTCTTTTCTTTTCTTTTCTTAATTTTTTCATTTCCAGTCGTTTTAGAAGCGGATTATGCTCTCGTATTTTATTTTTAGTTGTATTTCTGAATCTGGATGTTATCGTTTATTTGGCCCGAATGCAAAATTCATTTTATGTTAATTAATACGAAATGTTTGAAGTTCGGACAAATTGCAGGTCGATTGTTTTTCGGTTCAATTGCAGTCATTCTTATGATCGAATCTTTGTATCAGTGTGAATTAAGTGGTGAGAATCCATTCCATTAAGTGACGTTATAGTCGAGAATTTATCTTTCACGTAGTCGTTTCCGGCTTGTTAATTTCGGGTTAATAGAATTTACTTGGTTTTGGGTTTATTTTCTTTGGATGCGAATATCGAGTTTCTTATACGATTAAGATTTGCGTCATTGCTCTGATTTCAAGGAGGTCTTTGGGCGACCTGGGAAGACATTCACGAGAGTAATGTACATTTCTTTGAAGATATATTAACCTGCTGTTAGGGATCTTTTGAGCTTTGTAAGTTCCTTAGATAAATCCTCTTCTCACTTGAAATCAGAGCAGGAGTTGGATAGAGTTATCTATTTATTATTAAGAGTTCACCTCCCGGTCGGATAGTGAGGCTAATCCAGGTAGGCGAGATCTAATCAAGAGAGTTGATCTATTCTAATTTCGAGGAGGACGTCACAGTTGTATATCCTTGCTTGACCGATAACTTAGGAGCTAAGGTTTACAGTCCATAAAATGGGTATGAAGTATTGCAAAAGAAAAAATACCCAGTTAAGGAAGTCCCTTTTTAAAGTAGTTATCTAATTCCTGACCAGAGAATCAGATTATCAGTCAGATAATGAAATGTGGAGTCAAATGGAGAGATCAGTACATATTCTGACCTTAGACTGATTTTGAAATTTAGGATAATCAAGAAATCTTATCGGATTTATCTACGAGAATTGACAAGTTCACTATAACTGTTTCTATTAATGTGTCTTACGAGGATAACTGTCGGTGTCGGTTCTTTAACTAGAAATTCATTATTCTTTATTACATTTCTTCCGGTTTGTTAGTTAGTTCAATTATTTTCCACTTTTGCTCGTTTAATTTTCCGGCTACCTTATCTTTTGGATCCTACTATCATTTTGTGGTCCAAATAGTATGGAAATTGAGTGGTCGGTAGTTGATTTAAAATTCTTGAGATCTCTGGCTGGATTGGTATGTCCACGGACATAAATCCATTTTATTACTTGTCGACACATTGCACTTGAATATCGGTAAAACCAAACTTTGAAAATGATTTACTCTAAGAGATTGGTGGTTTTTATATAGTATAATGCTCAACAAGTTTTATAGAGGCGCCGTTCTTGTGATTAGACAATAGTCAGCACAGTGATAACGTCGTAATCTTGCATGCATAACTAATGCATAAATATGCAACATGTTTTGGTCTCGACAAATTTTATGGCGTTGCGATTAGACAATAATAACGATAGTTATAATCTTGCATGCATAGCTAATGCATGTGCAACATGTTTGGTCTCAACAATGGGCATGAGTACATCTGGTGGCTATTGATTATTTCACTAAGTGGGTGGGAAGCTACTTCTTATCTTTGGATTGACGACAGGTGGCCAAATTCATCGGATCGCACATTATCTCACAGATGGGGTCCGCCGTGAGTTGATGTCGGATAGGGCGCATTTCGGAGGCGGGAGTGGATGCTTGGTCGAGTATGGTATTCAGCGTCATCGATCATCTGCATATAGGTCACAGACTAATGGGGCAGTTGAGGCCGCAAATAAGAATATCAAGGGGATTTTGAGAAAGATGGTTGAGACTTCTAGGGATTGGTCAAAGAATCTCCCTTTCGCATTGTGGGCTTATTGTACATCTTTTTGTACCTCAACTGGGGCTACACCTTACTCTTTGGTATATGGCATGGAGGTAGTGCTGCTGTTGAGGTGAGATGGGATCATGGGAGTAGCATTAGAGTGTCGGATACCCCCCGGGGTAGTGGAGCTCGATCTGTTATGATCGGCAACTTGGATGAGAGGAGATTGAGCGTGAGATCATGTTGGGCTATCAGAGGAAAATGACCCGGTACATTTTAGAAGGTCAAGCCAGGGAAGTTAAAAGGTGACCTGGTCTTGAAGGTCTCGGGGGATTGATCAGCGACCACAGAGGTAGTTTAGAGCCGGGTGGAGCGGACCTTATGTCATCAGAGATCCCAACTCGAGAGAGCGGCTGGTTGGCCAGGACGGACGGAAATCGTTCACGAGAGCTAGTCCAATGTGGATCAAATTTAAGAGGTTTTATCATTGAGATCATGGTAAGAGGATGGGTGGCCATCACTTCGAGTAGCCGTATTCCTGTGCACACCCGTCACATTCTAATATATCCTGTATACGCCACTTTGAGCCTCACGCAGTTTAATATAGCCTGTGCTCATTCAACCTTGCATACTTTTTCTGACCTGGGTTGGGGGGCCCTGCCCTTGTGCGCTTTTTATTTATTAATTGGATCTGTGAGCATTATGAGCATTATGTCATTCTTCGTTTGTTCTTTCTCGCATCATTGCATATTTCTTTTCTTCTCCATTTTGCATGCCGCTGATGCGCCTTTGGAGTCTAGTTTCCAATCATCTATTCATTTCACTTTATCTCCTTTTTGTATGATGATGACGTGCTCTCGTCCAGGCTACCGGTCACATTTGTCACGCCCTTCGATTCCTTCTCGGTTTGATGTGAGTTCTTAGGTTGAGGGGACCATTTGGGATTGGAGGTTTGAGGTTCTTTTGGTTAGATTGTGTTAGTATGGCATTTGACCTCCTTTGGTGGTTCAACGCAAAAAAACAAAAAAAAAAAACAAAAACAAAAAAAACAAAAAAAAAAATTTGTTTGTTTGGTATTCTTTAATATACTTGGGGTCATCAAAGGTCATTTGGGTTCAAGAGATTTATTATTCCTCTAAAAGTTAGGTGAGAGCATTGTACGATCTTTCTCAATGGATTTGGGTAACACATTGGGAATGAGGTTTGGATTGCTTTGCACTAGGTCCCTGGATCATTACCCACTCCCATCTTATCATTGTTCCGCCGACTTGGTTCACAGGATGAGTTGTTTGTCATTATTGTTACCACATTGTATCGGCTTGTTTTTGCTTTGTCATTCATCATTTTCTTATCCTTTAGGTCTTCTTTACTCTTATTGATCTTCGGTCTCGCTTCTTGGCAATTTGTCCTTTGGTGCACTTCACATGTCATTTATTTGTTCATTTAGGATGTTGGTTGAGTCACCTTGCTCACATGATTCTTTGATATTTGCATTTGACATTCTTGCGTACGGGGTTTAGCGTGTTTATTGGGTATTTGGGCCTTTGTTTCCCATCATGTCATTCACCTTTCACCCTTGGCCTACATTACGATCAGAGTCATAAGACTGCCCTGAGACCATGAGATCTCGTGTTTGCTTCGAAGCATTTTATATGGACAGGTTCTGTCTACTGCTTGAGTACGGATGTCGATAGGTCTCTGTTCTTGGGGAGTATCGAGGGTCACATATTGCTTCTCTATTCAGTTTGCTTGCATTAGGTCCGTGATCAGGTACAGATGATACAGAGAATTGGGATCGTTGATAGCCCATTAGCTTGATGCTTTGACACGTTCTGCGGGGCATACCCTAGCCAGCTCATGTTGGCATTGGCACCAAATGCATGTAGCGCCATTTAAGCAGGAGATGTTTTAGCATCAAAGAATTTTGAGTATGCTCCACATGCAATTTGGGTTTCTTCATACATTAGAGTGCTTAAGGGCTGGCACAGAGATTGATTCACGCATATTCGTCAGCTGGTAGGGGTGCAGTTGGCGCACTCCCATTATGTTGTCTTGTTAAACATTCGGGGCGATTGGGTCTTGGAAATTTATTTCGAGTTTTTTCATCGAGGCACTTGCATATCGGATGTGCACCTTTGGGGCATACCACTATGTCAGATTTTATGGAATAAAATGGATGATTTTCATGAATGAATGATTGTGATATTTTCAGCTCTCTGACTTTGACCACATGTGCAGTTATAGGATTTTGACATGGCGTTGATACCCTAGACTGGGGCATAACCCCTTTTTTTCACCCTTGGTCACATTTGTGAGATTGTCCTACAGGGGCATCCCCTTTATTTCTGTCTTGTTATTATTTCTTGGTTTCTCACTTATCATTTGTGGCATTTTCTATTGTCATACTAGGGCATCCCCCCTTATTTTGTCATGATTGTGTTTGATTTCTGGCTTATTTGAGTCATTTGTTGGCAGACCCTGGACATCATACTAGGGCCTACCCCTTTTCCCTGAGTTTGTTTACTTCGTTTAGCTTGTTTTGGGTTCTCCAGCATCTCGCTCCGGATCCCACCTTTCCGTACTCGCCGGATCCACCTTTCGAGTACTTGCCGGATCCCACCTTTCTGATACTGCTTTGGATCCACATTTTCGGTACTCGCCCGGATCCCACATTTCTGGTACTCACCCGGATCCAACCTTTTCTGGTACTTGCCCGGACCCTTCTCCTGAGCTTACCTGGATTTCCTCACCTTCTCCGGCATCGCCCCCGGATTTCATTATCTTTTCCGGCATTGTGCTTGTATCACTCATCTTCCCAGGCATCGTACTTGGTTTTCTTTAAGTCCTTGTCCGGGAGCGACTGTTCGTAACCTTCACTACTAGTGGGGGCCAAAATTGTTGGTCATCACGAGTTCTTCACTAGAGTTCATTTCACTCTTGCATCAGCACTTTGGACCCACGATACACTCGTTCATTCACTCTGCGAAGAGGGGCATGTTGTAGACCTGATTTTGTCCCTCGGCACTTGCATTTATCCTTTGGGTGTCACACTCACCCTCGTTTACCATATAACACCATTAGAGACCCACTTTTGACCCAGTCTGTCTTAGTATGGGTGGGCTTGTATATGGTCCATTGAGTGCGTATGTAGTTCACTTTAGAGTGTCATTGGAGTGTTAGTTATTGGCATCGTGCCATAGGAAGCAAGTGGGGCCCCCCAAGGGTTTGGCTCAATCGGAGTTTATTGGAGTATGTCGAATTCGGAGCACTTGGGTTTGTTTCGATCATATCTCCCTCATCCGAACTCGGAATTGAGCTCAATTTACTTTTTGGATTCCTTACTCATTGAGGAAGTATCTGAAAAATTTTTTTTAGAATTTTTAGTAATCAGATCGACCAGTTGGAAACCTAATCGGTATTTCGATTGATTTGATTGATTCATTACTAGACGGAGTTGGTCGGAGCACTAAGGCTTGTTTTGGTCATATCTCCCTCAACCGGACTCAGAATCAAGCACCCTTTTTTTTCATGGACTCCTTATTCTTCAAGGAATATTCTCGCAAAATTTCAGATTTTTTCTCAATCGGATCGATCAGTTGGGAACTGTACAGCCGGTGATTGGTCTAGCTTGCGTGGGGCGCTAATTTTTGTGATTTTGGTGCCCAAATCCTATATGGATCGGGCCCATAAGCCCCAAATCAGTCTTAGGAATGGGATGGATCCAGTTTTGGACCATGTTATGGGTTGCTTGCAACCCACCTTGGGTCCACTTGGATACTTAATTGGTTAAAGCAAAGGAGTAAATGTAATGGCTATGGACCTTAGGAATAGAGAAGTGTTTATGAGAAAATTTGGGAAAGTTCGGGGGCCCGAAGGGAGTTCCCGGGACTGAAAGGTGTGCAAAATGGAGTGGGCTTAGAGAGAAAGGGAGAGAGAGAAATGAAGAAAAACATGGAGGTGATCGAGGAAAGGAGGAAGAAGAGAGGAAAAGAGGAAAGGAGAGTTTAACTAAATCCGGAGAGGCGTGGTCTCTCTTGTTTTGAAGAGGATTTCCGACGGATTTGAAGGAGTGGATACTTGGTTTTGGAAGCAGAAAGAAAGAAGAAAAAGGGGGGAATAGTCGTGAATCTTACAGGTACAACATTTACATGCTTCTCTCATTTCTTTTATGCTTTTCTTTGCCTTTGTTGTTTGCGGACTCGTGTTAGGTCACTAGGCACCGTTTGTGTCGGTTCTCAGTCATTCAAAGTTGGATTTGTACTCCGTTTATTTTTTTGGATTCTTGACTCTTTGAATAAGGTTCTGACAAATTTTGAGAGCCTCTCTCAACTGGCTAGACTGGTTGGGAAACCAGATCGATCCGGTTCAACGAATTAGTTCTTGACGACAATTTGGGTCTTTAGCCTTGGGTTTGTGTCGATTTCTCGATCATTAAGTCGGATTTGTTCACCGTTTGTTTTGTTGGATTCCTGACTCTTTGAGGAAGGTTTTGAAAAATTCTAACAGCCTCTCTCAACCAGCTGGACTGGTTGGGAAACCAGATCAACGGTTCGCGGGTGGTTGTTAGAAGCTACTTGATTTGGAGTCTTTGGCACCGTTTGTGTCGGTTCTCAGTCATTCGGAGTCGGATTTGTACTCCGTTTGTTTCTTTGGATTCCTGACTCTTTGAGGAAGGTTTTTACAAATTTTGACAACCTCTCTCAATCGGATGAACTGGTTGGGAAACTAGATCAACCGATTCTTGGTCGAGTTTCTTTGAAGCAACGGGTTTGGGTCTTTAAGGCGCTAGGTTGTGTCGGTTCTTAGTCATTCAGAGTTGGTTTTCTACTTGATTTTTTTTTTTGGATTCCTGAATCTCAAAGGAAGGTTTTGAAAAATTTTGAGAGTCTCTCTTAACCCGGCCCTAAAGCCCCAGTTTAGGAAAAGCTGGGTCGGCCGATCCATTGGGTTCAGTTTTCCGGAATGGAAGTTTGGGTACTTTGTTTTGTTTGTGTCGGTTCTTAGTCATTTGGTGTCGGAATTGTACACCGTTTGTTTTTTTTAGTTTCCTTACTCTATAAGGAATGTTCTGAAAAATTTTCAGAATTGTTCTAAACCGGATAGACCGGTTGGGGAACTGGATCAGCAAATTTTTCGGGTTTTGTAAGGGTCGTCCGATTTCAGTTTAATTGAAGCTCGTGACCTTTGTGAGTCCGGCCCATTCGCTCCAGATCAGTGTAGGGCTATGTTTAGGGTCTGAAATGGGGTTTAGTTTAGGTTAATGTGGTTCAATTTTGGATTCTTAAGAATCAGGATCTATGCGGGTCCAAGGGTGATTAGTTAAGCACCAATAATCTAGTGTTTTGTTGAGCCCGTTTCTTCGGGATGAATAGTTATGGTTGCCTGAGTGGTAGCATCAGCAGGTGGTTGAGATGCCATGTATGAAGTTTCCCGACTTCCTTTGCTTTTGATATCTAATTTTGAGAGATTATTGTATGCTTAAAATGTGCGATTAACTTTCCCTTGTAGCGCTTGGCTAGGGACCACTGGTACACACCATTTGCCCTTTTGGTTGAGTGTTTTTAAGCATGCTAGATACACCCAATTAGTTGGTCTAGATCAGTGTATGTTTAGCCTAGGAGACTATCTGATATGTGACCCATATACTCCCACATACCCAATTCACTAGTAGAGACCGAGTTCCGGACCCATATATTCCCCTTTATAAAATAACAACAAAAAGTAAGTGGCGACTCCAAAGAAAAACTATTCCTCCTCTGGGACGGATTTTATAAAATTTGAAAATCAGCCCACATTTTCATTTCATTTAAAAGCGAGTCGCGCCGGCCCGTGGATCGGGTAGGGTCCACAATACCCATCTCGAACAAGCGGTACTGGCCCTCCGTGTGGCGGTTAAGAAGCTTCACCCTTACTTTCAAGCACACCCCATCGTCCTGCTAACCAATCTCCCTTTGCGAAGCACTATACATAAGCCTGACCTATCAGGAAGAATGGTCTGGTGGGAAATTGAGCTAAATGATTTCGGCATCCAATATAAACCCCGCTTGGCATTAAAAGAGCATATATTAACAGACTTTTTAACATAAATCCCTCAACGGGATGTAGACCCGGGTAACATTGGCTGGTGGATTCTTAACGTAGACGAAGCTTCTCGACAGACGGGAGTTGGAGTCAATTTGAAACTTAAAGCCCTAATTGGGGAAAGGATAGAGCATGCCATACGACTAGACTTTCCTGTTTCCAACAATGAGATGGAATATGAAGAAACCCTAGTCGGAATCGACCTCATAACGTTTGTATCTTCAGAAAAAATCATCCTCCGAAGCGAATCTCAACTGGTGGTAGGCCAAGTAAACGGAGAATACTAAATGCGAGACCAATGCATGATCAAGTAGGTACACCTGGTTAAACTACGACTGGGGAGTTTTGCGGCCTAGAAGCTTGAGCATATCCCAAGGGACTTGAATGAAAAGGCAAATGCTTTGGCAGTAGTGGCCACATCCCTCCCAATAAAATAAACGATATTCCTCGTCTATTACCAATAGGCATCGTCAATTACCACAAACTAGGTAAACGAGATAGATGAAGCGTGTTCTTCTTGGATGACTCCAATATCACATTATTTGACCTTGGGAGAACTGCCAGACAACAGGACTGTAGCCCACAGGATCCAGGTCAAGGCAGCTAGTTTTTCCCTTGTGAATAGACAACTATATAAATGGTCTTTGGGCGGGGCCGTATATTATGTAGCCTCCATTGCACTATCAATACTTTTACTTTTAAGATATATTCAAACACCAATACAAATACAAATACGTTTTCAATACCGTAGCTTTATGCTACTTATGCTCTGATACCAAAATAATATGTAACACCCTTTTCTTTTTTTTTATAGCAATTTAACTGTAGCTCTAATACCAAAATAATATGTAAAGTCCAGCTCTACCGATACGAATACAAATACGTTTTTTTTATACTGTAGAATATATAATAATATGCATCAAAACATTTGCGATAGGCCCATCATTTTAGGATAAATCCCACATTTGTACAATATGGCATTATATGCCCTTTTCAATCAGATCATTTACAAAACATATTAGAGTTTTCAATATCAAAACATTTACAAAATAAAATCAGAGTTTATACAAAATGGTCAAATCCATTTCATGAATGCGTGGTCGGATCTTTTGCCCGACACCGGGCTTTGGCGTTGACTCGTCTCTCGGTCTTTGTCCTCGTACTGTTCACTCGATGCTGTGATGGCAAAACAACACTAAGCATTTTCATGCTTAGTGGTTCTATATAATTCTCTCTTCATTTTAGTTTAAATCAATTCATGCAATGTTTATAAAACAATGCTTTTGTATATTTTTCATTGACCAATGCACCAAAACCAATGTTTATAAATCAATTCATTGACCAATATATATATATATATATATTCATTTACATTCAATTACAATTCATTGGTCATTTCAAGTTATACAATTTCATATACACTAAATAATTCAAATCACAAATCATGCACTTTTCAATCTCATTATCATTTTTTCCTTATCGAATTGAACCTATGCTTTTGATTACTTGCGAGTTCTTGAATCATAAACACATACAGTCGGCTATCTTGTAGGCGGTATAAAAAAACAATTGCAACATAGTACGGTCTCATTGGGATGCTGACTGATTATTAAAAATCAATTTCATGAACACTACCGATACTGTCCCATTGGGCTACGGATCGGAGTGACATTTCATTACATTTGCCACAGTACTGCTAATTTGACCCTTATTAGTATACCAATCTATCCTTAACTCAAATTTAATAGTTAACATTCTTTTAAGGGCATTTAAATCATTCAATACAATTTACAATAGTGTATATACATTTGGATACAATAATTTATTTTTCAACACTCATGCAAATTGTCATATGATTTTTATTTCGTAATCGGTTGTCTCAAATCAATTTAAAAAAATCAATATGCAATTTATCATAAATTATTTCAATATTTCATCATATTTCTCAATCAATTTTGAAACAATGAAAGAAGAGTGTAGAACAAACTTTCACAAATTTGAAACAAGAGAGAGATTGAAGAACAAACTCAAAAAGGTTGTTTCTCTTATTTCATATCCTCAGAATCCCGTTCTTGGGTCAAGCTTCCTTGTCACCAACCCCTAATCTATCATAAATATGTCATAATCAAAGAACAACCCAAGAAAGATAAATCAGTTGTGCATTCTAGGATTTTTGGTTAGGGTTGATGTCTACTACTCCTTCACTTGCAAAATTTTTTGGGGACACATGAGCCATATTTTTCTCATGCTTCTTTCAATAAAATGATAGCTCTATGAGTCTATTTTCAATAGAAATTGGAATCATCTTATTTGGATCACCCAAACCTACTATTATTTTCGATTTCTGGGGTCTTAACTCCATAAATTGGTAATGGTTCCTTAACTCATTTTAGGATATGGTTCTAAGGTTTCTTCTCCAATTGGAATCATCGATTTGTATCACGAAACTCAGCTATTGCATTTTACATCTAGACTACTCTAATTTGCAAGACAGAATCTGCACATAGCTCCACTTTGACAGATTTCTGGGCACTTTGGGGTTACAAATTACATACACTTCCTTCAAGTAAATTATTCTAGAAGTTTAGTTTACCTAGAATTTTGAATCACTCAGTTTGGATGAGTGAAACTCAACTTATGGACAAAACACCACAACTACATAAAACAAAGAAGCATACTTAGTAGGCTACTGAAACTCACCTTTAAACCCATATTCGAGTCTTAGAGATACAATTTATACGGTCCCTTCCATAAATTTGTAGCTCTAGCTCTTATGGTTCTTTACCAATTAAAAATCACTCCATTTGGATGATTATAACTTAACCTATAGCCAAAACAAGAACAAGGTTTTTTAAAAAATTTGACAACAACTCTTTTGAAACCTCACCATTTCCTTTATACAAAAATTTCTCAAAACCAATCCAAACCGATCAAAACAACCAAACACAGCTTAGAGCAACCCCCAAAACTTGTTGACAACCAATACAAACACTTTCATCCAAAAGTTTTGGGGTTTTCATCAACCCAACACAAGAAACGAAAAGTTAGGGTTTGGTTTCCATACTTTAATCTTTTGATTCTTCAATACCAAGCATCCTTCTTCCTCTTGATCTCTTAAACTCTTGGTTACTTAGAGAAAATCATCAATCTCCTTTCTCCACAAGCCCTAGCTCTCTCTTTCTCTCAAAGCGGAAATGTCCAAATGTGAAAATGGCTTTCTAAGACCAAAATTGGTCTTTAATCCCATTACATGGCTAAGGCCATGTTTGGCTACTCTATTAATTCTCATTTCTCATTTTTGTCATTTTAACACTTCATTTCACTTTCATTTCATTTTATTCACATTTTTAACATTACACTCCTCATTTAGGACCCTCGGGTCCCCATTTGACATTTTTACTAAATTTATTTGGCTCCTATAATATTTTTGGGTTTTTATCATTTTTCATTTTTAGTCGTTTAAATATTTGAAAAATATAATATAATTTATTTTACACCACAGACATGTTATAAAGCGTAGGATATTTTCAGAGACATTCCCATAAATGTCTCACACCACTTCGACAAAGGAAATATATTGGTAGAACTCCATTGAAAGGATATGTAAGAAAACCGTTGGTGGTAGAACTTTGGCTCATGGATATTACAAGGTTATTCTTGTGACTATGAGAAGCAGTCTGACGCCTACGTCGGAAGTGTGGCCGTACACTTAGCGACTAGCCCCATCTCAAGGGTGTTGGCTCGAATCTAACTATCACAAGCCCCAGCCCTTTGCTTGATAGAGTTGATATAGTAGGAGCATTCTCATATATGGAAAGAAGTGTTGTGGTTGCCATTGGCTGAAAATGGATAAAAGTTGAAGCCTTCACCTTCATCAAAGATAAGATATTTATATCTAATTTAGCATGGAAGAATCATAAGTATGGTTGGAATGCAAAGGTCAATTTATGAGTGCAACAGGTTTATTGTGCAGGGTATCTGGGAGCTCTGGTTTAAATCAAAAACACTGTATTCTTTTCACAGTGTCATGAGCAGTAGTGCTTCGGCCCGAGCATCAAACAAAACTCTCTTAGCGGCTTTGAAAAAGCGTTTACACTCGGCTAAAGGAAAATTGGTAGACAAGCTACCAGGAGTTCTTTAGGCCTACAAAACCACTAGCTGGAAGCCGACTGGAGTATTGCTGTTCGCCCTCACCTATGGGATGGAGGTCTTAATTCCTACATAAATTGGGGTGCCCACGCTTTGAATGGAAGTCCTTGGAGAGGCAAATACTGAAGCCATTACCAAAGACTTAGATATGATCGACGAACTTCGTGAAGCTAGGACTGTGCGTATAGCATCGTACCAACAAAGAATGACAAACCTATATAACAGGCATGTAAAACAAAGTGTATTCCGAGTCGGAGACATAGTCTTGAGAATGGTCTTTGAAAATACGGCTGATCCAACAACCTGCAAATTCCAATCAAATTGGTAGGGGCTTTACGTGATAGTAAGAGTGGGGCTAACCGAATCGTACATATTGAATAAACTAGACGGGACGTCAGTGCCCAGGATGTGGAATGTTATGCATGTTAAGAGGTATTATCAATAAAAATTTTCTTTAAAGATATTGTCAATAAAATTTTCTTTAAAGTTATTATCAATTAAATTTCCTTTAAAGTATTTTCTTTCAATTCTTGGAATAGTCCTCATATCAAAGACCAGAAGTGGCTTCTAAGCTTGTTAGCACATATCAAAGATCAGAAGTGGCTTCTAGCCTACTAGCACATGCCAAAGACCAAAAGTGACTCATAGCCTGTTGGCACATGCCAAAGACCAGAAGTGGCTTCTAGCCTACTAGCACATGCCAAAGACTAAAAGTGGTCCTTAGCCTGCTAGCTAAAGTCAAAGCTTAGGAATGGAGCTACACTCACCTGTCCATGTGCAATCCACACCAGTTTCTAGTTCTCTAAAAATTATGACGGTTATATCCCTGAAGCAACTATCCTTGTCTAGACTCATAGCGAGAAGTTGTAAAGTAAAAATATATCAATTAAATCAAATGTCATTACAAAAGTAAAAAATTCCAATCATGATAAGATTCAATAGTTCCATGAAAGATATAAATCAATTTATTTATAGATTTATTCTGAGGAATTCAAAAAAAAAAAAAAAAAAAAAAAAAAGAGGAGGAACTTAAGATTTTCCTTCAACATCCCCAGCAGGAGCATTCTTCTCAGGTTCCTTTGCCACCTCGCTCTGATGCACCTCAGTTACTGTGGCCTCAGTGGGTGTTGGAGCCGAGGGGCACTTGGGGTTCATGAAGAACTCTAGAGGGAGTGGGCCAAAGGAATCCGACATGTTGTTTGGAACTTTTGATTGATCACTACAGATGTTGTGTTTGAACACACAACATCTGTAACCATAGACGAAGATCAACTCCAAGGCCTTCTGGTAGTCCTCCTCCATGGCCTCTTTATCCTTGCCTACTTGAGAGTGGAAAGAAGACACTTCATCCTTAGCAGCTCCGATCTCCACCAGGAGTGAAGTTCGTTCAACCTTCAGGCGAGCAGCCTCAGCCTCAACCTTGCACTTAGCCTCCTCTGCAACCGCCAGGGCCTCTTGGACCCTAGCCAGGTTGTCCTCCACCCGCGCCTTCGGGTCATCTGCCATGACCGTAGCTATCCAAGCGAGTTAGGCCTCTTCTTTTGCTTCATCCCTCTCCTTCTCTGCACTTGTAATCTTCTCTGCACCAGCCTTAGCCTCTCGCTCCCAGTGCTTAGACCTAGCATTGACCTTCACTAGGGCGTTGTCTAAGGCATGGTGCATGGAAATGGCTGACTGAGCATAAAGCTGTAGCTTCTCAGCATCTTCCAACCTAAGGTGAGCCTCTCTATGTTGGCGCGCCATGTTCCGAATAGCGATGATAACGCACCGTAAAGAAGGGGTAGGGAGAAAATCCTGGCTTATAAAACCCCCTTCGAACTTGTTAGAAATTTTAGTCGTACCCAATTTAGAGGCGGAGTCTCGTTAAAGTCGTGGTTGAATAGCCACATCCCATCTTGTTCCACACTTATTTGGTAGGATTTCTTATCCATATAGCTAGTGAAGGGGATGGAATACTCCTCAACATGAGCCACCACCGATATTTGGAGGTTATTGGGGTAGAGTTCGCGCATATGTACGATAGAAGAGTCCCTCTTGTTAAAGGGGTTCTAATGATCAATAGTGGCCAGGGCAGCATCGCGGACGGGGAGCTATGTCTCGTCGAGACTGAAGCCCACTCCCGTCAAGCAACATACGAGTCGGCACCGGCTGATAGGTAGCCTTGCCTTGCGAGCACCGGAAGTTGCTAGACTGGATCGTCACAGCCCCAGCCCGGTAGACGATGCATTTTGTCTCTGGGGAGAGGCCTCGCTTACCGCAAGCTTGATCGGCGTTGGGAGGTCCTGCGGCAGGCCCCATCTTCCAGCGATACACGAAGGCCTCCCTTGGAAGCATCTGGCGGTACCCTCCCCAAAGCGAGAGGAAAGGCATCGAGGCTTGCTGGAGAGTCAAGTAGTAATGCTGGGCTCTTCTAAAGCCTCTTCATACGGCCTAGACCGCCGCGCGTTTCTTTTATGCGATGCTGCGGGCCCGAGAGTAGTCTTCCCTTGAGCACTTGCAGCTTGCTTGTTGATGAGTCCAAAACTCATATATTTTTAAGTCCAATTTTATTGCATTTTTTAGAGTTATTATTCAATTTAATGCATAATTATGGAATCTTCTCACAGATTTGTATTTTATAGGTTTTTAATGAAAAAGAAAGCAAAATCAGCAAGAAAAGAAGGAAAAATGGCTAAATCAGGAAATGCACTTATGTCACGACATAATTCCTTATTGTCGCGACAAAAGCTCAAAGCAACCAGTAGGAAAATGTTGCAAAAAAAAGTGTTGTCATAATTTAAGCGGGACATAGAACAATAGAATAATGTCGTGACATTTGCAAATTATATCGTGACAAAGTTAGTGTAGAATAAATGAACAATTGTCATGACATTCTAGGCTATGTTGCAACACAATCAAGGTTAAAAGGCAGAAACAATGTCACGACATTCGTTAATTATGTCGTGACAAAAATCAAGCAGATGGCAAAAAAACTTTATCAAGACATGTAAAGGTCTGTCACAACAAAGAACAAGGCAAATGGTAGAAAAACTTTGTCACGACATGGAAAGCTCTGTTACAACAAATGAAGAGAGAAATCAATGATGACATGTTGAAACAATGTCGCGACATAAAAATTGAATGTCACGACATAACGAAGTGCAGAAGGAAGAAATTCTATCGTAACACAAGCTAACTTAGTCGCAACAAAAGGCTAGTAGATCAAGAAGAAAAGTCATGTTGAGTTTGTCACAACAAAGATTTATATATTGCGACAAACAATTAGGAGAGTTACATATTCAAGGCATGAAATATGTTACGACATTTAAAAACAATGTCGTGACATTAAGTTCAGAAGCTAGCACTACAAGGCAAGGAAATTGTGTCGCAACAGCAACAGATTGGGTTGTAACAATCAAAACATGAAGTTAGTTGAATTATGTCTTGACAAGAATGCTTATGTCGCAACATAAAGTTCAGAGGCTAGCATTGTAATGCAAGAAAAGTATGTCGCGACATTTCAAAACTTTGTCGCAACAATGACTTAAGAAGAGCACAAGGCAGGAATGTTGCGACAAACTCATAATAAGGAATTGAGATACAATAAACTGCAACAATGTCGAGACATTCATTAATTTTGTCTCAACAAACTTCATAACAGCTCAAAAGAAAGAACAAGACATGAATGTTGCGACAAAGCCATGACAAGGCTCGAAGACACACCAATGACATTTATATTCACGACGATTCATAAGCACATCGCTGACAAACTAATGAGTAGAAATTAAAGACATAAAAGAAATGTTGCGACAAAACTAGCCTGGCTTTAAGATGCGAGAGCCAGTTGTAAATGTCAGCAGCATAGACAATTAATGTCGCGACAAAACTGACAATTGAAACATCTTGAAATCCACAAATTCAGCCTAGAATTTAGGCCCAACATTTATTGAACCTATAAATAGAAAAGCTAAAGGTACACTGTGTAGCCTTGCAGTGAACCTTGAGCAGTCCTGGGAAGAAATGAAGTCTACTGTATATATATTTTTTGTTTTTATTTTTTATTTTACTAGGAGTTTGATTTGAGTTAAATTATGAAGCTGATATTATTATAGATTTGGTTTTCAATTCTATCTGAACTTGATTGGATTTAGAAATTTTTCTTGAATCCATTTCTCATTCAATTGATCACAGTTTCAATGAATTTGTTTGACAAACTAGTCATTATGATTTGTGATTTAGATTTGAAAGATTAAGCTTCCTCTGGGAAGGAATTGGTTGATTCGACTATCAATTGTAGCAATATTATTAAAGTTGTGAGTATGAGATATGGGTTTATTTAATTGATATTGTTCGTGTATGGAGTTGTTCTGAATACCAGTGATCTATACCTAGAAGGAATTATATATTTGTTTTGATTTCCAGGATCCCTCTGAGTGACACAGAGAAGGATTACTTGAGAATAGAGAGTGGTCACCTGGGGGTATATTTCACTAGTATTCGATGAACTAATGCACTTTAAGTGTAGTTTTGATTCTTCATGCATTTTGTTCCTACTAGTGTTAGGACAATTTGCTGATAGATAATTTCTCACTCTTAGAGGTTTCATCTCAATTTAGCAGAATAATCTTGATCCTGTGTTGGCTTAGATTCTAATCAAGGAGATGTGGCATTCTAATGAATTGTAGATTGAGATACCAATTGAATTGGGAAAGGCCTGTATTATCCTGTCTATGGGTATAAGCAGTTTCTAGTCATCATAAATGGTTGTGAAGTACTGGAAAAGTAGCTAATTAGACCCATTAACCTAGTTTAGGAATGTGGTTATCTAATTGGTGAAATGTATAGTGTCAGAAGGTTTTCCAGGACTATACTAATGTGTTCTTGGACAAATCCAAAATTCAAAACCATAACTAACTTGTTATTTTGAACCAAATGCATATTGATAATAAAAAAAAACTAGTTTATTTCTCATTGTTAATTCAACTCAATGAAAACCTTGATTTTTTTTTTTAATTAGAGAAAAATTGGATAAAGAGTTATTTACATTT
The DNA here is from genome assembly GCA_016808115.1 of Tetrastigma voinierianum. Lineage (NCBI taxonomy): Eukaryota > Viridiplantae > Streptophyta > Magnoliopsida > Vitales > Vitaceae > Tetrastigma > Tetrastigma voinierianum. The sequence goes on along the minus strand of JAEQBH010000220.1, from coordinate 1,410,690 downwards.
AAACTGTTAGTCACTCTTAAAATCCTTTGAAATTATAACTTCAAATAGTTGATTTCTTGAGTAGTAGGGGTAATTGACCTTTAGATTATATAATCAATCGTGGGAAGGACTTAAAATCCACTTTTATTACTTGTATAACATGTGTACTTGCAGTGATTTAGACAAAAACCAATTTTCATTATTACATACACATTAGAAAACACTTCTTATAAATCTTAGTCAAATAACAAGTTTTTGGCATTCCTGCTGAGGATTGAATTGTCCATGGTAGTTATGTTAGAAATTAGTTGTAGTTTTTGGTCTATATAAAAAATCAATCAATCACTTGCGCATCCGCATGGCAAAACCAGTGGCGAGACTGGACATATCTTCCTCACTCTTCTCAGCTGGCTCGCTTATAATATGAGGAACGGGACAGGCCCCCTAAGCCTCTTATAAGGAAGGAACTGGATTCGCCTAGTCCACAAAATCTTCTAACCCCGCATTGACAACCTTCACCTACCCAGCCTTCTTCCCCTTCTTTCCCTTCTTCTTCTCCATTGCCTAGGGGGCAGGCTTTGGACTAACCGGGGCTTCTTGAGCGGTCTTGGCTTAAGGCTCTTGATCCAACACCGCTTGTGAAGAGCTACCCGGGATCGATTTGAGAAGGTCAGCAAGAACAAAATGTTCGCCCTTAATAAGCTCTGCTAGCAACGGGAGGGGGATGACGTGGACTATATAAGGAAAGGGGTTGACACCTAACTCCTGCAAGTTCTTCATAGACAAGAGGAGCTCGTGATTACGCTCCCCCCTCAGTGATCTCGAGTAACCGTCTAATGCTCTCCAGACTAGCCTTCTCCACCCAACTAACCAGCCGGCCTCGCTTACGTCTATCTACAAAAATTTTAGAAAAGAAGGGCATGTCAAAACACAAAAATTTCAGAAAAGAGTGCATGTCAAAACGCAAACGACCTAGTGGAGTACAAGCCCCACCAAGCTGAAATAAATCTAGGAACAAGAGAGACTGGTTTAGATCAAATAGAAGCCATGGAGAGCCTGGCGTCTTGTACCACGGACCTTTGACTGAGCCAGCCCCTTTCGCCCCGATCTTAGGAAGTCAGGGGCCGGTTACAAGTGCGGCCGGGGCTATGGGCCGACATAGATAGGTGGCCCCTAATCCCCGAGCTTCCAAGTATAAAATAAAACAAATATCACCCTACCAGCGAGAATATCCAGCGGTAGATGAAGTTTATACGATACAGCCAAATCGAGAATCAGAAAGATGTTCGGATGTATAGAATGCGGGAGGTGCCACAGTAAAGTCACGGCTTGTTCACGAAAGAAGGGATGAGAAAGTGAAGTCCAGTAGCAAATTGCTCTCGAGTAAAATAAACAGAATTATCTGCCCCTCCTATGGTTGTTGCAGCTATGTCGTTTGACACCTCCAATCTGATGACGGTGGGACATGCGAAGAATCCTAGATTCCTCTGAAACATAGCGTGACTAAGGCAGCTCTGTCGGCATTTCCAGGGACCTCTCTTCGCTGGCTTTGTTTGGTAGAATCTCTTCGTGACCTCTACGCCATTCTCTGAACAAACAGAAAACGAGAAAAGGGGAATCAACCCAAAACCTCAAGACAAAGAGCCTCCATCTGAGGTTTAACAATCCATGCGACATAACCTAAGAACCACTGGCTTGAGGAACCTTCCACGGGACTAATAGGATGTCTCTAAACCTGGGAACACCCCATACCCAGCCTGCAGCATCATCACCGAAACCCCACTGGCGAACGATGTTCGCAACCTTAGAAAGAAACAAAAACTTTCTAACCCAAGAAAACCCAACAAACAGAGCCACACAAAACACAAAGAAGGAGATACAAACTAATTTTGAAAAAACTCACCGGAAAATTAAAAGTTGTAAAGGGATCTCCGATAATTCCTTTAAAAGAACAGTTCCTATAAACATAGGAGAAAGGAATTTGTAGTAGGTAAAGAGCTTTGAGAAATCGTAAAAAGGGAAAGCCTCATAGCCCAACCCCTATATTTAGGGGCAAAACATCAACGAGCGCATTAAATGTGCCATCAGGACATCATACGCCACAAACATGTTAGGAAACATGCTCCGCCCACGCACTTTATATCCAAACACACTTCACCTTACGGTGTGTTCAATATACGCATTAATTCTCTTAGTCCTTTCAACTTTCCACACCTAAGATTTAAAAACATAGTATTTTCCCCCGACTAAAAAAGCAAAAAATTCCGGTAGCGGGGAAAATAAGAACATTATTAATTACCATAATCCTTAGATCCGCTCTTGTAAAGCCAAGAGGCTTACTTGGCTCACTTGTGTAGAGAAGCAGCTGAGCCCACTTTCCATATTAAGACCAGGAGGGATTATCCAGATGGGAAAGTCTTGAAACACGTCTGAGAAAGCTAGGTGGCTTCCCACGAGCCCCAGCTTTAGGCGGCCGATCCTAGGTTCAGTCCCCGATCGGGACATCCTCTACTACTGCATGTGGGAGTCGGGTTATGGATAAGCATATAAAGACAGAAAATACGTAAAAGAGATATTTATTAACGAATTTCCCAGTTTCCAAATTCTTTATTTCTCGGAAGGTTAATCTTTAATAGAGAAGAAGAGATTTATTTCTAAAATTAAGAGATTTTATCCCTAAAACTAAGAGATTTTATTCCTAAAATTAAAGGAATATTGGCAAACCATACGCTACATATTTCGAGAGATCTCAGCAGGTAGGGATTCAAACGGTGAAAGGCTTCTGCCTTTTTCAATCTCCAGTGCACCGATGAGCACAGTCGTTGGAGGTGGTTAGCCTTGCCGTCGGATCGCCTTTTTACAGGTTCACGTTACCTTCACTGAGTACACAAAGTTTTGGCTATAAAGGTCCTTACAACGCTCTCTTTTCTCGAGAAAACATCTTCCCCTTTTTTAAGGTCTCCTACCCGAAACTTCAAGTTTCTAGAACCATATTAATCTCAACCATATTTATCTCTGTAATTTTTTTATTAATAAATATATATATATATATATATATATATATATATATATATATATATATATATATATATATATATATATATATATATATATATATATATATATATATATAACTTAGTAAAGAAAATATTATTGATTTATATTCCAAAATCCAAGGTTTTGATTTATAATTATTATTATTATTTTAAAAAAAAAACACATTTCAGCACCAAGGAAAAAGAATAAAGTTTTATGCAATATGCAAAAATAAATTTATATATAATCATTTTCTGGCACAAAGCTAAAAGGATTTTTTTTTTCTTTATTTCCAGAAAATATATCTAATGTATTTTCTTGAACAACAAAAAATATTGACGTCTTTATTCTTGAATTTTTTTTTTAACTACTGGAATTATATCCAGATTAATAAATATATTTATTTGGAATTGTATCCAAAATTTATGAATATGTTTATCGTTATCATTCATAATTTTGTTTTAGGACACTTGGACATTTTTATCCAAGAACAAATGCATAATTATTATCATTAATTTTTAATTTCCTTCCTAACAACCATACACATTATATAGTAACAACTATATCCACGAAGTATATATTTATTTATTTTATTAAAAAAAAAAACGAACCTCACTTTCTTTCCCTGTATTCCCGATATTGATTATTATAAATAAAAAATTCGGAAACATATCCGATCGCAGTGTATTTCTAAACTCGAAAACAGTTTTTTTTTTTAATTTATCGAATTACATCCAAGATGCGAGGATCAAAAAGTGAGAAAACACAGAAGAATATATAAACCAGAAAATAATGTTAAATTGCTCTGATACCAAAGAAAGAAAATTAACCTGTCAGGCTACCGTGTTTGATGCTCAAGATCTGTTATTTGTTGTTTCACCGGCTAGATTTTCTCACTGCAAGTCATGAATGGAACCACAAATGAGAACCATTCTGTTTTCACAGTGCAAATGCCTTGACCATCATTATGCTTTCTTGGAGAAAAAAAGAAGAAGACATAATCTTCTCTATTGTTCTTGATGCAGAAGAAAATGAGAGAGAATCTCTCTCATATATTCAAATGTGGTTTTTTTCAGACATTTATATCCAATCTTCAAAAAACTATCCCCTCTTATCATTTCATATGATGGGTTGGGCCGAGTCAGCCCACTTGGACACCCAAGCCAGAGCCCAACTCCAACCGAGAGGAATGAAAGTGATTGGCATGGGAACTCATCTAAGTGTTTTAGTCGATGGAGCGACTCTTGGACGAATTTTCAACATGCTTGAAAAGCTTGTTGATAATTTAAGTCTTGTGGATACTCGCACATCTTTTATTCATAAATCTGAGCTGGCCTTTATACAATTAGATACTATTACATTAATAAAAAATCGGTTAAAAATCGAATAACCAGAATCATATACCTGTCTTATTCCGGACGATAACCGGAAAAAACCCTGTCAATTTTCATCCTTTATCTTCATCTAAAAGTTCGGAGGAGCTAAAATCTTCAAACTTTGAGAGGCATTCTTGCAATCCGGGTGGATGAATTTCTAAATACGAACCTAGTAATTTCTTATCCACTTTATCTCTTTCTTTATAATTTTTCCACGTGGACTTCTTAATTATCTTCTCAATTATGTTATAAATATTTTTTATTTTATATAATAAATATTTTTTATTTTTCTAGTGTGAATAGACCGGAGTGTAACATTCGTTTAATAATTCAGTGGAGGCCTGGAGCTACCCAATTCTTAAAGGGGAATTTGTTTAAAAGGGACAAATAAAGAAACTATTTGTAAAAGTAATCCCTTATTTTCATAACCTTCAAAAACACCAATTTTAGACAAAAATGTCCCTCCAGGGTGTCTCTCCACATCATCCCATCAAGGTACCGTCAATTTCTGATTCTCAAAGCTTCGGATCGTCGCATTAACCTCGACAAGAAGAACCCGCAAAAATATGCGGCATCGGCGTCAGATGTTTCTACGACCACGCTAAGCTGTATTGCAGACAGAGAGCGCCACCGCTTTTTCGCAGGTGTATTACATACCTTTTCAATCATGGTCCTCTCTATTTACGGCGATGATATACGATCTACTTTTACCTAAAGTGAGTATTGGTTTCGAAATGGAAGCGGAGCAGGGCGTCTATCTGCAGAGACAGTCGCTTTTCCTTTGATAGCCAATATCTCGACCTTCCGCCTTAAGGATCGCTTGATCATCCCAAGAAATGCATACGCACGCTGCTTCACGGAGGATGTGTCCGAGCCGCGAGGGATTAGTCGTATCACTGGCCGGGCCATCTTTTTGTGAGATGGCAACCACTAGAAGCAGAATGTACGGCAATAAACTCGATGGTTTCATATGATCGATAGTCCACGAGCCGGGCTTCTGCCGTCGTGGTCCATATCCATTTTTGTGCGTGTGACACCCCTATCCCAGGGGTCCCATTGACAACCCGTCAACTTGTAGAAACCTGTAAATATCTGGTGTCCTGATATCACACTCATTTCCTACATATTTAATTCACAAATATACAAAAATATATGCTATACATTATTAACTGAATAGGCCATAAACCGGCCTTAAGTCAACATCGGTGCCCAAAACCGCTTCTTCCCCCCGTGCACTGCAATATCTTTACACGGGGTGAGCAATGCTTGATGGGAAGATTTCCTACAGGAGTTACTTAAAATGCACATGTAATGGCGCATATAAACATCATCACATTTATACCTGGCAGGAATATGGTTTGATGTTTTATGTACGCTATTTCATGTGCATTTAGGTGGAGGCCTCAGAGGGAAAATTTTCTATCGCATCGCTTCATCCCGCCGTGGGACCACATTTAAAGCAGTGACACTTACTAGTGGGATCTGTGCTCCTTAGAGGTCTGATCGAGGAAGAAAGCCGGATTTATACTTTGATATATATTTTGTAAATATATATGGATTGGTATTTATTAGTATAAGAGTGATGGAACTTAAACTCTATGGACTATGGTTTTATAGTAGTCATGTGCTTATATTTTAGTATGGATAAACGGGCCATACGTGGCCATTTTTATCATGTATGATCCTAAGCTGCTTGGTTGTGATAATATTATACTATACTGCCATGTAATTTCCACAGTTGTATTTTGGGTAGAGCTCGCATGTGCTGAGACTCTCTCGCCCGATTGCTAAACTGGGTCCCTAAAAGGGGGACACGATGGCGCTTGCCTGCCACTTCAGACATCCACGTATTCATGCAAGTTGATTCGTTGTCAACGGACCCCCGATAAGGTGTCATAGTGTAGGGATACTCGCCCTCGCGGGCTTTGATCCGTCTGCCTTCTCAATAAAGAAGCCAAAAGCCATGGTACCCATAATACCCCATTTTTTCGTGGCCGGGAGTTCGCCTTCAGCTAGAAAAACACCGCGCCTTCGACCCGCTTGTCGTCAGGAACACCGGCGACGCTCGCGGTGTTCCAACGCACGCTCTCGAGGGTTTTCTATTTTTGGTAAATTTATTTAGTACGACTTTGGAGTTTCTCTACAAGTTTGTAACCCCTATAAAGGTTATGGTGGTGACGGATTCTTTTATGTCACTATCGGGCTTTTAAGTTTGCTGTGGATACATAGATATCGCGATGTCGCCAAGATTCGCTTTTGACGCTTCGGGTCAAATGTGATGTTGACAGAGATTGGTCGATGGCTACAAGGAACTACATTGCTAAGTGCTAATTTACTTTTGGGAGGGGTACGAGCCTTAGCATGTCCCTCAGTGTTCAAACCAAAAAGACGGAGAACACCCTCCAAACCAATGAAATTTTATATCTCCATGTTCAACGATAAGCCCCCTTATATGCCCCTTTGCTTTGGCGCTGCTATAATCATACTGCCAGAGGCGGTTGAGGCTTTTTCTTTTTTCATATCTTCTTTCTTAACCTCTGCAGTAGGGGATTTTTCTTCAGCTTTTTCTTCTTGTTTAGCCTTCTTCTTCCACTTTTTCCCCTTCTTAGCCTTCTTCTTCCACTTCCTCTTCTTTCTTAGGCTTTCTCTTCAACTTTTTCTTTCGGGCTCGCCAACCCCGATGGTTATGTAATTGCTCTCAGACATAATCTTTCAGCCCATGGGTTATGTAATTGTCTTACGCTCAATGTTCAGCCCGGATGGGTTATGTAATTGTGAACGCCATTTGGTGTAATTAATGAAATTATGTTTCTGGAAATTTTTGTGTTTTTGCTCACCTTATTTTTATCTTGCTTGGCTAACTGGTTATCAACGTGGACTAACCCCCTAGGACAAAGGTTATGGCATTTGTTAAATTCTAGGATGGATTGACCCCCCTTATGATTCCTGATTGACCTAAATGCTTGTTTCCTTCCGTCTAAGCCCAGTCACATTAAGGAGGCAGGCGGCCCTAGCCTCAAGTTTCCATGAGCTTAGCTCATACCCCGTTTATTGTGCCTCAGAAAGCGTGAAGCGTCAGTCAGATTCAAATCGTTTAGAGGGGTGATGAGTCAGCGGTGCATTTAATGCGCCCGTAGGTGCTAGACACTTATGCCTTAGGAGTCATAATTGATTTCACCCGCTCTCATCGTGGTTTTTACATCATTTTTCTTGCTCTCTTCCGCCTAAGAGCCATCACATACTACGCAGGTTGCGTGTTTTGGATTGTCTTTCCGTGCGTTATTTTCCTTATCCCGTGTTTTGCTTTCATTCTCGATACGTTAGATTCCGCTTGCTTCAAGATATGTTTTCTGCGATATAGAACGTAGAGGGTGTTTCAGATATGTTAACTCTTCGGGGGTGGGGTTTCGGTCCGGGCGGGTTCATGTTGCCTCACCTTTTACCAACTTGGTATTACAACATGGAACTCGACTCTTTCTCCGTTCTTGTCGTTGTCCCGCTTGCAAGAGTGACGAGGGATCACAAGAGACTTCTAATAGTCGTTAGCGTAAGAGCTCACGGATACATGCGCCTCTCTCCGTTTTCGTTCTTTTTTACAAAGGGTGCATCATTGATACTTCTCATCCATGGAGGAGTTGAGGTCTTACTGCCAAATTCCTGGCAATATCGATTTTGAGTTGTCGAACGGTCCGGTGAAGGAAATAGTGTAGTATATTTTACCCGGGAACTGCTCGCAGCCGGGCTTTGCTTCCCCATTTCATCTCTGATAAAGCAGTTCTTACACTTCTCCGGAGCTCCTCCTCCTCTTATCCATCTGAATGTCATTCGGATCTTGACCGGATGCAACGTGTTGAACGTCCTTTACCAATTTGACATTTCATTGGTAGAGCTCTTCTTTATTTACACCTTGAAGCTGGGACACGAAGGCCGGCTTATCCTCGTTTCTGGGCCAGGAGCCCCGGCTGCAATTCTTGTTACGAGACTCCCTTCACTCACGACCGAGGCAACGGGCGTGATCTTGGTTAGAAGACCTTGGCATGAGACCCTGGGCTTCCCTTACCTCCCGTTTACTTTGAACCAATCAATGTCATTTCCAGGTGTGTTCAAGTTGTGGGGTTTGTATATCAGTGTACGTTTATCTTTTACATTCACGTACTTAATAAATTTTTTTTTTTTTTTTTTTTGTATAAGGAAAAGCCGGAGAGGTAAACTGGTGAACTGGGTGGAGAAAGCTAGCTTTAAGAAAATTAAGAAGTTGCTAGAGATTTATAAGCGGAAACGACATCACGAAATTCTCTTAATTGTGAGGAATCTTTGTGAATTGAGTCATGTACTCTCATCCCTATTCTTCCGGGCTATCCCACACCCTCTTCCCACGTAAATAGTCGAGGGCGAGCAATACGCATTGCCGATCTCCTAAAGTCAGTCTGGCGCCGTCTCTAGCCAAGAATCTGAGATCAAGGCGTGGCCCTGAACTCCGTGACAAAACTGTACCGCAACCTTCTTTGGCTAGGGAGGATTCCGGCCTTGTCCCCCAAATATCTAGGAAGGACAATAAGGGTAGCCGTCTCGCGAGCGACTTCCTCCTACAAAAAAAGGTTCCTATCCTACCCCCCCAAGCATCTAAGAAGGGAGGGCGGGTGCCTGAACAGCTAAGAGCGCCTGGAGCGGGGGTGGAAGATTTTGTTCCTTGGGTTTCCCCAATATCTAGCCGCCCCCTGCTAGCGAAGAGGAAGAGGAGGAGGACGAGATGGCTGATCTGCTCATAACTCATGACGGAAGTGCAAATTGGCAGCCAACTTCAAGCTGGCGATCGATGCTACCCTCGAGGTGGGTTGCGAGGGTCAGACAAACACCCAACCGAGGGTCTGATCGGCAAAAGGAGTAAATGCTATGGACTGGCTTCGAGATGGCTTTCATGGCCAACCTGGCCTCCGGAGACTGTGTTTCCTGCTGGATTTAGGAGAGTTATCCTAATTCATGAGGTCCAAGAGACATTCCCGAGCGTATCATACCTACTGCATACAAGGCTACATCTTCGTGAGTTCAGCCGGCAGTGAGGTCGTTGCTTCCGACCTACTGCTGGGCCGAATTCTTACATTCCTCTACGGCAAATTCTTTATGAGAAGTATCGACCCAGCTAGGAAGGTGCCAGATTATCAATCGCGGGTCGTTTAATCGGGCGACCGGTTGGCCCACATGGAACAACCAGATCCGATGCATTGCTTCTGATGCCTAGAGTCAGGCGAAAGCAGGGGGAAGGGTGAAGAATATGTCATCTCAGTCACTGCCTATGCTTTTAAGGAAGATCTCAAGTAGGTGGTTGAAGACGGCATGCTAATACGTAACCGCAACTTTGTCCAGTCGGCGGAGGTGGTAAGCTCATAATTGCTATACATTGTTTTATTATCACTTCCGAGCTATTGTTTTATTCTAATGCGTTCTTTTGCAGGCTGTTACGACTATCCGCAACATGACTTTCTAGCATCAAGAGTTCTAGTCTCGGTTGAGGGATGTGGAGAGGTTGCGGCTCTATGCCTAATCGATTATCTCTGACCACAGGGCGCTGAGTGCTTCCTTAGCTAAAGTAGAGTCAAGCTCCCGGCGCTAGGAGAATGAGGCCAAAGAAAGCGTTGAAAAAATGGCCCGAGCTGAGGCAGAGAGAGATATTGCTCGTCAGATGCCTCGATAGCCCGCATGGATGCCGATGCGGCGGGGAGTGCCAAGGCGAAGGTCGAGTCCGAGTTAGCTAGGGTCCAAAATGCCCTGGCGATTGCAGAGGAGGCTAGGTGGAAGGCGGAAGGCGGAGGACTAGGCTAGCCGTTTGGCCAACAAACAAGTTTCTCTGCTTCTAGAACTCGAGACTTGTAAGGATGAAGTGTCAGCGATCTGGGCAAAGGCCCTCAAAGAGAATGAGGCCCCAAGGGAGGCTTACGAGGAGGGCTTTGACGTGATCTTCAACTATGGGTATGATTGTTATGCTTTCGCACATAATATTTGTGGAAGCCAACCCAAGGTTCCAAACGGGATGCCGGACACGTCTAAGCCATTATCCCTAGTCTACAACCGATGCCCCCGGTACTATCCCCGCAAAGCTTCGTCTATCGATGTTCAATCCTTCAGTGAAATACTTAATGCCAAAAGTGAGGCCTTGCCATGTCTCAAATGGATAATCGAGGCAAGCGAGCATCTCTACCGTAGGTCGGGTTTGTGCAATGCGCTTGATTCTTCCGTAAGAATAACCAAGGAGATTAATGAACCTGATGTCTCTGGCGGGAACTAGGGTTTGCATTTTGTCCATTAAGCCCTGTTCCTACACCTATGTTCTGTATCCCTAATTCTTGTTGTTTTCAAACCAAGCCCAATAATAAAGCATGTGTTGTTCTTAGTAATAAAGCATGTATTGTTTGCTAATATGATGTTGTTGCTCTATCTTTATCGAATCACGCAATTAAGTTAATTTAGCCGGGCAAGAAGATGTACCTTGAGTAGGACGATCAAGCTCAATGAACACTATGGTGTTAAAGATTCATTCGCCTCTTCTATCACTTCCTTACCCAGTTTCGCATGGTGTACCAAATAAGTATCAACCATACCGACCTAGACATCAACCTTATTCTGACTTTGTAATGAACTAGCTGAGCATCAATCATACTGCCGTGAGGGATGATCAACCTAATCTTGGATCTAGTAATGAACCGCTAACAAACTATACTCTGCCAATAGATATCAACCTTATCCCGACTTTGTAATGAACTAGCTGAGCATCAACCATACCGGGCCGGTAAGACATCAACCTTACCCGGACTTAGTAATGAACCAACTGGGCATCAACCATACTGGGCCGGCAGGACATCAACCTTACTTGGACTTTGTAATGAACCAACCGAGCATCAACCATATTGGGTCGGTAGGACATCAACCTTACCCGGACTTTGGAATGAAAGGTTAAGATGGGAACATGGTTAGAAATTGAATCATTCTTTATTGATAGTACCTTTTAAGGTGCATAACATTCCACATTCTAGGTACATGTGTCCCGTCTAGTTTATCTAAGGCATACGATCCGAATTCGCCGGCCTGCGTTACAATATATGGTCCCTCCCAGTTTGGTTAGAAATTTCCGACTGATGGATCGACTGTGTTCTCGAAAACCTTTCTTAGGACCAGTCCCCAATAAACATCTGGGTTTCACGCACCGTTGGTTTGCTACACTGGTATGATGCTCAAGACAACCCGCTGCTTCGCGCAATTCGCTTGCCATGTTCCAGTCTTTAACCACATATCTGACATTCGACCGCTTCGTATATCGCCGAGCCGCGCTATCGATTTATCGGGACTATAGTCTCCATCCCATAGGTGAGCGCGGGCGGATATATCATTGGCTCGCTTGACCGCCATTCCTCAGAGGCCCAAAGTACTTTGAAGAGTTCATCTCACCCACTTGCCTTAAGTCAATCTAATCATTTCTTTAAGGCGCGACTGCGATTTATTAAGCTTCCTCACCGCCATTACCTCGCGGATACCAAGTGGGTGGAGTATAGCCTTTATTTCACCCCGGCATAGTTCCCGATGCCCTGTTATCAAATTGAGGCCTGTTGTCTGATACAATTGATCGGGGTATACCGAATCGGCAAAACAATATTCTTCCATGAATCGAGGACATCCTTATCTTTAATTAAAGCAAAAAGCACTGCATTCATCCAATTTGTTGAAATAATTAGTGAAGAAGTAATAAATTTTTCTGAGCCAAGGTGGTAGGGAGCGACCCGACTATGTCAATTCCCCATTGAGCAAAAGGCCAAGGCCTGATGGAAATTAAATCCCGAGTCGGGTGATCTCAAGATGTGGGCTAGTCACGGTGCATCTACACACTTTTGCACATGTCACGCGCTGATATCCATGATCACACACACCCTGAGCACGCTCTTCTACCGTTCTGGCCGCTTGATGATTACAACATATTCCTTCACGTAATCTCACCTAATACATACCGGTCCCCGTCTAGTTAAGCACTTTAGTACGCCCGCCTGCTGATCATCATTTAAATACCGCTTCATTAACCAAATGTAACTCTCAATAATCGTTTAGACTCCTGTGGAGCTGTCTTTCATTTGGGAGTTCTACCATGTTAATATATTGTACTATAGGGTCCATCCAGGAAGGGGAGACCTCATCCACTTGACTTACCCGTGTAGTGATAATTGAAGAATCTGGCTGATAATAGATGGGTAGGAACACTGTTTCCGTCATCGGAAGAGAAGTGGCTACGGCGACCAAGGCATCTACTTTATCATTGCAGTCCTTGGGGATGTGTTCGAGCTTCCAAGCTGAAAAGCTACCCAAGCATTGCTTAACCAGGGATACATACTTTGTCATTCGAGGGTCTCGCGACTCATATTTTTCAGCTTACTTCCTACCACCCTAACCCAAAATCACTAATCATATAAGTCATTTCAGCCATTACGTAGTTGCTAGTTCAATTCCAGATAGAATGGCCTCATATTCTGATTCATTGTTGGAGGCGCTGAAGCTTAAACGGATAGCCTACTCAATTTTCTCCCCGGATGGAGAATTAAGTTGCAAACCAATGCCAACTCCGGTTTTCCGAGATGCCCTGTCTACATTAAGGGTCCATCAGCCCCAAGATGTCCAGTTTATTTGATCGGGAGATTTTGCAAAAATTTTTCCAGAACCCGCCTTTAGAGCCAATCTTGGTTTGTATCACACCCGACCTGGCGAATTCAAGTGCCCATCGATCCATCCCCATGTCGCTCAGGAATTGCGCTCCAAGAGGAAGGTCATTTAGCACAACAATGGGGTGTGCTTCAAAGTACAAGCTTCTTCAAGGTTAAATTCCTGAGGCTTAACGCCGCATGTTCGAGATGGTTGTATCGAGTTTTTGCTTCGCTAAGGACTCATTCAATGAAAAATACCGCCTCCGCTCTATTTCATCTTCCTTAAACAAAGGCGCATCTACCGAGACATCTGAAACTACCAAGTATACGAAGAGTGTTTTGTTGGCTTCAAGGCTAGCAAAGACCGGAGGTTCCGGTAAGATAACGCTGAAATAGCCGTGGAGGGGTCTGCCAGCATTCCCTCATTCCACTGCCCTGGCCAAGCCACCTCGAGGTAGGGAAAGAACCGCCAAAGGTCCAGAAACCGAGAGATGAACCACCCTAAGCGCGGCCAACCGAATTAGTCAACCATTGTATTCCCTTTCTAGTTTATTCTGGGACCTAAAATATCCTTAAGCTGAGGTTGGCTTCATACCCTCTCGGGGCCACCATGAAACCCAAGAATCGGCTAGCACTGACTCCAAAGGCGCACTTTGAGGGATTGAGCTTCATACCGTATGCCCATAGGAGTTCAAAAGCTTATTAAGTGTCTATCATGGTCCGTGCGTTCTTTGGAATTTACCAGCATGTCATCAATGTAAACCTCCATGGTTTTTCCGAGTAGCGGTTCAAATATCTTTGGTCACTAACCTCCGATATGCTGCTCCAACATTCTTGGGCCAAATGGCATCACATTGTCAGAAACTCGCGGTTACGATGAAGACCGCCCACGGCTCGGGGCCGGCGGGCACTGCATTTGATGATATCTCGAGAAGGCATCCAAGAACGATAACATCCATGCCCGTCGACAAAGGCTAACAATTTGGTCTATCCATGGTGTAGGAAAAGTTGTCTTTTTCTAAAACATGCCTCATCGGTGATCCGTTTAGTCCATGCAACAACCTCCATTTATCGATTTTTCGGATCTGCCACCATCGCGCCCATTCCGGTACTTTATCTCCCCATGAATCTTGCCTTTAAAGATTATCCACTTTGCCTCGAATAACTCGTGGCGTATCCGCGGAAACGCCTCACTTTTTGTCTAACCGGCCTTGCCGAAGGAATGACATTCAGGTTGTGAGAGGCATGTATGGGGTTAATGTCGCTATGACCAAAGGAGTATTATCTAATCCCTGGCAATGGCACCAAAAACTTGTTGAGACCAAAATAGGTATATACAAATTAATGTCGCTATGACCAAAGGAGTATTATCTAATCCCAGGCAACGGCGCCAAAACTTGTCAATTAAAATATAACTTCAGACTTTATAAGAAGAATAATTTTGTCACTAAACTCAATTAAAGATTTAATTGGTCTTAAAACTCGCAAGTGCAATGTGTCGCATAAGTAATAAATGGACCTATAAGTCCGAATATCGCTCCTACTAGATTGAAAAGAATTTAAACTTCAACTACCCTTAACTACTCAAGTTCTACAATTATCTAACGCCCGCTAGAAAATTTAGTAACCTAATAAGAATTTTAATACTGAACCTTGCATTTAAAGAAGGGAAAATTTAAATCAATATAAATTGGGATTGAAACCTAGAGATTATCACTGGAAGACACCGATTTCACTCACGTGAAATTATCAATTCCTACATCATAATGAAATTATCGAGTTCTATCATAATCATTATATTTTCCCTTTTAAGTTGGAATGAATTTGTCGAGGGCGAGGTAGTATAGTTGGATTCTCCTCTAACCATACTTTTCATTGAGTAGAGGTTCATGTTCATTTACTGAATCATCATTCTAATCAATTGCTTGTAACTTCAGGGTGCTTTACTCTATAAGATTTGGGTAGTTTTACTAATGCACTTCATACCCATTTCTTGCTGGCTGATTCTTGCTGACGAGGAATTACTAGATTTCTAAAATGAATGATGTCTCTCGCATCTGTAAGATGGGGGGGAGTTATTAAATCTTATATTTGATTAGATCTCATGCTCAAGATCATTCTTCCACTCAAGGAGATCTCTATTTGATTAAATTGATATATCACTCAACCATTCTCAAAACCATGAGTAAATTAAGATTTCCATTCAAGAATCTTCGTAAATTTCATTACTCTTCAATATTAGCTCCAAAGATACTCCCAAGTAACTAGTCTATACTCTCGTGAATCTCCATCTCTGCTACACTAAAGGGCCTTTAGAACTGCAGCTGCATAATACTCTTTCTATGGGTATAAGCTACTAAAATTGGGAACAATTAATTTCAGAACATCACCATCCAAATAAATTCAAAACCCTCAACTCAGGAAATTTTCTTCTCATTGTGCAGAAAAGACCATAACTAACATCATATCTTTCCCAATAGAAGTAGTGTTCTCGAAAATTGGATTACAAGATAATAATAAAAATACCGATCAGAAAATTCCACTCATAACTAGAATCGATCAAGAAATGATTTCCAAATTTTGTCCGAGTTCAATAATCAAACAATCCACACCAATTTTAGCATTTAATTTCAACTTTAAAACTTATGAACAATTTACTATTTCAGATCTAGTATACAAATTAAGCAGTCCTACTCTAAATCTAATCTATGAAGAAAAGAATAAAAGAAAAGAAAAGAAAAGAAAAGAAAAATATAATACAAAAGAGTCATCAGCTCCCTAGGTACTCTGGTTCGTCCAATGTTGACCGATTGTCTTCGCTTCACACCGCTTCTATTTATGTGAGTCTCTAAAGCTCGGGGTCCTAAAATTGAGGCTATGTGTGGAATCCCTAAAAATTATGGCCCAGATTTGCCTTTCTTTATTCTTACCAGAAGGTGTCGATGCAGTTTTGTGTCTTTGTTGCAGGTCTGTTATAGAGCGCAAATAAGTTCACAAGAGAACTTGAAGATCTTGCGGTTCTTCGCTTCATTTCATGACAAGACATTTTGTTGCAAATAAATTTTCTTCTTTCAAGATGATAACTCCTCGTCATGACAGAGGTTCCTTTGTCACGATTAAATATATTTTGTGCATTTCTCAAACGCTTATGTCACAATACCGACATAATCATGTCGCAAATACGCTTTCGCGCCTTTTGCAAGTCAGGTGTCGCGACCTAAGTTTTCAAGTCGCGGATAACTCATTCGTGCTATGTTGCAACACTGCCTTGTATTATCTCGTGATTTCTATCGCAACCCGTAAAGTCTCAAGGTAAATGTAGGCTTGTTGCCACCGAGCTTGACTTTATTGCAAACTTGTTATTCCTGATGTTATGTATTACGACTTCTGCGGTCACAATATTCGCATCTCAATTCGCCATTTCATGACGACTTCGTGTTCAAATTTTACTCGCCTGCCAGAACCCGCTTTTGTTATGTCGCTGACGTACTTTCGTGATTGTGTCAAATCTTCGTCCGACATATAAAAGTATGTCGCGAATTTTGTTTCTCTCTGTCAAATTTATTTCAGGTTGTGAAATTAAGATTCATGTCGCGATATGATTTATCTCCTACTAAAGTACGCTAGAAGGCTGGGTTCCTTTGTTGCGATTAGGCTAGTTCAACAAGTAGTGTCACCAGTCGCGACATAAATTTTTCTGACATGATCAAATTCTTCGCGAAGGTTTCTTCTCGTCTCAATCCACCCTCCATGTCGTAAGAATTGTTTGCGGATACAGTAGACTTTGCCGTGACATAGATTCTCGCTTCTTCCGATTCTCATTATGTTGCAACATAATTGATCTTTTGTCTCACCCTGGCTTTCTTCCCATTTCTCGTCGTGACATGTCGCTCTCGTCATGGCAAAGGCATCCGCTCACTCCTTAGATCTTGTGCGACACAAAATATTGCTGGCGACACAGCCTTTCTAGCCATTCGCTAGACGTTGTCGCGACACAATCGAACTTTATCGCGATGCAGATTGTCGCAATTGCTATTTTTCTCTTCTTTCTTATTGGAAATCTCTCATTTTTGAATTAACTCTTGCAAAACACAAAGTTTGTAAATATTCCATAATTTGGCATTCAAACAGCTTTGAAAATACTAAAAACAAGTCAGAAAAATGGATTAAAAATAGATGAGTTTAAGACTCATCAATGGGGTTAATGCCGACCATGTCTAAGTGAGTCTAGGAAAACACATCCACATTACAGAGCAGAACCTGATGTATTTGTTCCTTCTCCCCGCTGGATAGGAGGGAACTAACATAGGTGGATTTATCTGGCTCTACTAGGGATATCGATTCCAGGGGGTCTACGGCTAGTCTCCCCCTGTCTTCCACCCTTGCTTAGGCGGTGAGCTGTAATTGCTATTCTGAGGTTTGGGTCTCGAGGGTCGGACTGTAGGAGCTTTCGTTTTTCTCACGCCCCGCGCATCGACAATTGATAAAGACTACCGTCGCTTAGTCAGTCGTCACGAGGTCACCTTCCAGAAGGTCGTAGCTAATCATTTACGGTAGGCCTGAGGGCACGACTTCATCACATGCGCTAGGGCTCTACTAACGCATGGTGTCAGACGGCCCGAATCCTCGACAATTGAAAATAAGACCTGTTGAACTACGAGCCCTACCTTGAAGGGGAGAGCAATGTCGCCCATTGTTACTGTGGTTACCTCATTAAACCCGGACATGATTATACCAATCGAACTTATCCTATCAAAAGAAATGTCTATCTCGCCTCGGGCTACGCAGTAGTCGCGAACAAGTCGCCACGCCGCCAGGTCAACCGCATCAGTACATCAAAATCGTTAATACATAAAGTAAGTACAAGTGCATCGTTGTGTGGAGTAATGACCCTGGAAAGGTTTATAGGGGGAAAGGATATAGGGTTATCGATCGGCTGGATTGCTTTGTTGCCGTCTCGACGCGGATGCTTATCGACCGACGGTACTAAACGCGAACAACCTTTCTTCTCGAGCTGGGATCGACATCGATCGTCAGCCGGGCTATCCAGTATATAGTTTATGGTAGGCCGAGGTTCAGGTGGGAGCTCTTGTCGCTGCTATTCTTCGATCGCAGGCGTGCTCAGCCCCGACCGCCTCCCGTATTATTGGTCTCCCGAGGTGGCCTACTCGACACTTTTTCCACCATAAATTTCAAGCTTCGACATCGGTTGGTCTCGTGCCCGTAGTCCCTGTGGTAATTACATCTCAAAGACTGGTTGCGCTTTGCGGGATTTGACTGAATGGGGGTGGGCCATTTGAAGTCGGGGTGATCCCGGATAAGAGGAAGGAGTTCAAGAGATGTTCGTGAAAACCGCGGGGTTCCCTTTCTCTTTATCGTCTCTGAGCGTTGTTCTTACTCTGGCTCCCTTTTGTTCAAGGTGACCCTTAGTGGCCGGCTTGTCGCTTTCAGGCTATGATCATCACTAAGCCAGAGGTCAGCCTGATATTGTCCTCTAGTGTTGATTATTATTTATCCGTCATTCACAACCCCTTCCATCACATAGGCGAATTTAGAGATAATGAGTGTTATCAGGTGGTCACCCAAAACTCATTCCAAAATTCGAGGATCAGATCCATATCAGACGACGAATAAATCTTTGACGACCAAATCTTCGTGAAATCTACATGGACTCATCCTCCGCTTGAAGATGGTTTGCGGGAGAGTCGATGTTCCCTTCATCGAACCGAGCACTGTGTACCGGGAAACAAATGCAGCCTTATAACTCATCGAATCAGCTGATAAACCTCCGTGGAGTTTAGAAACCAAGCCAGTGGCGCAGCTCCTTCAAGCTAGCTTCGAACACTTTGCATAACAGTTTCGCCATCTCTTGCATTGAGTATCATCGCTCCCATCAAGTGCGTTAGCGTGGCGACTCGGTCTCGGCCCGACCAGACATGAAGTCCGAACCGAAACCCCCGGACGCTGCTTTAAGCCATTAATCAAACTTTTTGTTATCGCTTTATTAAATTTTAGTTTTCAAAAGTGTCGCGAATCTCGAATCCTCGACTTGAGGTCAAGGATCCAAACCTGAGCCCTAAGGATTCGACATTTTCAATTATCTTATCAAAACATTTGGCTTGTGTTGTTCATTTTAGATTTTGTAATCACGCGGAAGCATTTTCATTTTAGGCAAGCCCATAAAACATTTACACATTCAAAAGGCTCATACCACTTACATTTAACAAGATGCATTTACAAAAATAATGATTCAGAGTTCAAACTGTTTTACAAAATGTCAATGTTCAAAAGAAATGGAGTAATGCATATGACGGAGCATACTCCGCAGCTCTTCTCTCACCATGACTCGAGCTCCTGATCTGGTCTTGCTTCAATGTCTATCACTTAATTTCCCGCGCATTAATAAACAATACGCTTAAGCATTTTCATGCTTAGTGGTTCTACGCCTCATTCCCATTCGCTCAAGATAAAATCATGCATTTATCAAAAATAATGTTCTTTATACAATATCGTTGTAATGTAAAAGATACTAATACAAATACACTTTCAATACCATTATTTCGTCAATTTGTGATTTCACATATGTATTATAGAATTCCATCCAATTTAATAGATTCGGGCTTATGAATCCTGTCCTGTTTGCCATTCAGTAGCAATGTGGTTTCACACTTAATATTACCGTCTCACATATGACTATAGAATTCGACATCACGACGTGATTCGGGGCCAGAATCCCGCTCATGTTTGTCATTCAAGAGCAATGTGATTTCAAGATTCAAGAATACCGTCTCACATATGACTATAGAATTGACATTCACTACAGATTCGGGCTGTGAACTGCCTTGTTTGTCATTCAAGAGTATCATGATTTCGCATTGTATTAAACATTTACCTTCATGACGACCACAGAATCCCACATGTTGGTCATTCAATAATACGATTCAAATCAATTCTACTTTATGCAATAAATTCGCTTGTAGCTCAAATACACGTATACGCCGATATTTGTCAAACATTTCAAATACTAATCATTCGACCGATATATATGTATATTTGGCAAATAGAGAGCAATATGAGAAAGGAAGAACGTAGAGAACAAACTAGAATAAAGACTGGCATAGAACAACCGCCGGAATAAAGATCGCTTATAACAAAACCAATTATCGATTTTCGCTCCTTTCATATCAATCAGGTCAGTTATCGTCTTCACCCCACCTAGTTAAATGCAATTTATCTACTCTACGTTAAGCAAATAATCATAATTAACGAATATCGCCGAGGCGCGGTGTACTGCGACGCTTTTTGACTTAGTCTCATTCTTATTCGAACCCTTATTATTCATTTCTTAGGGTTCTTATACTAACGGTGTATGAATTTAGGGCTTAAAAACGCAAAACTACAATAATCCGTCATTTGAGCTCACATGTACCGGTGACACTCAATTGCATCAGACATGTTACATTCGCTGACATGTACCGACATGCCGACATGTACCCCATGTTACCTTGAGCGGGTGTACCAGACACCCCGCACTGCACTTATTACGTTCGGAAATTTTCCGCATTTGCTTCTTTGCCACTTCTTTGATACCAATTCTCCTTATATAACTTCCCCATTCTTTAATTCAAAATCATCATGGAAATCATCCAAACAACTTCAAAATACTCATTGGTGGCTTGTAACCTCATACCACAAACCCTGGTAAAATCCTATGAATTCACCCCAAAGGTCCATCACCCTTCTAAACATCATATAATTTGATGATTCCATGTTTGTTTTCTACCATTTGGGGTTTTACCCACATAACTCAACAATTTAAGTGTTCGGGGTGATCTTTCCACAAAACTCTGACAAAGGAGGACAATTCCCCCAACCCAAAGCCTTAGGAAATCAAACACACTTGATCCTAAGATGCAAACATACCTGGTTTTGGTCTTCCTCCTTCTCCTTCTTCTCTTCCTCTGCTTTCTTTGCTCTCTTTCTCCTCGTTTCGCTTGCTAGGCAAATTGGAGACCAAATTATGAATTTTGGTTTTTATCTCCCTCTTTTATACTCCCCTAATTCTCTTAATTTCAAAAAGGTCCTTGATCATTTAAATATTGCAAATCAACTTATTTTATTTTTATTTTGGCCCATCTCTACTCCCTTTATGATATTTATATCCCTTATGGAAATTTCACTTTATCCTCACAGAGTGCCACAATTTCCCGGTTCACTAAATTTATAATTACTTGTCAATTTATCAATTTTTCCCTGAAAACACAAGTCAGCTCAATTCATGCCCGTATATAATAAAATTATTATAAAAATTATAGTATTTTGGGCAAGACAGCACAGTGGTCATACTTGACGAGGAGCCATCATACATGGCAAGATGGTATGAGACAGCCACGCCGCTGGCTCGTAACTCAAGATGCAGTTAGCCCAACTGGGAGGATAATATGCCTCTCAAGTCCTGACAGGCGGATGCAGTGCATGTGCCAGTATGAGTAAACAAGGTAGGATACATGAACGGAATGATGGTGCTACGCCCTTGTGCCACGTGGGCATATTTTTGGGGGCTTGCTCCGACTGTCGCTGCTCTCTGTTGATTTCTCTTCGTACTCGGCGAGGCATGCCACTGATGAAACGGCTGGAACAGCACGAGGCCCTCTTCCTGATTCCAAATTTCTCCGATCGCGGTTCTTCGGGGTGGCAAATCGTAGCGTGAGAGCTACCAGAGGATAACTCGCCGTCCGCTATCACATTACCGCCGCAGACGGGCCTTGCTTTATTCTCGTTGACCGCGGTGTAGATGGCTGCTCTCTCGTGCATTTTCCCCTCGATTCTCTTCCAAGCGAGCCCGCTACAGCGACGTTTTCATGCGTGATGGTCAACACGACTTGTAATTTAGCCATTTGTCCTACCGTTTCTTCGCTAGTTTCCATATCTTAACGCCGTAAGAACCGGGTCTTCAAGGGATCACGGTCGGGTTGTCGCCAGGCACGATAGACCTCGACGAACCCGATGAGCAAGGTGAACTACCAAATCTTCATGGCGTGGGGGATCGCTTGATAGCCGACGTAGCCTCGCATGTTCCCGATGAGATTTTTTGCTTGGTTGTTCCCACAGACAGCGCCAATTGTTGTCTCTCGGATTCTTAGAGTCTCCGGATCGTCGAGGCATTAACCTAACAACAAGAACCTACAAAACAAACAAGGCACCGGCAGTGGTATGTCAGCCGGCTCTTCGATGCTTAAGTTAGACAGAGAGATAGAGAGCGTCAATGTTAGTTTTTTAGTAGTGTATTTTTCACATACCTTTCCCTTACGATCCCCTCCCTATTTATGAAGGAGGAGGATGATCCACTTTTTATGGAAAGTGGGTGATTGGTTTCTAAAATGGAAGGGAGGAGGGCGCTTCATTTGTACATCAACCGTTTTTCCTTTTAGATAGCCAAGTCATCCGAATCTTCCGCCTCAAGGATCGTTTGATAATCCTAAGGGCGGTTGGCATACGTGGCTCAGGAGGATGCGTCCCTGAGCCACGCCTATGATTAGCCGTAATTACTGACCGACCATCTTTAGGAGATAGCAAACAAATTAGAAGAGGATGTACCGGCACAAATCCCGAGGCTCAGCCAGGATCTGATAGTCCACGAGGCCGGCCGGGCTTCGTGCCGCGGTCTAAATCCATTTTTTGCCGATACTAGGCCTCCCGGGCTTGACTGCTTCGGGGCTTTCCGAATGGGATGTCGAGCCAAAAGGCATGGTACCCACAGTACTTACATCATTAGTTATTTATTATAGACTTAACTGTCGTCAAGTTATAATTGGAAGGAAGTTAAGTCAAGGTTCTGAAATTAATAGTTATTTATACTGGACTTAACTACCTTCAGGTGACAACTTGAAGAGGGTTAAGTCAAGATCCTTAAATCAATAGCTATTCATTCTAGACTTAACTATCGTTAAGTTACAACTTGAAGGTGGTTAAGTCAAGATACTTACATCAATAGTTATTTATTATGAACTTAATTATCGCTGCTATAATCGAAGGAAGTTGGGTTAAAGTTCTAAAATCAAGAGGTTATTTATGTCGACTAACTACCTTTATGACAATCAAGGGGGTTAAGTCAAGGCTCTTTATCAATAGCTATCAGAACGCTTCAAAAATAATTCCTAATCTTTATAATAATTTTTATTATATATTCGTATGAATTGAGCTAAACTTGGTTTTCCGATAAATCGATAAATTGTTAAATATGAAATGTGAAATGAATATGTGAGCATATCAAATGTTATATGCTAAAATACGAAATTGATTGAACCTTTAAATAAACCTAAGTATAAAAGGCAAATTTGAATTTGAAATGAGGACCTAAGGGTCAAGAATAGAATAAGCCTAAATGCAAAAGTGAATTAAATGATAAATGAAAGTGAAATGAAGACCAAAAAGGAGAAAAATGAGAAATGGAATTTGTGTGTAAGCCAAACATGGCCTTACACTTAAATAGGGAAATAAGACCAACGCGTCTTAGAATCGCCATTGAGCACAAACCGTATTTGAGAGAGGGGGAGAGGAGAAAAAGCTAGGGTTTTGGAAAATAGTTGGATATTTGTGTGAATCTCTCCATGTTTGTTCAAGATTTTGCAAGAAATAAGAAGGAAAAAGGCTAAGGCTTCAAGTGCAAGGGGATTTGAGGTAAGAACCAAACCCTAGATTTATTTAAATGATGTTTGGTTTAGAAAAACCCTAATCCATCCATAGTTTTGTTTGAAGTATTGGTCAGAGTGATGACTTTTTTAGAATGTTTTGTTTGATTCTATGATTTGTTTTGAGATTTTGAGTGATTTTTGGAAGAAATTGCAAAAATGATCAAATTGGAAAATCTAGGCATTAGGCTCCTACACCGCAGCGTAGGGAACCCACGCCGCGGCGTAGCCCTACGCCACAGCGTGGGATGCCCTCACCGTGGCGAGGCTGGGGTGCCAAAATGGCACCAATCGAGTACGCTATGATTTAGCTTTGCTACGCCGTGGCATAGACACTGTTCACAGCGAGAAGATTTCAAATTTTTGTTTCGAAAGTCTCGTATTCATACACCTATAGTTTAAGGACCCTAATAAATTATTAATGGAGGTTCAATTAAGAATAAAACTAAATAAAAAACATACTGTACCTCGCCGCCGAGGCGAAGCATTGGGCAGACTTAGTGTCTTAACCCAAGACCGTTAACAAAGATTAATCGTAATTCACTAAAAATATATAATAATTATTTATCCACTAAGAGTAGCGTAATTGTTATTGACTAGGGACGGGTGAGGATCACCTAACCTAGAACCGAGATCAAAGGGAAGGAAACGAGAGCCGACAACTTCGGTTTGTTCACTGAAACTCTATTCTTATTTCAAGTGTTTTGGTAGTATACCAAATAAATTTGAAATGATTATATGGAATGAGTATATCTTTGAAATGATATTACGAAAGTGCATATGGATTTGAAAATGTGATATTTGAAATCGTTGACAATTAATCGCATGAGAGTGATTAATTGAATTGTAAACGAATTGGTCAATTCGACATCTTAAATCAATCGATATACCGAAAGAGCCGACACGGCGGATTCACCAACCGAATCCTCATGAAGGCAACCTGGAATTGTCCAATGCTCCCACGGCGGATGCACCACCCATCCGCTCGCGACAAAGATATATATTTAAATACCACATGTCGGGTGCACCAATCGCATCCGGCACGATGGAAGACCGAAATCGTGAAATGTGCAAGACATTGTCAACGATAAAAGGACGGTGATCTGACCAATGTAATTCATGAATGTAAATTGTATAGACAAAGTGAGATAACAAACTTTGATAAATGAAAATGAGATTTGTAAACTAAATACGGCCTTAAGAGTATATGTTTGAATTTCATGATTGAAGAATGATTTTGTTGCATGTGGAATTGCATATTTTGACATGATCAATGATTTGTAGCGAAAAGATGCGAAACGAATAAGACGAAGATAATTTGATATAAAATGCAAGATTTTATGATAAATGCATGTCATGCTGAATCAAAATCGAATAGAATCAGATGTAAACTACCAAGCATTTAAAATGCTTAAGATATATTTTATCTACGCGTTATGCCGAAAATACGAAAAGCAGCAAACATCAAGAAGCCGCAGAGTCATAGAGAAAGTCATACAGAGCAACATATAATTCATATGCATATCATTTCTTTTTGAACACGTGATATTTTGCGAACAAAGAGTTAAACTCTAACCATTGCCATAGATTACTAGAAAGCCGCAAAGACACACCATTTTGTAAACGAATTGTATAAGAGTAAATGTTTATGGGCCTACCATTTGAAAATGCTTCTGGGTAAATGAGAACTCTAAAATGAAATGACGTAAATAAAACGTTTTGATAAGATAAATACAAACGGGCGGAGAAACCGCTCCTGCTCTGATCCGCTTATCTTACGAAGGCCTAGGATTTGGGTCGAGACATTTTTGAAAAAGAAAATTTAAATAAAACGGTAAATAAAAGAGAATTAAATGAGCATCCCTAACTACCAGATCTACCAACCTGGCCTGACCGAAGCGATGCCGCGCCTATTTAGGTCTCGCACTTAACTATCGCGGTTACAACTCAAGATGGTTAAGTCAAGGTACTTACATCAGTAGCTATTTATTATGAACTTAACTATCATCACATTATAACTGAAAGGAAGTTAAGCAGCCGCTCAAATCAATACTATTTACGCCGACGTAACTACTTGTAAGTGACTACTCAGTGGGTTGTCGTTTCTGCTACATTATTTATTATATGTATTCTTAACTATCACAAATCTAAAGGTCGTCTATGAAAGGAAAGAGTTGGAACAATGAGAAGGGCTGAATCATGGGAGGAAGGAGGAGATGATCGTGAGGGAGGAGATGAAAAAGTAGGAGGGAAATAAAAATGAGGTGGTTAGTAGGGTAAACTTGCCCACATGAAGGTAATTTTATATTTCTTTTTGGGTTTTTAACAAAATGATTATTTTTGCAAATAGTTTCTTTATTTATCCATTATAAACGGATTGCCCATCCCTAAAAGTGCAGACCCACCACAAATGAAAAAGCATCAGAGATTTAACGCCCCCATAGCACAAATTAATATCGACAAACACTTATTCAACTTCTTTTTTGTTTGAAAAAATAAAAATAAAATAAGGAAAACATAAAGAATACGATCAACTTAAATACTAAATTCAAATAATAAATTTTTTTTAAAAGAACATCAAAATTATGTTTTTTAAGTTTACAAAAAAGCTATGGGTTCAGCTATAAAAAGACCGTTTTCATATAAGAACAAATTTTACACCGTTAGATAGTGATTTTATCTCTTGAGATTTATGTAGATTAAAATTTTGTCTGAGAAAACACAAATATCAAAAAATAAAATCATCATCTAACGGTGTAAAACTCATTTTCATATGAGAATGAGTTTTTTATAACCGAACCCAAAAGTTATTATCAAGAACGATTTTAAAAAACTGAAACCTAAACAAGCTCATAAATAAGATTCTCATTACTTCAGAATCACAATAATAGGAAAGAGAGCGCTGAAAGAGAGGGAGAAAGGAAGACGAACTATAGATAAACATAGAGCGGCGGTCGCCTCGGGGGCATGGATTAATTTTTGTGCTTAGTTACATAAATAAATTCACAATAATCATACACTCCGTGCCTACCCATAGACATACCATACAAGTCTGCATCACTACAACTCATCCGACCTTGAAATATTGGTATACTACTACTACTACATTGGGCATTCCACCCATTTATTCCGACAAGTGCAAGGTCCCACTCATTGCACTATGCGCACGCCCCATACCCTTTTCTTTCGCAACTCACAATGCACAATTATAAGATGTTATTGCCAGTCCCCCCCCCTCCCCATCTTCTTCCACACTAGCGACTCATGCCGCCTTCTACCGTCGGGGCCGTCTGGGACGACATGGTGCTCATCTCCACTCCACGGCTCTGTCTCTCTACATTCCCATGCCATCCTAAAAATATATATACATATATTACAGAAATCCCACCGTTAGAGATGAATTGAGAAAGTATAATCCCTGAGAGGAGAAAAATAGCAAAATTAGAGGATACCGATAGTCATGTCGAATCCACGGCTCTTGAGCTCACGGTACTCTTGGCAGAGGGCGCAGTACTCGCAGCAGCAATGAACAAGGCAATCACCGCAAGGGGTCGGCTTGAGCAGGTATTGCTGCCTCATTTTGGCGCGGTAGAAGCAGGAGTAGCAGCACGCGCACCCCGTCACGCATGCTATTAGCGTATACAGCGCTCCATTTACACCGCAGGCTGCACCAAATTGAATCATTATTCAGAACTCTTGATAGTTGATAGTTGATACCCAAATACGGCTCGTTGTGATGGAAATTATGAATTCTTTTAATTGCACGGCACACTGAGAGTGTCACCGGGGCAAATTAATATTCACTACACTTACCGGAGGATCCTTTATCGACGATCTCAGCAATTTGCCCAAACGTAATACAGGGGCACCAGCACGTTATGCAACCTGTAACAACCAAACACAGAAGATGCATGATTGAGTTTTCAACTATATATCTATTAAATCTCAGATCTATTTGGCGCGTGTTTTGGACGCGCCACCATAAATCCATTTGGGAGAGAAAGAAATGGGAGGGGGGGCAAGAACGTACAATTCCGCGGGTCGGAGAAGCAATCGCAGAGGCCGGAGGACCAAGGGACCCGAGGAGCCTTGACCTTGGGCTGAAGCGGAGCTTGGGAGGGTTTGTCTCCGAAGGACGGCTCCGGGGAGCTCACCGGAATTCCAGTAGCTGTTCCGGTTGTGTCAAAGGATGGAGGAGATGGCTCCGGCGGAGGAGTGGTCATGAACCTGCGGTAATCATCTGCAGAGTACATGGTGGATTGAAAGAAGTAGGGAGCTGTGATGCTTCTTCTGATCCTAAGGGGAGATCGTCGAGGAAATCAAGAAAGAAGGATAGAAGAGAGTAGCGATCGAAAGGAGAACTGATGAAGAAGAGAAAACTCAGAAAAGCCTACGGTCTAATACATAGAGAAAAGGATTAGATATAAGCGCGGGATGTGGTGAAAGGGCATGAGTGAGTCAAGCTCGCACAAGAAGAAAGTCTGTGTCATGAACCTGCAAGGAACCCGCCACTGCTTGGTCAAAGTTCAAACCCGCGTCAGCTGTCTTTACCACCCATTTTCCACATTTCCGTTGTATTATTAATATATTAGTGTTTTTTTTTACAAAAATAAATATTTGTTTAAAACACTTGTAAAATTTTTTTTTTAATGTTTTTTCTTGGAAAATGATCAATTTTATACAAAAATGTCATTATTCTACGTTTCATTTTATATATGTACATTGTTTTTGTAAGAAAACAACAAAAACATTTTTATTAAAAGATGATCAAAATTTTAAAATTGAGTTTTCAAAAATTCTTTTAATAAAATCATCCTTTTAAAAATTGCATTGATTATACCGATCAAAGATCTTTTTTGGGTTGGATAATTAATGATGACTTTTTCAATTCGATTGAATTAGATTTTTAAAACATACTTAATACATATTGTTCGGTTTCCCTTTCCAAACACTTCCTATTTTCTAAAATTTAATTTCCCTCGTTGGAATTGTTAATACATACACAAAAAATGTAGAAGATTTTCAATTATTTTTTTAATTTAGCAATATATAAATAACAAAAAGAATACCTTTGTCCTTTATGTTTGTATTTGGAACCAAACCAGAAAAGATAAACAAAAAGCCATGGACGACCTAATTCAATCATTGTTTGTTTAAAAAAAAAATAAAGTCAATTGTTGTAATTCGCCAATGATGCACTGAATACAAGGAGAGCCACAGGGGAAAGGGTTCATTTCATATTGTCCTATCACAATGTGAAATTAATTGCCGTCGCCTCCGTTCCATCACAACCAAACAATTAAAGAACATTTAGTTTATGATTAAAGGCTTAAACTTCAGATATATGAGTATTGATCAATATTATATTTAAATATAATCTATAAATAATAATAATAAGAATGAATGTTTAAATGAATTAAAAAAGGTAAGAATTTATGAGATTATTCAATGACATGTGATGTTCGACTAATTTGCAGATATAGATGCCTTTGAGACTTGTCGCCTAAGTGATATATATATATATATATATATATATATATATATATATATATATATATA
Source organism: Tetrastigma voinierianum (assembly GCA_016808115.1). NCBI lineage: Eukaryota > Viridiplantae > Streptophyta > Magnoliopsida > Vitales > Vitaceae > Tetrastigma > Tetrastigma voinierianum. Next base: position 1,381,371 of record JAEQBH010000220.1, on the reverse strand, counting down.
TATATATATATATATATATAACTCATCGAACTACATTCGTCACATCGCACCAAACTACTGAAGTTTGGTATTAACTGAATATGATTATATTTTTCATTTTCATTTTCTTTAGAAAAGTCCCAAGATTCCAAAATTAAGAAACTGTTGACCTTATTTAGAAATTGAATGCACCCAATCTGGCACCATCTGTCCGATAGGTTAATACAATATTATTATTATTAAAATTTAAAGCCAACCATATTGACATTAGAGATTTACAACAAGGCCATATGATTCTGTTTGCTGAGATTTTAAGTCTTGGACAAGTTCTCCATTTATTAAAATACATTCTTTTTTTAATATATTTAATTTTAAAAATAGTAAATTATTATTATTAGAACCGGACTCCTAATATCTTTATCAGTTAGGTACAATGAAATGCATCATTTTTTTTAAAAGAAAAATAATGACAAAAACCCTTTGTTTTAATTCTTATAAAAAGTTAATCCCATACTACCCCTATTAAAATAACGACAAACCATAAGTCTAAAATTAGATGATGAAATGATAAGACTCTTGAACAATAAATCTAAGACCTTCCTAACAAAGTGAAATTTTACCTAAAAATCATAGAATGCATTCCCCACGTACTTCCAAATTATTAATATGATAACTCAAGACTTAGGAATTAACTAAGAACTTCTAAAATAAAACTTTTATTAAAGAGAAAATAAGGAAAAAGAAAATGGCTCATAGTTATGGACTTATGGTTTAGTGCAGGTCAACAGAGTCATGTCCCCGCTTACCAGATGACATGTAGACCAACAAATTGCTTTGAAATTAGAAATATTTGGTTAAAAAATCTTAAATAATTCAAATTTTATAAATTTAACGCTTCCCATATATATTTTTTAAGAATATCTTATTTTGGATAAAAATATTCTTTATTATTTTTTATATTTATATGTATAAAATGATTATTTTTATAAAAAAATAATGAATATATTTTTGTTAAAATAAGGTAAAAAATTATTTGAGGTTTAGGGTATGTTTGATTCTTATATTTAAAAATAGTTTTTAAAAAAGCAGAAAATAACATTTGGATATTATTTGAAAACTATTCTTATTTTTTGAATTTATTATTTTTTAGTGTTTTTTTCAGAAAAAAAAAAAGAAAAAGAAGAAGAAGAAGGGGAAGCCAAATGTGTTTTACCTTATTTTCTTGTTATATTTATTTTTAAGAACAAACAACCGGTCTAAAAAATTATAACCAAACAAACCCTTAGATTTCCAAATTCGCTTTTCAAAAGATCAAATCACCCTTGTATAGTTTAATTTCCTAATTATGTCACCAAATCTCAATTTCCCAACGTTTGGACTATAGTTTAACTATCACCCGGAATTACTATAATAAAATGAATAATAAATTCGATTAAAAAAAAAAGAATATTAAATATTTGTTTTCATAAGAATTTTTTTAAAATTATTTATTGAGTTAGAATTCAAAGGGATTCAGCAAAGGCAGTAAGAATCATCAGTTGCAGGGAGGATCAGCTGCTCGATTCGCTTGACGATCACAATGTGCAACAGCAATGGACAGGGCCACCGGGGCAAGAACTCTCTTTCAAATTTCAATATGCATTTGCTGCCTCAATTGAAATCAGTGGGAGCTGGAGAAATCCTTCTCTTTTCCAGAAATTCTGATGGAAAGGAGCCACCCGAAGTGTTTACCAAAGGCGACGAGTTCCTTTCATCGCCTAAAATCTTGTTTCACAGTCGATCCCCACTTTTACAAACCCCACCTTTTTGTATATAATCTCCATTTCCTCGTCAATTGAAGATATCCTCATTTCCCCCCCGTCGCTCACACTGAGATTTCATGGGCCTTTGACTACTTCAATTTCAGGTAAGTTTTCTCTTTATCATCTCAATATTCCTGATTCACGATTAGGGTTTACGTTTCCATATCATTAGCTTTCGATTCAAGCTATGTGTTTTTATCTGAATAATCCATTTCTCGAAGATATCGATTTCGTTGTTTGTTACTTTGTTTATTGATCTATAATTGATTTTCATTATTATTATAATCATCCCTGGTTAACACTGAAGTTTGCGGGTCATACAATTGTACTATGGCTAATTATTGCATCCTTTCATAAGGATTTCTAAAATCCTTATGAGTTTAACAGAAATTTGATCACCACAAAACGCAACTGGGGGTAGGCATGTACTCACAAAAATCTACATCCTATTATTGGATTTATACTCTAAAAACAATACGAGTCGTTGATAAAAAACAAAAATTAATAATAAGTCGTTGGATCCCTAAGCTAGTGACAAAGCTCATTAATTGATTGCTTAAGAGGTAAGAAACCCAATAAAGGAGGAGTTTGATTACTTAATAAACAAGAAACCCAATAAATGAGGAGTTTAATTACTTGATAAGCAAGAAATCTTGTAAAAAAGAGATTGGTTGCTTGTTAGACAAGTAACCTTATAAGGTTCTATATTTCATGTTATTTGTATTTTTGTATGAATTAATATTTTATTTTGGCTTTAATCCATGGTAGAAGTTTGATTATATTTTTTTTGGGATGTAACTTGGAGGCTAATCATAAGATTATGTATTCCTCCTTGATTGATTGATTTATTTATTATATGATTTTATATAAATTCGGATTTATTGGATAATTATGTAATGAGTATCCAAAGAAGAACTATTACATGTTACTGTTCATCATTTTTCATATCGATCGAAGCCCAGGTTTGGTGGACCAACACTGGAATCATGTAGGGGGCACAAAGGAGGGTCAATAGGAGGAAAAGGGTTGCCAGAAGACCCGACACGTACTCACACGTGCTGCCCAAAATGGACAAGATTAGGACTTAAGTGCCTGACTTGCAAGGGCATGTATGGGCACGTGCCAGCTTGGATTGGACCTAAATTTGGCTAGCTGATCTCTCTCTTGGTGATTTACATCTCTGTAAAATTTCATGGCAATTCAAGGTCTGTGTAGCAATTGGAGACAATTTTAGTTTTTGGTTTCAAACATTGCCTAGGGGCATGTGCAGCCTTGGACTTGGATGAAATTTGACCAGTATGTTTCTTATGTGGTGTTCTACCCACTTGTTAAATTGATTCGATCTTTTTACAGCGATTGGCGGCGATTTTAGTTTCTAACTCCCTACGACGTGTGGGGGCGTGTGCAGCGTTGGATTTGGACAAATTTGGCTAGTTGTTTCCTCATGTGGTGATCTATCTTCCTGCAAAATTTCGTGATGATTTGAGTTGTGTATGGTGCTTGATGGAGATTTTAGTGTGCGGCTTATGAAGGGGAATAGTTAGGGTTTTATGTTTTTGGGCTTAAAAACCCTAGAAACCAATTCTAACTTGGCTCACAATTCAAATAATTTCAAAACCTAACGGAAATTATTGTGCTTGTAATTTTCTTTTTCTAAGAAACCATGAATTAAGAGCCTATTATTTATTCTTTGCTTACAATTATTTTATATAGATATAACATATGATGTATGCTTGTCATGCCATTTAGAATAGGTGGTGCCATATAATTTCATCATTCGATATATACATGTGCATAATGATATTTGTTTTGTATATATAATATTGTTATGGAATATTTAGTTGAATTAATGTAAAATATTGAATGGGTGAAGGTTGAAATTAATTTAATTAATTTGAAACTTGTGGATTCCATTAAGGATCCAATAATAAAATGATTTTGTGATGTCCCAACAGATAAACATGATTGCATTTTATGAGATTTGATCTAAAATAATTTCGCAATTTTAATGCGATTTTAAGGCCCAAAGTCGACAATACTTAGATATTAAAGATAATTTTGAAATTAAATTAATGGTTATCACATTCAATTTTAGTAACATTAATATCTAGATAATATTATTATGGAAAACCAAATAAATTAATGTAAAATATTGAATGGGTGAAGGTTAAAATTAATTTAATTAATTTGAAACTTATGGGCTCCATTAAGGTTCTAATAATAAAATGGTTAAGTAATGCCCCAATGGATAAACATGATTGGATTTTATTTGATTTGATCTAAAATAATTTCAAATTTTTAATGAGGTTGTATGGCCCAACATCGACAACACTTGGATATTAAAGATAATTTTTGAATAAAATTAATGGTTATTACATTCAATTTTAGTAACATTAATAATCATTCCAACGAGGTTCTGTTAGTGTTATTGAAAGTCCAATTTTTATTGAAACAAAGTTTTGATTAATACATGTCTATGTTATCTGAGAAAGTTACAAATCTAATTTCCCATGAGTAGTGACTTGTTGGTACATGTCTAGGAAAGTCCTATCACAAGGACGATAAAAGTCTAAGGTAAGGAGTTTTTCAGAGGGACCATTATAATCCCATTTCAGAGGGACTTTCCTAGTGTATTAACATATAAAACTCACTACTGTCATAGGTTACAATTTGAGTTTCCAAGGAGATAACTTGGTAGGACACTTTCCGTATCATAGTCAAAATATTAGTTTGTTATAAATATCTTGCCCAACATAAGTGTTTATAAATAAAATCCAGGATCTGTTAAGTATATATAAAACCTACTCATCGTATATTTTGTTGATTGCATGATTTTGTTTGTTTATTTCAAAAAATGACATCCTTTAATCCTCTAGCTACAATTTTGAGTAAAAAACCAATGGATGGAAGTAATTATAACCTATGGAAAATCAATCTTTACATAGTCCTTGATTTTCGGAGAATCAAATTTATTACAACAACTACGAAACCCAAGAAATCCACTACTGATGCTTAGGAGGAAACTAATAAGAAATTTGCAGATTGGCAACGAGCGAATACGACAACTTGTTGTTATATTCTTGCCAGTGTTGCAGAACATCCGCAGAAGCAAATTAACGATCTAGAGTGTGTATCGACATGGTTCAAACTCTAGATGAGATGTTTTCTAAAAGCAACAGTACTACTAGACAAGCAGCCATAGGAGCACTAATGAACACTCGCATGACTAGGGGAATTTGCGAGACCATTATCTAAAGATGATGGGACACATCAATACAGCGGAAGTGATGAGGGCTAAGCTGTAACAAGAGATGAAGGTTGACATGATCTTGGAATCTCTTCCAAATAGCTTTAGTTAGTTCAAAATGAACTACAACATGAACAAACTAAAGCTTACATATGTTGATTTGATGCACGAGCTTGAGAGTGCTGAAAGGTCTGTCGTGAAGCAAGGAAGTGCTTATCATGCTGAAAGTTCCTCAAAACCTAACGGGAAACCCAATGGTGGAAAATGAACAAGAAGAAAAAGGGAATAAGACCAGCTATCAAACCAGCTGCAATGAAGAAGCCAAAAGGCAAGTGCTTCAAATGTGAACATAAAGGTCACTGGAAGAAGGATTGCCCTAAAAAAGGGTATGGGTAGTCTAAATGTTGTTGAGGCTTGTTTAGTGGAGAATTACAATGATAAATAGATCATTAATTCAGGTGCCACTAATCATGTTTGTTACTCTTTGCAGTGGATCAAACAAAGCAGCCTACTTAGTAAAGGACAAAGGAGATTAAAATTGGGAAATAAAGAATATGTTTCTATAAAGGCAGCAGGACTAGTAGAGTTGTGTTTTTACGCTTATCAGACTGTTTATTTGTTGTGGATTTTAAGAGGAATTTAATTTATGTTAGTTGTTTAATTGAACATGGTTTAACAGTGCAGTTTAATTCCTCAGTTTCAATAGAAAGTAATAATATTTTTATTTGCTCAGGAATATTGATGAATGGTCTGTATTTCTTAACTCCTTTGTCCTATAGTATTAATGCCATTGAACATCTTGATGATGAACAACTTCCCTTATCTGAGAAAAGGAAGGTTTCAAATGAAACCTATTTATGACACTTGCGATCAGGTAATATTAGTCCTAATAGAATTTACGGTTTGGTTAAAGTAGAATTTTAAATTCCTTGATCTTAGAACCTATAACTGTAAGTGAATCATGTTTGGAAAGTAAAATGACAAAGAGGCCCTTCACGGCCAAAGGAAATTATGCTACTAAGTAGTTGGGATTGGTACACACTGATGTGTGTGGACCAATAAGCGATCAAGCTAGAGATGGGTATGAGTATTTCATCACCATTATCAATTACTACTCAAGATATGGATATATTTACTTAATATGCCATAAGTACTTTTTAAAAGCTTCGAGAATATAAAGCTAAGGCAGAAAAGCAATTAGGTGTCCACATCAAACAGTTTCGATCTGATTGAGGCGGTGAATACCTATATGGAGAGTTCAAGTCTTACTTGGCTAAAGAGGGAATAATTTCTCAATTATCATCTCCTAGAACACGCCAACAAAATGGAGTCTCTAAAAGGAGAGACAGAACCCTTTTAGATATGGTGAGGCCGATGCTTAATCACTCATCATCGTTCTAGGGATATGCATTAGAAACAACTATTTACACACTAAGCTTGGTTCCATCTAAATATGTTTCAAAGACACCCGCCAAGTTATGGAAAGGGCATAAACCCAGTTTTAACCATATTCGGATTTGGGGTGCCTTGACACATGTCTTAGCACATAAATCCATACAAAAATGTGTATGTTTATTACTAAGGGAACTAGAGGTGAAATATTTTATAATCCAAAGGAAAAGAAGGTGATAGTGAGCACTCATGCCACTTTCTTAAAAGAGGATTATATGAACAATTTTAAACCTAGGAGCAAAGTGGTTTTCGAAAAGCTTGACTTGGTTCGAGATCCACAAGAAACTCCACCATTGTTTCCTATTGATGTTCAAAGAGGGAAATATGTAAAACATATACCCAAAAGTGAACAAACACATGAAACGACTCAAGACCAAATTCAAGTAACTCAAGAACAAGAACTAATGAAGAGGTTGAAAATCCACCTGAATCACAAAACTTGAATCCTCTTGTGCATGTACACCAACCAATGCAGTAAACTTGTAGTGGAAAGATAATATATAAACCTACAAGACATGCTTTATTAGGAAAGATGTATCAAGTCACCACATACAAAGAAGCATCGAGGATGTCACGTACAAGAGTGGAAGTAAGTAATGGACCCGTGAAATGGAATCTGGTTCAAACTAGTATGGTCTCGTAAGCTCCTGCAGGTAAACCCATCGAAGCAAGTTGATCTACAAGAAAAAGAGTTATGGTAAAACATGTGTGCATAAAAGATTCAAGGTACAATGGTAGTCTTTCCTATTCTTTACGTAGATGACATCCTGTTAATTGGAGACAATGTGAAGGTGTTGTCAGATGTAAGGGGTTACTTGAGATAATATTTTGATATGAGAGACTTGAGTGAAGCTAATTATATTCTAGGAATCAAACTTTTATGAGACCGGAAGAATAAGGTGTTAGCTCTATCCCAAGCTTTCTAGTGGCGAGTTTTGGCATGGAGAATTCCAAGAGGAGATTTTTACCCTTCAAATATGGAATTCATCTTTCTAAGGGACAATTACATAAAACTCCCAAAGAGAAAGAACTCATGAGTGAGAAACCTTATGCTTCTGTTGTAGGTAGTCTCATGTATGTCATGTTATGCACTGGGTGAGATATTTGCTGTGCAGGGGGAATCGTAAGTCGATACAAATCAGATCCCAAAGAAGAACACTAGACTGTAGTGAAAACATATACTCAAGTATGTAAAGAGAATGAGAGATTATATGTTGGTGTATTCCAGTGGGAGTCTTGGAATACTTGGTTATACGGACTCTGATTTCCAAGGGGATATTGACTCTAGTAAAATTGCATATGAGGAGAACCTAGGAAACCCTTTTTAATAATACTCTTTCCGAGCGTGTGTTTGAGAAGCATGTAGGGTCTTAGGAGTGTCCAAGCTTACTTTAGAGTAAGTGGGAGTTGGCTACATTTATGCTTTAGGAGCAAGACTAAATGTAATTTCATTTTTTGTTGGTATGAATTTCTTAAATTCTTATACATGCGTTGTTTCACATATAAGGTCCAAATTAATTATGCAATATATGATCATATGGATATGTCCATAGAAGACATGGTCATAGGTTCTCATAATTAATGAATCGTCTCACGATTGATAAATAAAGTTGGACACTTTATAGGTTCTATGAAATAATCTATCTTGGTTATTGTAGAATATTAAAGTGAGACATCATACTGTACTCATTTTGAGAGGGTCAAGAGAGATCTAACTAAAGGTAATATTCTGTAAAAAGGAATTAAATCTCAAGCAATATTAGTTATGTTATTTTTCTTAATCATGAGTATATTATAAATAGGTAGTCAGGTAATTGTCATTCTTTGAGTTATCAATAAGTGGGGTCTCCTTTTAAAGACCAATACCTTGATGATTTGGGAATAATGATCATTTAACCACTAGAGTTTATGAGATATACAAAAATGGAATTTGTATGAAATATCCTCGTAATACATTTCCATACTTGGATGTTGAAAGACACGGTCAGTGCATTGGATCCTTTAGAGAAATTGATAAGTTAAGAGAATAAATAATTAATTGATTGATAGAAACCCATGTGATTAATTATCGATATTTTACAAAGGAAAGATACATTTAAATATGTACATTGTTAATCTTGGAGTTCACATCTAGGCTTTAGTGGAATAATACCGGATAAGATAACGGTCCTAGACTTGAATCTGAGCAAGTGAGAGATTGTTGGATCTATACTCTAAAAACAATTTGAGTCGTTGATCAATAACCAAAATTAACAATGTGTCGTTGAATCCCAAAACTAGCTAATTAGTAACAGAACCCATTAATTAATTGCTTAAGAGGCAAGAAACCCAGTAAGGCGTGAGTTTGATTACTTGATAGGTAAGAAACCTTCTAAAACAATTATTAGTTGCTTATCAAACAAGTAGCCATATAAGGTTAGGATTTGTAATCTATAAATAGACCCCTCTCCCTATGACCATCACATATTCTCCTTAGGGCTTTTACACATATGCAAGTGTTCTCTCCTCTAGTCTCTAGAAATTAGGCACACCCACACGTAGATATATTGAGACTATAATAGCTTGGAATGTCCCGCACCAAGAGGTTAGTAAACCTTAAAGATAATGACATTAGTTTATCACACATCTTATTCAATTATGATCTAGGCTTCTACTGTACATTGATCCCAACACCAACAACTTGAGTAAAATTCGACAACACTTAACAAGGAAACAAAAAAATAAAATAAAATAAAATAATTAAAAAATCGTGATCTCCGAACCCTAACCCCCTAAAACGAATTGAAAAAAAAACATGGAATCAAAAAGATATGGGAATAAATACAGAATCAAAGAGAGAAGAAAGAGAAATGAAAATAAATATGAGAGAAATCATATAGAATTAATTGGATAGAACGGACGCAATTGGATAGAAGGGAAGATGGTAGGTGAAATTTAAAAGAGGTGAAAGCTTAAGAGGTGGATTTGGAGAGTCCGGTAGAGGGAGAGACGTGAATTTGAAAATGGGTATCATAAGGGGCGTTTTGGAACAGAAACTTTATTAATAAGGGCAATTTCGAAAATGAAAAGTGTAAAACACTTCATACTTTTTTAATAAAAATTCTTCAAAGTCTTATATATTTTAAAATTTACTAGTCCTTATATAATGGAGAAATAAATAATATGAGTTTGAATAAACATATAAATAATATGAGTTTGAATAAACATATAAAATTAATTTATTAAGTAAACATATAAAATTAATTTATTAAGTTTAAACTTTTTTTTTTTGTTATTTTCCTTTAAATTTTCTTTCCTTTCACCTATCATCTCTATTTTTTTCTTTAGGACTTTTCAGCTTCTAAATGGAACAAAGCTATGTGACTCTTGAGATTGAAAATAAAATTCAATTTAGGACCATAAAGCACCACGTGGAAAAGATATATATGTTTTTTTTTATAGGTAAATTTATTTATTTATTTTATTCATATTAAGACTTGAACTTGGGACTTCCATATCCCCTCCTCGACCCTTTACTACTCGAGCCAGGCCTCAAGGGCTTGAGGAGGTATATATGTTGACCTAATTTCATAACAAAACTTCCCGAGAGAACTTAGAAAAGTTGGTGCATAGGGTTTTAAGGGTGTGTAGTTTCAAAAGATGGGACTAAAGGGAAAAGAGACAGGAACCTAACAACACCATGAAAGCATCTTTATGAATGACTTTTCTAATGGAGGGACCTTAAAGAATGCTCCTTTTGAATACACCAAATTGCCACAATCTCTAGCCTTTAATTTTTTCCATTGGTTTGAGGTGTGTTGGTGAATTGGGCTGAACATTATCTATTGTACTCCTATATTTTTCTTTCGGTTTTCCTTTTCATGGTCATATGGTAAATAAATCATGCAAGGTTATTTTGTGCCTTTCAATATACTATGAGCTTCCATCATCCGTTTGAGACAACTGAAAGTTGTGATGAGTTTGACCAGGTTGTTTTGGTTTTCTTGTTTGGGCATGATTGTTCTGATGATCATGGCTTTTATCTGAGTCTTAACTGTCTCCAAATATAGTCGGGAAGTTGGCTGTTCCTTTTAACAAATTGCTGTGAATAGGTCGAGTTTTACAATTTTTAATAGAATATCAATGTACTATTATCCATTTCCCTCAACAAATAGAGATTGAAAAGATTAATAAGTATTTTTGTTGGTTACTAAGAACTTAAGAAGCATTGAAACATTAGAATGGAGTGCCTAGAAGATTGATACAAGTTATTATATGATGGTGCCCTATGGCTATCAAACAAATGCAGTAAATCAGTGTGAGTTATATTATTTTGGAAACTACAGCTAGACCTTGTTTGCTCTTAGGTAAAAACAGATTAATTCTTGTTGGATTTCAGCTGATGCATAACGCAGAGCAAACCTACAATCTAATAGGATGCTTTAATTTTTTAATTTCATTTCTGCTTATTAATTCATACCAAATGAAAATATCAGACCAATCTCATCATCATACCAAATTATTCATGTAGACCGACATAAAGCACAGAATTTTCCTCTGATTAGTCACTCAAATGAAACTTCATGAAAATATTTTCTTATTGGTTCTGTTAGAGATCACTCAACTGAACACCAACAAATTGGTCCATTGGACACTTGTCGAAACAACACAACCCTACTTTTCCCATCCATGTCATATATTGGCATGAGAATTATGCTTTTCGCAATTTTGTTATGGAACTTCCTTTGTTCTTCTATACTTTATATCTTTTTTGTATCAAGTTAGTATGTGTAGTTTCTGTTTAGGATGTTATTAATTGGTGATCATGTGTTGCATCATACAGAGTTCAACAATGGACTAGAGTTGGATGAATCTTATGTTGGTGAAAAGCAGGAACTGTCATGCCTTTCATTTCGAATAGAGTATTCAAACGCAGCAGAATAAATAGATCAGAATTCTTACTTCCAACCATTGCTTTTTCTTCAATCAAATCCGAGAAAGAAAAAGGGTTGCTCTTCCAAGATCTCATTTCTCGCCACTGTGATGGTGTATTCCGGTGAGAATGAACTTGGGAACCAACACTACATTCATTTGATATTTATAGGCCTCTGTCCATCACAGAGGCGGTAGAAAATGTGGTTAATCGCAGTGTCGACGTAGCCAAATCATGCTTCCATACATGGTTGTCGACGTATCTTGAGTGTGGCTGTATATAGACCACACTCTCTTAATGGTGATGGCAGTAATCTACCATCGACGTGTACCAAGCTATGGTTGTATATGGACCACAAATTGATGAAGGCGGCTGCATAAATCGCCTACATTATCCCACTTGGTCCATATACTCTAATATACCCCACAACTAAAATGAGATACAAGAATCATAGCAATAGGTTCTCTAAAAGGAGTATTATCTACTAGGTATTACAATGTATCATGTTTTATAATAATCACCATTATATCTTATGAAATAAACCCTACGTTTTTATCTTCGGGTTCATATTTTAATGACATTTCTCAAACAAATAACTGAGTATGCGCACAAACATAATGAGAAATATCATAACTAAAATGGAGTTTCATACTTTGTTTTATACAATAAAATCACACCAATAGACCAAGTCCCATATGATCTATATGATCCTTAAATTTTGACGGTGGCGTGCCCTTAGCTAAAGGATCAGCAATCAACAATTCAGTACTAACGTGTTCAATGACCACTGTTTTATCCTTAACACGCTCTTATGGCTAAATACTTGATGTCGATATGTTTGCTTCGACTTCCACTTTTATTGTTTTTAGCCAAAAAGACTGCAGCTGAATTGTCACAAAATACTTTTAGTGGCCTGGACATAGAATTAATAATTCTAAGTCCATAAATAAAACTCTTCATCCATACACCATGCGATGTAGCCTCAAAACAAGAGATGAACTCAGCCTCCATAGATAGCTCAAATAACGTCTTTGAGACAACCTTAGTTGGAAACCGATTTAATATATACATAGCCGTTTTAAGAGCTTCAATCCATAAGAATTTAGGTAGCTTAGAGCTACTTAACATGCTAAGCACCATGTCTAATAGGTCTCTGCTCCTTCTCTCGCTATACCATTTTGGCTCGAGAACCGTACATGCTTGTTTCTGACAACTATCCCCATGTTCGGCGAACTTAGCAAATGGACCAGGTGCTTGTCCATCTTCAATGTATCTTCCATAATATTCTCCACCTCTATTTATTTTGACTATCTTTATTTGCTTATCGCATTGCTTCTCTACTTCAACCTTAAAGACCTTAAAGACGTCTAAGGCTTCATCTTTATTATGAAACATATAAAGATACATATATTGAGAACAATCATCTATAAAGGAGATGAAGTATTTTGGACCATGAGTGTTCATGTCAGGACAACATATATCTAAATGTATGATTTCTAACACGTTAGCACTCTTCTTAGCACCTTTCTTGAACTTGTTACTCTGCTTTCCCTTTATGCAGTCTATACAAGTGTCAAAGTCAACAAAATCCAAAGTATTCAATACTTTGTCATTTCCCAATCTCTTAATTCTATCAATGGAGATATGTCCAAGTCTCCTATGCCACAAAATAGAGGAATCTTCATTCATAATACACCGCTTATTACCAATATGAGTATGCAAAACCACATTGTATCGTAGATTAATAGAGAAAAGACCATTAGACAAAATACCTTTTCTAATAAGCTCATATTTACAAAACAAATTGAAGGTACAATCTGAAAACTTAAAGGAATACCCTAAGGGTACAAGTCTTCAAACTAAAATCAAATTTCTAAAGAAACTTGGTATATAAAAGGTCCTCTCTAAATCCAAAACAAACCCATTACCTAGGACTATATTGTAAGTCCCTATGGATTCCACATGTGAGCCAACGTTGTTGCCAAATAATACGTTCTCCTCACTTCCCACTGGCTTCCTCAGGTTTCGCATATCCTGCAAGGTATTCAAAATATGGATTATAGATCCAGAATCAATCCACTATGTATTATGATTAACATCAGCCATATTATATTCATAACAAACACGCGAGATTGAATTACTTTTATTTTCAAGCCATTTCTTAAATTTAGCGTAATCCTTTTTCACGTGTCCCTGCCTTGCCAAAGAAACACTCGATTCTTTCGATGCCACTGCGGTACTTTGTTTTCCCCCTTCTCATCACCTTAGTTCTTGCCTCGATTCCTTCCTCAATTCCGTATTTCGCCTCGCTGACCAACACTGACTTTCCCCCTTGTTCCATAAGTAGCTCTCTCTTCTTGAACACACATGTCATTAGTTCATTAATGGACAATTTTTCGCCAGTGTGTGTTGTAGAAGATTTTCAAGGGTCCAAGTACACGCAGCAGGTGTTCAAATGAGGTACCAAGAAGGTGTCAAACATATCAACCTCAAGTGTCTTCAGTTCAGATGCAATGTCTCTCATCTCCATGATGTGTTCATGCACACCTTTCAAATTAGTGAGCCTTAGTAATGAAAATTTCATGATCAGGTTGCCAGGAAGTGCTTCATCTGAAGTGGCGAATTGCTCGTCGATCGCCTTAAGCAATGTCCCAACATTGGTATGTTTTTCAACTAAACCACGAATACTAGTAGAGATACTCGTCTTAATGAACATAACACTAAGGCGATTTGATCGCTCCCACTGTTCGTAGAATACCTTTTCTTCTTTTGTGCCGGTTTCAGTAATTTCAGGTTCATCTTTCCATATGTCATAGTCAATGTCCATCCATCCCAAATAAAGAAGGATTCATTCCTTCCATGTTTTGTTATCACTCAATTCAGGGACATTACATCTAACATCAGAGTGATTTGTAGGTTACACAACTGCATAGAATAAATATACATGCTTACAAGTGCTCAAATTTGAAGCTAGAATAAATCATAATTTACCGATGTAAATTGTGTAAATCCAACGACATAAGACTTGTTTGTGAGCCAAAGTCTCAATTCAATTGAATTTATTTAACTACATGGCAAAACTATCAATTATGTTAAATTTCTTAATTCTTGTGCGTAAATCAAGAAATATGATATGATATTATGCCCTAATTAATTATATCAAATACAACAAAAATTCCTGTGGGATAAAATTGATCATATAAGGTATAATCGATCACAATAAATGTCCTTAATATATATGTGATGTGATCCATAACAAATTAATATACAATTTTTCATAATTAGAGATGTTGTGGCCAATATCTAATTAATTAAAATCATACGGATCACAAGACATTTAAATAATTTTCAACGATATTCATAAGGAATAGTATACAAATTAAATCCTTAAGAGCCCATTTTTCAAAATTGAGTTAAGTGCATGAATTGAAAATTATAAGCTCAAATAAACTGAATCCATATCCAAAATTATTAAAGATTGGGATATTAATTTCAAGATTATTTATCATAATATATATAAATATATATAAAATATATTCAAACTGTATAGTATATGATATATCAATTTATTGATGAATTATTGATCAAATGGTCATGTGTCTTAGTGGTAACTTGTTACCTTCTTAATTGCCTTTAAGCCCTAGGTCCCTGGTTTAATACTTCCTTACATCACCTTTTTCTTAAATTTTATTATTTTTATTCAAGATAAGGTTATAGCCAAACACTACATTATCCAGGATAAGGATACCCTATCCATGCATGCAGCGAGAAGGGGGTCTTCTTCAACCTCTAGATGGGTCGGATCCGACCTGCTCCAATTTGAATCAAAACCCATATTTTTTCTCATCAATAAAATATGATTTTTACATCAAAAATCATGAAAAATGTAAAACCTAAGTAAATTTAGAATTTTTCGAAAAATGGCAAAACGGTGAATTATCGCTATTTTATAGGCTACCGGCAAAAAAATTTCTAAATCTTGGATGACGAAATGGACCTCACAGTGAGATTTGTCTCACGAAATCTAGTTATCCAAGACAAATTTCGTTGAATTCTGAGACAGTTGGGTTTTCACGAATTTCAGGGTGACAAGTGTCCAATAAAACCCAAAAACGAGATTTTGGGAAATAATTTAAGTAAAGTTCATTTAAAATAATTTTAACTTGATCCGGGATGAAATAAATCGTTTTGGGGTAGAAACGGATCTAGACCAGTCCCAGACACATGACATGATGTGAGCTACTCACTTAAACTTAAGTGAGGGGCTATGGGGACAAATTAAGTGAGTGGCTATGGGGACAAAATATCCCACCCCATTTCTACTGGTTTTCACGCATAGAGACAAATAGAGAGGAGGGGGAGAGCACCAAGCTTCTCTCTTCGATCTATAGAGTTCCGTCGGTTGGATTTCGTCAGGCCAAGACTTAAAGTTCATCGCCTTGACAAGGGCTACTCGTGGGTATAAAAAAATGAGGGGTTTCATCGAAGATCAAACTCAGGAGTTTCACCGAAGATCTAAATAAGGAGTTTTTGGGAAATGGAAGATTCTAGGCTAGGGAGGCTTCCCACCCGTACAATCACGCTTCAAGAGGTAGAGATTCTTTCTACCTTGGTTTATTTTCCACTTTTAGGCTGAGAAAAAGTGGTTTTTCATTTTGGGGTTGGTTTAGGTGAAGGAAAAATGGTATTTTCGAGTTCCAGTGATTTTATTCGCCTAGGAGAAGGCATGAATCTTCTCCAGGAAGATTGGCTCTTTGCTTTGGCTACGGAAGGTTCACCTAGCGATTCTTGGTTTGCCCAAAGTAACCCTGGGATAGACCTTAGCAAGATTGGTCCCGCTTAGGCGAACCGTAGAAGTCCTCGCTCCTATCGAGGACTTATGGCCTGGTAGTGGCCGATTCATGGTCTTGCCAGACGCGGTTCACGGTATGCTCAAAGCATGGTTTAAGGGCTATTTGGTTGAAATCCTTGCCCTTAAAGACTGTTTGGAGTGCTAAAACGGCATTAAATGTCGTTTTATGGCCCTGTTGTGGCCGATTATGTGAAATATTGTATGTAATATGTCCCAAAAAGTGTTTAGGGACTGTTTAGATTGAAAAGAATTAATCCGGATTCATAAGGGCCTATTTGGCCAGAATTGTGGCCTGTTTAAAGGTTTGCTTGGTCAATTTCATAGCCAGTTTAAAAGCTTGGGTTAAGGGGCTGTTGGGCTGTTGTTGTGGGCACCCTAGATGCCACATTTTGTCTTGAGGATTAAGTGTGTTGTTGCTTGATATGTGATAGCATACTTGTTGTTGTGATTGATGAATGTTAATATGTGTGTCCAAAATGTATTAACATTGAATGAATGTTTGTTTTGGAAATTATATGCATGTGATATAATTGTCCAAGATACAAGGTAAATTTTACGGTTTATATTGTCCATATGACATTCATTATATGTGGGACATGGCATTAACTTGCAATGCCACATTGCATTACATATGCACGGGAACATCGCATTTCATAGGTGTGGGTGCATGGTTAGGATCAAACACCGAAATTGGTGATTTGATGAGTGGGCTTGTTACTGTTGGACGAAATCTAACAGAGTCTCACAGTTGCATGAAATGAAAAACTTGTGTTGGGTAATAGCAAGAAGGGCTAGACACTCCTCCGTGAAAGATCTGATTGGTTTCTCACACTCCTCGGACAAAGGAAAGTCCAGAAAGTGTAGACGGTGTGCAGAGCCGACAGTGAGACTCCAGAAATCCGCTACCCACAAAAGCATACAATGGTTTCGATATAAAATGTTCATTCAAAGAATGACATCCAAAGTTTTGGTTTATAAAACATGATCTTTGTTTTGAAAATGATCATTGATGTAATTTATCAACGACGTGTTTTATCACATATGGGCATCGATCAGGCATGGGAGTCAAGAAGACTCGTGTATTATGAAGCTCAGAAGACGCATGATGGAGTCTGAAGACGCATGGCGCATGACGGGAGTCGGTAAAGACTCGGGCATGGTGCATGAGTGAGTCTCATCTCATTTCATGGCATGGCATGGCATGTAGAATTCCAACCTAGGATTGCATATTCCTAGTTTGGAATTGTGACAACATGAAAATTGTTATGTAAGCATCATTTAAGACTTATAGTATAAATTTCTCCGTAGAATAACTCTAGTCTGTAAAACACCCATAAGTAATAACAACATTTCATATAAGGGATGTTACTTATGTGCCTCTCTCATCCGAGGGCTTCAGAGTGAAGAAAGCTCATTATGGGTTTTATAATTACTTTTGTAATTGTTTTCAGAACATTTATTTTTGTAACAAAATGAATGCTTATATTTAATAATATGTTAAGAGTTGAACTCAAAATTCTTTATGATTTATGTGAAATTCACGTAGTTTTAGGTCCGTCGCCTAGGCGAAGGTGGGCCTCACCTAGGCCAAGGTGGGCCTCACCTGTGGGCGTGAACTGCAGGGCAATCCCATAGTGAGGCTCCCACCACCCAGGCAAAGAGAAACTTCGCCAGACGAACCCTAGCAGCCCCGTGCAGGCCCCGCCCTCACCTAGGCAGGCGAAGCTTCGCTAGATCGGCAGCCGCCTATGCAAACGGTGCTTTGCCTGTGTGAACTGCACAATTGCCAAGTGTTGTTTTCCTTACTATACTGTAATTTATGCATGATGGTTGTTTGGAAGAACTCCTAGCACGGGGCTCGTCATTATGTGAGAATGATGGGTCCCAAAGAATGGGACAAACGATGTAAAGATTGGTTACACGATATCTACAAGGGTCATTGTGTCACGGTCAAATCAACGAACCCGGGATTTCGGGGGCATCATAACTTGCATCGTATATTAGGTATGCGATTACCTAGGCTTGATGGACATGGATCTAGAAGATTGTATTCATTGTGCATTTCATGTTTGGTGCTTAATATGCTACATGATTGTGTGCTGTGTGAATAATATACATGGTAAAGTGTATATGGAAAAAGAGGAACGCTAGGGTTAGAAAACATAACCTTAGAGGTTCGGGAAAAGAACGAACGGGATAGTTCGGGATGTGGGTGTCTATTAATAGTCGGCACATGCACTACTAGTTAGACAAGGAGAGAAATCTCAAAGTTTATATTTGATCATATTTCTTTGGGATACTCTGTGTGACTGAATTAATATATGATGTATGTAGATGGCTAGTTGAGAAAGAGGACGCAGAGGCGGTGGGTGGGGCATGTGACTCCCTAAAATCCGGGGGTCCGTTGACCAACCGTCAACCCACAAAAAACTTATAGATGTTGGGTACCCCGATACCACACTGTTGTGTCCCCTTTACCGGGACCCATAATTTAACAAAAATCGAACAAAGTCTCTTTTGTGCGGGGAGCTCTACCCAAAATACAACATGTAGGATATACAATAACAAGACCCATCTGTATCTAATATAACACAATGACCGCAGACGGTCCGATGAGCAAAAGTGGCCTAACGCCCATTTATCCATACTAAAAATATACAAGGCTATATTACTACAGTTCTTAAGAGTTTTATTACAACACTCTTATACAAAAATACATGCTGTAATCCAGTTTGTTTCAAACATCTTACAAAATGATTACAAGGAAGCCACAACCAGCTTTCACAATTGCGACTCGAGTAAGCTAAGTGTCCACCTGTAATTCCCTACACCTTAAATGTTTTTCCAATAAAGGGTGAGCCATGCCCAGTAGAGTAAACTCTTACAAAGACTACTCTCCCCCTAAGTGCACATGCAATGGTCATGTTCATAATTTACATTCACACTCCAAGTAAAAACATGCAATTTCTACTATGGAATCCTACATGCCATGAAATGAGATGAGACTCAATCATGTACCCTGCACCCGAGTCCTTACTGACTCACATCTTACCCAGTCCTTACTGACTCCTACCACTCAATGCGATGTCAAAGTGTGATAAAACCCATCACTTGTGGATTACATCCAATGATCATTTTACAACAAAATTCATTTGTTTTCAAACCAAAAGCTTTTTGGATGTTACACCTCAATGATCATTTATATTCAAAACCATGTGTCTTTTTGTGGGTAGCTAATTTTCGACCGTAGGCTTCGCACGTCCTTCCTACACTTTCATAAGCTTTCACCATTAGACACATATGTATAACAAAAAATACCGAGGCTTTCACCCAAAGGGGTATCTATCCCTACTTGCTATTACCTGACACATATTTTCATTTTCATGTATACAAACCGTGCGACCCCGTTAGACGTTATCCCACCGTATTGAGCCCACCCAATCAAACACCAAACGTAGTGTTGATTATAACCATGCACTCACACCCATGTCATGCGATGTTCCCTCGCATAAATGTAATGCAATGAGTCATTACATGATATATCATGCCACAGACATAATGAATGCTACATGGACACACAATTCCACACCATTTATTGGGTGTCATGGACAATCACATCACCTACATATGACTTCCATACATCATTTCATTCATGTCAATATATCATACACGCATATATCAACATGAACATGCAACATGTCATTCTATATTCAAGCAATGACACACACATACAATCAAGTCATATAATGACCATTTGCACATAGAAATCCATCACAAGTCAATACGCTAGAACATGCATACTGACATCCAAAAAAATCACTACTTATTCAAGTAATGACACTCTTGATCCTTGAGGCCAAGTGTGACAAATACTATGCCCACAAAACCGTTCACAAAACGACCTCGAGACAAGCCATAAACAAGCTACCAAACCAGCCATCCACAAGCCTCACTCATGCCCTAAACATGACGTGAAAACATTCCCAAATTCAGTCCCATAGTAGCATTGAATTCAGTCCTAATCAGTCTAAAAATCTGGACACAAACAAATAATAGCTTAATATATGGCAATCTTGGGAATGAAATGGATCATAACTTGAGCTATGGAGGTTCAATTTAGGTGATTCAAAAGCCTAACATCAAGTTCACTGATGCAGCTACAACTTCTATGAAGAACATGAGTCTAAATTCCCTTCGTTTCCCAACCGAAAACTAGTCCCAAATTCTGGATAGCGTGTAGGGTCAAAATAGGGCTGTCTGTGGCAGTCCTGGAAAATTGATCATAACTTGAGTTATAGAGATCCAATTTGGGTGATTCAAAATCCTACATCAAGTTTACAGATGCAGCTATAATTTCCATGAAGAACATTAGTCCAAATTTCCTATTTTTCCCAAACGAAAATCAGTCCCAAAATCTAGACAGTTGTATGGTCAAAACAGGGCAACTTGTGGCAGTCCCGGAAAATATACCATAACTTGAGCTATAAAGGTCCAATTTGGGTGATTCAAAAGCTTACATCAAGTTTACAAATGCATATATAATTTCTATGAAGAACACTAGTCCAAATTCCCTCTTTTTCCCAACCGAAAATCTAGACAGTGTGTGTGATCAAAACAGGGCAGCATTCCTATAGCCCAAAAATTTTGTCAACAGCTCCTTAGGACAGAAAAACCAACCAAAAAAACACAACCAAACAGCCCTTAGAGCGGAAAATAAACCAAAGTAGGAAGAATCCCTACCTCTTGGAGCGTAGAAAAAACTTTAGAAAGTCTCGTGGACACTTTCTAAACCCGAAACCCTTGATTTCCCAAAATCCTCACTTGAATCCTCAGTGAAATCCCATGTTTTCGGTACCCACACGTAGCCCTCATAAAGTAGATGAACTTTCGTTATTGGCCCGATGAATTCCGATCCACAAAACTCCGTAGATCGAATAGAGAAGTTTTGATTTCTTTTTTTTTTTCTCTCACGCACACCCCTGAAAATGGGCTCCCTCTCTCCCAAATTCTCTTTTGTTCTAACTTAATGCTTAAGTTAGACATGCGGCCCACGCCGCGCCACGTGTCCATGACCCGTTTAGGTTCGTTTTTGCCCTGAAACAATTTATTTCATCCTAATTCAAGTTCAATTTATTTTAAATGAACTTTACTTATTTTATTTTCCATTTTCAAGATTTTTCTCAAAAATCCCGTTTTTGGGGGTCTATCAAGCAACAAATGCCCCGAAAATCGTAAAATCCAATTGTCTCAAAATTCAATGAAATTCGTCTAGATAACTAGATTTTATGAGAAGAATCCAACGGAGAGGTCCGTTTCGTCATCCGAGATCTATAAAATTTTCAAATTTGCAACTTGTACTATAACAACAATTTATCATTTTGCCACTTTTCAGAAAATTTTAAATTTACCCGAGTTTTAGAAGGCAACAACCAATTGCCACTGACCTTTGACCAACGACCTTTGACCAACGAGCCTTCATGGAGGCTATTAGTGTTGTGATTGCTACCATTGTGCATACGAGTGTTGTGGCTACCACAATTGCACAGGCTAGTTCAACTATGGGCTAGGGAGGGTCGAGTAACCTCTAGAGGTTTAAGATACATCATCCTCCAACCTTTAAGGGAGGGGGGGAATCGATGGAAGCTAATCATTAGTTCCGGCAAGTTGGAAAGATCTTGGAGGCTATGGAGATCACCTTTGATGCCACGAGGATAAGGCTAGCTGCATTCCAACTAGAGGGTAAATCCCAAGTATGGTGGGATTGGGTCAAAGCCTCAAAGAATTTGGAGCCAATGATGTGGGAAGAGTTCCGTGAACTCTTCATGGGCAAGTATTTCTTAGCATCTGTACGACATGCAAAGGCTTGGGAGTTCCTAGAACTAAAACAAGGAACGATGATAGTGCTCGAATGCGTGGCTAAGTTCACTGAATTAGCACGTTTCGTTGATGATTATGTGGCCATGGACATGGCTAAAGTGAGAAAGTTTGAGGATGGTCTGAAATTGTCCATCGGGGATAAAATTATGGGACTTCTCCTACAAGATATGGACTTGATGGTTAAGACAACTAAGACCATTGAGAGGGAGGTGGACGATGCACGGAGCATCCGGGATGAAGGCATCAAAGATAAGAGAAAGAGAGCCAACCTTTTTCTTCTAGTTAAAGGAAGAAGCATAGCCTCCAAAATCTTGCTAACTTGTCAAAACTAAGAGAAAGGCATCGGGTCCCCTCCTCCCATGAATGTTAGAGGATGGTGTGCCTTAAACCTTTTGAAGTTACTTGACCCCTTCTTGGCCCGCCATTGCACTAGCATGTGCAATGGTAAAGGTACAAGATCGCATGTGCAATGGTCGCACAGAGCACCGATACTCCATGGCGGTTTATTTCATCAAGGCCGGGCATTCGGTTGTTTCCCTGTCCACCGCCTCTACGTCCTCTTCCTCGACTTTCCATCTACACATGTCAAATAGAAAATTGAGATTCCTTTTCTAGTCTAACTAGTAGTGCATAAACCAACCACTAATAGACATCACATCCTAAACTAATCTGTTCATTCATTTTTCGAACCCCTAAGGTTATGTTCTCTAACCCTAGTGTTCATCTTTTCCTATATACATCCTACCATGTATATAATTCATGCAATATGTAACACACAACTGCCAATACAAAAAACATGAAATGCATAATGAATGCAATGGTTCAAACTCATGCCCATCGCTTCAGTAACGTGATCACTGCGCCCTAATACCAAGTCGTAGTTTGCACGATATCAAGTAATTAGGTATTCAAAAACCTAAGCATTATACCATAACTGCATGTCCTAGACCCATGCCTACTAAGCCCTAGGCGTTCGTATGCTTAGGCTTTGATACCAAGCTGTGACGTTAGTATTAGATGCACCATAAATGTCTTGTCCTGGGCCCATTCCCCTTAAGCCCTAGGTACTCACATACCTAAGCTCTAATACCAAGCTATGACACCCCAAAAATCAGGGGTCCGTTGACCAACCATCAACCTGCGGAAAACTCGTGGATATCGGGTGATCAGATATAACAATGTTATGTCCCATTTACCGAGATCCATAATTTAACAAAAATTGGACAGAGTCTTCTTTGTTTGGGGAGCTGTATCCAAAATCCAACCTGTACAAAACATAGTAACATGGCCTATCCAAGGCCCAATATAATTCAATGACCTCATCAGGTCCACTTATGAAAATGATCACACATGGTCCATTTATCTATGTTCATTTAAAACATATAAAATTATATTTAAAACAATTCATAAGAGTTTAATTACAACACTCTTACAAATATTACACATTAGAACAAAATTGTTCCAAAATATTTTACAAAATGGTAATGCGCCATGTCGGCCTTTCTTCATAATTACGGCCTCAAATGAAGCGCTCATCTGGTCTCGGTTCTTGCACAAGGAAATGTTTCCCCATATAGGGTGAGTCATGCCCAAGAGGGAACTTCCCACAAGAGCTACTACTCTACCTAAGTGCATTGATGCAATGGTCATGTTCCACACCACATTCCAAAACAAGATTATGCAATCCTGTGTTGGAATTCTACATGCCATGAAATGACAGATCAACCATATACCATGCCCTCGAGTCCCATCGACTTTCATCACACCCGAAAGCATGGCACTCTTATCACACAATGCCAAAGCCCACGTGTGATAAAATCCATCATTTCTGGATTACATCTAATGATCATTTTACAAAACAAATTCATTTGTTTTCAAACCAAAAGCTTTTTGGATGTTACACCTTAATGATCATTTATATTCAAAACCATGTGTCTTTTTATGGGTAGCGAATTTTCGATGTCTCACTGCAGGCTTCGCACGCCTTCCTACAATTTCACGGGCTTTTACCGTTGGACACATATGTATAACCAAAAATACTGGGGCTTTCACCCAAGGGGGTATCTATCCCTACTTGCTATTACCCGACACATATTTTCATTTTCATGTATACAATCGTGTGACCCTGTTAGACCTTATCCCATCGTATTGAGCCCACCTAATCAAACACCAAACGCAGTGTTGATTATAACCATGCACTCACACCCATTTCATGCGATGTCCTCGTGCATATGCAATGTGATGTGCCATTTCATGCCTATATCATGTCACATATATGATGAATTCTATATGGACAATTCTATTCATGCATATCACCCATGCATCATGGACAATTATATCAATCAACATAAAATTTCCAAACGATCACACATTTCATGTCAATATATTTGCACACACATCAACATCAACAAGTCATCACCAATCAAGCAATGACATACTTTATCCTCTAAGCCAAATTGTGGCATAACATGTCCACAAATAGCCTACAAAGAAGCCATGGAATGGCCTTATCCATACACAAACTCATCACATGTCAATACATTCGGACACACATATTGAGCTCCAATCAATTACCACCAAGCATGTCATTCAAACTCGAAGCAATAATGACTTGATCGACAGATTGTGGCATAGAGATGCCCACAAAACATTCCACATGACAGGCCATAATAGATAACAAGATAGTTCCAAACTCAGTTAAGAAATTAGTCCCCTAACAGTCCCAAAATTTGAACACAAACGAATTCACTTGACCTAATTTGGCCAAGTCTGAGGAAATGGACCGTCGCGAGTTGTGAGGAGTCCCAGGTGCGGGTGATTCAAAAGCCTACATCAAGTTTACAGATGCAGATATAATTTCCATGAAGAGCACTAGTCCAAATTCTCTTTTTTTCGCAACCGAAAATCAGTTCCAAAATCTGGACAGTGTATAGGGTCAAAAAACGGGAACGCTTTGTGGCGATCGAAAAATGGACCATAACCCGAGCCTATTGTAAGCACCGTCGCCGCCCGTGCCCAACTTAGGCACGATTGGCGGTCGAACTTTAGATGCACGGGAACGCGGTCCTCACTTTCATTTCCAATCCAAATACAAAAAAAAAATTCAATACAAATGTGAATACATTTTCAATACCAAATTGCATTTCAAATACTCATTAGGTATACGTAAAAATATACATTAAACAATTTTGCGGAAACTAAACATTTGTGAAGCCCATCGTTTGGGATAACTCATTGTACCATCGTTCTGAAATTTATCGAGTTTTGATGCTCGAAACATTTGCAAAATATGTCGAGTTTAACTTTCCTGAAGATACTTTATACAAAAGAGTCAATTCAATTTCATGCATCGTGTCACGAGTTTACTTCTCCTCGAATGGCACAGCGTTAATGCATTGCTTGTGATCTTCACTCTTATACCTATTCACTCAGTACCTACGTGTTGATAAAAACAACACGCTAAGCATTTTCATGCTTAGTGGTTCTATACAGTTCTATTCTCTCTTCATTTCATTTTAAATCGAAACATACAATATTTATAAAACAATGCTTTTGTACAATTTTCAATGACCAATGCGTATATCACATTATCTATATATTTATTCAATAAATAAATTACAATTCATTGGTCATCTCAAGCTATGCAATTTCATAGGCAGAAAGAAAGAAAAAAAAATCATTCAAAGCACAAATCATGCACTTTTTAATCTCATTATCATTTTGCCCTTATCGAATTTAACTTTATCTTCGGTCATGCAGGATAGTAGTGTGGCGTAGTCCCGTTGGGCTGCAAATTTGAGTATATATATATATATATATATATATATATATATATATATATATATATATATATATATTATGTCTCGGTTGAGTGTCATATTCTACCGATATTGTCTCCACTTGGGCTGCAGATTGGTATGCCTGATGACAGTTTGTTATTCCGACTCTTCTTGGTATACCAATTTATCCTTAACTTTCAATTCTAATGGTTAATATTCTTTTAAGGGCATTAAAATCATTCACTACAATTTACAATAGGATATATATACATTTGTATGCAAATAGAACATTTTCACATTCATGCAATTTTCTTATGCAAATTCGTTTCACAAGCAATTGTTTCAAATCACTTTAAAAAAATAATTTCAAACACAAATAAATATGCATTTTCTTGTCAATCATTTCCAAAATTCAAATTATTTCTTAATTATTCAAATATTTTAGAAATAGAGAAGTTTGAAACAATAAAAAATGCGTCGCTTTTGATTTGTCTTCGGAATCTCGACTTCAATGCGGGCTTTCCTCCTCGTCATTCCCTATTCAAATACAATGACAATGACATATTAGTCAGTTATTCTAGGAGTTCTATTTTCAGTAGGAATTGGAATCATCTCATTTGGATAACTCAAACTCAAGTTACAACATTTTAATGCCAAATTAGTCGATATACTTTGCTTCAGCTAGATAGCCCTTGTTTTTTTTTTTTTTTTCGATTTCTGGGTGCTTGAAGTCAGCCGGTGGTAATGGTTCCTTAATACTTGAATCTATGGTTCTAAGGTTTCTTCTCCAATGAGAATTATCCAATTTGGATCATCCAAACTCAAGTTACGGCATTTTAATGCCAAACTAGTCGATATGCCCAGCTCACTGGATCACCCACTGTTTTTTTGGATTTTTGGGTACTTTGGGGTTACAATTTACATACACTTCCTTCAAGTAAATTATTCCCCTAGAAGTCTAGTTTACCTATAATTTTGAATCACTCAATTTGGATGAGTGAAACTCAACCTATGGCCAAAACACCACAACTACACCCAAAACAGAGCATACCCGTGAGCTACCGAACTCACCTTTAGCCCAAGTCGGGAGCCTTAGTACTACAATTTTGCTCCTGGTTCCTTCCTATACATTTGGCCCTATCTCTTATGGTTCTTTAACAGTTAGAGAATCACTTCATTTTGGATGATTATAGCAATCTATAATCCAAAACAAACGGGGAGTTTTGACAAATTTTGTAACATTTCCTTTGAAAGCCCAATATTTCCTTTTACACAAACATTCCTCAAAGTAATCAAACCAATACCAATCAACAATACATTTCAAAACTCAACCCAACACAACCCCAAAACTGATCTACAACCAATCAAAATCACCTTTACATAAGGTTAGGGTTTTTCCCAAAATCTAAACACAAGATAAAGAGGTTAGGTTTAGTGCTGCAACTTTAAGCTCTTAACTCTTTTCTTTCTTCTTCTTCCTTATTGATCCACTTCATCTCTGTTTACATGGAGAAGAAATCACCAATAATGGCTTCTCCTTCTTCTCTCTCAATCTATTGTCTCTCTTTCTCTCCAAACCCAAAATACACAAATAGAGTTATGTATTCCCTCTGAAACAATTTGGTCTTAGTGAACCTTCATAAGGCCTTGTTTGACCTACACACTAATTCCCATTTCTCATTATTCTCATTTTAAAGCTTCATTTCACATTCATTTTCATTTCATTTCATTCATATTTTTAACACTACACTCCTCATTTAGGAACCTTGGGTCCCCATTTGACATTTTTACTAAATTTATTTGGCTTCCTGTAAATTATCCGGGTTGTATATCTTTTTCGTTCTTAGGATTTAAATTCCGAAAAAAATTTCATTTACTTTGTTTTATACCCTAAATATGTTCTGAAACTGTTAGGGTATTTTTAGGGTGTTATAGCTATAGAGGTTCAATTTGGGTGATTCAAAGGCCTAACATCAAGTTCACAATTGCAGTTACAATTTCCATGAGGGGCACTAGTCTAAATTCCCTTTTTTTCCCAACCGAAAATCAGTCCTAAAATCTGGACGTTTCATAGGGTCGAAACAGGGCAACATTTCCATAGCCCAAAATCTTTTCCAAACAACCCCTTAGGGTAAAAACATAGCCAAACAACCCCTTAGGGGAGAAAACCCAACCAAACAGCCCCTTAGGGCAAAAAACACAACCAAACAGCCCTTAGAGCGGAAAATAAACCAAAGTAGGAAGAATCCCTACCTCTTGGAGCATAGAAGAAACTCTAGGAAGTCCCATGGACATTTCCTAAACCCGAAACATTTGATTTTCCGAACTCCTTGCTTGAATCCTAGGCAAAATCCCGTGTATTTTGTACCCACGTGTAGCCCTTGTCGAGTAAATGAACTTTTGTTCTTAGCCCGATGAATTCTGACCAACGGAACACTGTAGATTGAAGAGATAAGTTTGAATTTCTTTCTTTTCTCTCACTCTCTCTCTACGTTTTTTTCCTAGAAGAAAATATGCTCTTTTCCCCCTCCAATCTGATTTTCTACCTTTGACTTAAGTCTTAAAGACTTGGCCCACATTAAACCACGAGTTCGCGATTGTTCCGAGTCCATTTCTATCCCGAAACAATTTATTTTGTTCCGGTTCAAGTTCAATTTATTTTACTGAACTTTAATTTATTTATTTCCACTTTTGAGATTTTTTTTTCTTCTCAAAATACCTGTTTTTGGGGTCCACTAAGCACTCGACGCCCCGAAAATCGTGAAAATCCGGCTGTCTTAGAATTTAACGAAATTCATTTGGGTAACTATATTTCCCGAGACAAAAACAATGGTGAGGTCCATTTCTCCATCCGAGATCTCAAAAAATTCCAGTTTTGCAACTTGTACATTAGCGACAATTTACCGTTTTGCCATTTTTCTGAAAAATTCAAATTTACCCAGGTTTTACACGTAGGGTTTTCAAGGATAGAGACCGCAGTTATAAAGTGGCGGTCAATCATCCATGATGGGAGCATTTCGGGGCTACTAACCCGGCCAAGGCGAGACATGTTTTCATTGCTACCGGCTGGTTACTAAGCGAGATTGTCATTAGAATGGGGATCCTAGAGTTATAGAGCCCCGGAGTCCCGGTGTCATTAGTGGGGCGTTCACGAGGCTGAGTTTGTTCCTCCTTACCTATTTATGGGCGGAGGGGAACCGATGCTCCAGTCCCAGTGCGCATAGACCCGCACACTTCTGGCATCGAAATTTGGATGGGCCGGGGTGTGGAGTCGAGGTAGAAGCCCGGGGCTCCTGAAGTCGGGACTTGGGGACCAGTGGCATGTCTACGCCATCACACCTCATACGAAGCTTACAGATCAGTCAGTCATTTAGGGTACATTTCTACTCTTTCGCTTATGGGTAAGAGTGTTATTTGATTATGGTGTATCTCATTCATTCATTGTTGCATCATGTATGAAAGATTTGGGCTTAGAGGTTGAAAACTTGAAAGAGCTTGTAAGACCCGAGAAATTCCAATTTCTGGAAAAAGGGAAAAATTGTAATTTCGGTTACAAAATTGTAATTTCGGTTAAAAAATTCGAAATTTATTCTCTGGATCTCGGATGATGAAACAAATTTCACCGTTGGAATCGTCTCGCGAAATCTAGCTAGCACGTCTAATTTTGTTGAATTCCAAGACAGTCAGAATTTACACGTTTTTCGAGGCATCGCGTTTCGAGTGCCGTAAAACGATTTTCGATGCGACAAAAGTCGCATATAACACGTACTCATATTTCATAAGTGGCATGAGTAGAGAAAGTATGAAAATGGATGACCGAGGTAGTGCCGAATGTAAAAACTAGGAAAAGAAGGACATAATTGGTATTAATGGAATTGTTTTAAGTTAGAAAAAGCCAAAATAGCAAATAGTGCTTGTCTTCTCCAATTAAAAGAAGACCAAAAAAGTGAATTGAAGAAGGAGGATGCAGTGAGTTGCAGAATGTGTTTTTAGAGAGAGAACATCTGACTTCTCTCTAAAATATCGGGCGATCCGACCGTCGGAAGTCTTCGGAGCAAGAAGCAAGGCGCTGCCTTGAAGAGGACAACGCGTGAGTACCAATTTCAGGGTTTTCGGCAAACTCAGGTAAGGTAGGGTTTCTCCCTACTTGGGTTTTACGCTTTGTTTAAGTGCTATATGATGTTTCGGTTGGTATGAGGCCTTGAGCGACCTGTTTGATCGGTCCCCAACATGGGACGAATTGTTTTAATTTATAGACCCACATTTGGGTATGCAGTAGGTATCACGGGCTGTTGGGTGGTTAATTGGTATAATTTATGCCATAAATCATGTTGTGGGTTGTATGAGGCCGGAATGGCCGTGAAATTCCAGGTTCCTGAGGGAAGGCAGATGATTGTCGATTTGCAGGAATAGTAGTGAGGTTTCACTATTCCCGAGAATAGTGTTCATAAAAATAAATTTTGTGAATTAATGTGTTTAGTCGAGTAATTCAAGTAGAATTGCTCGTGTTTGATTATTAGTGACAGGACCCGACCCGGATACCCTCCTCGGATTTCCCGGGTGGTCCCTCTGATGAGAGTCCTTTGTATAATCCCTAGGAAGATGCAATTGGGACCAGCACTAGGAAGGGAGAGTAACACCATGTATTAATTTAATACCCGATTATATATATATATATATATATATATATATATATATATATATATATATATAAACCACTAACAATTATAAATGAGGTCGTAAAAGTTCAATACACGAATATCGGAGCGTTTAAGAGTATTGTGGATTTAGGGTACAAGTAGAAATGGAATAAGTCGATACAACCAAACACAAAATGAATGTACGATGAAGTACGACAAGCGTAGGCGGGGAGAGCGACGTCGAATCGGCGCGAATAGACTACAGGCTATGCGGACCTAGGGAACAAATTTAAAACAATAATGTGAGATAATGAATCTCAGTGAGTGACATAGTTTATAAGGAAAAATAACATTTTTATATTTTCAATGGTTCTCCTCTCAAAACCTTCCGTTCACTCTTTGTAACGTTCCCCGTTTAGAAACATTTCCGCAAGAAGCCCAACTTTACCCCCGAGTCGACATATGCGAGATCATGCTCGACAAATTAGCCGACACGATGTTAAGAAAAACAAAATCAGTTTGCCTGACATAAAGTAAACCTGAAAACATGTATAGCCATCAAGTGATAAAGCAACCATGAAATTCACCAAAACCATGAGTATTAAAATAGTTATACCATATAGAAAATCAACAACATCCATATACATACCATCATAAGCGAGTGATAAAAATGAGCCTCACAGCCACAGTGACACTAATGAACCTGTGGTTACACCTTACTCCGAACTCAACAACGTACCATACCATATACCCATCATAAACCGTGGGACACCCCACCTCACGATACCAACATCGAAGAATGTCGTGGTGAAACTAATGATGATGAACCGTCGGTAAACCCGACCTCACGACACCGTGGCAACCAATAAACCGTCGAGTAACACCGACCTCACGGCAACGTGGCAACTAATAAACCGTCGGGTCAAACCGACCTCACGTCAACGTGGCAACTAATAAACCGTCGGGTCAAACCGACCTCACGTCAACGTGGCAACTAATAAACCGTCGGGTCAAGCCAGGCCTCAACGTGGCGTGGCAGCTTATAAGCCCAGGTCGGTCGAAGCCAGGCCTCCCGCGTCGGCGTGCGACCCGGGTGTACTACGGTATAATTCTTGGGCAATCTGCAGTCTGATATGGTACATCACCTTACAACCTCTAACAGTATTTACCGCCGCCCACGTGTACTTTTTCCAAGCGTACCGTATCTTCCAGGTTGGGAGAATTTATGAACTTACTTTCCCACCGACTCAATCAACTACATTGAAAATCTTTTATTCCTCGATTCAATGAAATTTGAAACCTCGATGACCATGTTCCTTAACCAATTGTCAAACACATATATTTCCAAATCAATTTCATAACAACAATTTCTCAAGGGGGTTTAAAACCCAATCCACATGCCCCAAAATATCTAAATACTACAGACTCATCCACGAAACCAGTACAACTTCCAAACAGTGAAAATGTTGACAAAATTCACATGAAATAATAACTTGTTTTATATAAGACCGATAACCACATCTGTATCACGACAACCATTTGATCAAAGCGATTAATATATGCAAAATATTTAAATGCAAATAGATATATCCAATATAATAAGCCGTCATTTAAAAACATAAACACTCCGCAGGCTATAGGCCTTCCAGTCCTGCTCCCCTGCTGAGGATCGTCTCGGCCGACGTGAGTGCACGTAATATAGATAAAACTAAATGGCTCTAATACTTGAACCAACAACCTTAGGATGCCCGAAGGCCTTAGAATAAGCATTAGAACTATGGAAACCATCAAATTGGACTCTGACGGTCCAATTACACAGTGTGCCTTGTGGTGAATCTACAGAAAATTGGGGCTTTTCGCAGAAATTGAATTTCTCGAAATTGAACCGTCGATAATTCCTAAAACATCCAATTTCCACTAATACAAGTTCAATTTTGCCAAATTTGACAAATTGGTACTCTATTTTGATCCAGAGCTTCTCGGTAATTACCCAAAACAACCTAAAAATGGAAACCCTAGCAAGCGATGTCCAAAATTTGCAAACCACATATCAATGGAAGCCGAGACCAGGAACTCATTGGTACCATTACAGCAGTCAACCCGATCGTTGTAGTGGCGGAAAAAGCTTCGATCTAACCTTCAGCCCGATTTTGTTTCGTTGTAACTTCCAAGCAGTGAGAATGCAAAGGGACCATGGAAATGAGTTCAGGGGGTCCAAAAATGGTGGAAAGGAGCTATGGTGTGGCCTGAGGTGGCTGGAAAATGGCCGGAAAAGTGGAAAACTTCCTGTGACTCACGGTGGCCGCCGCCGCCGCTTCGCCGGCCCGATCCTGGCGCGTCCGGCGGCGGTTGGCCGTGAAATCTTACCGGCGGCAGCGTCTGGGTGTCCCCTCACCACATGGCGGTAGCGTGTTGCTGGTGGTTGGCGGAGGTGCCTCCAGCCGGTCCGATCTTCCGCAGCGTCTGGGTGGCTGTCGGCCCAAAATTGTGTTCCGGTTTGGAAAGCTTTCTGGGTTTGGAGCTCAAAAAGTGCTTTGGGAGCTGGGTTTCATTTGGCGCCCAAATATGTTTATATGGGGTCTAGGGTGCGCTTTTCGGGTAAAAATCCGAGACAAAACTTGGACAATAAAGTCTTCTTGTTGAGCTTTAATAGCAGTAACTTTTATCAGTAAAATGGTTGTGACGTTCGCGTCTATGAACTCGTGTCGGCGGGAGCCCTGCGAAATGGTCCTTAGTTAACCTAAAACTATTCACTCCCTCGAAAAGTCAAACTTGGTCAACTTGGTCAAGCTTAGTCAGCAGTCAAACTTAGTCCAAAACTTCGTATTATTTAGTGCGGTCGTTACAATTAGCCAGTGAGCTAATTTTGATGTGATGAAATGCGAAATTACATAACATGATTGTGTGATTTAATTTTTATGTGAATATATGCATGTTTATATATTTGCATGTGTTATAAACTGTAATGGAATTGACATCATGCATTCCATATGCACTGGGACACCCTAGGACGATAGGAGTGAGTGCATGAGATGAGTCTAGAGAAAATGGTTTCGGAGGGTTGTCTAAAAATGATAATTATCGGAGGTATCCATACCCGAAAATATCAATCGTCGGAGGCAGTCCAGTTGATATATACATACGAGGCTTAGGCGAGTGTGAGGGAGTCGGTGAGGACTCAGGGTATGAGATGGTCAGTTAGACATTCAAGTAGGATCATGCATTTCTTGAATGTCGTGTTTCACTTTTGGAGCATTGCATATGCACTTAGGTGGAGAGTAGCCGTAGCGGGTGTGATTTCCTTCTTGAGCATTAGCTCATACAATGAAGTTTATTTTACGAACTACGGGGGCGTGCGGGACGGCTCATCTAGGGGCGAGTTTTAGAGAGAGGTCGGATATGTTTTGATGGTTCTACGTATTAGAATTGTTTGGTACAATATATGTTGTATAAGAGTAAAAACAATTGAACTCTGGAAACTATTGGATATAGTTAGATATATATATTGATGAGTAGTGTTGTATTGGGCCCAAGTGGCTGTTTGTACTCATGATATTGATGTTTGGACAGGTTATATACAGGTTTTGTATTTGGGTAGAGCTCCATGTACAAAGGGGCTACGCGTTTCGGTGAAAAATGTCGGGTTACGGAGCATTCCGCAGTGACCATGGAGTTGACGGTGGTTCGCGGACCCCGAGGATTGGTGTCACGACGATGCTCGAGCCCTAGGTATCCTGAATACAGGGGCTTTCGGGTTTAGATATCCATCACCACTTGGGTGGTTTGATGTTCGGTTTTAGGTATGAAATTACAGGAAGACCTGAACAAAGCCCAGAACCTTGCATGTGTGTTTGTGTGTGTTTTGATCACGTGGTTGTTTGAATGATGTTTATAACATGTTTTATGATATGTTATGATGTTTGGTGCTTAGTGATTAACACTTAGTATATTGGGAAATGTTTGGGAGTTTTTACAGTGTATAATTAAAAAAAAAAAAAAAAACTGGAACAAAGAGAAGAAATGAAAATAAATTTCATAAATTTATTTGGTTTAGAGGTGAAGAAAAATTAATTTTAAGGTTTCTGATTAATGGCCGGAAGAAAATGAATAAAACAAATTTTTATAAATTTATTAGGTATTACAGAAAGAAAAAAGAATTTGAGTATTTTCCCGATAAATTTGGAAATAAATGGGAAAAAACGAAAAGAGATGCGAGAACACGAAATGGGCTACGCCGGTGGGCATAAGAGCGGCGCGGGCGGCTAGGCGGCCCCCAGGCGCACGGGCGGCGAGGCTCGCGAGGCTGCGGGGTCTTGTGAGGCGGCGGGGGAGGCTCGCGGTATGTGTGCCAGTGAGCGAGCGAGGAGGCGCGAGGCGTGAGGCGGCGCGGGCGCGCGGCTGGGAGCGCCCAGTGCAGACCGTAATTTGTGCGCAGTGCAGCTCATTGTTTGTTCCCTAGTTGACTCGATCACAGTTCCTAAAAAGTCAATTTTGGACCTTGTTCATGAACGGGTTCATGGTGCTGTTCATCACAAAAAAATTTCAAAAAAAAAAAAACATTTTTTTATTAAATTAAAATAAAATAAAATGGGACAAAATTTTGAAAAAAAAATTTTGAAATTTTCGAAAATAAAATTTTTGTTGATAAAAATGTTTAAATGTATAATTGATTGCCTTGCATTGCTTATAAATGCAGGGACTTGATATATATGCACTGATTTTGTGTATGATTAGTGTGCCCGGTACGTGTTTATCGCCCGAGAATCTTTGCATTATATTCTTGCCATTTTAAGCGTGTAATGGCTAGTAAGAGGACGAGGGCGTAGGGGGCGTCACAGTGCAGTTAAGCACCCTGGAGCATTTGACTAACCACCGGTGTTGATCAGCCCGAGGCCTTTGGCGAGGTTGTAGGTGTTGCGCGGGCTGTATCATGTGATAGCATAGCGGAGTGGTCGGGAGGTCGTAACCTCCGAGAGGTTTAGAGCGCATCATCCTCCAGACATTCCGCAGGGAGGGGGCAGATGGTGGCGAGACCATTGGTTTATGCGGATCGAAGCGTCTTGGAGGCTATGGAGATCGCCTCCAGTCGACCCGGGATCGGGTTAGGCGCATTCCGGTAGAGGCGAGGCCCCGAGTGTGGTGGAGATGGGCGGACGCCCCAGAGACTTAAAGGTATGACATGGGCGAGTTTCAGGGTGTGGGCCAAGTACTTTCCGAGAGGCTGAGGGCATGCCAAGACCGGGAGTTCAGATGCGACGACGGGCGGCAGTATGATGGACTACGTGGCTAGATTCACGAGTTGCTTGGAATTTGCGTGATTATGTGTGCTTGACACGGCGAGTGAGGGAAGATTCTAGAATGGTGAAGTTGTCCATTCGGGCGGGATTGTGAGACCGCCTCGGATGGATTCCATGGTTGGGATAACCCTGACCATAGAGAGAGAGATAGAGGATGCTCGGAGCACTTGGGATGCGAGTGTTAGTAGCAAGGGGAAGGACAGTCAGTCTTCTTCCGGTTCGGGAAGAAACGGACCGGTTCGAGATTTACAGAGTCGTGGCCATCGGACGAGGACAGATGAGAATTCTTGGATCGGGCCGGGCGAGATGGTATCTTGCCATTATCGCGGCTGGACACATGAGGAGGGATTGCCACACAGAGACGGGGATCGGGGTTTTGGGACGAGCCACCGGTCCCGGTCATTAGCGGGGCAGGAGGATGCGGTGCGTTCCTCCGCTGGCACGGTCTGGTAGGAGAGGCTGGTCTCGGTTCGAGGGAGCTACGGGCACCTCACATTTTCACGGGCGGGCCAGGGCGGAAGTATGGGTGGGGCAGGACGAGGCCCGGGGCGGGGACATCGGGGGTTTAGGGGTGTCTGCGCCGTCACCTTCTGGCTGAGTCGAGCGGATCAGCCCCGATTATCTGAGTGCGTTTTGCTATCGCTGTAGACGAAGTGTTATTGATTAAGATTGCCGCATTCATTCATGTTGCATCGATTGTGATCGAGTTGGGCTTAGGTTGAGACCTTAGAGAGCCTTTGTATGTGAGTTCTCCCCTAGGGATTAGGGCGAGAATAGGGATTGATATAATGTCGAGTTGCGTTTGAAATCTCGGGGACTCTACTAGCAGTGGACCTGAGGATCATGGACATGTCGAGGTTCGATGTCATCTGGGGATGGATTGGTGACGGCTACGGGATCGTTATCGGTGTGAGCGTGGGAGGGTTCACTATGCCTTGAGCCCATTTACTAGTGTGGTATTCGAGTGACATGACATTTGCCCGAGGAGCAGTATATGAGTCAGTGTCGAGGGCGATTAGCGGGTTGGCTAGCGAGCCTTACCCAGAAGGGCGAGAGAGACCGGGCTGGATCTTCGGAGTAGTATGGTATGTGGATGTTTTCAGTTAGCTACTGGACTACCTCCGAGAGGGTAGACCGGTATCGAGTTGCCTGGTACTTCACCCATCTCTACCAGACTCATAGGATGGCCGCCAGGTTGGGATTCGCGAGGCACCGGAGTCCGGCTGAACTGCGGGCGAGGGTTCATAGGCCAGAGCACTTCACCATGGGCGCTCAGGTTACGTTTGCGAAAGAAGGGCGACCCTTCGACGTGCATTGACTATGGACAGTTGAGCGGGGTTACGATCGAAATCGGTACCCATTACCAGAAGTTGACGATTTGTTTGATCGGTTGAGAGGAGCGAGTCTACTCCAGAGATGAACCCGCGTGGTTACCATCGGTTGAGGTTAGGATACGAGATATACCTAAGGCGGCGTTTGGATGCGTTATGGGCACTTTGAGTTCTGGTGATGCCACTGGATTGGCAGATGCGCGCGGCATTCATGGATCTCATGCATAGGATATTCGACCCTATTTAGATTAGTTTGTTGTGCTGGGAGGATGGCGGTGTGGTTGACTCTTGCGTCCTCGATCGAGTGGGAGCATGAGTATCAGCTTAAGGATCGTTTTACGGTTGTTGAGACCGTATTTATGCCTTGGACCGATAAGTGCGGTTCGGCTTCTTGAGGTGAGATTTTGGGACACATGGTGTCGACATCGAGAGTATCGGTCGACCCGAGAGAAGGTCCGGGCGTGATGAGTTGGGAGGGGTCGAAGTCAGTCTTCGAGATACGTAGTTTCTTGGGATTGGCTGGGTATTACAGGAGATTCATTGAGGATTTCTCCAGGATAGCAGCACCTATGACTAGGTTGACCCGAAAGGAGGTCCGTGGCTGTTGGGTGGTTAATTGGTATAATTTATGCCATAAATCATGTTGTGGGTTGTATGAGGCCGGGAATGGCGCCGTGAGGGGTCGGGTTCTGGGGTGAGCCCGGCGATTGGTGATTTTTCAGGAATAGTAGCTGAGGGTTTCACTATTCTCGAGAATAGTGTTCACAAAAATAAATTTTGTGAATTAATGTGTTCAGTCGAGTAATTCAAACAGAATTGCTCGTGTTTGATCATTAGCCCATGTGAGCTAGGCTGAGTGTGATGAAATGCATTACATAACATGATTGTGTGATTGTAATTTTTATGTGTGAATATATGCATGTTTATATATTTGCATGTGTTATAGCGTAATGGAATTGGCATCATGCATTCCATATCAGCTGGGTTTCCCTAGGGCGTGGGAGTGGTGCATGAGATGAGTCTAGAAATGGTTTGGAGGGTTGTCTAAATGATAATTATCGGGTAGTCCATACGAAATATCAATGTCGGAGGCAGCCCGATTGATATATACATGGGGTTGTCCACAAAATAAACATAATAATTCTCATACGAGGCTTAAGCGAGTGTGAGAGTCGATGAGGATTTCGGGGTATGAGATGGAGTTAGACATTCAAGTAGGATCATGCATTTAGCAGATATTTACTTTGGAGCATTGCATGCACTTAGGTGGAAGTAGCCACTTAGGGTGATTCCACTGCGAGCATTAGCTCACCACAGTAGAAGGATACTATTTGCAGTGCAGGGAGCGTCTGAGAAGCGGCTCATCTAGGGCGAGTTTTAGAAGAGGCGGGAATGTGGCTTTGATGGTTGCATGTATTAGAATTGTTTAATTTTTAATATATGTTGTATAAAGTAAAAAACAATTGCTCTGGAAACTATTGGATATAGTTGGATATAAATATTGATGAGTAGTGTTGTATTGGGCTAGCGGTTGTTTGTACTCATGATATTGATGTTTGGGACCGGGTTATATGCGGGTTTGTATTTGGTGAGAGCTCTCCCCGTCTGAGACTCTGCAGTTTTAGTGAAAATATCGGGTTGCAGGCATTCCACGTATTCCGCGGGTTGACGGGTGGTCAGCGGACCCCGAGGTGGGGTGTCGCGGCCGCTACATGGTTCTCACCGGAACTAGGGTGAGGGTTGATAAGATATGTTGGGATTGTGAGTTAGAGAACTCAGGGATTCTGCTCACTATGGACCTTTTAGGGTCATGGAAATGTCGGAGTTTGATGTCATCCTTGGGATGGACTGGTTGGTGGCACACTGTGTTGTCATTGATTGTGATCGTAGGAGGGTTACTACTTGCACACAAGATGATGTTTGTGTTATGTTTCAGGGGGAGAAGCACGATGCTTTACCCCAAGTCGTTTACGATTCTAGATGGCACGGGCAATTGAGGGGTTGGTTGGTAAGCCACCTGCAGGGACGAGGCGGGAGCAGCGGTTGGGTCTACCTCGTTTAAATACTGTGAGTGAGGGCGTTTCGGAACAAACTATCGGGATTTACCTCCTCGTAGGGATGCTAGAGCTTCTTATTGAGTTGCGCCACACAGTGCATCCTATTTCTATGACACCTCATAGAATGGCACAACTAGAGTCGTAGGACCTTGGAGTGCAGATTCTGAGAATTGTTGGACCGAGGTTTTATCAAGCGGCGCTTCACGGGAGTATTTCGATCTTGTTCTTAGAAGAAGAATGAGGAACACTTCTCTGTGCATAGACCTACTGGCTTAATTGAATAGGGTTACTATAAAAAATAAGTACCCTTTGTCGAGGATTAATGATTTGTATGATCAGTTGAGAGGGGTACGGGTCTACTCCAAGATAGATCTCCTTACTGGTTACCATCAGTTGAGGGTTAGGGAGGCAGATATCCCTAAGACGACATTTAGAATGCGATACGGGCATTTTGAGTTTATAGTGATGCCTTTCAGATTGACGAATGCTCCAACGACATTCATGGATCTCATGCATAGGGTATTCCAACCCTATCTAGATCAGTTCGTCATGGTCTTTGTTGACGACATCTTGATCTACTCCAAGTTTGAGGAGGAGCATGATGGTCATTTAAGGATTGTGCTCTAGGTTTTGAGAGACCATTAGTTGTATGCCAAATTCAGTAACTGTGAATTTTGGCTTATTGAGTTGAAATTTTTGGGGCATGTGGTATCAGCTTCAAGTGTATCCATGGACCCAGAAAAGGTTAAGGCGGTTATGAGTTGGGAGAGACTGAAGTCAGTTTTTGAGATACGCATTTTCTTGGGATTGCGGGAGTATTAAGGGGGTTATTAGAGGACTTCTCAGGTGCATTTACTTTATGAATTGACTTCGGAGGTGAGTTAGTGGAATGACTTGTGTGAGAGGGCATTCTAGGAATTAAAGAGGAGGCTTACTTTAACTCCTATTTTGATAGTTCCAGAGAGGGGACAGAGTTACATAGTGTATTATGATGCCTCTAAGGACGAACTTGGATGTGTTTTGATGCAGTCTGGGAGGGTAGTGGCTTACGGTTCTCTGTAATAAAGGAACCGTGAAGCGAGGATTACCTTACATGACATGGGTTGAGCGGAACACAGTATCTTTATCGTAAAGGCTTGCGCCACTATCCTCTGATTGAGAAGCGATTCCGAGTGTTTTGAACCGCAGAGGAGTCTGAAGTACATTTTACGGCGGGGCGTAACATGAGGCAACCGCAATTGGATGGGTATACGGAGATTATGACTTCACTGCATTATCATCTGGTAAGGCAAATGTAATTAGTTGTCTGCTCAATGGAAGTCACGGGGAGTATTTGCTAGTGTGGCTTCCCGAGATTGGAAGATGCTCGAGATTATGGACAGTTTAGGTACAACATTTCTGAGGACAGCTTTCGAGGTACTAAGAGAGGGGGGATTTTAGTAGCTACTTCCTGCGAGTAGAGTGATTAGTCTCAAAGAGCGAACGAGATATGTCCATTAGGAATGAGTGTCTTGATTGAATCAGTGAAGGCGATCCATTCGGTGGTAGTCGCCGATAGGGGACAAGTTGTGGTTCCGGTCGGCGATTTGTGAAGAGATCCTCGGGGGGTTCCGTGCTCCGTTTCACGGTGCATCTAGGTGGCCTGAAGATGTGCAGGTGATCTTCATCGTGATGTGCGGAGTGGGATGAAGAAACACGTTGGATTTTGTTCGTCGATGTCTCACGTGTCAGCAAGTAAAGGCTGAGCACTAGAGGCCAACAAGGTTGCTCCAGCCTTTTGAGGTAGCTGAGTGGAAGTGGGAGCATATCACGATGGATTTTGTGACTCACTTGCCACGGACATCGCGAGGGCATGATGCGGTGTGGGTGATAGTGGACCTACTTACTAAGTCGGCACACTTTGAGGTAGCTGAGTGGAAGTGGGAGTATATCACGATGGATTTTGTGACTCACTTGCCACGGACATCGCGAGAGCATGATGCGGTGTGGGTGATAGTGGACCTACTGATGAGTGCCTAAAACACTCATATTATACTGCGTCAGTCTACATTTTTCTGTTTATTTTAGAGTAGTTTATAGTTTTTGTGGTAGAATGCGGGTTGATGTCTTACGTGAATGCGAGAGCATTTGGGTGGCGACAACGAAGCCGAGATTTTGGAGCAAATGGGAACAAGACGATGAAGTACCTGTCACGTCGCGACGTCCTCACGTCGTGGCGTCCCCGCATCGCGGCGTCCCCGTCGCGGCGTCTACGGCTCATGACGTCTGCGTCGCGGCGTCATTTCAAAATCCTTTCTTCATTAAGCGGAAATGAGGGTTGAAATCGGGGAGAGATGGAGCGCGCAACGAGACGCGGGTTGACGGTGACAGCGACCCGTGCGCAGGGATTTGTAACGCTTTTCATTTTTTTGATATTTTCGGATTTTGAAACGATGTTTCCTTTATTAAACGATTTTATATTTTCGTCCGTTATGTTTCTAGATCTCTTTGCTACGGGTTACATCAAACTTTGTCATGTCTGATGGATTAAATTTGATCGTTCATGTTATTCGGTTATTAGCTAATTTGTCACATCTACTCTATACCTGCATTTCGATTATATGTTAATGTCGCGATGTTAGCATAATCAGGCCCGGAGATCAGAGATTCGAGATGAGGTATTCGAGATACAGGTGAAGTAGCCTTTGGCCGGGTTCGGTTAATAGAGATATTCATTGAAGGTAGCAATTGAGAACATTTAAGCATTTGAATCTGGAGTGAGATAGAGATGCCTCAGTTCTGTTCACGAGATAGGCGGGGATATACCTCGAGAGAGGATATCGTGAGCCAGATCACCTCGCTGATGACATATTACAAATAGATTGAATGTAACAATATCTTTAGAAGAGTAATCCATTGAGCGTGATGAGGGCGATTTAACCTAAAGGCGTCTGACACCATTAATTCACTAAGTCAGTAAGCTTGGTTGAAGTTTCCTTACTTAAATTTACCTAGAATCAATTATTTATTCAGATATTATGCGAAGCGAACCTCTGTAGTCAATTTACCTTTCCACTGGATCGTCTCAGGTACATTAAGTACCTTATATTACTTGGGGCTGCGTGCACTTGCTTGTAGCATGGGCATTCATTATACACACCGCGTTTTCGACTGTCAGAGTTTTGGCGCCGTTCTTGAAGTGACGGTTAAATTGATATGAAAGTGAGCATAGATAGTAAATACGAATTTTCTTTATTTTGTTATATTTACAAGTCTTGTGGTGGGTTTTGTTAGTTTGTGTTATTGCGATCACGGGTTTCGTGGTATGCGGCAATGATCAGATTAATCAACACTTGTGTGATCTGAGCAGAGAAAGACTTACGCGCAGTTGCGTAGAGCAGAGAGAACAAAACATATTAGAACCCGATAGTCATGGAAAAATGCGAAGAACAAGATTTTGGCGTTGAACAAAGCGAACCCACGGAGGTAGAAATAGGAATCAAGCGCCAGGCCATTTGCTCCTGACAGGCGATCCTTACATGCTATTAGATGAGTTTGTTTTACCTCCAATGATTGTTAGACGATCGAGGCGGCCCGGATTCAAGCGAACAATTTTGAATTGAAGTCGGTCAACGATCTGGACTTAGAACATATTGTTCCATGGACTACTTACATTGAGAACCCGAACATGCATTTGACTAACTTCCTCGAAGCTGGAAATACCATCAAATACAAACGGATTCTTGAAGAAGCCCAGATTGCGGTTATTCCCACTCTCGCTTAGGGGATAGAGCGACATTGGCTAACCGGTCGGCGCGAGACTCCATTACTACATGGAACCGAGTTGGTACAAAGTTTCGACAGTTCTTTCCACCTTGAAGATTGCACAACTTGTGCAAGAGATCCAGCTGGTTGGTCAACTAGAGGGGAGAACACAGCGGAGGCATCAGGACGGAGTTCCATGAATTATTGTGAGATGTCCTCTGAGCTAACGAGATGGATGCAAGTCCACACGCTTCTACCGATAGTGCGAGAAATACGGCCCGAGCGATGATAGATGCCTCGGTGGAGGATCATTGATGAAGAAACCCGCAGACCCGGGGGCGTATGAGATATTGGAGATCTTTATGACCAACACACTAATCGATGGCCTAGAGAGAGGCTACACCCGGTAAACACGGTGGGTGGCACAGATAATGAGGTCCTTAACAACTTTGTGAATCATGCCTGTTAACTAAGCAATTGAATAGACGGCAAAAGGCAGTAGGCATGTACAAACTAATATCCATGGGAGTTGTGAATTTTGTAATTGGGCAACCATAAACAGCCTTGAGAATGTCGATCGATAAACCCTCTGATAGAAGCCCGAGCCGATGCGTGTCGAGTTTAATGGAATCGATCCACGGCTGACAGGGCAGAGTATGGGGGTAGCAGTTGCGAGAATCAGAATCGAGGAATGAGGATAGGCGTAACAATCAGGGCAGGAATAATCAAAACAACCAAGGGTATGGATGGCGGAGCAATCGAGGAACAATACGCGTCGAGGCAGGAGCCATTGAACCACCCCACGAAAGAAGGTACGGATTTAGAGCAAGCTCTGCTTACGAGATGTTAACTTCTCATTCCGCGTTCATGAATGAGACTAAGGCGAACATGCAGCAGCAATCAACCCAGTTAAACAATCAAGCAGCACAACTAAGAAATTTAGAGATTCAAATGGGGCAAATGGCGTCGTTGGCGAAAAACGGCGGGATCATTGCGAAACAATTCTGAGGTAAACCACAGAGGAGAAGGGAAGAGTACTATAAGGCATCACTGCAGGAGTGGAAAGAGTTGGAAATCTCGAAGCCATGGCTAAGCGGTAAGAGAATTGAAAATTAAGGAGCAAGACCAAAGTATCTGGGCCGACCCGGATGAAAATGGAGCAACCACGAGATGTGAGGGCGGACAAGGATAATAAAGCGGGAAAGCCCAGAAACGGACTAAAACAGAAGAACCTGTCATACCAATCCAGTACCCTCTCGGAGGTTGAAGAAGGTAAATTAGATAGTTAACAAAGTTTCTTGACATCTTACAT
The DNA here is from genome assembly GCA_016808115.1 of Tetrastigma voinierianum. Classification (NCBI taxonomy): domain Eukaryota; kingdom Viridiplantae; phylum Streptophyta; class Magnoliopsida; order Vitales; family Vitaceae; genus Tetrastigma; species Tetrastigma voinierianum. Next base: position 1,337,090 of record JAEQBH010000220.1, on the reverse strand, counting down.
ATTAATATACCATTTTTAGGCTTGAAATATGCGAGTTATGTGAAATTCATGAAAAGATCTTGGCAAGTAAGAAGTGGAAGAGTATGGGACCATTGTAAGCGAGGAATCTGCGGTGCCATCACGCAAAGCTTCCGAAACTTGAGATCAAGATAAATTTGCTATCTTGTTCTCTATAGGGAATCGGGTATCGGGAAAAGCCTTATGTGACTTGGGAATGAGCATCAACTTGATGCCACTCTCGAGGCCTAAAGTTAGGAAGAGAGCAGAAATCAACCACAATCAGTCTATAACTTGCGGATAGGTCATACCAACACCCTCGAGGTATAGTCGAAAATATTAACGTAAGTTGGTAAATTCGTCCTTCCGGCGGACTTTGTCATACGGACATGGAAGAGGCTGACTCGGTCCCGTCATACTTAGTAGACCTTTTCTAGCCACAGGAAAAGCTCAAATTAATGTCTGAAGGTGAACTCAAACTAAGAGTCCAAGAGACGAGATCACTTTTTTTTTTTTTTTTTTCATGTTTTCAACCCACGAAGCACCCGAGGCGGCCGATCAAATGAAGATATCTCGGAACTTAGTACACGGGGGATTATGCGAGGCGATGAGAAAAATTCCGGGGGGGGATAAGCAAGCATTGCACGAAAGACAGAGAAGAAGCGGGGCATGTACGAAGAGTATTTCATCCACCTTGAGCATTGGGTGTGAGCACTATGAGGATGCGCATAAGCAATTCTCGGTTTATCCTTAGTGTCTTGCACATTGAGATTCAGGGTCGTCGGGCTAACGACATTAAACATAGCGCTTGGGAGCAACAGGAGTTTTCTAAAACTTTGTTTAAGTTCCGATTCTATTGTTGTTTTTCGGTAATTTTGATTTCTATTGCATCCATGATCGGTGTTTCTACTTGTTGGTTTAATTCCCGGGACGGAGGTGTAGGTACGGGAGCTACGAGCCTTCAAGTCCAGAAGGGAAGTTTACAAGTGGAGAGTTCTCGAAAAATTGAGGTGTTAGTATATAAAATCTCTTGGGAGACCTTCTCTGCCACGTCGCGACGTGATTTCCACTTGTCAGCGGCGATCATTTTTGGAAAGCTCCACCTTGCGTCGCGTGGATTTACTGCGTCGCTGACGTCAAAACTTCATCTCTGCGCCCGCGATGCGCGGCGTGGATTTCTCATGTCGCGGCGTCATTTTAACACTCCTTTGTCGCGTCAGCGGCGATGTATTCTCCGCGTCCAGCGGCGTCAAATTGTAAAGCCCTACGTCGCGTCGCGGCGCTGATAACCGCAATCGCTGGCGATGGATTAAATATACCCTGCGTCACGTCGCGACGTGAGACCTGCGTCGCGGCGTCGGCAGTTCTCTGCATCGCGTCGCGGCGATCACCGCCGCGTCGCGGCGTGTATTTGCTTAAGAATAGTTCATTTTGGCTCTTCACCTCTCGCCCCTTCACTCGCCAGGAAACCTAAGCTCCACATCCCAACCTTCCTGGGACATGTGGACTCCCATCCGCCGTTCCGGAGCCCTCCGAGAGGAGAGAGAGGAGGAGAGGAGGAGAGAGAGAGGAAGGTGGCTAGCTAGACCAGCGCCAAGTCACCCTCGTTGGCCGGTTGGGTCATAGTGGCATCCCGCCCTTGTGCTTGATTCTAAGCTTAGATGCAGTAGTCTAGGGTTCATTTGTTGCTTTCGCGTAGTCTAGAGGTATTGTAGGCCCTCATTTTGGGTCAGCTAGGTTCCCTTAGGATCCCTGAGTCGCATTTAGGTTTTGTTGAGTCCTTAGGTAGTTATTTAGTTGATTTTGTGGTGCATATTAGGTGTTTGATATTTTTTTTTGTCTAGGTTAGTATGTCGGGCAAGAGGCAGAAGTTGCCGCTGAGTCGGCCCGGGGCGGGGATGTGGGCTCCCACGTTCGATGCCTCACGTTTATAAGCCGCGGGTGCCACGGATCGGTTTAGCCTGATTTGCAAGCAGATCCTTACCGTTAAGAGAAGGGTTTCATCACGATGATTTCTTTAGAAGGACAATCGAGGCTAAAGGTGGGCGTGCCTTATGCCTTCCCTCGTCAGCGGCAATGAGCGTAGTTCGAGAATTTTACGCCAACCTGCGGCGTCTGTGTCCTCAGGTCGAGGTCGCGGTATGGTAGTGCGACCGGTAGCCGAGTGGATCAATAGTTTCTATATGGCACGGGCATGTCCACCGTCTCGCTTTGATCGACTCGAGAAACGTGGAGACTACCATGAGGTCATCCCGTGATGACGAGGATAAGGTGGTGGAGGATTCAGCGAGTCGAGCCCGTCTGGTGATTTGAGCGGCGTTTGGCTACATTCTGGGTTTGGCATAGTTTCATCATGGCGTCTTATCCAGAGCGTGAATGTGTGTGAGTGGCAATGGCGTTCCTTGCTCAACCGCCATCATCCGAGGATAATCCCATTCGATGTTGGGCGGGTTATCGAGATGCCATCCTCCATGCTTAGGAATCACGAAGATGAACACAGGGCACCGCACCCCGATATTTGGCTTGTCTGAGCAAGCCGGGGTGCCTGACAATGAGGCCTGGCTTCATCGATCAAGGCAATATCGGTCAAGCGGAATACACACGGTGTCCACTTAACCCACGAGCCCTACGATTCAGATCCCGCCGAGCCCTCGGACGAGGGCGAGCTTTATGAATGTCGGGCTCGTTATGGATCCTGGGCGATCCGGGAAGACCTTGCTTGATCCTCATCAGCCACCTCCACCACCATCAGCCACCTCCTCCACCTCCCCGGCCCGGCCACGGGCGACACTCCTCCCTAGTCCTTCACCAGATCTTGAGGACCGGGTGCTCGCGCTCACGAGCGTTTTAGCGCCTGCAGGATGAGACCCGGGAGCAGAGTCTGAATTACCGGGACATGGGCGTTGCGTCTTCGATATCTGTGAGACGATTAACCAATCGGGCCATCATTCTGGCGGCAGTGATCTTTGCGAGCTGGCTTCGCTGACTTACGGCTTTCACCCATCCACCACCACCTCGCGCCCGATGATATTGGGGGGAGTTCCTTTACCCTCTATGTTTTTATCTTGCCGGTGGGGACCTTTGGATATTTGTTTGGGGAGATTTGGTGTCCAGTGCGTGTTTTGTTTTGGTTTAGTAGTGTGTGAAGCCTTTTTAAGTATTAATTCCCGCATATTAGTGTTTTGTTTTTCGATTTATATTTACATCGCACTTTCATGTTTATGAGTCATGTGCTAGTTATTTGATTATATTTTAGGACATTCTTGCATGTAGTAATTGCATACATGTGTGCCATGTTGAAAATTGAGGATCAATTTTGGATTGAGTTCACTATAAACTTGTTCAATTGCATACATTTGCTTGATGCTCAGTAATTAGATTGAATAGTTGAAAGGGCTAGTGAATCCCGATCCGTTAGTCGAAACCGGTTCTCAAAAATACTATCCTTTTTCGCTGCGAAGTGACTTTCAGAGTATGCATAATTCGAACCAGCTACTAAAGTTCGATCTGACCTAGGGAGATTGAACCATTTGAGTGATGGGACACCTAATCAAAAGAGGATTGCCATCGAGCTGACCAAAGAAAATACAAAACAATAGAAAGAAAAAAGAAAAAAAAATATGACAAAATAGGTATATGCATAGAATAGCGGGATCATCCAATCGGAATCCAGGGCACGATCCCGAGGGCTGTCAAGCCCTAATGCCCAGGCAATGTAGGGAGTCGTGACTACTTTGCATACATGGGACCAGAAGATGGATCATTCCTACGCAACCTAGGGCCTTTGAGTTTGGTTGAGTGTTTGGGAGTGAAGTTTGAAGGGAATTGAATGCTGGTGCCCTTAACCAGGCGGTGAAGTCACCCGATGGATCCCAGCTACGAGAACGCTCGGCTAAACTTCTTGGCACTAGGTCTTCTTCATTTTGTTTTTAGGTGCGTAGGAAATTTCCAAATATGAGGACACGAATAAATGGGTGCTGTTTCCCTATCCTTTCCTGGTCAGCTTCTTCTGACAGGCGCGTTGAGCTTAAAGTTTGGGGGTATCGGAACTGGGCATATCACGGAGGTCCATTCACTATAAGCACATGGGGATTTTGGGAAAGGCTATTGAACACCATGGGATTTGATGCACTAATTAGTTTCACTAAAGCTAATCGAATTTACCGAAAGTCAAATACATGCCTTTCTTGAACATCAAAGAGAAAAGCAGTGGGTATAATGAGTCAGTCCAAGTGATCCTACTTTTAAACATGTGCATCAGCTGTATTAGTGTGAGTTACATTATGTCGAATTGAATTGTGTCTGTCTAGAGTCGGTTCTTGCTTGAGGACAGCGAGAAACTAGGACTGAGTGTGATGAGTGCGAAGCATATATTATACTCGCGTCGGTGCATTTTGTTTATTTTAGAGTAATTTATAGTTTTTGTGACTAGAATGCGAGTTGATGTCTTACGTGAATGCGGGGAGCATTTGGGTGAAAAGCGACGCGAGAAGCGGATTTTGGAGCAAATGGGAACAAGGCGTGAAATGCACGTCGCGTCGCGGCGTCCCCGCGTCGTGGCGTCCCCGTCAGCGGCGTCCCCGTCGTGTCGTCCCAGCGTCGTGAAGCGTCCTGCGTCGTGACACCACCGCGTCGCGAAGGCGATCACCACGTCGTGACACCACCGCGTCAGCGGCGTCTGCGTCGCGGCGTCGACTCTGAAAATCTGCCCTCTTCATTAAAAGCAAATGAGGGTTCAGAAATCAGGGAGATCGGGAGCGCCGCGAGCGGAGGCACGGGTTTCGAGGCCCAGTGACAGCGACTTCGGAAGTGCGGAGTTGTAACGTTTTCATTTTTCGATATTTTGGTTAGAACAATGTTTCCTTTATTAAACGAGTTTATATTTTGCGTCCATTATGTTCTAGATCTCTTTCTAGGGTTACATCAAACCTGTCATGTCTGATGGATTAAAATTTGATCGTTCATGTTATTAGTTATTATTAATTTGTCACATCTACTCTATACGCATTTCAATTATATGTTAATGTCGGCCAATGTTAACATAATCGAGCGGAATCAGAATTCGAGAGATGGGGTATTCGGGGATCTGGGTAGAGTAGCCTTTGCGGACGGTTAATAGAGATATTAGAACCTGAAGGTAGCAATTGAGTTAGAACATTTAAGCATTTCGAATCACAGGAGTCGAGATAGAGATATACTCGATTCTATTCACGAGATGAGGCGGATATACCTCGAGAGAGGATATCTCGTAGACAGATCCTCATTAATTGACATATTACAAATAGATTGAATAACAATATCTTTAAGTAATCAGTGAGCGTGATAGAGGCGATTTAACCCACAAGCGTCAACACCGTGAATTCACTAGAATCAATAGCTTAGTTGAGTTTCCTTACTTAGAATTTTTACCTAGAATCAATTATTCGGATGTTGTGCGAGCGGAGACCTCACGCCCAGTCAATTTACCTTTCCCTGTGGATCGATATCCGTACATTAAGTACACTATATTACTTGGGGCTACGCGTGCACTTGCGCACATAGGCATTCATTATACACACCGCGTTTTCGGCCTGTCACCTACTTACTAAGTCGGCACACTTTTTGGTTGTGCGAATGACCTACCCTCTGGAGGAATTTTAGAGGTTGTACATAAGGGAGATTATCCGGTTGCATGGAGTTCCAGTGTCCATAGTATCGGATCGGGATCTCAAGTTTACGGATCATTTTTGGAAGAGTTTCCAATGAGTCATGGGGACTTAGTTGATGATGAGCACAATTTTTCATCCTCAGAGGACGATCAGTCAAAGAGGACCATCCATTCATTAGAGGACATGCTACGGGCATGCATCCTTGATCTCAAGGTTAGATGGGAAGAGCATTTACCCTTGGTGGAATTCGCCTACAACAATAGTTATCAAGCAAGCATACATATGACACCCTATAGGCACTATATGGGAGGCCTTGTCGATCTCTGGTCTGTTGGACGGAGATGGGAGAGAGATCCTCTACGGGTTTGGATTTGGTTAAAGACAACTCTGAGAAGGTGGAATTGATACGAAAGCATCTTCTCATGCCTCAAAGCCTACAGAAGAGCTACGCCAAAAGATGACGACGCCCTCTGGAGTTTAAGGTGGGTGATCATGTCTTCTTGAAGGTGATGCCTAAGAGAGGAGTGGTTGGGTTCGAAAAGTGGGGAAAGCTATCTCCAAGGTATATTAGGCCCTTTGAGGTACTCGAGAGGGTAGGTACGGTTGCTTAGCAGATGGATTTATAGCCAAGCTTATCGAGTATTCATGTGGTATTCCATGTCTCCATACTCCAAAAGTACACTCCAGATCGGACTCATGTAATGGATTGGGGTGAGCTTATTGTTGATGTAGATGGAACCCTCGAGGAGGGATCAGTACGTATCATGGATAGTCGGGATCAGGTTTTACGAGGCAAGCTCTGAAGCTAGTAAAGGTGTTATGGCAGTACCGAGGAGTGGAGGAGGCAACATGCGAATGTGAAGACACTGTGTGTGCCAATTATCCTTTCTTGTTTGAGGATGAAGGTATGTTTTTAGTCATTTGGTGATTAAATGATTGTTACATATGCATGTTGATTGGATGTGTATGTGTGTGTGAATTTCGAGGGCGAAATTATATTAAGGGGGGAAGAATGTAAAACCCGAGTAAATTTGAAATTTTTTGAAAAATGGCAAAACGATAAATTGCGCTACAATATAGGTTGTAGGCTTGAAATTTTATAAATATCGGATGATGAAACGAACCTCGCCGTAAGATTCGTCTCGTGAAACTAGTTACTGAAGCAATTTTGTTGAGTCAGAATGATGGAGTTTTTCACAATTTTTGGGGCGCGTATGTCGATTAAAAACCAAAAAAATGATTTTGGGAGAAATAATTTAAATAAAGTTCATTTAAAATAATTTGAACTTGAGTCGAGAAAAAATAAATCGTTTCGGGTTAGAAACGGACTAGGACCAGTCGCGGACACATGGCGCGATGTGAGCCACTCACTTAAGCTTAAGTGAGGAGTTTTAGGAATGAAATATCCACCTCGTTTAATGTGGTTTTCTGCGTAGAGAAGAAGGCAGGAGAGGCACCAAGCTTCTCTCTTCGATCTCACAGTTCGTCGATTCAGTTCGTTGGGCGAGGCTTAAGTTCATTGTCTTGACAAGGGCTACACGTGGGTACCAAAAATGAGGGGTTTCACGAAGATCAAGCTAAGTTTTAGGAGTCGATTCCCGAGGCTGAGGAGGCTTCCACCCTTGCAATCAGCAGCTTCAGAGGTATAGATTCTTCCCTACTAACGGTTTTATTTTCCACTTTTGGACTGAGAAAAAGAGGTTTTTCTTTTTAGGGTCTATTTGGGTTAAGGAAAAATGGGATTTTCGAGTTCCAATGATGTTCTTCGCCTAGGCAAAGAGAGCTTCGCCTAGGCGAAGGCATGAATCTTCTCTAGGAAGATTGGCTCTCTGCCTAGGCGAAGGAAGGTTCGCTTAGGCGAGAGTTTGGTTTGCCTAGGCAAGCCCGAGGACAGACCTTGTGTAGTATTGGTTTGCCTAGGCGAGAGATTCTTTGCCTAGGTGAACTAGAGAAGTCTTGTTGCAAGTTGTTGGGGGACTTTTATGGCTCGGTAGTGGTCGGTTTCGTGGCTCGGTTTTTGAAGTGTCCATGGTATGCTTAGAGCATGGTTTAAGGGTTGTTTGGTTGAAATCCTTGCCCTTAAAGACTGTTTGGACAGTGCTAAAACGACATTAAATGCCATTTTGTGGCCCGGTTGTGGCCGATTGTGTGAATTGTATGTAATATGTCCCAAAAAGTGTTTAGGGACTGTTTGGATTAAAAAAAAAGAAAAGAATAATCCGGACTTATAAGGGCCTGAACAGAAATTGTGGCATGTTTAAGGTTTACTTAGTCAGCATTCTGACCGGGTTTAAGAGCCCGGGTTAAGGGGCTATTGGGTTGTTGTTGTGGGCACCCTAGATGCCACATTTTTCCTTGAGGATTAAGTGTGTTGTTGCTTGATATGTGATAACATACTTGTTGTTGTGATTGATGAATGTTAATATGTGTTCAAATGTATTAACATTGAATGAATGTTTGTTTTGGAAATTATATGCATGTGATATAATTGTCCAAGATACAAGGTAAGTTGTATGGTTTATATTGTCCATATGACATTCATTATATGTGGGACATGGCATTAACTTGCAATGGCACATTGCATTGCATATGCACGGGAACATCTCATTTCATGGGTGTGGGTACATGGTTAGAATCAAACACCGAAATTGGTGATTGGATGAGTGGGCTCGGTATCGTTGGACGAAGTCCAACAGAGTTGGACGGTTGCATGAAATGGAAAACTTGTGTCGAGTAATAGCAAGAAGGGCTAGACATTCCCTCGGGTGCAAGACTCGAACTGGTTTACTACACTTTGACGATGAAAGTCCAAAAAGTGTAGATGTGTTGTGCGGAGACAGTGTGCGGAGCCGGCGATGAGACTCCAAAAATCCGCTACCCATAAAAGACACAATGGTTTTGTATATAAAATGTTCATTTGCATAATGACATCCAAAAGGTTTGGTTTATAAAAACATGACTTTTGTTTTGAAAATGATCATTGGATGTAATCTATCAATGACGGTTTTTATCACACATGGGCATCGCATTGTGTGATGGGAGTCGGTAAAGACTCGGGTATGATGGAGTCGGTAAAGACTCGGGCATGGTGCATGAGTGAGTCTCATCTCATTTCATGGCATGACATGTAGAATCACAACCTAGGATTGCATATCTTGCTTGGAATTGTGATGTGAACGTGAAAATTGTTAAGTGTAAGCATTGCATGTGCACTTAGGTGAGGAGTAGCCTCTGTAGAAATAACTCTACTAGGCGTGACTCACCCTATATGGGATAACATTTCAGGTGCGAGACAAGCGTCGGTGGGCAGCTCTTATCCGAGGCCGTGAGAGTGAAGAAAGTCGGCTTGTGGCTTTATACTTACTTTTGTAATTGTTTTGTAACATTTATTTTTGTAATAATATGTTAAGATTTGAATTCAAAACTCTTGTGGGATTTATGTGTGAAATTCATGCAGGTTTTAGGTTCTGCCTATCCTAGGCGAAGGTGGGCTTAGCCTAGGCAAACTCGAGGGCAGTCTTGCAAGTGACGTTCTACCTCACCTAGGCTAAGCAGTTCGCCTTCGCCTAGGCGAACCAAGAACAACTGCCAAGTGTTGTTTTCCCTACTATACTGTAATTTGTGTAGGATGGTTGTTTGAAAGAGCTCCTATCACAAAGGGGGTTATGTCCGGTTATGTGAAATGATGGGTCCCGATGAATGGGACATACGATGTGGTATCAGGTTACACGATATCCACAGGGCTTCCGCAGGTTGATGGTTAAATCAACAAACCCCCAGATTTTGGGGCATCACAAAAAATAATTTCCTAACCATTCCTCATATTATTTTCGTTCAAAAAACATCACAAGACAGAGGCAAAAATCCTACTGCTCTGATACCAAATGTTGGTGAAAAGCAGGAACTGTCATACCTTTCATTCCAAATAGAGCATTCAAACACAGCAAAATAAATAGATCAAAATTCTTACCTCCAACCATTGCCTTTTCTTCAAGCGAATCAAAGAATGAAAATGGGTTGCTCTTCCAATATCTCCTTTCTCGCCACTGTGATGGTTTATTCCACTAAGAATGAACTTGGGGATCAACACTACATTCGTTTGATATTTATAGGCATCTGTCCATCACAGAGGCGGTATAAAATATGTGGTCAATCGTAGTGTCGACATAGCCAAATCGTGCTTCCATACATGGCTGTTGTCATATCCCGAGTGTGGCTATATATAGACCACACTCTCTTAATTGCGGTGGCAGCAATCTACCATCGATGTGTACCAAGTTGTAATCGTATATGGACCACAAATTGATGAAGGCGGCTGAAGAAATCGCCTACATAGTAGAGATAGGTTGTGTGAGGAATATGAAACTGGTACAAGACATTAATTCAGGTTGTGAAAAATCATGTGAATAAGGATGGTAAGAGCCCTTAGTCCATGTCGAAACTGTCATAATGCATTTTGGAAATCAGTAACTGATATTGAATCCACCTTTATAGGTTTGGAATAGTAGCAACATATATATCAGAGATGGATTCTTCATGGAGAAAAAGTTGATATCAATTACCATAATCCAGTAGAGACTTGAATAGTGGTATTGACGAGGTAGACCATCGTATTAATGGTGACCACAAAGAGATGATTATGTCAAGAGAAGAACTTTTCTTGCTTGGCTATGATGTTTGCTTGGAGAAGTCCTTAATGATATTTGTTTTATTCCTAGGTCCAAATTTATTGTGCTAACTTCGATTGATTTATGAAATTGCTTGATTTTTCTTGGAAAAGGAGAAAGGAAAAACAGAATCCATGGACTATTTTAACATTTAATTGTGGTTAAAGACATCTTCTAAAAACACTTGCACCTTTCAAGATTTATATAGAATTTGTTAATATAAAATAAAAATCTTTAATTAGAAAACTTTTAAGTCTTGGAATCTTCAAATCTGAAAAAAGAAAATTCAATTATTCGGGAAACTTCGATACTGATCATTATGATTTGAATTGCTTAAAATTTTAAGATACTAATCAGAAAATTATGATTTGGCAAACTTCCTACCAGCAGGAAGACATAATAGGAGCAGAGAGTAGTTTAACCCACCCTGGTGACCATGCCTATTTGTATCACCGGAGTCTTCATAAAGAGTAGGAAAAAAAAAAAAAAAGATTTTCTCAATATTTAGTTTCATCATAAAAAATATAAAAGAAAATCACATATAATCAAATTTTTATATATTTTAAAATTTCTTAATTCTAAAAAAACAAATAAAATAAATTTAATCAACATATAAATTTAATTTATTAAGTTTAAATATATTTTTTATTTTTCTCAAAATTTTATTTTATTTTACTTTTTCTCCTTATTTTTTCTTTAGATTAGGACTTAAATGTTGGTCAAAGCAATGAATTCATCTTGTGCCTTTCGGTAAAAATTGTAGGGAAACTATGTTATCATGTTATATTTCAATTTATTTGAAATTTCGGTTAAGCCTAAAAAAACCAAGAGCCGAGATCTTGATTTAAAAATATTTGATAAAAAGATAAAATATTTTATAAAATATCCAACAAACCTTAAATATAATTTCAATATATTTTGGGTACTATCATATGTTTTAGGTACCATCTCATTTGTTAGATCATTTATAAAATATTTTATCATTTTTATTAAATTTTTTTAAATAAGGGGATCTCTTAGTTGGATCATTTATCAAATATTTTATTATTTTTATTAAATATTTTTTAAATAAAGGCACCTGGCCTTGGTTTTTTGTATTTTGAACTTAATTTCTCAATTGAAATGGGAACATAGCGTAGTTTCCCAAAAATTTAAAATTTATTTAAAATATTTAAAAAAAAAAAAACTACTGATAGCATTTTCTAGGAATATTTAACTGAAAATGAATCAGTGAATGCTTCGAGGTCAACCAATGACTTAGAAGACTTGCTAGTGGCTTTCATTTTGTCTAACACTGCTTCGTTGACGCCGAGAAAACCATTTTTCTATCTATCGCTGTATCCCAGAGGCTACGCAAACTCCGATGATTCGTTAGGAGGACCTCTTTTCTCATAAAGTAAGAAGTTATACGCATCTTATAAAATTGTTTTTTTTTTAGGTTCTTTTTTTTTTCTTACAGAAGAAATGGTTGTCTTTATTAATTAATCTCTAATGAAATTACAATCCTAATGCTATCAGGAGGATTCTGAAACCATCCACCATGACCAGACTATGAAGCCGTTGCTCTCGCTAAGATATGAGCTACACGGTTGGCTGATCGACATGCAAAAACAAGATAACTATCAGGAATGGCCTGAAGTAGTTCTTTACCGTCCTTGAAAATCAAATCCACATCAGATAAATAGTTTGCATAGCTATTCACTGCAGAAACCAACAACAAACTATTGGATTCGACAATGACCTTGTGGACTCCTTTCTCCTTCAACCATTGCAGGGCTTTCCTGCATCTGAGGGCTTCGGTTACCAAGGCATCCAAGGGCTCGTAGTGCAATCCGTCTTGGCTGCCATAAACTTGCCTCGATGGTCTCGCATTATCAAGATCATTATGATCAGCCCTCTCTTTTCAAAGATCGGCCCATCAATATTACACTCGACATAACCCATGCTTGGTGGGTTCCACCTCATGAGGGGAGGTTCCTGCATCTGGTTTTCTAGGGACGTGACTCTAGTAAGAATTTGCCTCCATTGTTCAACATCTTGCCTGGCCGAAGACAGGACATGGGCATCCTCCACCTTCTTTTTTTTTTTCCAAACAAAATGGTTTCTCCTATTCCATATCTACCAACAAATTCTAGCAGCTAGGTGTATAGTTTTCTCCTGCAGTTGTCCGCATTTTTCCACCCACCACTCAAGAAAGTAGAAGATGTTCCCTGCGGCACATCCCCCAAAACTTGCCTCCAAATGTTCTGTAGCTCACTGCACTGGATAAGTGCATGCAAAGTGTCCTCTACCTCTGCATGGCAGCACGTGCACTCAATGGAAAGCACTACCCATCTCTCCTGAAGTGCTAGCGTTGTAAGAAGCAAATCAGCTCCTGCTCTCCATAAGAGGTTTTTAATTTTTGCTGGTGCAGATAATTTCCATAAGCCTCCACCCTGCAGAAACTTCTCTCCCGACAATATTTATGGAGGTTTGGAGATATCTATAGCTACTCTTTAACGAAAAGTCTCCTTTCCTTTCCAGGTGCCATGACCAACTATCATCTTCCTCCCTAAGGCTAAGTGGAATTTTCATAATCGGATCTCTATCCCTGGCGCTAAAAATATCGTTCAGAATGTCCCCATCCCTTCTCGTCCCATCGTTTGTCATAAGAGAGCTCACCATGGTTGATTCCAGTTCATGAACTAGAGGGGTTTGGACTGTCAGTTCTTGTGGATCCGGGAGCTTTGGTTCTTTCCAAATTCTGACTTGCTTCCCCAAACCTATGCGCCATCTTGCTCCAGCTCTGATCAAGTGAAGAGTCCCACGTATGCTTCTCCATATATAGTTGGGATTGGATCCATGTTTGGCCTCCATCACCCGCCCCGTAGGGAAAAATCTTGCCCCATAAACTCTCGCAACCAGAGATTGAGGCCGGGAGAGAAGTCTCCAAGCCTGTTTTGCAACAAGGGAGATATTGTGTTGATGCAGATTTCTAAACGCCAATCCTCCCTCCTCCTTTGACACACATAACCTGTCCCATGTAGCCCAATTAATCCCTTTCCTTTCTTTATGATTTCTACCCTACCAAAAAGAGTTCATCATCCTTTCCAACTCTGAGCAAAGAGACATGGGAAGAAGGAATACGCTCATATCAAAGGATGAAGAAGCTTGTGTACTGCCTTTAAGAGTATTTCTTTTCCCCCTCTAGATAGGCATTTTCGATTCCATCAACATAGTCGCCTCCAAACTTTTTCTTTGATATATTGGAAAATTGCCTTTTTGTTTCGACCCATAATGGCTAGCACTCCTAAATATTTTTCTGCCAGCTTTGAGTTTGTCATACCCAGTATTGAGCACAATTTAGCCTATGTTGCTTTAGGGACATTTGGGCTGAAAGACACCGTGGATTTATCTAGATTTATTCTCTGTCTCGAAGCTTTCTCATAATGCCTCAAGCAATCCTTGATATATCTGCATTCCTTAGGGCAAGCTTTGAAGAAGAATTAACTATCATCTGCGAAAAACGAGTGTGAAATAGAGGGGGTAGTTCTTGCTATTTTGCAGCCATGTATAAAACCTTTATCCTATAGGTCTCTGAGCACAGAACCCTTCAGCACATAAAATAAATAAATAAGGGGATAAAGGGTCACCTTGGCAAAGCCCTCTTTTTGGGAGAAAGGATCGCTCTTTGTTCCATTGTGCAGGATCTGGTACTATACAGAGCTCATACACTGTATTACCAAATTAATCCAGTTTGCATGAAACCCTAACTTTTGCATTATTTCCTCCAGAAACTACCACTCAAGTCTGTCATATGCCTTGGACATGTCCGTTTTTCCGCTTTATGTGATAGCCCAATTTGAAGGCGATCATTATGTTATCAGTGATGAGTCTACCTGGGATGAATGCACTTTGAGATTCTGAGATTACCTCCGAAAGGATGCACTTCAATCTGTTAGCCAGTGTCTTAGATATTATTTTATACAGCACGTTGCATAGTGCAATTGGTCTCATCTCTGAAATTTTCTCAAGGCTCTTTTTCTTCAGGATTAGAATAATGTGGGTTTTATTCCAGTCTGCTGGCAGTTCCTTATTATTTAGAACTTTCAGACAAGCCTCTGTAACTTCTCCCCCAATGATGTCCCAGTATGCCTGATAAAACCCCGGATTCATACCGTCCGCCCCGGGGATTTATCTGGGTTCATAGAAAACATTGCCTCCATCTCTTTCACTTTAAACTTCTTTGTAAGCATTTGATTTTGATCGTCTGTCACCTTCTTATAAACACTTCTTATGATATGAAACCCGACCAACTTGTGAGGAGACTATCAAATTAATCTCTGAAGAACAGCTTTAATGTTCGACTTGGATGGATGACCTCGACCCGTTGCTTATAGGGAAGCAAGAACCTTGGTATTGGAGGACGCCACAATTGGTGATGAAGATCCAATTTATAAGTTTTGATGAATGTCACGGAATAGCCGATAAGTTCAAGGAGTTCTTTAAAAAACCAAAGATAAATTTAAACTCTCAATTTTATAAATTCGTAAACTAAAGAAAAAATGGATAACACACCTATAAATAGACCCAAAAATATGAAGAACAAAGAAAAATTCGGCCACAAAGGAAATAAAATATTCAGCCAAAAACTAGAAAGGAAACTAACTTATTTTTCCTAAACTACGCACACCCAAAAAACGTCCACAGGGAAAGGAAACTAGATAAATTATGATAAGACTTGGTAATCAAATCAGTCGCAAATCATGAACAAATCAGTAGCAAATCAGGAATAATTTAGCAGCAAATTAGGAATAATTTAGCAGTAAATCAGGAACAAATCAGCATGAAATAAACTCCAAAATAGTAACAAATTATGAACAAATCAGCACCAAATTTGCAACAAGTCAGCTCCAAAATAGCAGCAAATCAACAAGTCAAAAATGCCTTGGCTCTTGGTCCAAATCCGGATTTACTTTGATGACGTGGAACATCTTTGTTTCCTCTTTGGAGTTGAACACGTGAGCTTCTTTCACTTGGGCATCTCGAATTAAAACATTAAGGGCTTCTTTGAATCTCTTGGCTCTAGCCTGTGTCATCGGGCCAAGTGGGATTTCAAGTGGGTCCGCACTCCATTCCTTAGACATGCCTCCATCATTCCCCTCCTCTTGAAAAGGATTTGTCCTCAAATCGTCACCTATATCAAAAGGACTCAAGTTAGTGACATTAAAAGTAGCACTTACATTATACTTACCGAGCAAATCTAGCTTGTAAGCATTGTCATTGATGCCCTCAAGG
The DNA here is from genome assembly GCA_016808115.1 of Tetrastigma voinierianum. NCBI lineage: Eukaryota > Viridiplantae > Streptophyta > Magnoliopsida > Vitales > Vitaceae > Tetrastigma > Tetrastigma voinierianum. Next base: position 1,321,501 of record JAEQBH010000220.1, on the reverse strand, counting down.
ACTTGAAAAGGACCATCGCCCCTAGGGAAAAACTTAGAACGCCTTTGTGTGGGAAATCTTTCCTTGTGCATGTGCACCCAAACCAAATCTCCAGGTTCAAAGACAACTTGGCGATACCCTTTGTTGGCTTGTTTGGCATATTGTTCCGTCCTTCGCTCGATGTTGAGTCTTGCCTTCTCATGAATCTTCTTAAAAAATTCAGCTTTCTTTTTGCCATTTAGATTAACATGCTCAGACATAGGTAAAAGAGATAAATCCAAATGGAGTTAATGGATTAAAACCATATACAATCTCACAAGGCGAAAATTTAGTGGCATAATGTATAGTACGATTATAAGAAAACTCAACATTTAGCAAAAAGTCTTCCCCTTTTATAATGTTCGTAGACAAGGTTCTATTCACTACCTCGGTATGACCATCGGTTTGTGGAGGACAAGTAGTAGAAAACAATAACTTGGTTCATAACTTACACCACAAGGGTCTTCTAAAAGTAACTCAAGAATTTTACATCCTTATCCGAAACAGTTGTCCTAGGCATACCATGCAATCTTACAACCTCCCTGAAAAACGGTTCAGCAACATGAGAAGCATCATCCATTTTGTGGCATGAGATAAAATGAGCCATCTTTGAAAACCTATCCACAACCATAAAAATAGAATCCCTACCACGCCTAGTCCTAGGAAGACCTAACACAAGTCCGTTGGAAATGTCGACCCGAGTTCCTTAAGATAGGAAGTGGTGTGTAAAACGTAGGGTTGCCACTTGAGATTTGCTTCGCTTACATGTGATACACCTCCCATGAGATTACTCTCGACATCACTTTTATGTGAGGCTGATAAAGTGTAGCCAAAACCCGAAGCCTTGGCTACCCAAATGTCTCGTCAATCCTCCTTCATGAGACTCCTCGCTGGCACAAATCTCGAATGGAACAATTAGGAATGCACAACTTATTTTCCCAAAACAAGAACCCATCATGTCTAAAGAACTTGTCATGGGTTGCTTTTTCACAACAAACATATTCTTCACTAAAATCTTTGTCCAAAGGATACAATTCTTTAATGTGTTCAAAACCAAGCAATTTAGAATCAAGAGTAGAGGTACATTCCTCCATGAAAGTGCATCAGCAATGATGTTTTCCTTACATTGTTTGTAGAAGATGACATATGGAAAGGTTTCTAAGGACTCCATCCATCTTGCATGTCTCTTATTCAACTTATGTTGACCCTTCAAATGCTTTAAGGACTCGTGGTCGGTGTGAGTCACAAATTTCTTAGGCCAAAGACAATGTTGCCAAGTTTCCAAGGCTCGAACCAATGCATACAACTCTTTGTTATAAGTAAGGTATTTCAGGGCTGCCCCACTTAGCTTTTCGCTAAAATATGTAATGGGACGTCCTTCTTGCATAAACTGCGCTAATACCTAAACCTTGAAGCATCACATTCAACCTCAAAAGTTTTTGCAAAGTTAGGTAAAGTGAGTAAAGGAGCATGAGTTAGTTTTTCCTTGATCAATTGGAATGCTTTTTCTTACTCTTCACCCCACTTAAACCCAACATGTAACGACCCGTACCAAATAATACAAGTTTTTAACACGTTTGACCAAGTTTGACCAACAATTAGTATGTGGACCCAAGTTGACTTTTTCAAGGATGAATAATTTTGGGTTGACTAAGACACCATCTCGTAGGCTCGTCATTACAAGTTCATAGACGGGTTGAGTTGAACGCCAAAAATTCCCACTCTACGATAAAAGTTATGGCCCCGTAGAAGTTCAAACAAACAAAGATTTTATCGCGTTGTCCAAGTCCTGTTTCCGGTTTCACCAGTTACCCTGGGCCTCTATATAAACTCTAGTTTTGCCCAACAGAACCCTAGCCCCAAACACCCATTTTCGCCCAAAACCTAGGAAAACTCCCAAAACCCGCGAGGATCGAACTAGGCCAAGCTGATCTGCCGTTAATCCCGTTTTGGCCGTGGGAGACATTTTCGCCACTCTTTGATGCACTCGCCACCCAGGAGCGAGCGCCACCACTAGACGACCTTACGGTGAAATCTCACTTTAACAAATTCACGGACGAGCCTGATCGTGCCGCGAACCCTGGGCGGCTACCGCCACCTCGGTCACGGATTTGCTATTTTTCTACCATTCCCGCCACCCATACCTCTTCCCCCCATTTTAACCTCCTAACTCATTCCCGTGGTCCTTTAGCGCATTCTTCAATGCTTGGAAGATACAGCCACGAAAAACAATTGGGCCGACTCGCTGATCAGAGTTTTTCCACACCACGCATGAATCCTCTTGAACACCAAGGTAAGACATCGCGTGTTCGGCCCTCGGGCTTCCGTTGATATAAATTTGTAAATTTTGGACGCTTATTAGTTTTCATTTTGGGTCATTTAGGTAATTACTAAAGGTCGACTCGAAACTCCGGGGCACCAATTGGTCAATAGCTGCACTGAAGATGGATTAGTGAAATTGATATTTTTATGATTTATCGAGGGTTCCACTCCCAAAATTCAGCTCGAGCAAAAGCTCCAATTTGGGGCACTCTGTCTCGTAGGGGCACATCGTATAATTAGACCTGTCGGAGTCCAATTTAGATAGCTTCATAGTTCTAAAAATTATTCTAAGACATTTGGGGCATCCCAATGCTTTTGGTTTAGTTATTGGAGCCTAAGTGGTGTTTTTATTATATTACACATACACTCACGCCGAGCCTCAAGCACGATCTGAGCAGTGGACTTGCATTTGTAGTCTGTGAGTGGTTTATATGTTCTAAACAAGCTATGGTATTTTATGATATATAATTGTGGAAAGTTATTTATTATATATATATATATATATATATATATATATATATATATATATATATATATATATATATATATATATTATTTGATCGAATGGTTACAGTGAATAAAGAGTAATTATCTGCTTCTATATAAAACAAGTTATCATTTCATGTGAATTTTGGTCAACATTTTGAACTATTTAAATTTTTACCGACTTCATGGATAAATTTGTGTATTTAAATATCTTGGTACATGGATTGAGGTTTTAAACCACTTTGAAAATTTATTGGATTTAAGAAATGGATTTATGATTTTATAGTTTTAAGGTATGTTAAATATTGTTAAAGTTTATGTGCTTAAAATCGTTATGGGTAGAATATTTATCAGGGTGTTTCTCGATATTTCCATGAATCGAAGGAATTGGAAATTCATCAATATATTTGATTAAGTTGTTGAAATTTAATTTATAAATTTAATTTATAATACAAGAGACGTTGGAAAAGTATATGCGCGAAAAGGATATCATACGTATTGCTATAAATCGACGTACTATACCAGAGGTTCGATTCAAGATTATATTACAAAGGTAATCGGGTTTGCCACTTGTCGAGGTTGGTTTCACCCAACGATTATATATTATTTCACTACGTGAGGTGAGTTTCATCTTAATGCTATTATCATTATTATTACCACGACACTCTCGAGGTCGAGGGTCGTGAGGTGGGTATTTCATCATGATGGGTATATGGTATGGTACATTATTGGTTCCGAGTGTTTACAACCATCCCAACATTTATGGTTATCAGATTTACATGATTATTTTTACGACATGATGTTTATATATTTTATGCTCAATTTTATGTTGTGAATAAATTCAGGCTATAATTTTCTTAATAATAATTTCGGTTAAATTTTTGAGCATGAATTTCATATTTTTGACTTGGTATAAGTTTGGGTTTTGTGAAATGGGTTTAAACAGGAAACCTTGCAAAAGAGTGGACATGAGGCCTTGAGAAAAGGAATTTTCGAAAATAAAAACATTATTTTCCTTATAAATTATGTCACTCACTGAGATTTATTATCTCACGTTTTATTGTTTTAAATCCATTGCTTCCTAGGTCCGCATAAACAGAGACTCACCTCGCGCCTACCCCATACATCACTCTTTCTCGCAATGTACCGGGCAGATTCCATCTTTATCTATCCTGGTTTTTATTTTATCGGGACTTATGTATTTCATTTGTACCCTAAATTCAAATTCTTAGAATGCTCTGATCTTAGTATTGAACTCATATGAGTCTTTATTATGTGTGTTTGTGGTTATGACCTGCGCAAATAGGTCGGTTGTATCTGGAATAAGTAGATCTTTATATATATTTGAGGTATTATATTAATCGTATGTGTTTATTTTCTTCTTAAAGTGTTCCATTGATATTCCCTAGGATTGCAGTGGACTTTTACTAGGCTGAACCACCCGAAACTCGGGTGGCATCCACCGGGTCTTGTCATTAAACATCCTTGATGACTCGCTATCGCGGCTATGCTACTAAAGTCCTTCACAAACCTCTGGTACAAGCTAGCAAGTCCATGAAAACTTAGAACTTTACTTACACTTGTTGGACTTGCCAATCTTGAATCGCTCGAACCTTCTCTTTATCAACCTATATTCCTTATAAAACCAAGAAACACAAGCCTATTGGTGCAAAATGTGCACTTCTTAAGGTTAGCAAACAATCTTTCTTTTCGAAGCACATCCAAAACAAATTTTAAATGAACCAAATGATCATCTAAGTTTTTTTTTCTATAAATGAAGATATTATCAAAATAGACAACCACAAATTTTCCAATGAAAGCATGCAAAGATGGTTCATTAGTCTCATGAAAGTGATAGGTGCATTAGTTAACATGAAAGGCATAACTAACCACTCATATAAACCATATTTTGTTTTGAAAGCAGTTTTCCATTCATCACCTTTTTTCATTCTAATTTCATGGTATCCACTTTTCAAATCAATTTTGGAAAAGATACAAGAACCATGCAACTCATCAAACATACCATCTAGCCAAGGAATGGGATGAAGATACTTTACCGTTATGTTATTGATGGCTCGGCAATCAACACACATCTTCCATATCCCATCATTCTTAGGAACCAAAATCACCGGGACGGCACATGGACTCATGCTTTCCCTCACATATCCCTTTTCCATCAATTCACGAACTTTCTTTTGGAGTTCCTTTGTCTCCTCGAATTGCTCCTATAAGCGGGTCAGTTCGGAATGGTAGTACCAGGCACAAAATCAATTTGATGTTCGATCCCTCGAATAGGAGGTAACCCGTTTGAATTTCAGAAAGACGCCCAAATTCCCTCCCCGGTGCAAAGAGAGACAATTTGAACTAGGCAAAGAAGCGCGTCAAGTCAAGTTAGTGTTAAAAAGTGCCTCTTTGTACAAAAGTACAATCATAGGCTTGTTAAGAACAATGCTCTCTTAACCCCACTGCTTTACATAGAAATTGGTTTTTCTCTCTATTTTTCTCCCATCATTCAATTCTGCCCTCTTTTTTTCTCTCTCATTTATCTCGGTCTCTCTCTCATTTTCTCTTAAATTTTCAGTCAATCATTTTTTTTGTCACTCTCTTTCTTTTACTAACTCTCTTTTTCACTCTTTTTCTTTTGTTCACTCTCATTTTCATATTTTTTCTTTTGTTCACTCTCTTTTTGCAATCTCACTTGATCTTCATAAACCTGACTTGGTGTCAAAGGAACAAGAGTGATTGTCCGTTGGTTGTGCACAAATGAGTACTTATTGGTGAAGTCGCCATGCTTAACTTTCCTGTCAAATTGCCATGGTCTTCCTAATAACAAGTGTCCAACTTGCATAGGAACTACATCACACAAAACTACTTCATCTTCGTATTTTCCAATGCGAAAAGAGATTAACACTTGTTTATTCACCCTTACCTCCCCACTATCATTCAACCATTGCAATTTATAAGGTCGATGATGCTTACTTGTTGGCATCCCTAGTTTCTCCACCAGGCTAGCAATGGCTAATAGTGCAACTGCCACCATCAATGATCACACTACATACCTTGTTTTAGATGTGACACCTAGTGTGAAAAATGTTCTCTCGTTGCACCTCGTCATCTTCCTTAGCTTGCACACTTAAGGCCCTCCTTTCCACCAATAAGTCTCCTTGGACATCGTACTCCTCATCACCAGCATCCTCTAAGGATGACATATAATCACAATCCGACTCATTGTTCATTTCAATCTCACCATTGTTCCGCATCGCCATAACTCTTTGTTCCTGACATCGCTTGCCATATGACACTTCGCTCGCATTTAAAACACTTAATATCGCGATTCTGAGAAGTGGAAGAATAAGATTTTCCTTGATTTCTCAGTCAAGCCACCTCTTTCTTTTTTGTTCCGTTGGCTTGGTCCCTGCGGCTTCTTTCTTCTTTCCCTCTATCGATTCGACTTCCAAGTGGATGAACTGACTAAGTGACGGTGCTGCTACCGCCTCTCCTCTCACTCTGATTCTCTCACCCTGATAGTCAGGTACCATGTCCTCCAACTCCACATAATGTTGCAATTCCACCACATTTTGAATCTCCCAGTTTAAACCCGCCAAAAACCTCGCCATTGCAACCTCTTGGTCTTCTTCAACATTTTCTCTAGCCATTGCAACCTCCATCTCCTTATAATACTCCTCCACACTACGGCTAATTTGCCTCAGGTTTTGCAACTTGTTATACAACTCCCAGTAGTAGTAAGTTTGGACAAATCTCTTCCACATCACCCTCTTTATCTCTTCCCATGTTTCCACCACCGGCTCCTTATTTCGTCTCTTATTCAACACTAGTTGGTCCCACTACACTATTTCATGACAACAAGCTTCACCTTCTTATTTTCGGAATAATCATGACAATGAAAATCCATCTCCACCTTTCTCTCCCACTCAAGATATACCTCAGGGTCATTATTTCCTTAGAAGGATGGAATCTTCATCTTTATACTACCCAAATTATTATCGTCCCGATTTCTAGCTTCTCTAAGTCTCCCCCCATACCTCCTCCTATCACTAACAACCGAATCATGATCAATCTCATCCTCAAACCCATCCCCTTCATACTCTTCTTCTTCCACCCTCACCCCTCTTCTTGGCAGCCTCTCCCTTCTATGCCCTATTGAAGGGTTTCGTGGGTGCTCCAAGCTTTACTCTACCCTCTCATGGAATTGTTCCAATTCAGCCCTAAACATTTTCTTTACTTAGCTAGTTAAGGCCTCCATAATGAACTTCATGTCAATTTCTTCCGTCACACTTTCGGATGCATCGTTATTTGACATATTGCTACAAAAACAAGGTTAGAAAAAAAATATGACCTCACAAATCACTCCTTCGTGTGTTTTCACTCAAAGATTGATTCACTTGGTTCACTCATATTTTCACACAATTTATTTGGCTTTTCTCACTTAATACCTTTCAACAACGGTACTTTTCCTCTTTTTTTCACCATAATCCTTTCAATTCTTTTGAACCAATCAAACAATCATTTTTTTTTCCGCAAAACTAACTCCAAACCAATTAAAGGATAGGTCATGGTAATGAACCAAATCGTTTCTACTTAAAGCAACATGTTAGGTCACTAACAAAAAAAAGGACACAAAAAATTTCTTAATTTGTTACCAACTTTTTTTATAATATGGTGGTGATTTGATTTCTAGCAACTAGAATGATGATAAACTTATAGGAATTTTTTTTTTCTTGATTTCCACCAATTTTTTTTCCTGACCGGATCGTTTTCCTTTCTTTTTCTTTTTTTTTTATTTTTATTTTTGTAACTTGGGATGGACGGGTCGATATAAAGGAAAACAAACAAAAATTATATCTAGTCAAGAATGAGGAAAATCGGACTTGGGATGGAGTAGATAATAGGTTGTGAATGAAATTGGGGGTTGAACGAAATTTAGAAGGAACAGATGAAAGTGGTGAATAAGTTGGGTTCAGACAATGACAACTGTAAAAGATAGACAAACTAGAAAATAGAACCTATTGCTCTGATACCAAATGATACAAACTCCGTCAACTTGTGAGGAGACTCAGATCAATAATCTTGGAAGAACATTTATGTTCATTGATGGATGACCAACTCGTTTATAGAGAAGTAAGAAACCCAAAGTAGGAGGACACCATAATTAGTGATGGAGATTCGAATGATAAGTCTTGATGAACTCCACAGAATAACCGATAAGTTCAAAGAGTTATTTCAAGAACCAAAGAGAAATTTAAACTCTCAATTTGCTAAATTTGTAAACTGAAGAAAAAATGGATAACACGCCTATAAATAGGCCCAAAAATATGAAGAACAAAACAAACTTCGGCCACAAAGAAAACAAAATATTCGCCCAAAAACTAGTAAGGAAACTAACTTATTTTTCCTAAACTACGCACAAAAAAAAAAAAAAAAAATCCACAAAGAAAGGAAACTAGATAATTTAGGATAAGACTTGGTAATCAAATCAACCGCAAATCAATAACAAATTAACAACAAATCAAGAATAATTTAGCAGCAAATAAAAAACAAATCAACACCAACCAACAAGAAATCAGAACAAATCATGTTGTGCAAACAGAACAAATCGCCACCAAATCACCTAAAATAGCGTGAACTCAGCAAAAACTAACAACAAATCTACGTTGCTACCAAAATAGCATCAAATCAACAAGTCAAAAAATGCCTTGGCTCTTGGTCCAAATTTGAATTTACTTTGATGACGTGGACCAAAATTCTGATTTCAGGATGAAAAGCAGTACTGAAAATCAACTTAGTACCCATGGCTTTCTATAGGCTATGCCAAAATCGGGAAGTGAAATAAGGGTCTATGTCAAACACTATAGAACCGATACACAATGCATGCTCATAATCTCCTAGACATAAAGAGAAGCTAGCTGATCCATAGAAAAGCCAACCTTCATAGGTAAAAAGTGAGCAGACTTTGTCAGTCAATCAACGATTACCCAAATAGCATTATAACCTCCTAAAGCTCTTGGCAACTCAGTCACAAAATCCATAATAATGTGCTCCCACTTCCATTTCGGAATAGCAAGTGGTTGTAATGACTCTGTTGGTAGTTGATGCCCAGTTTTCACATGCTGACACACTAAACACTAAGCTACAAATTGAGCAATATCTCTCTTCAGACTTGCCCACCAATAATTCTATTTCAATGCATTATACATCTTTGTTCCTTTTGGGTGGACCACCAACTTAGAACAGTTAGCTTTCTCCAAAAGCTCTCTCCTTATGTCCCTACATTTGGTACACACAATCGAGTCCCAAACCTCAATATTCTGTCATCAGATAAAACAAAGTCAAATTTAGCACTCTTCTTAACTTTCTCCATAAGATGAACTAATTGTAAATCATTCTTTTGTAAAGCCGTAATCCTCCCGACCAAATCTGGTTGTACTCTAAAATTAGCTACAAGTGCTCCTGAAGCCAAAACCTTAAGATGGACTTGTAGACTCCTCAAGTCCTCCAATAACTGCCTTTGACAACCTCTGATAGATTCTAACGAACCAACCGATATCCTACTCAAGGCATTAACTACTGCATTTGCCTTCCCTGGATAATACTGAATAATACAATCATAATCCTTGAGTAATTCCAACCATCGTCCATGTCTCATGTTCAATTATTTTTGAGAAAACAAATACTTCAAACTCTTATGATCTGTATATATCTCACAGGTTTCACCAAAGAGAAAGTGTCTCCAAATCTTGAGGATAAAGATTACTGCAGCTAACTCCAAATCATGATTCGGATAATTTCGTTCATAAGGCTCCAATTTCCTAGAAGCATAAGCCATAACCTTTCCATCTAGCATAAGAACACAACCCAAACCTTAGCGAGAGGCTGCTATACACCACAAATCTACCTGAACCTGAAGGGCTGATAAAAATAGGAGTTGTCATCAATTCATTCTTTAGCTCTTTGAAGCTACGTTCACAATCATCATACCACTCAAACTTAACCTACTGTTGGTCTGGTTAAGGGTAGGTAATCTAGAGAACCCTCAATAAATGCCTAATAGCCAAGTCCCAAGAAGCTTCTAATCTCACTACAAAGAGGTGGTCTCTTCTAATCCGCATAACATCTAATTCTCAAGGCCAACTAGTCGCCATCCTTACTCACCACTTCAAAGAAGCCAAGGATTCTATCTAGACAGAATTTACACTTATTCAATTTAGCATACAACCGTTTATCTCACAAATTCTAGAGCACAATATTCAAGTGGAACTCATGATTCTCTCTACTCCTCGAGTACACCAAAATGTCATCCATGAAAACCACCACAAACTGATCTAGGTACTGATTGAATACCATGTTTGTTAAGTCCATAAATGCAGCAAGTGCATTAGTTAAACCAAAGGGCATAACCAAAAACTCGTAGTGCTCATATCTAGTCTAGAAAGAAATCTTAGGTACATCCTCACTCCTCACCCTTAGACCTTAGCTAATGATACCTAGAGTGAAGGTTAATTTTATAGAACACACATGCACACATGAAGAAGGAATGTACGAAATATCACGCCTGACGTGCAAAGAAAGGTACACTTCTCGCTTTGGTTTGTTTAGAGGTTAATTTAGCTTGTGTACCTAGAAATACTTGGTAGATAGATTCCAAAGCACTCATATAAGCCGCTTCTATGTGGTCAGTTTAAGCTACCGATCAAATGATGTAGGAAAGATTCATCTAGGCGAGAAAATCAGAAGTCGAAAATATTATGCATTTTAGATTGTTATTAAGACTGTAATTTATTTGGATTTGAAAGAAACTTTTATTATTCATTTAGACGGAATTTAGTTTCTAGTTCTGTTTTTGATAAATTGTTGGAAATAATCAATTTAGTTTTTATTTAAATTCAAATATTATTGGTAATGATTCTCTATTTGCTCGATATAATGAAACCTTGCATGTTTCTTCATGTGGTACCAAAAACAAAAAACAAAAAAACAAAAAAAATTGACCAATGAGAATTCTGTGACTTTATGGCACAAACGACATAATATATATCTAAAATATAATTGAGTAAAGTCAGGTCTAATGGGATTATTTAGTCCCTTGATTTATAGGATCTTACAATTTGCAGTTGAGGTAATAAAGGAAAGCAAACAAAGAACAAGAGGTTGGGAGCCAATAGAGCTTCAAAAGTCTTAGAACTTATTCATACAAATATTTGTGGGTCATTCCCTAAGGCCTCTTAGAATGGTCAACAATATTTTATTTCATTCATAGATGATTATTCTAGATATGGTTACCCATACCTCATTAAATAGAAGTCTTAATCATCGGACGTGTTCAAGGCTTTTAAAGTTGAGGTTAAGAATCAATTTAACAAAAGAATTAAAGCCATTAGATCTGACCGTGGTGGTGAAAACTATGGCAGATATGACAGATCTGATGAACAATGTCCAGGTCCATTTGCCTAGAGGAATGTGGAATCGTCTCACAGTACACTATGCTAGGATCACCTAGTATGAATGGTGTATCTAAAAGATGAAACAAAACTCTTATGGATATGGTAAAGAGTATGATTAGTCAATCCACCTTATCAGAATCTCTCTAGGGAGAAGCATTAAAGACTACAACTTATATTCTTAATAGAGTACCAACTAAAGCGGCAATAAAGACCCTTTATAAGCTTTGGATAAGCCGAAAACCTAGTTTAAAGCATTTTCACATTTGGGGATGTCTAGTTGAGGCAAGGCCTTATAGGCGAAATGAAGATAAATTAGACTCTAGAACCATCAGCTACTTCTTTATAGGATACTTCTAAAAGGTCTAAGGTTACAAATTTTATGATCCCACAGTCAAAATTGTTTTTGAGAAGGGAACTGCAACATTCTTTGAAGATGTTGAGTTTGGGGGGAGAAATAAGGTTTGAGACATTGTCTTTGAAGAGGATAAATCTTTTATGTTTCCTACAATTACTCTGGACTATGTGCAGGTTCCTATTCCTAATATTGATCAAGAAACAAATACGAAACAAGACAATGCTGATTTGATTCCCATATAGAATGAGCAAATCCCCATTCAAAATGAGAATATCATTCGTGAAGAGCAAACTCAACAACCTTAAGAACAAATGTTGCTAAGGAGATCCACAAGAGAAAGGAGAATGACTATTTCAAATGATTATGTAGTTTTTCTCAAAGAACATGAGAATGAAATCAGTATGGTGGAAGATGATCCCATCAACTTCCACTGCTCATGCCAGCTCGATTCTCAAAAGTGATCATATAATGGGGAGTACAAGTCCATGTAAGACAATGATGTTTTGGGATCTTGTTCAATTACCTGAAGGTGTGAAACCCATTGGTTGCAAATGCATATTTAAAACCAAGAGGGATTCGAAAGGTGATGTGGAGAGTTATAAGACACTTTCTAAGGCCTTTACTCAAAAGGAAGGCGTTGATTTTAAAGAGACTTTGATTTCAGTTCCAGTTAATTCTTTAACTGAATAACACCCCAAATTATACCTTTAATAGTTTCGAGGCAACATGTTTTCAAGAAGAATAAATTTAAATATATTTATTCTAACAAATAAAGATAAAACAAAGAAGACATGCATAAGCTAAATACAAATAATAAAGAAGATTGAGGCTATTGTAAAAATATTATAAATTGATTTGCAATATTATAAGAGTTGAGGACCAAAGTAAAATAAAAGGGATAAGATCAATATGATAAGACCAAAATAAATATCTCATTTTGGTCTTGGAGAAAGGGAGAGCAAATACGGATATGAGAGAAGAGAAAAGAAAGGAAGAAGAAGCGCTGTGCAAGCAAGACACAAGTGATGCAATCTGTGATTTTAAAGTAAAAAGTATGGAAATATAGTTCAGTATGGAACCATGAATATGTATGTAAACTAGGGTGTGTACGGATACATGTCTCGGGGTTGTATGGAATTTGGTGATAAAGGTAAGTTACTGGGTATGGAAATTCAGTTTTGCTCTAGAACGCTTAGATACATGGTTTGAAACCTCTTGTTTTGGTGTATGTAATTAGTTTCAAACCCTAAACTCATTTCTTGTGTAAAGGAGTTAAGAAGAGCTTTGCTTTTAATACGTGTAATGAGGCTTGGCCTAGTTGCAAGTTGAACCCAGAAAATTTCACGTTGATCGTATGCAGTATCCGGACCTTAGAACGAGCTTTTTTAGGGTCAGAAGTAAAGGATTCGGGAAGTGAGTCCTTCTAGAATTGTAGCCACATCAATGAACTTGATGTTAGGCTTTTGAATTTCAATCTGGACTCCTGTAGACCAAGCATGTCTACCCGAACAGCCGTAAATGGAAAGGGGTCACAAATAGAGGCCTGTCAAACAAGACGCCAATAAACAAGTAGTTCACAACAAGTGTTTCGCTTTCAAACAAGACTCAAACGCTCGTCAAATGCTGCTCGTCAAATTAAAGGGCGCTTCATCAAACAAAGACTTCACAACAAAGGTTCTTCGTCAAACAAAGGCTCAGCCAAACAGCCGTCACTTCACATGTACCGCACTGTCAAGGCTGACGCATGACCCCTCCAACTTCTAAGGTCATAACTCCTTCGCTGAACTCCGATTTGAGTGTTCTTGACCTTATGGAAAGCCCATTGAGCCAAGAATACATTCATATGCTTGAGGAGGATATTAGGAGGTCAGACCGATGTGTTAGAGCTGAGCTTCGTCCATGACAGCTCAGCCTCGTCGCCCAGTCGCCTCGTCAAGATCGATCGCACACGACTCCAACTAAGGTCATATCTTCTTCGTCTGGAATTGATTCGAGTGCGCTCTTCTGACTCTGCGGAGTTTTCCATCGAGTCGTAAGAATCTATCAATAGACAGCTTGATAAGATTGGAAACTCATAGTTCCAGAAACACGGAAACAGTAAAAACAGGTACCATAATTATTTGTAATAGGAATGCTTATTATAATTCATAAATAACTCATAGCATACATGGTACATAGTTATTTATATGCATGTAATGATATGAAATGAAAGATATATGAATAAATGATTGTATTTATATATCACATAAGGATTACCAATGACAATAATTATTCGAATATGAGATATATAATGAGCACAAAATACATGCGATTGTTCGCTAGAACCTCCTCGGTAGGATAGATGGGCATGCCTATTAGGAAGAATTAGTCTTCCCATATCGCTTATATTCGAACGGACCTTGCCAATAATGATAGATCCGTTTGGATCATGGTCTAAAGGTCACCGCCTCCAGCCCTCATGGAATAGGTCACCGGCCTCTCTGATGAAGGATGATACCTTCGGTATAATATATTACAGCGCCTACGCCCTGCGGACGTTTCATTTTATAAAGTCAATACACTCTGCCTCATGGATTATAGTCGATTCACTTAAGGCTGTGCATGAAACATAAAAGAAAATGATGTGTATATGCAAAGGAAATGTAGAGAATACATGACATGATATGAGAAGCTAAGGCACCACTATGTGATGACAAGATACGCCATAAGAAATAAGAAGTAAAGTACAAGTTGAGGCGTGAAAAGTATATGGAAGATGATAAGAAATGAAACCGATTATGAAAAGTATATATATAGCGAGAAATGATAAGAATCGTACATGATATACGTGGTTATATGCATTTGTATAGAAGTGTGATGACCCCTAATAGAGGTCATTCATGTGTATTAATTCCCACTAAGCTATGAAAAGCTTAGCATCGGTGTCTAACTGGGTGTAGGTACGGTAAGATGAAACCAGAGGACAGACAATCCACATCAAAGAAATAAAGGCCACACAAAGAATAAAGCCCACCGGGAAGCCTTTAGGTCTATTTTACTAAGGAAATTTTGTAACCAATGTAACAATATTGTAGATGTTGAACATTTCCATATTTGGAGCTTGTATATATTTTGTAATCCGTCTGCTACGTAATATACATGTTAATTGTTTAACATTATATGAATAGCAAGTGTAAAGGTTATAAGTTTAAAAAAAGTGACCCTCACTCGACATCCAGCGAGTCAGCGCCAGCGCTTTAGTGGCACGCAGCCCAGGCTTCAGGCTGCTTCAAAAGTCTAGGCTTAGCGCCTGAATAGAGTATATATGATAGAAAAGCCCGTGGTTGTAGCAATGTGTCGGGCTCGATGTGGATGTCCTTGTTATGGAGGATGGATCGTCCAAGAAGCGAGAGTGTTAACCCAAGAGAACAAGGGTTATCACTTCGAACTCCTGAAGAATGCCTAATGAGCCTACGTAAGCCTTGCCGAGAATATCGTAAGACATGGCTCGTTTTAGATAGATTGACGCTCCTAAAGCTCCAATACAGATTGGCAAGAAGAAGACGGAGTAGATAATTCCACGGGTCGAGCATGGAAGAGTCGAAAGCCAATTCGTTAGAAAGCTAGAAAGGGTATTAGAAGAGGCGGGATGCCCTCCGATCGAGAGGATCATGTGCAATCTCACCATTGCAGTGAGGCGCATTTATCGGGTGGAAACTAGTTTAAAAGTCCAAGGATTTCAAATCCTTGACATGTGGAATTCTTTCGCCCAAGAGTTCGTGACATGTTACCTAGATGTATAGGATTCCAAGGAAACAGCTCCTAAATTTGAAGCAAAGGAGCTTATCTGGTCGAATATGAGAAAGAATTTAGCCACCTGAGTAAGTACGCACCTGAATTGGTCCTCACCGAGGCTTTTCGGTATAGGCAATTTGAGGACGGATCACGATTCAACAAGAGGTATTTCCGCACCTATGACTTCTCCAAACAAAGGGATTTTATCACGGTCCAAGCCGCATGAAAGTAGAGAGATCAGAACAGAAAGCAGTAGAAAAAGATTTAAAAGAAGAAGTTTTCTAGAGGAGCTTGCCCCTCCCTTTCAGGAAAAAGAGCCAGAGAGTCCCGTTTCAATTAGGAATATAAATCTGCTAATAATGCAGTTGAAGGCAAAGGTCCATCGTAACACGTAGTACGTAGAGTGTTTGAATGACAGGAGAAATTCTGATGCCTCATTGCCATAAAAGGCATTTGGGAGTTTGATATCACTGTGAGGGTGTTTTCTTGCAGGGAAGCCTTGAGCATTTGAAAGCAATGTTGTCCCCAGAGTTAGGATAATAGAAGCCAACAAGGAAGTGAAGATCTCATGGCCACTGCCCTCACTGATCGTGGTAGGGCCGAGTGGCCCATCTCAAAGATAGGGACGAGGAGGCATAGTGTCGGAAACAGTAGATCGTCCTATGCCTACAAAGACAAAGACGCAGCATATGCTATGAAGGCTCGTGAGGATCAGAATGCTCTCGAGGTTATACCGTATATTTCTTTATATGATATAGAGATGGCGCATTGATTGATCCTCGATCACTATTCATATGTGTGCATGGAGCATGTATTTGACAGTACCAAAGAATGGAGAAATTAGCATATGACATGGTGCATGTAACTAGTCCGTCAGCAACGCAAGGTGAATAACATATAGAAATTGTCCCATTGTTATATAAATAAATAAAAGAGTTTTCTCACGATTGATAACCCTACCATTCCGAGAGTTTGACTTGATTCAGGAATGGATCGTTGTCTACACCCAGCCATCGGATTGTGGACACAAAAGACTCAAGAGTGTTGAGATGCTCGACCGTGACCGAGGTAATAAGACAAGGCATTGGATCATGTAATGTCCAATGATCTCCACTATGCAAGCTAGGAGATTTATGAGGAAAGGATGCGAGACATTCTGCTTTGATACTGACCCAAGAGAGGCCGGGTTGATGTAGAAAAAGATCCCGTGAGGTAAGGGAATTTCCGCATGTATTCCCGAAGAGCTGCAAGTATTCCACATGAGAGAGGACTTAGCCATAGAAATTGAAAAATTTCAGAATGCCTATGTCTAGGGCACCGTACAGGATGGCTCCAACGGAGCTGAAAGAGCTAAAGAGTCAATTGCAAGAACTTTTAGATAAAGGATTTATCCGACCCAGTGTATCCCCACCTGTTTTATTTGTGAAAAAGAAAGATGGCACTTCAATGGGATGTGCATCGATTATTCGAGATCAATAAGGTGACAAAGTGAAAACAAGTACCCATTGCGAATCAAGATCTTTTGATCAGTTGAAAGGAGCGTGTCTTTTCAAGATGTATTCGCGATCGTATTATCGCTGAGGGTAAAGGAAGGAGATGTGCCAAGACTGCATTTAGAACCTCGATATGGCCATTATGAGTTTTTGGTCATGCCATTTGGCTACCAATGCAATTTACAAAGATTCATGGTTTGATGAATAGGGGCTCCCGACCCTATGTGGATCAATTTGTCAGGGGTTTTCATCGATGACATCCCGGGTGTATTCTAAGGATGCACAGATGAATGAACAGCACCCGAGAATAGTCTTAGACGTGCTAAGAGAAAAGAAGTTATATGCTAAGCTCAAGAATGTGATTGCCAAAGCCAAGTCTCATTCCTAGCCATATCAGGTTCACTGAGGGTATAAGAGTTGATCCCGCTAAGATAGAAGCGGTTATGACTGGAAATCACCTCAAAATGTAATCGAGGCGAAGTTTCTCGGCCTAGCTCTACTATTATAGAAGATTTGTGAGAGGGGCTTTTCATTATAGCTCCGCCACTGGGTTACCACAGAAAGGAATAAAGTTCGAGTGGATGTACAAATGTCGTAATAGTTTCAACAAATTTGAAAGGGATAGTTGAAGCACCAAAGATTACTTGAAATTTACCCGGGAAAAGAGTATACCTTGTATAGTAATAAAGTTTGGGCGTATCGGGTTTAGGATGGTTAATGCAAGATAAAAGTAGTGGCTTATGCGTCCAGATAATGAAGCCACATGAACAAAATTATCCCAGCTCATGACTTAGAGTTAATCATGTAGTGTTTGCTTTGAAAATATGGCGACACTGTTTATACGGAAAAGTGTAGAATTTACACCGATCATAAGAGTCTCAAGTACTTGCTAACGCAGAAAGAGTTAAATTTTAGACAGCGGAGGTGGTTAGAGTTATTAAAGGATTATGACTGCATCATAGATTACCATCCCAGAAAGGCTAATATAGTAGCCGATGCTTTAAGCCGAAAGACAGTGGTAGCAATGTCACTACAGATAAAGGATTGAGACTAGGCATGATGGAGCCAGTGTTAGCTCAATTAGGAAGCGCGAACCCGTTTTTAAAGCAAATGATTATAGATGCTAAAATGACGAAGAGTTACAGAGAAATTTGCTGTATGGTTGTAGATGGTGATAAGACCAAATTTTTAGAGAAAGAAGCTGAAGTTTGAAAATTTCCAACATAGATTATGTGTGTGCCAAATGACAAAGAGCTAAAGCAAAAGTTGCTATTCAGGCCCAGTAATACGGTATTTACTATGCATCTTCCGAGGGAATAAGATGTACCAGACTTGAAACGCTTTTATTGCGGGAAAGGAAATGAAAGAGATGTGACTAAATATGTGTCTAAGTGTTTGACGTGGTCAACAAGTCAAAGCCGAACACCAAGTGCCAGTTGTGTTTGTTAAGAATCCTCCAATTCCTACACGCAAGCGGATAACATTACCTGCTAATTTTGTGTCGTTTCCTCACACAACAAAAACATGACTGCCAGTGATTTGTGATATAGCTCCACAAAGTCGCCCATTTTATACGCTGTACTAGGATTGACTATTCTATGACCACTAGCTTCAGTTATATATGTGATGAGATTGAAGCATTGCATGGTGTGCCGTTGTTCATTGCGTCATAGAGATCCGCGCATTTACAATTGATGCCCTGAAGGGGAACATACTCACTTTAGGCACTAAGCTGAATTTAGTACAAGATTTCATCTATTAAATAGATGGACAATCAGAGATTGATTCAAAGTGCTCAAGATATGCTTTCAAAGTTGTGTCATAGAATTTTCTAGTTGGGATAGGTATATCCATTGATGAACTACGAGAACAATAGTTTTCAACAAGCATTGGTATGGCACCATGAAGCTTAAAGTATTTAAATGTAGAACTCCGTGTGTTGGACACTGAATGGCGTAAACCGATAGGTCCACATAGTAAAAGATACAGAGAAAGTACAAGACGGTACAGAGGTTGAAGGCGCTTAGTGATAGACAAAAATCGTGACGCCAACCTAAAGAGGAGATATTGAATATGCTAACGGAGACAAGGTCTTTTAAAGTGAATATGGAGGAAAATTCTAAGGTTTGGTCGAAGGCAAGTTGAGTCCAAGGTCCAGTAGGGCCATGAGATTTCAGAAACTATTGGCCCCGTGGTTTATCGATTGGTACCGGATAGCTAAATTACACGATGTGTTTCATGTCGATGTCTGAGATACCACCGATGAGTCGCACATACTACCAATGCAAGAGATACAAGTACAAGAAGATTTGTCATATGATGAGGAGCTAAAGACCATTCCCGCCTGAGGTGAAACAAGCCAGGGAACAAACAAGTACCATTAAGGAAAGTTCTCGCAACACCACTAGAGAGAAGAAGCTACTTGGGAGCCGTATAAACTATGAGAGCACAAAGATCCCGCAACTCTGAACTGTGTATAACTTGAGGACAAAATTTTTAAGGGGGAGAGTTGTAATACCCTACCAAATAATTTTTAACAGTTATAAAACATGTTTTGGGTATAACAACAAATGTATATTGCCCTGAATAAAAATAAAGATAAAACAAAAGTAGGAATATGCATGTTAAATTAAGCAACAATAAAGAAGATTTGAGGCTATTGTAAAAATATTATAAATTGATTTGCAAATATTATAAGAGTTGAGTGACCAAAAGAAAAAAAAAAGGGATAAGATCAAATAAGGATAAGACCAAAATAAATATCTCATTTTGGTCTTGGAGAAAGGGAGAGCAAATACGGATAAGAGAGAAGAGAAAAGAAAGGAAGAAGAAGAAGAAGATCACAGGTATGGAACTAGGATTTTGTATAAAAAAGTATGGAATATAGTTCATGAGGAAACCATGAATATGTGTGTATGTAAACTAGGTGTGTACTGACATGTCTTGGGTTGGTATGGAATTTGAGTATGTGTAAATAAGTTACTGTACAGGGAAACTAGTTTTGCTCTAGAACATTTGATACATGGTTTGAACCCTGTTGTGTATGGTTTGGGCTTCTGAAACCCTAAACTCTATTTCTTAGGTTGAGTTAAGAAGAGCTTTAAGGCCCTGGCTGTAAGGAGAAGGGTCTAGTTGCAAGCTGGAACCTGGAAAATTCCCCTCATTGTTGATCATATGCAGTATCCGGACCCTTAGAAACTGAGCTTCTTCAGGTCAGAAGAAGGAATTGAAGTGAGTCCTTTCAGAATTGTAGCCACATCAATGAACTTGATGTTAGTGGCTTTTGGAATTTCATAATCTGACTCCTGTAGACCAAGTTATGGTCTTTACTCTGGAATGAATAAATGGGAAGGGGTCGTCAATAGAGGTCAAACAAGACTACAACAAAGGCTCACAACAAGACTGGGCCAAACAAAGACTACGTTGTTCGCCAAACAAGATTCCGTCAAATAGTACTACAAACAAAGACTGGCCAAACAAATCGTCAAACAAGGTTCAACAAAGGTTCGTCAAACAAAGACTTGTCAAACAAGGCAGCGCTCGGCTAAACAAGACTCGCAATAGTACTCGCCAACAAAGGCTCACAAACAAGGTTCGTCACTTCATTACAGCTCGTCAGCCTGTCGCTGATCGCTGCGCATTTACCCTCCAACTCGAAGGTCATAACCTCGCTTGAACTCCGCACGAGAGTGCCACCTGCAGCCTATTGAGTCAAGAATACATTCATATGCCTGAGGAGGATAGTAGAGGTCAGACCGATGTGTTAGAGCGAGCCTGTCCATGACAAACACCACGCCAGCGTCAGTTGTCAAGATCGACCGCATACGACTCAACTTCTAAGGTCATATCTTCTTCGCCTGAACTCCGAGTCAGAGTGTTCTTAGACCAGAAAGCCCATTGAGCCAAGAATCTATCAATAGACAAGTTTGATAAGATTGAACCCATATTATTCCAGAAAACATGAAAACAGAAGATAAACCATAGTTATTTGTAATAGGAGTGCCTATTATGAATTCATAACTCATACATACATGGTAAGCATAGTTATTATGTATGTAATGAGATACAGAAAAATGAAAAGATATGAATAAATGATTGTATTTATATATCACATATGATTACCGAATGACAATAATTATCTCAGAATATGAGATATATAATTATATAAAATACACAAAGGATTGTCCGCTAGAACCCGTAGAGGATAGGATGGGCATGCCTATTAGGAAAGAATAAGTCTGCAGCATATCAGTACTATATTCGAAATCGGGACCCCTACAATCAATGACATAGATCCCGTTTGACTAAAGTGGCCCCAAAAGTGGCTTCAAACAGCACTACTTTCGGCCCTCATGAATAGGTCGTCTCTACAAAGATGATACCTTCGGGTATAATATATTACGCCACGGGCTCCCGCAGGCGGATCAACAAGCTCATACAAGGAATACAGCGCCTTCGCTCTCATGGATTATAGTTTCGTATCCACTTCTGGAGTTTATGCATATGAAACATAAAAGAAAATGACAGTATATGCAAAGGAAATGTAGAGAATACATGACATAGATATGAGAAGCATAGCACTGCTTATGTGATGATGATAGCGCCACAAGAATAAGAAGTAAAGATAAAAGTGATATGGAAAAGATATGAAGATGATAAGAAAATGAAACCGATTATGAAAAGTACATATATATATGAGAAACAGACAAGAATCCGTATTACGTATATACGCGGTTATATGCATTTGTATAGAAGTGTGATGACCCTTAATAGAGGTCATCCATGTGTATTAATTCCCACTAAGCGTAAAGCTTAGCACGGGTGTTCAATCCGTGTAGGTGCAGAAGAGGAAACCAGAGGACAGGACAATCCACATCAGCAGTCAAAGGCCACACAAAGAATAAAGCCTCTACCGGGAAGACCTTAGGGTCTATTTTGTATATGAAATTTTGTAACCACGTAAATATTGTAGATGTTGAACATTTCATATTCTTGGAGCTTGTATATATATTTTGTAACTACCGCTACGTAATATAATACAAGTTAATTGTTTTTAACATTATATGAATATGCAAGTGTAAAGGTTATAAGTTAAAAAGTGACCTCACGACATCCTATGCCGAAGCAAGCGCTACATGTAATGACACTTGTTGCGTATTTTGGTCTTGAGTTACATCAAATGGATGTAAAGATAGTGTTTCTCAATAGTACCATTGACGAAACAATTTATATGATGCAACAGGAAAACTTTGTGTCTAAAGACCTAAAGAAAATGGTTTGCAAACTAAAGAAATTCATTTATGGACTTAAGCCATTGTTAGAAATTTCATCAAGTGATAGTGTCATTTGGTTTTGAGATAAATATGGTGGATGAATGTGTATACCACAAGTTCAGTGGAAGTAAGCATATCTTCTTGGTTTTGTATGTTGATGGCATACTGCTTGCCACTAATGATATAGGCTTATTGCACGAAACCAAGAGATTTATATCAAAGAATTTTAATATGGTAGATCTTAGTGACGACTCTTTTGTATTAGAGATTAAGATACACCGAGACCGCTTTCGAGGTATTCTTGGATTATCATAAAAGGGCTATATTGATAAAGTACTGAAAAGATTTGGCATGTAAAGTTGTAAGCCAATTGACACCCTTGTTACTAAAGGAGACAAATTTAGTCTCAATCAATGCCCTAAAGGTGATTTGGAAATTCAGGGAATGAAGGGGACTTTTTATGCATAAGTTGTAGGAAGTCTAATGTATGCTTACGTTTGTACGTGTTCGGATATAGCATACATTGTTGGAATGTTGGGTAGATATTTAAGCAACCTAGGGATGGATCATTGGAAAGCAATCAAATGGGTTATGCAGTATTTATAGAAAACTAAGGATTACATGCTAACATATCGGAGATCGAATAAGTTGGAGATCATAGGGTATTCTAATTCCGTTTATGCTGGATGACAAGACATTCGTAGATGCACTTCAGGCTATATCTAAATGCTGGCTAGAGGAGGTATTTCTTGGAGAAGTACCAAGCAGACACTTGTAGCTTCTTCCACCATGGAAGCAGAGTCTATAACATATTTTGAGGCATCCAATCATGGAATATGGCTACGAAATTTTGTCACTAGACTGCGCATGTTGGGAGGTATTGAAAGACCACTAAAGATATATTATGATAATAAGTCAACAATCATGCATTCCAATAACAACAAGAGCTTCTTAAAGTCAAAGGATGTTGACATTAAGTTCTTGGTTGTTAAAGAAAGAGTTCAGAGTAGTCAAGTTTTTATAGAGGATATTGGCACAAACTCCGTGTTGCGGATCCTCTTACTAAGGGACTTACACCCAAGGTCTTCCATAAACACACTACTCGTTTGGGTGTCATATTGTTAGACGATATGTCGGTTTAGTGGGAATTTGTGTTTATTGTTTTTTTTTTGGACACATTATACATTTATAGACATTTATGTAGAAATAAAGTATTAAGTTTATTTCCACTCTGACTTGTAATGTTTGATCTCACAAAAGAATATGGTATGACCAATTGGAAATAGGCACGTGTAGATCACATTGGATGCAATTTCCATGCTATACATTCATGTTTGATCTATGTCATTTGGTTATATTGATATATGTGACCATTGATAATTTAGTTACGATACAAATGTAACGAAAATTGCTTTCATACTTTATTGATATAATTGATGGACAAGGTTGTTTGGTTATACTTTTGGTTATGATAGCAAATTCTTTGAGACTCATAAGGTTATGTATAAGGTGTAACAAATGTGGCCCAAGTGTGAGATTATTGGAAAAATAATATATGTGGGACCACGTATGTTATTAAGTGCTATTATATGATTTACAAAAAAAAAAAAAAAAAACAGTGATTTAATTAATGTTAAATAATGGGTTGAAGTATATAATAAAGTATGGTATACTATGTGTAGATATCAACTAGTAAATTCTTGATTTTATGATGGATGAAATCAAAATATTACTAATTAGGTTTTCAGCGTTTGGTCCCATATATATATATATATATGCATTATTATGTTCTTTCTCGACATCCTATCATTTGAGAGAAGTAGAGAGGAATCTCGGATATTCGTGTTATATGAGAAGATCTAGAACCCACAATCTTTAACAATCTATGGATCGAGGTATGTTTTCACACTTATTATTTTGACATAGATCTCGAGATGATTTTGTTTGGATTAGAAACCGTATGAACATTGATGTTTGTACATAGATGATCTCGTTTTTAATCCGATTATTCTACACTTTAGCGTTAAAATATGGACATATTGTTTAATATGTCTAATCATAAAGAATTATGTACTTATTATAGATTTTGGTCATTATAAATTTTATAAATAAGAACAATATAATGGGAGTCATGAATATTAATTTACCATAAGCTCCAATAAAGCTACGTGGCTATAAGCATGGGCATGTTTGGTAGATACCCACTTGCTTTGGAGCATCTCCCATCATTTTCCATTCTTCATCTTCATCTCCATATATGAAGATTTTAACTAAAAATTGTGTTCCAAAATTCTTCATTTGCATCTTCATTTTAGAGATGTAAAGAATGCATCTTCATATATGAAAATTCATTATTCATATCTCTATATTTAGATATATGAATAAAAAGACACTATTTACCAAGGTTTTCAGACCCGGCCCGGGGTATTGACCCGAGGAGGGGAGAGGGTCAAAGGGTCAGAGGTTCAACCGGCCGAACCTGGTTCAACCTGACCCGATAGACCCTACTATATACAAAATAAAAATATATTTTTCTTATATATAAAACTTAATTCTCATCAACAATAAAATTAAAGAGATACATATCCAATACATATTAAAGAGATATTACATCCATAATCAAGTTCATGGTAAACTAAACGGTTTTGTCACGTTGGGAGAATCCATGAACTAACCAGCAAGGGTCATAACCTATTAGGAATTTACAAATCACTAGACAAATAAAATCCCCAAACCTGAAATCTCCATTAAATCCTGAGCTATAAAGCATAAGAATTCATGACAATTATCTTGAAGAAAAAGACCGATTTTTAATGAAGAAATCATGCATATGGTAAGATTTATACAAATTAGTCCACAACATCACTTTTAGGAATCAAATTTTTTGGAAATCTTACGTATCCATATAAATAAATGAAACAACCTGCAAGCGTAAAGAAATTGGCAACACCTTTGCATAAACCTATCAACAAAAATTATATAATCTCTAGATAAAAATCAAAACAAATCAAACCCATTCCATTTTATGAATACCTAATAGAACTCCAAAGAAAATTCGCAATATTTGAGAGAGATTATCTTGCATAAACTCATCGTAAAATCACCTCTTTTTTCTTCTCGCAAATTCTTGCATAAAACTCCATCATCATCAAATTTGAGATCCAGCAAAAAGCCACTCTCATATTTTCCCTTTATTTCCTATATGCCTTGAACTAAATGTAAAACCAGGTATAGGATCTGAGTCTCTCCTCCGGCCGCTTGGTTTTCTCTATAAATGGGTGATTCGGGCCTAAAAACACCGAGATCCAAAATGGGTATAGTATGTGAGTCTCCTCCCGTCACGGAGATCTTGCTTAGTTTATGAGCACTAAAGGGTTTCTCCGCGAACGATTTGGAGAGGAGGACCTGTATCGGCGGCGTGATTGGCAAAAGGTGTGTGATCCGCGCTGGCGGTGGATCCGCTTAACTCGCCTCGTCGTCGGCTGGCAGGAAACCAAAGGCAAAACGGCGACAGCTTCCAAATTTCATTTTGATTTTTATTTTTAATTAAAAATCAATTAAAGTGACAACCGTTAACCGAACCGTTATCCGTTGCCGCTCGACCGGGCGTGCCCGGTTTATCCTGAAGTTTTGCGACCATCTAAGCTTTTCCGGCTAATCTGACCGGTCCAAGTCCCGCTGTTTTTTTCCTCGGCTGACCATTGGCCGGTCCGGTTTTAACAACCTTGCTATTTACCCATTTTTTATGTTTATAATAATAAAAAAGTGAAAAAGTTAATAGTAAAGTACTATGATCCCATTTTTTCTAATATTTGAGAATGTGAATAATGATTTGAAGTTGAATTTAGAGATTATTGATTATAGTTGGAAGTAAAAAAAGTAGGTTCTATCATATCAGAAGATTTCAGTTTGGAGATAAAAATTAAGACTTATGGTTTAATATGCTCTTAGTTTATAAATAAATCTGAACAAACACTGAATCACTACCCATATCAATTTATTTAATTAACGGGTACATAAGATACATCACCATACACAAATGAATGTCCACCATAATCCAAAAATAGCATTCTAAATGTAAAAGGAGAGTCGGCTTCTCATGTTATATATGAACCCTACAATCTTAGGCGATATTTCTCTCTTTAATTTGTTGTACATAATATAAATTAAAGGTAACAATTCGTGCCAATGAATTGTGTTTGTTTCGTACCAAAGCTTGAACGTTTTATTACATAACTCAATTCAAACATGATACACATGATAATTGTATTAAAATTATAAATAGATCAGTTGCCATATGATTGTTAAACAGGTAAAACATCCTGTAACTCATTAATTCATTTAATAATTAGATTATCTTATTTAACAATTAGATTGAAGTATCTATATGATTAGTATCACAATCAACATGTACATTTATGACTCAATTGATCTAATTATTAAAAAATTAGAATAGCTCAAGTTATGATCAGTTCAACAATTTAAAGCTAGTATCACGTTATTAATAATGTGATCATTAAATGAGTTATTTTGAATTAAATTTATATATATCATGTGAGTTGACCAAAAACTTACTTATATATTCAAACTGTTAAGTAGGGAAACACAAATTTGATACAAGCTCATTTATATTTAACACAAATCCATAAAGATTGTATTAAGTTTGTGTTGTACTGAGTATCAAATGTTTTCATCCCATATATAAATGATATAATTTATTTCTATAACTTAAAAGGTTTATATATATATATATATATATATATATATATATATATATATATATATATAGTTCAACTAAATCATTGTTCTAAATAATGTTTATTGATCATTGAGCTAGTGTGCTTAAATCTAAGAATACCTTCATTTGAAAATAAGCTAGCTAGCTGAGAGATGTGACATCCGCTACTTCCAATAGTTGATCACGTATTACTTACAGAGTATAAGACACATCCATGCACGGGTGTTTTATGTTCCCCATTTCATCTAAACATCATTTTGTCGGCCACCATAATTAGTATCAGACGTCAGTTGTAATGAACTTTAGTGCATATAGTGACAAAAAACTTTAATAAGCCCAACAACTTGGTAGTAATGATCCGGAAATTCATCTCTAGTCTAGTCGATCTCTTGAAATTAGATCAAACATCCACATCTCAATGGAAGTCACAAACACAACTAGAAACTGAAAACATAACTATACACACACGTGTATGTATATATATATATATATATATATATATATATATATTACATGGACTAGTACTTGAAGAAGGTAGTGGGTAGTGACAATAAACTTTAATATGCCCAACAACTTAGTAGTAGTGATCCGGACATTCATCTCTAGTCTAGTCTCTTGAAATTAGATCAAACATCCTCATCTCAATGGAAGTCACAAACACAAGTATTAATATATGAGTGGGAATTAACATTGAAATATTTGGTTAAAAATATCTCAAATAACTCAAATTTTATATAACTAACCTTCTTTGTATTTTTTCTTAAAGAATGACTCATTATGGAAAAATATTTTCCATTGCCATTTCATGTATTTACATATATCTTTAAAAGTAAAGTTATTTTTATGAGAAAAGAATGAGAGTAGTTTTGTTAAAATAAGGTCAAAATTTGATAAATTGTTAGATTTTGGAAATTTAGGGCTTGTTTAATTCCTATTTTTGAAAACTGTCTTTGAAAATATAGAGAACACCATGTTCAAAACTGTTGTTGAAATTTTATTTTGAAAACATAGAAAAATTGTTCTTGAAAATATTTTTTGAAATTTACCATGTTTTGAAAACCGACTAAACCGGCTTGCCTCGACCGGATTGGACCATCGACCGCCGGTTCAACCAACTGACTGCCGACCGATCAACAAACCGTACGGCTCAATGCAAAACCGCTTTTTTGATCTAATCGGTCGAACCGGCTGAACCGCTAATAATCAGAACCGAGAAGTTGAACCGGCCTTCGCTTTATTTTTTTTTTTTTTTCAAGTTAAAACGACGTCGGTTTGATGATTTTTACATCGAAACGATGTCGTTTTACTTAGAATTATAAAGCTTATAGGATTAAAAGGCTTGTAACTAAAAAAAAAATTCAATTAAATATCATGTTTCTTATGGATTCAACATGAAAAGGAAGTTACTTAAGGAAATAATTCTACCACTTTGTTGTCATTGTGATTATTTTAGATATTAATAAAATTATATATTTAAATAAATAAGTTTATTTCATTTTTAATATGTTTTCATATTTAAACATTATACATATTTTTAAAATATTTTATTTATATAAAAAGTAATAAATAATATCTTAAATATTATTAATTATATATTTTAAATTAAAAATAATATATTTATTACGTCACCGGTTCAACCGCTGTCACCATAAGTCCGACTCAAAGGAACTGAATCTAACTTTCTGCCACACATCGTCCGGTTTTTAAACATTAATGTGTGTTTAAAAATATTCTTGTTATTTGAATTTGTTATTTTTTGTGTTCTCCGTTATTTTCAGAACAAAAAAGAAATCAAACATGATTGTGTTCCCATTTTTCAAAGAAAAAAAATTTTTAAAAATTGTAATCAAAACAAATTCTTAGGGTCTGTTTATTTACAGTTTTTGAAAACTGTTTTTTATTCTAAAAAAACAAGGAATCACACAAATAACACCTTTGATTTTTAGTTTTTTTTTTAATGAAAACACATAAAATACAAAAAAAAAACTTTAAATTCTAAGAATAATAGTAATTTTAAAGCAAACACCAAAACTATGATTAATATATTTTCAAAAACTATTCTGAAAAACAAGTTTTAAAAGGACTTTACTTAGTTTTCAAAAGTAAAGTCCTTTTGATCAAATCACCTACGTTGACATGATTCACGGAAGGGAGAGAAAAAAAAAAAAGCAAAAAAAAACAAAGATTGAGTACCCAGAATGGGATCAAAACCGCGGTTCTTGAGCTCCCGGTACTCCTGACACAAGGCACAGCCCTCACAGAAGTAATGAGTGAGGCAGTCAGTACAATCATTTTCCTTCAGCTTGTATTGTCTCCTCATTTTAGAGCGGTTGATGCATGAGAACAAGCACGCACAACTAGTAAAAGCTACTAGCATGTAAAGCACTGCATTTAACCCCATAGCTGCAATCAAAATGACCCATCAGTCATGTACCTTAGAATTAGAAAATCATAAATTATCTCATCTCCGGAAAATTTAATATAATTAATTACATGATGATCCTCTGTCAACAATCTCAGCGATCCGTCCGTACGTAACGCAGTGACACCAACAAGTCATGCAACCTGAAATTAATTATAAAAGCAACAAAATAAACATTAAAAAGAAAAAGAAGTTATGAAGTGTTTGGGCAGGAAGGATGATGGACGTGTTAATTGAAAAGGTGATTAGACCTACAGTTGGAAACATTGGTGAAACAGTCACAGAAGCCGGTGGACCAGGGGAGGTCTGGTTCATGTTGAAGTGGATCAGGAAGAGCCGGGTTTGTAGGGTAGGGTTCAAGGATGGGGTTCGCAGGAATGTCTGTAGCCATGGCAGATCTAGAGTTTGCTGAAAGGAAGAGTAGGCGATGCGATGGATCGGTTTGGAGTTTTATGTGTATGTGTTGGTCATGGCAGTGGCACGGCACCGCCACAAGCCCACAGACTTGGTCCTCTCATCAACTTTTGTTTTCATTATTTCTTTCTTTTTATTCTTTTTGCATACCACCGTTTCTTGCCCCCATCCCTTCTATGCTTTTGCATCGAACAGTCATGATTAATGAATGAATCATTATCAATAAACCAACAAAAGTGCGAGGGATATGGAAGAAATGAATCAATTTATTTTACAATAAAATCTAATTGAAAAACTGACTCAGAAAGTTAGAGCGACGAAATTTTAAGAAACCAAAACGCGCCCACTATGCGTTAAAGATTGCTGGATTCTCCATATTGGAAACAAAGTCTTTAATCCAATAGCTATAAAAAAATGATGGATCAATTCTATATAAATTTGGATTAATTTTGAAATAAGGTACAAAAATACTTAGCAAACAATAAGAAAATAAATGATTATCAAAGTCCCTAAGTTTCTTAAAAGATTTTTAGTAATTTAAGAAATATAATCGATTCAATTCATATCATCCACTACCTTAATTACATACTTTAGCCTCTAATTGCTTTCTTGTTTCTAATTGAATGTTATTGTTTTCCTTTCCTCTATTTATACCATGACACAGGATGTCTGTAGGGCATTTAGACGTGACATGTCATGTCTCTGATTGCTTTCTATTCTTGGCTTGAAAGGTGAAATTAAACCAGAATCATAATTTTTATAAACTAAATTTCATATTCCAAATAATTTTATTAGATATAAAACTACTTATTGTATAACTTATAAATAGAATTAAGAGACAACAATCGTTCTATATTTTAATTGATTTTTTTTTAAATCATAAGATCTTTAAATAAAATAAATTAAATAGACATGAAAACTCTTAATATGTATTACTTTTTTAAAAATAGCTTTAATCTAACTTCTCAAACTCATCTAAAGAGGACATTGTTTATATTATATATATGTTGTGATTACTACAACAAATAGTGATAAAATCATATAGGAAGAAACCAAAATAGAAAAATATATACTTAGATCTACGTGGTTCCATAGTATCCTATATCCATAGGAGTAACGGTTGAAATTTTCACTATCATTGGTCGTTCGGCTTTGATCCACTCGAGGGGTACTGCTTCACGTTGTGCCCTCTCACCTCACTTAACTTCCAATTTGCTTCATTATGGTATTTGCCTATTTTTTTTCTACATGATAATCTTTTCACTAACCACATAGTACGATAATGTCTTTCGCCTCATGGATAAGCATTTTCTCATTCAAGTTTCTTTTTAATTGACACGTTGCCTATGTTATTGTTGTTTTTTATTTTTAATTTATTTATTTTTTGTGGCTATTTCCATTTTGCATATGTTATAGTATCTATTTTTACAAGGATTTGAGTCGCCTAAGATCCTGTAAGTCCGTCCCATGGACCAAGGCCACAATAATTATTTTTAGAGTCAGCACAAGTGTTTGAATGTGAAGAGCAACTAACTGCACTGAAGAAATGTGGGCGCATTGTGGTCATTGAAAGGAATTGCAGCAGCTGAATCTAGAGTTAGACTGTAATCGACGGAAGGAACTGCAACAAAAGAATTTTATGAGATGGTAGATTAAAAACTAATCGACTGATACAGAATCAGAATACTATCCTGCGAATTTATTCCCAAGCATTCAATAATAGTTATTCAGATGATTATATAAATTAAAACAATTGGAGTGAATGAGAGGAGGAATAATTTGATGGAAAAAAATATGTTTCAACATAGGGGAAACCAATATAACTGCACAGCCGGGCTTAAATTCAAAATTACATTTATTGGCCATTAAAACTGTAAATCAATGCAAAAATTATGAATTGAATTCAAAAATAGTTGCTAGATACTTTTAATTTTCCGTGATTTCCATTTACTGGATCGTTATGCGTTTTTAACCTAATACGCCCGTTGTATTCACATTACGTAAAGTGAGTAAATCCACTAATTCCAGATTGAACAACTTAACCCATCTCACATGCCCGAGTGGTCTCCCCTCACCTTAAACCTTATGCAAGCCCATAAATAGGTTTTTAGGATATAAACCAACTCGTCTTTTTTTCATGTGAGACATCTTTTTTTAAATTATTTTTTACTAACAATTATACCTATGTTAAAAAAAAAAAAAAAATCTAATATCTAGGAAACGTCCCGATGAATGTCTTGAATAGGAAGTATATCACTAACAAGTCGCAACACATTGAAAACCTGATAAATTCATTGCAGGTAGAAATAATTATTCCGTACAAGAAACACCAATGGCAGTCGGATGGTTACAGAAACGTACAGATTAAAAAGTAAGTAAAATCATGCATCCAATTCAACAATCATAGCTAGCTTCAACCATAGCTAGCGGTTCATGACTTCCGCCTTGGGGCCATCACCCCAGGGCTCTGGCCCCGTGACGAGCCCAAGGATGATTTTAAAAGCTACTTATCATGTATAAATTTTTTTATCAGAATATTAATATTGTTTAAACCCATTTATTACGTTAAAACCTAACACAAAAATTTCTATTTTTTAAGAGAATGCGAGTACCCGGCGCGACCGCCTCATTTACACCCGCAGTACTTCAAATTTCGCCACTCCCACCTGAATTTCCATATTCAGACACATCCTAATCGAACAAGTTCAAATCAGATATATAAGGGTAAAATTCATCAACAAACACCAGAAAAATAAATGAAATATATATAACAGATGATGAATAGTATTAGTGTGTTTAATTACCGATACTGGGGTTGAATCCATGGGATTTGAGCTCACGATGCTCTTGACACAAGGCACAAGGCTCGCAAAACCAATCGTTACAAGGGCTTTTCTCCAACATGTATTGCTTCCTCATTTTAGTGCGATAGAAGCATGACAGACAAAATCCCCACTTCGTTAAACCTACAATCGTATAAAGAGCCCCCGCTGCCAAACAACAACTTTGTGTATACAACAACAACACTACTATATACAATATTTTAGAAGAAAAAACCATTATAGCTAGAGCTCCATCATATATTCCCAACAACTTTGTGTATGCATGCTTACATGTATCTCCTCTATCCACAATCTTAGCAATCTGCCCAAAAGTAACGCATGGACACCATATCGTCAAACAACCTGTAAATTAAGATTCCATTACAATTAACAACAACAAAAGGAGTAGCGGAGTTTAGTTTAATTTAGACTTTATTAAAATCCCAGAAATTAATTAAACCAAAATAACATATATAGTACAGGTTTTGCAATCGGAGCAATAATCGCAAAGGCTAGTGTTCCAAGTGCTTGGGTTTCCGGGCTTCCCAGTTTTGTATGGGCTGGTGGAGCTCATGATGATCGGAGTTAGATAAGAAAAGAAGAATAAGAGTACTGGATGACAATTGAATTAGTTTTAGGGAGAGAAATAAGAAACAGGAGAGACCGTAACATAATTATCTGCTAGATTATTTTATAAAATAAAGAGTATTTATTGATTTAAAAAACAATTGATCAACAATCAAAAGATCCAATAAATACATTACAAAATAATAACTTTATTGAAACAATGAAACATATCAATTGCACAGAGAACATACCCGATAATGATCCAAAGATTATTTGGCCATCATCGCCTCCCAAATCTATAAGTGAATTTAAATCGTTAAATACTAGTACAAGACATTCTTTCATTCTCAGTTGCTCTACCAAACCCTTATAGTAAATTTTGCGCCTATTTATTTATATATATAGAGCGACACTAGAATAATTAGGTTCGTCCAATGGCCACTGTTAAAGGAACAAGATAACCTAAGTCCATAAACTTAATCAATATTAAATTATCACATAAATGACACATAATTAACATGCACAATTATACAATTAAAATTGTAATATGATTAAATTAGTCCATAATTAATAAATTAATCTAACAATCTTTCACTTGGACGATATAATTCTAACCTAAATAAGCCGCCAATAAATTTCATAATATAACTGATCATATAAATAATACACCGAGGATGATGATAATCCAGATAGAATCAGGTAAGTATTAATCAAAATCATAACTAAATTGTTTAAACAAGAGACTGAGATAGCTGGTTAATCACCATGAGAACAAGATTAATTAAGATGATGTATATAATCGCGAACACATCGGCGCATTAACGAAGCATTGTTGAATGAAAAGTATTATCTGAATAGAAAAACACGCTTTGGTCGGGTCGGTCCATCTGGAAATGATATAAAATCATGGGAGGAAGATAAACATCGAATGTGTACTGTGGATAACGAAAAAACATGATCTTTCCTACAAAAACATGAAAAGGCAAACTCCAACTGGAAATAAAAAGTCTAGCTCCTAAAATCCCATGGTGACGTGTTCTTGAAACACACAAATAGGTAAGCTCTATTCCCGGCCTACCAAACATGCGGTCGAGGCGTGTGGATCACCGAAATAAGAGATTCTGTAACTTTTCTCAACAAGAAAAAGAATCATACTCAATGCTTGAAGCTAGAAGTGCTAAATATGGTTCTATGCTAAAGACAGCACAATTATCATAAATAATTTTAGCTATCAAAACGTGAATAATAACCCCAAAGTCGAATGAAGTTTTCGGCAACCCGATATCATACGACGTGGGTAGCCCCATAACATGCTGCTATTATTTTGTTCCAATAAAAGAAGTCAAGCGTTTCTTGACACTTTCTTTCCATTAAACAATTTTCTAAATGATCATAAAAGATATAAACTATTATAGATTCTTTATCATCCACGCAGCTGTGTTGACTTGGAATAATTAAAACTGAACCACTCCTAAGAATGTCGGTAAGGTGATATGGTCAACATGAGATGGCTTCGAACCCTGAAGATGGCCTTCCAAACCTTCTAATGCCTGGCTTTTTACTAGGATCATTCAAACATCATCCAACACGGCTTTTGCAACAAAAGTAATACATCGTGCCACCCGCCAAACTAAGAATAGTGGATCGCTTTCATCCGATTTCCAATATCTTTCTAAGGATATCGGGCCTTTGGTACCCATCACTTTTACAATGTGAAGCCTTTACTAGGAAGAAACATGACTAAAAGACACTGAACTTTTCAGACTTAAGTGCTGAATATATCATTGGTCGAGACAATCCCTAACGCCCACCTAGCTCATCACTTAAGCATCTATATGCCCAAGACATAAGATGCTTTCCCAAGATCCTTCATATCAAAATACTGAAACATTGAATCGCTTTTTATCAAACCAACGTTAGTACCATCAGTCATGGAAAAATATCATCAACATAAAACAAGAATTGAGATTTGTCTAATTAAATCTAGCGGAGCAGGTCATTGGATCAATGATGTTCTCTTGAAACCATTCGCGCGGACAACTTCATCAAACTTGAGAGAGGCGTTTTTGTAAGTTTGCTTTTCGAAGTTCATAAATGGATTTATGAGTTTGGTAAACCATGTGTTCTTTACCACCTTTCTCTAAAGCCAGGTCGAGAGATGTAAAGATCTCAACAAAGTCTCATTCAAGAAAAGCTGGTTTCTGCCATCCATATGACATGTAACTCTAAATCAAAATGAGCCACGGTAGCTGGCTAATAATGAGGCGGAGAGTCTTAGTGGATTGGTGGTAGCGGTTTCGTAAACTTCAATACCTTCTCGGCGATTTATAGCCCTTAACCAATAATTTGTTTTATATCTTCTCACAAATTTCTTATGATCGCAGAAATGGGTCTTTGAACTATTTATCTCATTAGTTCGCAACCATCTAACAACCCTATCAAGCTCCATTACGGATATGTGACATGGTAGTTTAATTTCACCTTTTCATTATCAAATTTGAAGCTGAGACTTTTTAGGATCACGGTTTTTCAGTAGGTAGCCTTGATCCGATACATGATCACCACATCATACCATGCTCTCGCGAATTACACAAATATAGTTTATGAAATCATGCCTACGCGGCCCTCTTTAGAATCCTCATGGTATAATCCGGCTAATTACATCTAGGCTATAAGGTTACATTTGAGTTACCTGATCCATGATCCTTTAATTGTCTACGATATCGATGCTATCAATAATAGGGCTAGATTGGAACGAAAGCAATAGGCATATAAAGATCAAAACTTGGTGTTCTTTGAACACAATTTCTTCTATCATTTTAATGTATCGCCAAGATTTAACATCCTTAAAATGTGATATCTCATCCTCACTTAATCACTGGTAGCGGCGGGCAAATAAAACTGAACCTCGATCCCACTCCACGAACCAATTGGTACCACCGATGGCTTGACTCAAGTTTCTAGATTACGGGCAGGCGTCCTCACTTCCACCAGAGTCTAAAATGGAAGTGACGGAAGACGTTGAAGCCAGGGACTCGATAGCTCAGTGGCGGAGTCTTAGAATAATTTGGCTAGGCACAAAGTGTCAAAACTTGAAATCTGGTGATTTAGAAGAATCTAACTTTAATACTCAATTTTTTGTTAAATATGACCTTAAATGCTCGGAATAAAAGTAATTAAGATTCTTCGATCCAATCTCGTAAACGCTTTCAGGGTTATTAACAAAGATAATGAAGAAGGGAAAAAGAAACAAATGAGATCCCCAATTCAGAAGATTCAATAAAGGGTTCCACGGTAAATCAATAAAGAATCTCGACAGCAATTTAACTTTTCAATTCCAAATAGAAAACTATATCCAAGTCTATCCAAAATAGGGTAATATTATTAAATTTCTCCTGATGATTAGAGGGTGGTGCCATATTTTGTAATTCAAAAAAAAATTTATACCAAGATGTAATTAACCCTAAAAAGACAACTCTAATCCTTTGCGTCGCCTCCTATGAACACTGATCGCTTCCTTGAATTAGTTGAACCCTTCTCGCTATATTTCAACACCTTTTCTTTCCTAAACGCCTTCAACTTTCGCACTTGCTTTCTGGCGTTTCAAACTTGTGGTAATAGTTTCATTTTTCCTTAAAGCCTCATTCGGGGCCATCGAGCGGAAGGCACATTCTTACCATTACCCCGCACCAGATTCTCGGCTTTTAACATACTTCTTCTCGCACAGCCAAGATGTTAGATACTTTCTTTTTCCGATCCCACTTTTGTAGAGGACTAGGGGCTCATCTCTCACAGATCCATTGCCTAGCTCCGGCATTATAACCATAGATCTAATAATATCAAACGCGATGCAAGTCCCAGATATGTAAACAACATAACTGAGTCAAACTCCATAATAATACTGGCTCAATCTTAAGTTTTAAATAAGCTCATATTTTATTTACAGGTTACTCAATTCCAATTCTTGTCCTGATCATGTAAAGCGGAGTAAGAAGGAGTATTCTGTGGGCTTTCCATTCTTTTCTCATTCTTCGATAACTTTGTATTTTTAACAACTGACATCCATGAACTCCTTTATATTCTCAACAGAGAATGTTTTTAATAAATTGAGTCCTCCCAGAGGTTCTCCACATGATCATCAAACAATACCTAAATCGTTGAATATTTCCCGCCTCGTAAGATCACTCTCTCATTTCGTAACTCTTAATAGTGGATTTTGTAAGGAGTTTAAAACCCCTTTAAAAAGCCAAATTACTCAGCTTTCTGATAATCATTACTCATCATAAGAGAGATTTTCAACCTGATTACTTCTGTAATTAGTCCAATTAAGCTTTATATTTATTGTATAATTAAGTGAAAGTCAAACCCCAAGAATAAACAAGTAGGAGTAACAAAAATGCATGTAAAATAAGGGGCATATGAAATTGCTCCACCATTCGGCTTAACACTAAATGACCAATAAAATCGGTTATCAATGCTAGAGATATAAAAATTATAAAAGTGTGACTGGCGTTGCAATGTGGGCAGGTAAAAAATAATTCATCAGTCATCACAACCAAACGCGGTCAATTTCCAACTGACGGCAAGAAATTGGCGCTAACGCACGACACTCACCAACTTTTCACCAAACCAAGATCCTACCATCAATCGCTCATCACCGAATATGATAAACTATACTATCCGTAGTGGATTTTAGCAAAATTCACGCCGCAAAGATCTTGAGAACTGGCAATCTGCAAAGATCAATTCCGAAAATATTCAAATACGGGTTCGCACTACAATGAGGTAATCTGCGCGATTAATGATTTAATTTTCACGTCAGAATAATACTAATAATTTTGGTCTCAATAATAATATATAATAATCAAGTGAATAACATAAACATAATTGCAAAAGTAAGACAGAAAAGGGTTATAAAATATTATAAATTTCGGTAAAATTCAATTTTTTGTCCCAAAAATGAAATTTATTATTTAATGCAAATGACCTTTACAAAAAACTATTATTCTTTATACTTTTTTTTTTGCTGGAAATCTCTCAACCATCAATGGGAACAAAAGATCTCTACAAAAAAAAATTATATTCCAATACATGATAATCAAATAAACAAATATAAAAAATAAAAGGAAGGATTTTCATAAGAATATGAAATCGTTGCATTGTTCATCGCAGATAAGAAAAAATAGATTTCTCGCGGATGAAATTCGACACACTTATTTCATTTATCCAAATTTGAGGCTTCAATAATTAAGTCAAATAAATTAAATAAATAAATAACAATAAATAAATATATATATATATATATGAGAGATATATATAGGAGAAGATATATATATATATATATATATATATATATATTAATCAATAAAAATAATTATTTTCTTATAGATTTTACTCAAAGTGATAACCACATTTGTAGCCACGAAAAAGAATCGTTTAGTTGGTTTGTAATAGTAATTAATTTGAATTTAATATATCAAGGTTTTCGGTGGTTGAAATGGGGATAACAAACAAAAACCTAAAAAATTGTTACTTGATGAATCAATGCCAACAAAGTTGCTTGATACTGGAATTGTTGTATTTGGTTTTTAAAAATCAAGAGGCTAATATTGATCTCATAAACAATTTATCAACAATAAAAAGTTACCCAATAAATATATTTTCAGCAGCCTAAATATATTTTATCAAAACAATAAGATATCAATCTTCTGTATTTGTATAGAAAAACATATCCGACATCACTGGATCTAAAATTATTCTGGCTAACATTAGCCTCCAAAATTCATGAAAAATTAAACTAAAGAAGGCTAGAGGCTGGAGACAATTTTTTTCTCTCCAAAGTTTTATATTCTAAACCCCATAAAATCTTATAATTTCATTTACTAACAGAAAGGAGGAAAACTGAATAATCAACTTCATGTTGTTCAACTTTGCATTTAAAACAAGGGAAAAGGATAGAACCACAGTCATAATATTAAATCATCCCATAAATTTTGACTCTAATTAATGATATACAATATATTATCTAAAATTTTATAATATGGGTAATATGTTTAATTCATACTGACAAATTAATTCACCATTCTCATTCCATGGAAAAGAAAGTAAGTCAGATCCCTTTTAAAGATCCAAGAGATTAGGTGGTTACTAATAAATGGGTTAGCAAGCTTTGAGTTTAAGTTACAATCAGGGAAAGTAGGTGTGCTTGGCTATTTATATCCTCCTCAAGCTCAGCGTCTTGGAGTAATTCTGAGATTGGTCTAAAGGACTACAACAGAGAAGTAGAGGGATATATTTAGTGAGAAGACAAGATCTGATCAGAGGATGGTGCTGTAGCATATGTTGAGTTCTCTTGCGGAGGACTCTTTTCCTGGATGAATGAAGGTTCGATCTAATGTGTTGAGCCTTTGAGAAACACAGGACAGCAAGGTGTAGCACCTGATTGTCACACCAAAGAGTGGGAGCTGGAACTGAAATACAAATCTCACGAAGAAGAGCTTGAATCCAGATGAGTTTAGCAGAAAGAGTTACCAAGCTCCGATATTCAGATTCAGCAACGTTCTTGAAACTACGTTTGGTGAAGACCACAAACCAAATTCGATCCGAAGACATGAACCGTCTGGTCGTTCGTCATCAGGATGATGCTCCACCGGTACTTCACTTTATATCCCCGGAGATCGAGAGGAGATGGAGATTGTTAAAGCAATATGAGAGATGCCTCGGAGGTAACGGAGAATCCTTCGCCAACGCCACGAACACCAGTGGGGTGAACCAGAGCGAATTGGCAAAGTCTTGTTTCACAACAAAACGCTGTATCAGGCGCCCACAGTCGTTGAGGGCTAACCATACCCGAGTTATTCAGTTGGATCAGATAAAGGCACACCATCTGCTTGAGACAGTGTGCAACCAAGACAACCAGGGTAGTGCCGGCTTTGGAGTCCTGAGATTGGGGAAAGAAAGTGAGTAGGTCCTGAATGTACTTCGAGGGAGATAGTGAGATTAATCCAAACCTCTCAACTTTAAATCCCCAGAAAATAAGTGACATGGAGGTAATTGAGGTCCAAAAGAGCAAACTCAGGGACATGAAGGATAAGAGAGACATGGATATGGAACTATAGCGATTACATTTTTCAGAAAGTTATTGAACTGAATGAATGTCAAGGTGGTTATTAAAAACACACTGGTGTCTCTAGGCTGTGGTCAGAAAAATGGTG
The DNA here is from genome assembly GCA_016808115.1 of Tetrastigma voinierianum. Taxonomy (NCBI): domain Eukaryota; kingdom Viridiplantae; phylum Streptophyta; class Magnoliopsida; order Vitales; family Vitaceae; genus Tetrastigma; species Tetrastigma voinierianum. The sequence continues at coordinate 1,281,144 of JAEQBH010000220.1, read as the reverse complement.
GAGTGAATGAGCTTCCCATGGCCAAAACCATATGAAGAAGTGCTAGTCGGCTTAGAACCAGGCCTCAGGGTACTCGTTTAAGAGCTGGATAGATGGCTCCTTCAGTTTACAAGCCTGAGTGGAAACTTTGATCAATAAAACTCGTAAGTTGGGATATAAAGACCTCTGCAAATTTTGCATTGAGAAAGGCAGATTTTCAACATCTGAAGCTGACGAATTTCCCAGCAGAAGCTGTTAAGAGCCATATAATCCCGCAGATGGTAGATGATTTTTGTAAACTGAATTAAAGGTAAACAAAATAGTTTCAATTTGTTGTTTAAGTGAAGCCCTGTTGCTCAAACTGAGCTGAAAATTCATACCTTATCGATCAGAATGTTGTTGTATTGAATTTAGATCCATTTGACAGCTTTCAAGAATGTGAGCTCAGGGAGGGGTGCATAAGAGACCATGTATTGTTGGCTATGAAGAAGAGCGTGAAACTTGGTGGAAACAGAAGATCCACCCAAGCTGAATCCCCTGTAAGGCCAGGAATGTTCTTGGTTCCCCGTATCCGTGAGAGATAAGCCTCTTCATAATACCTGACCTAGTTCTTAGCGGATCATGGTGAGTGTTGAGTAGTGATGTTGTAGAGGGGTAAATGTGGTAAAATAGAGAACATGAGAGAGAGGAAGATACAGGTGATATTTAGACAAATGGAACCTGAATGGGTGCTGTATGAGCCAGAAGTAGAGTGAGTGGGTGGGAGGTGAAAAGAAGATAGGAAAGATGAATAGAAGAAGTGAGAAGGTCGTGTGGAAGATGGAGTAGAGAGAAAGGGCGAAAGCAGAGAGAAAAGGAAAAGCGATCAGTTCAAGAAAGAGAAACATTCTGGAGATAAAGGAAGTATCAGTTGGTGATCTAGACAAACATAGCCCTTGTGGAGTAGGGCATATCCAAGAAAGCACACATGGTATGGACTTCAGAGCTTATGAGTCGCGGCAGATGGCGTGAAAGGGAAAACAGAAGTGGACCGGCAATACGCGGGCGGTGAGAAGTTAGAGCTTGTTAAAAGAAGTTATGAGGCTGGAAAACCAATATTTTTGAAGGGCAAGATGTTGATTAAGTAGCAGCCGTTCGAAAGGTTTTGAGATCCACACTTAAAGTGAATCGAGACTTTATATGGTGAGCCAGGCTCATGTTTCTGAACTAAATGCCTTTATTTTCCTCCTTCAGTTCGGCTTCAAACGTTTTGAAAGCAATGGGTGTGGGCGATGGGCAGTACCCGTAATGAATCATGATTATGAAGGAGCAAGAAGCAATGTGGAAGTAGAACTCCTCACTGCCATTACTGATTGTGGGCAGAGCGAATGGGGTATAAGTTGTTTTTCACCATGAGTGCGAGTGAATAAAAGTATGTGTGACCTTGATCTTTTGTGGTAAAGAAAAATATACCTGGCTGTATGGTCTTGAAAGTTCATCAAACAATATTAGAAAATAACGAGCTCCCTGAAGCTGAAAGACATGGAGCTGGCCCCAAAAAGATCATGCAAGGTGTAACAGTTCTGGCGGATTAGCTAATGAACTGATGTAAGGCGAATATGGTACTGAGAGAGATTTTTGGTTAGTTGGGTAATGGATATATGATCAAGCATCTTAAGAATAGAAGATGCGATAATAGGGAGTACAATAGATAAAATCCTGCAGATAGAATTGCTGCTGGATTAGGGTCGGTCCTGATATTTTTATGTCCAAGGAAGTAACAAAATACAGGCCCCATAAGTAGGCTACATTTATAATATATTGATATTGAAGAATTAAAATTTCTATTTATAGAAAAATATCATTTAAAATATTTCTCCGCTATTACCATACATTCTCATGTAAAAAATAATGAATGAAAGCTTCTTTTTTTACCTCTGAATTGATAATGAATGAAAACAGGAACACAACATCAAACTTATTATACGTCGGGATCGTACGTTGGCATTTCTACATGTTTCTGCATTCTTATTGAAGAAACTCTCTTTTTTTTAATTTGAAACGATAAAATCACACATAGGGAAAGATACCACTTATTTTATTATTTATTTTAAACCGCCAAACAAAATGCGTACTCAACAAAGTTTTGTATATAAATAGGTGTACTGGGCCTGCATGAACCCGCTGAAACCAAGCTGAGGGAAGTGGAACTGATAGGGGTTATACTTGTCATTGAAATACTGTTGGAAAATTATTTTCATAATATTTTACTTTTAAATTTTATTTAACCATATATGTATCATTTTGATATATTATTTAATGTATTGAATTAATAAAATCTTAAAATTTAAGATAAATATATCATCGCTATTTATTAGTTATCCTGGAAAAGTAGACTGTTAATCCATGTTTATCTAATGATATTGGCACAAAACCCATTTTTTGTTCCTTGGCAAAAGACTTTCGCTTTTTTTTTTTTTTTGCTTGCTTTAACGAAAAGCGTTGGTCAAATGAGATAACTTACCCTTCAATGCTTTTTGAGACACATAATTGTATGAAAATCTATATCATATATATATATATATATAAAGTTGTTGGTATGCAATGGTATAGAACACATAGCGTGTTTTTGAATTTCAGTGGGTGGAAATTGCAATGATCCCGCCCTTGTGGTTCTCAAAGCCAATTCCCACTACCTTCTACCAGTTACTTTTTAACCATTTTATGTAAGTAAAATAAATGGTAGAAAACTTCCTTACTTAATTATGCTTTGAAAATAACCCATCTCGCATGTCACCGGCAGGGTTACTTTTTTACACTGCAGAAAAAACAATCAACATCGAGAAAATGAATATATTAGATAGGCTTGTCAATAACCCAAATTTAAAATAATTTAAACATATAATTTTCACTTCTCAGGGACCAAAAGAATAGTAAATATAAAAATATCGCTAGATAAAGAGTCGGTTAGGAAGTGGCGGATAAGAAAAGATGTAAAAGCCGGAGATGATATGAAAAGCTCGGCCTCCGGCAAAGTGGGGCCTGGCAGTTGTTCTCCTCATCGCCTGCGGGTCGCGCCGGGTCGATGGTCCCGGTGGCCGAATGCCAAAGAGATCTGAGCGGCGTGCCGGTGTAGAGAAGTCAAAGCACACCGAAAGTGAGACTCGAGAAAAGGTGGCACCATCTTTAAGCGTAGCCTCAAGAAGCTTTGAAACCGGCCCTATGAATGCAAGATAAAAACTAAAAAAAGACATTATTATCAACACAAAATTTTTAAACACTAATGTAGATTGGTAGCCGTAGAAGGAACATGTAAACATGGATTTAAAAAGAAATTGTTAATAGTATCAAGAAAACCCTTTGGTGACTTGGTAGGAGGATAGAAGGAATGATCGATCTCATGGTATCTGACGGCCTGATGTGAGTAATTACGCGATTTTCGGGATTCAAGATTCTGAGCGGGTTTGGGGCCCATGAGCCCGTTAGTTCTGTAGCAGAAACGCCTGACTTACCCACCTCACCAAGACCGTGTGGACACTTCTTACGAGTATCTGAGGTGAGGTCACTGAGAAAAAGCAAAGCATAAAACTCTTTTCTGTGTTTGCTCCAAATTCTGGCCGCTCCCGATTTGTTCACAATCAAATGATTTAATCCATATAGGGAATTTTGGTCCTATATGGGAAGTA